>CM065318.1:11415875-13940875 GCA_033032175.1 Saturnia japonica
CTCAATATGGATATTAAACGACCTCGAGGTTTAGTTCTAATTCCCAGATACGATCCGTGCCTAAAGCACACCGCAGAGTTGGGTAAAAATTGCCGCTAGAGAAAATAGGATTTTTAAATAATTTTTCCTTTTTTACAAAAACTGTTTATGTACTGTTTATGATTTAGACCATAATTGTAAGACTTTTATATACTTATATCATATTTTTAAATAATGCATAGTTAAGTTAAAAAGGCTTAATATATTCTTGTTCTATAAAAGCTGAAGTTCAATTAGACCCTTTTGCATTAACTTATCACATCTAGAGCTGAAATTTAAATGGATTGATAGGTCTAGTAATACCTCATCCCACTAATAGACTATATTTTCCCCAGGTGTCCCTCTGCTCGTTTTACAACACCCGAATTTCGTATAGAATCAAGTATATTAAACTCAATTTAAAATGTATTAATTTACTTTGGAATGTACTTTTAAGAGGTCTTACTTAATAAACAAAATACAAGGAGGAGATAAAATAACAAACAAACAAGCCATTATGGTGACCACACGCAGGTAAAGCACATAAACAATAGGGATGATTCATGCAATTGCTAATAACGATAAATGTTTATGTACTTTGACTTAGACCATAATTATTATAAGACTTTTGATGTATTTATAAAAATATTGCATAGTTAAGTAAAAAAAACATCGTAGTAGATTCTTGTTTTATAAAAACCGAAAATTCAATTAGACCCTGTTGCTTCATCTTAACACGTCTAGAGCTGAAACTTGCATGGATTGATAGGTCTAGTGATAGACATTATCATTGCTAAGGAATCGTGATAATGACGTCAACAACAGACTACTATCACAAATTTCAAATAACGTTTCATAAATTATAATTATTCTCTAACATATTTTGGGTATACCTACGAATATGCATCAATCAAAATGTTATACAAAGAATAGACTACTCAACGTTTTACAAAGAACACGAGACTCTAAATAACAATAATGATCGTGAATTATGCATTGTTACAAAAAATATAACATTAAACACTTTTTCTTATCTGATCATGGAATTTAAAAAAAGCATTGATATTATTTCCTCGTTATACCCGATAATATTTGGTACATGTGAAAGCCAGGGTTTGAACTTAAGCTTTGCTCGACGAGACAACCCTCTTCACTGTAAAGAAAAATATCTAGTGGTTGGGTGAAAAAAAAAACAAACATAATAACAATGTGCATATCTACGTCCAGTACTTTCTGCATGGTTGGCGTCCAAACTAACAGAGAGACAAAAATTTCAAAAAAGTGTCGAAATGTTTCCTGTTCATCATTCTTAATTAAATTTAATAATTTAAATATTTTTGATACTATTAACCAAGCATTAAAAATTATATTTGTGACTTTTTGAGAGGGAATCTCTCATGCGTATCTATCAGCAATTTTTTGTAATATACCTATTTACCACTCATATAAGGAATGTTGTTGAAGCGTATGTATCACGAAACTTTTAAATGTTTTTAATAATTTATTTTTTTACGGAGTTCGACAGCCTCTGAAACTCGCGACTTGTAAATCATATTTAAGTTAAACTATATTTTAATAATTAAATAATTGAAAGTCCGCTTAAATTATTATAATATCGGTTAGCCGAAACCACGGAAACAAGTTAGTACTACCTAATAAGATTACAAACCAGAAAAGTAGCACGGTTCGTTGCGTATTTAATTATATGATAAATTTATAATTTGATAATAAATATTAAATTGTCACTTTTTTTTAAAGAAAATATGTATGGATTTACCTATATAATGAGAAATTTGATGCATTTCTGTTATAATTGTACGTGATCTGCAAACATGAACTTTGTAAGTAGAAATATTATTTTGTATTAAAAATTTTATTTAGTGAAACAATTTATTAAGTTGAATATATACTAAATAATTGAGAAAGAAATTTACATGTAAAGTTGATATTTTCATCATAATTTTATAAATATAGGAAGTAAAGACAAAGTTGTTCTTCGTGGGTTAAGTAAATATATACCAATATATTTTTTTTTTTCAAAAAAAAATACTTTTCATATTTGTAACATAATCTCGGTCTTAATGTCGTATTTAACTGATAACATAATTTTAATCACAAGTTATGTTTTTTTTCCAATAAGATATATTATTAGGAACTAGATTACAATACCCGGAGGAATTTTTTTTTCTATCGTCCTGATTATATTGGAAATGAAAAGTATATTTAAGGAAATATACCAATTAATCAACAATATACCTATTAAACAATTCATTTTTATAATTATCTGGTCTTTTTACGTCAAGATACCTACAATAACAACTAAACTTTTATTATTTCCAATTTCAGGTAAAGTACGCAATGATGACTGTGTGGGCCCTGCTGGCCTTTGCTTCAGCAACGGCCACCGCTAACGCAGAACCAGAAGCGCTAAATAATCAAAATTCTGAGCCTGGGGGAGTAGCGGGAATTTGGGTTTAAGCTATAAGCAACAGGACCGTTCTTTAAAACATTTAATACAAATTTACGTTGAATTATAAACAATTATTCTCAAAAAAAAAAAGATAAATTTTGGTAACATTCATGTAGAATTGTATATTGAATTTATTTTAATTTCAACTGGTTGTTTTATTAAAAATAAAATGTAATAAAAAAATTTGTAGCTAATATACAACATTGCCAACACTATAATTATTACTTTCATTTACCTGTTTAGTACTGTGTGAAATAAAATTAATTGTTTAGCCTCATATTAATTGCAAATCCTTACAATAACTATTAAACACTTATTATATTAGGATTTGCAAAAGTATTATTGATAATTATTTTAGCCTATTATTAATTATGGAATGATTTATACTTCCCATGTAATAATAATATTGTATTGTAATTTTTTTAACATTTAAAAAACTATTATTGACAATTCTTATAGCCTATCAATTGTCAAATGACATAAGCTTCCCGTGTACGAAATGTTATGAGAATCGGCCAAGCCGCTTTTGAGTTGAATCCGCTCATATCTTCATATGGTATGTCTATCAGGAAATTTGTACAAACCCATTACTTGTACAGACAGAACTATAGATTTTTTAATATACATAAACAAGAAAAGAATTTTTTAATGCATAAATTTGGAATTTTTTTGTGGAACAACTTTACCTGCATAGCCGTACTACTACCCTAATATTTCTTCTACTAATTCTATCTCTGATATTTTAATTCAAACAAACATTCTCGATTATTTTTTTTTGCAAATTTTTGTTATTGGGTTTTCCTTCGAAATTATCAGTAGCAGCTCGGAGTTTGGTTTCGTACCCGATTAATGGTAATAGGCTCGCTCCCTATTACATGGGACCTAAAAATATACTCGGCGAAATGTGGGTGTACAGTAGTACACCTCTGCCTAACCCTTCGGGTAATACAGGCGTGATGGTATGTTATTCTTGATTTTGAAATATTCTCTGATTATTTTTTTATAGTACCTCGACATACTCTCACACTCTTCAAACCCCCTTTCTTTTAGCGTCCCTTGTTCACATATCGTAATTAATACATCAATGAATAATGCAATTCATTATTCCTACGCAATGTATTACAAATTATTAAAGACACTGTTATTCTACTGTCGATTATCCATTATTATTGCTAACAATTGCAATACTCGGCCGGCGTTACTGCAACGTGCGAATAAGCAAGCTGTATGTAATCACCTATAGTTGTGAAAGAAAGAAATTTTTTTACGTTTCTCACACTTAACATTACGATGCGAATTATAATGTTTCCGTATTTACGATAATAATCTCTGCTTATGTTATTCCAACAATTAAGACGAATCTAACGAAATCTCGTATGCTAAACCCATCAAGCCATTTAAGGCTACAGAGCGTGCCAAAGAAATATACATAAATACAATCGAAAAAAAAACACCCTACAGTTTTGCAGACGGTTAAAATTAGAAATGTTACGCGTGTGTGGTGTGTATGTACCCTGCATGTTTTCTATAATTTTTATGACAGACAAAATTAGTATTTTATATTTGGTATGTACTAAATATACTTTCGTATTTACTAAGACGCCTAATAGCTTTGTTATGTATTTCTAAAGTTACTATACTATCTGACAGTAAATCATTAGAACAGAGAGTAACTCACGAAAAAGCAAATGTGACTCCCATAGAGCATTTTTTTTAAATTTATCTAGTCAGAATTATTTACAAATTTAAAAAAATTGTAAATTTTTTGCATTGTATGTACTATCATACTTTTATGAATCTAAACACATATACCCACCACTTAAAGCTGCCTATACTAGAGATAAAAAAAAACATAAAGAAATAGGCAGGATTAACCTTTTTGGGGAAAAGTTGCTGAAATCGTATCATTTTGGGGAAATATTTGGCCGCCATGGGGAAATTTCGAAAACTCAATATGGATATTAAACGACCTCGAGGTTTAGTTCTAATTCCCAGATACGATCCGTGCCTAAAGCACACCGCAGAGTTGGGTAAAAATTGCCGCTAGAGAAAATAGGATTTTTAAATAATTTTTCCTTTTTTACAAAAACTGTTTATGTACTGTTTATGATTTAGACCATAATTGTAAGACTTTTATATACTTATATCATATTTTTAAATAATGCATAGTTAAGTTAAAAAAGGCTTAATATATTCTTGTTCTATAAAAGCTGAAGTTCAATTAGACCCTTTTGCATTAACTTATCACATCTAGAGCTGAAATTTAAATGGATTGATAGGTCTAGTAATACCTCATCCCACTAATAGACTATATTTTCCCCAGGTGTCCCTCTGCTCGTTTTACAACACCCGAATTTCGTATAGAATCAAGTATATTAAACTCAATTTAAAATGTATTAATTTACTTTGGAATGTACTTTTAAGAGGTCTTACTTAATAAACAAAATACAAGGAGGAGATAAAATAACAAACAAACAAGCCATTATGGTGACCACACGCAGGTAAAGCACATAAACAATAGGGATGATTCATGCAATTGCTAATAACGATAAATGTTTATGTACTTTGACTTAGACCATAATTATTATAAGACTTTTGATGTATTTATAAAAATATTGCATAGTTAAGTAAAAAAAACATCGTAGTAGATTCTTGTTTTATAAAAACCGAAAATTCAATTAGACCCTGTTGCTTCATCTTAACACGTCTAGAGCTGAAACTTGCATGGATTGATAGGTCTAGTGATAGACATTATCATTGCTAAGGAATCGTGATAATGACGTCAACAACAGACTACTATCACAAATTTCAAATAACGTTTCATAAATTATAATTATTCTCTAACATATTTTGGGTATACCTACGAATATGCATCAATCAAAATGTTATACAAAGAATAGACTACTCAACGTTTTACAAAGAACACGAGACTCTAAATAACAATAATGATCGTGAATTATGCATTGTTACAAAAAATATAACATTAAACACTTTTTCTTATCTGATCATGGAATTTAAAAAAAGCATTGATATTATTTCCTCGTTATACCCGATAATATTTGGTACATGTGAAAGCCAGGGTTTGAACTTAAGCTTTGCTCGACGAGACAACCCTCTTCACTGTAAAGAAAAATATCTAGTGGTTGGGTGCAAAAAAAACAAACATAATAACAATGTGCATATCTACGTCCAGTACTTTCTGCATGGTTGGCGTCCAAACTAACAGAGAGACAAAAATTTCAAAAAAGTGTCGAAATGTTTCCTGTTCATCATTCTTAATTAAATTTAATAATTTAAATATTTTTGATACTATTAACCAAGCATTAAAATTATATTTGTGACTTTTTGAGAGGGAATCTCTCATGCGTATCTATCAGCAATTTTTTGTAATATACCTATTTACCACTCATATAAGGAATGTTGTTGAAGCGTATGTATCACGAAACTTTTAAATGTTTTTAATAATTTATTTTTTTACGGAGTTCGACAGCCTCTGAAACTCGCGACTTGTATAATCATATTTAAGTTAAACTATATTTTAATAATTAAATAATTGAAAGTCCGCTTAAATTATTATAATATCGGTTAGCCGAAACCACGGAAACAAGTTAGTACTACCTAATAAGATTACAAACCAGAAAAGTAGCACGGTTCGTTGCGTATTTAATTATATGATAAATTTATAATTTGATAATAAATATTAAATTGTCACTTTTTTTAAAGAAAATATGTATGGATTTACCTATATAATGAGAAATTTGATGCATTTCTGTTATAATTGTACGTGATCTGCAAACATGAACTTTGTAAGTAGAAATATTATTTTGTATTAAAAATTTTATTTAGTGAAACAATTTATTAAGTTGAATATATACTAAATAATTGAGAAAGAAATTTACATGTAAAGTTGATATTTTCATCATAATTTTATAAATATAGGAAGTAAAGACAAAGTTGTTCTTCGTGGGTTAAGTAAAATATATACCAATACAATTTTTTTTTTTCAAAAAAAATACTTTTCATATTTGTAACATAATCTCGGTCTTAATGTCGTATTTAACTGATAACATAATTTTAATCACAAGTTATGTTTTTTTTTCCAATTAGATATATTATTTAGGAACTAGATTACAATACCCGGAGGAATTTTTTTTTCTATCGTCCTGATTATATTGGAAATGAAAAGTATATTTAAGGAAATATACCAATTAATCAACAATATACCTATTAACAATTCATTTTTATAATTATCTGGTCTTTTTACGTCAAGATACCTACAATAACAACTAAACTTTTATTATTTCCAATTTCAGGTAAAGTACGCAATGATGACTGTGTGGGCCCTGCTGGCCTTTGCTTCAGCAACGGCCACTGCTAACGCAGAACCAGAAGCGCTAAATAATCAAAATTCTGAGCCTGGGGGAGTAGCGGGAGTGTGGGTTTAAGCTATAAGCAAAAGGACCGTTCTTTAAAACATTTAATACAAATTTACGTTGAATTATAAACAATTATTCTCAAAAAAAAAAAGATGATAAATTTTGGTAACATTCATGTAGAATTGTATATTGAATTTATTTTAATTTCAACTGGTTGTTTTATTAAAAATAAAATGTAATAAAAAAAATTTGTAGCTAATATACAACATTGCCAACACTATAATTATTACTTTCATTTACCTGTTTAGTACTGTGTGAAATAAAATTATTGTTTAGCTGTATATTAATTGCAAATCCTTACAATGTCTATTAAACACTTATTATATTAGGATTTAGGATTTGCAAAAGTATTATTGACAATTATTTTAGCCTATTATTAATTATGGAATGATTTATACTTCCCATGTAATAATAATATTGTATTGTAATTTTTTTAACATTTAAAAAACTATTATTGACAATTCTTATAGCCTATCAATTGTCAAATGACATAAGCTTCCCGTGTACGAAATGTTATGAGAATCGGCCAAGCCGCTTTTGAGTTGAATCCGCTCATATCTTCATATGGTATGTCTATCAGGAAATTTGTACAAACCCATTACTTGTACAGACAGAACTATAGATTTTTTAATATACATAAACAAGAAAAGAATTTTTTAATGCATAAATTTGGAATTTTTTTGTGGAACAACTTTACCTGCATAGCCGTACTACTACCTAATATTTCTTCTACTAATTCTATCTCTGATATTTTAATTCAAACAAACATTCTCGATTATTTTTTTTTGCAAATTTTTGTTATTGGGTTTTCCTTCGAAATTATCATTAGCAGCTCGGAGTTTGGTTTCGTACCCGATTAATGGTAATAGGCTCGCTCCCTATTACATGGGACCTAAAAATATACTCGGCGAAATGTGGGTGTACATTAGTACACCTCTGCCTAACCCTTCGGGTAATACAGGCGTGATGGTATGTGTTACTCGACAGAAAAAAATAGGCGACGTGCTATGTCGCCGCGCGATGCATGCAGACTGACTGTG
The DNA here is from genome assembly GCA_033032175.1 of Saturnia japonica. Classification (NCBI taxonomy): domain Eukaryota; kingdom Metazoa; phylum Arthropoda; class Insecta; order Lepidoptera; family Saturniidae; genus Saturnia; species Saturnia japonica. The sequence continues at coordinate 11,423,840 of CM065318.1, forward strand.
GCGGGGCGAGTGTCCCGCTATCATATGAAACGCATACGCTGGTACTTATACTTAGGTTATTTCAAAATATACAAAGAGTTTATAATAAAATATGAGCGCGTCGTTTACACTCCCCACCCTAGTGCGAGATTAGCACTCATCAACTAAAGAGACTGGGGCGACGCGCGCCGCGGAACGTCGCAGCACCGCGCCTGTGGCCGTTCTTACCTCTACAACTCGTACGCGGCCGTCCTTGCCTGGCATTACACTGTGCACGATGCCGCGTGGCCACACGTTTCGGGGTGAGTCAGGGTCCACGATCAGAACTAGATCGCCGACACGCAACAGCTTTTGTTCCTGCTGCCACTTTTTCCTCGGTAACAGCTGTGGGAGGAATTCTTTAAGCCATCGCTTCCAGTACATGTCGGCCAACCTTTGAGCCTTTCTCCATTGCTTCCGTAAGAACAAATCTGAATCATCAAAGGCTCCGATTGGTGGTAAATTTGATGAAGAACCTAGCAGAAAGTGGTTGGGAGTGAGCGACTCAGAAGAGCCCGGCTCCACGGAGACGTGTGTCAGAGGCCGACCGTTTATAATACCTTCGACTTCTGCTAGCAACGTAGCCAGAGCCTCATCTTTAGGCGCTCTCTCCCTGAGTATCACCCGCAGAGACGTTTTCACGCTACGGATTAAACGTTCCCAAGCTCCACCCCAGTGAGGGCTGGCGGGAGGGATGAAATTCCACTGCGCACTATTATTGATAGCTTCTGCTTTGAGAACTTCGTTATTAAGCTCCCGTATCGAGTTCCTTAACTCGGTATCCGCGCCTCTCAGATTGGTCCCGTTATCCGAATAAATATATCGGGGCCAACCTCGCCGGGCCGCCATCCGGCGCAGGGCCATAATCATAGAATCTGTCGTAAGTGAATGTACGATTTCTATGTGAATCGCACGAATCGTGAGGCAGGTGAAAAGAACGCCATAGCGTTTGTCTCTACGCCTGCCTACCACGACTTCCATAGGCCCGAAGAGATCCACCCCGCAGTATGTGAAAGGGCGTTGATGGTGCGCCACACGCGCTTGGGGTAAGTCACCCATTCGAGGCATCTGAGGCTTAGCCTTTCTTAGCTTGCACAACATGCAGCGGGATACTACACTTTTAACAGTAGGTCGCAATCTAATAATATAGTATTTCTGTTTTAGATCGTTAACAACCGATTCATGGTTTCCGTGAGCGGCTTTGACATGATAGTGTCTTACTATAAGTCGGGTGGTTGGATGCCGCCCGTCGAGGATTATCGGTTTTTTTGTTTCCACAGGTACATCCAATGCAGCATCAATGCGGCCGTCCATGCGGAGTATGCCATCTTCAAGGTAAGGAGATAACGTAAGTAACTTACTATTACGTAGCACACATTTACCCAACCGAATAGTCATTATGTCCTCACCGAACGAATCCGCTTGCGATTGTCGCAGCACCAGCCGCTCCGCCCGCTCTGCCAGCGAGTATTCATCGATGCTGGTAAGTCCCTTACATTTATCAATAAATTTTAAGACAGCGGCAGCAGACCGTACAAACCTTAGCCAAGAAGAAAAACGCTCAGGTGCCGGCACAGGTAAGCTCGCAGGTAACTTCTGTACGACCATTACATGACCTTGAAATGTTTCATCTTTTGCTGGTTCCAGGACATTGAGCGGCCAGCTCGATTCATCAGTATATAAAAACGAAGGTCCCTTTAGCCATTCATTCAGAAATAAATGGTAATTAAACGTTTCTCTTGTTGCTATGTCAGCTACGTTTAACCCCGTAGGTACGTACCGCCACTCTGAAATAGTCGTGAGATCGTCTATTTCTCCCAATCTGTTCGCTTCAAATGTTTTGTAAGTACGGGTGTTATTATTTAACCAGTGAAGCACCGTACTTGAATCACACCAAAAGTAGCGCCGTACGACATGCAGTTTGAGTTCCTTTCCAACCGAGTTAGCCAGTCGGGCCGCCAGCAACGCCGCCTGTAGCTCCAGCCGAGGCACAGTAAGTGACTTCACGGGCGCAGCCCGGCACTTGCTGGCTATGAAGGCGACAAATATTTTATCATTATAATTCCAGCGTAAGTATGCAACAGCAGACATAGCTTTGAGCGATGAATCACTAAATAAATGCAATTCTAAATTACTGTAAGTACTATAACATTCCTCACTCGTAGTCGAAGGGCGGGGCATCGTAGCATTCGACGCGTAGCGGCTGGAATGCGCTGTAGCAGGCGTTAGAGTAGACGGAATAGCTACGCCAACTACCGGCTCATCTTGCGTCTCGCTCACTCCGGCAGCACTTGATTGGTAACACCTGGGTATTCGAATTGTATTAATAACTTTAAGCAAATCTAACCAATTACGCCATTTTTTATTAATTTCGTCTGGGATGTAGTCATCCCAACCGATGTTCAAACGCCACGTATCTTGTAGCATGATCCTGCCCTGAATGGTGAATGGTGACAAAAACCCAAACACATCAAAAATAGACATAATGACACGCAACATAAGTCTTTTCGTAGGTCTCTGCGTACCTTTAATAACACACTCAGGAATACGTTTGAACGAGACATCAAACCCTAATTCGTCTGTGGCCGGGTACCATATGAGGCCGAGCGTGCGCTCGCCTTCGAAATGCTGATCTATTTTAAACCTTACGGCAGCAGTTCCTAGAGTTTCCTTTGGTACGCTATCTAGCACGGAAACACTATTACTTGTCCAATTGCGAATCTCGAATCCGCCTTCCCTATGAATATTAGTGACCATTTTGACCATATGAATCGCCGCCGCCTCGTCGGGCAGACTTTGTATGTAGTCATCTGCGTAGTGTTGGTTGCATATGGCATCGACAGCGGCAGGCGCCATGGATAGGTATCGCTTCGCGTTTTTGTTTTTAATAAATTGTGCTACAAAGGGCGAGCACTTAGCACCAAAAATCAAGGATGTCATAACATATGTTTTGACAGGTTCAGTAGGGTTTGATCGCCATAAAAACCTTAACGAGTCCTGGTCAGGCGGCCGTATCTTGATCCTAAGAAACATGTCTTTTATGTCCCCTGTAACTGCTATTTTATTTTCCCTGAAGCGCAGCATAATTCCCCACAGCGAGGTGAGTAGATCCGGCCCTTTAAGAAGATAGTCGTTTAAACATACACCCTCAGTCGTATCTGCCGCATCGAACACCAAGCGCAGTTTTTTCTTGTTGGGATTATCAACCCCAAAATGTGGAAGGTACCATGTTCTTTGCGTGCATTGTTTATCTTCCAATTCCTTAGCAAAATTATTACTAAATAAATGATTAACCCTTTCTACGTACCTTTCTGCATATTCCGGATCCCTGGCCATTTTTCTCTCGATTCCCTTTAACCTTTTTAAAGCGCCCGGCATGCTGTCAGGCATTGAGTAGTCAGGATCCTTCCAGGGTAAATTAACTTGCCACCTTCCGTCGACGAGCTCGGCTGAGCGCTCAAGTTGCTCGAGGGCGCGAGCGTCGTCCATGTTTTGACGCGGTTTGCCCGCTACGCCCAAGGTATCCAACGCGAAGGCGCGCCTCACCTCGTCATGCAGGTCGCGCAGCGCGCGCTCCGAGCTTGAGCCGTGCGACTCCGCCATAAGCAGCGCGGCGCGTGCGCCCGCGTTACCGCGCGCCGCACCCGTTACGCGAACGTTACCGTGAATGCACCAACCTAGGGGGGTAAGTGTAGCGGACGGCTCATATGATTTTCCTACTAAAATTTGCAAAGGTAACATCAAACTATAGTTATCTTGTCCAATCAACATTTCCGGTTTCGTATTTACACAACATAAATTATTTCTAATATTCTTTAAATGATCATACTTATTTTTATCTACAATGGAAAAATATTGTGTAGGTAAATTTAAATCATTAACACTACGTGCTTTAACAGAATAAACCTTATTGTCAATACCGGAGAGCTTAAAATTCACTACCGCACTGTCACATACGATTTCATTATTCCACGGCCCGCACATACGCATTGATTCTCGTCGGCCGCGCAGTCCGGCGCGCGCAGCTAGCCCGGTACTTATCATAGTTACGGTGGATCCGTCGTCGAGAAGAGCGCTACTTTCAATGATGCTGCCATCCGCCGCATGCATACGTATAGGTACAACTTTAAGTAGTACTTTGTCACTACTTGTGGTGATTTGCGTCACGGTCTCGGGTATAGGCAAGCTCTCAACTGACGACTCGGCGCGCTCCGCCGTTGCCAGCTCACGCGGCGTGCGTTCCTCTTGCCTATTGTTATTGTTTGGAAAATGAAGCAATCTATGATGCGCCTGCCCGCAACCATCCTTATCGCACCTCGGCGCGGGGCATGTTTCTCTTTCATGGCGAGACTCCAAACATTTAAAACATATACCATTGCGCTTAACATGTAGCCACCGTATCTTACGTAACGCTTTCTTAAATTGTTTACAATCAGGCAATTTATGATATTGCAATGAGCGGCAAAACTGACACTTGTTAACAGTAGTCGATTCAGTTTGTAGTAAAATAGCTTGCGGTCGTACGTAACCTTCGTATTGTTTTTGTTTACTTAATTTACTCATATGTTGATCGGTTCGGTAACTTAGTGAATGTATGTTAGCGGTGGTGGTTATCTTTACTGCCTCCGTATTCAAAAAGTCAGATAAAATATCTAGTCGTGACTTTACTCCAGATTTAATTAACGGGTAGCTATAATCTGACCATTTAGACACAAGCACTATAGGAAGTTTAGATAAGAGTAAAGAAACAATACTCATACCTTGTACGTACTCTTCGCGTCCCACTACCCTTATAGCTTCAACAAAGTTCTGTACCTTCACGGAAAAAGTGACAATATCTTTCTGGTACTCCTGTGAGATAGGCTGAAGTTTTCTGATATCTTGCACGAGCCTGTTGAGTATGCAATCTGGGTCGCCGAAACGTAACTCCAATGTAGTCATTATACGCTCGGGAGATGAAGCACTTATCAGCAAAGCTGATACTGCTTCCTTTGCAGGTCCACGAAGACATTTTCGTAACCTCCATAAGTTTTCCTTTGGGCTGAAGTTGCACACGTCTGTCGACTCCTCATACGCTTGTTTAAACTGTAACCACTCAAGAGGATCGCCGGAGTAATCAGGTAAGTCTCTCGGCGTACAGATGCGGCTCAAGAGGCTGGCGTTCGGCTTATTGTGGACAGAGGAAGTGGTTAAGTTTTTTACTGCTGCAGCAAGCATCCGGATAGTTCCATCAGAGGTGCCAGCGGTAGGTTCCACTAGCCTGTGCAAGTCGCCCGTGTTCAATCCATGATCGGGGGCTTCCTGCTGTTTCTCCGGCTCTTGCATACTACGTTCCATCCAGTTTTCGACACCACGACGTACACAACCTTCACTACCGTGTGAACTGTATACCTCATTATCTATGTCGGCTAGGTCTGCTTCTAGCTCTTTATCTATTAGTTGCATCTTAATTTCCGCCTTTTGTTTTTCTGCTTCTAGCATCAATCTCTTTCTACGCGCCAGTACAGAAGAAGTTGAGGATCTTTTGGACTTAGAAGGTGATGATGATCGTAAAAGGCGTGGTTGTGGTTGGAATTCCGTTTTAACCGCGGTATCACTACTACCCGCCACCTCGGGATATTATCCGCCATCTTTTGTACATCCACGATGTGTTGGCTTTTTTGCGTAGTTTTATCACCACCTGAACTTTTATCTTCAATTTTTGTTAGCTCTTTGCGTACTGCACCACGAGTTTTTACCATTTTTTGCGGAGGTGTGGTAAACATATATATCCGGTTCGAAGACCACTGTTACTCGACAGAAAAAATAGGCGACGTGCTATGTCGCCGCGCGATGCATGCAGACTGACTGTGGCGGGGCGAGTGTCCCGCTATCATATGAAACGCATACGCTGGTACTTATACTTAGGTTATTTCAAAATATACAAAGAGTTTTTAATAAAATATGAGCGCGTCGTTTACAGTATGTTATTCTTGATTTTGAAATATTCTCTGATTATTTTTTTATAGTACCTCGACATACTCTCACACTCTTCAAACCCCCTTTCTTTTAGCGTCCCTTGTTCACATATCGTAATTAATACATCAATGAATAATGCAATTCATTATTCCTACGCAATGTATTACAAATTATTAAAGACACTGTTATTCTACTGTCGATTATCCATTATTATTGCTAACAATTGCAATACTCGGCCGGCGTTACTGCAACGTGCGAATAAGCAAGCTGTATGTAATCACCTATAGTTGTGAAAGAAAGAAATTTTTTTACGTTTCTCACACTTAACATTACGATGCGAATTATAATGTTTCCGTATTTACGATAATAATCTCTGCTTATGTTATTCCAACAATTAAGACGAATCTAACGAAATCTCGTATGCTAAACCCATCAAGCCATTTAAGGCTACAGAGCGTGCCAAAAAGAAATATACATAAATACAATCGAAAAAAAACACCCTACAGTTTTGCAGACGGTTAAAATTAGAAATGTTACGCGTGTGTGGTGTGTATGTACCCTGCATGTTTTCTATAATTTTTATGACAGACAAAATTAGTATTTTATATTTGGTATGTACTAAATATACTTTCGTATTTACTAAGACGCCTAATAGCTTTGTTATGTATTTCTAAAGTTACTATACTATCTGACAGTAAATCATTAGAACAGAGAGTAACTCACGAAAAAGCAAATGTGACTCCCATAGAGCATTTTTTTTAAATTTATCTAGTCAGAATTATTTACAAATTTAAAAAAATTGTAAATTTTTTGCATTGTATGTACTATCATACTTTTATGAATCTAAACACATATACCCACCACTTAAAGCTGCCTATACTAGAGATAAACAAAAAACATAAAGAAATAGGCAGGATTAACCTTTTTGGGGAAAAGTTGCTGAAATCGTATCATTTTGGGGAAATATTTGGCCGCCATGGGGAAATTTCGAAAACTCAATATGGATATTAAACGACCTCGAGGTTTAGTTCTAATTCCCAGATACGATCCGTGCCTAAAGCACACCGCAGAGTTGGGTAAAAATTGCCGCTAGAGAAAATAGGATTTTTAAATAATTTTTCCTTTTTTACAAAAACTGTTTATGTACTGTTTATGATTTAGACCATAATTGTAAGACTTTTATATACTTATATCATATTTTTAAATAATGCATAGTTAAGTTAAAAAAGGCTTAATATATTCTTGTTCTATAAAAGCTGAAGTTCAATTAGACCCTTTTGCATTAACTTATCACATCTAGAGCTGAAATTTAAATGGATTGATAGGTCTAGTAATACCTCATCCCACTAATAGACTATATTTTCCCCAGGTGTCCCTCTGCTCGTTTTACAACACCCGAATTTCGTATAGAATCAAGTATATTAAACTCAATTTAAAATGTATTAATTTACTTTGGAATGTACTTTTAAGAGGTCTTACTTAATAAACAAAATACAAGGAGGAGATAAAATAACAAACAAACAAGCCATTATGGTGACCACACGCAGGTAAAGCACATAAACAATAGGGATGATTCATGCAATTGCTAATAACGATAAATGTTTATGTACTTTGACTTAGACCATAATTATTATAAGACTTTTGATGTATTTATAAAAATATTGCATAGTTAAGTAAAAAAAACATCGTAGTAGATTCTTGTTTTATAAAAACCGAAAATTCAATTAGACCCTGTTGCTTCATCTTAACACGTCTAGAGCTGAAACTTGTATGGATTGATAGGTCTAGTGATAGACATTATCATTGCTAAGGAATCGTGATAATGACGTCAACAACAGACTACTATCACAAATTTCAAATAACGTTTCATAAATTATAATTATTCTCTAACATATTTTGGGTATACCTACGAATATGCATCAATCAAAATGTTATACAAAGAATAGACTACTCAACGTTTTACAAAGAACACGAGACTCTAAATAACAATAATGATCGTGAATTATGCATTGTTACAAAAAATATAACATTAAACACTTTTTCTTATCTGATCATGGAATTTAAAAAAAGCATTGATATTATTTCCTCGTTATACCCGATAATATTTGGTACATGTGAAAGCCAGGGTTTGAACTTAAGCTTTGCTCGACGAGACAACCCTCTTCACTGTAAAGAAAAATATCTAGTGGTTGGGTGCAAAAAAAACAAACATAATAACAATGTGCATATCTACGTCCAGTACTTTCTGCATGGTTGGCGTCCAAACTAACAGAGAGACAAAAATTTCAAAAAAGTGTCGAAATGTTTCCTGTTCATCATTCTTAATTAAATTTAATAATTTAAATATTTTTGATACTATTAACCAAGCATTAAAAATTATATTTGTGACTTTTTGAGAGGGAATCTCTCATGCGTATCTATCAGCAATTTTTTGTAATATACCTATTTACCACTCATATAAGGAATGTTGTTGAAGCGTATGTATCACGAAACTTTTAAATGTTTTTAATAATTTATTTTTTTACGGAGTTCGACAGCCTCTGAAACTCGCGACTTGTATAATCATATTTAAGTTAAACTATATTTTAATAATTAAATAATTGAAAGTCCGCTTAAATTATTATAATATCGGTTAGCCGAAACCACGGAAACAAGTTAGTACTACCTAATAAGATTACAAACCAGAAAAGTAGCACGGTTCGTTGCGTATTTAATTATATGATAAATTTATAATTTGATAATAAATATTAAATTGTCACTTTTTTTAAAGAAAATATGTATGGATTTACCTATATAATGAGAAATTTGATGCATTTCTGTTATAATTGTACGTGATCTGCAAACATGAACTTTGTAAGTAGAAATATTATTTTGTATTAAAAATTTTATTTAGTGAAACAATTTATTAAGTTGAATATATACTAAATAATTGAGAAAGAAATTTACATGTAAAGTTGATATTTTCATCATAATTTTATAAATATAGGAAGTAAAGACAAAGTTGTTCTTCGTGGGTTAAGTAAATATATACCAATACATTTTTTTTTTTTCAAAAGAAAATACTTTTCATATTTGTAACATAATCTCGGTCTTAATGTCGTATTTAACTGATAACATAATTTTAATCACAAGTTATGTTTTTTTTTCCAATTAGATATATTATTAGGAACTAGATTACAATACCCGGAGGAATTATTTTTTTCTATCGTCCTGATTATATTGGAAATGAAAAGTATATTTAAGGAAATATACCAATTAATCAACAATATACCTATTAAACAATTCATTTTTATAATTATCTGGTCTTTTTACGTCAAGATACCTACAATAACAACTAAACTTTTATTATTTCCAATTTCAGGTAAAGTACGCAATGATGACTGTGTGGGCCCTGCTGGCCTTTGCTTCAGCAACGGCCACTGCTAACGCAGAACCAGAAGCGCTAAATAATCAAAATTCTGAGCCTGGGGGAGTAGCGGGAGTGTGGGTTTAAGCTATAAGCAAAAGGACCGTTCTTTAAAACATTTAATACAAATTTACGTTGAATTATAAACAATTATTCTCAAAAAAAAAAAGATGATAAATTTTGGTAACATTCATGTAGAATTGTATATTGAATTTACTTTAATTTCAACTGGTTGTTTTATTAAAAATAAAATGTAATAAAAAAAATTTGTAGCTAATATACAACATTGCCAACACTATAATTATTACTTTCATTTACCTGTTTAGTACTGTGTGAAATAAAATTATTTGTTTAGCTGTATATTAATTGCAAATCCTTACAATGTCTATTAAACACTTATTATATTAGGATTTAGGATTTGCAAAAGTATTATTGACAATTATTTTAGCCTATTATTAATTATGGAATGATTTATACTTCCCATGTAATAATAATATTGTATTGTAATTTTTTTTACATTTAAAAAACTATTATTGACAATTCTTATAGCCTATCAATTGTCAAATGACATAAGCTTCCCGTGTACGAAATGTTATGAGAATCGGCCAAGCCGCTTTTGAGTTGAATCCGCTCATATCTTCATATGGTATGTCTATCAGGAAATTTGTACAAACCCATTACTTGTACAGACAGAACTATAGATTTTTTAATATACATAAACAAGAAAAGAATTTTTTAATGCATAAATTTGGAATTTTTTTGTGGAACAACTTTACCTGCATAGCCGTACTACTACCTAATATTTCTTCTACTAATTCTATCTCTGATATTTTAATTCAAACAAACATTCTCGATTATTTTTTTTTGCAAATTTTTGTTATTGGGTTTTCCTTCGAAATTATCAGTAGCAGCTCGGAGTTTGGTTTCGTACCCGATTAATGATAATAGGCTCGCTCCCTATTACATGGGACCTAAAAATATACTCGGCGAAATGTGGGTGTACATTAGTACACCTCTGCCTAACCCTTCGGGTAATACAGGCGTGATGGTATGTTATTCTTGATTTTGAAATATTCTGATTATTTTTTTATAGTACCTCGACATACTCTCACACTCTTCAAACCCCCTTTCTTTTAGCGTCCCTTGTTCACATATCGTAATTAATACATCAATGAATAATGCAATTCATTATTCCTACGCAATGTATTACAAATTATTAAAGACACTGTTATTCTACTGTCGATTATCCATTATTATTGCTAACAATTGCAATACTCGGCCGGCGTTACTGCAACGTGCGAATAAGCAAGCTGTATGTAATCACCTATAGTTGTGAAAGAAAGAAATTTTTTTACGTTTCTCACACTTAACATTACGATGCGAATTATAATGTTTCCGTATTTACGATAATAATCTCTGCTTATGTTATTCCAACAATTAAGACGAATCTAACGAAATCTCGTATGCTAAACCCATCAAGCCATTTAAGGCTACAGAGCGTGCCAAAGAAATATACATAAATACAATCGAAAAAAAACACCCTACAGTTTTGCAGACGGTTAAAATTAGAAATGTTACGCGTGTGTGGTGTGTATGTACCCTGCATGTTTTCTATAATTTTTATGACAGACAAAATTAGTATTTTATATTTGGTATGTACTAAATATACTTTCGTATTTACTAAGACGCCTAATAGCTTTGTTATGTATTTCTAAAGTTACTATACTATCTGACAGTAAATCATTAGAACAGAGAGTAACTCACGAAAAAGCAAATGTGACTCCCATAGAGCATTTTTTTTTAAATTTATCTAGTCAGAATTATTTACAAATTTAAAAAAATTGTAAATTTTTTGCATTGTATGTACTATCATACTTTTATGAATCTAAACACATATACCCACCACTTAAAGCTGCCTATACTAGAGATAAACAAAAAACATAAAGAAATAGGCAGGATTAACCTTTTTGGGGAAAAGTTGCTGAAATCGTATCATTTTGGGGAAATATTTGGCCGCCATGGGGAAATTTCGAAAACTCAATATGGATATTAGACGACCTCGAGGTTTAGTTCTAATTCCCAGATACGATCCGTGCCTAAAGCACACCGCAGAGTTGGGTAAAAATTGCCGCTAGAGAAAATAGGATTTTTAAATAATTTTTCCTTTTTTACAAAAACTGTTTATGTACTGTTTATGATTTAGACCATAATTGTAAGACTTTTATATACTTATATCATATTTTTAAATAATGCATAGTTAAGTTAAAAAAGGCTTAATATATTCTTGTTCTATAAAAGCTGAAGTTCAATTAGACCCTTTTGCATTAACTTATCACATCTAGAGCTGAAATTTAAATGGATTGATAGGTCTAGTAACACCTCATCCCACTAATAGACTATATTTTCCCCAGGTGTCCCTCTGCTCGTTTTACAACACCCGAATTTCGTATAGAATCAAGTATATTAAACTCAATTTAAAATGTATTAATTTACTTTGGAATGTACTTTTAAGAGGTCTTACTTAATAAACAAAATACAAGGAGGAGATAAAATAACAAACAAACAAGCCATTATGGTGACCACACGCAGGTAAAGCACATAAACAATAGGGATGATTCATGCAATTGCTAATAACGATAAATGTTTATGTACTTTGACTTAGACCATAATTATTATAAGACTTTTGATGTATTTATAAAAATATTGCATAGTTAAGTAAAAAAAACATCGTAGTAGATTCTTGTTTTATAAAAACCGAAAATTCAATTAGACCCTGTTGCTTCATCTTAACACGTCTAGAGCTGAAACTTGCATGGATTGATAGGTCTAGTGATAGACATTATCATTGCTAAGGAATCGTGATAATGACGTCAACAACAGACTACTATCACAAATTTCAAATAACGTTTCATAAATTATAATTATTCTCTAACATATTTTGGGTATACCTACGAATATGCATCAATCAAAATGTTATACAAAGAATAGACTACTCAACGTTTTACAAAGAACACGAGACTCTAAATAACAATAATGATCGTGAATTATGCATTGTTACAAAAAATATAACATTAAACACTTTTTCTTATCTGATCATGGAATTTAAAAAAAGCATTGATATTATTTCCTCGGTATACACGATAATATTTGGTACATGTGAAAGCCAGGGTTTGAACTTAAGCTTTGCTCGACGAGACAACCCTCTTCACTGTAAAGAAAAATATCTAGTGGTTGGGTGCAAAAAAAACAAACATAATAACAATGTGCATATCTACGTCCAGTACTTTCTGCATGGTTGGCGTCCAAACTAACAGAGAGACAAAAATTTCAAAAAAGTGTCGAAATGTTTCCTGTTCATCATTCTTAATTAAATTTAATAATTTAAATATTTTTGATACTATTAACCAAGCATTAAAAATTATATTTGTGACTTTTTGAGAGGGAATCTCTCATGCGTATCTATCAGCAATTTTTTGTAATATACCTATTTACCACTCATATAAGGAATGTTGTTGAAGCGTATGTATCACGAAACTTTTAAATGTTTTTAATAATTTATTTTTTTACGGAGTTCGACAGCCTCTGAAACTCGCGACTTGTATAATCATATTTAAGTTAAACTATATTTTAATAATTAAATAATTGAAAGTCCGCTTAAATTATTATAATATCGGTTAGCCGAAACCACGGAAACAAGTTAGTACTACCTAATAAGATTACAAACCAGAAAAGTAGCACGGTTCGTTGCGTATTTAATTATATGATAAATTTATAATTTGATAATAAATATTAAATTGTCACTTTTTTTAAAGAAAATATGTATGGATTTACCTATATAATGAGAAATTTGATGCATTTCTGTTATAATTGTACGTGATCTGCAAACATGAACTTTGTAAGTAGAAATATTATTTTGTATTAAAAATTTTATTTAGTGAAACAATTTATTAAGTTGAATATATACTAAATAATTGAGAAAGAAATTTACATGTAAAGTTGATATTTTCATCATAATTTTATAAATATAGGAAGTAAAGACAAAGTTGTTCTTCGTGGGTTAAGTAAATATATACCAATATATTTTTTTTTTTCAAAAAAAAATACTTTTCATATTTGTAACATAATCTCGGTCTTAATGTCGTATTTAACTGATAACATAATTTTAATCACAAGTTATGTTTTTTTTTCCAATAAGATATATTATTAGGAACTAGATTACAATACCCGGAGGAATTTTTTTTTCTATCGTCCTGATTATATTGGAAATGAAAAGTATATTTAAGGAAATATACCAATTAATCAACAATATACCTATTAAACAATTCATTTTTATAATTATCTGGTCTTTTTACGTCAAGATACCTACAATAACAACTAAACTTTTATTATTTCCAATTTCAGGTAAAGTACGCAATGATGACTGTGTGGGCCCTGCTGGCCTTTGCTTCAGCAACGGCCACTGCTAACGCAGAACCAGAAGCGCTAAATAATCAAAATTCTGAGCCTGGGGGAGTAGCGGGAGTGTGGGTTTAAGCTATAAGCAAAAGGACCGTTCTTTAAAACATTTAATACAAATTTACGTTGAATTATAAACAATTATTCTCAAAAAAAAAAAGATGATAAATTTTGGTAACATTCATGTAGAATTGTATATTGAATTTATTTTAATTTCAACTGGTTGTTTTATTAAAAATAAAATGTAATAAAAAAAATTTGTAGCTAATATACAACATTGCCAACACTATAATTATTACTTTCATTTACCTGTTTAGTACTGTGTGAAATAAAATTATTTGTTTAGCTGTATATTAATTGCAAATCCTTACAATGTCTATTAAACACTTATTATATTAGGATTTAGGATTTGCAAAAGTATTATTGACAATTATTTTAGCCTATTATTAATTATGGAATGATTTATACTTCCCATGTAATAATAATATTGTATTGTAATTTTTTTTACATTTAAAAAACTATTATTGACAATTCTTATAGCCTATCAATTGTCAAATGACATAAGCTTCCCGTGTACGAAATGTTATGAGAATCGGCCAAGCCGCTTTTGAGTTGAATCCGCTCATATCTTCATATGGTATGTCTATCAGGAAATTTGTACAAACCCATTACTTGTACAGACAGAACTATAGATTTTTTAATATACATAAACAAGAAAAGAATTTTTTAATGCATAAATTTGGAATTTTTTTGTGGAACAACTTTACCTGCATAGCCGTACTACTACCTAATATTTCTTCTACTAATTCTATCTCTGATATTTTAATTCAAACAAACATTCTCGATTATTTTTTTTTGCAAATTTTTGTTATTGGGTTTTCCTTCGAAATTATCAGTAGCAGCTCGGAGTTTGGTTTCGTACCCGATTAATGGTAATAGGCTCGCTCCCTATTACATGGGACCTAAAAATATACTCGGCGAAATGTGGGTGTACATTAGTACACCTCTGCCTAACCCTTCGGGTAATACAGGCGTGATGGTATGTTATTCTTGATTTTGAAATATTCTGATTATTTTTTTATAGTACCTCGACATACTCTCACACTCTTCAAACCCCCTTTCTTTTAGCGTCCCTTGTTCACATATCGTAATTAATACATCAATGAATAATGCAATTCATTATTCCTACGCAATGTATTACAAATTATTAAAGACACTGTTATTCTACTGTCGATTATCCATTATTATTGCTAACAATTGCAATACTCGGCCGGCGTTACTGCAACGTGCGAATAAGCAAGCTGTATGTAAACACCTATAGTTGTGAAAGAAAGAAATTTTTTTACGTTTCTCACACTTAACATTACGATGCGAATTATAATGTTTCCGTATTTACGATAATAATCTCTGCTTATGTTATTCCAACAATTAAGACGAATCTAACGAAATCTCGTATGCTAAACCCATCAAGCCATTTAAGGCTACAGAGCGTGCCAAAGAAATATACATAAATACAATCGAAAAAAAACACCCTACAGTTTTGCAGACGGTTAAAATTAGAAATGTTACGCGTGTGTGGTGTGTATGTACCCTGCATGTTTTCTATAATTTTTATGACAGACAAAATTAGTATTTTATATTTGGTATGTACTAAATATACTTTCGTATTTACTAAGACGCCTAATAGCTTTGTTATGTATTTCTAAAGTTACTATACTATCTGACAGTAAATCATTAGAACAGAGAGTAACTCACGAAAAAGCAAATGTGACTCCCATAGAGCATTTTTTTTTAATTTATCTAGTCAGAATTATTTACAAATTTAAAAAAATTGTAAATTTTTTGCATTGTATGTACTATCATACTTTTATGAATCTAAACACATATACCCACCACTTAAAGCTGCCTATACTAGAGATAAACAAAAAACATAAAGAAATAGGCAGGATTAACCTTTTTGGGGAAAAGTTGCTGAAATCGTATCATTTTGGGGAAATATTTGGCCGCCATGGGGAAATTTCGAAAACTCAATGTGGATATTAAACGACCTCGAGGTTTAGTTCTAATTCCCAGATACGATCCGTGCCTAAAGCACACCGCAGAGTTGGGTAAAAATTGCCGCTAGAGAAAATAGGATTTTTAAATAATTTTTCCTTTTTTACAAAAACTGTTTATGTACTGTTTATGATTTAGACCATAATTGTAAGACTTTTATATACTTATATCATATTTTTAAATAATGCATAGTTAAGTTTAAAAAGGCTTAATATATTCTTGTTCTATAAAAGCTGAAGTTCAATTAGACCCTTTTGCATTAACTTATCACATCTAGAGCTGAAATTTAAATGGATTGATAGGTCTAGTAACACCTCATCCCACTAATAGACTATATTTTCCCCAGGTGTCCCTCTGCTCGTTTTACAACACCCGAATTTCGTATAGAATCAAGTATATTAAACTCAATTTAAAATGTATTAATTTACTTTGGAATGTACTTTTAAGAGGTCTTACTTAATAAACAAAATACAAGGAGGAGATAAAATAACAAACAAACAAGCCATTATGGTGACCACACGCAGGTAAAGCACATAAACAATAGGGATGATTCATGCAATTGCTAATAACGATAAATGTTTATGTACTTTGACTTAGACCATAATTATTATAAGACTTTTGATGTATTTATAAAAATATTGCATAGTTAAGTAAAAAAAACATCGTAGTAGATTCTTGTTTTATAAAAACCGAAAATTCAATTAGACCCTGTTGCTTCATCTTAACACGTCTAGAGCTGAAACTTGCATGGATTGATAGGTCTAGTGATAGACATTATCATTGCTAAGGAATCGTGATAATGACGTCAACAACAGACTACTATCACAAATTTCAAATTACGTTTCATAAATTATAATTATTCTCTAACATATTTTGGGTATACCTACGAATATGCATCAATCAAAATGTTATACAAAGAATAGACTACTCAACGTTTTACAAAGAACACGAGACTCTAAATAACAATAATGATCGTGAATTATGCATTGTTACAAAAAATATAACATTAAACACTTTTTCTTATCTGATCATGGAATTTAAAAAAAGCATTGATATTATTTCCTCGGTATACACGATAATATTTGGTACATGTGAAAGCCAGGGTTTGAACTTAAGCTTTGCTCGACGAGACAACCCTCTTCACTGTAAAGAAAAATATCTAGTGGTTGGGTGCAAAAAAAACAAACATAATAACAATGTGCATATCTACGTCCAGTACTTTCTGCATGGTTGGCGTCCAAACTAACAGAGAGACAAAAATTTCAAAAAAGTGTCGAAATGTTTCCTGTTCATCATTCTTAATTAAATTTAATAATTTAAATATTTTTGATACTATTAACCAAGCATTAAAAATTATATTTGTGACTTTTTGAGAGGGAATCTCTCATGCGTATCTATCAGCAATTTTTTGTAATATACCTATTTACCACTCATAATCCTCCCTACTGCATAATCTGTAGGTTGCGGTCCGTCGCCAAAATGGCATAACTGCAGAGGAGTATGTGTCGGTCCGCAACCGTTTCTTGTTTTTACACTCCAGTTTTTGCGCTTTCGGACTTTCCTGTCCTGTTCCTACTAGTTTGTTAATATAGCCAAAGACAGAGATAAACTATTAAAACAGTAATATAATATCGTCCAGAAAGCATTTCGTTGCCCGTTTTAGTCTGTTGCGAACTACAGTTAGCGTCAGTCAGCGACCGTTAAGTGTGCGTGTAAATGTGTTGTTTTAGTGTTGTTTTTTTACATGTAAAGTTGATATTTTCATCATAATTTTATAAATATAGGAAGTAAAGACAAAGTTGTTCTTCGTGGATTAAGTAAATATTTTTAATTTTTTTTAAACCAATACATTTTTTTTCTAAAAAAAATATATATTCCATATTTGTAACATAATCTCGGTCTTAATGAGGTAACTTACTGGTAACATAATTTTAATCACAAGTTATGTTTTTCTTTCCGATAAGATACATTATTAAGAACTAGATTACAATACCCGGAGGAATTTTTGTCTATCGTCCTGATTATATTGGAAATGAAAAGTATATTAAATTTTAGGAAATATACCAATTAATCAACAATATACCTATTATACACATAATTTTTATAAGTATCTGGTCTTTATACGTCAAGATACCTACAATAAGAACTAAACTTTTAGTATTTTCAATTTTAGGTAAAGTACGCAATGATGACTGTGTGGGCCCTGCTGGCCTTTGCTTCAGCAACGGCCACCGCTAACGCAGAACCAGAAGCGCTAAATAATCAAAATTCTGAGCCTGGGGGAGTAGCGGGAATTTGGGTTTAAGCTATAAGCAAAAGGACCGTTCTTTAAAACATTTAATACAAATTTACGTTGAATTATAAACAATTATTCTCAAAAAAAAAAAGATAAATTTTGGTAACATTCATGTAGAATTGTATATTGAATTTATTTTAATTTCAACTGGTTGTTTTATTAAAAATAAAATGTAATAAAAAAAATTTATAGCTAATATACAACATTGCCAACACTATAATTATTACTTTCATTTACCTGTTTAGTACTGTGTGAAATAAAATTATTTGTATAGCTGTATATTAATTGCACATCCTTACAATGTCTATTAAACACTTATTATATTAGGATTTAGGATTTGCAAAAGTATTATTGATAATTATTTTAGCCTATTAATAATTATGGAATGATTTATACTTCCCATGTACAAAAAATCGTGAAAATAGGTTAAGAAATAATAATAATATTGTATTGTAATTTTTTTAACATTTAAAAAACTATTATTGACAATTCTTATAGCCTATCAATTGTCAAATGACATAAGCTTCCCGTGTACGAAATGTTATGAGAATCGGCCAAGCCGCTTTTGAGTTGAATCCGCTCATATCTTCATATGGTATGTCTATCAGGAAATTTGTACAAACCCATTACTTGTACAGACAGAACTATAGATTTTTTAATATACATAAACAAGAAAAGAATTTTTTAATGCATAAATTTGGAATTTTTTTGTGGAACAACTTTACCTGCATAGCCGTACTACTACCTAATATTTCATCTACTAATTCTATCTCTGATATTTTAATTCAAACAAACATTCTCGATTATTTTTTTTTGCAAATTTTTGTTATTGGGTTTTCCTTCGAAATTATCAGTAGCAGCTCGGAGTTTGGTTTCGTACCCGATTAATGGTAATAGGCTCGCTCCCTATTACATGGGACCTAAAAATATACTCGGCGAAATGTGGGTGTACATTAGTACACCTCTGCCTAACCCTTCGGGTAATACAGGCGTGATGGTATGTTATTCTTGATTTTGAAATATTCTCTGATTATTTTTTTATAGTACCTCGACATACTCTCACACTCTTCAAACCCCCTTTCTTTTAGCGTCCCTTGTTCACATATCGTAATTAATACATCAATGAATAATGCAATTCATTATTCCTACGCAATGTATTACAAATTATTAAAGACACTGTTATTCTACTGTCGATTATCCATTATTATTGCTAACAATTGCAATACTCGGCCGGCGTTACTGCAACGTGCGAATAAGCAAGCTGTATGTAATCACCTATAGTTGTGAAAGAAAGAAATTTTTTTACGTTTCTCACACTTAACATTACGATGCGAATTATAATGTTTCCGTATTTACGATAATAATCTCTGCTTATGTTATTCCAACAATTAAGACGAATTTAACGAAATCTCGTATGCTAAACCCATCAAGCCATTTAAGGCTACAGAGCGTGCCAAAGAAATATACATAAATACAATCGAAAAAAACACCCTACAGTTTTGCAGACGGTTAAAATCAGAAATGTTACGCGTGTGTGGTGTGTATGTACCCTGCATGTTTTCTATAATTTTTATGACAGACAAAATTAGTATTTTATATTTGGTATGTACTAAATATACTTTCGTATTTACTAAGACGCCTAATAGCTTTGTTATGTATTTCTAAAGTTACTATACTATCTGACAGTAAATCATTAGAACAGAGAGTAACTCACGAAAAAGCAAATGTGACTCCCATAGAGCATTTTTTTTAAATTTATCTAGTCAGAATTATTTACAAATTTAAAAAAATTGTAAAATGTTTGCATTGTATGTACTATCATACTTTTATGAATCTAAACACATATACCCACCACTTAAAGCTGCCTATACTAAAGATAAACAAAAAACATAAAGAAATAGGCAGGATTAACCTTTTTGGGGAAAAGTTGCTGAAATCGTATCATTTTGGGGAAATATTTGGCCGCCATGGGGAAATTTCGAAAACTCAATATGGATATTAGACGACCTCGAGGTTTAGTTCTAATTCCCAGATACGATCCGTGCCTAAAGCACACCACAGAGTTGGGTAGAAATTGCCGCTAGAGGAAATAGGATTTTTAAATAATTTTTCCTTTTTTACAAAAACTGCTTATGTATTGTTTATGATTTAGACCATAATTGTAAGACTTTTATATATATCATATTTTTAAATAATGCATAGTTAAGTTAAAAAAGGCTTAATATATTCTTGTTCTATAAAAGCTGAAGTTCAATTAGACCCTTTTGCATTAACTTATCACATCTAGAGCTGAAATTTAAATGGATTGATAGGTCTAGTAATACCTCATCCCACTAATAGACTATATTTTCCCCAGGTGTCCCTCTGCTCGTTTTACAACACCCGAATTTCGTATAGAATCAAGTATATTAAACTCAATTTAAAATGTATTAATTTACTTTGGAATGTACTTTTAAGAGGTCTTACTTAATAAACAAAATACAAGGAGGAGATAAAATAACAAACAAACAAGCCATTATGGTGACCACACGCAGGTAAAGCACATAAACAATAGGGATGATTCATGCAATTGCTAATAACGATAAATGTTTATGTACTTTGACTTAGACCATAACTATTATAAGACTTTTGATGTATTTATAAAAATATTGCATAGTTATGTAAAAAAACATCGTAGTAGATTCTTGTTTTATAAAAACCGAAAATTCAATTAGACCCTGTTGCTTCATCTTAACACGTCTAGAGCTGAAACTTGCATGGATTGATAGGTCTAGTGATAGACATTATCATTGCTAAGGAATCGTGATAATGACGTCAACAACAGACTACTATCACAAATTTCAAATAACGTTTCATAAATTATAATTATTCTCTAACATATTTTGGGTATACCTACGAATATGCATCAATCAAAATGTTATACAAAGAATAGACTACTCAACGTTTTACAAAGAACACGAGACTCTAAATAACAATAATGATCGTGAATTATGCATTGTTACAAAAAATATAACATTAAACAATTTTTCTTATCTGATCATGGAATTTAAAAAAAGCATTGATATTATTTCCTCGTTATACCCGATAATATTTGGTACATGTGAAAGCCAGGGTTTGAACTTAAGCTTTGCTCGACGAGAAACCCTCTTCACTGTAAAGAAAAATATCTAGTGGTTGGGTGCAAAAAAAAAACAAACATAATAACAATGTGCATATCTACGTCCAGTACTTTCTGCATGGTTGGCGTCCAAACTAACAGAGAGACAAAAATTTCAAAAAAGTGTCGAAATGTTTCCTGTTCATCATTCTTAATTAAATTTAATAATTTAAATATTTTTGATACTATTAACCAAGCATTAAAAGTTATATTTGTGACTTTTTGAGAGGGAATCTCCCATGCGTATCTATCAGCAATTTTTTGTAATATACCTATTTACCACTCATATAAGGAATGTTGTTGAAGCGTATGTATCACGAAACTTTTAAATGTTTTTAATAATTTATTTTTTTACGGAGTTCGACAGCCTCTGAAACTCGCGACTTGTATAAACATATTTAAGTTAAACTATATTTTAATAATTAAATAATTGAAAGTCCGCTTAAATTATTATAATATCGGTTAGCCGAAACCACGGAAACAAGTTAGTACTACCTAATAAGATTACAAACCAGAAAAGTAGCACGGTTCGTTGCGTATTTAATTATATGATAAATTTATAATTTGATAATAAATATTAAATTGTCCCTTTTTTTTAAAGAAAATATGTATGGATTTACCTATATAATGAGAAATTTGATGCATTTCTGTTATAATTGTACGTGATCTGCAAACATGAACTTTGTAAGTAGAAATATTATTTTGTATTAAAAATTTTATTTAGTGAAACAATTTATTAAGTTGAATATATACTAAATAATTGAGAAAGAAATTTACATGTAAAGTTGATATTTTCATCATAATTTTATAAATATAGGAAGTAAAGACAAAGTTGTTCTTCGTGGGTTAAGTAAATATATACCAATAAATTTTTTTTTTTTCAAAAAAAATACTTTTCATATTTGTAACATAATCTCGGTCTTAATGTCGTATTTAACTGATAACATAATTTTAATCACAAGTTATGTTTTTTTTTCCAATTAGATACATTATTAGAACTAGATTACAATACCCGGAGGAATTTTTTTTTCTATCGTCCTGATTATATTGGAAATGAAAAGTATATTTAAGGAAATATACCAATTAATCAACAATATACCTATTAAACACATTCATTTTTATAATTATCTGGTCTTTTTACGTCAAGATACCTACAATAACAACTAAACTTTTATTATTTTCCAATTTCAGGTAAAGTACGCAATGATGACTGTGTGGGCCCTGCTGGCCTTTGCTTCAGCAACGGCCACCTGCTAACGCAGAACCAGAAGCGCTAAATAATCAAAATTCTGAGCCTGGGGGAGTAGCGGGAGTGTGGGTTTAAGCTATAAGCAAAAGGACCGTTCTTTAAAACATTTAATACAAATTTACGTTGAATTATAAACAATTATTCTCAAAAAAAAAAAAGATGATAAATTTTGGTAACATTCATGTAGAATTGTATATTGAATTTATTTTAATTTCAACTGGTTGTTTTATTAAAAATAAAATGTAATAAAAAAAATTTGTAGCTAATATACAACATTGCCAACACTATAATTATTACTTTCATTTACCTGTTTAGTACTGTGTGAAATAAAATTATTTGTTTATGTTTTTCTTTCCGATAAGATACATTATTAAGAACTAGATTACAATACCCGGAGGAATTTTTGTCTATCGTCCTGATTATATTGGAAATGAAAAGTATAATAAATTTTAGGAAATATACCAATTAATCAACAATATACCTATTATACACATAATTTTTATATGTATCTGGTCTTTATACGGATATGGTCTTTATTTCTTTATAAGGATTTGCATATTAATTGCAAATCCTTACAACGTCTATTAAACACTTATTGTATTAGGATTTACGATTTGCAAAAATATTATTGATAATTATTTTAGCCTGTGTGTGCGAGGAGTTAATCGTGCGGTCTTCCCTGTTCTTCCCTCACATACCACATGGAGCGGCGGGTTTTAAATTAAGTTGCCTGCCTCCTAGTCTGATGCGGCCTTCGATAATATAGCTCAGTGAGCAATGGACGACAGACAACTATTTCAATTGTTATATCCAATTGAATATATGGGAAGGAACATCATCCACTAACCTTGAACTTCCGAAACTGCTTCCTCTCCCAATCCAGCATGGAGCTTAGATACGTTAGCAATCCCCACGCTGCACACAAGCGTATTCCACCTCACTAAATGTTCTTCACCACATTAACGGATGGTATGTTTTAATAAACACAAATGCACACACGAGCGGCGCGATCATACAACCGCAAGGCGATCGGTCAACGTATTTCAACCTAATATATTGTCTCGCACTCGAGGATCCGATCTTAATAATGTTGGTAAGGGGTGGCGGCGGTGTCCCTCCAACAGTGACGTCGTATGACGCTACAGCGTCGTCATCCAATTGGCATTAGGAAGAACACAGATCAGAAGAAGTCGGTGTGTCTGATTTCATTTTGACCACATAATCAAAAAAAATGAACGAATTCAAATAATTGGCTCAAACATAGCCTATTATTCATTATAGAATGATTTATATTTCCCATGCACAAAAATTCGTGAAAATCTATTAAGAAATAATAAGAATATTGTATTGTATTTTTTTTTACATTTAAAAAACTATTATTGACAATTCTTATAGCCTATCAATTGACAAATGATACAAGCTTCCCGTGTGTATAATTACTTGGGAATCAGCCAAGTCGTTTTTGAGTTAAATCCGCACATATTTTCATATAGTTTGTCTATCAGGAAATTTGTAAAAAATATTACATGTACAGACAAAACTACATATTTATTAATATAGATATACATCAAAAATATTCTGTTAATGCATAAATTTGGGAATTTTTTTGTGGAACAACTTTATCTGCATAGCCGTACTACTAACTAATACTTCTTCTACTAATGCTATCTCTGATATTTTAATTCAAACAACACATTCTCGATTTTGAAAACATTCTCTGATTTTTTTTTTGCTTCTAGAGGAAATAGTTAATAGAAATGTTAGTTTGTTTTAAAAGTTGATTTTAAATAAAAAATATTTATTTATTTACTTTTCCAGTTTTAATATATTATAATTATTAAACACAATGAACGATGCTATACGATTCTATGCCTTGCCTAATATTCCTTTAAAACCGATAACTACAAAAATATCTACCTACATTTTGTAAAAGATTGTGTATTATGAGTCACATTTCACCCAACCAAAGCAGGGTTTTCATCTAATGTTTAAAATAATTCTGTTTGCTATTATTTATTATGCTATAGGTTTGTCTTATTTTTAAATTTATTCATTGTGGATATTCCCAACAATATTGGAACGCATGTTATCGTTCTCATAAATCACATTATGATTTAAAATTAAATATATAGTCACAAATCTATATAAATTTATTAGTTATATAAGATAGTAATGTGCAAAGTGCAGAGAGAGTTTTTATACAATTAAAAGAAGCTTTGTGCTTCGTTTTATAAAAGATTTATATGTAGCTAAATGCACATTTATACTTACTTAGTTTCTGCCCGTTTCCATTAGGACAACAGACGATTCAGCCTTATGTAGTGAACATTCCCCCCAAAAGATTCACATCACTTCATTTGTAATGAAGAGTGAATAGATATTTGTTGAGCAACTACGTCGCAACGTAGGCCTCATCTTCACTTACCATCAGGTTGATTGAGATCAAGTGTATATTTGTATTGTATTTAAAAAATTAACATTTATCATACACATATAAGTTAATAACAATTTCAAATAAGGTAGAGATTGTACCTATGCAGATCCATTAAGAAAAATATTAATTTATCGGGACAATTATTTTATTAATGAATAAAATAGAATGAAAGTCAAGCATGTCATGAAACTATTTAATGAAATCCTCAGGCAAAATCCACATGTCCGCAAAGGACATATCACACGCATCGATTTTTATATCGTTTGTATAGGTAAGCGTATAGGTGCATCCACTGACCAGCATGTCAAACCGTTTTGCTTTTAAAAACAGACTTATGAGTCCGTTGCTTACACTGCGAATATGTGAAGGATTGCCTTTTTAGATACTCAAAATTGCCCTTCCTATAAAACTTTTAAAATTAACTTTAATATATAAAAAGTCTAAACAATGCTTATAATAGCGAGAAGCAATAACAAATTTCATAAGTTTATTTATAAAAAGTGGCGAATTTGCCGTTTTGAATTGGCGACTGCCATTTTGAATAGTGCGTATTTGTACTATAATTAATATGGAAATATTAAATTACATTCTGTGTTAAGCTCACAGCTACTGCAATTATCTACAACGTTTATAAATGTCCAACTAAAAATTATTCATTTTATAGTGGCAATATTCAATATTTCTAAATTCAATTCAAATACTATATGCATAAAATATTATTTACATTGTATTGCTAATTAACTTTTACGTTTTGATAATCCACTACAAAAAGGCGTTCTCGTTTTATATATTCCATGAAAAAAAACGATAAATATAATGCATGTTTCGTTGAGTGATTATAATTCAGAACACAGAATTTCTGAAACAACTAGAATATTATAAATATTCTACGAAAATATGAAATACATCACGATCGAATATTCACACTCGATTACACTTTCCCGAAGGAAACATACGTAAGGCTTTACTACCACTTGGAAACCGAGCAGAAACTGGGTCAATCACAACCCACCGTCACACGAAAGTAGTCTGAAGTTCAGTTTGTGAATTTACTCTTGGTGTCGACGCGCATTTGTTTCTTATCATCTGCCCGAAGGTTGTTCGGAACTGCCGAGACATGGAACAGTAAAGAACGAAGTTGATTGCACCGTTCAGTAGAGCTAATGCATCCATTAATTCGCCAAACAGATTGTAGCACCGCTTGAAGAAGCAACGCCCGAGTACACCACTCAGAAGACCTACAAAAAACAACTCGTATCAAAAAAGTCACTGTTAAAATAAATCAATCATATGGCTACAACACATTAATACATCATAATATTTAAAGGGTACTTAATTAAAACGTACCAAAGTTAGTATTAAATCGTCAATCCTTTTTAGTTACTAAAATTCCACTAATTTACACAGTATTAATTTTGTCTCTTTGATATATATACGAATAATAAAATTCAAGATTAAGCTGTAACATTATTATTATTATTCAAGCTTGAGAATTAAAAAAGTTTTAGGTTAGCATCAAATATCAAATATCGAAACTCCACAAATACATGCTAATATATCAAATACATGCTTTATTTTATTTAGTACTAGCGCATTGTCTGCGACTTCACTCGCATCCTATTGTTCACTTACAGTAATAAAAAGAACCCGCATCTAAATTTTCATGATTCTAGCCCTAGTAGTATAGACTGTGCGTTGATATGTTAGTCAGTCAAACAGTTATCCTTTTATATTCACATAAATTCAACAAGAACTTTGTTTTTTAAAACAAAAAATTGATATGAAAATGAATCAATTCTTTATTGTATTAGAAAAAGTATGTAAGGCTTGGTACTTATAAATAAAAAATGATATCGGAGAAATGTGCACGACGACCACGTACTTACAAATGTCGTCGAATCTTTCATTTAAATTTTCAATCACTTTTTCGCAAAATGGCTGGTTTATTTCGTCACGTCACGGATTTTGAGTTTTAAGGCTGCAATCAATTCAATTGGCTCCGTATAGAGTCTGTGTGTAATATGATAGTCTATCTATGGATAATCCCCACAAAAAATAATCACATGATCGGGCCGGCCACTTAATAGCTGAATTTCGTGAAATATGCGATCGGGAAATTTAGTTTGCAAAAAATTTATTGTTTCGGTGGATGTGCAACTTGTGGCACCATCCTGCTGAAACCCCATATCAGTTATATCCATATCATCAAAAATAGTCTATAATATAGTTAACATCTCTTTATAGCGTAATCCATTGACCGTAACCGCATATCCAACCGATTTTTTGAATAAAAACGGCCCAATCACGCCTCCAGACCACTTAGCGCGCCATAAAGTGATACGTTTAGCATGCAAAGGCTACTTAACAATCGCTCTTGAATTTTTAAGAAGCTCAAGTACGGCCATTCGGAAAACCAACGGGTTGTATTTGAATAAATTCAGCGAATCTACGGCAATGTGAATGGTCGGCCAACTTCAATTCTTGCACTAGTTGCACCTTGTAAAACTTCAAAGCTAAATCCTTACGCAAAATTCGTCATGTTGTTGTAGATAATTCTAATTGTTGAGGACGTCGAGGAATTGACAAATTCGGATTTTCTTCAATACTGTGGCTTACGGCTGCAATTATTTCACTTGAACGATCCGGTCGAAAAATATCACGAATTTTACCAAATATGACTTTTACACATCCACCATTTTCATATTGGATTTTTTATTATTTTAATGCGATTTTTAACCAAATTGAATACATTGTGATAATTGCCGAAGCTACTTTCTCCTATATACAAAAGTACTCTGTGGCTACTACTACTAACATGTCAAAAAAACTAATTATCAAAACTGTCATTTTGTACCGATTTGTCCCAATCCTTTTTATTTGTTTTAAGTTATTGCGTCTTTTCACTCGTTTGTTTGTTCTTCTTCTTCATCTTCCTAACTTGGCAACCGGTCATCTTTAATGAAGACCATTACTGCAATTATCGAGTGAATTCTATTTTCATGTGTTATGACGATTCAGTATCCTAACAAGATGGTGGCTCCCTTGTTAGAACTTTCTAAGAAGTTTTTGTGGGATCTCGGAATGAATGCTTTCAGCTTATATTTATAATCCACCTCACTTATGCTCAAAAACCAAACTATATCACGCAAAACACCATCAACATTACTTTATATAGGGTCAAAAACCTAAGTAAATGAATAAAAATAAAAACCACAACATGTCACTTCAAGATCCCGCCAAAAAATTCCCGTTTCTTTGTTGTTCAAGATGTTGTGTTTAAAATAATAAAAGACAACTAGTAAATGGTGTGCGGGAAAATGTTTACGATTTAATACAATTATCATCTGCGACTTATGGCCCGTGGAATTATTGATTATGCTGATGATGAATGATATAATAATAAATACACAAACATGGTAGAAAATTATGCACATTGAGAAATAAAATAATAGTGTAGCGACATACAGCGACATAACAACCGTTGGGCAGCTGCCCGCTAGGCATAACACCCGTCTGGTCGGAGGATCCTCCCTTTGCAATAGTTCTTCTACAATAGTACAGGTAACATAGAGTGTGTAAATAAATAGAATAAAAATATTATAAATAAATTTCGCGGCCGAGTGCCCTCTGCGCTCGCCCCCAAGTCCGGTGAAGATGTAAAAGCCGCAGCGGCTTTAGGGCCCCTAAGGCTAACAGTGTAGTCAGTTTTAAAAATATAAATAAATTAATGGAAATAGATTTCCTCGTATTAAAAACAAAGTTCTTGTTGAAACCCTTTATATAAGCTTTCCAGATGTAGAATTCATTTTTGTATAAAAAATTGAGTATACTCTAGGACTCGAGATGCATAAGATAATATGAATAAAAACACATATAATCTTACAAACAAAAGTTGACCTTCCTACAATTTTGATTTTAATAAGGATCAAAACTGACGCTCAAGGTGATCTATATGGTACCTAATGCGTAAATGAATCGACTATCGACATTGAAACTAATAAAAGTAGAGAAAATACGATAACAATGAAAAAAAAACTAAAATATGAGCATTTTGAGCTAACGTATTATGCGTAAATCCACGAACTCACATCAATCAAAAGTTTATACAAAGAATACACCGTATTGAACGTTGTACAAAGCAGACAGGATTCTGAACAAGAATAATGATCGTGAATTATGCAACGTTACAAACATAACATTAAACGCTCTCTTGTTCATAATATAATAAATTGACTGACTGACAGATCTATCAACTTATAGCTTAAACTACTGGGTCTAGGATAGTGAAAATTTGGATCCGGGTTCCTTTTGGTAATCGTTCATCGACTTTCGTCAAAAACGTAAGACATAAACACCGTGACGTGACGTCAAAAAAAAATGAGACATATATAAATGACGCGATCGAAGTCCTAGTTCAGTATATGCAAAAGCCCTTCATTGTATTTTTGCATGAGTAACAGGTCACCCTCTTCACGCTATAAAAATAAATCTAGCGCTTGGTTGCAAAAAAAACAGTCTTGAGAAAATGTCTATTTATATCTATCTTAACTGGCTCACTGGGCTAAACGCAACTGCTATGCTCGAGGCACTGGGTTCGATTCCCAGGTCGAGCAAAGTTTTATTGGGTTTTTATGTGAAATTCTCTTATATTAGCTCCGAGTTAGGCTTTGTCTCCAATTAATAGCGATAGGCTTACCCCCTATCACATGAGACCTTAAAACATTCCCGGCGAACTGCGGTTGTAAACCTCTGCCTAACCCTTCGGGGATACAGGTCTTATGGTATGTTGTTCGGTATAAGAACAGTGATAACGGAGAATTGAGCATCCGTTAATAATCACCATGAAATGATACTGATTATTTAAAATAAACTAAAATGCGCGAAACTGAAAACATGCGCTATTTATTTTGTAATTCTAACTTAGTCATGATTTCCAACTTTCAATACGCAAATAATTTTGTGTTATCTGAGAATAATTGAATGTTGTCCTTCAATATACTATTTCATAGTAAATTTTTCGATCGAAATACTTTTTTTTTCATCAATCAAATAGGTAACTTTTTTAAGTAAAATTTTTTTGATAGTACCAACAAAGGTGTTTTTAAAGCCACTAACATAGATTTATTTTCTTAAATCTGTGGAATTAATATAAATTCCTACATACCTAAAATTCCTTGTGGAAATTCCGTCAATAGGAACAGAAGAAGTACGGCTACCAACATTTTTGTAGTTCGATCAGTCCTTCGGTCAGCTTTCGAACGTTTTGTCGATTTCCTCGTAAATATATTACTGTTGCCGTTGACAACAGTATCTGCTGGACATGCATTGTACCCTTTGAGAGCTTTCTTTCTGTTGTTTGCTCGATATAATGCGTTGATGAGCCAACCACTGATGGCAGTCAGAATTACGCATGGCAGTAACTTTATCAAAACTGCATGCACCCAGAAATTGATTTGATATAAACTTCCATCAAAGTGAGAGTCCACAAAATACACTTTCGACGGCATGTATCCGTATTTATCGAAAGTAAAGTCTTTGTGTATAGTGAATACCTAGAATAGAAAATAATTTATGTACTTTACCAATTTTTTAAATTTATTATAAGCAATATATATATACACAGATACAAGTAACTTACTTAATCTATACAATTAAAAAAAAATTAAGTGTTTGTTTATAATGTCAAAATAACAGTTTTTTACTAAAATCATATAAAATTATATACGATACTTATAGTAAAAAAGGAATGTTTAAAATGTTTGTCTGTCTGTCTAGGTATCTGTTTGTCCGGGTAATCTCCAAAACGGTTGGACCAATTTTGAAGGGATTTTAACTGATGATTTAGGTTACTTTTATATTAGAAAATGAATTAGGGTTCCTCACATATAAAAAAGTGGTAATGGTGAATCAATGCGAGCGCTTAGATGGCTTACGGTGAGTAAACCATAAGAGATATATCATATTAATGTAGCACACAATTGTAGATCTTTAAAAAAAATACAAAAAAAAATCAATAACAGCATATGTCTCTTAAGGATGATCTTTTAAGGACCAGCCACAATGAACATTTTTGTTTTTAAAATAACCGGTTCGCGCGTGTGTGCGATTGACGGCATTATGTAGTCCACGCGAGCGCAGCTGCGCGCACAGTCAGTAATAAATATTATTATAGGTAATTTTTGGAACAAAAATTTGCAAAAATTGCCATTGATACTGCACCGTGCCTATAGTAAACCAAGTACAATCCAAAAACAACGGCCACTACCGAGAGATCGATAAACCATTGTTTGACGTCACTACCATACGTACTGGTTTACAACCCTCTTGGCTCAAGCCTCATACACTGTCTTATCCCAAAACGTGGCAAACCAAAAGAGTCACTAAATGTATCATCATGTGCACGGTGTCGCGACCCAGTTTAATATAGGTACTGTCCCCATGACGTTTTATTAATAAACGCGTTAAACTCTCACCAAAAGCAATTTGATACCGTTACAAATTTTGCTATCAGCATGATGAAACAAAAGAGATAGTAAATCACAGCGTAAGGCGGAAACTCTATTTTCAAAAAAAGGATAAAAGTTTCTTCACGCTTACGCTGGTCAAGTCGAAAGTGAACTGTCGGAAATCGCCCACCATTCACGATGGCATGTAAAGAGCCTCAATACCGTATCTACTTATACAATATCATTGACTGTACTATTACACCATGATTATCGTGCCCTACCACTAGAGGATTCAATCCGTTAAGACTTATCTTTGACGTACCGTGATTCTTTGGAAACTTTTCCCGGTCATGTCAGTGTGTTCTTTCTTATGACATCGGGTCCTTGAAGCGTAACTTGAAGATATATTTATGCAGGTCAGCATGATGACAGTGGCGACCGCCGATGGATTTAGATCTCTCGGTGGTCACCGTTGTGTTTGGAATGTTCTGTGCTTACCATCAATGTGCCGAGCTATTATACATATAAAAAATATTTTTAAAAGTCACGGAAACCAACAGAAGTGAGAAGTGTTTGTTTATTTTAAGAGATTCGCCTAAGTTGAGTTTTGCTGAAGTTTAACTTCTTACTTTTTTAGACTGATTATTTTATGAACGTTTTATTATATTGTAAATATTAAATAATAATAAAGCAGATTACCTGTCTATAATCTCGAGATTATCCCGGATCGAATCATCTACCTACCGCCCAAATACAATTGTTATTAAACATATTTATAGGTTCAACTGTAAGTAAAATGCCTTTCTATTTCCATGACCCGGCACGTAAGCCATCTGAGCCCATATACTAACACTCAAAATAATTTGAGTCAGATCATATGAATACACCTAGTTTATAATTTGTAAAGTTAATATTCATAACAAAACTAAAGAGAACATCCTTATTGCGTATCCATATACAGTGTAAACTCTTTATAACTTTATCCTTTATAACGATAAACTCCCTATAACGTTGAAGTGAGTCCAACTTGGTTGGTTTGCGTTAAAACCCACATATTGAAACTCCACTCCATATAACGATAACTCTCTATAACGACAAAAAATGCTCAGTCCCTTGAGTTTCGTTATAAAGAGTTTACACTGTATTTAGATTATTGAATACGGTATATTTGTATTTTCAACACGACGCCATCGCTCTAAACTAGAAATTCTATCAGGTATGATCGGAGTTAATTGTGACCGAATAAAGACTAATATCCGGGCATGCTATTTATATTTTAATGTTTTATATAATTATAGACACATAAAAAATAATACTCACGAAATAAGAGGGTATGCAAACTATAGGAGGCAGCAAAAAACTAAGTAAAATCGCAATAGTACACCTTCGATCAGTACATAGAGCAGGACTGTGCGACGGATATCTGCAAAATTATATTATAATTTTTATTATAAATAAAGTCCAGTTTATAAATACAATTAACTCAATAGCATATTGAAATAATACTTTATAATCATATATATTTAGGTACGTAATTGCGTAATTTTATTAAATTATTGTAATAACTTTTTTATATGCCATTCATTATAATATTTAACATAATATGCACTTTATACTTATAATATTACTTAATGAACAGATGTCCTATATTTAATATCACCCACAGATTATAAGTGTAAAATTTATGTGAATATGATATATATGACGTGAATGTGATGTCAAACTAAGGACACACGTTCACTGGGTATTTATTTATCAGACAACAAGCGTCTATCAATTAGAAGAAAATTAAAAACCCACGACACAAGTAATCTATAGCAATAGGCCCAAAGACGATATCTCTGCTGTAAGTTGATGAGGAGTTCGGTATCCTGCAGTTTCCATATGATACTGTAGCATCAAGCCAAGGTTGCCATGTTATCAATATCATTGAAATAACAGAATACTAAATTTCGACAACACTAAAAATTATAAAATATCTTCTGGCTCCATCCCCAGACCCTCGTTACCAAGTCCAATCTATTGGACTCGTCTAAACAAATCATATGAGCCTAAACTCGAGGGGTTTGTTGGTAGCCACTGAAGAGTTCCACTATCCACCTACGCCAGCCATCCAACATCAGGTTAGCTCCAAAATACCAAATTATAGTTTTGTCATTCGAACTAGATATACATACAACGTTTCATTTCAATACGACAATTAGGAGTAGGTTAAAATTGACTTCTAAGATTTTATTACATTGTTTGTTAGATACAAAAAAAGTTAAAAGTTAATAAAAGCGTGTTAAAAAAGACGACAACTATGTCGCGAGCGGAATATATAATTAAACATTAAAACGATAGTTGTAGTTGAGAAATGGCAACCACAACTTATTCCTCACCACTTTATCTTAGGGCGTTTCTGTATCTACGAATGCAGAGAAGACTTTTTGGTTTGTTGCCAAATATTTTTTTAATATGTGAAGCTTGTAAATGGTTCAAAATAGTAAATAACTCCTTCATAGAATTTGCAGTTTACGGGTATTTTTATAAATAGTTATTTATAACTAGAAGTAGGCACGTATAAATTCTGTTAGAGTTTCGACAAAAATGTAAACTTCCGTAACATATTTCACACAAATTCCAAATAAACAGATAAGTGTAGAGATAGTAAGCGTGTTAATTTTTAAAATTATTTATGAATAAACTACAAGGGTATTAATGAATTGAGAAAATTTTAATTTGTTCTTATGCTTATACTTAAGAAAAAGGACAACTGGCTAAGCAACTTATACAGTTATATTATCTGTCAAATTATATTTTCAGCGTAACAGAATCATAGTAAGAGGACAATGAAAAATATCCTTTTTACCATTGCCACTAGAAAACTATAACATGATTAATCGAAAACAGTGAATAAAAAAAGTCTCTTTTAGTCACTTGGGTGAATAACAAACGAATTAAGTAAAAAAATAAAATATAAAATGTGCTGAACCTACTTACCGGCCGAATATTGTCCAATCTATTCCTTTCGCTGGACTATCCAATTTAAATTAATACAAAAATATCCTGCCAATTTTAGTTATTTACTTTTCGTTATCGTGGTTGCTTTGTATCCTTGGAAAATCTATCATCATGTATTGAAATGAGTTATTCCAGTGTCGAAAATGAGACACTGGCACCGAAATCATTTCGTTCTAAAGCAGTAATTATGGTAGATAATTTATTTGATATTTGAGTGTTTGCTATATAGCAATGATGGCTCAGTTGGTAGCGTGTACGGACTCCGCGTCGATCGACGTGAGTTCGAATCCCTGCAATGAGTCTAAACTATCGGTGTAGGAAAACAACGTGATTAAACTGTAGCATGGCGGTAGGGTTTTTTCGAATGCTCGCCTGGCTAGCTACAACACAACACACTTGAACATTCGTCGCTCAACACCAACAGGTGTGTTCAGGCAGCTGCACTTGAGAGCCAGTCTTCCACTAAGCTTAGCATGCTAAAATCTTGGGACACATCATTACTTAAAATTAGGTGAGTTTGTGGCCACAATGCTAAACCTATTCCGATAAAAAAACATATTACCATTTATTTTCTTGTAGTCAATGGTAAAAAGCAAAGTACATAACTCTTAAAAAAAAATTCATCTCGGTCCTTGTATCCCACTTAGTTCCTTTGAATTAATTTCCTTTTTCACTTACTTTGTACTATATTATGTATCTACTATTTATTTGTAAGGTAATTTACCTTAGCCAAATGAATTACAACAAGGTGGTTGTTATATTAGTACCCCGCAATACAGTACAAAGTTATACGCTATTAGAATATATTTTAATGAGGTCAATATCATCGCTATTTATAATTTTCTCTAACAGAAAAGCTATTTGAACACGTCCATTGATAAAAAATTCACCATTATTGCTTCCATATGGCGATAACGTGTCAGTTGTCACATGCCGCATCGATAATATAATTCTATACTCACTTGATGGCTATATATCGCCAGACAGCTAGCGATAAGGTCAGGAATATTGACGCTGTGTGCAGGATTTGTGTGAAGTGCATATGAAATAACATATAAACCGCCCAGGAATACGGGCGATCCTCTTGTCCCGGAAATAGCTGTCGAAAAAAAATTGTTTGTTAAATAAATACACTATCATCAATTAAAACAAAGCTTCCCGCTGTCGCGTCTTCCCGTCTGTACGCTTAGATCTTTTGAACTGCGCAACGGATTTTAATATAACAGATAAATGATTTTCGGACGTTTACATGGGTAAACCTTATGAGATACACCAAAATAATTTTCTAAAGAATTGTAGTTCCTTAAAAAGCCTAGAAAAAAGGCCGCAATGGCATACCTGTGTGTCTATCTCCTAAGGTTGACTCGCAGTAATCATTTTTATCTTCAACGTATATTACGTTAATTGCGAAGATATTTTCTCCAATTCAGTATTAATCTTTAGTTAACTTGGGCATTTAAGGTAGATTAAAATTGTCCTTTACAGTTTTCCATTTAAATGAATAACACCGGTCGCGATCGGTTGGCCGGCACTCCCCACCTATGATACTTTACGCGTTGTGTATGTTCGGCAAAGGTGTACACCCACAATTCGCTGGGTATGTTTTAGGTCTCATTTAATATGGCGACTCTATTGCCATTAATCGGGTACAAAGCCAAACTCCGAGCATCTACTGATAATTTCATAGAAACCCCAATAGCATTTTGCTCGACCTAGGAATCGCACCTAGAACCTCGAGCATAGCAGTTGCGTTTAGAACCACTTAGCTAGAGACATTAGAAATTATGCGCAGGTCGCCAGTTACAATATAAATTTATTACAACTAAATAATAATCTATTGTAGAGACGTCGTTATTACGTACGAACGCAAAATAATACTTCTAAAATTAATCTGATGGACAAAGTGTTAAATGTCCCCTTGCAAAAATGGTAAATAAAAACTAAAAATGTTTAAAAAATTTTATAATATAATAAAAAATGTAATTGTAATTGATACTTAATATTCCAATGTTTTCATATTTCTACAATAAACATGATTATTTTTATTTTTAACCCACTTCAAAAAAGAAAGAAGTTCTCAATTCGAATGTATGTAGTTTTTTATGCATATTCAGCCTTAACCTCTTTGTTTATGAATCGATTTAGATGATTTTTTTAGTTGGCAACAGGATACCTCAAGGGAACTTTGAACTTCGAAGATACACCAGAAAACTCCTCAAAGTCACTGAAGTAGGTTTTCTTTTTTTGTTAAAAATTGTCTTGTCTTTAAATAATAGGAAATTAAAACAGATAGTAAATAAAGGGAAAAGTTCTATAGTATTACAAAAATTTAGATAATTTACGAAGTGCCAGAATTTTTTAAAAGCCTAATATTAAACATGGAATTTAGTATAAAATTTGTAGTAAGTACCTAGCTGGCAACGTGCCACATATTCAAAATTGTCTAATTTAAATATAATTTACGCTTTAACTTATGAGGTTTGAGTGTATAACTAATTTTGATAAAGATTATTATTCAAAGTTAAGTTCTCTAATAATATTTCATGCAAGTGTAATTCGTTTTAATAATTATGTATGAAGCTAAGAAAGGGAGATGTTTTATGTACAATTTGATATACGAGTACTCGACAACTAATTAGCATTTATATGGGTTTTTTATTAATAAATGTACTAGTGAGTGCCGTGTAAATAGGATATATTATCGAAACAAATATATTTGAAGCAAGACAATATTTCCAATTGATTCAGACACCTGTCATGCCATTTAATTTTCATACACCTTGTACACTTTATTTAGAAAGAATATGGGCAATACGAAATAGAGAAAGTTAAATATATCTATGATGTACCAGAGTTATAAATCTTATTTATATAAAAATCTCGTGTCACGGTTTATGTTCGTAACTATCTGTAATTAGGTCTAACTTAAAATATAGGATAGTTATTATCTCAATTATTGACAAATTACAGGATGTAAATAATTACTGCATAGTAACAAACGCATACGGAGCCACGGGCATTTCGCTAGTCTACGATATAAATATAAACAAGCTGATCCGTGCGAATAATTCGCACATTATATAATACAAGGTGTCCAGAAAGGGTATCGGGTATTTGTAAGTTCAATGAAACAAAAATTATTTGTATGCAATAAAAAAGTTTATTGTTTATTATTAGCATATGAATTGGAGAATTATTTAGAAAAGATGATGTTATCCAAATGATGACCGTTACGTTGCTGGCACTCTTCTAAACGGAAACGAAGATTGGTGATAACACGTTGACACATAGCTATCGATATTGCTGCCATTTCTGACCTGATGTTTTGCTTTAACTGGGTTAGATTCGTCGGATTGTTTTGATAAACCTTACTTTTAAGGTATCCCCTTGCAAAATAGTCAAGCGGGCTAAGGTCGGGGCTTCTGGGAGGCCAGTTGATGTTACCCCTTCGCGAAATGACTTTATTAGGGAATAATTCGTTAACAACTTCCATTGAGTCATTTGAGGTATGGCAAGTGGCCCCATCTTGCTGGAATCACGTTCTTGAGTTGAAACCTGCAAACTCCTGCAACTCTGGGACCAAAAAATTTCGCAACATATCGCAATAACGGTCACTATTCACATTAATTACTCGGCCTCGTTGATCTTCATGAAAATAAGGACCAATTATGCCTTTAGCAGACATAGCGGCCCAAACAACGACCTTTGGGCTATGCAGGGGTCGTTCATGCTTTCGTCTCGGATTCTCCACTGCCCAGTACCGACAATTCTGCTTATTAACATGACCATTCAGGTGAAAATTTGCTTCGTCACTGAACAGTATGTTGTTAAAGTTGTTAAATCGCTGCAGCATTTCGTTCGCAAAATTCAGTCGATTAGCATAGTCCGTATCCTTCAATTCTTGAACCAATTGAATTTTATAGGCTTTTAGATGTAAGTCTTTCTTTAAAATCGAATGTAAAGACGATTTTTTGATGTTCAACGCTTGGCTTCGCTTTCGGATGGATAAAGACGGATTTTGACGAACCGACGCCTCAACTTCTTCAATTGTTTCTTCATCGCGAACTGAACGAGGACGACCAGAGTTTTGAATTTTAACAGTCGCACCTGTATTCTCGAACATCCTGATCCATTTCCTAATGCTATCGTCACTTGGCGCGTGGCGTGTACGATATTCCGCACGATAGAGACGTTGAGCAGTCACTATTGAATCACCATTACGATAATACGCTTGTACGCAAAATGCGCGATGCGTCCCCGAGTACTGTTCCATCGTGACTAAAACTCCACAAAATGGCGGACGCCACGAACCCCTCCCCGCACCCTTTAGACGCCCCGTTTCGAATATGGCGCGAAAACCAATACCCGATACCCTTTCTGGACACCTTGTATAAACAATCTAACAGCTGTCATGTTAATTAAATAGATCGTTAATAGATGGCGCCTCGTACAGTACAATCAGATGGCATTCCTAATTAAAAAGAATTTTAATTCTTTTCTAAGCTTTATAATGATAGATGAATCATTAATGTTGACGAGAAATTATCAGAGAAATGACCAGGAAAACACACCTCTGAGAAATAATATAATCTATACTTAAAATAAAACGGAGGGGGGGTGTTGAGGGCAGATGAGTAGATATCGCCTCACAGCAAGAAATTTAATGTTTATAAGTTGCGGGTCTAAGTTGTCATTTTTGCATTTATTACGTATAACCAATCAATGTCCTGTATTTCGTGTTTCATGGTAGATTATTGAAGTGAAAATTTCTTTAGCTTCATTGCGGTTTGAAAGTCGATGAAACGAAAAAGTGACAGTAAAAAGAGACAGACACATCAATTCATAACATTTGATGTGGGAGAAAATAAGATAGGAACCCCCGGGGAAGTTTTAGGCAATGGTATAATGGTACAAGAGGTTTATTTATTTAATTTAGCCAAAGTTTAAAAAGTTAGACAAAGTTAGTTAGTTAGTTAGGTAGTTTATTCCCACGCAATAATGAATTTTATTACCTCACCAAAAAGGCACGAAACAAAAACTTTTTAGAAAACAATTATGACATTCTGTTACTGAATGATATTGTGTTAGGTTACTTTAGTCGTAGAAATGAAAATATATCGGTTAGCGGCCTCTGTACAAACAGTATGGAAATAATTTTGAATGATCAATAATTAGAAATTACACTATTTCCAGTTCGTACAGAAGTTACAATAGAGAGCGCAAAAATGAGAACTTTAATAAATTAAATTATGGATTTAGCAAATTATATTACCAAAGTACAAGTTTGCATTTTGTCACAAAAACTGCCTAAAGGGCGCTAAAATAAGAATATGTAAGTTGCAAATGCCAACACTACAAAAGTAGGTACGGAAATTGAAAAGTACGAATTTTGAGATGTTAAATAAACTCCTTATAGTTCTAACAAGAGAGCGAAAATCTTGTCAGAAGATCCCACTTTATTTCGGTATTAGTTGGGAACAGTCATCACAACAACCGTGGTGTTTTGTATACCTGTAAGTATTATTATACGTTTGTACTTTATTCAGATGATATTCCCATGGATATTTCAAATGTGCAAGGTGATGCCTTAATTGAAAATGATATTGTGAATAATGATTGTGAGTACTTGTTTGTACATTTTCATAAACTTTAAATGAGTGTGTATTTGATCATTTTCTTATTTTAAAAAAATACATATGAAGGTTTCACTTCTACTACGTGTGAATTGCACACATGATTTTTTTATTTTATTTTACAATATCTTTTAAACGACGTCTTGTTTACGCACCTGTTATTTTCTAGTTATATGATTTATAAATTGTTTTGTTTTAAATCATGTCTATGTGCTGTTAATAATGTGCTTAGGAAAATAATACGGGTTAGAATGACCTAGTGATTAAAGTTACGTGTTTTTTGATGTTAGGGTAAAGATTACCTATCTTAATGTTTTTGTATAGTTATTTACGTGTACTAGTACTACTACAACTAGTATAAGACTAGTGTCAAATTGTTAAACGGCACGGCTCGAAAATTTTGTAAAAAAATCGGACTACGGTTCGTGATTCTCGTGGCGGCTTCATTTGAAAAATAAACACAGTTCACTGCAAATCCGTGTTTTGACCAAACTCAACAGAGAGGGTTGGTTGGGGTTTAGAATCATGGACAGAACACATTTCGATAGTTTTTGAAATTTTTATCAGTCTATCTGTCGGTATGTTTGAACGCCAATCACGCAAAAACTAGTGTACCAAATTTAATGAAATTTGATATGAATACGGTTATAGTCTGACGGTACATTATGGAAGCATTTTTACACCTATGGACATTTGTATGGACTATAAATTGCTTTTATGTTATGTACATATAAAAAAGGAATGTATGTATTAATTTTATAATATATATAAAAAATATTTTATATAAATTACAATATTAGTATTATTATTCAATTTATTTCAGTGTATGTATATGTATTCTTTTTTAGTGAAAAAAGTGAAAGATACCAACTTAATCCAAATTATTTTATCTTTACATAATTTAAAAAAAAAAACAATTAATTGAAACGTGTTTTTATTTTATTTTTCAGAAGTATTCATACATGGCGCTGTGCAGTTTAGTTTAAATTATCATGAAATTGATTTGATTTTTGTTGTCACACTTATGTACCTATATTTTCTGTAAGCACTTATATTATTAATTATTATTTTTAAACGTTTTTTAGATTGTTTTTAACGTTATTTGTAAAAGTTTAAAACAATTAAGAATATCTATTCGATCTAAATTTTCTAACGATAGATATTATTGTTT
Source organism: Saturnia japonica (assembly GCA_033032175.1). Taxonomy (NCBI): domain Eukaryota; kingdom Metazoa; phylum Arthropoda; class Insecta; order Lepidoptera; family Saturniidae; genus Saturnia; species Saturnia japonica. Next base: position 11,465,121 of record CM065318.1, read on the forward strand.
GGTGTTTGCGCTATCAAGATATCAAGATAAACATACATTATAAGTAAATTATTACTTTCCACTGGATATTAACTGTTTATAAAAATAAAATTATTAAATATAATTAGCTTTTCTTATAAGACGGTTAACATTTAAAATTATTTTAGTTGGGTATTAAAGCTTAAAACTTATACCGATCAAATACTGTAAGGTGAGATTGAGGTGAGGGGAGGTATTTATTTAGTGGCTGTTTTTCATACACGAAATATATTACGTGGACAAAGTCGCAGGCACCGCTAGTATATGATAAATTTATATAATTACATTCTCCTAGAAAAACCTTTTTGAAAGCAATCCAATGAAATCCAGGGACTACAGATAATCTCGTAAAATCCGTAATGATGTTTTTCGTTTCATTTGTAAATGCAAATGTGAACAGAGATATATTAGATAAGTTAGGGATCAACTAATTCTTCAAGTTGGGTGAAGCTGTAAAAGCCACAGATGCTTCAAGGCCTCTAAGGTATAGTACAGGTATATACAGTATAGTTAGTTTTAAAAAGGTCAACTAATTTATTATTCGCTTCGATCAACTAAAATAACATCGAAGGCCGCACATATCAACTGATCAGATATTATCTTTGAAGTTGAAAGGAAATCGTGCGTTTTTCCTTTAATTCTGGTGAATATGGTCAGTCGTGTTTAGAAATTAAGTTCAAAATATTTGTATATATGTATATCATCAACATCATCATTTCAGCCCAAACATATCCACTGCTGAACATAGTCCGCCCCCAAACATCGACACAACGACCGGTCCAGTGCTGCCCACATCTAACCGCTTCTCGCAACCTTTACTAGGTCGTCAGTCTACCTTGTGGCGGGTTTGCCCACGCTGCGTCTTCCGGTACATGGCCGCTCTCTACTCTACTCTACGGCCCCATCGGCCATTCGTTCAAAGAGCTACGTGCTCCGCCCTCTGCCATTTAAGTCTAACATTTTTTAGGGCTATGTCGGTGACTTTGGTTCTTCTGCGGATCTCCTCATTTCCGATTCGATCATGCAAAGAAATCAAATGAAATCAAAATAGTCTTTATTCAATTTAGGCACTTATAAACGTCAAAACACTTCTGTCGGTTCGGAAAACATCCCAGTCTTCGAGGAAAATCGGTAAGAAACTCGATCGCGTTTATCTTTTTTTTGTGAACTGTACAAATGTTAATATAACAGGTACAATAATAATAATTTAGTGCATGCACAGTGTTTAGTATTAACTACAACACTAGTTTGTAACTATTATGTATAACTGGCAACTCTGTATTCTTGGCTCATCAATGTCAACGACTTTAAAAAAAACCATTGTGATTTATGTGCTTACAGTAATAAATTGTGAATCTATTGAAGAGAAGTGTGTCATTGAAATCCTAACGCAATAATATCATACACACAGAGAGGGAGTCACTTCCAGACATCACTATCGTTCATACAATGATCCACCATAAAACAACTTCTTGACAGTAAAGCCCGCTTGACATAGTCCTTAAACTTGTTGTCCGGCAAATCAGTAATGTGCTCCGGGATCTTGGTATAGAACCTAACACTATTACCTAAAAAACTTTTATTAGTCTTTCTAAGTCTAAAACACGGTATGACTAATTTATCTCTATTTCTAATATTAACATTGTGCTGATCTTTGACAAAATCCAGCTTGTTTAAGTTTTTAAGAACATACATTAAGTTATCAAAGATGTAATGGGAGGGCAAAGTTAAAATACTAAATTCCTGGAACTTGTTCTTTAGTGATTCGCGGGGTCTCATATTGTAAATTGATCAAACTGCCCGCTTGTGTAATATAAATATGGTATCTACCTCAGCTACTGAACCCCACAGCAAAATACCGTAAGACATTAAGCTAAGAAAGTAAACGAAGTAGACTAATGTAGCGGTAGCAATATCTGTTAACTGGCGAATCTTGCGTACTGCGAATGCAGCAGAAGTTAATCTTCCCGCAAAAGTTTTAATATGCGGACCCCACTGTAATTTTGAATCAAGCGCAATAACCAAGAAGACAGTACTATCAACTAAGCCTACTAAATTCCCTTCTATCTTGATAGCACTATCAACACACCGAACATTGGGCAAGGCAAATCTCATACATTTGGTTTTGTTTGCATTTAGTAGTAAATTATTTAAAGCAAACCATTTATATATTTTAATTAATGTGTTGTTTAATTGCCTAAGTTCCAAATTTGTTCTTTTCACTATGAAAATATAATACTACGTAATAAGTATAGCCCTCTCCATTGGCCTTTGAAAAACCTTGAGTTTTTTTATGAGGCCCATAGCGACAACGTCTCAACACCATAAGTAATCATTGGCAACACACACACACTGGTTAAGTCCAAAATTCCCAAATATTATGGAATTTAGTTCATCTTTATCACTTAACGTGTGTAGTCGTGTTTTATTAGAGAAAATAATTTTCAAAATCGGATCAATAGTTATGAAGATTACCTTCCACATTCAAACACGCAAACTTTACCTCTTTACTAACCGTCGACTCTAAGGTTCTCACTTATCTTATTAAATATTTTGTATGTGCGTGATTTTTTCAGAGACTATACGATCAATTCTTGTGATTATTTTACTGGAATGACCTGCACACTTTTAGGAACGTTTTATTATAGAAAATATATTTTACTATTGTTATTTTGGCGTATAAATTTATTTCTATAGAAGTCGTTTACTTGTTTTTTTTTAAATATTATATTTATAGATTATCAGATATGTTTATTTGCAAAAAATACAATATCATTTTATTGCTCACCAGGTAACTGTAGATCGCAAACGGGACGTATTCGATCATAACGAAGACGTCTGCTACTGCTAACCACTTCAGAAGTCTGTTGATTGGTGCTACTGCCAAATCCCTACGCGTCAGCACAGCCACGTTAAACGCGTTTGCCAAGCTACCAAAGAGACAAACCTAAAATAAAATTATAATTGAATTAACTTTAATTATTCAATACAACAATATTGAAATATCAGTCCTCTGACTCCGCAGAATAGTCTAAACATATATATTAATTACTCTGTCCACTCGTCAATTTCAACTATTATTATTAACACTATCTCTAATTATTGTTTCTTTATTGTGTATATGTTATAGCGTTATGGCCGCAGTCTCAACTGATGTTAAATGACGATGAAGTCCAAGATGATGGCACGCTAAGCCTAGTGAGAGGATTAGGTCTCAAGCACAGCTGCCGAAACACACATATAAGTTCTTGGCGACAGATTTTCAACTTGAGGGTGATAGCTAGCCAGGCGGGTATTAGAAAATACTCTACCACCATGTTATGGTTTCATCACAATATTTTCCTTTACCTAAAGCTCAGGCGCGTTGAAGTGATTCGAACTCACGTCGATCTACGTGTAAGGAACACGCTACCACTACGCCATCATTGCTAAAATTGCATTGTTATGTTTATGTTACAACGTTAGGTTTCATTTTTGACTATAAAAACAATAAATATAACCACCTTATCTATACGATTAATGACAATAATACACTGTCACTATAAGCCCCTGTCGATCGCAATGATAATTATACTAATCATATTATATTAATATAAATATCAGTGAAGAAAATACACAAGAACCTTCGTAAAGAATTTCTATTACTTTCGCTACGTACTCGTAAATCCTTACATACGAGAATTCTAGTTCAGAGTTCTCGTTAAGTGCACAATGTACGTCTATTTTCGTATAAGTGAACCCTTATTCTACTGGAACTACGTTGATATACCTGTTTTGATATTTTACTTATCTCGTTGATATAATATTATTGGCAAAATTATTATCGCAACGTTTTCAATAAATAATAAAAATATACACCGTATACGTATAAATATGTAGCTTTGCATACATAATTTGCATTAATACTGAGTTGGAATATATCATAGTAGATTTGACACAAAGATGAATTTTTATTCTTGTCTTTTCACTGTCGTCGAATTTATTGAACCACTAGCTTCTGCCTGCGACTTCGTCTGCGTGGACTTCAGAATGGGGACCAGAAAGAAACGAAAAAATAAAATTTACTGAGATAAAAATGTCCATACAGGTTATAAACCATTTGTGTGCCAAATTTCAAGCAAATCTGTTGAGCCGGTTTTGCACGATTGAGTAACAAACATCCAAACAAATAAACTTTCTCATTTATAATATTATTATCACAACTATATAAATTTAAAACGTAAAACATTATCTAAATACAAAATTTCATCGAAATCATTGGAGCCGTTTCCGAGAAACCGATTACATAATTATATACTTATACAAGTATTACTCACTTAAAAGTATTAGATATACATACATAGGAATATAAATAAATAAGTCCAGCAAAGTCTTAAGTGTAACTTTAGAACGACCTGTCTAGCAAAGTTACAATTTTTATCATGCATTCTTGAGCATCACAAAAAAACCGAAAGTCCTAGAATCGATCTCCGTGGTATTAATTACAACATAATCCAGTTTGTTATGAACCGTGATCGTTTTAAAATATAATAATCTTAAACTTACCAATAGGCTGACGTATCCGTGAATGCCGTTGTAAGCAAGTATCAAGTCTCGAAACTGCCCGGAGCAATATTCCGAGTGCTCACATTCTTTGACGACAGAAATGTTATATTTGTTCCTCCAGTCTTCTAACGCTTTCAGAACAGCACCGAAATTTGTGCTATAGTTGGTACCACTATTTTTTAATAGTGATATAAAACGTGGATCATCGAGTAATAAATATGAGGTATTTGACCCGTATGATTCATTTTCGTAGTGACGAGTGATATTATCTGCCAACATCATGAATTGAGATGGGTGTTCTTCTCATCACTTAAGGTATCGCTTTGTTACATCATATTCGATATCTGAGAGAAAAGTTGTTGTTTTCTCATTAAATATATCGTATAATTGCACTAATCCAAATGCCATCTTGGGTTTCCTCAAATCTGATAAAGAAAAATTAAACAAATCAAATTTCTTAAACATCTTTACATTTGTAAATTGTGATGTGTAGGTACATAAGCAACTGAACAACTTTCATTAACGTTACAAGGTTTTTGAAGAATTGCCTTATGTATATTTTAATAAATGTTGTTTATAAAATACCTATTTATTTCTTTATATGATAGCCAGACTCACGAGAAATAGTATAGACTATATAACATTAGGTTACAACTCACATCTAGCTTAAAATATTGATTTTTGTTACGTATGTCGGAAGTCGAGGCCCTCCCGAACTGCTTTATCCGCGTGCGCTGGCGTTATCGTTAATGACAAGTAAATACGATGTTGCACAAAAATATTTGTCCTTAGTATTATATTTAAAAAAGTCGCGATAGCATATACATAAGCCACACTAAGGTATTTTGTGACCAAGATTTGTTGAAAATTAAAAAGTGATTTATAAGCATTATTTTTAGACATAGCATATCAATCCTTACGAACAAAAGTTACTTCATCATAAAGCCAGTTTTATGAAGTTAACTTTTGCTCGTTATAGTATGTTATTTGGACACATAGTTCAATGAAAAATTAAAATAATTTGTACTTGCGGGAAGCACAATTGTGATAGGCTACAAGGGTGCGTTGGAGGCACGGTGTTTATCACATAAAATGAACACCGATGAAACCGTGGGGTACTGCTAGTAGAATATAACGAATGAAAAGAAATAGAAGAGAAAGTAGATTCAAAGATAACAAATAAATAAAGGACTTAAAATCTAATAATTGTTAAAAAAAACTATATCAATATTACTCTTCTGAGCAAAATACTTCTTGATTGCAACGTCGTCATGTGAAATGTCAAATGAATAAACATGTTTACTAAAATTTACTTATCAAATTGCCATTATACTAAAGTGACCACTTTAAGCTACAATATCTTGAAGGTATAAATGACATGGAATTACAAATTCGAGCAATTTATTTGTTTGTTTTACTAAGGATTACTTAATTGCGTTTTCGTATTTTAGTTTATCTCCAACCTAAATATACTTATTTGCAATGAACGACGCAAAGAAAGTTCGTGTATTTATTCAAATACGAGTTTCAACACTGCAACAAAGAGTCTCAAGTGGCACGCAGTATCAACGATGTTTATGGACCAAATTCCACTAACAAACGAGTAATATTCAATTCAGACACATACGCGTGATCAAATGACTTATGTGAATAATTCTGTCTATATGTGAACTAAATTACAATTAATCTTTTTTAATTGTTTTAATGACACCAAGGACAAGCAGCAAAGTCAAACTAAATACAAAAATCAAAGTCCCTAGCACCGAAGTTTTATATGTTTGCAGAATTCGGTTTCACGTGAAAATCTCCCCAGCTAGTCGTTTCCTGGTTATAAAGCGCAAGCGGTCACAGAGCACTCTTGCTATCGCACCCAGCCAATAGGGTGAACGTTAATAGTACGGATACTAAGTGTCTAGTACGTATTTCATAATCACATCGACGATTCTTCGACATATTATATCAATACAAGAGGATGTGGGTGTTTCGTCATCCAGACCAGACATATTCCTTTATTCTCGAGAAATCAAGCGTATAATAGTACTTATAGAGCTTACTGTACCGTGGGAAACTAATATATCCAAAGACCATGCAATAAAAATGAATAAATTTTACGATCTATGTGTGCTAACCAAAAACGTAAACCATCCAACCAAACCAACCAAATTTATATGCGGAAGAAGTGGGAGCGAGAGGTTTCCAGCGAAATCTCTCTATAATTTGTTAACAGACCTCGGCCTGTCGAGTATGTTGTATGTAGTAGTACTCAGGCTCTTACCAAATCTAGCTTGGCAGGAAGGGTATCGCGGGCAGTCAAGTGCGCGCTGATATGCACCACAAGAGGGGCCCCTAAGCATACACCTGAGTCACAAGTCCCGGGGGCTGCTCGTGTTTCCCTCTCTCTGCCCCACGATGGACCCAGCACTACACGGTGAATCCATGTAATGCTGTTTGTATCTCACTTGTTATTTAATAAGACGTGTCAGTAGAGGAGGCCGGCGATTGTAGCACTAGGTGAGTACTTGACACGAAAAACAAATGTGAAATTAACTGAGTTGACAAGATACTGCCATTTTCATAAAAATAAATGATCCAAATTCATATTAAAAGTGCCAAAATTCAAAACAACTTACCATAGTAAGTAGTTCCTAACAGAAAATAATGTGCAGTTTATTTTAAGGTTTTGGACTGACGGCTTAAGCGAACTGAGAGTGTATGGGCTTCGGCGACGCGAGTTGCAGTCGACAGGTATCGGCCGGACAGTCCGTGACTTCAAGGCTAAATCCAACACACACTTGCAGTTACCGGTGTACTGTGTAAACTGACGATCTGCAGTAGTATTGAACTGCCGACTGCCGACTAATACCTTCCGGCAGCCGCCTACCTGCTATTGTGTGGACTTTGACAGTTAACAGAGCCAATATTCAACCATTGGCGTCAGGCAAGAATCGCTTAATGAGTTGGCTATGCTCAACTACCTTGAGACACCTAGCTTGTTGCTACCTTGGACGGAGAAGGACTGATCAGCCGAAAGACTGACGACAAACTGTTAGTCTGTGGGGCCCTTAAAAACTTACGTCGGAACATAAAACGTAATATAATGTGCTATCACGTAAATCTATACAATTAATAAAATTGAAGTGTCTATTTATAATGTCAAAATAACAGTTCTTTACTAAATGCAGTTGAAAATATATTTGGTACTTATTTTATAAAATATAAAGCATTTTTTTTATATCTGTCTGTCTGTTTGTTCCAGGTAATCTCCGAAACGGTTGAACTGATTTTGACGGGACTTTCACTGAGAGATAATTGATGTTATAAGGAGTAACTTAGGCTACTTTTATTTCAGAAAAAGAATTAGGGTTCCGCACTAATAAATAAAAATGTTCATGAATCAATTTGGGCGCTTTAAATGGCTTAACACTGAGTAAACCAAAAATATGTAAGTACTACATAATTGTCGATGCTAAAAATACCTACAAAAAAGTCAGCAAGAGCAATATGTCTATCTTCCAAGAATCAACAACAATAAGCATTTCTTTAAAATAACTGGACGACATTCTGTAGTCCATACAGATAGTTCCATTATAAAGGCATTTCTACGTGAAACCCTAACAAGTAATGTATATATACTATTAATGCATTTAGCTTGTCTATTTTCCGATAGAACATTTTTAATTGTCACTTACTGAAGAAAGTAAATGGAACACTATTAATTCCGCCAGCGCGACGGGCGGCAATAGGTCAGTGAAATACAATATGACAACTAGAAGCTTATTTTTTCCAGTGGGTAATTAATTATTTTTCTTTTTTTTCTTTCTGGGTTAGGGGTTGACAATGCCCTTTTGTGATGTTACTGAAACTGTTCAAAGTCTACCAATACAGTAATATTTTCAAAGAGAGGTAGGGGCGTAGAGAAATTGAATGACTACACTGTCTACAATTGTGCATATAACAATAAATTCATATTGTAGAAATTGTTGAAATGTATAATAATAAGATATTGGAAACTGGTAGGTACACTTTAGTTCATTTTAATTGAAAATTCACACTCACACTCACGAAATATATAGAAAAGAATTTAAGAAGTACAAATACAGGAAAATGTTATGTGAACAAATTATCTGACTTTTCATTATCTATTTATGTAAATAATGTAATGAAATGTAATTTCATGATGAGAATTTGAGAACGGCTTGACTAATTTAGCCAATTATTCTTTTAAATATTAGTATTGACCCAAATAAGATTTTTAGAGAAAGAAAAATTTGAAAATTTACCGGAAATTTGGAAAATTGTCTATTGTTTTTTTAATGAAAACAATGTTTTTTTTTATGGTTTTATTTATGATCATGGGAGACGATTCGAGCGATAGATATGCGTAATTCTTTTTTGTTTTGTTAGTTATGGTCCTGGAAAAGTTTTCAGGAAAAAAAGGTTAAGTCGCGCAGCGCAGTGCCGAGTCATTGACTATTAGAATAGTAAAATTATTGAAATAAATGATTTTTTTTTTCAAACCATGTACCACTTAAAATGGTTAATAATTCAAAATTTTCTTAATTTAATACGGACATGGTCAATAATACCACTACAGCTTAAGAGCGATATACGAACAAAATGAAAGAGCATGATTTATGTAAATATACAACAACTATTTAGTTACGATCGTCTGCGGCTTTACTGTCCGACGCCTCTGTGATTTGAATATTCATTAATTACGTAACACAATTCACAAATGTTAACAAAATTAACTATATAATAAATACCATGTAAATAGTAAAAAATAGACTCAGTAAACGATAAAGAGATAAATTCCGTGAATTACTTAACAAATTGTTTGAATAAAATTAATGAAAGGTTTGATTTCTTTTCACGTTATAGTTGATCTATACTGGTTAGGTGTTGGTTCGATTGAGGCCACGAGATCCAGAGTTGCCTATAAACTATTTTTGATAAATTTACCTATTAACATATTCGTAATCTAAAAATGTGCGAAAGCGCGACAAGTACGAATAAAGGATGTCTCGTGGAAGGACGAAATACAGGTAATCGATTGTAATCGATTCACGTCTTATCTAAAACATATTTTTTATTATTAATGTATATTTTTTTACATTTATTGATGTGTAAAGTCTTTCCTCTCACTTTCCTGCAACCTGTGGCAATGATTTCGTGAAAAGCGACGGAAGTTCGGTACAGGAAGTCGTGGAAGCGTGCGCTATTTAATTTGACCAATGAGCGCGCGCGGTGTTAGAGTTGGCTGTCCGATGGTACCAATCCATTATCCGAGAGGTTGGTACTGTCAGCCAGCAGTATGTGCGTGTGTATAACGAGAAAGATAAAAGGGAATAGAGAAGGAGGACGCATCAGCTGTGCGCTTAACCTACAGTATAAAGTGTGCTGTTTTATAAACTAATTTATAAATGTAAGCTATTTTAAGTCAGATTTTTTTATTTAAGTTATCTTTATCTATCTATATATTATTTCTCTAGTATTATAAAATATTCCTTAAGACATTGTTTGCTTGAAAGCCCTAGTCTCGGGAAATACCAATTTTCTATCTTATTTAAAGGTAGTTATTAAACTATTTATCTTTACAATACGAAAAAAAGCAGAGCCATAACTATAAACATATCAATAAATAGCTAACCTAACAATTAAATAAATTTGTGTGATTTTGTACGCAAAGCAATAATTATTCTATGTATACATAGCGGGTGCAACCGCCCGTAGAATACTGTATTCATAACGATCCAAAAATAGCTATTCAACGAGATCGTGGGGCATCAACACGTCATGTGTTAAACCATTGTTTGCTTACGAAATGAAAGCCAGATTTAACAGGGAAAGTAATTATCAGTGTATTGTCAGATAATCGATCATATTATATACGCCTGATAATTAATTCCGTATATGGTAACAGCGCCTGCAAAGTCCGATGTATTATTAAAATCGTACTTTTCAGGAATAACCATACTAATTTATAAAGAAGTATCTGTACCCCACGGTTTCACCTGTTTTAAATTTATTTGATGAACTCTTAATCTTTGTGCTCACTACTTGCCGTAATTGCCTACAGCTTCTTTTACTGACATTCATAGTTATTACTCCACTCCTTAGGAGTCACACCATTAAATAATATGTAACCTATGACCTCGCTCAAAAAATAGGCTATAAAATTCCTTAGAGAAGAATGTTCCAAACCTGGCCGATAATTCCAGAGGTTAGAGCGTTCAACCAAGCGGCTGAGTGTCTTAAACTCTCGCCCTCAAGCCCGATGAAGCTGTAAAAGCCGTGTGAAGCTTCAGGACCCTAATGGCTAACAATTTAAGTAGTAAGATAGAAAAAAAAAACAATCTCTGAAACCTAATCAAATAAAATCTTAAATCAAAAATCTCTTAAGCTCTTAATTATAGATTAACGTAATGAAACTATCTTAGTAGTGGATACTGACAGGATTTAATTACATATAGTGTTTACATTTATTAGCATAAAAAACAGTTAGCAACTACCTATCGTAAAAAAGATTTTTGGAATAAAGACTTCAAGTTCAATTGTGTTATATACTTGTTTTATATAATAACATTTCTTGTGTGTATCCGAAATGGTATATGGGGATAAGCAATGACTTAAATGAAATACCTATACGTTAGATTGGACTATGGGAATAATCACTCTGTTCCATGTAATTCAAGTTACGAAATCACACTTTTTTTGCTTGTTTTATGCCGATAGAACTAGGGCTCATAAATTTTCATTCAAATTATAAATACTACAACACTGAACTATACAGTTCTTTCAATTATCTACTTACCTGTTGTAGGTAAGCTTACTTAAACTTAGTATTTAAAGATCAGTACACTATGCCGTAAGGTGTACTAAGCTCATTCAATGGCACTGGTGTTTTTATTCTATGTAAAACCGTGGTGAATCCTGTATTATAATGAACGAATACTGTCCAGATAGATTTAAATCCTTAGATACTGAAAACGAATAACTAAGCGATGCAGGTGGGGTTTTCATTTCCCTCCTAATCTTGGTTGACTGTCAATTTTTAATAGGAAAGTTTTGTATGAACGGACCGGATCGTGCACACTATGTGTATGGTGATAAGACTGAAAAGCCTGTCACAGTGATTCGCTTATGTGCGTTGCGTTTCGGAATTAGCCGGTAAATATCTAGTTTCTATCTACATAGGCATGACAGCGGCGATTGGTAATGGATTATTAATTTGATTTTTAACCCCCCGACAGAAAAAGAGGGGTGTTATAAGTTTAACGTGTGTATCTGTGCGTCTGTCTGTGGCATTGTAGCTCAGAAACTGCTCAACCGATTTTAATCTAGTTTTTATTGTTTGAAATTGACTTAATATTAGGTCTTTACCTATGAAATTGCCGTTTTGTATGAAAAAATTTAAACGATTTTTTTTTCATGTATTTTTTATTTGTATTAATCGAAGTAATCACCCATGCAATCAATGCATCTTTGCCAGCGCAGTGGCAGTTTATTGATGCCTTTCTTAAAGAAATCAGCTGGACGGGAGGCAACAAATTCTTCAAAGGCATTTTGTACTGCCTCTCGGGTATTGAATTTTTTTCCCGCCAAGGAGTTATCCAAATTCTGGAAAAAGTAATAGTCTGTAGGCGCAAGGTCTGGTGAGTAGGGTGGATGACAGAGAACTTCCAACCCCAGTTCTTGCAACTTGGAGACCGTCTGCTGTGCAGTATGAGGTCGCGCGTTGTCGTGCAAGAGCAGCGGACACGAGCGATTAACCAATGCTTGTTGGAGATGTGCCAGCTTCTCCATCATTGTGTTCAGTTCTTCACAGTACACATCTGTAGTAATGCTCACCCTGTTTGGTAAGAAGCTGTGATGAATCACACTGGCGCTAGACCACCAAACAGTGACCATCACTTTTCTAGGGGTAAGTTTTCGTTTAGGGCATTGTTTAGTTTCTGAATCAGGATCCAACCAACTTGCTGAGCGCTTGCAGTTATCAAGCAGAATCCATTTTTCATCGCAGGTAACAATGCGGTTCAAAATTCCTTCATTTGTGTGTCTGTTGAGCAGTGCAAGGCACGTCTCGACGCGTACTTCGCGCTGGCGATCATTGAGTTCGTGGGGCACCCATTTGTGAAGCTTTTTTACCTTGCCAATTTGACGCAAATGGACCAATATTGTTTTGACGCTAACGTCGTAATCTGCTGCTAATTCAGCCGTAGATTGTGTATCATCAGTTTCCACAATCGCCTTTAATTCGTCATTGTCGACCAAAGTCTTCGGACGACCGCGAGATTCATTTTTCAGGTCGAAATTCCCAGAACGGAAGCGAGCAAACCAATAACAGGTGGTGCGTTGGTTTGTAGTATTAGCTCCGTAAACGTCGTTGATGTTGCGTGCCGCTTGTGCCGCGTTGCTGCCACGACGGTACTCATATTCCATAATTACTCGAATTTTTAACGTATCCATGATGACAAAAAAGATTGAAATGCGATGAAAATGTAACACTAATCAATAAACAAATTACTACTTTTGGAAAAAGAATTCCATGTTTTTAAAACAAAATTAATATGAAATTAGAATTCTTAGCCAAACAAAAATTATTTTGATTTGAAATGGCCAGTACTGCAGAACGGCAATTTCATAGGCAAAGACCTATTATAAAGTGTTCTTAGCTATAATTCAAAAAAATCTGTTCAACCGTTTGAAGATTATCACCACTTTTCTAGTTGAAAATAGATGTAAGCATCTTCAACAGGTCTGACTGAATCGAGATGTGGTATTCTGCTACTTCAATGACATTAGAAAAACCTTAACCTGACGCTGCAGCGTCATCTGGAATCTGTAGGATACATAACTCCTCACCAAATTACAGCAGAGATATCGTGTTTGGGTTCATCAATGAATAGGTTACTTGAGTCCAGGGTTTAATAAATTTTCAATTTACCTTGTGTTAAACGTATTCTGAATTTCGCAACCTTTTGACGCCAACTCGCATCAACGCCTTACAATAATTATTATCTATGTTCTCTGTTTTGTGAAGTCATATCGTGAAGATTATAACTACTCTACTTAGTATCAAATAAATCGAATTAACAGTGGATTATCATTTAATTACTCAGATTTTAATGACTTTTTTTAATTGTCTTTTGTTTACCACCAGGCACAGTTTTGTAACTTTGTAGCTTCAATAATTGAAAATTTTAATCTATAATGAAAAACATAAAATAGTTATGACAAAGACATTTCAAGAGAGTCGTTAAAATGAATCTCCTGGAATGTTCCGAGAGATATATACTTACTGTGACGTTAATGACAATGATGTAATTAACGTTTACCATTTGGTATGTGCTCCAACGTTCATTGGTACACTCAAAAAACCAAACATAAAATGTCTATTTTGGACTACAGGAGAATTTAACCAGTGACGTAGGAACCTACATACTTTTATACTTAGTAGCAATAGTGTTTCAATGGCAGCCTGTACAGACACTACAGACATCGCATCGAACGACATGAGTTTGAATCCTTGCAATGAATCTGAGCTTTCTTTGAAGGGAAACATCGTGATGAAACCATAGCATTTTCTAATGCTCGCCCGGCACTAGCTCAAGTTGCAAATCTTTTTTCTTTTCTTTAATTTTAGTATAATTCCTACGACACTAGTCGTAAACTTTATAAAGATTAATCATAAATAGATTGAGATTATTTATAATGCTTCTTAGTTAGGATAACAAATTATTAACATCAAATTAATTAACAATATTAGTATTTACAAGTTAACATTCATAAAATAAATAACCTACAAGTGTGTTCCGGCAGCTGCACTTAAGAGTACCCTGTACTAGGCTTAGCGTGTTATCATTTTGGGCCACGTTGTCGCTTAACATCAAATGAAATTGTGGCCAAATCGCTAAGCCTATAAATAATTTAAAGTGTCGATTTTTGACCATGTATAAAGGCGGGTAATACGAGCAAGATATAAGATGCATTTAATAAAAAATAATAATTAGTACTAGCTGTGCCCCACGGTTTCACTCATGTTAATTTTATCCGACAAACACTGCACCGCCAAGGCAACCGTGTAATCTATCTTAATTGTTCTCGCTTCCTCCAAGTAGATACAAATTATCTTAATTTTTCATTGTCCCCTAAACTATGCATCCAAATAACATGCAATACAGGGCAACGTTTATAATTGTCTTTATAATGAAGTAACTTTTGTTCGTAAGGATTAAAATGTCATTCCTAAAAATAATGCTCATAGATCACTTTTTTATATTCAAAAATTTTTTGTCACAAAATGCCTTATTGTGGTATATTTATAAGAGATAGGCATATGGTATCGCAGACTTTTTTAGATATACATACTAAGGATCAATATTTTTGTATAACATTGTATTTATGTAGCATTAACCATTACGCCAGTGCACGTGGATAAAGCAGTTCGGGAGCGCTTTCTCTTCCGACTTACTTTAAAAAAAATCAATATTTAAGGCTAGCTGAGAGTTTTAGACTAATGTTAGATAGCCTATATTATCCCTCGAGAACCTAGCTATCATGTTCATATCCGACTGGTAGTTCCAGAGGTTATCGTATTTAAAGAAACAAACAATCAAACAAAAATCAAAAAAGTCTTCCGTTTTATCATTATGTATACTAATGTACTAGTAATTATTATGTAGGTAGTAATATAATTTGTACATAACTTAATTGTATTTTATATATAGTACTAGATGGCCCGACAAATGTTGCTCTGCCCTTCCCAATAGCAATAACTCGACCACAGGCGCCATCTATCCCGATTTTTTACTGATAATTTTTCCATGACCATAAACAAAACAAAAAGAATTACGCATATTCATCCTTTTTATTATTATTACTTACGACTAATATTCATCCTTTAAACCTTGAGTCGGTGTTAAACCTGGTGTGGGGGGGGAGGTTACAATCCAGCCAGACACAATTGTTGTGCCCTACCATTCAAAATATCGTTATTTATCATACACAAAACGTGTTATATTATACGTTCGTAAGTTTTATTATACGTGTTATTACGTGAAACATTATAGTACTGTAAAAATTTGGTAGAGTCAGCAACAACAGGAATTTTGCAAATTAAACTCTTTTAACTAGGATTTAAAATTAGGAGTAATAAAGGCAACACTCCAATTCGATCTTTTTTATAATATTCTAAAGTACAGATAATGGATTCACACAATATAATTTGACCTAGACTTTAAAGCAAAGGCAGAATATATAAACCTACTTCACCATCTATCATCTCGACAGTCAGAGAGCAGCGACCGTCAAAGGACTTCAATCTCTCGGTGGTCGCTGTTGTGTATGGATTGTACTGTGTTTACAATCAGGGACAGTACTGTCAATATGCCGAGTTACTATAAAAATAAAGAAGACTATGTACATGATCAAAATAAGTAAATTTATATGATCTCATTTGCTTATAAATTACAATCTTCTTTGCATAGAAGTTATAACTTTGTGGCGGTGTCATGTAGGTCACAGCGCCAAAGAACACAGATGTGATAAACCTGTATTTAATCATTTTAAAAAAGCCGTTTGGTCATTTTATCTTTATTGGATAACTAGCCGAGGCCCACGGTTTCATCCGTGTTAAATTTATTCGTCATGCGTAACGCACTTTTGGAGCCTATTGCTGTTCCCTCTCCCTCTGCATGCCTACATCTTCCCAGGTATGCCAAATGGAGCCGATAGACAATATACCGTGCAATGACAATTTTACTAGTTAAATTATTATATAACGGATTTGATAATATACTTGTGACATATATACTAACCTTCCGTAAGAAATTCTCTAAATGATAGTGAAACCCTATTAAAAATCCGTTGCATGGTTTAGAAGAAGTAAGCGGACAAACAGACAGACGCGGATAGCGACTTTCTTTTGTACTATAAATAAGATGTAGGTATTCGTCATACAATAATATACTGGCCATTTTAATATACAGAATTAGTTTTTTTTTTTTTTAAATAGACGAACAAATTCGTTTATAAAAAATTAAAAAATAAGTAAGAAGATGGCGCCATCGATACTGATTATGTAAAGTTAATAGCATAATCAAAACATTAACAAGTTTAAAATTCAACACTCGATCGCACGTGTTCACTGCGAATCGTATTATTAAGCATAATCAGCAAATTAATTTAAATTGCACGACATAAATAATTCACTACCTATTCCACAGTGGTATCTACATACATGACGTCAAGATATTCGGACTGACTACTTACTTAGGTATACGTAATATGTATGTACGAATCGTTCCAATTTCATGTAATATTTTTCTGATTAACAAAATATGCGAACTTATTCTGAATAATCTCTCTACCTTAAAGTCAGGATACCGTATTATATTAAAAAAACCGGTTCGGATTTCGCTAAAAAATTAATTAAGTATTCTTGCCTATAAATAGCAATTTATGTAAATTAGTTTTTTCTTTTATTAAGGTTATAATTTTTGTCTATAAAATTATCAATTACACATAAATATGTATATAGGTACCTAACAAATCAAATGTATCTAGAAATGTAAGCCAAATTGAACATAGAATGGCTGCCAGAACTGCAAACTATACGGAATGCTTCGCAATTGGCACTAAGACGATTTTGATACTATTCCAATATGTTATTTATTTATTGTATAAAATCAAAAGGTGCTATTATTGATCTTCGATATAAACTGTTTGGTATTATATAGTATCTATTTCTCTATACTTTCACATCATTCAAAGACTGCTCCATATCCTTGTATAACTAAGCTATAAACAATTTTCATGTTTTTATTATTCATTATCCACTTTTATATTTTAAATACTTAGTGGTTTCGTGCAAATTAAAAAATAATAATTTCTTACCTATGAAAACCTAGATGAAAAATAAACATAATAATCTTTAGTCATTACCATAATTAATCGTTACCATTCTCCTAAATGTATATGGTAATGAGAGGAGTGATAATTTTATTATATTTTTATAATTTTTTCGAGTAACTCCATAAATAATAGCAAATACATAGGCGTTAGAAACATTACATAACATTCAGAAATTATTGAAACTCATTAATGATAAATATGTTAGCAAGAACTATACAATAAACAATTAGCAATTACCGCAAAATAGTACGACTGGTAATGAGAAAATAAATGTACCAAAGGCTAAAATCTCATCTTTTTTTTTTAAAACATCTGCAAGATTTTGCCCCGTTCTCTGTTCACTGGCCTACTAAGTGAGGGTCGTGCGTGCAAGGAAAGGGGTAGGAAACTCCACTTGGTAAATCTACACGTTAATTTTGTTTTTTCAAGTTGAATTAATGGTAATGACTATTTTTTCCCCCCCGACAAAATTATGCATCACACTGAACGTAAAGTACAATCGTGCAGCACTTCTAAATTTCTTAAATTAGTTCCATAAATTCATTAAAGATATCAAAACAACAGGAGATTGGAAAGTATCAAAGTAATTTGTTATTAATTTCCAATTCCCAGAATGTATGTCCCGACCGGTACTGGTAATGATTTTTAAGTATATTTTCTTTATTTTTTAGGTACTTATTAGTCAATCACATAATTTGTTTTGTATGTGAAATATACATAATTATGCAAGTTGTCTAAAATAAAAATATTTGTTGTTATATGAATACGTAGTTTGTTGATTTTTTGATGAACATGTGATTTATACGAAACGAGAGAATCACCCTAATTGAAATCGTATTCATTTCATTAAAAAGTTCGTTGAGATTCATCAGCTATCATGTCAAATTACATAACTTTATAACTGTGACGTCAGACATTGTTATGAATAGAGTGGTCAGTCGGCTATGTTATGGATGATTTAATGTACCCAAGCGTTTTTGTAGGTATATAATATTACATGAGCACACAAGTAATTTCTTACAAAAGCATTTCTCAATAAGTCTCGTTTAGTGCTCCGAGTTGAGTAGTAGGGTTCTTGAACACGATAAGATAGAGATTACACAAGAATCAACGCTAGTCAACCAAGCGTCTATTCTTTCGGTAAAGAGGACACGAGAGTCGAGTAAATATGGAGTAAGAATACTCGATCGTACCGTCTATACACGCAGTAATTGGTTACGAAGTTACATTCTATCCGATTTGACTCAATCATACGTTAATTTACTGAGCCTAGATATAAGGAGAACAATTGATATAGACAATTATTGTACAGTAAATGCATCCAGAAAACAGAGAGCAGATTACAACGGTCAACACAAATTTTGGGTCTGACTTCTTAGGGTAAGATTTTGGTCTCTTTTACGTATCTAATCTTTTGCAGAAACCAAAGCGATATTTCGAATGTTAAGAAAAACAACCAAATTTTCTCATAACTAATGAAGATTTTTATTGTAAACTGAAATGTTCTAACTCGTTATAATATTATATTTTACTGCTGTTTTAATAATGTTAGCAATGTTTATTTGAATTTCTTTTAAAATATGTGACACTTATCAAATATTTTTTATTGCTAATTTTTGACATAAATTGCGACACTAACGCGCTCTAGGATCAGCCCCCCCTGTGTTCAGACATATACACACACAATATTACGACATTTCTCTTTATATCTAGGTTCCATGCGTCAATTGCTCGCTTTAATATACAAAAATGATAATACCTAACTATCGTCTAAGTGATAATTGTATATAAATGTAAACCGTTAACACGTATTACATATTTTAGCGGTAAAAAAAGTCATCGTCCGCGATGCGGATCTTCGAATGAAAATTGAGATTTTCGAGCCTCTCACTGACTGTGATTGAGCAAAATCATTTTGAATACCTACCTACGTGTATAAGAAACGCCAATCAAAAAAAGTGACGTCATCGTACAATATTTATTGTATTTATCTTTTGACAAGTGACTTTAAAATTTTATAGGTGTTGAAAAAATTTCATAAGTTTTAACTGAAATCCTTGTAAACTCAACTTTGCACATAATACCTTTAACCCTAGTGGCATTTATTATATATTTTTGGATATGTTTTATTACGGATATGTGCTAGTTACGGTAACGGTTAAAAAAAGTGCGTGCGTACAAACTAGAAGGTCAGAAGTGAAACTTCATTGGCAAAATAATTTTTTAAATCCTCGTTTATATCTATACTAATCTAAAGCTTTAGATTTTCGAGACTTTAGAGGGAGGGAAAAGGAAGATATGTTAGGAATTTAATGAATTTAATTATCATTAAAATATTAAGTATATTAAATTCTTAAATGACGAGTGGCAAAATTAAAATTCCAACATGTTATTTGTAAATATTAAAACTTCCTAACCTTCAAACGAATTAACATAAAAAAATGTATATTAACAAAAAGATAACAAATATATTACTTAGTCTGAACCACTGCTTAGTATATGACGATTTACAAATTTATCACAAAATGTTTATTTATAAATTTAACTCACTGTTTACACATTGTTTCCATTGGCTAATATTCTTGTAAATCTCGTTTATATATAAACTAATCTAAACCATTAGATTTTCGAGACTTAGAGGGAGGGAAAAAGGAAGATATGCTAGGAATTTAATGAATTTAATTGTCATTAAAATATTAAGTATATTAAATTCTTAAATGACGAGTGACAAATTAAAATGCCACATGTGGTATTTGTAAATATTAAAAATTCCTAACCTTCAAAACGACTTAACATAAAAAATTGTATATTAACAAAAAGATAACAAATATATTACTTACTCTGAACAATTGTTTAGTATAGGACGATTTACAAATTTATTGCAAAATGTTTATTTGTAAATTTAACTCACTGTTTACACATTGTCTCTATGGCTACGTGGTTCATGCTACATTCGCCCTTTCTCACTCTCTCTCAATCGCTCTCTCCCTCTCTCTCTCAAAACGTTTCACACTTTCATGACGCGTTGCATCCGTAAAAATTATACCCTCGTGCGCGCAAAGAAGTTTCACTTCAAAAATCTATAAAACCCCTGGTTTTATCTACAATTGTTACACGGTCTACAATTGTCAATTGAGATCAAATTAGACCCCGTTGTGAACCGCTAGTAACTAAGTAAGTAGTCACTGCCATGCCCGAGATGAATAAATATTGAATACAATATTTATTTAAACGATTTCGTTCTCAGAAATTGTATTTCACACGTTAAATAGTAAATAATGACAGCTTTTGGACTCAAACGGATATCAGTTATTTTCATAAAGCCGTAATAAAGTGTCTGCTGAAAAAAAGGGACTAAGTTTTTTTATCCATTTATATATATATATATATATATCTAAAAAAACCTTTATTATTGTAAAACGAATAATATTTTTTAATGAAAATGATTTTTTTAGATTTCCAATTATTAAAATGTTATTCTCTAATTTAAAAATTCAAATTGTAAATATAATATTATTTATATTATTCGATTTCGATTGCCAGTTTCTTCTGGTTACTTTGGGTAATTATGGGTCCGGATCTTTTGTATTCATGGCACTATACTGTAAACTAAACTGTAATTTATAATTTATTGGTTTTATTAGGTTTAGAAATTTGTTTTTTTTTGTGTGAATACTCACAGGCAAAAACTAATTTAGTAGTAGTTAGATTAGAAAATAAAAACTCTAAAGTGTTTAAAAAAGTATCTAAATAATGTTATGTCAAAATTTATGCAACTGTCAATCTTAAATCGGGTATACCGATTTAAATTAGTCTATCTGTGATGAAATTTGCAGAGAAAGTTGTTTTTTAAGTGAAAACTTTGTTAGCCGTGTTGAGCGATTATTGATAGGGGAAAAACATCTGGGTTCGCGTCACCGATAATCTCGACATGCTCGTGACATATTGCGCTTGCACCTGACTAGCGAAGCGTGGTATAGCGGCCTGTGTAGATGTATTTATTCCATTGTTTTGAGTGTTCACTTCTGTTGGCAGTCCTTATGACTGCCTCTTTTTTTTTGTAACCGAAGTTACTTATCCCGGGGACTAAACTAAAAAAAGAGACGCACACTTTAATAAAACGCATACTCTTTAAGAATTTTCTAAGCTATCATAGTCACAGAATTGGCTCAGCTGTGTTATAACCAGATTTCTACGCACTACGAATTTAATGTACTGAGTAAATTTATAATTTGTTTATATTTTTTTAATAAAAAAAATTTTGTTTTGGTTTTAAGGCCTTTATCCCTTTAGGTTAAATGGACCTAGTTGAATCAACGTATTTTATTTGAAGTAACAATCAATGAAGTTCTTGAATACCAAAAGTGCGTTAGTACTACTTAATATTAGTTCCTTACATATGAAATTGGCGTTTTGAAGATCTGTTCACTTTGATCTCAAATATCTGGTTACAAATTCCAAATTTAGGCTTGTGTATTTGTGTTTCATCTGTTTCTCACCATTTTATTTTTCTTTGACATCGTTCTTTTCACAAAATAGAAAATTTAAAATATCGCCTTATTTTTCATAGTTCCATTGTGGCATCAGCGTTGCAGAATCAGCTCGAAGGATTAATGATGTGTATGAGAAAGCTACTTTAAAAGAAAACACGGTACGTTTTTGGTTCCAACGTTTTCGTTCTGGAAATTTTTACCTACGAAACAAAACCCGTGGACGGCCGGAGACCTAGTTGAAAATGAATAATCAAAGGTGATCGTTGAAACGGATCATTCGCAAACCATATCAGAGTTAGCGGCAGGCTTCGGTGTGAGTGATAAAAAAAATTATTCACTTGAAACAAACAGGAACAGTGAAAAAGCTCGAGAAATGGGTACCGCATGAATTGACTGAAGCACGCCAACAAACACCTAGTGAGTTCTGCGTTACATTACTCAACCGTCACAATAACGATGGAATTTTGAATCGTATTGTTAGTTGTGACGAAAAATGGATCCTTTACGACAATCGGAAACGCTCATTACAGTGGTTGGACTCAGTAGAACTGGCCAAATCCTGTCCCAAGCGAATGTTGACTCAGAAAAAGGTACTGGTGAGTGTTTGGTGGACCAGTGCTGGTGACATACACTACAGCTTCGTAAGATCTGTCCAGACGATAACGGCAGATCTGTATTGTCAACAATTGCAAATCATGATGGAAAAGCTAGCTGTTAAACAACCGAGACTGGTCAATATCGCAAGCCCACTGCTGCTTCAGAATAACGCTAGACCCCATACTTTACGACCAACGGTCGGTAAATTAGAGGAACTGCGATTGGAATGTCTCCGAAACCCACCATATTTCCCGGACATTTCTCCAACAAATTAACACTTTATTCGAAATTCGGACAATTTCTTGCAAGGAAAATAAATTCAATTCCGATGAGGCTGTCTGCCTGATAAACGCCTTCAAAGATTTTATTGATCTGCTCCACAATTTTTCAGCAATGGATCAATAAAAAACCTAAGAAAAAGTTTAAAATAAATTTTATTTTTTTTTTTTTCAAAATTAAACATTCATATTTAAAATTTATCCCTTACTGAGGATTCCGTTTTAAAAATTTTTTCTAAATTTTTTGTTTTAATTATTTGTTTAAAATTTAAACACCCCAGGTGGTGGTCACCTCCCTTTTTTGCAAAGGCTCTAGAACAACTAAATTACAATTGACAAAACCGCACTCCTGTTTTTTTTTTTTTAAAAAAAAAAAAAACTTAATTTTGATCATTTTTTTTCAAAATCCTTAAAAAAAAAATTATTTAGAATAAAAGAGGGAATAAACCACACCGTGAGAAGGGGGGGTTTCCCGGTCAGAAATCTTTGGTTGGCCAAAAAGCGAGCAGTCGCTTGTCTTGATTCCAAAAAAAAAAATAAAAAATTAAAAAAGCCAAAATTAAGATTTTTTTGGAAGAACTTTTGGAAACCATTAAATGACTTTACCCAAAAAATTAATTTTTTTTTAAAATATGGCAAAAAATTAAAAAGTTAAAAAATCGTAAAACTTTTAAAAATTTTTTAAAAAATTTAATAATGTTATTACTTATTATTGGAATTTACAAAACCTCAACTCAAAATTATTTCCATTTAGATTAAAACTGTAACAATTATTTTAAATTTTTTTTTTTTATAGTTTAATAAATTTGATTAATTTTTTTTTGTTGGTTACAAAATTTTTTTTAAACTTTTATGCTAAATGAAAAAAAAAAATAATTTAAATCTTAATTTCTTTGGTGTCTAAAAAATGGAAAAACTAGGTTCCATATTTTCCAAACAATCAAAGAGAGCGTGGATCACTTTTATTCCAGATCAAAGGTCCGTTTAGTTCGTTATTTTCTTGCCGACGCCCACCTCCCCCCCTTAATTTGGGTTCTCGTACATTCAATAATAAATCCTTTTAAATTTGTATTGCCTTTTTTTTTCATGTTAATAAATTTTCACTACCGTTGCTCCCCTTATTTAGGCGCGGGTTTTTTTTTTTGCAAATCCGATTTTACTATTTCTAAAAAAAATTTATTTAACTATTTCCATTTAATGCAAAACCTTTAGGACTTGCCATGTTTCTTAACAAAAACATAGGGAAAACAAAAATTAAATTCAAGGTAATGAAATAAGCACTAGTTACGTTTAAAGGGCGTTTGCCATGGGTTTTTTTTTTTGGTTTATTTTTAAAGAAAGTGGGCCAAAAAACATTTTTTTGTTTTGGGTTTTTTTTTCACAGAATTGGCTCAGCTGTGTTATAACCAGATTTCTACGCACTACGAATTTAATGTACTGAGTAAATTTATAATTTGTTTATATTTTTTTAATAAAAAAAATTTTGTTTTGGTTTTAAGGCCTTTATCCCTTTAGGTTAAATGGACCTAGTTGAATCAACGTATTTTATTTGAAGTAACAATCAATGAAGTTCTTGAATACCAAAAGTGCGTTAGTACTACTTAATATTAGTTCCTTACATATGAAATTGGCGTTTTGAAGATCTGTTCACTTTGATCTCAAATATCTGGTTACAAATTCCAAATTTAGGCTTGTGTATTTGTGTTTCATCTGTTTCTCACCATTTTATTTTTCTTTGACATCGTTCTTTTCACAAAATAGAAAATTTAAAATATCGCCTTATTTTTCATAGTTCCATTGTGGCATCAGCGTTGCAGAATCAGCTCGAAGGATTAATGATGTGTATGAGAAAGCTACTTTAAAAGAAAACACGGTACGTTTTTGGTTCCAACGTTTTCGTTCTGGAAATTTTTACCTACGAAACAAAACCCGTGGACGGCCGGAGACCTAGTTGAAAATGAATAATCAAAGGTGATCGTTGAAACGGATCATTCGCAAACCATATCAGAGTTAGCGGCAGGCTTCGGTGTGAGTGATAAAAAAAATTATTCACTTGAAACAAACAGGAACAGTGAAAAAGCTCGAGAAATGGGTACCGCATGAATTGACTGAAGCACGCCAACAAACACCTAGTGAGTTCTGCGTTACATTACTCAACCGTCACAATAACGATGGAATTTTGAATCGTATTGTTAGTTGTGACGAAAAATGGATCCTTTACGACAATCGGAAACGCTCATTACAGTGGTTGGACTCAGTAGAACTGGCCAAATCCTGTCCCAAGCGAATGTTGACTCAGAAAAAGGTACTGGTGAGTGTTTGGTGGACCAGTGCTGGTGACATACACTACAGCTTCGTAAGATCTGTCCAGACGATAACGGCAGATCTGTATTGTCAACAATTGCAAATCATGATGGAAAAGCTAGCTGTTAAACAACCGAGACTGGTCAATATCGCAAGCCCACTGCTGCTTCAGAATAACGCTAGACCCCATACTTTACGACCAACGGTCGGTAAATTAGAGGAACTGCGATTGGAATGTCTCCGAAACCCACCATATTTCCCGGACATTTCTCCAACAAATTAACACTTTATTCGAAATTCGGACAATTTCTTGCAAGGAAAATAAATTCAATTCCGATGAGGCTGTCTGCCTGATGAAACTGCCTTCAAAGATTTTATTGATTCTTGCTCTCACAATTTTTTCAGCAATGGAATCAATGAACTACCTTTAAAATGGTGAAAGTGCATAGATAATAATGGTACATACTTCGATTGATTAGATGTATAATTTCATAATTTTTTTTTCATTTTACTTTTACCATATAAAACGCTAATTTCATATGTAAGAACCTAATAATAATGAATAACAAAATATTTATTCTCATCCATATTAATATTATAAATGCGAAAGTAACTCTGTCTGTTACGTTTTCGCGCCTAAACCCCTCAACCAATTTTGATGAATTTTGTATAGAGATATATTGACCCTTGGAGAAGGACATACGGTACCTTATGGCGTGAAAATAAAACTGGAAGGGGTGAAATAGGGCAGGGCATGAAAGTTTGTATGAAAAGGAAAACCCCACCATTTTTCAATTTAGGGATATGAAAATTAATATTTATGGTTTTGAAAAGAAATAATACAGGGTTACTTACGTGTTTTTGAAAAATTATCCAGCAAGGTGGTACAATATCCGTATTTCAATAAATTATTTTTGAAGTTTTACTAGGACAGTTAATGTATTGAACTCATATTTACATATAGAGCGATAAACCCGTTACTGATTATATTTAGGTTTCTCGCAATAAGGGATCAGCCGGTGCATATGCAGTAATATAGCGGGGTGGTAAGGATCGCGACCTCCATAAACATGGTGATAAACCTATGTATGGTTTTCTTTTGGTTTGTCATGTTCTGAGGTTAGTCGGTGGTAGGGATGGCGACTATCATAAACATAGTGATAAACTATGAATGATTTTCTTTTGGTTTGTCGTGTTTCGAGGTCAGTCGGTGGTAGGGATGGCGACTACCATAAGCATAGTGATAAACCCATGTTTGATTTTCTTTTGGTTTGTCGTGTTCCGAGATCAGTCGGGTATATTCAATAATACGCAGACGAAGTCGCGGATACCAAGCTAGTAACTTTATAAACAAACAAAAATTCCAAATCAGCAGGACTCAAACACCTTAAACAACTCGTGCGGCGGGTCAGACCGGTCGTTGTCGTGACGCTTTGGCCCGAACGTTGGCGGTGTGGAGCAAAGTTCGTTTTTTTTTTTATAGACAGGCTGGATCATTTTAATTTTTCACGTTAAAACATGGACAGACTAAAAGCGGTTGGTAGGGATCACGACCACCATACACATAGTAATAAAATAAACGCCTAAGTACACAGTGACATTTTTTTGGTTTGTCGTGTTTCGGGAGCACTCGGTGTATTTTTTTTTATATATTCACATAGATGTTTCACATCTGCCGGTCGTCACGTGACGGCCAACTTTTTTTCCGAAGTTGGTTATAAATAGTTATAAGCTGCAGTGACCGCTTAACATAAAGTGGATTGCATGCTTGTTTGTTACTTCTTACCACAAAAAATATACATTAACTAATTGGTTAAAATAAAAACATTTTTTTTTTTATTCTTTATAGGTTTTCAGCGTTATAGCCACAATCTTACATCTGATGATGTGGCCCAAGGTGGTAGCACGCTAAACCTAGCGGCGAAACTGGATCTCAAGTGCAACTACCGAAACACACCTATAGGTGCTTGGAGGCAGATTTTCAACCTGAGGGTGGTAGCTAGCTAGCCTGCATTACAACTAAGCTCAACTAATGCTTCGATTCCCGCAAGTGTAACCTTATTTTTTTGATGATCAGCTCTGGTTAATATTTGGAAATTTTGTTTCTTTTATATGTGATAAAAACCAAGAATTATCGTCCTACACATGATATGAGCCTGTAAAGTGAATTTTATCTGCACTCTCCTAGGTAATTATCAGAAAAAGTCACTTCCACATTAGTGGAATTGGAAAACTGAGAAGGAACAAGTATGTAATATGTGTATGCAAGCTTAAAACAAGTTTCATAAAAAAACAGATGGGCTACGTATGTAAATGGGTAAAGAAAATAATCTAAATAAAACATCATCTAATTCTTCCAGAGGCCGCACTTTTTAGTTCATTGGTGTAATTTCTCGTGTGATTTTAGACACGTTTATTTTGAGATATGTATTTTTAACTTTAGTACTTTTGTGTTGTTTATATAAAAGATGTATTGTCATTTAAAACACCTCAGCTCCCTTTGATGACGAATTCACCAGTTTCACGTAAATTTCTGTTATGTAAGGGAGCTAAAGTGTACATATATTCTCATACGCTGTTATGAAATTTTTAAAAGATGACAAAAAATCTGTTTCTTGTTTGGTCAATAAATAGCGCGTGGGTCTCAAATAACGATTGGTTATTATTATTCATAGCGTGACTTATTACTTGTAAATTACACTAATTAATTAATACATAAACGAATCATACTCCCCTATAATTATTGTAGGTCATAATTAACAGGTGACCTACTTTATGGCCATAAGTTTAGCCCGGCTTGTTATATTTATAAGAACTTCAGTATGCCGCCATGGTATCGACGACTGCCGATGAAATCTGTCACCGACGATCGCCGTCGTTTAATGAATCAACCGTATCGTACTTACCATTAGGTACCGTACGGTCATTTTGCAGAGCTATTTTTTTCTAGTTTATGTTCTTCCTAATACTTGCTATCTACGTCATGATTATATGTATTAACTCTGTATTTTATTAATAAATAAAAACATGTACATAGATTGTAAGTTATTTAATACAATCATAAATAAAATTTAGTTAATTTACATGTGTTCTTGTTAGCAATAGTTTTTATATAAACTCCGTAACGTTATACTTAGCAGTAAATATTTCTAACTCAAAGAAAACAAGATTATATTTCACTTCAGAACGCAACTACTATGCCTGTACACTTTTTAAATTATATATAAATAAGAACTGTTTATATTTAAAGATTAATAAAAATCTATGTTTTTTAGAACTACAAATCAAATAAGTGAAAACATTTACCTTTTTTGTATTCTTCCAATGTTTCTAGTTTCCAATTCTAGAATTATTATTCACCTAGATATATCTTAGTTACAAAATTCTAAAAGCAAAAATTTAAATGTTTATGAAACACGTTATTAGATTACAAGATAAAAAGAACTGTTATGCGATTGTCAAATATAATATTTTTCAGTTAGAATACTCTAATAATTTTGATATACTGATAAATGATACATAACGATGGATAAACAGAAATTGTTTATATGGCGCGCGTTGCGGTCGGTTTCGCAGGAGCGGCGCGCGGTATGACGATCTCCACAGCACTGACGGAATTAACGCTCGCTGCTCAATCACTCTCGCGATACAGCCTTTATCGGTCCCTTATCTTCGATTGTTGTCGCAATCGAGGCTTCACTCGTTACAATAAAAGCCTTCTGATAGTATTTCAGGATTATTACAGTCGAATATTACAAACAGGTTACACTGATAACTCTACCCGTTTGAGCCAAATACATTTATAACATACAATTCTAATTGTTGCCAACTTTATTGAGTATATTTATCGTAAACTGAATTATTTACACAGAACCACTGATTCATTATAGTGAAAATTTAAAGAAATGCGAGAGGCGTTCCGTTATATATTATGTACCAGCTGTTCCCGCTACTTCGTCCGCGTGTAATTTCTATTATGAAAAACCGCGATAAAAAAAGATATGTAGGTGTTCTGAAATTAACCATCGGTGATATAACCGTGTTTAATGTTTTGTGAATGAGAGTGAAAGTTGTCGTGAGAGTATTTTGAATAATTTTAAGTAAGCACGCCTTTGGGCAAGGTGGGCATGCGACCACGGCTATCCTCTAAACATCACTATATCCGTGTGTTAAATTTAAATATATAACTTATTTACTTGTAAGATGATCATAATTAAATGGTTAGTATATAAGAATTTCGTAAAATAATATTTTCTTGTTTCTTCTTTTTATTTTAAAAATTTTTTACAGGCTTTTATGCAATTCGCTTAATATGTCAATCTTATCGTAACAATCCTTTTTAGAGAGCGATATTCCGTAGTCGGGTTTTAGTTTTAAACTTATTTTTTTATTTAAAAACAAGCACAATGAAGGAATGTTTATATATAAAATTGTATTTAATAAAAAAAAATGTTTACATAGTTATGAAAATAATTCATGATATAAATTCATAATATAAAAATACCAATAAATTATAAACTTAATCAGTAGATTCAATTATAAAAACATACATTTTATGTTCAAAACTTTATAATTATAAACAAATACAAAAAAAAATTGTTTAAATTTATATTACATATTTATACAAATTACCAAAACTAGAAGAGAGTTTAAATCAAAGTTAAAATGGTGTCAGAATAATCAAGAACCAATAAAAATGAATATAAAAGCTTCCCAGCATACTGTTGCACATTTTGGTAAATCTGCCTCCCTGCCAGCGTTGATGGCTGTAGTGAACCGAAAGTCATAGTTAATATATTTCAAAAACAATTTGTAATCAATCCTTCACCTTTGTCATATACAGAGACCCTATTTAGGTCTAATAGTCATTCGTGTATTAACATCCATCCAGCTGCATACATTACATGTAAGTGTATTTCGTATATCATTAAAAATATGAGCAGAGGTAGATCACCAGGCCATGATAGTCTTAGTATAGAGCACCTGCAGTACGCTGGGTGTCATTTACCGATGGTACTGTCCATGTTGCTTAATTTTTGTATTCGGCATTCTTTTCTGCCTGTTAACCTCATGAAAACACTTGTACCCATCATAAAAAATAAAACCGGCGACACGGCAGATAAAACAACTACATGCCTATATCATTATCTACTATCATGGCAAAGGTCCTTGACGGTGTGCTTGATCGTATTCTGGATGAGCACATACAGTTACATGAAGTACAGTTTGGCTTTAAGGCTGGTTTATGCACTGAAACAGCAGTATTGTGTTTAAAAAGCATTGTAAGATACTATACTGACAGAAAGACACCTGTGTATGCGTGCTTCCTAGATCTTTCTAAGGCTTTCGATACAGTGTCTTATGGCATACTATGGCATAAACTGATTAAGCACACAGACTTACCTAAAGAAATAATTAATATTTTTAGGTTCTGGTACGCTGAACAAAACAATTATGTTAAATGGGGCTGGGGTTAAATAGGCTATCTGATATGTACAAATTGAAATGTGGAGTTAGACAGGGTAGATTAACTTCGGTTAAACTTTTTAATTTCTATATTAATGGCCTGATTGAGAAGCTCAGCAACACTATAGTCGGTTGTTCATTAGACGGTACGACAGTTAATAATATTAGTTATGCAGATGACATGGTGCTGTTGTGTCCATCAATCAGGGCAGTACGAAAGTTTTTAGTTGTTTGTGAGGACGGCGGCTCACGGCCACAAGTACAATGCCAGCAATAACTCTCAACGGGTGTCGCCTTAAACATGTTTTTGGTTTTAAATGCTTGGGGCATTGAGTTACCGCACATCTGTCTAACAATATGGATATCGAAGGAGAACGTAGAGCGATGGCTGCCCGAAGCAATATGTTGGCTCGCTGGTTTGCACGATGTTCCTGGCCAGTGAAAATTTATCTTTTTAAAACTTACTGCCAGAAGCTGTATACATGCAGCATGTGAGTTAACTATTCGCGGAAGGCTATACATACTTTAAGAGTACAATATAATAACGCCTTCAGAATGCTGTTGGGGCTGGCTCGACACTGTAGTGCATCTCAGATGTTTGTCGATAATGTCACAGGTGGCTTTCACGCAATTGTGCGTAAACGAATTGCATCTATGATGATCCGTTTGAAGGCCAGTACCAACAGCACCTTGCATGTGATCGCAAATAAAGTCGACTGTCCGATATACAGCACTGGGTTCGCGTCCATGTTGCGGGAATTATTTAAAATGACAACTTTTTATTTCTAATAATTAAGAACTCTTAAAATTATTATTATTATTAACATGGATATAGTATTATCTGAATAAATAGCTTATTGTATTATTATTATATAAAAAATACTAAATCAGTGGGACTCGAACTATCAACCACTCGTACAGTAAATACAATAATGCATACAAGTCTGGTCATCACACAGTTAGGCCAATTCGACTCTTTTTTTTTTAGTGTAGCTCGGATCCGACTCTTTTTCCGTGTAGTTCTCATCCACCAAACGCGCGATAAGGGGATTCGTTCCAGTAAACTACGCAAAATTGTAACAATTAGAAGTAAAACAATCTAAAGTTGAATCATGTTTTCTATATCAAATGTTTACTAATTTTAAGATACGAACTCAAGTTCAATGACGCTTCATTCGAACCAGCATTATTTATACATTTCTTCAACTGTTTCAAAACATACAAAACACTTGTATAATGTAAGTTTAAGGGAAAATATTAAGACGCTACTTCATTAACAAGCTCATTAACAGATTTATTATCTACTTTACGTAATTATAATGAGCGTACATGTCTAATTATGATATCGGTTATGTAAAAAAGGCATCCATAATATTAGGTATACGTCGCGTCTAGTCTGACAATAAACCAGTCGTCTACAAGATATGTTACTGATAGTGACGTAATAGTATTATAAAAACGTAAACATTGGTGTATCTACGTATACGTGGAACTGTCTTGATAAGATACGTATTTTTAATAGATCCTTTTACATATTAAGTATGTTATATGGTAAAAGTAACCAAAAAAATATTACGAAATTATACATTTAATCGATCGAAGTATGTAGGTAATATTGTTATCTATGTACTTTCGCCATTTTATAGGTAGTTCATGGATTCTATTACTGAAAAAAATATAGGAGCGAGAATTAATAAAATCTTTGAAGGCGGTTTGGATAGTCTCATCGGAATTGATTTTTTTTCATTGCAAGAAATTGTACAAATTCCGAAAAAAGTGGTAATCTGTTGAAGCCAGGGCCGTAGAGTATGGTGAGTGTCGGAGACATTTCAACCACAGTTCTTCTAATTTCGTGTCGTAATCGGAATCTGTCGTGAAGTCCCCATGGTCTAGTGTTGTCCTGATGCAGCAGTGGGCTAGAGAGATTGACCTGTTTTGGTTGTTAACGGCTAGCTTTTCAATCACGGTTTGCAATTGTTGACAACACAGATCTGCCGTCATCATCTGGCCAGTTCTTAGGAAGCTGAAGTGTATGACACCAGCACTGGTTCACCAAACAGTCACCAGTACCTTTTTCTGAGTCAACTTTAGCTTGGGACGGGATTTGGCCAAGTCTACTGAGTTCAACCAGTGTAATGAGAGTTTCCGATTGTCGTAAAGGATCCATTTTTCGTCACAATTAACAATACGAATCAAAATTCCCTCATTACTGTGACGGTTGAGTAATGTAACGCAGCACTCAATGCGTCTTTGTTGGTGTGCTTCAGTCAATTCATGCGATACCCATTTCTCTAGCTTTTTCACTTTTCCAATTTATTTCAAGTGAATTAAAATTGTTTTATCACTCACACCGTAGCCTGCCGCTAACTCTGAAGTGGTTTTCGATAGATCCCACGTGGAAGCCCACGATCAACTTTAATTCTTCATTATCAACTAGGATCTCCGGACGTCCACGGGGTTTATTTCGTAAGTCAAAATTTCCAGAACGAAAACGTTGCAACCAAAAACGTACCGTGCCCTATACATATCATTAATCCTTCGAACTGTTTCTGCAGCGCTGATGCCACGGTGGAACTCGTATTTGTAAATAATGCAATATTTTATGTCTTCCATTTTGTGAAAAAAACGATGTCAAAGAAAAATGAAATGGTGCGAAAAAAATGAATCACTAAATTCGAAACACAAATACACAAGCCTGAATTTGAAATAAATTTGAATTTAGATTTCCTAACCAGTAACAGGCTTCGTGGCGCAGTGGTAGTAAACGCTACTTTGTGTGATGAGCATAAGTGGCAGTTGTGTGTGTATGGGTGTTAAATATCTATATATTTTTATATATAGATGATTAGATGTTATTTATGTTTTACGCGATCGACGCTGACCTCGTGCTTTTTACCTGCAACCTCGAGCGTTACAGTTTTGGGGTTTCGAGCCAAAATTTTGTAAGGTCCGGTGTAGGGTGGCTGTAATAGTCGCCTCACTGTGTCGTCCCTCAGGAACGCATGGCTTGCTGTCTGCAGGTCTTTGAAGATGAATGATGATGGATGAGCATGTCGTGATGCTGGAGTGGGACGTATGCTAGCCATCTTGGAGCGAAGTCTGGCTACGAAGTCCTCGATGTGAGTATCATGATCGATTGTTGCTGGTACGACGAGCTCTCCTGGTAACCGCAGGGGTTCGCCATACAGAAGTTCTGCAGAAGAACATTGTAAGTCTTCTTTAAGTGCTGTGCGTATGCCAAGTAACACTAGCGGTAGAGCCTTGCTCCATGTACTCCCATGGCACATAAGGGCAGCTTTTAATTGCCTGTGAAGGCGTTCTACCATTCCATTTGCTTGCGGGTGATAGCTTGTCGTCCGGATACGTTTTGTTGCGCAGATCTTCATTAGATGGGCGAAAATGGCAGATTCGAATTGTCGCCCTTGGTCTGTTGTGATGACAAGTGGAACGCCATATCGCGAGATCCATCCGGAAACGAATGTGTCGGCTACCTCTTCTGCGGTAATGCCCGACATTGGCCATACTTCCGGCTATCTGGTAAATCTGTCGACGGCTGTCAGACAGTATGTATAACCACCAGAATGGGGAAGTGCGCCTATGATGTCCAAGTGGACGTGCTGGAAACGGGCTGACTTTCCAGGGAAGTTTCCTAACGGCGACCTTCCGTGACGGGAGACTTTGCAGTTGGCATGCAATGCAACAGCGAGCCCAAGCCATGCAGTCTTTGCGCATGGAAGGCCAAACATAGCGGTCAGACACCAGGCGAGCGCTTGCACGCGCGCTAGGGTGACTGAGGTTGTGGAGTCTCAGAAACGTCGAGCGACGGAATGATGCGGGTAGGTAAGGTCTAGGCTTGCCCATGGATGTATCGCAAGTCACCTGGATGTTTTTTCCTGGAATGTGAAGCAATTCCAATTTAAGAGAAGAACCGGTACGAAGCTTTTCGAGTTCTTCGTCAACGGCTTGAGCATTCGCGAGTGCAGCGAAGTCATCTGCTAAAGATACAGCCTCCACGCGAGACATAGTATCCGCAACCACATTGTCCTCCCCTTTGATGTGAACTATGTCTGTTGAAAACTGACTTATAAAACTTAGCTGATTGAGTTGTGCTGGTGGAAGTTTTTCTCGCCGTTGCTGGAAAGCATAAATTATAGGCTTGTGGTCTGTGAAAATAGTAACATGTTGAACCTCCAGGATGTGTCTAAAGTGCTGCACGCTTTCATAAATGGCAAGAAGTTCCCTATAGTAGGTGGGCCACTCTGCTTGCTTTGCAGTCAATTTCCTGCTGAAATAAGCTAGAGGTTGCCAGCTGTCAACTTCGTTTTTGCGTTGCTGGAGACAGGAGCCAATATGTGATCCTGACGCGTCAGTGAATAGACCAAGTTGTGCTTGCTGGCTAGGGTGGTACAACATGGTCGCTGTTGATAAGCTTTCCTTGCAAGCTTCGAAATGTTTTTGAAGTTCAGGCGTCCAGGGGAAAGGTTTTGCACCTTTGCTCCCCGTGGCTGCTACGGCATCGATGAGCGGCGCTTGATACTTTGCCGCACAAGGTAGGTATCTACGATAATAGTTTATCACTCCGAGGAACCTACGCATGCCTTGTACAGTCTTGGGTGGAGGATAATCATGAAGAGCTTGGATGCGGTCGTCAGGAGGTTGAGTCCCTTAGGCGTTAATGCGGTATCCCTAAAACAAGACTTCAGCTGCTCCAAAAACACATTTTGCTGGATTTATTACCACACCGTACTGTTGAAGGCGTTGGAAAATAATTTTGAGGTGCTGAATATGCTGGGAACTATCAATTGAGTGGATCAAAATGTCATCTACGTAAGCAAAGCAAAAATCAAGTCCACGCACCACTTCATCGATAAACCTTTGAAAGGTCTGACCAG
The DNA here is from genome assembly GCA_033032175.1 of Saturnia japonica. Taxonomy (NCBI): domain Eukaryota; kingdom Metazoa; phylum Arthropoda; class Insecta; order Lepidoptera; family Saturniidae; genus Saturnia; species Saturnia japonica. The sequence goes on from CM065318.1 coordinate 11,500,629, forward strand.
CATTTCTGAGACAGAAGGTCATATAAGGAAATTCGTAAAGTCCAAAAGGTGTTATTATGGCTGTTTTGCAGATATCAGAGCTATTAATAGGTATTTGTTGGTATGCTTTTACTAAATCTATGGTGGAAAATATGGTGGATCCAGCCAGGTTTTGTGAAAAGTCCCCTATGTGTCGGATTGGGTACCTGTCCGGTATGGTGCGGGCATTAAGTGCTCTGTAGTCACCGCATGGTCGCCATGTTGCGTCCTTCTTAGGAGCGAGGTGCAGGGGCGATGACCACGAGCTGCTGGAAGGTCGTGCGGTACCACATTGTAATATTGCATTAAATTCTTGCTGTGCTATATGCAATTTTTCTGGGCCCAGGCGGCGGGGACGGCAGCTGACTGGTGGACCATCAGTGGTATTGATGTAGTGGACAGTAGTGTGTTTGACTATTCTGTCTATTCCCGGAGGACGCATGATGTCCGGAAACTCAGCGAGCACCTGCTCGAAAAGTGAGTTCCCGCATGTGACTGCTTTAATGCTGTCCTGGGAAGTGTGCGCTCTTGAAGCTAGTATCCACAGCTTGGTCGTACCATCAATCACCCGTTCGTGCCTACAGTCCGGTAAAAGATTGTAAAAACTTAAAAAATCTGATCCGATAATAGGTGTGCTGACATCAGCTAATATAAAATTCCATTTAAAATCACGGCGTAATCCTAAATTTAAATTGAGAGAAATACTTCCAAAAGTTTTAATTGAAGTGCCATTGGCTGCACTGAGGTCATATCCACTGCTAATAAAATGGCCTCTGGTAAATTGTCGGGGAAAACAAGAAATATCGGAGCCAGTGTCAATCAAAAAGCTTTGTTTTGTACACCGGTCCAGTACAAACAGGCGACGACTTGAGAGCGGGCGATCGGTACTCGCCACTACCGATCGCTTGTCGCGTTTCCCGAATGATTTTTAGTCCACGTGCATAGCTGTGTACATTTTTGTGCTCGCTTACCAAATCGTTCGTGGTACCAACATAGGTCGGGATTCCGTGATTGTGGTGCTTGTAAACGGTTGCAGCTACACGATCTGCTGCTGCTACGATTGCGTGACTTCCCTCTATATGATCCCCCCGTAGCTGTAAAAGAAGCAACAGCACGGGAGAGGTTTGTTACTTGTTCTTGAAGCGAGAGGAATGCATTCTGTTCCGGTGCTGGTGGGTTAAGTGAAAGTGTACTAGCACCTACCTCAAGCGGCTGGGATTGTATGTCCATTAGGGTATCAGCTAATTCTGCCAGCTCACCAAGTTCCTCCAAGCGTTGAGCAGCCAAAATGATCTGCAACTCTCTGGGAAGTCGACTAGACCAGATATATTTCATCAGCTTGTCTGGGAATGCAGGTCCTGCCAGAAATCTGAAGTGGCGGAGAAACGAAGAGGGCTTCCTGTCGCCAATCTGTTCTTTTTCTAGCAGCCGCCGCATTTTCTCTTCATAGGAATCTGAGAATCTAGCAATTATTGCAGTTTTTAGAGTCGTGTAAGGGTTGGTCTGAGGAGGTGAAATAATAATGTCCTCAACCTCACAAGTGCAACTAGTATCAAGTAACGATACTGCATAACTAAATTTTGTTGTTTCTACTGTAATCCGGTTAATGTTGAACTGGGCCTCTAAGCTCGCAAACCATAGAGCTGGGCGGTCTTTGCAGAACGGAGGGGTGCGGATGGAAAAACGGTGCACTTCTAGAGGTGGGTTCTGCTTATCCCTTTCATCAACAGTGTCGGATACGCCACCTTCAGCCATTTTATAAAAATATTATTGAAAGACTATGTGAAATGCTAGTATTTCTCTCCGTATTTCTCGGTGTGTGCGCGGTGGTGCTTCGCCCTCTCCAGCGTTAACTTCTTGGTAGACGAGTAATGCAAGTATAGCTGGCTTCAGGCCGGCCGGTGCGTCGCTTGTACATGGATCGTCACGTTCCAAGCGTCGGCGAATTTTGCGTCTTTAATCGTCGGGGTCACCATTTATAGGATCGTTTGGCCGATCCTATTAATTAAAAATGCAGCTCAGCGTTTGAATTATTGCTGTATTTATTTTGTCGCTAGTAATCGGTTACAGAATAATATGTTCCTCTTGTCAGTCCGTGACAGATGTCTTATTTTATCTTTTACAAGACTTGAAAGTCAGCCAGTCTATCATAAACAAAATAGAATGTGGCTGAAGTAACAACTATTTATTGTGATAAGTCTCCACACGCCAATTTCATATGTAAGGGGTATTTCAGAGGCGTGTTGAGTTCGAACGCATCTGGTCTAAATTAGGCTTGATGCTGATTTTTGTTTATAGTCTAATTCACACCGTGGATATGTACCATCTGTTGATTTTTGACAAAATGCCACGTTGTTCAGTGTTTATTTGTAAAAATACCAGTTGTAATGTGAATTACGTTAAAGATGGCATCTCATTCCACACGTAAATACTATTGAAATAAATAATTAAGTACTATTTATTATACTATAAAATGTTATTGTTTTTTTTTAAACTATGAAGTAATTTTTTTTTCAATATTAATAGTAACCATTGCTTGCTTAATAGAAATCGATTAATGATGAAGATGAACTAATGATGCAATGGATGAATGGTCGCGTCGTAACAGTACTTTCACTAAGACAATAATTTCGTACATGGAATAGAGACGTGATAGCTGTCGATATTTTTTCTATGTCCACAGTACACACTTAGTTCGGTTGATAATACAATGATTTGTTTTTTTTTTATTATACATATTATTATAATATTTATATATTAATATTTCTAGATAAAATCATATTAAATCCTTGCCGCATTGGTATGAATCTTGTTGATAAAATTTATTTTCACTAGTTCAACCAATCACTTAAGAAGAATTATTTAATAATGCTTATAAAAGCCGTGATACATAAATACATTGGTTTAAAACTACATTATTTAAAGCAAAACTTTAACTGTCCAAGCGCCAACTGTTAAACAAATATTTGCATTTTACTGGCCAGTAAAACAATGTAAACAAAAAATGACATTTTTTTAATGTTTCATTATTGTTTATTTAGTCGAATCTGTAATAAAATATTTAAAAAAAGGTTTCTCTAGAAAATAGAGCACATATATTTTTTTTACTTTTATATCGATTACCACTTTTCTTCTCTAGTTGTATACATGTGTTTATTACCAATCTGTCGCTACAGGCTGATGCGTTGCCTTCTTTTTGCATGTGTACTATTATAATAGTTACTTTATTTGTGTTGCTGCAAATTTCTTAGTGTGAGTAAGGAATATCAGTACGTGTTCCATTTATACTTTTTGTATTTGTGTTAGTGTAGTAAGAGGGTGTTGCTTCGCTGTACCAAGGAGACGTGTGAACCTGAACAACTATTGTTTCAAGGCAAATCTCCCTTGTTTTACTGATCTGTGGTAAGGACCTAATATTAAAATTTCTTTGACTAACACCGCCCGCGCCGGTGTGTTCGAGCCCCGGTATGTACCAACGAATTCTTCGAAATTTGTGTATTTATTTGAACTTGTAACACTACTTTAGAATTTTTTGGCGCATCTTAGTCCGTCATGTACCAAGTGGTTTTTGTAGTTTGACCTTATGTTGTGTATAAATATAGCGTATACGTCGCATTTTACATAATAAAGCTTGTTTAAAATGCAAAAGTGAAGTGGATTGGAAATAATAACATGGAACATGAATTCTGATGCGCAACAAAAACTCCTTACAAAATCCTAACAAGAGAACCACCATATTATCAGAATACTGAAATCATCATTCGATAATGGCAGTAATTATATTCAATAAAGAGGACTAGTTGCCAAGTTAGGAAAAATAAGAAGAAAAGAACGAAATACCAACAAAAGAACAAAAAAAGAAGAGGGTAAAAATATGTTGAGAAAACTGGGACGCCTAAGAATTTTTCTTGTAGTACCATGAAATGTAGGTAAATACAGAGCTGTACTTTTATGGCCATTACATTTTGGGCATTACGATGAGGTCAAAAATAAAACATTTACAAGGTCCTTGTTCTTAGTAGTTTTAATTATTGTTGTTGGATGGTATATTCAGCCGTTTCTACGCCCATGGGAATGAACAGTTTTCAAAGTATCGACAAAAAATAACGACTTGTTATTTCGTTTGTCAAGTCGATCAAATACTTACAAGAAAAATTGGATTTTTTATAATTGATTTAAGATTAATTTAAATTAACCGTTGTTACTTATTATTATAAGAAAACATTTTCAATAATTGATTATTATTGAATTTATAATAATTTACCAAAATTTTTTTACGTTTCTATAAAAATAAATATCTATTAGAAATAATAGATTGTTGAGATAGTCCAAAAAGAAAAGAGACACTAACTTAAAAGCCCAATTCACGTGGGAACATACTTGTAACATAATTCCTTGTAGTTAAACAATACGGTCACATACGGTCTCTCTCATGTTTACTTAGAATGATTATTATTAACCACAGCTATTCGCTAAAACAAGACATCCTACCGGAGACACGACTTGTAACGGAAGTGGCTTCCTTATTATATTCAACGCGATATCTTTTTTCTTATTCACCACGATTAAAAGCTCCGACCACACGCAAACCGCTTACTTAAACATCTAAGTTTAGATTTACGGCATCGGATTAAAGATTCGATGTTTCTCCTAGCTTAGTACTTAAAACATTATGCAATATACAAAATATTTTTAATTATAAGTTCTCACTTTGTAAGCTATTTAATATTCTTTATAGATTTAGCGCTTAGCCACAATTTCATCGTGTTCCAAAATACGGTAAACATAGCAGGGGGACTGGCTCTCAAGTGTAGCCACCGGAAAACGTGCTTGGCGGCAGATTTCTAACTTGTCAGTACTTGCTAATTACACTTTAAGATAACTAGTTTGTTCTAAGTAAGGTAGGTACACTTTATTTATTTTTACTCTGTCTAATTTAGTCTTCCATTAGAGCCTGCATTTTTAACTCTTTAGTAGTTATTATTCTATTCTTATGCGTACAAAACTTTTGGCATCAGTTTTGCATTCTATGTTAATTAAAGGGAATGTGGACTTTGCCGGATGTTAATGTCGTTGCATTACTAACTATAGAGTAGGTAGATACTTATTACGTTACGTAATTATTAGATAAGGACGTGTTTTCACTTCCGACATTAAAATTTTATAAAAAAACGATTATATTTATGCAAAACTAGCTGGTACTTCTGATACTTCGTCTTCGGTGTTTATAATATTAACACCACGGTAAGAAAACACATCACTGAACGCGTAGTGCTTATAAAAATCACAGTTTCTTAAAATTTTAATAACTTTTTAAAGAATAAAGATATTGTGATTTTTTTTAGAGAAGGCACAAGTATCAGGCACCTCAGGATAGGTCGTTGTGGCGAAATTAGGGGGAGGCCTATATACAGTAATGGTTAGCAGGCCCGGCAGCTGTTGGTCTACCCTTTCCCGGCTTGACCATAACACCACTTATCGGATCAAACCATAGCTATGAGCCATCGTCTACCATCAACGTCATCCAAATGCGGTGCAACTGTGTTGAGTTTTTGTTCACACGCCTGTGATGATTTTTGTATTACAACAGATGGCGTGCAAGTTGTTTCATTTTCAAGACAACGGGAACGGGCAAAAGGTAGTAAACCGTAAATTTAAGAACGTAACTGAAACAATAATAAAACCCACCATAATACCGAAAATCAATCCATTCACCCATGGAATATAATTTGTTAGCAGAAAATTTTCATCCAGTCGAAAGTTAAAACTTTACAAGTCGTGGGCATCACCAATTTCCTGTCACAGTAATTTTATCTGACAGTTTTGAACAGGTTACGAACAGCTGATTTATTACATTAACCGATTTTGTAAAGCATGGTTTTTATTAACTTCATTAAAAGTTTGGACCCGTCAAATTAATCTATGTCTAGATAAAATATCTTCAGATACCTTAGCTTTTGTTTTCAATCTTATTTCTTGATTGAATTATTTGCGTCCGTTTTGAAATTCATCTATTAAGAAAAGTTTCAAAATCTTTATTAATTGTTTGTGAATAATAATATTGTTTAAAAAATTTATAAATTTCATTGTTTCTGTAACAAGTTATACCAAGGATTATCCAGAAAAATAATTATTTCATGTTTTAAATAAATTTTGAATAATGTCAGGTAAACATTAAGCTTACACCAAATAATTAAGAAAATAATAAATAATTTTAATATATTAACATCGAAACTCCATACAAGTCATTAGATAATGTTTGTGAATAAAATATCTACATTATTTATTCCCAAACATAATTAGATATACAATATAAATATCCCTAACAGTAAGTACCGAGCTGGCAAACTAAAGGTATATTTTTCAATAATTTAACAAGCGCGACGACTGGCGCCACTAAGCCAGGAATCTAATTAATAAAGTACCTCGAGGAAGCGCGTTACATTGTCACGAAGCCCAAAAGATAATTCAAATTTCTAAAGTACCACATATTTATATCATAGTTTATATCGCGTGATAATATAATACAAACGTGAAATCATATTGTTATAGTTAAATACGCTAATTGATGTAATTTAAAACTCAGAATAGTTGATTTTTTGACGGGATATTTAGCTGCCATGTTGTGGTTTTAATTTTAATTCAATCACTTACGTTATTTGACCCTATATTATGTAATTTTGGTGATATACGCGTGATATAGTTTGATTATTATGCATACGTAGGGTTGCTATATATGGCTTAGATTCGCGTAGGGACGCAAAGAGAAAAAAGTTCGAATATGTATTTATTAACAAATTCTAATGTTTGCATAGTTAGACGTAGCTTGATCTCATTTTGCTAAAGACTTTACTATTTTAAGGAATTAATTGAGCCTTGCCTTTTTACATGTTTATATAATTCCGTGCAATTCATATTAATTACTCCACAGTCTTCAGCAACAGGTGATGTCTTTCATCGGTTCACTGGTTCCATATTAATAATCATAATAATCTTTCCAAAGTGGTGTTGTGACCAGGCATGTCAAAGAAATATCCGTACCTTTTAACATGTCTCATTTTATTTCAGGATTTATTATTTCATTTAAAAAGTCAAACTACATCGATTTACCTTCCATCTATAGAATTTTCGGCCTACAACTTTGATCCCCAAATTTTATTGTTTGCAGTAACGTTGCTCAAATCATTTTCGACCTACAACCGTGGGGTCAAGTAATTTAACGCAAGTTTTTGAAATGCCATGACCGCTCGGAAAATTGGGACGTAATAGTGCTTTCTCAGGACAAATGATGTAATGATGCTGACAGCCCCAATATATCGCGACGAATGCTTTAAGCTTTCTTAGTAGGTATTTTCTAATATGAAAAATGGTTTTTTGTGACATCTTAAAAATGCATATTTCCAGTTTATATTTATGATACACCAGAGTGTATCATCCATCTCCCATCCCCCATCTCCCAATCACCCCCTCCTTTAGGGCCCTCCTCATATTCGCTACCTCTGTGGGTGCTGGAGGCTCCCTTCTTTCCCTCCTCGCCGCCGTGTACCTATACACGGCAGCGAGCAGCTCCGTCTCCAACTCCCACGGCGGGGAGCCGGCGATCACAAAGGCCGCCCCCACGGACACCGATCTGTACCCGCAGATGGCTCTCAGCGCCACCACACGCTGCGCTGCACGCCGCACTCGTATATTAGTGGCGCTGAGAGCATCCACCCAGATCGGTGCTCCATAGACGACCATGCTCCGCACGACTCCCATGAATAAGCGACGGCATCTCGCGCCCGGCCCCCGAAATCGGGAGGAGCCGACCAAGAGCTGCCGCCGCTCCCACCAACCGCGGTTCGAGTCCATTGAAATGGAACAGTAGGACCTCGGTTTTCTCTACCGCCACCCTGAGGCTCAACAATCCTATACGCCTGACCACGAGGGACTCTCCCTCCGTGGCCAGGCGCACGACCTCTCCCCAGTTGGCCTCCTCGGCCACGACTAGGGTGTCATCCGCGTAACAGATTATGCGCACCCCCGAAGGGAGCACTACGCGGAGCACCCAGTCGTAGCCCATGTTCCACAGGAGCGACCCCAACACCTATGTCTAGGATCCTGTAGTAATGCAACGATCAACGACGTAACTTAATTGCATTTAATGAAAGTAAATTAAAAGAAAAACTCAACGTTTTATAATAATTAAAGTAAAGTGACATCTATCGTCTCTATACATAATAGCATTTGAAAGTAATACATAAGCGTAATAACATTTAGTACATCATTAATAAAATTATGTTTCAAGTACTTCAATATTAACGTAATATACTTCATTGCCAGTAGATGTCGCAGAAAGTCTTTAGGTAAAATTAAAAATAATGATAAAATTGTAGTTTCTCTACATATATTATTAATAATTTAGTTTCAGTGAGTTAAAATATTATCAACATATTTTAGGTACAATTAATTTACCGTAATTTTTCATTTTTGAGATATTATTTAAAACCATAATCTGTGTAATTTTAGTAAACTAAACTTAGTCTATGGTGTATCAAAATGGCCGACTACAGTGATGTCCGATTGCAGTTTTATATTCTTTGTTTACGCTAAAAAAACATTTTTCTTTTTGTTTTTCTGACTGTTATGTGACAGGATAAGATGTTAATATATGTTAACATATTGGACAACAATTTACATGTATACAAGTGTGTGATTTGACGAAAAACTAGTGATACCAGTCTCACCTTGTAAAGAGAAAATGGGGAACTGTTTTAGTAGCACTGGAGAAAAGGATTCTAAAAACAAAAATGAGCGGACTAATTCACATGAAGAAGACCCGAGACAATTTCAAACTCCTGTACCAACGCCTCCACCGGATCCAATAAGATCAACGGTTAATCAGGGCACAGATACGAACGAAATACCTCCCACCCGAATATTCGTAGCTTTATATGATTACGATGCTAGGACCGATGAGGACCTTAGTTTTAGAAAAGGGGAGCATTTAGAAATTCTTAATGATACTCAAGGTGACTGGTGGCTCGCAAGAAGCAAGAAGACCAAACAAGAAGGATACATTCCATCTAACTATGTGGCGCGCCTGCAATCCATAGAAGCCGAACCGTGAGTAATCAATGTTTTTATGCAATAATTTCGATAGTGAACGGTTCCTTTGCGCGATTTCTTTTCCTTTACTTGAAATCAAGTAGTTGCACGGGCTCATTATTGGTGTTTTTACGCCATTAATTCATAAAATATTTAGTTAATTGACATTGTTTCAATAACTCAGTACTTGTAACCTAATAAACAACTTTCAAAATTTTACTGATTGCAACTCGTTCCATTGCCCTTGGCTTGTATAAGTAATCACTATACTTAGTAAAATAATTATATACCCTACAAAGTGAATCTTAGGTAATTCATAGCTCAAATTGTCATAGAATGCAAAAAGAAAAATGTAGCTTTAAAGTTACATTTGGAATATTTCAGTAAATATTATAGATTAACCTATATTTTATGGTTATCTGTAATAAATATTGATTCTTAAAAGTTCCTATGTATGCACAAAATGTATCATCCAAACTTGAATTCACATTACTATAAATTACATTCATTAATATCACACTTTAATACACACTATCTATTTCCTGTCCATTTGAAACAAAGTGTCACATTGAAAATTTAAATACAATAATATTTTTGTAGTGAACTAGGACTGGACTCATTTTACTGAAAATAAATTTCTGATTCAATTTGTTTTACACCTAACTGGCAACTACAGATCCATTATCAAATCTTTTAAATCAAGTATTGTGTTTTCTACACACATTGACCATTAAACAAAAATGAATAATAATAATATATAGCTTGGAAGCATTAATTATAATTACTTTTATTTTATACTAGCTGTGCCCGTGGCTTCGCTCACATGGACTACAGAATGCTCATGTAAATGTTGCTCCACTGCTCCCAGCTATTTTAAAGACAAAAATGCTTATTGTGGGTGTTCCTTAGAAGATAGACCTATACTCTCCCTGACTTTTTTGTAGGTCTTTTCAATGCCTACAATTATGTACTACATTAATTTTCTATATCTCTTATGGTTTACTCAGCATAAGCCATTTGAGCATGCGAATTGATTCACCATGACCAGTTTTTTTTTCTTTGTGTGGAACACTAATTCTTTTTCTAAAATAAAAGTAGCCTAAGTTACTCCCTATAACATCAGATATCTATCAGTGAAAGTCCTGTCAAAATCATTTCAATCATTTCATATGCATTTAGTAAAAAGCAATTATTGTGACATTACAAACAGACACTTCAATTTTATTAATTGTATACATTGTTGTCAGATAGCTAGTTTTTGTAATATTATTCCACCAAAAACTGTTTTCTCAAATTTTAGAGTATGTAACATTTGTTATACTCACATAGAGTTAGTATATATATATCTTTTTATAATTTAACTGTAATTCAGAGGGTATTTACCATAAAGTATACATATCTTTTTATAATTTAACTGTGATTCAGAGGGTATTTACCATAAGTATCACACTTGATAGGTGGTGTGGGCAATCACAGTTTAGTTAAAAATAATACTCTAAGGATGCAATGGACTGAAGGTTGAAGGTTGTCTACCAGCAACACAGGACTCATCTTTCGGGGAGACCTTTGTAATACTCGCGTATTACAACCTCCACATGAAAAGGTAGGATCCTCTGACCATACGGGTGTTATGGGTTGTTGTCGGGTTCTTGTATATATACTCAATTGTTTGGTTTATTTTATAATAATCGTGTTGTAGGATGTGTCGTATGTGGCGAGATAGATGTCTCTATGTAGGATTTGTCAGTTATGGCGAGGATAGATGTCGTTATACATATGTCGCTAAAAACCTGTGTTCAATAGTAGATAACTGGTTCTGTATTGAAAACAAAATATCCATATCAAAACAACCACATGCTTCTTACTTTATTTAGATTAATTATCTACTTTATTTGATTAATCATCTGTGTGACTTGAGATTGATTGTGATTAAGAGAATATGATTCATTATAAATGTTAATAAAATCTTACTATAATTATGCATCTTTCTTAAAAGTAAACTACTAGACAAGAATCGACTTCTTGCAAGTGTTGTTTGCCAATGATAATATTTTCTCATAATAAGTAATAGTACCATTTTATTTTTTATTTTAACTGGAGTAATTAAGTTTACTCTACTCCCAAAAATAAATTAAGTGCCATATATGTCAATTTTTACATACATTTTGTGACCTTGAAAGCAGAAATATTAAATTACATCCATATACTTTATATTCTATAGTTTTTCTTTTAGATTATATTTATTTTACATTTTTAAACTTAATAGCAGTAACACTAGCCTCAAGCCTGTAAACATCCCACTACTGGGTGAAGTCCTCTTTCTAAGAGTAGGTACTGACTAATTTACCACACTCCCACAGCAACCTTTCAAACTCTTGGAAATCCAAAGTTCTATATTTTTCCACTAAGTACATCTAATACTTTTGTGGTTTCGTTTTACCCTAATGGTTTCTTAGAAAAGGCTCTAATAGAATTGTATGAGATTTTGTATTTACTAACCTAGATAGCTGTTTTTTTTTTTAATCAACAGTTCTATATTTTTCCCACATACAGCAACAAGCATTCAAGTTTCCTTATGATGTTTGCCTTTGCGGTCAGCCAATAGTGTTACCATTTGGAATTAGAAAATATACACAAATTCAGAAAATTTTGTTGGTACATGCCAGAGTTCGAACCTGTTGACATTGAATCATTATTCCTCCAGTCTAAACCACTCGACCACCATGACAACCAGTATAGCATAGTCGCTCAGATATTCATGTTAATATGAGAAACTTTCTGGTTAGGTCTGGTCCAAATCTGGTTTCTCCACTGATGGAGTTTTTTCACTATCTTAGTAAATACAAAACTCATGGGTATACCAAAGCTTGAACTTGTGTATATCAAAGTGATATTCAAGTGGTCTTAACTATGTATTTGGCCACTACAGGTTTATTATTGGTAGGGGTTGTTTAAATACCTGCATATATTTTAGTATCATGCAATCACATATCTACGCAAATACAATTATTTAACTTTTAAGAACTACAGAGATTGCTTAAATCTATTTATAATATCATATTGAGGTGGCATGTCTATTCACTAAACAGTATGTGAAGTGAAAGCCTTACTTGGAATGCTTAGTCCTCACATGAATGTCAGCATATACCACTCAATATATACTGTGAATATTACACAAGTTTGTTATTGTTTTATCAACTGTATAATGTTACTTGATTTCTCAGAAAGATAATGAAATTAGTAATTTAATTGCCTTTTCAATTATTAATGGAATAATGTTAAGCAAAATTCTATTACCATTGTCATACTGCTTGTCACAAATCACATATTTTCTGTGTTACTTTCACATTTTAACACACATTCATCAAAATGGCCTTCTAAATATAATTTCTGAGAATTCAGATAAAAGACATGGTTGTGATCAATCTATGCCATTATTGTGTTAAAAAAAAAAACCTAACATTATGTTGTTTGTTTTTAAACTATATTATTCTTATCATATTACTAGCGGTGCCCTCGGCTCCGCACGCAATAAAAACAGAATTAATATGTATGACGATGTTGAGATATTTTTTAGGTAAGGATTTGGTTCTTATCTAATATACTATACTTGTATAGATACTAGTACAAAGAGTAAAACAAAAAAAAATGATGAAGATGTTTATTTATATAGATTTTGAGAAGTTGTATAATTTTTAGTGATTATGTATTTACATAATATAGTATATAGACTATAATTTAGGACATTTGAACATTCACATATGCAGCAATGAATTTTCAATCTTCTTGGTTTTCGAAGATAATAAGTCATAATAATAATAAATTGATTGTGTGGTTTTATGAAACCACGGTAAAAGTGAAACTTTTTTTCACATTATAGACATATAACTAAAAATTCACAAATGAGTAATAGTCTATACACTACACGGTCAGTTGCTGCGAACTATAGGCGCCGCCATCCCTACTCCGCGTCCGACCGTCACGCGACATGCAACACACAGACCAAAATTTTTGAGACGATCTAATAAAAGTTTCACTTTAAAAAACCCTATTGTTTGTGACTTGCGATATGTAATAGGTAGTTTTTTGTTGTATATAAACGTAAGTATTTGCATGTATAAGATTAAAGTGATAAGAACCTAAGATTGCTTTGAACCTGTACTGTGAAGGGTTTGTCTGCGGAAACACATCTGCCGCCTATTTCTATCGGAAAGCAACAGTGTTCATTCTGCTGTGTCTTGATATAAAATATGTGGTTGGCAACATACTGGAGCACAAAACATTCCTGCAGACTAACATAACCTTTTATTGACTGAACTCATTAAGGACTTTTTTTGGGTTTGTTTATAAATAAGTAGACTACAGTGACACACTGTTCTCTAACTAAAGTGCACGCATGTTTGCTACGTAATTAACATCACACAAAAATAAAAAATATGTTCTGATTTCTGACCTTGTACTTATTATATTTCAAGTAAAATTTTTACGACTTCCAAGTTGGATAGACTGCTCAGGCAAATTGTGGCCTGCTTTAGTGTTTTTACGTAAACTTACATATTTATTGTATTATCATTTTAATTTATTGCACTGCTCTTACAGTTTTCACTTTCATCCAATGAGCCAGACAAAACAAAACGTTTGTAATCATAAAAAAGGTATTTAAAAAAAGCAATTACAGTACATAATAACTTCGCTTTGAATTTTCTTAATAAAGTCGGACCAAGCGGGGCGTAACCATGCCGATGTGGTTTAATAAAAGGCACTTTATTTCCTGGTTCGTCCTGTTCCGTTCATAAATCGCATTCTTTTGAAGGAGTATCAGCCGATCGTCTTCGCTCACTCTACCGCCTTTAGTACTAATTTGAATTTCCAAATTATTGATTATGACATATAGATTTATGAGCTGAATATAAATTTTGTAACTTTATCGATTAATAATAAACTTGAGCTCGATATTACTGGAAGAGATACGGGTGTGTTCCTAGACGAAGATGCGGTGTTACCGCGGCGCATTCACAGTCACGCAGCACTAGCACTGGCAGCGCCTCGTTTATATTAGAACGCTATTACAATAATAATTACAAACGTTTACAACGCTTCTGACTATTGCGTAACCAGCGCACAGACCCACAGACGCCGTTGTAGTAGAAAATTTCCAATCGAAAGCCACTACTACTCACGGACGAGGCTTTTGTGGCAGATCACGTAAATTACAAAATGTCCTGTTATGATTAACCTCTTCATTTTGAAATATGTTCACATAGTTTCCTTTTACAGGTCGTTTGTAATTACTTATTTAATTATGTATGAGGTACTAGAAGCATGATGTTCATAAGCATTCCATTTCCAGTGCCTTTTCAATTATATTAATATAATATCTACATGTTACATACGTCTACACTTTTGTGAGGATGTATAGTTTTATTTTATTACTGTAGAATTCATTCCCTGGTACTACTTATCCGATTCTAAATAATATTTCTATTGGATGAAGATAACAGTATATTTTTTTAGGTAAGGACCAAATATCTAGGGAATAAAATAAAATAAAATTGATTAAAACTCATCCAGTAGTTTTTTCGCGATGCGCGCACAGCGGCAAATCTCTATCATTATATTTACAAAGATTAATTTTACAGTTTACATTTTGATTCAAAATACGTTTAAGAATACATTATAGAGGTAATCACAGTTGATATTTAAAATGTATAATCAGTTTATAAACGTTCGTTAACGTTATAGTATAGTTATTATTAGTCGGTTAGTATGTGTTAGATTCCACGTTGATTTTTTGTCCAAACGACTGGCGTTATTGCCTTGTTAGGCGCTAATAAATTTGCATCGGAGTATTACACAAATCACATATCTGTTATATAATCGAGAAATGTTTGCCGTTATGAATTTTAAACACGTGCCTGATGGATACAAATTTTAAACAATTTGTAATGTTACTGACAGGCAAGTAATCAAAATGTTATCGAATGCCGTTACATTTTTATTATGAATTTAGTTTTCTCATTGCACTTGGGATCGTTCATCTTACTTTTTTAGAAGTTAATAATATTACAATGGAATATTAAGTTTTTTATATTAGCTCGGCGATTCGTTGGCGGTTGCTGGTGTCATATCGGCCTGCATAAATATCTCTTCACGGTACGCTTGAAGGCCTCGATGTCATGAGAAGGAAGAAACACATTGGCCGGGAGATGGTACCATAGTTTCACGGTACGGCTTAGGGAACTTATGGAGGTTACCGTAAACTGTGACTCCGAAGCACAGCGTGTGTGGTTCTTTCTGTTTTGGAAAGGAAAGTAGGGAATTAGATTGAACAACTCTTCAGAAGACGCTCAGCGAGGCTATGTTCCTGCGCTACGGAACGATTCGATTTATGTAAACGTCTAGTTTTCGGTTTTCTTTCAACAATTCGGTAAGTAATTCTTAATTAGCAATTGTAGGCACTGTGTCGCGTATGAGTTGTAATAATATTTGCAATTTTAAAAATGCATCTAGGTTATAGAACGCTTAAAACTAGGTACATGAATAATGTGGTAATTTGAACTGATAATTTAACGTTTGTTCCAGTATTAGACTTTTTTATTTCAGGTATTTATTACTTCCCGCGCCGCGATTATCTTATTATTACTATTCAAGTTATTTTATTTTAAATATAAAATCAATCTTATTTATATAACTCGTTTTGAATGTTGTAATAGTATATTTTCCTTGTTTCCGGTTGAAACCTACATTTTCTTTGGTATGTTGACAGGCCCATTATAGAATTGTATGTTTTAATATATATTATATTACATATAATATAATGTACGATTATTTCTACCAGTAGTTTACGTTAAATATGTATTTCGATAATGGCAAAAGTATACAACATTAAACTATTCAAACCTAAGGTCATGTTGCTTAAACAAGCGCATTTATGTACTAAAAATAGACAGTTGTGCGAAATTATATAAGAGCAATTATTTAAATATTGTATTATTTATCTCATATGATGTATTTTTGAAATTAACTTTCCAATCAAGTATTTTCAAATATGAATCAAAACTTTATTGAAATGAGTAGGTACAAGCAAAAAAGGACACAAAGTAAAAATAACGCTTGAAGAAAATGTTATGTTACAAAAATGTAATTAATATTATGAGTTAAATCCGGACATACAGACATTATTTTAAATTTCTTATTCGTAATAAGTGTCCTTTATAATAAATAGATGTCTATCACGAAACCTGAAAAAAAATCATGTGTAGTATATTGACAGGCCTCGTGGCGCAGTGGTAGTAAAACGCTACTGTTGAGTCTAGAGGTCGCGGGTTTAATCCCCGCCCATGACTGACTTTGTGTGATGAGCATAATGTAAGTTGTGTGTGTCTGGGTGTTAATATCTATATATGTATGTATATCAGCTGTTAATTGCCATATTACAAGCTTTGCTTAGTTTGGAATTAAATGGCCGTGTGTGAAATTGTGTCCTCATATATCATATAACTACAGATTTATTATTATAGATAAACGTATCGATAAATGATGGTCAGAACTTAAGATTTAGATTAAAACTTATATAAAACTGAATTTCTTCCAATTTTAATTCTAGAAAACTTTGTATATCGCCGAGTATGACTGTCGGGAAAAATGACCCCATTTGCTAAGCTTAACGAGACCAATATAATGATACTCTAAGCCTTACTAACAGGTATCCAAGTCGAATTCCGTGTTTTTAATCATATAACTGGGCTACAGACATGACTTTTTTGTGTACTACTAAGGTGGCAAACAAGAATACGGCCAACCTGATGGTAGACGGCTACCGTAGCTTGTGGACGCTTGTAATACCATAGGTATTACTAGCGCGTTGCCGACCTTGAACCCATTACATTAAGGAATTCAGGAAACCCTTCTCATCATAGGAACATAATACAAGGTTATTTGCGTGCGAACTTCCACCATTTCATCAGTTGGACTGCCTCAAGTAGAGAGAAATCTCCAAAGAAATTACTCTGTGCCCTACATCTCTTTGAACCCCCTTCCCCAAGGAGCTCTGGTAACCTTACACACACTACCCTAATATTATGTCATAGGTCCTTACATATGAAATTAGCGTTTTATATAGAACTAGCTGGGCCCGTGGCTTCGCTCACGTGGACTACAGAATGCCCGCGCGAATCTTGCTCCCCCGCTCCCGGCTATTTTAAAGACAAAAATGCTTATTGTGGGTATTCCGTGGATGATAGATATATACTCTGACGGACTTTTTTGTAAGTCTTTTTAATGCCTATTATTTTATGTAGTACATTAACTTGCTATATCTCTTATGGTTTACTCAGCATAAGCCATTTCAGCGCTCGAATTGATTCACTATGACCAGTTTTTTTTCTTTGTGCGGTACCCTAATTCTTTTTCTAAAATAAAAGTAGCCTAAGTTACTCCCTATATCATCAGCTATCTATCAGTGAAAGTCCCGTCAAAATTGGTCCAACCGTTTCGGAGATTACCCGGAACAACATTTTTTAAATGGGCTTTTTGTTATAGGTATCGTATATACTTTCATATGCATTTAGTAAAAAACTGTTATTTTGACAATACAAACAGACACTTCAATTTTATTATATGTATAGATAAATAAAACGAAAAAAATATTATGTAATTATACATTTAATTAATCCAAGTATGTTGTACCATTATTATCTATGCACTTTCGCCATTTTATAGGTGGTTCATTAATGCCATTGCTGAAACAATTGTGAGATCGAGAATCAATAAAATCTTTGAAGGTGGTTTGGACAGCCTCATCGGAATTGAATTTTTTTCATTGCAAGAAATGGTCCACATTCCGAAAAAAGTATATTCTGTTGGAGCAAGGTCCGGGGAGTATGGTGGGTGTCGGAGGCATTCCAACCGCAGTTCCTAATTTAGTGACCGTCTGTCGTGAAGTCTGGGGTCTAACGTTGTCTTGAAGCAGCAGTGGGTTAGAGAGATTGACCAGTCTTGGTTGTTTAACGGCTAGCTTTTCCATCATGGTTTGCAATTGTTGACAATAAAGATCTGCCGTTATCTTCTGGCCATATCTTAGGAAGCTGTAGCTTATGATACCAGCACTGGTCTACCAAACACTCACCAGTACCTTTTCTGAGTCAACTTTCGCTCGGAACTGCATTTGGCCGGTTCTCCTGGGTACAACCATTGTGATAAGAGTTTCCTGATTGTCGTAAAAGATCCATTTTTCGTCACAAGTAACAATACGATTCAAAATTCCCTCGTTATTGTGATGGTTGAGTAATGTAACGCAGTACTTAATTCGTGTTTGATGATGTGCTTCAGCCAATTCATGCAGTACCCATTTTTCGAACTTTTCCAATTTGTTTGAAGTCAATTAAAATTGTTTTATCACTCACACCGAAGCCTGCCGCTAACTCTATGGTTTGCGAAGGATCAGCTTCCACGATCACCTTTAATTCTTCATTACCAACTAGGGTCTCCGGCCGTCCACGGGGTTTGTTTCGTAGGTCAAAATTTCATGAACGAACACGTTGGAACTAAAAACGTACCGTGCTTTCTTTTACAGTAACTTCCCCATACACATCATTAATCCTTTGAGCTATTTCTGCAGCGCTGATGTCACAGTGGAACTCGTATTCTTAAATAACGCGATATTTTATGTCGTCCGTTTAGTGAAAAAACCGATGTCAAAGAAAAATGAGATGGTATGAAAACAAATGAATCACTAAATTCGAAACACAATTTTAATTTGGAATTCCTAACCAAATGTCAGATATTTGATATCAAAGTGGTCAGATCAACAAAACGTCAATTTCATATGAAAATGCACCTAATATAAATATTAATAAATGAATTGACACTTCATTGCACTTTTGGTTCGTACACTGGCGAGCTTCATGCTACAAGCCATGTTGTCCAGCTCCCAGTTATTGTGTAAAAACAGTGTTGTAGATAGTGCAAATAGAAGAAATTATTTTAAAAAAATGTGTGTATACACTGTATACATTTACACTGTACCTATATAGTGTTATGTTAGTACTGTTGCAAATATAGGCAAATTCATATAACGTTATAATAGGATCACAATGACTAAGTAACTTCCTTCCATGTAGTGTTTATTGTATTGTGAGACTACGTACGATTCAGTCCATTCGATACCCCTTTAGTATGGGCAGTGACACGTGAAGGCCGAACGTCACTCATCACTAGTGTGTTGCGTTAACTATTTCAGAAATTCTAATAAATATACATGTATTATCATAATACTGATGTAACATATTATTGGCTATCGATAACTTGTTACACAGTCAACCGGAAAATCGCAAACGGTCGGTATGAGCTGTTTAATTTGTAAGCAAATTGTGATTTATGTAAGTCTTATACTTTCTGGAGTAATAATTAAAATACAGTTTATATTAGTTTTAAAAAAACCTAAATGATCATACGAATTTAATATTTTACAAGTACATTTCGTATAAACAAGTCAGTCGTAACTCAATCAATTTAATTAATTTTCATTTTATTGATTTTTCTCTTTTACTCTCGATTAATTAACAATTACATATTTACTTTGCTTAGTCATTATTTTAAATTTACTAGCTCTTGCTCTGGTTTCTCTATTATAAGTAATAATACGTACTCTTTATAAATGAATAAATGCTATTGCAGAATATTAATTAGTATTCACTATTAACAACTAATTAATTAACTATTAATTAGGATTTAACAAATAAGTGTGTAATTACAATAATAAAAAGGACCTAACACAAGAACTATTTACTATAATTAACTTTTTTAATTCTTAATCCTCACCTGATGTGGAGAAGGTGGGCGAAGATGGTATCACGCACTATGTATGGTACTAGCTCTCGAATGCAGTTGCCGGAACTCAGTTATGGGTGTTTAACGACAGATTGGGTGGTAGCAAGTCAGGCGAGCATTAGAAAATCACCCACCACCATGCTATGGATTCATGGCGATGTTTTCCTTCACCGAAAGCTCAGGCTCATTGCAGGGGTTAGAACTCATGTCAATCGGTATTGTGTACACGCTAACTCTGACCCATCACTGCGTAATAATTGTTATTAGCTAGTATGAAATAGATGACTAAATAAATAAATATATACATTTGATAAATGTATCGTGACAATAGTGACATTCGTGACAAAAGTCAGTAATTGTATATCAAACACAAGACAATTTATAACAAAAAGAAAACCAACTTTAATAATTTTGAAGACTTCCCTTGTCTATCTTCGAAGTTCAAAGTCCAATGCTAATGTAATTAAAAGGTGGTCTTATCCAATAAAAAAATCATCCAAATCGGTTCATAAACAAAGAAGTTATATAGCATAACATCCATTAAAAAACATTCGAATTTAGTAACCTCCCCGTCTTTTGTTGGAGTTGATTAAAAGAATCGAAGCTAATTATGACATTTTTTTCAACCAAAATTCATTAACAATATTACGCATAAATTTCAAATTCTGGAAAATTATTTCTAACTTTTATAAAAGAAAACAAAATTAGTAGAATACGATGTAGTGCAGCTCTCCGTGTATTGGGTACGAAAGTACGAAATTACGGATAGGTATATAGTACTATTATTACATCAATACTTATGTACGATTTTGTGGCATGAATACTAACAAGGGAAGAAAATCCGCTCCTGGCGGCAGAATGGAAAGCGCCCCGAAAAATTTTCGGACCTGTCAAGTGAGACGATGGCACTTGGAAGATCCGAAAGAATGCTTGAATGAATTGAGGAGTTGATGACCGAGCCCAACATCATCGGCGAAACAATATCTAATCGATTTCGCTGGCTCGGCTACCTATTGATAATGGAGAAGGATCAAACAGTCGAAAGAGCATACTTGAACGGCTAAATGGTCGTCGTGCTGGAGGTCGGCCCAGGTATCACTGGCGTGACCATAGTAGAGGTGGATCTGCGTCAACTTCAACCTGACAATTGGCAAGAAACTGCGTACAATCAGGACAAGAATCGTGCTCTCGTTTCGGAGGACAAAACCCTATTTGAATCACTGGCCCAAAAAAGTTAGGAGAATTATTTTCTTGCTTGTCATTTATAAAATTATTTACTTTTGATCATTAAAATTTATACCTATGTAAACGTTACACTGATTTGGTCATTCTCAGAAATTATTTTCTTAATTATGAACGTAATTTGTGTTAACGACTCAAAATACTTGGGGGCAGATAGCATCCTCTAATAATCATGACGTGAAACATATGAAACAATATAATTTGCGTCATCTAAACACCTATACTATTAATATAATTAAATCGTTTCTTTGTAATGTCAAAATAACAGCTTTTTACTAAAAGCACATGCAAAAAGTTTTTAATTTTTTTGTCTGTTTCTTTCTCTGGCAGATAGCCGATGTTATAAGGAGTAACTTAAACTACTGTTGGGGTTACGTGCAAATAAAAATCTATTCGGAAAATGAAGATTCTAAGGCGCTTAAATGGCTTACGCTGAGTAAAACACTGGAGAAATATCAAATTAATGCAGTATGTAAATTGTAGATCTTCTAAAGATCACCCACAATGAGCATTTTTGTCTTTAAAATAACCGAGAGCGGGGCTCGCACTATTCGCGCGTATGCCCAATCGACGGCATTCTTTAGTCTACGCGGGCGCAGCCGCAGGCACAGCTAGTGTAATAATAAAACTATTAAAAGTAAGTTTTTATTTTCAAAACTACAAAATACAGAAGTTTATTCAATTTACACCCAGGATAGGCAATTAATGGTTTGGAAATTATGTCCAATAGAAAAATAAATTAGAATAAGTTACATTATTATTGATTAATTTTAGTATTTTCTATATACTGACCAATACATAGTTTTGATTTTATATAGTTCTTAAAGCGTAACTGTCATTCATGTGATCTATAGAGACTTCAAATCATCTTTGCGCGCGGCCCTATGTGTGCGTGAGCTAATAAAAACATGCAGTTTTTATTTGTATGACAGAAACGCGGCAGTCGCCTTCCGATCAACACGTGTTCTTATCGCTTTGTTCTAGAGCTATAGAGTCCCGTAATAAAAATGTCTGGTCCGTCTATGAGAAAATGTTTCACCTAACCAGTAGTTGTGCTTTATAATGCGTTGTATGAGTGATATCACAATGATCAAAATATTAAAACGCTAAATTCTAATTTAAAAAGATATATATTCAGCAATGGTTAACAGAAAAAATACACAGCAATGTATTATAAAAATTCTTCGTCTAGCACCATGTCATCCTAAACCCTATATAAATTATTTAGGGAATTTAAAAATACAAATTGCTTTAAATAACATTGAACAGAGCGTGACGAAAATAATGAAATTAATGGAACGTTCATTATTTGGTATTTCTAGTGATACGGAATAATATGTTCAATAAACATGCATTTATCTAATTTTCTATTGATTTAGTTTAATTTTGAAGAAATAATATGAAAATTTCGTCATACAAGGTGTCCAGAAAGGGTATCAGGTATTTGTAAGTTAAATGAAACAAAAATTATTTGTATGCAATAAAAAAGTTTATTGTTTATTATTAGCATATGAATTGGAGAATTATTTGGAAAAGATGATGTTATCCAAATGATGACCGTTACGTTGCTGGCACTTTTCTAAACGGAAACGAAGATTGGCGATAACACGTTGACACATAGCTATCGATATTGCTGCCATTTCTGACCTGATGTTTTGCTTTAACTGGGTTAGATTCATTGGATTGTTTTGATAAACCTTACTTTTAAGGTATCCCCATGCAAAATAGTCAAGCGGGCTAAGGTCGGGGCTTCTGGGAGGCCAGTTGATGTTACCCCTTCGCGAAATGACTTTATTAGGGAATAATTCGTTAACAACTTCCATTGAGTTATTTGAGGTATGGCAAGTGGCCCCATCTTGCTGGAACCACGTTCTTGAGTTGAAACCTGCAAACTCCTGCAACTCTGGGACCAAAAAATTTCGCAACATATCGCAATAACGGTCACTATTCACATTAATTGCTCGGCCTCGTTGATCTTCATGAAAATAAGGACCAATTATGTCTTTAGCAGACATAGCGGCCCAAACAACGACCTTTGGGCTATGCAGGGGTCGTTCATGCTTTCGTCTCGGATTCTCCACTGCCCAGTACCGACAATTCTGCTTATTCTTTAAAATCGAATGTAAAGACGATTTTTTGATGTTCAACGCTTGGCTTCGCTTTCGGATGGATAAAGACGGATTTTGACGAACCGACGCCTCAACTTCTTCAATTGTTTCTTCATCGCGAACTGAACGAGGACGACCAGAGTTTTGAATTTTAACTGTCGCACCTGTATTCTCGAACATCCTGATCCATTTCCTAATGCTATCGTCACTTGGCGCGTGGCGTGTACGATATTCCGCACGATAGAGACGATGAGCAGTCACTATTGAATCACCATTACGAAAATACGCTCGTACGCAAAATGCGCGATGCGTCCCCGAGTACTGTTCCATCGTGACTATAACTCCACAAAATGGCGGACGCCACGAACCCCTCCCCGCACCCTTTAGACGCCCCATTTCGAATATGGCGCGAAAACAAATACCCGATACCCTTTCTGGACACCTTGTATAAATAAAATATCTAATAGAATTATTTTGTGTAATTGACTGTACACGCACACGTAGACACTGTATCTATACACGCTTTATGCACACATAAGGTTACGCGCACAAATTAATTGAACTATCTATACCTAGTAATAACCTTTTAAAGTAGTTAAAGTCGTTTTACATTGTCCATGAACTTTTGTCTGGCAAATCGCTTATGTGCTTTGGAAACTTATTGTAAAACCTAACACTATTACCTACATGAGTGACGTTTGTTTTATTTACTAAGTGTAAAAGATTGAATACTATGTTGGTTTTTTATGTATAACTTATCTATGTTACTGCAAACATTCATACAATTTTCTAAAAATTGTTGAGAGGGTATAAAGTTAATATTCCTTTTTTTTCTTTTTGTTACTTCGCTTTAATGAGTATCCAGTAATAAAATGCATATATTTACATAATAGATGTGGCCGCGGCTTCGCTCGCTTGGAAGTCAGAATAACGCGTAATTTATTTATTTATTTAAGATATACAAATTTCACAGCACATTTTAAAAATTGTAAAATAGAATATAATTCTAAATTGCCAATTGGGAAGTAGTACATAAAGTATATTTTATACTTATACCTAACGATAACAATAGTCTGTATGAGTAGTCTATTTAAAAAAATTGTTTATTAAGTTGTGTGTGTGTGTATGTTTATGTGAGTGTGTTTTAGGTTTCCTGTAATTACTCCTGAACTAACCTTTTAGAGACCGACTTAAGAAACTGCATTCGACTTAGGTGGAAATGTCAATATCATTGAAAAGCTTATTGTATTGTGTAGTACACCTGTAAAGGACGGAGTTTTGAGCTTATGCATGCTTTACAGACGAAATTGCGAACAAACTGGAGTTCCTAGTACGCTTACTGAGTACTCGCAGATATAATTTACTTAAAAGTTCTGGACAATCTGTTATTGAGTTAATTAAATCATATAGAAATCGCATTTCGTTTATGATTCGACGGTATTTTAATGACAAATGTTATTATTGTACTCACTGGGATGCTTCTTACTTTTCAAATTAAGATATTTTAAAAACTTATTTTGAATATTTTCCAACTTGGTATTATGTGTAATGAAAGCTGATGACCATATTTATGACGCATATTCTAAGCAGCTTCTCACATAGGAAAAATAAAGAACTTTAAGTGGTAGAATTTCACTGAATGGCTTTGTGACTCTAAATATATATCCTAACATTTTGAAGGCTTTTTGATGAATAAAGTCGTAATGATAATTGTACAGTAACTTCGAGTCCATCATAATCCCTAGATCTTTCACACAATTAACACTTTGGATTGGCAAGTGATTTAAAGAATAGGTAACTGTAATTAATATGACGAAGTTTACGTGTGAAAGTTATTGAATTGCATTTCTTTATATTAAGATTTAATTTGTTTATTTGACAATAGTCACAGAGTCGATCTACATCCTACTGAAAGAGAAGGCAGTCATAAATACTACGAATAACCTTGAAAATTTTAGTATTATCCGCATACATGAGGTATTCAGCATGTTTAAAGCAGGAGGACATATCAGAGACATACATACATTAAACAGTATCGGGCCGAAATGTGATCCCTGCGGGATACCTGAAGGATTTTTTCAAAGCGTGAAATGTGCACTCCAACGCACACTGCTTGATGTCTATTACATACATAAGAAGCGAACCATCTCAATAAATAACGATGTATACCGACACTCAAAAGCTTTTGCACCAAAATTTCGTGATTAATCCTGTCAAAACATTTGGAATAGTCAGTGTATATGGCATCAATCTGATAATCCTGGTCCATTCCAGACGCTATATAACCTGAGTACACAGCTAAATTAGTTTGAGACGACCTTTTTTTCATAATTCCATGTTGAGACGCGGGGATAGACATAGCCAACAAATTATATATCTGGTCGTGAACTAATAATTTACTGAACACTAAGAATAATGAGTAATAAAATTCTAAATTTCTTAAAACTTTTATTGAATTAAGATATCATGATTTTTTTCATTAGGACCTGGCTAAGGAGTAAAACAAACAAAAATGATCAAAATCTATCCAGTGGTTTTTTCGTGATGCGCACACAACGGCAAAACTCAAAAGTGAAAAAAAACAATCATTAATATAATTCTAGTAAAACCGTGAGTTTACAAAGAAACAGTTCCTAGTCAAACAAGCAAATTGCCTAACAAATATTACAATGGCAACGTTCCTACCCTTTGTATGCGGTTGTCGCGCAGCTACTATACTGGCCACCGGCTAATAGCTGTTCCCTAGCCACAGTTTACTTAACGGTATACTTGATGACTTGAATAAAAACATCGAAACCAACACGGCAAACATTTCATCGGTCATAAGTACTTAAGAACACTTTGCGGCTTTGACGCTTAATGCAGCGTTTGTTTTCACATTAAACGACGTGTCTCTTCCAGTGCACCGTGTACTGTAAGATAATGCTACAATAGTTTAACTAAACTAGCCATTTTATTATTATGTAGTAGCAGTTGTAGTGGAAGAGGTGTTTATTCATGTCATGGCGCATGCCTCAGGAAGTCAGCCGTTTCGGTGAATCGAATGCCTTCAACGTCAGTCCAACACACGACACTGCCCCGACGCATTCAGATCGACCTGTATCAATAAACATTTTCACTGTACCAGTACTGATAAACTGTCATTGACGTACCTACATAAATGTATTATTAATAATTAAATTGATATTGGTCGTTTTCAATAATTATAATATATGGAAATCCCTAACATTAGAGATTATATATAAAACGAGTGTCCTCGCGCACAGTGTAAATGTCATGTGGGTATATGTAAGGTTTATTACCCGCATATAATGTTAATTTAATATACGTTTATCATCTGTACTTAATGTGAGAATTACTGCGAAATTTTGAAATATCTTAAATATGCAATTGTGAATAAAGTGTGGATCAAGGTTTTCAATAATGTTCCTAACAAGGTTCGTGTCAGTTCAGGTTTAGTATTTAGCAATTTGTCGCATAAGCAGCTAAAGCTACGTGTTGTTTTGACCCGGCTATGATGATGCGTTTGACGGAGCTGTGCTACTAACGAACTTCTATAAACCCACATTCCCTAGTAAAGATGGCCGTCCGACTTCACCGAGTTCGGAGGCAGGATGCGTTTGAGTTCACCGCCCTGTTCCTATCTCTCACACGGCGACGTTGTAGACTAACACTCATTGACATAAATTGTGGTTTTAAATGGATACTTTTGCTCAGACTAGACGTATCCGTCTCAAACTATTAAATTATACTATAATATTATAAAGCCTAAGAGATTGAATTTTGTTTGTTTATTTGTGCGTCCTAACCTCCGGAACTACCAGTTAAATTGAATTTTTTTTGTTGTTTATTTTATAGTATTTATTGAGGAAGGTTATAGGCTGTATAAATTTACGCTATAGCTCTAAGGAGCTCAGCAGTTATCATGAATGTCAAGCAATCTGGCAAGTACAGGAAGTACTACACGGGTGCGGTGGAGAATTGGTCGAATAAATTTAACACGGATGGAACTGTGGGGCACAACTAGTATAATAAATACATAACACATAATTCCTTTCACTAACAGATCAAAACATTTTAGAATATCGTTATCCTTATGTGCACCCACATGTTCAGAAATTTAACGTATAGAAGAATTACATAACCAATAAATATGATATCAACATTTCAGAAAACATACGATGGTAACCAAGTAACTGTATAATAATTAACAAGTCCCTCTTCAATATCCTATCTTTGAAACAACACAAACAAATCGAATAGGTCATCGACACATGATTGCATAAGGCACACTAGTAACGCTTTAGCGCAGGGTGGATCGTTCAGTTTATTTATTTCTTTTATAACCGTAGTTCTCTATGGCTTACAAGCTTGATTCAAGAGAGATCAACAGCCCAGATTTTTTATGCAATTAAGGTCATTTGCATACGATGGACAAGGTTAGGTTGTGTTTAAAGCTACTTATGTACATATTAAACTAGATTAACTGCACCTTCGAACGTACATCTCGCTTATGTTCATGTAAATAAATTCTCTCGTTAATCTAGTTTATATTATGAACTAAAGTGTATTGTATTTGGAAAACCAACCAACAACCAACACTGATAAGAAGTTTCCGAGATTAATTTCAATGTTTTTATATCTGTTGTTTTATAAGTATTGATTATTTTAATAAATATTGAGTGTTAGTGTTAATATTTCATATTTATACATACTTAGTTAATCAGGAATCCATTCTTTTGATTAACTTATGTTTAAATAAATAAATACAAATCTATTGTGCATGAATTTTGCATTTTATCTAAATTAAGATTTTTGCTGCTATGTCTTTATATGGTTTGTACTATCCATTTTGTAAAAGCTTAATATTATAGTAACAGAAGCAAGATGTTATGCATATAATTATGGCTATAGAGGAAAAGTTAGTTTTATTTAACATAAATTGTTACGTAAATATTTATACAGATTAGTAAAGATAATTTTATACGTAGGCGTCATTTATGGACGTTTATCAATTCACGGAAAACAAGAAGCATCGCGAATACAATTTTTTTGTTGATAAATCACCAACGGCCAATTATTTCCATAATAGAAAAGATATGAAATACTTATGTTACCTTGAAATTTTACTTTTTCTTTCGTACATTTTCTGTGGATCTTAATAGAACTTTAATTGATTGGATACAAAAATTGTTTAAAGCTCTTGTAAATAGTATTAAAAATATACAAATGTCTATTATAATGTCAGATTCATAAATCCCTAAAGATTCATAATTTTAAATTTGGTTTTGTTTATTTCAGTGTTTTTTTTAGAACTGACTATACTGTTAGCCTTAGGGGCGTTGAAGCCGCTGCGGTTTTTACAGCTTCACTGAACTTGGAGTTTCAGTGTCACTTGATTTGTGACATTTATGTTATGAAAAGGCGGCAACGATTTTGTTATAGATAGTTCAATTCATTTGTAGCGTGCGGCCCTGTGTGTTCGTTAACCGTGTATAGATACAGTGACACGTGTGCGTATCAAGGGTACAGTCAAGTACACAAGAGAATTTTATTAATTTTATTTAAAAAAAAAAAATTATTTGTTCTAAATTAAAGTAAATCAACAGTTCAATTAGGTAAATGCACGTTTATTGGACATATTATTCCGTATCACTACCACTAGAAATACCAAATAATGAACTTTCCATTAATTTCATTATTTTCGTCACGCTCTGTTCAGTGTTATTTAAAGCAATTTATATTTTTCAATTCCCTAAATAATTTCTATAGGGCTTAGGATGACATGGTGGTAGACGAATTTTTATACTATATTGCTGTGTATTTTTTCTGTTACCACTTGCTGAATATCTATCTTTTTAAATTAGAATTTAGCGTTTTAATATTTTGATCATTGTGATCACCCACCACTCGTACCACGCATTATGAACACTTTCTCTGTGACGGACCAGACATTTTTATTACCGACTGTACCCGTAGACATAAGCGATAAAAAAGAACACGTGTTGATCAGAATACGACTAGCGCGTGAAAAGATGAATTGAAGTCTCTATACTAACGTGAGTGATTTCTATAATAACGTAAGTGTAAACGTATCTCTTATGAACGACAATTATTGAAATTTATTCATAGACAAGTAGTACCTGCTAGGATTAAAAAATGAGTGCCGTAGTACAAAAAAATTGACAGCCTTATTATTTATTTATATTATTATCGACATCGTGTCGATACAAATAAGAAGATATCTTTATAAATGACAATGGGATAGAATCACTTGTTTAAAACGTATAGTTTCTCTTTATATAAGTGATAATAAATTGTAAAATTATCTTTAATGCGATGCTTTCAAATGATCTCAAAAATTCTGGAAGAATATAATTTTGCAATAAATGTTATTAATATGTAGGTAATTAAATACTTGAGTGGTAAGCCGGTTGCAACGGGTGATAGCTCTGTCGCCTAGTTAATGATAGCTTCCCTAATAGTCCGGCTCTTGGGGAAAATTCGCGTCGCACGCGTAGACCGACGATTAACCAGCGCTGGCGCCACTGATATATTACTACATGTCACGGATAGACTAAACTTATGTACCAACATATTCCTTGGTTATCTGATTATAATGTGATCAAACTTAATAGTAAACTAAGATCGATTAAAATTCAACCTCTCGTATACTCTACGTGTTTGAGGATAATTTCGACATTTTAGGTTCTAGATGCGCTGAGCCAATCTTCTTGCACAACTAATGTATTTGATTAAAAGCAATTCTATTTGCCAATGTCGTCTCTTTGCAAATAACAACTTGTTATTTAATACCCAGGTAAATATTTTCGATATGTTAAAAATATAGTTTAATATTATTATTGTTGTACTTTCCCGTATGACCCTAGTGGCGCCGATATCTGCAAAGCCTACGATTATTTTTAGATTAGAAATGGGGCTCAACCGCTTTACGTAATTGCGCTAGTCGTATGCTCGGTTAGTTCCAGAGTGTTTGCGGCTAAATATAGGCACAGAGGTGCTGTGTGCAATTATACCTTATTATCGCTTGTTTCGACTAAAAGCGTGCCTACGTCTTACTTGTCGTACTTAATGTTTGTAGGAGTTTCTTTAAGAAAGTGTCCAGATATTACGAAATTAAAACGGACAGGTTGCGCAGATTGTAGCGCGGAAAATGATTTTCTTTGCATATACACACTGCGTAATGTTGCGTGCCGATGCTGATAGTTAACTAAACTATAACATTCCGATACGAAATAACATAACATGCCATAAAATACAACGTATTTACCAGGAAACAACAACGTTAGTTATACAGAACCTGTGATAACATTTGCAGCAAGGTTTGCGTGTTCGTTATTTTTTTCATTCATCTGTGTTAAATTATCTCTTAATGCATAATTAAATTTACCTTCATCAGCGTGTTATTGAACCAGCCTATGGTGATTTTTTTAAATATAATAAACCAGTTCTTGAACTAGCGCAGAAGTAGAAATGGCAACTCATTTCGGATAAAGATTGATTTTTAAATCGATTCGAATCGAACCCTGATGAATTCACAAAAAATATAAATAAATTAACGATCTCTCAAAAATCAATCTATTTTGCTTTTACTTTTTTTTCGAGCTTTTATTTGCCTAAAGTATAAATATATTAATATTTGTAGGCATTATTAGCCTATCATGGAAAACAAAAAGGACACCATAATAATCGAACTTTTATCATTTTTAACTCATCAAAGATGTTTTACAACCATAGTAAAGTATCAGTTATAGAAAAAGTCAGAAAGGTACAGAGAAAGAATTCATTTCACAAATTTGTTATCATAAACTGTCGTCGTAATTCTGCTGTTATGTTATTTGCTGTTATGTATCGTATTATAATTGGTAAACGATACCATAGACATAAGACAATACGCGATAATTAATTTAATAATTATAATATGATAAATTAAAATTAAGAGTGAACTTTATGGCGTGCACTCATTATCGTAAATTCGGAACAATCATTATTCGTATCGTAATTTGGAATGTGAACAACGTCAAGTTATCGTCTCCCTTATATACCTTTTCATGGTTGAATGATGCTTACTTGTTCACACGTTGTGATAACACTAGCCGAACAACGGATAATCGGCAGCAGAATAATGACATCTTCAATAATTTGTTATTGGTTGCGTAGAAATAATGCATTATTATTCATTGTTGTAATAATGATCAGCTTTAAATGAGAAACGTAGCTTTTTTATTATTTCATTTATTCATTAAGAAGAAGCGAAGAAAATTGAGCACATAACCAATACAGCTATGTCGCAAGTTTTTGAGTAATTAGGTGAAAATTTACTATTTCTTTACATGTATTTGGTTAAATTCAACTAATTGTAAATAATTTTATGGTTTTTATCAAAGCAGACAAAATGGAATCTCGATTTTCTAGTTTGAAATATCGGATCACTGGATCGATTCAGTGCTATGTATCGATTAAAAAGATTGATCTTTTTGACCCGAAAAATTGATTCTTCGATTAATCGATCTCAGTTCGCCATCCCTACGGAGAAGTCAGTGTCAATGTTTTTAAGCTTTCGTAATATTTTTAATCTTCAAAGTGGGGTCTGACAAGATGAGGAATCTAGGGAGTTTTTGTGGCTATGCATGTTTCCTGTTTATATTTATAATCCAATTCACTCAAAATGCCACCTACATTATATAATATATGTTAATGAATTTTAAAAAAATCCAATAGACTTCAATAAACTAGTCGTTATTCGCGATTTTATCATTATTGCTTGATGGTTCTTTATTGTCTCCCGAGAAGTACGTGTTTATCTATACAATTAATAAAATTGAAGTGTCTGTTTCTAATGTCAAAATAACAGCACCTTACTAAATGCATATGAAAGTATATACGACACCTATTTCAAAAAAACAATTTTTACAATTGTTGTCTGTCTGTTTGTTTGTTCCGGGTAATCTCCGAAACGGTTGGACCGATTTTGACGGGACTTTCACTGATAGATAGCTGGTGTTACCTATAATACCATACTCCCTAGAGTAACTTAGGCTACTTTTATTTTAGAAAAAAAATTAGGGTTACGCACAAATAAAAAACACTGGTCATGGTGAATCAATTTGGGCGCTTAAATGGCTTACGCTGCGTAAACCATAAACAGATATAACAAATGAATGTACTACATAATTGTAGGCATTAAAAAGACCTACAAAAATATCTAGAAGAGTATACGTCTATCTTCTAAGGAACACCCTTGATAATAAGCAATGTTTTCTTTAAAATAGCTGGGAGCAAGATTCGCGCGGGCATTCTGTAGTCCACGTGAGCGAAGCCACGGGCACAGTTACTCTATACAAATAAATTAAATTGATGTGTCTGTTTGTAATGTCAAAATAACAGCTTTTTACTAAATACTTATTATAATAGTTTATGCGGTACTTATAACAAAGAACCATTTTTAAAAATTTTGTCTCCTTGTCTTCACTGGTAGAAAGCTGACGTCATAAGGAGTCATTTAAACTACTTTTATTATACAAAAAGAATTAGGGTTCCGCGGGCAACGTCCGTGAGCGGATGCGGGGTCACTACAATACCGACATTCTGTAGTCCACGCGAGTCCACGATACTCATAGTAAATTATTTGGTCTTGGAGTGACCTCTCTACCGAATTTCATAATAGACATTCGGTACTTACGTTAGCCGTGAATGCAGCAAAATATAAGACTAATTTTAGTATTTATTAGCAGGATACGAAGAATTTTTTTAAATTATTAAACCTTAACTAATTATGTTCGAAAATTTTAGTGCGGTCTCGTACTAAAACAATTATTTTATTTAAAAACACTTCTACGAAGTTACTTTTTATTTTCAAAAATAAAGTTATTATAATATATGTATTTCTTTTGTTTTTTTTTTTTTACTTGGAGTTTCCGCAGTTTTTTTACGTCATCATATCATCATCAAATATAATATACATAGTCACGTAAATAGAAAAGTTACATAAAACAAAAATTCGGAAATTATATTTTTTCCAACAAATAAGTAGTAATGTCGAAATGCGTATTAAAAAAGTCGGATTTCTCGTTCAACTTTTCTATTTATTTTATGAAAAAACAAATTTTAGGTTTTTTTATTTTATCAATTTTCTATTAATAAGAGGGTGAAATATTTAATATTTAGTTAGACTACATGCACCGTTTAATAGAACTTTAAATCATCATAATACTGTGATCAATCATGGCGATTAATAGATACATACATAATATATTAGTTATTTCTATGTAGTCCTATCAATTTATTTTACGCAAAACTTTCACTTTCTTCCAGTTTTTTAACAGTTCAAAATAAAGGCTGTCATTCAAAACATTTTCACTGTCTCCTAATGTCATGTGATGCCATTATTAATCTTACTTTTAAATTTAAATCAATATCGACGTTGATTTACAAATTATTATTTGACCGTATCAATAACATGATTTTATTTGGCGGCGTCACAAAATAACGATAAAAAATTCCTACTAATTAGCCGGTGGTCAGATTAGATCCTGGTAGTGCCATGTATCGGCATCTAGGTATGTGATGTAAAAAGCTTTCAGTGTATCGTCGGCGTCGTAAATTTCCGTTGACCCAGATATGACGTGATTAGAAATGTACGTACGTAGGTACATACGTCGATCGTGTGTAGCGAAAATGATATTTTTTGCTAGTGCCAATTGATCTGTAATAGACAGTCTCGTATATGTGAGAGATGCGATGCGACATCCGCAAGTGAGAGTTATGCCGCTTGTCACCGAAACTGGTATGTGTACCGAGGACCGCTAGCTAGATTGAATGTAATTATTTTTACTAACCGACCCATGTATTGATATGTCCGGTACATGTCAGCAAAAGTGTAAGTGAGGTCGTTCATTAAACCCTACGGTATATAACAGTTAAGAATACTTATGTCATACACTTTAACGTTTACGTTCGTGGGTAACGTGTTTTTCTTGACGCCATTAAATTCTATGTTGCCATGTTTTTCATGACTTATGTTTATATTGTGTCGAATATTTATAAATTAATTTATATTTATAATTTTTATTTAAATTTATATTTATATTTATTTATATATTTATAAATTTTAGGCTAGTATAATGTTTGGTTTTAAATTGTTTTCATATATATGTTCATTGTAAAGTAACAAAATTTCACGAGATGGTAATTTGGTACATATTAATTTAAGAAGTGTGATTCTCTATCAACGGTCCGCCGTAGGTCAACCAACATCTACGAATGTCACGGTGAAGGCCGCTAGTTGGCTGGATATATCCAATTTAATGCTTGTTTTCTACCAAGATTGTGATTTCACTTTGAGAGCCATGGGCAGATGCGAAATTCAGTTAAGTACGAGTGCCAATCGCCTTTCAAAGAGGTTTTTCTTTAGTACCATTTCAAAAACACATTATAAAAAGCAGAAATACTTCATTTATTATTGATTAGTATCCGACCGAAACCGAATCTTCGGCCTTAATCTCAGTTTCGCCCGAAACCGAAACTTATTTAGACATGTTAAAATATCTGTTTTTTAAGCAACACCATGGCGGTCATTGATAGATTCCGTCTAGCAGTAATTTGTACGTAAAGATCTAGTTTTCGTTTGGTGATGCGAGATCGTTCTCTACGGCGCTCAGCCATGCTGCCAGTGATGCGATAGCGTATCCAAAGGCGACTTACACTTTGCGTAATGCCCAGAGCGATAGCCACAGCACGTTGTTGAGAACCAACTTCCAATATTCCTACGGTTCTTCTTGCCTCAAGTGACGTCTTCTCTATAAATTAATGTTCCTTTGTATTGATTCCACTCAGAAGTGTGAAAGAAATTGTATTGATTTGCCTTCAAACCCTTACAAAAAGAATAAGAATACGATTTGATAGAAGAATTTCATTTTTTTTACCGTAAACCAAAAACGGATGTTTTTTAAATTGTGAACTTTACTAAAAAGAAACCTCATTTGTATTAATCCGCAAAATCGTGCTTTATCCTTAGATACTTTTGATGTGAGTATTATTTACTATTCAATAACCCAAACATAATGTTATTATATGAGTTTAAAAACCCAATAAACTCATATTGCATCTCAGCTGGACTTAACAATTTACTGGTCGCCGTAGCAGACAATACGGGGGCGGGTCAGCTCTGGCACGGGCTAGGGAAACTGCTTCGAGTGAGCTAGGTCGTTCATCGACCCCACGTCTCGCAGAGCCACACTGCAGATGAGGTTGTTTATACTAAATCATTATCTAAACAGCATTCGACTACTTCGTGACATTCCATTGTAATCGTACGTAAATGTGGGTTAAGGTTTACTCCTAAGAATTCTATCTAGCTCTCTACAATCTTGCGCTATGATTATATTTTTCTTAAGAACATTTTTTTTTTTAAGAAAACTGTAATAGGTAACTTAAATTCACCGAAAACGTTTATTATTGAAAAAGAAAAGAAAACGTCTTAATAAATGAAGTCTTAAAATCCAAACTTAATTAAAATACTGTTTGTATTTATATCTTTTTAGTTTAATTTATTCGCAAGGCAACTGCTTATAATGCTCCATCCTGTGTTAATGGTAATTACAGAATAATTTAAGATCCCAAACACAAACTGTTCAAATTATATACAGACCCACGACGCACCCATATTCAATTCTAGGGTTATCTATGCTTTTGATTGCAGTTTATGTTAAATGTAGCGGATTATGGTAACGCAGTATGTCCGAAAAGAAGAAACTGTCTCTCCATTGGTTTTATAGAAAGACAATTTTCAATTACAGGTGGTAGGCTTGCCAGGCCACGTAGGAAGTGCCTCACTGTCATTCTACTGTGTTTTTACCATACCTACACTTCAGCGAAAGCTCAAACTCATTATAAGATAGAAAACTACTTCGATCAACACATAGTTAAGATCGACTGTAAAAGAGATATCATCGAAAATATTTCTAGAATTCTAGTATCCAAGTTCTTTTCCCTAAAACTGGCGCGTAGGAAATGAATTCATGTTCCGTTTTCTACCTAGTAATTTAGTCCAGTAAGGCTATTTTAACGCAAAACCTTTAAGTAAAACCAATGAACTATTAATATTAAGTACACTAGTATAGTATTTTTATGGAAATAAAGCTTCCAGTTTAACAGTAGGCCTTATTATGCATTCATGAGATATTTATGGAAGCGTATAATTTATCTTATCGCATTCTACGCTTTAGGTGTTATGCACTGTTTTTTTGTATGATAAGTTAGAATCATAATACAATCCAAAAAACCTTTTATTACCTTCTGTAGTATTTATTGTATTGCAATAATAAAAACCAGCAGATCCGTGGAAATCATTTTTTTTTTTTTTTTTTTAAAGAAAATATTAATTTTACTTGTCGTGTGTACCATCAATAGCGGTTAATAAGTATAATAAGCTTTAAAATGGGAAGTAATTAAATGGTATTTTTTTATTCGGTTAGCAAGAAAAATCTGTTAAAAAGTCATTTTGACAGTATAATATTACCATTACCGACAACGCTGGGCTAGGTTAGGTTGTACACGCAAACAAGGAATAGGAAGGACCAAGGGTTATGCGGCCGACGCCATTGCGTGTACTACGGTTTCATGCACTCATACATGCACGCTACATTATCATAATCATAATTTTACAGCTTATCAAAATCTCATAAAATCCTAATCACGATTTGCTGCTCTATTACTATAAAACTTTGTTCGTAATAAGAAGAAGTCTTGCATGACATAATAGGTCAAATATATATTTTAGAGATGTAGCATAACTTAAATTCGAAGTTTATTTTACGGTTATCGATTCATTTTTAGAACTAAATATAATTGATAATACGATTATGCTGTAAATCAATTGATAGGTGTGTAAGATGTAATTGTTGAAGGCCTGACTCAAAAAAACAAGATCAATCTTCCAGTCAATATTCTTTGGTGCTTGTTGTTGCAGTAAAAATTAAAAATTTAGGAAATAGGTAAATATATATTTTCATTTCTAATTGATAAAGAACCGATAAATTAAATGTACAACGATGTTCGATTCTTTCTCCTTCTTTCTCTTTGCCATAACCCGTTATTTAGGGTCTGCTCTCCTCGTTCTGATGCGCCAGGATGGTCTGTCCTATAACGGCCGTTTTCAATAATCTATCTAACCACTGTTTTGCCACTGAAGATGGAAAGACACGTCTATATATGTCTTTCTATCTTTATATATATACATATATATGTATATTTAAATAAGCTTTTGTATGAAGTAGCTAGCTGAAGTTACGTCATTGAAATGCAAAAGCTTATCAAAATACATATCCTTCTATCGTCAGTAATAAAAACAGTGGTTAGGTAGATTATTGAAAATGAACGTAAGTTGGGCTCGTTCCAAGTCGCGGGTTACTGTAGAACACTATGTGGCTTGGGGTCTCCCTCTTTTCTTGTTCGTGGTCGGTTGTGCCAAGGCTTGCCGAACCACAAGGCTTTCAGAACGTTTCATCCCGTGGCCATGCCAA
Source organism: Saturnia japonica (assembly GCA_033032175.1). Lineage (NCBI taxonomy): Eukaryota > Metazoa > Arthropoda > Insecta > Lepidoptera > Saturniidae > Saturnia > Saturnia japonica. Next base: position 11,538,457 of record CM065318.1, read on the forward strand.
CGAAGCCTACTTTCTATTAATTTGTATGTGATGGTTGCAACTTTTTAACTACCTCTAAGGTGTTCATTTCTCACTTTATCAAGTCTTGTTAAGCTTTCTGCCCATCTCGGCTACATGCAGTTTTTGTTAATGCACTTTTTTTATGGCCCAGCATTTGGCACCCTATATAATTGTAGGTTCGACGGCGTTGGAGTAATTAAATTAATTTTCGATTCGTACGATTAATAGATTAATTTTCAATTCATTGATTTTATTATTTTGGTCTACTCTAGTTTTAAGTAACAACAAGTAACGCTGCACGTATTGAGAAAAGAAAACGAAATTTTACAAAAATCATTGTATAAAGGAATTTATTTATGTTTTTTTTTTTTGCAAAATGTTTTATAAAGTTTATCAGTACATATCACATTTTTTTATAATGATAATAGATTAGTCGAAATGTACGTTTTTAGGTTTTGTCGTAAATTAGCACGACCTAACAATTTACATTCTAAGGACACTTCAAGCTGGATTTTTTATGATGTACAAAGTATAATATTGCTGTAAGTACTTATATTTAATTTCCTATGACATCAATTTAAAGGCTGCCCAAATAGCACGTTACTTGCCGTTCAATTTTGATATTTTTGTCGATCACCAGAACCAGCTCCAATGCACGTTCATTCGTTACTGACAAAATAATATTTTGATGCTGATCGAAGTTTAATTTAATTTAATTATCAGACCGTTTAAATGATAGACCTTTAAGGTAATTTTTAAATCATTAATTTTGATTAACAATTAATGATAAAGTAATCTTTTGTTTTGGACCGTAAAAATATTTACTGAAACTTTAAATCATTTATAGTTTTCTTTCTCGTTCTAATGTGTGATTTATCATTTCCTTTGTTAGTAAAATACTTAAGAGAGCTAGATGTAAGATTTATCAGTATTTTAATTGGAAGCCATGCCTTCTCTATTCTCTACCTTAGTCGATTAAAGTCATTACTCCGCGATACACTGTATTTTACGATGGTGGATTTATTTTATTTTTTGTTTCATTTTAAAGCTTGGAAGGGAGAATGCGGATCGCAGGACATACACGGGCGCCGTCCAGTCGCGCCGCAAGCAACTTTCTACGCTTGCGTCTAGAACGCTCTTAAAACTGTAATCTGCAGATTGACATACCTTGGTGATGCTTTACGACAGGCAAATTAAAATGCATATTAATGTCAATAATGCTCAATTATCTTTAGAGAAACCTTTCATCCCTGATTGTCCTGTAAATCTTTCCTTTTGCAAATTTAAATAGTTCAGTAATATTGAGCATTTAACACGTTTAGGCATTTTTTATTTATTTACGTTTTATGTAAATAAATGCTAGAATCCTGCTACATATTAGACTGGCACAAACAACTTGTTTACACTAAAAGGTTTTATTTACTATAAATAGAATCTTTATACAGATAATTAAACTTTACAGTGTTGTAAAAATTAGTATGTCATTTATGGATCGCGTTCATAAATGGATTTTACTTCAAAATCCTATATAATAGTTACATATTCACTTCAATTATGAAAGTGAAATCAGCAAATTTTTTAACCTTGTAGGCATAAGTTAGATAATTATAATGATTTAATGCAATCCGTCCATTGATATAGAATACGTAAAAACGTTTTACATATTATAATATACATTAAGATGGCGCATAAATATCGTTTATTATTTATTTTTCTAGTCTTTTACGAAAACATTTTAGTTTATCATGTTTTAAATGCCCTCATCTAATCATCTCGGCTTGAATAAAATTTTTAGAGGGCGCGCACGAATTACAAAAAAAAATTCTCACATTACGGTTTATTTTTGTATATAAAAAATATTTTACCAAAATTTCAGTTCAAAACATTAATTTTAAAGGTCACACAAGATTTTTTATATTTTCTAGCGACCTTGAAATATTAAAATTTAATACTGTATTCGGATTATGAAAATGAAATATGATGAAATAAAATTATTATAATACGATACGTTAGCTACGGTCCTTTGCGTAGCCTGTTTGAAAAATCAAATAAAATGTATTTATACAAAAATATAAATGGCTTTTGTCAGCGACTCTGCCTTTCTCTTGCTAAATTGCCAAAATAAAAGATACTTAATAATTTCTGTGCTTATACGGATAACATTGAGTTATAATTTACCGTTAGCTTAAGGGTTAATCTTATATTAACACTTTGGCTCCGTTACATAACAGAAATGTACGTGAAATTGGTGAATAAGCCATCCAAGAGAGCTAGCTGAGGGGTTGTTAATATTACTATAATTTCCTGTAACACATTATATACCTAATGCGTTATTAAAAACATTTTACCAAGATTGAAGAATTGGAAACAGTTACCCAGCGAAGAAGACGGGTAACACCACAGTATATATATATAATGTTGACAAAGAATGTTTGTTTGAATGTTTATCCTTCAAACACGCTTGAACGGCTAGACGGATTCTAATGAAATTTTATATATAAGTTGATTATATCGTAGAATAGGGATATTGCAAACTTTATCTCAATTGTGACTAAAGTTTAATTGACTCCCAGCGAAGCGAAATATATATTATATGGAAATCTTTTTAGCAAACAGTATATTTCCCTTTTAAACACTAATACATTGAATTGTTTAATTTATTCATAATTTCACACATGCTTTTTTATTTTGCAGTTTTGTTCAGGAGTTAAATAATAAAGCGAAAAAGTTTTTTTGTTTGTTTGTTTAAACACGTTAATCTCTGGAACTACCAGTGGGATCGAAACATTATTTTTTTATATGATAGCCAGATTCACGAGGAATAATATAGGCTATCTAACATTAGCCTACGACTCTCAGCTAGCCTTAAATATTGATTTTTGTTAAGTAAGTCGGAGGTGGAAGTGTTCCCGAACTATTTTATCCACGTCCGCTAGCATAATTGTTAATGAAACGTAAATACAATGTTCTACAAAAATATTGGCCCCTAGTATATCTAAAAAAGTCCGCGATAGCATATGCCTATCTCTTATACATAAGCCACAATAAGGTATTTTGTGGCAAAAATTTGTTGATTATTAAAAAGTGATTTGCATGATATATTAATCCTTACGAACAAAATTAATCATAAAGACAATTTTATTAAGTTAAACTTTACCCTTTATATAATGTTATTTGAACACATAGTTTAGGAGATAATGGTAAATTTCAATTGTTTGTACTTTCGGGAAGTGAGAACAATTATGATAGGCGGCAACACGGGTGCGTTTGCGGAGCGGAGCGGTGTTTGTCGGATATATTTAACACGGTTGAAACCGAGGGGCTCAGCTAGTCTATGTATATAAATAAAAATGAAATGCTCTTCTTGCGATTTGGTCGATTCTTTTTTGAAATCTAAGCAATAATTCGAATTAGGGTTTGTTGCTTATGTAGGATTTTCACACATCAGCGGATGTGATGAGGATGCTTATTTTTAAAGTTTAAATAGCGTATGCTGATTTTAATGATTTACTTTAAAAATTTAGAAAAATGTACTGATTTATATGAATTTACTATTAAAAGTTACTTATTTCCTTTAGTATTCAATAAAATATGTTTTAATAATTTTGGACATATATTAACGATAAAGAAATCTAAATTGTAGATGAAGAGACCCTTTGTACGAATTAATAATAAAATTCCGTCATATTTAATCATATTAGAATGTTATCAGTGGCTAGTTATATTTTAAAAACAAGATTTAAACCGCCTTTTCGGCCTGAAGTCTATTTGTAAATCAGCGCTACTGAATAGTGTTCGCTAGGAACACTCGCTAGCGGTGTTACCAAAAATCTTTGAGCCAGTCTGGAAAGTTCCATATAGTGTCTGTCTGTCTTATTTATATCCATTAATTTTCCGCTAACCAAGTGATTTTTTTACACAGTTTCTTCTTTACAATATTTTTTAAATTATGCTTTTATAATCGTGTCAGAGGGTGCCATTTTTTAGCACAATGTAAATAAACTTCGCTGCCGATTCTCACGGTACTGTGTTTTGTTCTTCTATTAAATACAATAATCAAAGGACAGAGAAGATATGATTGGCAAAAGTGAGGTTGTGCTGTAAAGGGAGTGGTCCTTTGACCGTGTTGCGACTTGAACAGCAGCATACAATATCAGCATCGTTCAATACGGATGCGGATGCTGATGCTGATATTCGCAACAACCCTAGTCCGAATAAGATTTCAAGGGAAAGAAAGATAGCTGGAAAATTTTTAAATGTAAAAAAATTCGTACGATGGATGTGAGTAATTTAACTTTGTTTTGCTTACTATAGTCGCTATGGGCGCTATGGTCAAGTTTTTTAGTATTGGGAACTTTGGGAAAGGCAGAGCAACGTCTGCCGGGCCAGCTAGCTAGTTATAAAAATATGATTTTAAAATGTAGCTAACTATTTAATATTATACCAATAATATTTCATATCTAACTCGTTTATAAAAAAAAAATTAGACGGTACGCCTTTTTTGAACGTTTCTATAGGTGCACTTAGCTTTTTATATTTATTTTTGAAGTCATACTTCTATAGGCGCATTATGGTAACATGATGAGGGCGATTTTTTACGATGCGCGCGCACAACCACACGCATCCACTTTTGTTTTTCTAAATATATTTAAAATCATTTTTGAGTATCGTTATTAGTACTTGTAGTAGTCAAGCATCTACTTTATGCACGGAAGCCTTGAATTTAATTTAATTTTAAGACGAAATGAGGCCACGAGAACCAAAGTGACCTGTCTGCTTGTTTTTATAAATTGAGCTATTAACATATTTATACTATAAAAATGTGCTTTTCAAAACCTCAGTTAGCATCACTTATAACTTAAGGCCATTGTGGTTTTGTAAAAGCACATTTTAAATTATGATTAATTTATAAGGTAAATTTATCCAAAAAAAGTACAAAGGCCACTCTGGTTCTCGTGGTCTCAAATATTTTTTACACTGCTTTAATTTGTGCCCATAAAAAAGGATGCATAACAACAATACAAAAATAGAACTGGATTTTATTATGGACGTTTATAATGACACAATATATGACTATTGATAACAATTTGTCATCGTTTGAATAATAATTCGTTATATAACAATATAATGTTGTTTATTTATTTACCTTGCGCACAAAAGAACACGAGAATCTGACATTTACATTTAATGTACATATTACAAATAATACTCACATCCTTGTTTAATGATTCAAAGTTATTCGGGTCAGTCACTTCGATATTTTCTCTTAAGTTTTAAATAAAGTAATGATTAACATAATAAATATATTAGCTACGTTAATTAATTAAAAGATAAAATAAAGTTTAGGAATTTGGTGCAGCATACTTTCAATAGATGATTGGAAGATGTACGTTTCTTGTATAAATTACTGCAAAACAAGAAAGATCTACTATGAAATCATAGAGTTCAGTAATGAATATATATTTTTCTTGGTTGTTATTATTCCAAAATAAATCCGTAGCTATATAGTAAGTAAGTATAATTAAAGCATAAAATTTGCGTATATTCTACGGTTATATACATTTATTACAGCTACGATAATCATCAATTACTTACGAAATTCCGCCCGGACAAAGTCGCAAGCACAGTTAATCCATACTAATATAAATGCGAAAGTAACTGTCTGTCTGCTACGTTTTCATGTCTAAACTGTTGAACCAATTTTGAATATTTTTTTTTTTTAATTTTGTTATAGAGATATATTGTACTTTATGAAGGAACACCTAATGGCTACTTTTTGTAGCAAAACCATTACTTTAAAGGAAGAAAATAGTGGATGAAAGTTTGTAAGAAGAAAATATGGGAACACCAATGTGTATGCGCGGTAAATGTGAAATGGCATCGGTTTCCACGTCAACTGGTTTGTTGATTTATTAACATTGATATACTTAATAAGAAATGTATTGTATTTCTAATACTTACCTATGAAATTATATTCCAGAATTCTATTTAAGACTAGCTGAAGTGTTTTAAAACTTTTTAACTACGCAGTACGGCATAATTACTGTTTTATTTTATGACTGAAATGTGGCGTGCGCTATCGACCGCGGCTCGCGGGAGTTTATATATATTTTAAGCGATATACGTATTGTAAATTATCTGGATTATACAGTTTTGCTACAAACTAATTATTTCATTGTGTTATCCTACAAGTGGTGAAAATAAAAATTGAATGGAATGTGAAAATTTGTATGAAGAACTCATCATGTTTCAAATTAGGGATGATTTTAATTATTTTTGAAGTTTTATTGGGACGATTTATGTGTTGGATTTATATTGCCATATAATTACAATAACATACACACAGTTATAAACCCATCTATGATTTTCTTTTGGTTAGCTGTATTCCGAAATCAGCCGGTGCATATGCACTAATATAACGGTGTGGTAGGGATCGCGTCCACCATACACATAGCTATAAAACCCATCTATGATTGCTTTTGGTTTGTCGTGTTCCGAGATCAGTCTGTGTATATCCAATAATACGCAGACGAAGTCGCAGGTACCGGCTAGTCTAAAATAAAGATCAAAAAATTTCTCATGTGCAACGCTTCGAAGCAAGCGTCTATATAGTATTAGGTCCTTACACGAAATTAGCGTTTTATATGAAAAAGTAAAAGGAAAAAATATTATGTAATTATACATTTATTCAATCGAAGTATGTACCATTATTATCTATGAACTTACGCTGGTTTATCGCTTGGGACAGGATTTGGCCGGTTCTCCTGTGTTCAACCACTGTGATGAGCGTTTAAGGTTGTCGTAAAGGATCCATTTTTCGTTGCAAGTAACAATACGATTTCAAATTCCCTCATTATTTTTACAGTTGATTGATATAATGCAGCACTCAATGCGTGTTTTTTGGTGTGCTTCAGTCGATTAATGCGGTACTCATTTCTCGAGCTTTTTCACTTTTTCAATTTGTTTCAAGTAAATTAAATTGTTTCGTCACTAACACCCAAGCCTGTCGTTAACTTTGACGAGGTTTGTAGATGGATCCGCTTCCACGATCAACTTTAATTTTTCATTATCAACTAGGATCTCCGGCTGTCTTCGGGATTTGTTTCGTTGGTCAAAAAACGTTGAAACGAAAAAAGTACCTTGCTTTATTTTACAGTAGCTTGCCCATACACATAATTAATCCTTCGAGCGGTTTCTGCAGCACTGATGCCACGGTGGAACTCATATTTGTGAATAACGCGATATTTCAAAGTTTTTTCATTTTGTGAAACGAACGATTTCAAATAAAAATGAAATGGTGCGAAAACAAATGAATCACTAAATTCGAAACACAAATACACAAGCCTAAATTTGGAATACATTGAATTTATAATTCCTAACCAAACGCCAGATATTTCTGATCAAATTGGCCAATTCAACAAAACGCTAATTTCATATGTATACATACCATCACGCCTGTATTCCCCGAAGGGTTAGGCAGAGGTGTACCAATGTACACCTACAATTCGCCGAGTATGTTTTTAGGTCTCATGTAATAGGGGGCGAGCCTATTGCCATTAATCGGGCACGAAACCAAACTCGGAGCTGCTACTGAGAATTTCATAGGAAAAACCCAATAACACTATGCTCGACCTGGGATTCGAACGCAGGACCTCGCTCATAGCAGTCGCGCTAACGACCACTAGGCTACCATATGTATAATAGGTTTTATTCATTATTTATTGATTTATATAGTGAGTGCACCTATTTATGTGAATTAATATAATAGTCTGTTAATTTCCGATATATTTTTGATAACTATTAAATCCATATTTGGGAGTTAAGTATGATAAGTGAAATTCCTTCATGTAACAATATTATTATGAAAATGATTAATCTATTCAATCGAAATAAACGTTTCTTATTCATAGGTAAGTAACTTTATATTACGACTATTATTACTTGATAGCTGATTATATAAAAGCTCGGTAAGAAACAAGTAAGAAAGTAGTTACTTATTATGCTCATAAGCAGATTAGATGTGACATGTGTATTATAAAATAATCCACTATATATTATCTAATTAACTTTTACTTACTTTACTATGTATATGTGAAAATTTTAAAAGGAAATAATGAAACATTTAAAATGCTTTCCGGACACGAGTACAACTTGCATTTTCAGTTATTTGGGATTTATTTGTATAATTAGAATAATAAGTACGTTTGCCGTAGATTTCTAATTGAATAAATAGAAAAAAGAAAAATATTTCATTGAAAAGTATCTGTAAAAACCAAGTTATTAACTAATTAAGGTTTTTACAATTTGAGTTTTAGGTTATTAGCTAATCGGAGCATGGTTTGAATCTTATTAATTTAGTCGTGGAGATGTAGCAACCGGAAAAACTCGCTTTCATATTAATTATAATGGTAATAGATGCAGATATAAGTGCAAAAGGGTGAACTTGTAATTTCAAATAAAAGAAATTTTTTTTAATAATAATTTTAAAGATTTACACTCATAAAAAAACTGATAATTACTACGTGTAACATACTTGAAAATCGATTTTGTTTTAGGAATTTACTTTAAATCGCGTCAAAATGCAAAATTACCATTTCATAAAATCATCCGATTTCTTTTGAAACTCCTCTGAATTCATTATTAACAATAATTCTACAACAAAGTTATTACCTCGCAAGCGTGTCGTTCGGAAATCTAACAATGGGATAAATATACAAAAGGTTGACGTCAATGCTAACTACATGGCATTAGTTGCACAGGACATGACGCATGCGATGGATAACATACGAGCTTAAAAAAAGTACGAATATTGATTTTATGATGTCGAGAAATAAAAATTGCATGTTCCGAATATGACGGCAGGCGCCAACCGCTGGCGCCAGCAGCGGGCCGCCATCAACGGGCACCGGTTGCTTCCTCGAATCATTTCATCACTGACCGACATTGTAGAATTCGTTGGTTGGTTATGCCTTCTTCGTTGTCGTAGACTGGGTCATTACCAACAACTTTATTAGATATATATACAATATACATAGAAAGATAATTAACTGACAGACTGACTGACATATATATACGCACAGCCTAAACTACTGGGGCTAGGGCCGTGAATATTTGCATGCGGGTTGCTTTTACAGTGTAGATAAGAGTTAATGAAGGATTTTGAAATTCAAACCTTAAAGTGATAGAAAAGGGAGTGAAAGTTTGTATGAAAATCCGTCATTTTTTAAGATAGTTCTATGAAATTTGTATTTAACAATTCTGATAGTAAAAAAGATGGGACATAATTCAACTATGACGCGAGCGAAACCGCGGAAAAGCTCTAGTTATATTTATAAAACTCAAGAGACTATTGTATATACTATATTATATTATATACTATACTTAACACTCTGATCTCTGGAACTACCGGACAGATTAAAAAAAAAAAATTTTTCCATTTTTAACCGTCTTCAACAAAAGACGGAAAAGACTACACAATTATTTACATTATATTTTTTTTTATGGGTGTTCAGCCATAAATTCTTTTTTTATGAACCGATTTTGATGATTCTTTTTTTGTTGGATACCATAATACCATTTTAATTTCATTGGCATTGGGCCTACAACTCCGAAAATACACAAGGCAACTCTTAAAAAATAATTGATGTTGGTTTTCTTTTTTGTTGAAAATTGTCTTGTATAGTCTATTTATTGAGGAAGGCTGGCTATATAAATTACGACTCTAGGAGGGGAGCAGTAACTATAAACGTCCAGAAATCAGGCAAGTTTTAGGCCATTATGTGAAATGAGAACAAAGATAGGCTAACCGGGGGTTCGTTGGCGGGTTGGTCAAATACATTAGCATGGTTGAGACCGTGGGAAACAGCTAGTTTTTTTAAGTTAAGTTTGAAACAAAAATATATATAGAATTACCCTTTAAAGGATCAATAGTTCAATCGATTAACCTACTCTATTGTAGTTTACATATTTAGAAATTACAAAATTTCCCGTTTAGAAATTAAACTTTTTTTTAAAGTACTTACTCGTACTTATGAAACAGCTTTTATACAATAAGTAAAGTTATAACTTTTATATATGCAAGTGAATAAAGAAAAAATATCGACAAAAAGAAATCGAGTTAATGAAATCTTCACAAATTAATAGACATACGGTTTTTTTATCAATCTTATTTATATTGGTACTCTGAAGTAAGTTCACAATAATGAAACATTCAAAACATGATGCTTAAGATTCTAATCTATCTAATTTTAATTCTGGATTAGTCACATATGTAACAACAAACGTGGGACCTACATTTCAGAGATTAAATATACATTCGTATCTTTTAGCATACATATTACACGACTCAATGCAGTAGACGGACTGTTAGTACGCTCCACTTGCAATTAATCACATACTTTCTTCTTGATCGTTTTCCAGGTATCGTCACAATCGAGATCTCAATCAAATCAATATTAAATTAGTTAGATATTAATAATTTAATCACTTCTGTTGTCATAATTGTTAATCAAATTTTAAAGTGGTATATTTTATGCCATTTATAGAAACTGCTATGCAAAATTGATAATCGATCATTTATATCAGGAAACTTATGATATGTTTGACGCATAATCGTGAATTTAAATTAAACTTTCGTTTTGTATTATATTATACAACTAGCTATGCTCGCAGCTGCGCTCGCATGCCGTCGATCAGGCACACGCGCGAATCGCACTCCCCCGCTTCCGGTTATTTTAAAGATAAAACTGCTTACTGTGGGTGATCCTTAGAAGATAGACATGATATGCTGTTGCTTACTTTTTTGTAGGTCTTCCTAATGTCTACAATTATGAAAATGATATATATCTTATGGTTTACTCAACGTAAAACATTTAAGCGCCCGAATTGATTCATGCGCTACTATTTTCGCATTAGTTTCAAGTCGAGCGCAAGGCACGGCCGTACCATCCCTTTCTCGATGCGACTTACGGCACGTTTGACTCTCTGTAACTTCGTTGTGTATAAAGCAAGAAGTTTGTATTTCAGAGATCAAGAGTACATACTATAACTGGCTATATTGCTAATATAATTTACGAATTATTGCTAGTCAAAGTTCTTTAATTTTGTCACTGACACACTCACCAATCATCAAAAACTCTAACGTAAATCTAGCAGTCTTACAAACTACAAATTTTTAATTTTATTTAGCGTTTAACCTTTAATGGAATGAAAAAATTAAAAATCCAGAAATTCCATTATTTATTAAATGAAAAATTATGATTATGAAAAATTACGTTCAACTAACGCATCGCGCTTGTACGCATGTTTGGTTTAAACGGTTGGAGGAGGCAGCACTTGGCGATGCTATTGGAAGGGACTGCGGGCAGAAGAGGCCACCAAAGCAAATCTGCTGAAAACTACTACGGTTATGTATCCGAACTTAAATAGGCCGCCGCTTTGTATAGTGGGCAAGATATTATATTACCCGAGAAAAAAAAGAAGGATTACCTAGAAAAAGAAATGAGATCCCATCAAAACCATAAAATCTAAAAAAATGCCAAGTCTCGCAACGCAGTTCTTTCACTACAAAAAGTCGTGACATCTCATGTAAAACCAAATCAGTTATTTTAGTTATTGTCTATGGAAGCACCTATTCAACAACTTCGTTATTATATATTGTTATCTAATCAATTACCTATCAACATTTATAGTGACCCGTATAAATATAAGACACCTTTATTTCTACAATAATTATAACTTGACAATTGAACGGCTACATATTCTACTAATAAAAATACTTTATTCTTAGGTGCACTGTTTATAGTAGATTATTATTTTTTAATTATGGTGCCGTTCAATTGTCAAGTCCTTTGATTTAATAAATTTAGATGTTAATCCTGGAAACGTAGTTGGAGGTTTTTTTTTTTATTTAGTAAATTTCACAACAGTGTTGGATTTGCGTACATCTTTTGGTATGATTTCTACAATTTTCTTTCGTTCACCTGGCTAGCTAGAGCCACATGTTAAAAGCTCATTACGCTCCAATAACCTTTTTCTCTTTAATAGCAAAGGAAACTGATGGCTCTGTACCTGATGATAACCACAGTACAATCCAAAAGTAACTGCGACCACCGAGATATCAGCAATCCATTGATATTAATCGCTGTCATGCCGGCCTCTAGGCAACTGGATACACGAACTGATCTCGAAACGGAACAAACCAAATAAGAGTTTTTTTTTACACAACTACGGTGGCCTATGGTACGGTAGCCTATGGACGCTTGTAATACCATAGATATCACTAGCGCGTTGTCTATCTTGAACCTCCCTAACCCAAGGAGCTCTGGAAAGCCTACTAACCGCAGGAACTCAACACAAGGTTATTTGGCTGCGATCTTCTCTAGGGTGGAGGTATTCCACCAATAGGACTGTCCCAAATAGAGACAAATCTCCAAAGACACTTCTTTGTGCCCTACCTCATAACAGAGTGAAGGGCTTATTACCATCTCCATGGTGATCAAGATGCTGTCGGGTACAAACACCCTGCCACCTGCCATATTGGTGTATTCCTTTAGCGACACTTGAGAATCAATCCTTTTCTACGCTTAATGTCTTTATCATCTTCAATGACGTCGTTACTAAACTGAACAAGTGATTATAGTAATATTCGTAATTTATTTTCTTAACTGGCGTTTCTTTTGTATGGTACGAAATAGTAGTAAAGACGCTTGCGTATGCTCTTGATAATAGGTGATCACTGCAGGCTGTAACTTTTTATAAAAGATCGCAGTCTTAACGGAGACCAGTTAATAATAGGAAGCTTTTCCTGAAGACTGAAAAAAACAAAATCAAATAATACTTTATTCAAATTGGGCCCCAAGGAAGATATTTGAGAACGTCAAAACACTACTACCGGTTCGGAAAACATCCGTCATCGAACTGGCAAGAAACTAGATCGGGCTTATCTTATTTTTCTTTTTTTTTCCCCCCAACTCTATAAATAATATTTTCAGTTAATAATCTTATGAATACTTTAATAAATGCACAGATTGTGGTATTCACTTCAAGACATCAATATCATTCACATAATGATCCACACTATACTAACCTTTTCACAGTATAATCTGTTTGACATGGTCCTCAAAACTCATTGTCTGGCAAATCAGTAATGTGCTTCGGGATGTTATTATAGTGGACAGAGTCTGACTGGTCAAACTGTCATGTCAATCGCACTTTTCGTGATCTTGTAACACAGAAACGTGGTCGCTGCTGCTTCACGGTAAAAATAATTTTAGTGGTAGTAATCACAGTAAACCATGCACAAGTTCCCCGATTCTTAGCAATCCATTTAAGTCGTCGACATACTAAAAACTTTCTGTTAATTTTTCTTAAACTAAATATTCAACACATTGAGCAATAAAACTTTAGTTTCTGTAAATGTAAAAATTCTAATAAAAAGCATTGTTCTGCTTCCAGAAACTCAATTTTTTTTATATCTTCATATATTATTAAAATTTTCGTGCCAAAGGATTTTTCTAAAATTTTGCCCAGGATATTATTACCCAGTCTAAAAAAAATATTTTATATTTCTAATGATATAAAATTATTCCCCGATATGCAATGAAATAAATACATCGGCCCTACATTCTTTTCAATTTAGAAAATCTAAGTTAAATGCAAAAAGATTTCAATTATAAAATTGTATAAATGCGATCTTTTCCTCTGCGTGTTGGGGTTTCCCAGACTTGGAACCGAAAGTGTTTCGGCGAAAACGATCCGAGAGTTTGCTTATCGATATCGGAGGTTGTTCACGTCATTAGCGTGACGATTATGTTATGAACTTCATACAAGTAACCATTTTTGACGTTCACTATTAATAGTAACGTCAACGTCATGAATAAGTTGATTTTAGTAATTTATATGATTTTTTTACATGTTTTTTGTGGCCTTTTCTTTATTTTTTAATCAAGTTAGTATAGCTGATTTTTTTTATTTGATATGGTTGTGTAATCGAATAATGTAATAGTGTAATAGTATATTAGTTTGCCAGAAATAAATTCAGTTAATTAATTTTCTAATACAATTTAAAACTAGCGTGATCCACGGTTTCACCCGTGATAAATTATCCGTCCAATTCTCCGCAACCACCGCTAACACTCGTGTAGCCTATCGTTCTTCTCACTTTTCGTACTTGCCTACAGCTTTCCAGATTGCTTGACTACTTGATTGCTTGGTTACTGCTTCGCTCCTTGAAAGTCGTAATATGAAGTTATATAGCCTATACCTTCCTCAATAAAATAGGCTATGAAGTGCAAAAAGAATTGGCGAATAGAATTGACTGGCAGTATCAGACTCTCCGCGTTCAAGCAAACAAACAAAAAACAAATAAATTGTTGAGATTTTAAAATAATTATTTTTAATTTTTACTTTAATTATAATCAAAGTGAATTCAAAACACAATTAATTTCTTTTCAGTTTTGTTAAATGGTAACACGTTTTTGTATGCCTAACCTTCTTAAATGTCCTGTCTAATATTTTACGAAGCGACGGATATTCTAAGAAAACATCAAGGTTCGTTGTCATCATGATACAGAACTCAATGTGCGTCATCACAAAGCGTAGAATCATTTGTGTACTTACGTATTTCAAATTATTATTTTTTTCAAATACCTACCTTCAATGTCGTAACATAGTGTTATAGTTTAAAAAAGAAGATAATCCGATAATTTATAAGTGTCATCAAGCCATCATATAAAGGGTTCATTAGGTGTAGCATGGGTAATTAATAGTTGATTTGCTCGTCCCAGATACGAGTGGCGCATCGCAAGCTGCGCCGGCGCCGGTTCTAACTGTCCACTGGCAGTTGCGTTCAGTAATGTTGCACGAACAAAACATGTAACCGATGTAATTTAGAATATCTTTTTATTATAATTATTATATATTACTAGTTGTGCCCGCAACTTCGTCCGCGTGGATGTAGGAAAACAACAATATGTGGCTTAGAGAAAGTGTACCTACCATCTTCTACTTTGAAAAAGATTAGACGATTTTATTTTTTCTCCTATTATATTTTTAACGCGAGCAGAACAAAAAACAATGATATGTCAACCCGTTTCTGAGTTTAATTGAGCCCAACGAATTTTTATATAATACATGTATAGATTCATATATATTATAATATATTTTTGTCATTTTAGTGCGACATAAATTTACAATATATGATTTTTACAATTAGACCACAAAATATATCTAAATTTATTTGTGACCTCGTCAATCATAATTTTTCTGTGAAATATTTTTTCGAAGACGTTCCCTGAATTTCACATTATTCACCTAACAAAAATGTATCGTGCTTGTACAAATATTCAGACTAAAACAGGGTCCATACAATTTGAACTCTTTAATTATCAAAGTTTATTTCCAAAGAACTTCATAATATCATTGATAATGACATAAACAATCTTGAAAAACAAATTGTGATTTAGAATTAAATACGAATATCAGTTAAAAATTATATTATTTGTAAACACATTGTATTTCGATATTTATATGGAATAATATTAATTTTATAATACTTGTATCACTAGTAAAAGAATGCAATATATTTATGTAAATGTAAAATTGCATAAAGTTCGATGCGTTGCTTGCATCAAACGCGCAAGGGTCAGAGATGAATGATTGACCGTCCGGACACGAATAGGGCCAGCACAAAGCGGCATAACCGTAAATGACATGATGACCCCACGTGAGATGGAATGACATACGATTCACTACTTCACACTTTGTCAAGGTGCAACAATGAACATGGAATTTATGCACCATATTGACTGCAGTAATAAGTTTATTAATCACCAGGAATCTAAATTGTTGATAATGACTATAAACGACGTCCGTGGTCGGCGAATGTTTTACTAATTTTGGTTTGTATCGGTTACGTCACCGTAGCGAACTTACTTGAATTCCAGTGCTTGCATATTTTATGCAAATAACATGAAGATTGCAAGACAAGAAACAATTGGCATCAGTTTCGGTCTAGACTTGAAAAAGTTTTTTAATTGGACACTTTACGTGATGTGCAAAGTAGGAATACGGTTTCTCTACAATATCTACAGAGGAACTGCGAACTCACTTTCCAGAAGTCTTCTTATGGACTGTTTTGGCATTATTTTAATGCATTTTATCGTTAGAATTCATCCAGAAAAATTTATAAAAGTGTACTGGAAACGTTGGTGACTGATAAATAAATGATTTATAAATGGGTCAACTGTACCGTTACATAATTCGCAGGAGAACATCAGATGAAAATTGATTTATACAATATGATCGACGGCGTCAGTGCCAGGTTGTGGCGGGGAGTGTAGCAGCGCGCGGCGCGGCGGTTGTGCGCGTGCGAGGTGCGACTCTCACCGCCTTATCTCTCGCGACCTCCGACGGACGCGCACGCGCACCGCGCTCCACAACCTCCCGCGACCGCGCCGTACCGCGCTATGCTGTCTTCTCGACAACAAACTTAGGTGCTTGCTTACATAGATATTTTTCGTTATCGGTGTGTAGAACGTAGCCCGGAAATGCGCCAGTGAATCTTATATTTATAATACGAGCCTTTTATTGATAAATTATATTGCTTAGTTTTCGAAAAGTTTATCTAAACAAAGCGTTTGGGCAAATGATGGTTTCTGAGGGGACTCTGCCCGTGGTGTGGTGTATACGAGATAATCAACTTGTGCCGCATCAAGTATCCGGAGTAAAACTACAAGGAGCTGTCACTGGAGCACATATCGCAGCCGTTACAGATTTCCTTCGTATGGTTGCTGGAACTCCCATTGTGTTACCACATACTGCCGTCCCTGAAGATGTTGAAAATGACATTAATCAAGAAAAGGAAAATTCTACACGAAGACGAAAAATGTCAATGCAAGTTGAAGTGCCCTGCGTTTTTCTCTCAGAAAGTGCGCTACAGAAAGCGAAAAGCCGTAATAATTCTCGTGAAGAAAAGGTAACGCTTGAAAACTGTAATATACCTTCCACAGCCAAAAGATATTTAGAATTAGAAAATAAATCGTCCTTTCTTACTTCTACTAATGTTTTA
Organism: Saturnia japonica; assembly: GCA_033032175.1. Lineage (NCBI taxonomy): Eukaryota > Metazoa > Arthropoda > Insecta > Lepidoptera > Saturniidae > Saturnia > Saturnia japonica. Next base: position 11,555,525 of record CM065318.1, read on the forward strand.
GAAATAATGGAATCTGAATACCACGGAGTACAAAAAGATAGTATAAAACCACAAACCATGGAAAACTTACTCACGAGTGTGGATAACTATCCTCAAAGGATAACTAGAATAATAGAGCTCGATAACTTAAATTCATTAAATAGCGAATCAGAAAAAGATTGTACGCAAAGGATAACTAGAATTATCGAATTTGAAAATGACAAACCGCCTTCACCAGTCCCTTGCTCAGATGGTGAAAATGAAATACCGCAACGAATAACAAGAATTATAAAATTAAACGAAGACAATTCATTTTCGACAGTTACAAACAATATCGAAAGTGAAAAGGATAGCCCCCAAAGATTAACTAGAATAATTGAACTAGAAAAAGAGAACAATTTTCCTAGTATGGCACGAATAATAGAAATGGAAAATGACATTTCAAACGAAAGAAGAATCTCTTTGACAAATGAACGAGAAACAGGCGGCGGTAATTTTGAAAACTCTGTTGAAGATGTTACTGTTAGGTCTAAATTTTTAAACAGAAGTGCTCCTAGGTTTAGTCTTGACTCTTCGTGCTCCGAAAACTCTTATGTGAATATTGACCGTATAAAGAGTTTGCAGGATGTTAGGAAAGAGGACATTTTAGAAGGTGAGGAAAGTTCGGAGTTCTTTACAACATGTAAGTCGATCCGGTCTCGATTTCCAAGAAAAAAAAATTCTGTTTGTTCGCTTGGCTCCTCAGACTATGATGATGAGGTAGATGTTATATTTAAATCTAAACCAAAATCTAGTCAGTGGGTTAGTTTGGATTGGATACCTCCAACACCCAAAGAAGAGCCAGTAATTACACAAGTCTGTGATAAAAACGATTTTATAACTAAATGGATCGCTGATCAGAACTCGCAAGAGTCTATAATTATTGCTGACGAAAGAAGAAGAAGCCTTCCTCCAAAATCAAATGAAGTTTACCTTCAAAATATGAGAAGGTTTAGTGATGGTCTTCAAATATGTAAAGAAGATGCAGCTAGTGATTCTCCAGCAACAGTTAAATGGAGATGGCATGATATAGTCAAACGACATATTCAAATATTAAAAAGTGACAAAGGCTTTAGAAGACAAAGGGGAAGCTGGATGAGAACAGCCAGACGTTTATCCGGAACAAATGTGAACAATAAAAACGTAGATACATTACCGAATGATACTTACATGAAGCTGAATACTATGCCGTAAGTACATTTATTTATATTATGACCTCATGATAATTTATTTAAACTTACCGTTCTAATATTTTGAATTTTGAACGTTGTTTATAAATAACTAAAATCAACCACTTCAGTAAGCGCAAATAGTTACCAGCTGATTAACAACCCTGCGACGTGCATAGTATTTTATTAATAATTTCCAATTTCTTATGTGGGCACCAACTGTGTTCATTTAGAATGTACTTACTTCTGTACTATATTATTTTTGTTGTTATTAATTTAGTTAGGTTGTAATAGATGTCTCAATAAAGGATACAATTGCGGTTGTTCGATAAATGAATATTGTCCCGGGTAACAAATTGTTACATGGTAAAAATATTACACGCGAAGATTAATTCTTGAAATTTTTATTACGTATATGTATTCAAAACCTTTTATTCTTCATATTTATTATTATATTCCTAGCTTTTTGTCAATAATTTGCTATTTCTTATGTAGGTACCTACGTTGTTCATTTAGAATGTACTTCTGTCTTATATTATTTTTGTTGTTATTAATGTAGTTAGGATATATGTAGTATATGTTTAAATAAAGGATACAATTGCGGTTGTTCGATGTATGACACAATGAATGTTGTCGCGGATAACAAATTGTTACATGGTAAAAATATTACACGCGAAGATTAATTCTTGAAATTTTTATTACGTATATATATATATATATGCAAAACCTTTTATTCTTCGTGTTTATTCTTATATTCCTATAATGTTATCACACATTATCTCACATTCGTATGACATAATGGAAACTAAGTATCTAAATCCTAGAACATTCATAGTGTTGACCTGTAAAAATTACTTTGTTATGCATGTTATTCTTATACACGAGGTTGAGAAAGTAACACGACGATATTTTTTTATTTCTACTATAACATTATTAGTTTCAACGCGTTCAATTACTATTTTCGCATCAAGGAAAATTAGATCGATTATAAACGGTTATATATTATGTGTATAATTATTGTAAACATTAAAATGTGGATCTAACGTATTTAGTGATAAGGGGCTATGTTACTAGATCAGGTTCGGGGCACACACTTCCGCAAGGCCGTTAGATTAGAATGCAGGGAGCTCGCGTCCAAGGCTTACGGTTGCGCGGTCGGTCGGTGCACTGCCGGGCGCCGCTGTCTTCCTCTCTACAGTTCGGCAACGTCCACAGCTCAGGAAGTGAGCCGCGAAGGTGACGCTCACAAAATAAAACAGCCCATCAATCGGAAGCGACTGTGCTTTGAATTTTTGACGTACCTTTGTTCTGAGAATACGTTTCCGGAATCCTCTTATCATGTATAATTGGGACATGAATATATTTATGACTTTTTGTTATTGTGTTGATTTATATTTTATTGTTTTTCAAATATTTTTAAAGACTAAAAGAAAATATAGTTTTATTTAAATCTTTGATATTATTTACAATATTTAATATTTGGCATTACTTTGCGGAAATCCATCTTAAATAATTTATCCATTTTTTTTTTTAAAAGATAAACGGTTATATCGTCTTTCTGCAACAAAAAAAAGTTGTCATTAATTTTTTAAATTTATTCTAGCTTAATAACTTTCGGGTCTACTGGCTCGACCGCATCTCTTTAATAGTTTCAGCTACTGACATCCTTTTAATTTTTCTTTTTATCCACCACTAGTTTCAGATTTTACAGTTTCAGGCTCACCTCAACAATTAATAACAAATGGTTTTTGTTGCAGAAAGACGAAATAACTTTTATCTTTTCAGACGGAAGTAGCAAAGAAAATTTGGATAAAGGAAATATTTATAATGAAATTATTTATCTTAAATGGTTAGGGACTGTTTAAAATGTAGTTGTCTATGCAATGAATAAAATTAAAGTGTCTGTTTGTAATGTCAAAATAACAGTTTTTTACTAAATGCATATGAAAGTATATACGACACCTATAACAAAAAGCCCATTTTTAAAATGTTTGTCGGTCTGTCTGTTTGTGCCGGGTAATCTCCGAAACGGTTTCACCTATTTTGACTGGACTTTGACTGGTACATAACTGAATTTATGGGGAGTAACTTGGCTACTTTAATTTTAGAAAAAGAATTAGGGTTCTGCACAAATAAAAAAAAACTGGTCATGGTGAATCAATTCGGGTGCTTAAATGGCTTATGCTGAGAAAACCATAAGAGATATAGCAAATTAATATACTACATAATTATAGGCATTAAAAAGACCTCCAAACATTTCGGGAGTGTATAATATCTATCTTCTAAGGAACACCCACAATATGCATTTTTGTCTTTAAAATAGCCGGAAGCGGGGGAGCAAGATTCGCGCGGGCATTCTGTAGTCCACGTGAGCGAAGCCACGGGAACAGCTGATATTACATTAAAATTGCCGTGTCGGTCATTTGAAAATCAAAAACTGTATCCGATAACTACTGCAGCTTGTATAGGCCACCTCTCTGAAAACAATAACGTTGTGTTCAATGTGCATCAACATTCCTATTGTACATAACGAGCATACGAGTTCTTTGGAAGGAACAAACACGTTCATTTAAAAATATTTACTTGTCTTGCAGTTCTCACAGATCGATGTTGCTTTTGACGTCAAACCTTGACGAAAAAGCCAATTCGTTTGCAGGAATCAATAATAATTTATAAGATCTATAGAATAAGTGACGTAAGAGATTATACAGTGGTGTTATATCTACTATTTATGTGTATCTTTGTATTCAAAAGAATTCATTGTCTGCTCGTTAGCATGTGAGAAACAAATGTCTTCGTTTTATTATTACGTATGATTATATATATATAATACGAGATTCGAAAGTTTGCTAATCAAAAAGCTATTGTAACACAACACATCCTAAAACTTCTTTTATAGATAGCAAATAACATGGTACAGAGAACATGATTCTTGCTTATTAAATGTATGATTACTAGCTGTGTCCCACGGTTTTTCATTCCCGTATGTACCTACAGCCAGATTGCTTGACGTTTATGGTTACTGCTTCACTCCTTAAGTTCGTTGCGTGAAGTTATATAGCCTGTAACCTTCCTTAATAAATAGGCTATAAAATACAAAAATATTTTTTTTAATTCTGACTGGTAGTTCCAGAGATTAGCTCGTACAAACAAATATTTTTTTGTTTTTTTTACAAAAATGCATTATTTATTTAAGAAGCAGTAGGTACATTACATTATTATTTTTATAAAGGGCAATAATGATTGTTGTAATGTCACTGAGATTATATTGTCTATAAGTGTCGCAATGAAACGTGATGGCCCCAAATCAACTACGGTCGTTTATATGACAAATGATGCATGCCGATTTGGCCTTCAAAACTGAAAGAGCTACCTACGCATTTGGAATAAAAAATTATAATAGACTTTTCCTCATTTTTTAATTTATCATTATTTATAGTTCACCTAACGAATGTGCTACGACGCACTCTAAAATGTTGCCTTTATATTTTATTGTAATGATAAATTGAGTATTTTATACATTACTAGCGGTGCCCTGCAGCTCCGCACGCGTTTGTTACGCCTAATTATATTCTTCTAGTAATTTCATTTGTACTCATATCATTGACAATTCTTATAGTCCGTTAATTTAGGAACGACGTATACTTTCCGTGTACGAAGTTATTTCAAAATCGATTAAGAATTAATACAAAAATTATGTAACAATTTTTCTAATTGATAATTATTAAAGATAATTATATTAAATTTCATATAAATCTGTCATACCGTTTTTGAGTTAAATACAGGCATACAAAGAGACACGTATTAGACAGATTCGTGATCAGTGCACTATAAATAGGTCTATATCGGGATACATGAAGAAAAATTGCATGTACAGACAGAACAACAGATTTGTGAATATAGATTACTTAACTACGATTTGTCTATACCAATATTATAAAGAGGAAATATTTGATTTTTTGTTTATAATTGATAAACTCAAAAACTACTGGATCGATTTTAAAAATTCTTTCACCAATATAAAGCTACAGTATCAGCGAGTAACATAGGCTATATTATAATTTGAAAAATTAATTTATTCCTCATAAAAATGTCGATAGTTTTACATAAAGTATAAAAATTGCCAACACGGGTGCGTTGGCGATGTTTGTCGTATAAAATTAACACGCGTGAAACCGTGGGGCACAGCTAGTATTTGTATAAAAATATAGATGTACGAAAATTGATCAACTACTACTGTACTTGTTCACTTTCACTATTCTGAATGATTTAGGTTCCGTTTCGTGTCGTCTCAGTGCTACGTAGCGTTAAAATTAGGTACTCGTTTTTTTCTCTCTCATTATCTTACATCTCGCTTTCTAGTGAAGTGATGTATGTATATCGATTAAAGTATTTTACAAAAATTGTAAAATATTTTATTTATTTATTAGGTCCAAAAATTTTTACTAACTTCACAGCTTTTTTTAGTAATTTTAAAACATTGGAATATCTTTTTAAAATGTCAATTATTAATATATACATACATATTACATTTATACATAACGATATACCCTTGTTATTTGTGTGTGCGAGTGTGTTAGTGCATGCGTGTGCGTGTGTGTGTTGCAGTGTTATGTTTATTGTTTGAGTTTTTAAATTTCCTATATTACTCCTAAAACTAATTATGTACAGACCCACTTGTGAAACTTATTCCGACTGAATGGAGAATGACAATTTATTTACATTTCGATGGAACGCGAATTATTAATTTATCGAACAATAACTTTTGCAATTCAGATGTTTGTTTCTTGAACGAACGGACACAGGTGCTGTTAGAAAATCGATGAAAATAACGCGTTTCTTATCATAGGGGTTTAACTCTTCATTTGCCAAGGAACAATACAACTGGTTGGTGTGATTTATTTTTTACTTTTTATGCAACCAACGAGCCGTCTGAATATGGACGACGTTGATAATTGCCGTTTATGTTTCTTTGATAAAATAATTCTCGCGTAGATTCTAAATCTTATTGCGAATCATAGAACCTGTGTAACTCGGGGTACAAATATTGTGTTGTTTGACGTTCCGCATCATCATACCCTTTACGGATGAACAAGATGGCAGTTATGTTTAACGGCTCATTGTGGACTTTGCTAATAGCTACTCGTACCAAAAGCTACAACTTCTACGACGTTTATATTTTATCATTGTCGTATACGGGTTTGTTTTAGCATAGTACACTTTGTCAGTACTGATTAATACAAATTGTGGATCTGATAATTATCGTGCATTGTCTGATTAGCTTACTTCGTACTATTTAAAATATTACCTGCCTTTAATTCATGGCTAGCTGTGCTCCGTAGCTTCACTCGTGTTAAATTTATTTGAACAATTCTCCACCGCGCTGCCGCCTTCGTGCCCGTGTATGTTCTAATTTTCAGTTTGTTTGATGCTTATGCTTGCTGTTTCGCTCCATATGATCGAAACGTGAAGTGAAGTAATAACCTTCCTCAATAATTAGAACGCTATAATGACGGAATCTGGTGGTGCTGTCTTCGAGCTATTGACTACCGGAAGTAAGAAGATCTGCTTGTCCAGCTATTATTAGTATAAAATATAAATATGTTGAGTAAACATAATATGTAGTGAGACTAGATTATCTATTATATCATATTATATAAGTTATAGCCTTTCTGTGTGAATTGCCAACATTAAGTCGGCTTGTATTTTTGTAGATTATAATCTAAATTCGATATTTATTATAATTTAATGAGTAACGTAATATTGGCCGCGACATCGTTCACAAATGATTTCTGGGCTGTCTTTTATTTTAGTTATAGGTAGTTGTTTTATTACTGATTAGCCTCTTACAGAAAAGCGTAATTATATACAGCCTAGAATATAAATAATTCTTTGGCCTCAATCATGAAAACTACATTCAAAATACCGAAAACTATATTAACTACACAGTTTTGTTTTGCCAATAACCTTCCCGCAACTGCTAACAATAACTGTAAAAATTTTCAACTCAATCGGACAAACTATGCGCGAACGCATAGAGCATGAACACGCCAAAATACTGGCAGTTTGTTGTTTTGTTTATTTGTGATTTATAATGTATGCATACTTTATATAATATTTTTAAGTATGTATATTAATTTATAATACTCGTGCAAAGTAACAAATAAATGTTAACAAATTTCAAAGAAGTTAATACATACATTCCATAAAAAGATTTTTTGTTTCGGTGTTCTTTGTTAACAGACATCTGAGAGTTCCTTATTGTGAATTCATTCGATGTCGCGATTTGTATGACTGTTATCCTTATCTGTCACTTGTCAGAATAAGTAACGGGCAAACCTATATTCCTTGCAAAAATACCGTTTCGCAATACAATTATTTATTATCGCGAATGGGGTTTTTAGACCATAATATATTTCAAAGATTTATTTATTTAAAATGGTAGCAAATTATTTGCTAAAAACATCAAAATTTTAAAAATAAGCATAAATAATTCTTATAAAGAACTAGCTGTGCCCCACGATTACACCCGTGCCAAATTATTTTATTCCATGTACCTACTCTCCACCGTGCGACCGCCAACGCACGCGTGCAGTGTTTCCTCTGACCTGTATAATTTTATTTGCTTCTTTTTTCTTAAACTATATTATCTAGATTGTATGTTTGATCGCGCTAATCTCTGGAACTACCTGTCAGATTTGAAAAAGAAATGTTTTTTAATTTTATAGCCTAGTTATCGAGGAAGGATTTAACGCTACGACCCTAAATAGCCGTTTTCAATAATCTATCCGAATTTACTCTCCCCGATTAGTACATTTATGAGTAATAAGTAGTATTTTTTATTTAAGACAGATATCGGCTTTCCTTTTATCTATTCAAGCCAGGATATGAATATGTATTATGTAGATACGAAAAACTATCCATTGTTTATCCATATCCTATAGCTTGGATAGATAGGAGAAGAGCCAGTACATCTTTTAATTTAAAGATAGTTATTACTTAGTACAAATATGTAGTAATCGGGGATAGTGATCTCAGATATGTTATTGAAAACGGCCGTAAGAGCTGAACAGTGATCATGAACGTCAATCGATCTGTAGGCATGCAGGTAGGTAACATCACATGTATGAAAAAGGCATGTGCAATTTAAATTTAACACGTGGTTAATTCGCATGGCACTGCTAGTTTAAAATAATATTATTAGTGAGGATACAGAAATGATGTAGCGCATACATGCTAAAGTATCAGTTATGGGATACAATGTTTTAATCTTAGATTAATGATTGGTTTCCGCTGGCGCTTCAACTAGATACTGCGCTACCTACAAACAATAGTTTTTAGAATACGACTACTTAATATTAGTGACTATTTGAAATAAAACTTGTGAACGTGACAATATTGTCGGTATTACACTAACTCGAGTACACCGTAGTTTTGTTTGCCGCATTTTTATAGTACGCCGACGTTATCATGTTGAAGCGGCACGGAAACCAATCATTAATCTATGGTTTTAATGTTTAATGTTTTAATATTTAAATATTGAGTTTTGACTTTCAGCATATTGTTCTTTATTGCATAACATTCAAATACTCATTACCCCGTGCAGGTTTTATCTGCAGTTTGAGGTGGTTTTAATATCGATATTGATTATTTATTATCCTGCTACGTCAAAGTCAAAAGGAAGGGTTATGTTTTTAGCAATCTTTGTATGTTTGTATTTTACGTATGTTCCACACGCTGAACGGAACCTCCACCTTCGCGGCCAAAACTACTCATCCGATTTTGATCAATAAAGTGTCAATCGATTTATTATTATAGTTTAGGCTAGGTAAAATTGGCCATATATTAAATGAACAAAATCAATATGACGAATTTGTTACATCTAAAAAATTAGGGGTTTTTGTATTTAATGTTTTTTGTTTTCGTATCGGTTGGAATGGCAAATTAAAGAGGGGAAAATGATATCAGAATTGAGATTATAAATATTATATACCAAAAAATAGAAAAACAATTTTATACTAATATATAATATAATTTTATCGTTTATGTATACTACTAGCGCTATCTATCGGCAGTTCTGAATATCAGTCGTGTAAAAAAAAAAAAACAGAATGACCTTACCCCACCTGTTTCTTATTTTCTTTCGTGGTCTGATTACAGTTTTTTTAAACTTTTCCTTGTAATTATAATTGTACTTCTTTCTTATAAAAATTAAGAGAAAAAAGATTTATTATTGTTGTGATAGTTATATTATTCAAGTATGGTGAAGAAAGCTTCAATGTTAGTCGATATTTATTTATAACCCACAATAAGATTATGTCAGTAAAGTCGATTTTCACGTCTCCAACCTACAATCATTTCAATCCCAGCTATAAATATCGAGACGATATCAATCTGGATTTATCTATCCGTCACTTGTAGGGCCAATGGCCGCTGCAGGTTTGCCGTGTTTTATGTCTTATGAATTAATCAAAATTTGCTGCTAACTTCATCGCACGATTTTAATATAAAGTGATTTGTATCTATATTAATAAAACTGTAGTTATGTCTATACATTACATTTTTTTTCCATATTTCCTGATATAAGTCCTATATAAAGTAATAAAATATGACATTATTTTCTTTTTGTTTATCTGCCTGTTTGTATATCCGGTTTTAATGCGAAAACGGCTTGACCGTTTGTTAAAAAAAAAATTACACGGGAAGTAATTAAGTCATTCCTAATCTATACAATTAATAAAATTGAAGTCAAAGTAACAGCTTTTTACTAAATGGATATGAAAGTATATACGATACCCTTCGATATATCAAAAAACCCTTTTATTTTTATTTTTGTCTTTATGTCTGTTTGTTGCGGGTAATCTCCGAAACAGTTGGACCGATTTTGACGGGACTTTCACTGGTAGATAACTGATGTTATAAGGAGTTACTTAGGCTACTCTTATTTTACGGTGGAAGACAACCACCTTAAAAAATTACTGGACGGAGGTGGAGAAAACCACCAGTATAAAAAATCAAGGACGGACAGTGGAAGGAAACCACTTAAAAAAATAACCGGACGGTTGAGGATGAGCACCTCGTTAAAAAATCAAAGCCGGATTGGTCGATGACGGACGGGACTTTAATAACGGAAGAGGAGGAAACCTCTATAAAAAACCAACGACGGACTGGTGGGGGAGGGGGTGCGTTCATTCGCCTCCTTCTCCTGCCGTTACAGGACGGCAGAGGAGAACACCTCGGTAAAAAATCATGGCCGGACTAGCGGGGTGGGGGTGCGTTCATTCGCCCCTTACCCCCGCCATATGCCAAACATTATGGCAGGGACAGAGGAGAAAACCTCTATAAAAAACCCAACGACGGGTGGGTGGGGGACAGGTGGTGGTTCATCCGCCTCCTTCTCCTGCCAGGCCGAACCAAGGGGAGATGGGTCGGGGGGCCTGTCTTCCCATTGCACTGGTTTGGCGGACGGGGAGACAGTTCGTCACCGGGCTGTCTCCGTCAGCGGGCGGCCCTTCTGGGCCTTGCCGCCGGGGCGGCGCGGCTGAATGCCAGCGCAGTGCCCGCGTCGCCCCAGTATGGCGGCGGACGGTGCACCGTGGAGTTTTTTAGTGAGTATGAGTCTCACATAACCACTCGTCCCCCCGGGCGAGTGTGTACCCATGACGGGTTTTCCACTCCACGTTAACAAAAAAAAAAAAAAAAAAGGCTACTCTTATTTTAGAAAAATAATTAGTTCCACGCAAATAAAAAGAAACTGGTCATGGTGAATCAATTCGGGCGCTTAAATATCTTAGGCCGAGTAAGTAAGAGTTATAGCAAATTAATGTACTACATAATTGTAGACATTAAAAGGCCCACAAAAAAGTCAGTGTCTGTATATCTTCTAAGGAACACCCACAATAAGCATTTTTGTCTTTAAAATAACCGGGAGCGGTGGAGCAAGGTTCTCGCGTGTGCCATTTCGATCGATGGCATTCTTTATTCTTCGTGAGGGAAGCCGCGGGCACAGTTAGTTGATGGATTATAAGAACTGTCAATAATATTACTAGTAACAATGAAATTACACGACGAAAATAACTACTTATTGCGTAATAAACGCATGCGGAGCCGCGGGTCACCGCTAGTCTCACTATATATCTATGTTTTAGTCGAGAAACAGTTTACTAGCTGATTTAATTTGCAATGTTACAGGACCACCATTTACATTAATAGAAAATAACAAATCATTCTAAACACAATTTCCCACGGCACTCCGTGATTTAACAATAGAAGCTGATGATGATAATAAAACCGCCGCGCCGTAGAGGCTCAAGTAGATACAACTTATTCAACACGTTGAGGTTGATAACATAAGTAATAAGAGGAAAAACTATACTAGACCTATCCACCTAAATACCTCTTCATTGTTTACATATGTTTAGAAGTACATTAATGTCTTACTTTTCGTACCTACTTAAAAAATAAATTTTAAAATATTTAGCTGTCCCTTATCCCAGGAGTTCCGAACCTGGGGGTGATTACCTCTTGGGGGGTGAAATCGCTATACTACGAGGGTTACTAATTTAATCAAATGACAGCTGAGCGCCACGTGGCTTGCGCTCTCTTTCTTGCGTATACCTAGTCACTTGAGCTCTATCCCTATGTTGCGATACATATACAACGCTACAGATGATAAGTATGTATTTCGCACGTTATATAATGTAAATAATCTAACAGATTGTTAATAGATGGCGCCTACGATATATTTTCATTGGCTTCAACTGACGAATTCCTAATGAAAAGTTATTAAAAACTATTTATATGTTTCGTTAATAGTGGGGAACGTAAGCTTTAATTTTGACGAGGAACCAACAGAGATTTATGGTATTATCAGGAAAAAAAAACCTTTTGATAAATAATATAATTATATGGTATATCACTCGGACTTCTCATTTTTGATATAAATAATTGTCAACTGGAACGAACTAAGACAGACTCCTTTTCGATACAGCACAATAAAATGAAACGAGTAATTGTCGATTAAAAAATATGTCTGACAAATTAATTCAATGTATACAAAAACAGTGAGTTTGAAACGGTATAGCCGATCTGAAAAAAGAACTAGTACTGGAACTTTAAGCATGTAAGTAAGTACATGTCCATCGTAAGAGACCTATAATTAGATTACCTATGGAGTAAGCGAACAGAAGCCATCCGAGACTGGCTTAGCAAAAAAAATAGTCGCTACATTGGCACGTGAAGTTCGATGACCGGCGCGTCCCCTTAACTCGTTATTATAAAACTTAGCGAAACGACGTAATTAATTCTGTTTGAAGTTACGTGAGCGTTGTCGGGGGACAAAAGGGATAATTTATTTAGTTACTAGTACTATTTTCACTTCACTGTACGTAATAAATTAATTGATAAAGTGAACAAAAGTTAATTTAAAAATCCAAAATTGCGATTTAAAGAATTTGAATACATACATTTACAATTATTACAATACATTGTTTACTTGTAAAATAAGTCTTTATGTTAGCGTCCTTATAAATGCGCTCGTAGATATGATACAATTCTAGTTACGTTTAATTATATTTCGACGCTTTTGCATATGTATAAAATTTTACGCTTTTCACGATTATGTGAATATTTACTCAACTGTGACATTGCATAATAAACCTTTTACGTTACAAAAGAATATGTTCATTGAACAAAGGACACTGTCGCACGTCAAAGTGCCAATATTTGAATATTTTTAACATACTTCTTGTATGTAAGTATCTATCGAATTTAATACTCCAAACAGTAAAACAAATCTTAACTATTGGTTCAATTTATTAATGAGAGATTTAATCTTTCCACATAGCATTTTATATATATATATATACCAGCTGGACCGGCAGACGTTGTTCTGCTCTCTCCTGTAGGTTATGGCTCGACTAAAACGCCACCTATCATATCCTAACATTTCTATAAACCATGGTCTCGATAAAAAAAATAAGTTGTATACATATGAGCTCAATCGATAAAGTCGTTCAGAAGCTATAGAATCACTAACCGACGCACAAAAGATTTTTATATATGTATAAGATTTGTAATCCATTTTAGTTCGCTACAACTACCACAAAAGAGGTGTATTTTTTATAATGTTTAACCGTTACACGAAATGATTTCATTTATTATATTGTTCAAATAAAATGTATCTCGAAACTTAAAAACAGTAATAAAATTTATAATCATGTCCGCGTTAATATAATTATTTCATGCATAATGCACGTTTTTAGATGGTTTTTATAATCTTCATTGTTCATTTGAAGTAATGATGATAAAAAAAAACTTTAAGGAAATCGTTTACATCGTTTTATAAAGAAAAAAAAACTTTTCGTAGAGGTTCTGTACTATGGTGACTGTGATGCTTACGTCAACAAATTCCTTATAAAATTAAATATTACTCATAATTTAAAATCAATTGTCAAAAAATACCGCTACACGTATGCAGGGTTGAGGTAAAAGTGTCCAGAAAATTACAATTAAAAAATGACGCTAGCGTTGCCAGAGGGAATTTTACTGTTGTTAAACTTAAAAAAATAATGGGAAAAGTTTTTGGAGTGAACAGTGTTCTTCAAGTGGGCGAAAATTAAAACAATAACTTTTGGCGACATGATCTCTACCATCCATAGCTACACGGTTGATCCTACAGTAATTATGCAAGTACTTTTTGCATATTATTTTTAGACAACACTCGAAAACTCGCAACTGTTTATAAGGAAGTAGTAAGTGAACCGTGCAAGGGAGGGCCAGTTTATTTTGTCTACATCATATAGACGTGGATGATTTGTCTTTGAAGTTAGCATCGACTTAGTATAAGATCATATTTTTTTCATTATGTCTACAGGTTGTAGTTACTAATTAAACGAATCCGCCTTCAAAGTAAATAGTCCGAACAGATTACTTACTATACATGAATTTTCAAGTAAACAGTACCAATACTGTTTCAAGCGAGTCTTGGAGGAATAGAAAATGCATTCTTTATTTATTTAAATTATACAAAGTGAAATCGTTCATGTTCTAAGAACTTTATGTAGTTACTTGCCATGCACTATTTCCTATCTCAATATTGCATATAAATTAAATTTGAAGTGGTTTGTTACAGTTACTCAGCTATCTCTAATATTAAGTAATTACACTAATTATGTGTCTGTAATTATTAATATATAATTATGTATACAACGTTTAAAACCGGGTTGTTATGAAAGTAATTTCCGACTCTCAACTATGAGTGATTTTGATCATACTATGGAGGCGTATTCATACTTCATCGATAGTTAACTATTTTACGTAATTCCCGTGTCAAATGTTCATAGAAAATTATATGCATTATAATTATTTTGTTGACAGTAATAAGGATTGCCGTAGATTCAGTTGTTCACGTTGATGATTAAAACCCCGTAGTATTTTACAAGTACTGTTAGTGTGTGTTCAACAATAAGTATAATTAGAAATTATACGCAACCTAACTATATGTGTTGCTCTGTTACACCAAAACCAACGGATTATAAAAACAGTTTTCATTGGTTTGTTTATATCGATCGATCTTACTAACAAACTACTGATATTACATAAAAATATCATAATATGTATTTGAAACGATAAAATTCCTTTGTGTTTTTGATATTCAATCCTTAAAAAAGGTATGTTAAATTGTTTAAAGAAAATTAGAATCATCAAATTTATATTTTTGCAACGAAGTTCTTTAACACGACTTGTGGTGGGAGTTGACTCGTAGAAATCGTCACGTAAGGAACAAGTGTTTTTTATGCCACTTAAAAATTTTAAAAATCTTAACGGTCTTTTTGAGGTGAGTTGTACATAGCTATAGTCTACACAATGCAATGACCGCTTAACATAAGGAGAGCCGAATGCTCGTTTGTTGTTTCATACAAAAAAAGAAAACCACAGAAATAGTTGTACCACGATCGCGAATCCACTATTAAGAACCCGATTTAATATGATCTATAATGTAAGACACAGATTTAAAGTCCGTTCGTTCGTTATACATGCAATCAAAAGCTGATAACAACAACGTTCAATTAAAATAAATAAAAAGTTGTAATTTATTTTGGCACATTTTGAACTAAAATCAGCCAGTTTATTATATTCAGATACCCCTCGGCTAGTAGTGGTTTAGCCAGATGGGTTTCTACCGTATAAAAAAGCATTACGAATGTTTTGATAACATCTATTTTTTATAGCGATCTTTCTAACCTTGCATTTACCTGTTACTGATATATCTAACACTTTTACTCCTCTAATGTCTAGACAATGAAGCCGGTCATATTTGCACATTGCTATTTGCACTTTCGAAAATCTGCAATTGAAACATTGTTAAACAAATAGGTATAGCGGCGAATTAACTTGTTCAAACTTTCTGTATTTAAAAACCCAAGATATCATGGTACAGCTACATTGCGTCGCGTCTTCTATTTTATATTAATTTTTTATTACAGTTTGCTTTTTACACCTCATAAAATGTCACCGTAAAGTTGTAAAAACAAAGTGTACAAATTATTCAAATCTGACTGGACTTTTAATCATTTATTTGATTTAATTTCTCTTGTTCTAAATTTTATCTAATTTTTTTTCTCATCATAACCAGTTCCATCCTTGTTTTTTTAACTAAATTTGCATAAAATTTTTGTAATGATATCATATATCGGTATTCAATGCGGATTTACAACGTTATGTTGTAAAGGTCGAATTTATCAACTAATATGTATCATCGTGATTCATGTTTCGGATGACGATTTCTCTCGAGCGATAAACGGGGTCAAGGTCGGAGTATCTCTGTCTGCGACACTTAACTAGGTATGTTGGATGTAAAAGTTTGCAGGTTACTGGTTCACGATTAAACTTGTGGTTTCCTCGTGGCACTAAAGTAACGACAATTTACGCAAGATTCGTGGGGTTTTTACAAATTAATAAAGGTACATTAACAACGGTGCCTTTTACCTTTTGAAACGCATTGTTTTAAAAATCAACGCTCTGGTTTTCCATACATTGTCGAGACTGTGTAAATACGCTATTTACACTTCTTTATTTGTTTTCAATTTATTGTGCGTTAGGAATGTAATGTTACAACCACAGAGATCTAGTTAGAACTGTTTTTATAGGCTACAATTGTATATGTATGCAAATATAGGACGCGTGAAGATTTTTTTCTAGTATTATCCGAAATTGAATGAAATAGGTGAATTAGAATGGATCATTTATTAGTTTTTTATACGGATATAGTAGAACTAATTTTGCTGATATAATTACTACAAAATCTTATTATTTCGTTTAAATATCATATTAATTTTATATTAGCCCTACCTGTGCCTCGCCCTTTCACCCGTGATAATTTTTTTTCAATCAACTCCACCGCGCCACCAACACACCCATATAGCCTATCGTTATTCTCAGTTCCTGTACTTGCCTACAGCTTTCCAGTTAGCTTGAGGTTCATGGTTATTGCTCCGCTCTTTAGAGTCGTAGCGTGAAGTTATATAATATATAACCTTACTCAATAAATAAGCTACAAAATACAAAAATATTTTATCAAATTTCTAGTTCCAAGGATTGTCGCGTTCAAACAAACAAACAAAAAAATCTTCAGAGCTTTATAATAGTAAATATAGTATAGATAACATTAAACACAATTTGTCACTAATACAGATTGAAAGGTTTAAAATATCACCTAGTTGAGTGTGGTGAGCCTTCTTAACAAATATCCAATCAAATCTTTATAAATTTGTGCTTTGTGATTTTAATTATTTAAACTTATTTACACATGCATTTAAGGGTTCCTACTCCTTTTGCGTTTTGAATTACCAGACCTTCGACTTTATCTAAGAGTATCTGATCTATAACCCTAAGGATGGATGCCCTTAGTGCGTGACGAGGTCTTGTTGAAGGTATTTACAGTGTGTTGTTGTACCTCGAGGTTCTGCTATCGTACAATAGTTTCATAGCTGTTACGACACTGTGCATTAATAACTTTCCTGTGACCTATTCGATTCGATTGTTGATGATATTTTGGAATTAGTATATAATGGTATTTCTGTACGTGATAATTGATCCCTAAATACAATAGGTACAATATGTATTTATCAGAGTAGGATTTTAATTTAATAAAATGTTATAATATATTTTAAAAGATATTTATTTTGGGGGTACCTACGTACGCAGATGAAGCGCACGGTTTGTTCAAATAAATTGCATCTTATTAATAAATTATGTATTTACTGTGATTGTGCTACGATGTGCAAATTCCATTTCTTTTAAGTATGTTATTATAATGCGTTAAATTATTTAAAAATAATCGTACAATACGCTTGTTACGATAAAACCTAAATAATATTTAATACAATACAAAGAACATATAACCTCAAATCTAGTTCAAATGCTTTAGATACTGTTAATTATTGTTATTCGTAGAACAAAATTATTCGAAGTATAATCTCATTAGTCAAACAATATGAACGAAAATTGTAACATAATTTGATACAAGCTTAATAAAACCCACGACTAAAATTACTATAAATATGTAACATGGATTGTATGTAAATTCTTTACATACGGAAATTGATACGGTTTCTGTCAATTAAGATCGTTTTACATTTCTTTTTCATTATCATTATGCCTGTGTAATGTGTATTATACAGTACGTTTGTAATATTTTTACTTGCTTTACTAAAACTGGAAATAAATGGGTGATTGTGTTGGATCATTTGAAAATCGCTTTTATTTTAATATTTAAAACTTAATTTTATGATCTTAGTTGGCCATTTTTTTATTTGGAAATCTTTCCTGAAGTTAGAAGACCTGTTAAACCTTTGTATGTTATCAACATACGAATTTTACCATTAAAATTATAGTCATATAAACACTTAAAATCAATTTTAAGATAATTCAAGATAAAGCAGTTTACAATAAAAGTAGTGAGTTAAAGGACGTATATTATGTACTCTCCCTAGCGAATCTATAAAGTGACTTGAACATTGTTAATTCAACAGTAATTCATCTGGTTCAATACTAACTACATAAGTTTGATTTTATCTCGCATTTTGATTATGGGGGGGAAACGAGATACCTAAGTAGAAAGATGTCTTTGGAGACCTCTCTAATTGAGGTAGTCCGAATGGTACAATACCTTCACCCTACAGAAGATCGCAGCCAAATAACCTCGGGTTGTGTTCCTGTGGTGAGTAGGGTTTGCAGAGCTTCATTGGGCAGAGGGGTTCACCTATGGTATTACAAGCGTCCATATTATAGGCTACGGTTGCCGCTTATCATCAGGTGGATCGCGTGCATGTTTGCCGCCTTAGTTGTATTAAAAAAACTTCATTAATAAGCTGTATATAATAACAATATTATTAAACAAATAAAGAAATTAACTTTCAATATAAATAATTAAAATAGAATCGCAACGGCTGATATGCAAGACACTGAATCATGTGTTAATTACAAAGCAGAATCCCTTTCGTGCCTCTGCCGCGGCCGTAGACAATAATCTATGGAACAATAGTAATCAATGTCCAATCAAGAATTTATCGGCACGAACACAATCAAAATGTACAATCTCTGTAATCTGTCTGTACCGTGAGTTCCTGAAAATTAGTAGCTTTTCTGTCATTCAAAATTAGAAATCCTCGTAGGAACCCTTTTTCCTACAGAATGTATTTAAAATAAAACTTTATTTCAGAATAAACAAAAGCTACTGAAATAAAATTTAAACAAATCACGTAACTCAGTTTACACACGTAACTTCCCAAAACTGTTATTGCAGTATTACAAAAACTACAGCCAACTTATAATAATAACAATAAAAAATAAGATTTCTGAGTCAATCGTGAGTTTTTAGTGCTAGCCGTTGTTTTACCGTTTTACAGCCGTACTACTTAGATACTATTTTTATATCATGCGCCCGACGACCTCGCCCGTCTGTCGCGGGGTTTTGATGCAATACCACTATTGTCAGACCCCTGTAGTTAGGTTTTGCAACTGTACGAAGTAAGATATAAACCTGAATTATTATATTATTATTATCTGTATCATAACGCAATGTTCTCTTCAGACGTGACTCTACATAGCGATATTTTAAATTGTGAGATAAAAGGGACAGATTGTGATTCACGGATCTCATCAGTTCTCATGTTCAAAGCAGTCATTATAATATGCTTCTGTCTTGTGTACATACGTCAATTGAATGCAGAATAGCGTCCATACGTTGTCGTTGAGTCACCGACAAGTCGATTTCTGTCTACCCTGCGAACGAGAGCGGTAGTCTCTAACATTGTTATCGCCTTTACATGTTCGAAAAAGTATTTATTATAATTTTAATTATTTAGCGTGGGTTATCAATTCGGCTACCGATAATTCGCGCTAAACAAGAGAAAAGAAATCTAATGTTTTTCACATATCTGTCCTGCGGCAAGCACGGCGGATCACTGAGTCACAGTCGTCTCTCATTGGCTGCCGGGATATCACGCGATCTATGATGCGTTCAGAAATGGTCGTGCTACATCCTCCTCCTCCGATTCACGAAATAACCAGGGAGGGAATCGGCAAAGATAAAAAGCACGATGACTCTAACTGGCTACATGCCGAGAAACTTTGCGCGGGCGACCTCTTAAGCGACGAGGTTGTATCGGTTGTAGCGTACTGGCTGTCTCCGATACCAACGCGGTAAGCTCGGACGTGTGGAAACGACCCAACACTTGACCTTGACTATCCACAACCTCGTAAGAGGTCGGACTTACAACCTTTTTAATAGTGTAAGGCCCATCTCTCAGAGGCATAAGCTTCCGAGTGCGACCCTTTGAGGAATTACTAAGCGCATGCGTTTTCAACAGAACTAAGTCACCAACCTGTAAGCTAGGCGACGGGCGACGAGACGCGTCAGCATACTCCTTTCGCAGGTCCTGCTGTCTCTCGACTTGGTCTCGTACTTCCTGAAGTGAAGTCACAAACTTCAAAAGATAAGGTGTCACCTGAGGAACGAAAGTTTCCTTGGTAAGAATAGCTCGCAGATCGTGATGCACGTCAAAAGGTGTGCGTAGGTTACGTCCAAACGTCATATAAGCAGGTGACAGACTGGTGGTAGAGCACGTAGCAGTGTTGAGCGAGAAGCGAATCTGGGGCAGGCACGCAGGCCACGTGCGGTGTTCATTCTTGACTAACATAGACAGCTGTGTTTTAAGATCCCGGTTCTTCCTCTCAGCTGGATTAGCTTGGGGATGATAGAGTGGTATTAGGTTTTGTTTAATACCGAACAGGAACATACACTGTTGCATAGCAGCAGAAATAAACTGTACACCATTGTCTGATATGATTCGCCGGGGAAAACCATATCGTAGAAAATATTCCTCGATCAAAAGCTTTGCGCAAGCTTCGGCAGTAGCTTCCTGAAGAGCATACAACTCCACCCAACGAGTGGAAGTGTCTTCTACAACAAGAATCCATTTCTCACCTGTCTCTGCTTCAGGTAAAGGTCCAAAAAGGTCGACAGCAAGTACTTCACCACGTTGCTGCAGAACTGGCGTCTGCAGTAAACCAGCGGGCTTCAGGTTACTGTATTTGTACCTCTGGCAGTCGATACAGTTCTTGAGGTACTCTACGACGTATTTACGCATTCCAGTAAAGTAATATCTCTGTCGAATTCGGTCGATTGTACGGTCAACTCCCTGGTGACCAGCAGTGGGCGCGTCGTGGAACTCTTTCAAGATGGCCTCCACCATTGAAACGGGTACCACCAACTGGGGCTCCTCAGAGTCTGAGTCTGGCCCATAACGATAAAGAACGCCTTGGTTCATGAGAAAGCCTCGTTCTAACCAACGAGCAGGCGCTGTAGGATCAGAAGAGTGTTCCAGGTCTTGAATGATCTTGTTCACTTCTGGATCATCGAGTTGAGCAGACCGAAGTTCAGCAGGATTCACGGTTGGTAAATCTATAAAAGCAGAACAGACTCCACAATCACCTGGAGAGCCTTCACCACAGGCAGGGCGGCTTAATGTATCCGCCACTACATTTGATTTTCCAGGTGTGTACTCGTACCGTATATCAAACGCTTGTAGTTTGAGTGCCCATCGCATCAGACGGCCACTAGGTGATTTTAATGTTAAAAGCCACTTCAAAGGCTGGTGGTCAGTTCTAACAACCACAGGATGCCCTTCAATGTAAGGACGATACTTCTCGAGTGCCCACACTACAGCGAGAGCTTCCCTTTCAGTAGTGCTATACTTGCGTTCAGCAGGATTGAGTAAACGACTTGAATATTCTATAGGATGCTCCTCATGGCCTTCGCCCTGTAGAAGGACGGCTCCCAGAGCATAGTTACTAGCGTCGGTGCGTATGACGAAGGGTTTGGCATAGTCAGGTTGGACTAGGACAGGAGCTGATATCAAACTCTTCTTCAGCTCCTGGAAGGCGTGCTGCTGTACTTCATTCCAAGTCCAAGGTTGGTTTTTCTTGGTTAGTTTTGTAAGAGGTTGAGCAATAGCAGAAAATCCTGGAATAAATTTTCGAAACCATGAACAAGTTTGCAAAAATGTTTTAAGATGCTTAATGTTAGTTGGTTCTCTCATCTGTAGGATTGCTTGGACTTTGGAGTCATCTGGCATGATCCCCTTGGGTGTGATAAGATGTCCCAAGTACTTCACTTGTTCACAGGCGAAAGAGCATTTATCACGGTTGGCATGCAAACCAAAATTACGGAGGCGGTTGAAGACGGCTTCCAAATCCTTCAAATGCTGAGTAAAACCATCAGATAAGACCAGGAGATCATCTAAAAATACCAACAGAGTAACATCCTTCAATGCAGTTCCAGAACGAAATCGATCCATTAGCCGTTGGAAGGTGGCCGGAGCATTCTTCAAACCAAATGGCATACGCTTAAAGCGATAAGTGCCTAACGGTGAAATGAATGCGGTCTTGTCTTTATCTGAGTCCGCAACAGGTACTTGCCAGTAACTAGACCTTAGATCTATAGTACTTATATACCCCTCTCTCTTAGTAGCATGCAGAAGATCCTCTATGACAGGCAAAGGATATGAATCACTGTTAGTGATCGCATTAAGTCGCCGATAATCGACACAAAAACGATACGTACCATCTTTCTTCGGTACCAATATGGCGGGGGCAGCCCACGCTGTTTCACATTCTTCAATTATTCCTTCTTTCAACATTTTATTAATTTCAGCCTCCATGGTTACCTTCTTAGCAGGGGTTAGGCGGTAAGGCGGGACAGCAACAGGTGAGTGGTCTCCCGTATTAATGTGATGCTCAGCATACGAGGTAGGTCCTCCTCCTGGCTTGAAGATGTCCTCTTGGCTCCGGAGAAGTTCCACAAGCTCTTGACGCTGATCACTGGTTAGCATTGGACCCTCATCATCCCTCAACAGGATGGAAGACACAACCACTGGATGAGTTTGCATTGGTTCCCTGTCCTCATACTCGAGCGGGTAAACCAAACTGCTTCCTGAAAAATGCCAAGAAGACGAAGCAAAGTCTATGATCATCCCAGCAGCATGTAGGAATTCAATTCCCAGAAGAGTCTCATTATTGTTCGCATCAGGAAAAACAACAAAATCTAACATAACAGTTTTATCCGGCGTAATTGTGACATCCACAGAGTATACCAAAATCTCACGTGGCCGAACAACTCCATCAGCAAGCTTGATATATACCTCTTTGGTTTTGAAGGAGAGCCCTTCTGTTTAAAAATATTATAAAGACTGTAGCCCGCTATGGAACATTTCGCAGCGGTATCAATCAAGGCACAACCCCGTAAGCCAAGGATTTTAATACTTAGAGTCGGTCTCAAATTATTTGTATTCGTAATAATCATTTGCATATCCACTGGAAACAAAACGGTTGAAGTGTACTTACCAGGATAGTCAGAAGTAACTTGATACGCTTGCTCAGTACCAAGCGCGGTCGACGACAGTACCGTAGACGTGTCAGCATGGCCAACCACAGGAGCCTCGAAAGACGGGCGTGCGTGCTCCCGATCTAATGATTTATAATATGCAGAAGACACAGGTACATTCATCCTGTAAGGTAAAACGTCATAAGTATTTTCCTTATTTGACAAACTACCATAACTGTCACCGTGTTGTGTGTCAAGGTCACGTGCAAAGTCGCTTCCACAGTGATTATAAGTACTACTGTTTGATACCCTCTCGTACGTGTTAAAATAAGAAAATTTCATACCCGTACACGCGGTGCATCTAGACCGAATGACTCCCTTCGCGCCACATCCATAACAATAAACCGATTGCGGTATTACATTATTATTATCATTACTAACACGATTAGCTTTTACACACTCATCACGAGAATGACCATACACTTTACAATAAACACAACGTTTTCGCGGTTTTGAATGTTTTGATTGTTCTAGTAACGATGTATATGTAGCGGAGGGCTGTCCGCTAATTGTAGAACGCCGCGGATGCGCGGCGCCAGCAGCGGGTAGCGGCGTCGATGTACTCGGCGATGACCTTGATGACCTTGAGAGTCGCGGGTCGTACTGCGCGCTCGTCGTACAGACCGGCACAGGGCTGCACATTTCGTTGCACGACTCCTCGATGTTTCGTGATATGCGTAGCATCTCCTCGAATGTTTTGAATTGCTCCCTGTGTAGGCGTTTTCGCAGGCGACGATCAAGAAGTCCATAAACCATGTCCAGCTGAACTTTTATCGACAAATCCTCCGGTGGAATTTTCGATAGCAGTGCACGGCATTTCGCAACAAATAAATCCGTGTTTTCACCGCCTTGACGATACTGGAACAATTCAACGTAGATTCGGTGCGGGGGCCTTCTATCTCCGTAGGTACTTTGTAAAATTTTAATAGCGTCTGACCACGTATTAACTTCTTTTCTTATTCCCTGCCACCAAACGGCGGCGTTATGTGTCAGTAGCATTGACAAGCCCCGTAATCCATTTTCATCATCCACGTTAGCACAATCTTTAAAACTTTGAATTGCATCGATGAATGTATCCACTGATTCGTCGGTGTTACCGCCATAGCGAGCGGTGCATAGTGTAAAAGTGCCAGGGCCGACGGATGACGCAGGCGTCGCTGGTACGGGCATCGGCGCGGTCGCAGACGACGAAGAACCAGGGTGACGATCCAAAACCGATTTTAAAAGCCGCTCAAAGGCTTCAGTTTGGGATCGCTGCATAGCCGCCATCATGGCGGTTACTTGGTCGGTCGAATACGTCACATCGCCGGTGTCGTCAAAATCTTCTTCTTCATCTTGTTGTCGTCGAGAACGCGGCATAATTATCGGCACAACGTTGGGCGTCCAATTTTAGCGTGGGTTATCAATTCGGCTACCGATAATTCGCGCTAAACAAGAGAAAA
This sequence comes from Saturnia japonica, assembly GCA_033032175.1. Taxonomy (NCBI): domain Eukaryota; kingdom Metazoa; phylum Arthropoda; class Insecta; order Lepidoptera; family Saturniidae; genus Saturnia; species Saturnia japonica. Next base: position 11,580,100 of record CM065318.1, read on the forward strand.
GAAATCTAATGTTTTTCACATATGTGTCCTGCGGCAAGCACGGCGGATCACTCAGTCACAGTCGTCTCTCATTGGCTGCCGGGATATCACGCGATCTATGATGCGTTCAGAAATGGTCGTGCTACAATTATTAATTATTTGCTGTTCATATAACTTACGTTCATCTTTAGTATCAGATCGTCTCCCTGGTCTGATTGAAACGATGGATGTCACAGCTTATATTTTTGCCTAAGATCATCCATGTAAATTCACCAAAAGAGGTTTGAAAATCTAAAAGAGTTCCAATATTCCACACGAACAAACGCGCCAGCATATTTGAAGTGCACTGAAGTTCTGACACATACTTAGACTGCATGTCTACATTATCTGGATATTATTAAGCATTGGCATTTATATTGTATTCTTTATAAATATATTAATTTTTAATACAAAAAATTTAGCACATAGACCCTTTTGCTTTTCAACACTTCAATTTATAGTTTAATTAAGATTCAGCAAATTGGTGAGTATACGCCCCACTAGGGGTTACAATGTTACTGGGGGTTCACATGGTACGTTATAAAACCAATGTTTAGAAAGCTGCGAATAGACTGAGAATAAATTACAAAATGACATTTTGATTTCATTTATTTTTATTTGCTTACAGTTGGTATTTCCGAAAAATAAAACGAATTGAAGCTGAAAAGAAACTACTCCTACCCGAGAATGAACATGGAGCTTTTCTTATTCGCGATTCCGAAAGCCGCCAGAATGACTTCTCCTTATCAGGTAAACTATATTATCCGTTCACGCTTTTTTATATTGATTACTATAAGTCCAACGATAAAGTTTAACACACTGAGTAAATTTGGAAATATATATTATTATGTAGTCATTTATTCACTTGAAATTTAACAAGTTATTTAAACCATTATCTTTTTAATTAATTATGCACGTATATTATCATAAAATCAAATAGATCGATTAAAAAACAATAATTCACATCAGACAGTAAACATGTTTTATATAGTGGTGCTAACTATCATTACAAGCTCGTCGATAGTTTCGAATATTCTATCTCGAAGGCAAAACCGGTTCGAGTTTTTCTAAATCCAAGAACCGAACTGGCGCCGTCTGCAAACAAAGGATGAACAACTTAACAATTACTTTTAATACACTTATTAGCAACGAATATTAAATACATTTATGAAATTATAACATAAATGTTCTTAATTTAAATATCTAACACTTTAATAAAATAAAACTACTTTAAATTATTCTTAATGACTCCCAGTGAGATTTCCTTTAGAATAAATTACATATTGGGAGTTTTTATGAACTTAATCGTAGACTTATTTCGATGTTTTTTTTTTTAACTAATATATTTATATAAAACTAGCGGTGTGCCCGCGGCTCAGCACTCGTTTGCTACTACGCAGTAGTTTAGATCTCGTTATTTTATTTTTACTCATATTGTTGACAATTATTCATGTGCCGTACCAATTGAGGTATTGCATGTATTTCCCGTGTACAAATTTTCATCAAAATCGGTTAAAAATATTCTATTATTAAATGCATTATTAAAGATACTTATTCTCAATTACGGAATGATGTATGTATGCTACCCGTCTACAAAATTTGATCAGGATCGGTTGAGAAATAAGGAAAATTAAATTATTTTGAACTACTTCTTTTTTATACCTAGATGTAATGTTAACAATTCTTATAGCCCATCAATTATATAAATACTAATACTTCCCGTGTACAAACTTTCGTCAAAATCGGCCAAGAATTAACGAAAATCGATTACTTTGATATTTTTTTTTTACGATTTCTAAAAATAATATTGAAATTTCTTATACGCAATCAATTGACCAATGACATAAGCAACCCCTGTACAAAATCTCATAAGAATCGGTCAAGCCGTTTTTGAGTTAAATCCGGACATACAGACAGACACAAAAAAATTTTTATGGCCCTCCACTTAAATCTGGTTAATTTTAAGGGTTATGTAACTAGGTGACTTTTGGTTGTTGTGCGGAACTCCTCATTTCTGTTTCGATACCGAACGACAGAAAACCTCCGTGCCTATTCCATATTTTTTAATGACCTTGAGGTTTCTTATGAGGAACATACTGTCGTAAAATATAAGTATATTTTTACCTGTACATGCCTTATAAGTCCATGCTCTTTCGAAGGTATAAGCGTTATGTGGGATATGTTTAGAATAAATAATAACTGAAACAACAACGGTTGTGTAGTACTGAATTTCACCCACTGAATAACAATTTGAATGCAAATTAATTTAATATTACATGCATTACGCGAGTTGGTGTGTTTCGAGAGATGGAGAAATTGCTTAATCGATTTCCTGGACATAATTTATATCTAACAATAAGATTTTACAGTTGGCCAAAGGATGACAAACTAACGTAATTTTCATGGAATGACCTATACTGCACTTGTACAAAATTTTATCAAAATCGGTCAAGAATAACTAAATGACGGATTCCGTTTATCTATTTTACTTGTAAATTTGTGTACTATGACTGAATCACTGGGCAATAAACATTACGCACATAATTATAACAATAAAGCATTATTACAATCGTGAAACGCTTACGTTATCAAATCAACAAAAACTTTTTACTTTACCTTTTTAAAATGCCTTAACTTTAAATGTATTAACCACGATAGCGGGAAATTTACACGGACATTAAAAAATAATAATTATAAATTGAATAATAAAGAATAAATTGAAAAAAATAGGAAAAATATTATTAGAGATCGTTAAGAATTCATTAAATCATACTTAATAATTAGAAAATATATTTCCAATAACTTCAATTAAGCAGTGTTACACCGATGTTTTCCTTTTATAATTAGGGTATATTGAAAATGCAGAAATCTTTGTAATTATTGCACGTCTGTGGAATATTACATCAATTTTATTACAACACGTAGTACTTCAAGGACAATAATAATTAATCTCATAGTTGCTCATGCGATAATACTTTTATTCCTCTCGGATTCTTTAGCAGCAATTGCGTAAGAAGCTACTTGGAATGTGCTGCATTAACAACTACAATAGTTTTATAATTTCAATGTCAGCATTACTTCTAAGTAGGTATAATGTTCTATGTTACATTTTATAAATAATATAAATAGTTTATCTTCAAACTTACATGATTAATATGACTTATATGTTGCATCTATAAATCTAAATACAGTTATATATTACGGAATATTTCATTATAATGAATTATTTTATTACGAAAAAAAAGGTCATATTTTCTTGCGAAATTTAAATAATACTAGGAAATGATTTTTAATGAAATAAAAACGTAATTGTCAAAAGTTAAGTTAACGAAATTCTCGTTTTAAAATAATGAACTTGATAAAGTTTTGCTTAAATGGAAAATGAATAAATTATAGAATTCGGTCAAATTTTTTATACGAAATTACCTATAATTCCTTATTTATATTCCTTATAATGTTAGAAGTACTATAATTTATATTATGTTTTGTAAAAGACTCAAAGTTAATATGGCTAATGAATACTCATTATGTTTAATTATTATAAGTAATAAAATACATCAGGAACCAGTAATAAGACAACTCTTGTATAAAATAAATTCATATTTTCAAAGAAACTTTCTTTAATAAAGTAAATTTTTAATGCTTTAACGGAAATAGTTACATTGCAGTATATATGAAGATAAAATATATTTGCCTACTCACACGACGAAACATTCACTTGACATTTATGTACCTAACTGGAGATTTATATTATTATGTATTACTTGGTATTGGTGCCCATTTTATCGAAGCTTTGTGTGAGGCGTGTGAGATGAATGAAGATTTATTAGTGATCGAGGGTCACTCAATCCTTACTTGTCTATAAAATCCTATTATGAATGCCGCATAAATTTTCCATCTGCTTTCTCAATGAATGAAAGTGTAGTTTCGATTCTTTCACTTCAGTAAAATTGTACTTATAACATACACGGAAATTACAAAAAGTAGGTGTAAATATAAAACACATTTTAATATTTCATTTTGATGTATTGACTTTTCGAAAGTAAGGAGAAACGTAGGATTTGGTGTATCCAAGCTAAATGTTGCGTTGTATTAGTGACATGTTCTTTCTTTATCGCAAGTGTTCGTCATGTAAATATAGATGCAGATTTCGGAGTTCAATATTTTGTAATACATCACGTACTTATCACCAACGCTGTGCAAGCTAACTGTTATAACTCTGCACTATATTTTGTGACTATAAGGCCTCTGAATACAAGAAATCCTTTGTAGAACATGTTTACGTTCAAATCATTGACCTACTACAATGAATCATTTTATATACTAGCATTAATGAATAGCATAGTAATGAGGCGTCACTTTGAGCAAACTTTATTTAAACTTTGCCAACAATAATAATTGTAAAGTCGCTTCTGACCTACTACGATCGTTGTTAAATTATAAATGCCACTTAAATATTATTACCTTCATCAAGTAAACCCAAGACCTGTCAAAAGATTGACATGACGATTCCAAGAACACTGATTAATGTTAAGATTTGCATTTGCAAGGTCGTACTGCGAGCTTTGAACGGCCTAACGCTCATGAATATTTATAGAAAAAAATACTTTATTTTCATAACTAACATTATAAACATATTTTCGTATCTATTATCATGATTGTTATAAGAAAACTTTTTATATTTTATCAGAATGTAACATAAATATGTATTCCCGTTTTATTTTAGTGTACTTAATAAGAATGGTGGAAATCTGTGTATGAGAATTATCTATTGTCCATAGCTTTTCGTGGCCTAAATTGGAGTAGCTGTAAATCTACCAGAAGTGTTAATCAAACGTTGAAACCGCTTCATACTGACTGACGTGTTTGTACTTGGTACTTTAGTACGGCTTTGTCCAAACCGGAATCGAGACGAGCTGAGGCTGGCATCACATTAATTCGTTGAATTGGTAGAGGCTGCTGATATGAAAAGAGCATGAGAGTTCAAACGGAGGTCGTTCACGGGAAGGTTTATCATTTTAGTCTTTTTGTAAGTAAAATACATTATTGTTCGCAGTGCGAGACGGTGACACGGTGAAACATTATCGTATCCGTCAGCTGGACGAGGGAGGCTTTTTTATCGCTCGACGCACCACCTTCCGCACTCTTCAAGAACTTGTCGAACACTACAGTAAGGATGCCGACGGACTCTGCGTTTCTCTAAACAAACCCTGCGTACAGGTCAGTTACACTCTTACATTATTGTATAACGAAAGACTCGGTGAGACCTTTTAAGAGATTTTATTCACAATCATTACGTGTCATTAAATTAAATTGTGGAATTATTAACAAGACAAATAAATTTGTTTAAATTGTGAAATACTCCGTCAAATAAAGAATATAATATATGTACTTTCTGAATACAAGCGGTATTAACGGCCACGGAACCTAAACAAACTCTTGAGCTTGACCTGACCTTCCACCGTGATAAATGATTCAACGTAACGTTTAACAGTACTCGTATGTTAGCACAATCATAGTCATAGTCTGTATGACAAAGCAAGGTCACATCATCGGATTAAAAGAAAAATATTACGATGCTGTATACAACATGTAACATTCGATTTCGAACGGCTATAAAATTTATGGTTTTTGACGGACGAACCTTTGTGCCCGGCGCGGCGCGGCGTGAGAAATATTACAATACCTTAAATTCACCGAAGGACTAATGTTCCCGAACAAAAAGCACGCTGCATTTTAAATATTTATACAGTGCCAAAGCTTATCAACATTTTTTTTTTTAAATATCATTCAATAATGCGTTTATTCTCAGTCGTGGTCCAATACTCTAGTCGATTGTTGATTCAGTGTTACCTGGTTAGCGTCTCGGACGAACTGTTTTCTAAATTCACGAAGAATTTATTTATTACTTACAGTTGGTTCATCCAAAGAAGGCTTACATGAAACATGTAAAATGTTTATTTTAGAGATTTAGCCTAACTTAAATTGGAAGTTGTTTTTTTCAATCAACGATGATTTTTTATAACTAAATATAATCGATAACATGATTATGCTTTAAATCAATTGAGGGGTGTGTAGGCAGTGGAAATGAAATAACAAAAATAAGCTATAACAACAATTGAGATCGCAATCTCAAATACTTTAATTGTTGAATGCCTGACGCCAAACAACAAGATTAATTTTTCCACTCAATAATATTCTTCGTTGCGTGTTGCTGCAGTTAAAATGTGGGATTTAAGTAAATAATTTTTTATACGCAATTAAACAAGAAATTTTTAAATTTAATGTACAACGGCGTTCGATCAATTCGATTAATTATCGATTCCTTGGTTTTATTATTATGTTCTACTCTAGTTTTAAGTAACATAGAAAGTAACACCGCACGTAGTAGGAAAAAAACTAAAATTCACGAAAATCATTGTATATAGGAAGTTATTTAGGATTTTGTCTTGCAAAATGTTTTCTTAATGATATTTAATAGTCAAAATGCATGATTTTATGTTATGTCATTTTTTGCACGACGTATCAATTTACGTTATGTGGATATGTCATACAAGTCTTCTTAGGACGAACAAGGTGTATATATATTTTAACATAAACTGTATTAACTATGTCCGATTCAAAGATTATTAAAAATCGAATAAATCGCAATTGTCAAATGCCGAGATGCTAACTCGACTCACAGTCAAATCTTGTTTAATTGCGTGCAAGTTACACATTCGGACGTTTTATTATGTGATTATTTTTTTCTAATGCGGCTAAATACACAGTAAATAGTGTGGCCAATTGCAAACGGAAAACGTAAAATTAGTCAAGTTCATCGTTATGCAACTCAAGTTATAAACATTTTAATTGTGGAAATATGTATTATAATAAATTACAAAAAGTTTTACAATACATAGTTCGTCTTTATTTTATTTCGTGTTTCCTCATAAAAATAATGGTTCAGTTTTATCTGGCTTGACCGAACTTGACAGTTGAATCAGTTGAACTTAATCAATCGATAAAACCCAATGAGAGCTCACGAGACGCTTAAACTAAAGAAACTATCAATATTTTCTCTCGTACATAACATCGTGCTGTGCTTATATTTTTAATTTATCATAATAATGTTGGGAACGATATCAATTCAAAATCTTCCAAAAATATTCTTTTTAATGTTAATATTATTGTCATGACAAAATATAGGCTTATCGTCAACTATACTCGTCGTCGAATTGGTCTAGAGACTTGTACGAACTGTTATTTGAGGTATGCACGTCATTTACAATTTATAAAATACCGTGTTTATTCTTTCATTCCCTCGTAGGATAAATCGTATAGATGTAGATGTTTGTCTTAATCACATCAAACTTAGAGATCCCGCCAAAAAATCCCGAGTGATATTCAAAAGGAATCGAAGATGTATTTTATAATTTGCCTAAATAGCATTTGCCATTTTGTATAATACCTAGGCAAAGTGCCACAGCCAAGAGAGGCGCGGATTGCGGCGCGGCATGAGGTGCAGTAAGCGGTGAGCGGTGAAAACAAATGGTAGACAACCAATAGGAGTATGCCACAGCTACCGGCGACGCGACCTGTGGCAACAAATAATTTTGTTTTTACTGCGCGTTGAGCCTAACCTAAAAAAGTATCTATGCTTGCCCTCGTATATTCAAAAAAATTATCAGGATAGTTCCTATATTCATAATAAAGAGTATGAAATTCGCCAAGTTCTCGCCTTTTCTGGTTAACTGGGTGCGCTCCTATTCTTGACTGAATGATGTCTTGAGCTAAGAACGCACTTGTTTCAAGGCAATACCGTGCCACTTTTAATAGGGGCATTTTAATAGTTTAGCCGTTCTTATAGAACGCTGACGCCGCCGCGGTCGCAACTAGTCTAGCTGTGGCATACTACGGCAAATCACGCCGCCCGCCGCGCCTCCCGCCCCGCACCGTCAGAAACTGTGGCCAGGCCTTCGAACAATTATTGATCGAAGGGCCAGGCCCTTAAAATTCTCTTTATTTCATACATTGTCTATATCATTTAATACAATGTAAGGCATAAAATAAAACATTATGTTTAACAGCAAATTCTAACAAAACAAGTAATTTATTAACTTAAAAAAAAAGTTAATGTACAACCGTTCTGAAGTGATGAGCTTATAGACAAACAGCATTTCACTTTTATTAACCGACTTCAACAAAAGTCGGGAGGTTTCTCAGTTCGAATGGATTTTCAGCCATAACTTCTTTGTTTATGAACTGATTTGGATGATCCTTTTTTTGTTGGATACCCCTATCCCCTAGGTATCCCCATACCTCATTACCCCATTTTAATATCACTGGAATTGAACCTTTAACCTCAAAGATACACCAAGTAACTCTTCAAAATCGCTGTAGTTGGTTTTCTATTTGTTAAAAATTGTCTTGTTTATGTGTCTTGTTTGTTAGAATTTTACAGCACACAATATTCATAAAAACGTTCACTTGTATTGTTCTTGTTATATACTATAACGTCACGTTAGGGCGTCAAAATTACGGGCATTTAAAGTGCCCAAATTCGACTGAAATTTCGAACTTTTTGTTTTAAACAAAAATATAATTTTTTTTGACCAAAATATTTTTTTACGATTATAGTATAACGAAATAAGGCGTCGATTAAAATTTAAAAAAAAACGGATATACTCTATTGGGATGATGCTTTGGCGAGTTTTCGTGCGTGTACGCCCATGATGGTTTTAATATTAGTACACCCAGTTCACAACAGATGGCGTGCATGTCGTTTCATTTTCAAACAACGGTAATGTAGTCATGGGCAAAAGCTAGTTTATTATATAGGTACTTATAACAGTGTTGGAAATTGTCTAGTTGATGGCTTTCCCGAAGACGCCATTAACGGGATATTCACTGGTAGGTATAATAAATATTATAGATATTCTCTGAAGGTCGAAGCGAAATGTTGGATTTAATGGAACCTTTACATGTCCGATGATGTACATTAATATTATAGATCTTGTCTATAATACATTTACAAGTTGATTTACGTCATTCATGGATTAAAGCATAAGTTGCTAATGGCTCAAAGTTGACACGTTCAAGTATATTCCATATATTATTAAATTGAACACGACATAGTTTTTGAAGGATATTTTTATGGATTCTTATAATATAACTAGATGTACCCTACGGTTTCACCCGTGTTAAATTTATTCGCTCAACCCTCCACCACTTCACCTCCAACGCACTCGTGTAGCCTATCTTTATTCTTACTTCCTGTACTTGGTTACAGCTTTCCAGATTGTTTGACGTTCATAGTTACTGCTCCGCTAATTAAAGCAGTAGCGTGAAGTTACGTAGTATGTAACCTTCCTTAATAAATAGGTTATAAAATAAAAAAAGGATTTTTTATATCAAGCCGGTGGTGTGGGGTAGCCCTAGAGATTAGCGCGTTCCAATAAAAAAATATCTCTTGTGCATAGTGGTGTAAGAGAAGCGATTAATTAACATCACGTATTAGATGTACCGTTTATAAAAAGGTATTATGGCTGCGCGTCACTGTTGTCGAGCTCTAATTACATAAAAACTTTCAACTATATAATTAAAAAGTTAGTGAAAAGAAAACAGTTCGTTCCAGCTGCGCTATCTAGCGTCAAGGTCGTGAAGACCTCGCTTTTGTCACGGTCGATGCGTACCACAGAACAATTGTGAACGTACACAAAATAATTCACCATTTAGTAAAACACGAAAGTAAAGTCTTGTTTCCTGCGCGTGTTTTGCTCTACACACTACAAAAAACAATGTTTCGCTACACATTTTTGTTTTATGTTGTTGTTTGATATCAACAATGTTTTTGCTTTCCGTGCCGGACGGATAACATCTACACTTTTCTCCCCGCGCGGGTGAAGGAGAGTGGAGTACAATAATTTCTCAATAACTCTCGAAAGCGTCGTATTACTCGGTACATCGTGCTTTGTTTTTGTGTATTTATTAATACTAGTTGTCGCCATGTGGTCGAAATTATACCAGTGACTTTTTGATCATAGACTATTCATAATCATAATCTATTTGACATTTGCAGTATGAACGTAAACAATTAATATTATTGCTGTCACTTTTCACTCAATGACAATATCAATTTTTGGGAGGTCTAAGTTCAATGGCACTTGTCATGGTAATTAATTAATTTAATGTACACATATTATATATCCATTTTAGTTTTCTTCACTCCTACATATAAACTTTAAACATGCCAAATCCAACAGTCCTCTGTGTGCGCAATATGCCTAAAAAGGAGTTCAAAGTTTTCCCCACGTATTAACACATAGATGTTTCCTAAATATGGAACAACGAAAGAAGTTCTCTATGCCAAATCGTTCGCCTATTCTTAACTCTTGATAAATAAGTATTAAATTAGGGTCTTACTCGAAATCCATGTTTTCTCCTCGATTCCAAATTTACAATTTCAAGAATTGAAAACAACGTCTTCTGAAGACATTTTTGATAAGTTTTATGTCACTAGAGACAGCTAATATTTTAGACGCTTGCCAATCCTGTAAAGCATGAGACGATATGTTTATACTTTGTAAACAAAATTTGTTTTGTCTAGTGTGTATGGCGAAACACGAGCAGGAGAGACAGACGGCTTAACGAAGTCTTCATTCGAACTCGTTATTTTACTATTTTAAAAGTATCCATTATCTTTAGAATATTGTAATAAGCGATAAAATGAAAGATTTTATAATATACAACACAAACTTCATTATGTCACAATATATCTATTTATTTACCTCCATCACCAATCGATTTGTTGAAATATCTCTACGACTATGAATGTTGCCAACAATCATTCAGTTTCCAAATATATTACAAATTACTATATTGCTTAATGTAGTAGCAATAAAAACTATTACCTAAAGTAAAATCGTTTCGTTGTGACAACTAGTTATTTTCTTTCGATCCGGATCGTCTTGTTGTTCACTTTCGAAGACTAATACTTATCGTGCATAAAATGTCTACACCGCAAGAATGTATTATTTTACACCTCAGTAATTATTCAAAAATGACCATTGAGTGTTCGTTGATCGAAATGTTAAATGGTGATGAACTGAAAACCACAGAGTTGATCGAAATTAATCTGTGGCTTATTTACTTCCTACCATTGTTAACTAAATTTTCATGACCAGTACAGATTTTATATGTGTTTGATCTTGTTCTTACGTTTATCTCATCTAAGTAGGGTCGGCATAATATGTTTTTTAAATTTTTTTTTTTCTTTATACTTGTATGTATAATTTTAACACAATCCCACCTTAAAAAAATAATAACACACATACAAGGCCAGAGAGGAACTGGCTCTTAAATGCAGCTACCGGAGCACACCTATATGTACTTGGTGGCAACAGATTTTGAACTTGCAGATGGTAGCCAACAGTACGACCTTTACAAAATGCCCTATCACCATGCTTTACGCGCACCCGTGGTAGTCGAAACCGCGACCTTGTTTTTTTTTTTTAATCAAACACTCGTTACAACCTATAATTGCTTATTGACGACCTTCACGTATTTAATTTGTAAAGCATCGTTCATTGCACTCGTAAATCTATGTTGCTTATTATTATAGTTCAGCATAATTTATATTCTCACCTGAGTTCACCGATGATTTAAGTTACAGTTTAGAATTATACGTCAATTCATGAATATTAAAACAGTCACGTGACTTTAGACACATTGAATTCTCATACAAAATATATTGACTGAATCAGATTCTTTTAAATGAATATGAATTAGGTACATCACAAATAATTGTACGCTGGGAGGTCCAAAAGTTCGTGGAATGCAGGGGATGGAGTAGGGACAGGGGCGCTCGCTTAGTGTCCTACTAATTGGGGACTTATCATTAGTATATGAATTGAATTTCAGCCTTATTGCGCCATTCGTTTAGGAACACTCGCCTGTTAAACAAGTCTATCCGGGAGAAAACTGAAACTATGGCGAAAATTGGACACCATACTGTGATAAAATTTCTTACCAAGCAAGGAAAGAACGCTCAGACCATTTAGAATGAAATGGAAAACGTTTATGGGGAACAGTGCTCCAGTTAATTAATGATTTACCAGTGGCATGGTCTTTTTTAACATGGTCGGGAGTTGATTGAAGACGACCCCCGCTCAGGAAGGCCAGTCGAGGCCACCACATCAGACATCGTCGAAAAAGTGGAAAAAATTGTACTGGAGGACACCCGTTTGAAGAAAAAGCATTAGTTGGAATATCAGTTATCACCATTTTGCGAATTCTACATCACCTTGGTATAGCAAAAGTCAGTGCAAAATGGGTACCGAGAATGCTCACGCCGCTTCAGAAAGAGCAGAGCGTTGATGCGTCAAAACAATTTTTGGAGTCGTGTGGAGACGAACCTGCACAGATTTTAGAGCGGATTGTTACCGAAGATGAAACATGGGTTCATCACTTTGATCCTGAGTTCATGCAATGCCATAAAAAGGGGATACCACCGCCAAAGTGTCGGAGTCGGCTGGAAAGTCGATGGCAATTGTTTTGGGATTGTGAGGGGATAATACTGATTGTTTACAAAGAAAAGGGAAGGACCATAACCGGAGAATACTACGCAACGATACTAGAAAAATTAAAGGAAGCCATCAAGGAAAAACGTCGAGGAAAATTGACCAAAGGTGTGTTGCTTTTCCAAGACAACCCGCCAGTTCACAAGAGCAGAGTTGCAATGGCTGCTCTGCACACGCATGGCATCGAATCCCTAGTCCGCCCACCCTACAGTCCCCCAGATCTGGCCCCAAACGATTTGTATTTGTTTCCCAGTTTAAAAATAGACTTAAGGGGCAAAATATTTTTACGATGGCTTACAAAAAAATAATATCCATAGATCTAATAAATGTATTCAGCTTAAGGGTGATTATATTATAAAAGGAAAAGTAGATTTATTGTTTCATTTTATTTAAAACCCTTCCATTCCACGAACTTTTGGACCTCCCCTCGTAACTAGCGGTCGCCCAATAATCGAAATTCGACCAGCGACTTTTTAGTCATAGACTATTTTCTGTTTGAAATTTGCAGTACGAACCTATACAATGAATATTATATCACTTGCTGACACTTTTCATTAAGTGACAATGTCAATATTTTGGGGGGTCTAAATTTAATGACACTGGCCGATTTAGGGTTCGCAGTATTAATTTATTTAATATAATATATTAGTAACATATCTTATAGATAAATTTTAGCTTTCTGCACTCCTCCATATATACTTTAACCATGCCAAATCTCAGTCTTCCGTGCACCCAATACGCTTAAAAAGGAGTACAAAGTTTTTGCTTCACGTATTAATTGATGATAATAATATATATTATTAAAAAGTATTATTATTATGCAATCGTTTAAATTGGTTCTTTAGATACATCCTCGTTATATATTGATTCTTGAAACAATAAATGTAGTGTGATGTTTTATGAGCTCGATTTAATGTAGATAATAATATGAGCCATTCCTATTAATTTTCAATAATAATACAATTCTTAATAGCAACAAAATCCGTCGATGTAATAATACAAGCTGTAATTTTTTGATGTGAAAACTTCTTAAGCACGTTGGACACTTTTGGGATGGGGAAAAGCACTGAACTCGCGTGACCGTCACGCTCAGATACATAATAAACCTACGACTGACAATTTTTTTAATAAATGGGGTTTGATTGACTGCTCTAGTTAAGGGTTTAATAAAAAAAAAATCTATTTCTCATATTTTCGAATATACCTACACAATACCGTCTCAAAAATTTACACTAAGTATACATATAAATAATAACCTTATTTAAATGTGTTTCAATTTTTTACTGTTGATTTCAAAATTAAATACAGTTATCGAAAATAATGAGGTTATTAGAATAACATAATAATATTGTAATGGCTTCTCGTGTAATTTTTTAATAAGTCACGTTTGGTCACGTGAATATCATAATAGTAGTGTCTTATTATTTGCAACATTTCAAATTCTTTAACAATTATTGATTTATAACTATAGTTTTTTATGTTTATTTATTTGCCAAGGTGATGTTAGGACATTCGTTCCAGACTGGAACACGATCACCATTTTGGTATTGTTGTAACCAGTTTTAGCGCATCGTGTTCAGTGATTGGCCTGACTCGAGGAGTAGATATACGTAGATACCTATATCTATCTATCTATCTTCGAGCAAGCTTTTCGGCGTGTTATTGCAACTACTGCGTATCTTTAATTCTCACTCTGTCTATATTTTCCACTGTCTTGTAGTGCATAAATCACTGGGCTTTCATTAAAGGCAAAAAATTTGAAGTCCATTTGTGACGATTAAACTTTATCGAAATACTGGCCACCAAATAAGTACAAATGCTGATGCAAGACCTAAGTTCATGGTCAACGAAATTCCAATAAGAAAACTTGAATTTTGTAAATTTACGCCATTTCGAGGCCTTGATCTTACGAGACATGTCGTTGTCGAACTCCAATTAGTAGAATTAGTTACATAATTATGTTAAATATTTAGGAATTCGCTAGAGGATACTCTATAAAAGGTTTTTTTTCTTAATTTATTTCTGTCTTCATTTTTAATGTGAGAATCCTATTAAAATGGCGATTGCAACATCGTTAGGAACAAATAATATGCATGCGATGTTTGTCCATAAGAAATTGTTGCACTTAACGCAGTTCATAATTCGCATTAAATAATGTGTCGAATATGTACTGATCGGGTATAAATTTCAAGCATATTAAAATGTAACCTTTCCAACTTTAAACCTGTTAGTTTCGTATCTTAAATTTACAAGATTTTTGCGATGTTCTTGTGTGTCACAATTTCACACTAAATGGACGAATACCAGTTAAAAGGTACTAATACTAAACAGTGTTTATTATTGAAGTAATATAAAGTGATGATGATAGACCAGTGGTAGCGTGTATGGAGACCGTGTCAATAGACGTGAGTTAGAATTCATGCAATAAGTCTGACCTTACGGTGAAAAAAACATCGTGAAGAAACCATAGCATGGTGGTAGGGCGTTTTCTAATGCTCGCCTGGCTAGGTAAACCACCTCCGAGTTGCAAATTTGTCGCCAAGCACAGACATATAGGTATGTTCTGGCAGCTTCATCGCATTAAAGGTAACTCGGGGAATGACAAACAAACAAAAGTTGAAGAAATAATCACTGGTGAAGTCGCAAATAAACGCTAGTTTGAATTTAAATTATGTAATTTTATTTGCATTAGCACACATGCACACCGGCCGATGGTTGTCGCCCCTTCACTTTGCTACTTGTGCCTTATCGATTCACAGTTAGCACCTTGATCGTTACATTGTTCCCCTATGTTTATTTACTTAAAAATTACTTAATTACTTAGTGGTAACTATGTCTGTTATGGACTCTATAATACATACTAATAAGCCTACTTCTGTAGGTTTATAATATTCTCAAGATTGACATTATGTATTTGTTTTATTATAACTGCAGTTCTGTGTTCAAATATTTGTTATATTATGCAGTACGAATATACAGAAGTAGTATTATTTAAGATACTATGTTAGTCACTAGCCCAATATTTGGTACATCTCTGACACACACACATACATTTTTAATTTGCATGTTTAATGTTGCTTACCGGGGCAAGGGGGTCGGTGTGTCTAAGGAAACGTGACTTACGAAGCTCATCAAATAATTTTGCAAAAAAATTTCTCGGTTTCTTTTGTTATGATAGAAAGTCATTCGTTTCATTTTGTAAATATATATAAATATTTTTACGTATACTTACACATATTTCTGTCACGTTATATTTACTCATGTTTTGTTTTTTCGACGTGTCGGTGCTAGCGTTGCGCGCGGTCTTTTATAATCAAAGTTGTATTATTGCGAATAATAAATATTTTAAAATACTGAAATCTGTTTTCTATTAAATGCCATATATCATATAGAGGGAGATCTATCATTCGCGACGCAATATTGATAGGGGGAGACGCAGAAAATGTGGCATAGCGTGACGGGGGTCTAAAAAAGTAGTTTAATCATGTTCTGTATAAGTAGATTATACATAAGCTGTGGTTAGTACATTAATAATTATAGTGTCATTTTTGCAAAAGTAAACTCAAAAACCAGTTATATCTAAATAATGTTTTAAAATTCTTTAAAATTAACCTCTTTATTAAATAGCATCTAGCAATATGATTTCTTGTTACACTTCTTGCAACAGTTTACCCATTCATTGTAATTTATTACATTTCAAACGGATGAGACGAAGGTTACTCACAAGTTTCCTATTTTGCTGTTATTGTAGTAATTTTAACATCTAGTTTATAAACAACTAATATAACTTATATGTATTTGTGATTAAATGGACAAATTATTGCATATTCTACTAGATATAATATATTTATTGAGTGCTCGCTAGTTGATGCACTCCGTTCAACATGATCGATTGTATAACAAAAGAATTCACACATTCTGCAACAGACCTAGCCAACGGTTATATCAACTATAAATGTTTTTTTTGTTCACATTCACTAAAAACCGTCGAACTTTAAATTTGATTTTGTTAACATGGTTGTGTATTTTTGTATAGTACAAAAAAAAAAACAACCAAACAAGCATACGGCCCGCTTGATTGTAAGCGGTCACCGTAGCCTATGGACACTTGTAACACCATAGGTATTACTAGTGCGTCGCCGACCTTGAACCCCCTATTTCCAAAGAGCTCTGGAAATCCTAAACACAGCAGGAATACAACATAAGGTTATTTAGCTACGATCTTTTGTAGGGTAGGGAAGCATTCCACCAGTCGGATTGCCCCAAGTAAAAATCTTAAAAGGCTCTTTAAAATTAAATTATTGCAATGATTGATTTTCAAAAAATAAAATTGTGTACAAGTAGTTATTGCATATCTATATACAAATATGTTAATACGCTTTAACTGAGATTTATTGTACGTAATAAGCACATGTGATGAAGAACGACAGGCGCCGCGCCGCACCGCGCCGCGCCGCGCACCAGACACACGCGGTCGGTACTCATAGCTGTGCTCGCACTGCTTGCCCGTGCCTCGGTTTTATGTTACCACTTAAAACGCGGTGTGCATAAAAAATTACACGAATCTGTCATGTTGCTAGCCAGGGTGCATAGGACTGCCAACGGCAGACACCTCAGGCCTCACACTGCGTCATCGAACTTTAAAATCACACAGTCGGCACATGACAATGAAAACACCAGTTTATCTGTCTTTGACTCGTCTCCCATACCTTATGCATCTAACCAAATGTGATATCGTCTTTACCCGACAAATCTACGAAGACTGATACACAAATTAACGTAATTTATTTTAAAAAGGAATCAAAGTAAACTTAATCGATTCGACTGGTCTTTAGCGTTACTATGATTAATGATCGTGGAGCGCCGCGTGTTAACATTTATACATTTTCTAATCTACGACGGATATAATGAAGGATAGGCGTTCAAAACAAAACACTTTCGCAAACTCGTGGACGATTTCACGAACGCAAGCCAAATCAGTAATTATACGACTTTGAATAGATAAACAACCTTAAAAGTGCAAAGTACTACTACAATTATTTGCTTTTTACGAGCTATTGTTTCATGAATAAACTGTAATTATTAATGGACGATCTAATCATACTCCGTGGTCTAAGAGTTTAATTGGTTATAGATTGTTATTGTATTTTTATGGTTTGTTGTTATATAAACTTTCCTTTTTCCTCGTGTTATTATTCTATCGGTGAAGAAAAATCATATTATGACTGTTGTAAAATTAGTATAATTTTGAAACATCCTCACCATAATATTCAAGGGTGAAGCGTGGATTTTGGAAGAGTAAACTAATGTTATTTTTTGTACTAAACTTGACAACATAACTTAAGCACATGCTTACCGTAAGGTATAGACCAAAAACAACGTCGAATGCTGCTGAAATACCTGTTCACTCTGCGTTTGAAGAACCAATATTATAGGAAGGAGCGAAAATATTGACTGGAAGGAACATTCCACATACACGGTTACCAAGCGCTTATCGACACCTTCCTAGAGGATTCCTGGCCTACCCTGCCCGTATCCTAGCTACGCCTATAATAATATTATAAATTAACTTTAGAATTTTTACCTCATATCTATACAACTAATTTATAAGAAATACTTATGCTTGTTTATAGATTGAGAAACCAGTGACCGAGGGATTGTCTCACAGAACGCGCGATCAATGGGAAATCGATCGCGCCTCGTTGAAATTCGTTCGAAAACTCGGTCACGGACAATTCGGCGAAGTATGGGAGGGTTTGTGGAACAATACTACCCCCGTCGCAGTGAAGACACTCAAGTCCGGCACCATGGATCCGAAAGACTTCCTCGCAGAAGCGCAGATAATGAAGAAACTACGTCATAGCAAACTAATACAGTTGTACGCTGTATGCACTCTAGAGGAACCTATTTACATCATTACAGAACTTATGAAGCACGGATCATTGTTGGATTTCTTGCAAGGTAAATTTTATTCTTCATGTATTAGTTATAAGTTATAAGTAATTATGTATAAGTTTTAATATAAGTCCGCCGCGTATTAGTGAATCTGTTTTTTTTTTCGTGGGCTATTTTACAAACCATAATGCCAAGACAAATCCAATATGACCCTTAAAAATTAAAATTATGTATTTAGATTATCACGAAGGCGTACTTATTTAGCTTTGTAATTTTTGCGTAACTTGATATGGTTATCATGGGTAGTTCTAATCACTTCCCAAGGCCAAGGCAAGGGTATGAATTTCAAATAAATTAAAATTTATTGTAGGATCTAAAACTAGAAACAATTATTGAAATAAAAGTTAATTATTTCTAATATACATTTGTATTGCCTGTGTGAATTCAGTGTACTTTTTCTTTAAAGCTACTGACTTGACACTGGCAGAAGTTGTATTTACAAGACGCTATTTAAAAAAAAATTAAGTTGACTATCAATAATGTTTTGATTTATAACTACTTCTTTTAATAAAACGTACAGTTATTAGTAAAATTAACACCCACCACATAAACAATACAATAGTGACAATACTCATAAAGAATTATAAAAATAATCCCCAACTTCATTTATATTATGTATCATGGGAATTACTGTTCGTGGCACTTCTAAATGATTTTCGTTTTTTGTTTAAATTGAAAATAATTAAATTATTTATTTTGATAATTTACACAGTTAATAACTATTTAAGAATAATTTGAATACTAATATCACATTTTTGCCCTATAATTAATTACTCCAAAACTAATTTCAATAATTTGTTTAGTTGAAAACCACATTATTTATTACATTTATTGTGTTTTCTTCCGAGAAAATCACGTCAATTCCTATCTATGGAACTGAAGTCAAACTGAAGCTAAATATCCCACCTAATTATTATTAGAAGTGTATCTAACATGAATAAACAATTAAATAAAACCTAATATCAGCAATCATAATTAATTAATGTCATTGTCTAAAAGTACATATTATTAATAATATTTATTTATTATCATAATCCACCGATTAGTCAATTTAAATTAACAATTAAAAAGTGCTTTATTATGAATATTGCATTTTTTTTTTGTACAGGTAAAGGTCGTGGCCTGAAACTGCAACAGTTAATCGACATGGCGGCGCAGATAGCGGCCGGCATGGCTTATCTTGAGTCGCAAAACTACATCCACCGGGACCTAGCTGCAAGGAACGTGCTCGTCGGTGACTCCAACATCGTCAAGATCGCAGACTTCGGCCTCGCTAGACTTATCAAAGTAATTTGTCGAAACTTTTTTATAGCTTTAGCGTTTGGCCACAATCACACCTGATCTTAAGTGACGATGTGGGTCAATCGTAGTGGGGGACTGGCTCTTAAGTGCGACTGCCAGAATACATCTATCACTTATAGATATGTTATGTGTATGTATGATGTACTTGGCGACCGATCTTCATCACGAGAATAGCAGCTAGCCAGACGGTCATTTAGGAAATGCTCTACCACAATACTCAGCTTGACCTAAAAATGCGCAGAACTTAAGTACTACCCATAAAAGTTCTACATCTATCATTTTTTTTATTGCTAAAATATACGAACTAGCGAACTCGGCATTTCAGTGTGTGTAATTTTTTTTTATTGATGATCATTTTTATGTTACTCGTTACGTTACACTCGTCAGTTAACTATAACGATTCTAAAATACCACATATTTATTTATATATAACGCAAAATTCTTAATCTGGTTTTTAAAATGTGTTTTACATTGATAAGTAACTATTTACGAAACATTTCTAAATAATATGAAACTGCATTCAAACGTATAAATTTAATGGCAAAGCAATTTTAATATTACAGATACCTATATATTAATATTTTGATATATATGTATGTAGTGAAACTTGCATTGGTAGTAAATTTTTAATATGAAATTCTAAAGGACAGCCAAGTGAAAGGTGATAGACGCCACTCGAGTTTGTGTATGCGCATAATATGAAAGAGATTTATTTAGAACTTCTCGTGTTTTAATCATTTTGTAACATTCAGATTAGAAATCGGAATCGAGAAAACGGCTCTTCTCATGATCCTTAACTTCTCAAACCAATTTCTTTATTATTACTTTATCGTATAGTATAACATTAAAAAGCTTTTTCTTTGTTGTTTGAACGCGCTAATCTTTGGAACTACCGGTCGGATTTGATAAATACTTTTTGCATTTGGTAGCCTATTGGGGAAGGTTTTATAGGCTGTATATCATTAGGCTATGTATGATATTTTGGAGCGGAGCAATTGCCATACACGAACGGCGTTCTCTATCAGTAAATCAGAATAAAAAAAACCGCGGTGAACAGCCGTTCAGCTAGCTATCATATTTACTTTAAACTCTTTTTAACTCACATTAAAATATATATATATATATATAGTGACGATAGGAAGACAAATTGACTAACATGAATAAATAACATGTCTAATTTTACATATTAGTTAATTTTAGCCTTTTCACCTTCGATACATTTTCAAAAAATGTCTATGTCCATGATTTGATATGTAGACTCACACTAACGCGGCAACGCTAGTATTTCATTTTACCTAACCAATGTAATCAATACATAGTACAAAAAAAATCATTATCCGCGTCTGTCTGTTTGTCCGCTTACTTCTCTAAACCACGCAACGGATATTTTTACGGTTTTCACTGTCATTTAGAGATTTTTTTTTACAAATTTATACACGTGTACAATACATTCCAATTAACTTTTTGTATATTAAAAAAAATTCAATGTATGTAATTATTAAAGAATTGTAGTTTTTAAAAATCAAAAATTTCGCGATAGCATAGTCTATCATCTCCTATTGTTGACTCACAGTAACCATTTTTATCTTCAACATAATAATTAAAAACATTAGGTTCTTTGCGAAACTATTTTCTACAAATCAGTATTAATCTTTATCCATATAAATGTTATTAAACTTGGGTATTTAATGTAGATAAAAAAAATTATTTACATTATAATATCATTTAAATGAATACCACCAAGATTGCAATAAACCAAAGAAATCATTCGCAGTGAATCGGCTGACTGGCACTGCACCTATGATGAATTAGGCGTCACAAGCCAAGCACACTTTCTTAACTATTAAGTTATGAACTAAAGCGATGACATTTAAATCATGCTTTATTAAACATAAAATAGACCACTTTCTAAATTGCACCCGTGCGAAGCTGGGGCGGGTCACTAGTGTATTAATAAAATACAACATTGTACCTGTAGCTGTGCTCAAAGGTATCAATATGTAGTTAAATATAACTTAAGAAAATAAATGTAAGGTGACCGCAGACGAGCTTTTTGCGGCTTTCTATGATTCATCTCGCTAGTCATTTCTCTTCAAGGTTAACATCGTAACTCTACCTTAGATATCTGATCGACTTTGTTGAACACTAAGTTGATGTTACACTTGCGGTTTATTATACTGGTTTTTACCAGCGATACATGCTAGTTTTGAAATATATTCCAAGCAAACAAACTTACTTGAGTTCGCAATCCCTGCAATGAGCCCGAGCTTTCGGCGAAGGACAACATCGTGATGAAATCGTAGCATGGTGTTAAGGATTTTTCTAATGCACGCCTGGCTAGCTACTATCCGCAAGTTGAGTATCTGTCTCCAAGCACCTAAAGGTTTGTTAAGGCAGCTGTACTGCAGAGCCAGTCCATCCACTGAGCTCAGTGTGTTACCATCTTGGGCGACATCTTCACTTAACACCAGGTGAGATTGTGACTAATCGCTAAACCTATATAAAGATAATTAAAAGCTCACGATTTCAACAGTAACACTACATGTGTTCACACATACAGGTCAACTTGCAACACCAAATTAAAATTATACCCTTTACGCATATTATATTACAAAACTAGCTGTGTCCACGGCTTCGCTCACGTGGACTACAGAATGACTCCACGAATATTGCTCCCCCGCTCCCGGCTATTTTAAAGACTAAAATACTTATTGTGGATGTTCCCTTAGAAGATAGACGTATAATCTCGCTGACTTTTTTGTAGGTCTTTTTAATGCCTACAATTATGTACTACATCAATTTACTATATCTCATGGTTTACTCAGCGTAAGCCATTTAAGCGCCCGAATTTATTCACCATGACCAGATTTGTTTTAATTGTGCAGAACCCCAACTCTTTTTCTAAAATAAAAGTAGTCTAAGTTATTTCCTATAAAATCAACTATCTACAAGTGAAAGTCCCGTCAAAATCAGTCCAACCATTTTCGGAGATTACCCGGAATAAACAGACACACACATTTTCTGTCAAAAATTTAAGAAATGGTTTTTTTTTTGTTATAGCTGTCGTATATACTTTCATATGCATTTAGTAATTTTGACATTACAAACAGAAACTTCAATTTTATTAATTGTATAAATAAGTTTTACAATGTACGTATGCGTTACATTTTACTTTCATATTTACAGTGTATGTTTATCGATATACTTAACTCTTGCAAAACAAGCGTGGTAGTTATTGTGTTTTGTTAAAATATTAGGTTTTAATTTTGTTTGTTTTTTTGTTCACAGGAAGACGAATATGAAGCGCGTGTCGGAGCACGGTTCCCAATAAAGTGGACGGCGCCCGAGGCGGCAAATTACAGCAAGTTTTCTATCAAATCTGATGTGTGGTCATTCGGCATACTCCTCACAGAGCTTGTCACTTATGGCCGAACTCCTTATCCCGGTAAACAATTTTACAAAATAAAATATATTTATTAACATACATTTTAAATGTTTAAAACCCTTGAAATCCTTGTTTATCTAAAAGGTTGTGGCTTCCTTCACATAATTTATTGATATGCGGGTATTTGTTTGAACAAAACCTTTGCATTTTTTAAGCGTTTTCCACTTTTCATAGACCGAATTATTCGAATTCAATTGGATTTTTTTTTATCCTGGTCAGTTTCCTTTTTTTTCTCAGTTTACTTTTTTTTCTCTCTCTCTCTCTCTCTTAGTGGGCTTTTACAGCTGGTGTATACCAGCCGCATCGGAACATAACCAAGTTCAACACAAGAACACAAAATTATGCTAAACAATTTACTAAATAATAGAACTACATACTTCTTTCCATAATGATATTACCTTAAAATGTTACTAAAATTGTATAGTAAAATATGAAAGGTCGTGAATTAAGAGCACTATAATATTTACCAATGAAGTTTCCTTCAAAAACACAAATATTCTTTTAATAAACACTAACACACCCCAACATTTCATCTGTGTTGAATTTATGTGATCAATTCCATTTTGCCGCTGCCAACCTGTACTACTACAACTACTATAAAAAAAATTGCATGTTTTATGATTTTTATTTTATTAGTGCGGAACCCTAATTGCTTTTCTAAAATAAGAGTAGCCTAAGTTACTCCTTATAACATCTGTTATCTGCTAGTGAAATTCCCGTCAAAATCGGTCCAACCGTTTCGGAGATTACCCGGAACAAACAGACACAAAAAAAAAATTGTTCGCTACAGGGTTCAGCGCAAATAAAAAAAAACTGGCCATGATGAATCAATTTGGGTACTTAAATGATTTATTAAAAAGCTGTTATTTTGACATTACAAACAATTTTATTTATTTGTATAAATTTGTATTTTAAACTATAATATGGTCGTTGTTTCAGGTATGACAAATGCCGAAGTATTACATCAGGTAGAGCACGGGTACCGCATGCCGTGCCCGCAGAACTGTCCCGCCGCGCTCTACGAGATCATGCTCGAGTGCTGGCACAAGGACCCGCTCAAACGACCCACATTCGAAACACTGCAATGGAAGCTCGAGGACTTCTTCACCATGGACAACTCCGAATATAAGGAAGCTTCCACCTACTGAGCCAGGCCCTCCCTGCCGCCCTACCGACATGCACATTCGCATCATGTAAGACAAAAAACAAATGAAATACCACTTAAGAATTACATATTATTTTTCATTTATACTATTTTGTATGAAACATAAGACAAAATTAAAACATACAAATTACGACCTTAAAAAACACTTAAGAACGTTTTGGTTGGGTGGTAGCACTCAACGATTGTGTCTAACTGGACCATGACCACCAAACACCAGATGTAACACCTTGCCATAGTGACGTTCCGAGATAGGCGGGTATTTATCCAGTAAACAAACAGGGTCCTAGGGATCCTACAATGTACATGGTGATAAACCTGTCACAGACACTCTCTTTAGATTTGTTGCCTTTTGCTATCAGCCAGTATATATCCATCTGGTGACTTTATATGAGTCATGTTTTGCATGTTCTT
This sequence comes from Saturnia japonica, assembly GCA_033032175.1. NCBI lineage: Eukaryota > Metazoa > Arthropoda > Insecta > Lepidoptera > Saturniidae > Saturnia > Saturnia japonica. The sequence continues at coordinate 11,604,956 of CM065318.1, forward strand.
TTTGTTTGGATTGTACTATGCTTGCCTTCCCCATATATCTCTTATCCCATCTTGAAATATCAATGAGCCGGTAAGAAACTTGATCGGGTTTATTCATGTTTTTTATGTAAGGCGTGTCGAATTACATCTTCTGCACTGAGACACCCTTTTTTATCCTGGGGAAATCCTGTATTGGATCCGCCTCCCGAGCCCCAACTGACCACCCAAGCTAACCTCACCTGCACGTGGTGCGCCCTGCTGAGCAACGAACGTGGAAATAGCGATAGCGGGGTGATAGAGCCCGACTGGGTCGTGACCACCATGTATGTGGTGCATATCCAACTGAATTTATGCAAAGCTGCGACCGTCGGTGGATTACGATCCCTCGGTAGTCGCCGTTGTGTTAGGATTGTAGGACGCTTACAATCATGGACAGTAATGTCAATTTGCCGCGCTATTGTAAAACAATTAAAGCCGATATGGAGTGTTAAATACCTATCTACTAACGTATCGTCGTTCCGCAGAGTCCAGGGCTGTACCATATGCCGCCGGAGCTGCAGTTGCTGCACAACAGCGCGTCGATGCAGTACCTACAGATGCATCCACTCGCGGCGCAGACGAGCCTCGCGCAGATGCAGGCGGTGCACCAGGCCAGCTTGCAGCCCCCGCAGGCGGGTGTTGTCGGGGGGGTGCGAGCGCCGCGCCCCTCCCGCCCGCTCTGTCTGCACCACGCGCCGCGACACAACCCGCTCGTCGGCGCTCCGCCCGCTTACCGCACGCCCTAGGCGTCCGCGACTCGCACACAACGCCCGCAATTTTGGATCATTACTGTTAACTAAACATCGATAATAACCTCATCAGTATCTCGAAAAGTATCGATGATAAACAACGATATTAATAATACTACCTACATATTTTAACACCTGTTTTTTAAAGGAGGTTCTCATTTCTAATGTATATTTTTTATGGATGTTCAGCCATAACTACTTCGTTTATGGACTTTTCTTTTCGTTGAGGTGACCTCACGGGTGGTCACTTTTTAATTTAATTGCCATTGAACCTTCTTGAAAGATAAGCCAGAAAATTCTTCAAAATCATTAAAATTATTTTCTTTTTTGTTAAATAATTGTCTTGTTATCATCTAGACACTAGTTTTAATGTTTATACTTCACCAATATCATCCATCCTTACCTCTATCCACTAATACGAGCTATCGAACGATTCGAAGCCGACCGTATAATAAAATCGATGGAAGAAATCGTTATACACTTATCGTTTGCATACGATAATTGTATTGATGATTTAGAGCGCACCGTGAAAGGTGGACGCCAATTGTCGACAATAAGTCTTATAAAATGAAACACGTCGATTTCAAAAACCTATTAATTTATTAATCTCACGCTTTACCAATAAATATTTGAGGTAAAAATTTACTTTGGGATTTTTGAAATGTCATGTTCTCGTAAATATTTGTCACAAATTACGACCCAGAAGTGGGCACGATGGTTTCAAACGTCACAGTCGCTTCGTTCGTAAATAGTAAACCCAGTGTCGGCAGTAAAACATTATGTACGACAGTGTTAATATTTCGAAATAATTAATTATAAATACGTCATAAACACTTCTTAATAATAAAAAAAAATGTCGAGTCTTGTAGTGAGTAAGGTAACGAATTATGCAAAGCTAGAAAAATGAATTGCAATAATAAAAATGCAGAAATAGTAGTTTTGATATTATTTACTTTGCTGCCTCCGCTTGGTATAAAAAGGGTACTAGGTGCAAATAGCAATGTGAAGAAAATCCCAACAAATATATACAATGAACAACGTTACTTACTACTAAATTACTCCTTTATAAACAAAATAATATAAAATGCCATTTTATTACTCTTTCATCAATAACATGATATAATAGTTTAATTTAGACTGTGTACAACTTTTCCAAGTGTATATTTAGTTTACTATACATAATTTTTTACAGTTCTCGTAAGTGTTATAAGCCTCTTTGTAAATTGATTTATTTTCAATTTGAGACTATCAATTGAGGCCCCGAGAACTAGAGTGGTCTATCTGCTTTTATCGATAAATTTAATTATTAACATATTTTTAAATTTAAAAATGTGCTTTTATAAAACCACAATGCCCTAAAGTTATTCACGTGCTACTAACATAGATGGCAGCATGGACTTAAAAACTTTAGGTCATTGTGGTTTTATAAAAGCACGTTTTTAGATTATGAATATATTAATAGCCCATACTATAGAAAAAAGATGATAGGCGAATATGGTTCTCGTGGCTTCAATTCTTGGAAACTGTCAAGGAATTCCGTACAGCGCCTTAATATTACATTTAATAGTATTCGCATAGCTATATTACAATGGCATATCACAGTTTTTTATACTGTCGTAATTTTACTTTGTCGTAAGCTTTCCCATTTTCTCTTGAAAATTAATAAAATATTTTCTATCAGCTGATGTAATAATAGTGGATCATAGTGATTCGGTTATGAGAAATTGCTTTTAAGTAATAATATCGAGGTAAGAGGCTATTTATTGCGTCGAGTGTGAATCTGTTTCATGTTAACATTGTTATGGGGGTATGATTGTCGATGGCGGAGTGTTTGTGTGTCGATTGTCTATGGGCGAGTATGGTGCCCGGCGGACACAGTACGAGTGTGCATATAGGAGGAATTTTAGGTTCGGCAGGGATAAATTTTCGTGTATAGAACACGAAACTTTAAGGATTTATGTTGTTCTAAAGAGGCACATTAACCGATCAGGTATTGATTGTCACTTTTCGTATACCACGTTTAATGTAGTATATATATATATATATATTATATTTTATATGATTGGTGATAGATGCCAAATAATCCTAATAAAGAACTGAATTTTATATACATATTACTGTTCTGAGGGTATTTAGTGTTAAGGGTTTTTATTTAATTTAATGAAAGGTCGAAAGAATCTTATTTATATAACATTATTTTGTTATTTAATTCAGTGGCAGTTTTGTGAACTCTCATGCTCAACTTTAGTAAATTTGATTTTTATCCAGTATTGATGTTTATTTGTGCCAATATTTTAATTTTAAGCCAAATTATATGTATTCCTTAGTAATATAATTTTTACTATATTCAATTTAAAAAAAGCCTTTTAACTACGGTCTTGATTGTTAGTAAAATATAAAACTGAATGTCATTATTGGCCTAAGTAAATAATTAATATTCTTTAATAAGTAAGTTTTATATGTAATATGGTAAAATATTATATATACAGTTATTTATGAAGACTAAAAGTACGTCGAACTATTTTATTGATTGCGCAATTTTATAGAAAAAGTTATAACTATGCAATATAAGTTTCCGACCCGGTGCTTAGCGTTAATATGATAACGTATATTCTATACATCCTCAGAACATTTCGACGGACAAATTGGTCGGTTATGTTTGACACGATAATCAGATTTTTAAATATAATTAATAATGTACACTGTAATTACAAAGAAATAGTATGTTTTGTACAATAAATTCTCGCGTGACCTATTATTATATGACATATTGTATATAGTACCTATCAAGAGTTAGATGCTGGTAATAATTGCGTTAAGTGATATTAGAAAGTTTGTATTATGATAAAACGTTTTACATAGTTCGAAGTCGACTCGATCATTCCAATTGGATCATCGCAATAAATTGTTAACGACCAATTTTGAAAACAACAATTTTCGAAGCCAAATCGCACAAATAATAAATTGATTAATCTCGTATTTTTTTAAGAATCATAGATTTCGACGTCACAAAATACCCAAATTAAAATTTAGTATTTAAAAAAGGAAACCTGTAAATAATGCAATTTTTTTAACTTTAGCAAAATTTCCTTTCTATACTTATTTATATTCGTGAAATGAAACAAAAACTCGATAATGTACTGTTTTATCTCAATGCACTGTGGAAAATCCAAATGTTCCAAGATTATAAAATATATCAAACAATTAATAGTATTCGTTTGATATCTCCTTAACTTATTAATGATTCCATCATTATTATTTACTTTCCTATATCATTACATGTATAATTTATTTTTACACATAAATGATAACTGTTAAGTTAACTAGCTGTATAAATACGCTTTACGCTTTATTGAAATGGCTAATTAATTACGCAGAGTATGTCCCGTAAGGCAATGCTATAATCATATGTTTAGATAGCCAAGTTATTAGGTATTTTCATTATAAAATAGTGTCATCACAATTATAAATAAAAAATAATATTAGACTTAAACGAAGAATAAATTTTAGATGTTACGTTAAGTAGAATTATTTAATAATTGTTACTGTTTTACACTGTCGTTTTTACAGTGTTTTGTACAACAGTACCGTGTCATTAGGTTTGTTTTCAAGCGCGACTGATGTTAGTTGATACTGTTGGACACGTGGAACTAAGGTCTTATTACCTCCGAGTATCAATTAAATCTATTTTTAGTTATATTTTTAGGCCAGTGTTACACTGTTGTGAATCACTCGTATCTATTTAGCTTCATTTTGCTCATATTATTTATAATAATATGTTTTATAATAACTGTTTACAAATGTTTTGGACACAGTTTCGTTCTAAACTCGTACAGCAATCTAGCACTGGCTCTACGTATTATTATATTTCACGTATTTGTATAGATTTTTTTAACACAATAATAATAAATATAAATGTGAAATATTTTGTCTTTAATTTTTCACCCTTTTACATTAAAAAAAATATTGACATCTTATTATCTAAATGGTAAAATCGTTTTTACATTATCAGAATGGGAAAAGAGGTTTGTTCATTAAATAAGGTTGGGAGTTACAACCATACAGGTTGGAAACAGTTGAAGTGTGGGTTGAGTTACAAACATATAGGTTGGAATCACGAATCAGTAAAACAAGGGAGATATGTCATGAAATAATAGTTGTTCGTGTTCAAATGTCTCCTTGGCACAGTGAAGCTCCACCCCCTTACTACACTGACACAAACAAAAAGTCTAAATACGCATATTTCTCACGCACACTAAAAAATTTGCAGTAACTTGAAATAAACTAACTAATGGCACACATAAAAAAAAAGGCGGTGCAAATAAAATCATTTTAAAGAGAAATAAATGGTGGTATAAAACTTCACTAATAACAAACAACCTTAACATCATGGAAACAAAGTTTATTTTAATCTGGCAAAATACGTGCTATTCAACTAGCGATTTGTTGCTACTCAATTAGAGCTGGATGAATCGCTTACTAGTATTATCGACATCAATAAAAATAGAATATTGTATTCTGTACCGACGATCAAGTTCTGTACCTATTCTTCTTTTTTAATGTGCTAGTAATTTTTGTTAAATAAATGTCATATACAGGGTGTAAAAATGGACGCGCGACATGGAGGAAACTTTGACGATATCAAATATTACTCAAAGAAAACATTCTTTTATTTTTTGAAATTGATAACTGCATTCACTGATTTTCTAAAAAAAATCTTCTATATACCGGGAATCGGACCAACTAAAAAAATTTGAAAAAACCCGACATTCACTATGTATAGGGTAAATGATAGATAAAAGTCGAATGGATTGGAAAAATCTGATCTGGTCTTATAGTGTGATCTAAGTGCAAGGGCATCAGGCGGAGGTGATACACAGTTTAGTTAGGGATGAGAAAACATGAGCAAGTAGAGCGCGACGAGGGAGGTGAACAACGTCATGTTGCTGCGTGTCCTCTCAATGAGATGCAATGCGACCGTGATGCGATACGATGCAGTATGAGATCACACGACACCTTCCACTGTTCGAAGTACCACAGACAGTCAGGTAGCAGACAAGCGCTGCGCAGTGCTGCAGCCGGCTGCAATCTTAATTATAGTCCAGGTTGCCACGCTGGAGTTTGCCTACACAGTTTGAAGCTGCGCCCAGTGCGATGTGAAGAGTGATCGCCACTGCAGTCACCAAAACTCTGTCACGGGTCATCACACAAAAGGGGTGACAAATGCGATAATACGCTTTGAGGTGGGAGCCTGGGAACCTGGGACGTTACACTATCACTGCGGACATCAATTAAGGGCCTTTAGCACCACAGCGGTGATGGGCTCCCAAGTTGCGTAGTCTTCGGGGTAACCAAATAAAGGCGGTTTAACTCATATCACAATTGTAAATTGGTTTAAATATAAATTGAAAGCCAAATGATAAATCGTCTTTTATTTCTTAGCAATTGTCAAAACTCAATAAAAAGTTTGTACTTAAAAAGTATGGAAGCCACATATGCAGTGGTAACAAGTATAATAGTAGTAGTAATAAGTATGTTGTAGTAATAAGCTGTTATTTTTCATTTTTTGTTGTTATTTTCATTACAAACAGATACTTAAATTTTATTAATTGTATAGATACCGACATTTATTTTTACCATAATTATATTTTGTCTCCACTTTTTATAATCCAATCCAATTATAAACTTTAAAAATTTCATAATTTTTTTTTTTTGAACTAACTACACTGTTAGCCTTAGGGGCCCTATCCAAAAACAGAGCCACTGCGGCTTTTACAGTTTCACCGGACTTGGAAATTTCATAATTTGAAAACGAATGTTATGACCAAAATAGTCATCGATAAGTAATTCTCGTAAGAAATTATCGCTACATCCCTATTCGAATAGCATCGACTTTATAGATGCTTTGTGAATAACAACCGTAATGCAAAGAAACTGGATCTATGATGAATATAATGTTTTATAATGAAATCTAACGTCGACTAGTGGTACTTGTTGCTAATTTCAACATTGATGAAGTCTCGAATAAAAAAGTTCTTTAAAGTGATTGTATACAAAATAGAATTAAGCCTTATCTTCTAACAAGAGAGTTTTATTTTGAATATACATTTTAAATAACTTAACGCCTTTTGCATTAAGATTACTTTTGAATTGCGATTGATATTTTATTAGTAGTAATATGTTTTGCTTGTGTGATTTTGGCAACCTAAGTCCCGTTACTGTGATACAAGTGTGTACCAATTCCAACTTACTCTTTATTCCGTGGTAGCGACAGATGGTTAATAAACACAATGTGTACAACTAGAGATGAAAGTGGTATAAACGATATAAAAATGGAAAATATTATCTGCGCTATTTTCTAAGGGTTTCATTTTCGGTGAAATAAAATATTTTGTATAAAGATATTTTATTACAAATTCGACTAAAAGAACAATAATTATACAATAACTTTTTTTTTCATTTTTTGTTTACATTGTTTTATTGGCTAGTAAAATGCAAATATTTATTTAACAGTTGGCGTTTGGACAGTTAAACCAATTTATCTCTCCATCACGGCTTTTAAACACATTGTTAAATAGTTCTTCATAGATGATTGGTTGAACTAATTAAAATAAATTTTTTTCTCCTCCGGGATGAAAAGTTCACTTTTAGTCCCTGTCACGCGGGAGTAAAGTACCCGATTCTCTCCCGGTGAGATGGCAAATGTGCGCATGCGCGTACTTTACTTTATCTCCCGGTAACCTAGCAACTGCGTGTTTATATATAAAATATATAAACTTTTCAACCCCGAGGAGAAAAAAATTGTAAACACACCTAGGGAGAAAAGTAGGACATCCCCACCCGCGATTACGCTCGGGCGTGAATGTCCTACTTTTCTCCCTCGGTGCGTAATATACTATTATCAGAAAAAATCATACCAATAAAATGCGACATGGATTTTACTATGATTTGATCTAAAAATAATAATCAAATAATTGTATAATACTATCATTCGGACTAGGAGTGGGCTGTGGACAAATCGACAAAAATATCGACAGTTACACGTATCACATCACATCTCTATTCAATGAACGAATCTATTGTCATAACGTTACGACCGCCAACATCCATTCATTGCGCCGTAACTTATTCATTAAACGATTTCTACTAAGACAGCAATGGTTTCTGTTTGTATTGAAAAAAAATGGCTTGATAGTTGATCACGTTTTAACAAACATTAAATGTTTTGCTAATTTTTATAGGAAAAACAATATTTTGTTAGTATTTACGTGTGGAATGAGATGCCATCTTTAACTTAATTCACATTACAACTGGTATTTTTACAAACAAACACTGAACAACGTCTAAAATAAACAGATGTGTGTACTCGTTCACGGTGTGAATTCGACTACAAACAAAAATTAGCATCGAGCCCAATTTAAGCCAGATGTGTTCGCACTCAACACGCCTCTGAACCATATCTCCCTTGTTTTACTGATCTTTGGTTGGAAACAACGGATGGCTAATAGACAGTTGAATTTGTCAGTAATATGGAAAACGTCGAAAAAGTATATTGTTCTGAAACCATTTTGTTTTAATGCTATGAAACGTGTATTTTACTATTATCTAACAAACGACATGAAATAGTAAAAACGAAAATAATAACACTCTGCACGGAATTACATATTTATTAAGATGCCAATCAAAGAATTTTTATTTCTTCTATAAAAAATATGATCAATGAATTATATTTTTCATTTTCTCATACATAACACGTATTCTCTCTTTTTGTTCGATAGTCAAAACATTCTCTTTCACTTTCCTAAGTTTGGACACGTCATTTTCTAACTTAGTAATAATATCGTCCACTTCGTTGCCATTATTATTAAACTTTGCTTTTTTACAGACTGGCTCAGGTTCACTTTCGATTTCAAATATGGTGTCTATATCGTCAGCGAGATCGAAATTACCGCTACAATTTTTAACAACATACACCCTTTCATTTTCTTGTAATTTAATATCCTTGTTTTCGATACATTTGTGAGTATATGCGTCATCTGAAACTTTCATCAACTTTTCTTTACTTTCGTTGATATGATATCTGAAATCTCCCTTCATATCAGAATTCCATATTTGTTTTAACTTGTCATTATCACTAACAATGTTTATCAGTCTATTTATTTTTTTACTATGTTTAAATATTTTTAAAGAACAGAGCAGTTTAAATCTTATTATGTAATCTGTGCTTTGAGCTAAACATTGAAAAATTTCCGCAGTGAGGTAATCGATATTATTTTTATTGTCATCATGGGCCTCGTGTTCTACTATTAAATAAAAAAAGAAATCGAACCATATTAATTTTAATTCAGTGTTTCTTGACTTCGCCATATTCAGTAATATGTGGAATGCCTAGAACAAAAATTTCCGTAAAACAATTATTAAGTGGGCTATTTCCATTTCTTTTCTCGATGACAGCTCCTATGAAAACTTGAACGAGCGTCTTTTTTACATTAAGTATGCATTATTTTATAAAAATATGACGTTTACATCTACAAGGTTATACCAGAGTCCGAGAAACTGATAGGGATGGAGCTATATCGATAAACGTAACACGATAACAGACCCGATACTTTTTTACAAAATGTAAGAAACTAAACTACTGCCAGATACTTTTGTACAAATTTATTAACTAATATTATATTTCATTATAAGATGTTACACGTATTAATTCTTGATTGATAATGCCAACTTCTTCAAAATTTTTGAAGCTGTTGTAAAATAAGTAGGTATAGGTAGGTACTCGACAATGAAACGAAATGATTATAACGACAGGTAATCTTTATTTATTTATTTTAATCAAAATCTGATGAATCGTCGCTGTCACTCGATGAGCTCTCCCCAACATTTCATCGAGCGATCGATATCATTACTTATTTGGTCACAACACTACAACTATCAAATTAGAACTGTCATCGAGAAAATAAAGAAATGTAAATAGAATAATTTTCTAAATTGATTAATAATTTTAATACGGTATTCTATTTCAGTATATATCAAGAAAAATAGATTTAATACAAATAAATACATTAGTCTGTGCCAAAAAAAAACCCCTTTATCCCCGTGCCTTACGACAATTACATTGGCAGTAACTAAAAAAAAATAGTACCTACCAAATTAGTTCCCGTGTGCTTAAAGATTTCCCATATAGCATGAAAATAAAATCTGTTCCTTTTATGTTTTACAAATCGACAAACAATAGCTAAAACAAGGAGAGAGAAAAGTAGCCGATTTTTTTACAGCGAAGAAAGAATCTGTCTCAGGAAATATTTTGTAGACAGCTTTAAATAAATTGAATAACTCAGCACGTTTTCCTTTCCGCTTTTAGTGGATACTTAACTACCTCACATTTATAACTACAACGTACATCTATACTAATATTACACAATACAGCTTGAGAGATTTATTTTTTGAAAGTGCTAATCTCTCGAATTCTCTGAGCAGAAATATTCTTTTCATCTTACTTGCACGCAAACAATGTCATAATATGCAGGCTCTCTTGGGTGTAACCCCCTAAATAAAACCAGAGGGCCTTTTTTGCGCTGACGCCCGAGGGCGTAATGGCTTATGCGTCTTTGCTCCTTTTACATTTCTAAATGCAACATATTTTTAATATCTCTATAACACTAACCCGTAAACCGCATAATTATCCCGCTCTTCGCAAATTTTGTAATTGTTGAGTTGACTAAAATTGTGAAGTAATATTCATTTACTTACATTTTTTTTACATTATTTTATTTATTTACTCGCAAATGTGATGAAAAACATTGTATGTTACACGGGCGATACGGGAATTACGAACATAGACTCATTAACCTCAGCCTTTGACATGGAACTTCTAATAGACTGTCGTTCGTAATTCCTTATTTACCACCTTCAGGGCACAATGTACTATTTAGCATTTTAAAGCATTTTTATTAAGGAAGGTTACAGGCTATATAACTTCACGTTACGAGCCTAAGGAGCGGAGCAGTAACTTTGAACGTCAAGCAATCTAAATATGAGAACAAAGATAGGCTACACGGGAGCGTTGGCATGGCGGCGGAGAGTTAGTCAAATAGCTTTAACATGAGTGAAACCAATACCAGTTTTATACATTACTAAATTTCCATTCGTTCGTATGAATCACCAAGTTAAAGGCAACATGCAAATTGAACATTATTACATACCTTAACAATGTTAACGCTTCTTTCGCAGAAATCATGTCTCCAAGAATTTGTTAAGGAAACTAATGCTCGAATATATTGAAAAAACCACAATGTATGTTTGTCTAGATCACCTTGAATTAATTTAGTGTTATCTTCGAAGCACGTTTTCGTCCAAGCTTTTATTAACAATTCCATTAAACTATTATCGTGTGTAAAGGAACCTGATGCAACCAAATCCATATAATTTATCTGAAATAAAAACTTTACGGTAATAAAAACTATCTGAAAAGATGATAACTTAGTCGTGAAGCGATCGGAGATCATATCGAACGATATGGATTGAAATCAATGCCGGCTTTAGGTATCCTATCACCTCATTAGATGATATAATTTGTAGCGCACTTGTTGGCGACAGCGGCGTCGCCTCATATGGGATATAATTAATGAAATAGATTTATATAGACTTATTATATTATATTATATTATAGAATAGGTAGATTATTGAATATAAAGTGTTATATATAGAATTATAGAATAAAGAACATAAGGATATAGATATAAGATATTGACAATATATAGATTTACCATTTAATAGATAAATAAATATAGCGAAAAAACCGAGCCGACCATAGTGAAAATAAAATAGAAAAGGAGCACATTTTGCCCGAGCGCAAGGGATTCCCTTTACGGTAACGCCGCAGTCTGCATTCTCGATCCTGCGGCGTTGCCGAGCACTAACCGACCGACCTCCGACCGCCTACCACCGAACATCACCGAAGACCATCGACACTAGCGCCACCACGGAATTCATCGGAACCATGCAACTTATCGAAACTAGCGCCACTACGGAACATATTGAAGACTCGCGGTTATATAGACAAGATCGGTCGGCTCGGTTACGTTTGTTAGTGAAAAGTTTTGTGTTTCATTTTCGAGTGAGCTTGTGCGATATCGCACACCTCAGGACCCCGTATCGAGCACTTCGGATCGGCAAGAATAATCGCCACGAGGCGGGCATCCGGCGTCTTATAGGATTTTTTAGAAATCCAAATAAGATTAACAAACCCGTCCAACCCAGGTTGACGTCACTCGCCCTATCGACGCGTGTGACGTGCTGCGTACCCAACAGCACTTAATGCCGTCCCTTATCAAAGGCCTGGCTAAGAGACGTAATAAGCAAGTGCAGAACCTCTAGGATCAATGTGCAAATATATTGACGGGCAAAAAAAAAAAAATCATGTGTATACACCACGTTATTAATAGTGACTTAAAAGTATAAAATGACTAAAAACATAGGACGCATGCAATATACTTATAATTTACTCATGAATAATTCACCTAAGTCACTAAACAATAGTTATTATTATTTTTTGGAGACTCGGAATCCTTAACAGGGTGCTATGGTTTTGCACGCCTCTTAAACTGTATCTGTGTGTTGCTATAACAGCAAGCCTACACGCGGTCGGGGAGAAACAGAAAAGAGACGGGAGGAACTTGTCATTGAACTTAACCAATTCTTGCACCGCGTATCTACATGAGGAGCAAGTAACTTGGTTGAGTACAATGCCAATTGCCAAGAAAACTCAGTTGTACGCGTTTTCTACCAAAACTCTCCGTTTCCAGTTCCCAGTCTTCAGAACGTCTCGCTAACAATGCGTAACAGCCTCAATATCCTAGTTTTCGATATTCGCAGCGACTTCAACTCCAGGGATTACATTGGCAGTGTCATCTCCACTACATCTCGGAGACTCGGAATCCTGAACAGGGTGCGACGGTTGATCACGCCCGGTCAACTGTATGTTCTTTACAAGGCAAAAGTTCTGCCGTGTATGGAATACTGTTTGCATCTCTGGGATGGATCCTCGTAATACCTCCTCGATGCTCTGGACAGGTTGCAGAGACGGGCTGTTCGCATTGTTAATGATGCAGACGATACAAAATACATCAAGCCGCTTCAGCTGAGCAGAACATTGCCTCGCTGAATGTATTCTAACACTTGTATAAATAATTAACTCCTCTAATCACCATAACAGAACCGGTAACCTCCATCTCAGTACGAACTAAAAAGTTCTCTGTTTTGTCTTTGTCTTATTGTGAAACTATCTCCCGGCCAATGTGTGCAGTCGTTCTTACGACAACTGGACCAGGTTTCAGATTTTTGTACCAATTACCAGGTACAAATATTCTGATACGCCATAATATCGACATTCATTATCGATCAAGGCCATTGTTGATTTGTTCACCGAAGAGTAAAAAAGAGCTTCAAGCGGCGAAAGACGGAATAAGGCTCCCAACGTTTGCAAATGTTGATCACCGTGGTGCTAAAAAAATGGTCCTCCAGGAGGTGGACGTTGGTACTAAGCCCCTGGTATTTGCTATTTGCTTGAGGGTATCAGCTTTTTTCTAAATACCAACTTTTAGCGACATCCGTACCAAGATTATTCTATCTAACATCCCTCTTTAAGCGTAATGTGATGAGATATTTATGCAGGCCGGCATGTCAGCGGCGACCGCCGATGGATTTCGATCTCTCGGTGGTCGCCATTGTGTTTGAATTGTACTGTGCTTACCATCAGAGAAAAGAAGCATCATATAGCCGAGCTACTATATAAAAAAAACAACTGCATACTATAGGAACACGAAGGTTTTGTATTTAGAAGGGTGCCACTTAAAGATCTCGCACCGCCTGAAAAATTTTGCTAGGGCCATCACTGGTTCCTCCTTTACACTCCCCTCTTATATTTTGCACGCGCCCCACGTTTTTCGATATTATAAACTTTTTAATTCGTTTTAAAATCATGGCATATAAAATTGCGCCTTCATCACCCTACACATGATACTTAGAAGTGAAACTTCTTAAAATGAGAGACACGGATGGTCTAAATTTTATATGTATTAGTTATAGCTGTATTTCTCCCTCTCTACTTTATATCTTTCTTCTCTCTCATGTAATGAAGTGTTCCTAAACGAAACGCATCCTTCAAATTTCACTCTCAATTCTCGCATAGCCGCTTAAGAAGTTTCACTTCAAAAAAATCTGCTTTTTAGTCTCGTGTGTGTGTAAAATTTTACAATTGATTTTAACCATCTTTACATGACATGACACATTGTAACAAGTTAGCTGAAAATCAATTGTACAATTTGTACCGAATAAATAAACAGAACTAATATTGCATTGTCACCGTGTTCTGAGGTGTTTAATGTTTTTAGGCCTCTTGTTCGTCGGGAAACGAATTCAAGATTTGTACCGAACAGACACACAGACAAGAAAGAGAGCACCATGTAACCAACTTTAATCTTAACATTCAATCTTCGGGTTAATCGATACTTAACATCACATTAAATGATGGTAAAATGTAACTTCGATGTAAAAAATCCTATAATACAAGGTGTCCAGAAAGGGTATCGGGTATTTGTAAGTTCAATGAAACAAAAATTATTTGTATGCAATAAAAAAGGTTATTGTTTATTATTAGCATATGAATTGGAGAATTATTTGGAAAAGATGATGTTATCCAAATGATGACCGTTACGTTGCTGGCACTCTTCTAAACGGAAACGAAGATTGGCGATAACACGTTGACACATAGCTATCGATATTGCTGCCATTTCTGACCTGATGTTTTGCTTTAACTGGGTTAGATTCGTCGGATTGTTTTGATAAACCTTACTTTTAAGGTATCCCCATGCAAAATAGTCAGGCGGGCTAAGGTCGGGGCTTCTGGTAGGCCAGTTGATGTTACCCCTTCGCGAAATGACTTTATTAGGGAATAACAACTCTGGGACCAAAAAATTTCGCAACATATAGCAATAACGGTCACTATTCACATTAATTGCTCGGCCTCGTTGATCTTCATGAAAATAAGGACCAATTATGCCTTTAGCAGACATAGCGGCCCAAACAACGACCTTTGGGCTATGCAGGGGTCGTTCATGCTTTCGTCTCGGATTCTCCACTGCCCAGTACCGACAATTCTGCTTATTAACATGACCATTCAGGTGAAAATTTGCTTCGTCACTGAACAGTATGTTGTTAAAGTTGTTAAATCGCTGCAGCATTTCGTTCGCAAAATTCAGTCGATTAGCATAGTCCGTATCCTTCAATTCTTGAACCAATTGAATTTTATAGGCTTTTAGATGTAAGTCTTTCTTTAAAATCGAATGTAAAGACAATTTTTTTATGTTCAACGCTTGGCTTCGCTTTCGGATGGATAAAGACGGATTTTGACGAACCGACGCCTCAACTTCTTCAATAGTTTCTTCATCGCGAACTGAACGAGGACGACCAGAGTTTTGAATTTTAACTGTCGCACCTGTATTCTCGAACATCCTGATCCATTTCCTAATGCTATCGTCACTTGGCGCGTGGCGTGTACGATATTCCGCACGATAGAGACGTTGAGCAGTCACTATTGAATCACCATTACGATAATACGCTCGTACGCAAAATGCGCGATGCGTCCCCGAGTACTGTTCCATCGTGACTAAAACTCCACAAAATGGCGGACGCCACGAACCCCTCCCCGCACCCTTTAGACGCCCCGTTTTAAATATGGCGCGAAAACAAATGCCCGATACCCTTTCTGGACACCTTGTATAATAAAATCCGTATTGTATTGATTTCAATTCTGCACAAAATTGCTTCGTGACCATTAAGGCAATTATTTGCCGTTCTCGGAACACCACGCGTCATTTTGCTTTAAAAACAAGTCCGGATCACGATTTATCTACGTATTAATAATTCGCTACCGAGAACTTTGGCTTATTATTTACTCAACTGATATATTTGAAATAGGCGACTAAAAATCTTTATAGTCTTCATGGAATATGAACTATGAAATCATGTTTATTCTTAGTTCAACACAGTTTGTGACGCAGTACCAATGGTCCTAAGTACTAACTCTCGTTCTAACTGGCTGGGAGGTCGTGAGTTTTACTTTAGAGTTAAATGGGTATAATTACAATTATTTCGTTATTGCCTCGTGTGCACTACAGAAGCCCGTCGATCGGGACACGCGAGAATCATGCTACCCTCGCTCCAGATATTTTAAAGACAAAAATGCTTATTGTAGGTGATCTTTAGAATATAGAGATACTCTTTCGCTGACTTTTTTGTAAGTCTTTTTAAGATCTACAATTATATATTACATTAATTTGATATATTATCTGTTATGTTTTACTCTGCGTAAATTATTTCAACGCCCTAAAATCAACGTTTTCGTGAATTGATTGTTATGTGAAGGGAAATTTAAATATTTTTTTCTAAAATAAAAGTTGCCTAAGTTACTCCTTATAACATTAGGTATCTGCCAGTGAAAGTCCCGTAAAAATCGGTCCAACCTTTTCGGGAATAACCCGGAACAAACAGACCGAAAGATAAATATTTGAAAAATTGGTTGGTAAATAGTGTAAACTCTATAATATAAAGCGAAATTTAAAGGATAGGGCATTTTATTACGGTATAAAGAGTTTTCGTTCAACGGAAAATAAAACAATATAAAATTATTTGCAATTTTATATATATATATACTAGCGATGATCCCGCGGCTCCGCACGCGCTTGTTAGTTGTTACTAAGAAGTAGTTATTTACATCCTGTAATTTTATTTTTACTCATATTGTTGACAATTCACACATCGTATCAAATGACAAATGGGATGTATTTCCGGTGCACGATTTTCTTTAAAATCGGTTGAAAATTATTATTCTATTGTATGATTTTTAATGTATTATTGATGATTCTTATAGCCTCTTAATTATGGTATGATGTATCCTTCCCGTTTACAAAATTTGATCAAAATCAGTTGAGAGTTTAAAAAATTCTAAATCGGTTTAGAATTAATTAAATTATTATTATTTTTTACGGTTCCTAAAAGTAACACTGAAACTTCTTATACTCTATCAATTGACCAACGACAAGCATCCCGTGTAAAAAAATTCATAAGAATAGGTCAAGTCGTTTTTGAGTTAAATCCGGACATATAGGATGTCGGATCTGATTTTTAATCGGATGTCGCTGTCTCTGTTCACACTAGTCGGACTTAAGACCCGATAGACCCTGGAGCCAACTCAATTATTTTAGAACGTCCATAACTACATTCAACGATCTATTGGCACAAGTTTCAATAAACATAAACTAACAAAATACCCTTTTCAGAACCCGATATCTGAGAAATTTGAACAGCGTCGTACAAACAAGTCACAGATTTTTAATCGGACGTCCGGCGCGGCACGTTGGCTTTGGCAAAACATCCGGCAATACTTGTCGGAGGTCGGAGCCGACCAAATACCGGTATTGAATAAACGTTAATAGCTTCATATAAAATGTTAAGCCACTAGTGCATTCGATACCTATTTTGCCAGGCCCGACAAGTGAAAACGGGCAGTACTGTTTGAAGTTCAGGGATATCAAAGTTTAAATAATGACGGTATTGCTTTGTTATTGAGAGATGTGGTTAAGCTTTATAGGATGTTTCAATGTATGTAATTTAATAAATTTATCCGAAATTTCTTAGCTAAATCCGCCTGCAACAAATTAACATCAGTTTTCATCTTTCTACAAGATAAAAGCGTTTAATTATTAAGACAAGATAATAATAATAATCTGAGGCGGAAGTAGGTAAGAAATTTTGGATAATTTATTTACGATGGATTTCCGCAAAGTAACGCTTTCGACAATCCATTATTGTTACAATGGATGGGTAACATTGTAAACCAAACAAAACTTTGTAATTTCTACGTTTTAAGGAGTTTTACGTTAAATAGAAATTCGTTATAAAGAGTAATATTATATATTTATTACTTACCAGTTTGTTCATTTCTTCAATATCCAAAGAACCGGATGTCAATTTTCTAAATTGTGACTCTAATTTCGCACAGATATTTTCTTCAATGGGAATCCGTACACGGTCCGGAAAACTCTGAACATTCAATGTACACAGCAGAGACACGTCTTCATTACAATGACTAATTTCTTTATATACTTTAACTTTATCCGCAGTCTTTAAAACTTCAAATAATCTACTGATTGTATAACTCAAGTGAACTTTTTGAGGTGAATACTTAAATAAGTCATTACACTCGCAATTGTGAAATATATTACATAAGGAAATCAGTTGATTCGTGAGTAACTGACTGTTTTTCAACCTGTAAAGCAACAAGCAAAATATATTTTTTAATTAAACGTTATAGTGTGGCCCAAATGGTAACACGCTAAGCCTAGTGGGAGGGACTAACTCTCAAGTGCAGCCTTCGGAATACATATACATCCGTTAACACATCCGGCGCAGTAAGCTGTGTTGGCGCAATTGCGCGGCGTAGCGCCGTGTTACCCATGTCTAGTACACGCTACAACTGAGCCATAATCGCTTCATGGATATTAGAAGAAATACAAAATCTCACCTGGCTAATAAACTCCATAAATTTGAAGAAAACAAAGCAGTTATACAATCAATGCCCAGCAAAGACTCAATCATGTATTGTTCCAAGACACAGTATTCTTCAGACGTCAACGTCATGGCAAATGCCGTCATGTAAGTTAGGGCGTATTCATACAATCCTTCAGTTTGATAATTCGTACTTTCTGAATTGAATTTCAAACCCATGTTGAACCAAACATGACCTTAAACAGCAAATATTATTTTAAAACTACCTGTAACCCTCGGCCCCAACCTTGTTAATTTATTCGATAAACTCTCCATCGTTATATGTCCTATAACCTTCCTCAATAAATGGGTTATAAAAAATATCAAGATTTTTTATTTATTTCACTGGTACTTCCAGAGATTAGTGCGTTCAATTGAATAAGCAAAAAAAACTCGAGTTTATAATATGACTAGCTGATCTCGCCCTCACGTGGACTACAGAATCACGCGCGAATCGTGATACCCCCTTACGCTATTACTGCCAATAACGGCGGTCACGCTCCGGTTATTTTAAAGACAAAAATACTTATTGTCGGTGATCCTTAGAAGATAGATATATGTTCTCGCTATTTTTTTGTAACCCTTTTTAAAATCTACAATTATGTAGTAAATTAATTTCATATATATTTTATGGTTTACTCAGGCGTTAGGCATTAAAGCGCTCCAAAAGTGTCTTTATTCCGTATTGATTCACCATTATCGTCACTGCTTATTTCATATGTTACTTTATCTAACAAAATATATCCTATAACCAGGCCAGATAACATACCAACATTTATAAAAAAACATGTAAAGCGGATATGTGGTTTTCGCGTGAAAAGAACATAAACAGAGGGACGTTGAATTTTACAAAATGTATAGAAGTGTAGATGGCATGAAACCGCATGGGTTGACGATTACTAAAATCTCACCTCACTCAATAAAAATAATAAACAACTTACAATGTGGTAGACATTTGTAGAAACAAAATATTATCCTCTGTTTAGATATAACAGGTTGATCATTACTAAACTGGATCATGGCTTTAATAACAGACAATAACAATAGTATATACCCAAATAATGAATCTTCTTTTCTAATTTTATCTATTTCATAGTTGAGTAGACACTGAAATGTTAATAAAATAAACATAAAATAAAATAATAAATAAATAAACAATGTAATGAAATAGGCAATTTTATGGAAATTTGGGGTCCTTTAAAACTTAAAACAAGGAAGATACCTCTTTAAAAATAGCAGGCATTAATAAGAAACGAAATTCTCCATGCTCAAGTATTACGTAAGTACACTAAGTCTGCCTGTCCACTGAAGCGGAGCGGAGCTGTGCAAATTTCCACCAACAGAATTACATAAAAATCTAGGGATCTATTGGTAGAAATTCGTACAGCTTCGCTTTAGTGGACAGTCAACCTTAGGGGGTGTTCTTCAAGTTTTTGTGAGTTTTGCTGGCAAAGAACCGTGGTGATATTACAAGTTTTACGTAGTAAAATGAAAATTTATAAAATAATTGAAATGTTTTCAAAATAATATGGACACGTCAACTAAACAATAGAGAAGCTCGCTAATCCACGAACGGGAAGAAGTATAAATGCAGCTGCTCCGCTTATTCTACGATCACCTTTATTTGTGTTCTTCTGGTGCTTCGGCCTGGTAGCGCTTCTTCTCGGCCAATTCTTTAGGTTTGCGTCTTCGATAGCGGTTAGCAGTGGACCAGCTGGTTGTCGTGCAGAGTGCACAACTCCAAGAAGCGAGATTATAATACACGATTCGAGATAAGTCGACTCGCGGCGGCGGTGGTCAATCATAGACTGTCCTCAACAGGGACAGGGTGTGGTGCAGCGAAATAATAAAAAGGAAAAACTAATAATAAATCTACCCCACATAAATAATAAACTTAATTGCTAATGGTAAAGCATTAGGCGCTAACAAATATTTCATTTTAATTATATCAATAAGAAAATTTTCAATGTTACCTATCATTTGGCGGGTTGGTTCAGCAATGTTTTTACTATTGCTTATACATGGGGGATGGGTGTCTAAAATAATTAAATGTTTGCTTACGTAATACTTGAACGCCCCTTATAATTATTATATGTGACATAATTTAGAAGTGCTACTTCTTATGCGGAATTACACTATCCCTAACAATATTTATTATGAATATTGTATTTTGTAAGTTTATGCAGCATGATTGGAATACATTACATTCTTGACAATGAAAATACAAGGAACGAAGTTCTTAGCATTTCATGGATTCACTGTATGGGGGTCATCCTGATGCCGAGGTCTCGAATTCTAATAATGCACTAAATGCACAATAACAATTTATATGTAATTTAGTGATAAATTTTGGTTATGTGTTAGTTATACTAAAATAAGGCTCACTTAGTTAAAGAGCATAGCTACATTTGCAAGTGCACCTTTTTTCATGGCAATTTTTATAAGTATTATAAAAGCACCCACTTAAAAAAAAGGTGTGGACCAAGAGTCCGCAAATTTGTGATTTAGAAAAAAAAGGAAGAAATTCTAACAATGCAACAATTAAATAAAAACGTAAAAATTAGAATGAGCACTTGAGACATTTGACACTTCCGTGTAATGCAGGAAAGAGATAGTTCTATGTTGGCAAGGCAATGCCCCTCCGAGTAGGATGAGTAGGTTATATTGGTAAGTAGCTTCATGAATCAATCGGATGCATAAAGTGATGCAAATTTGGTTACCTAATTTTACTGACTATTTAATTTTATTATATTTTTATGATTACAAACCAAACTAAGCCAAACCCAAACCGAGTGTTTAATTAATGTCGTCATTGTAGTGGCACGTTGTATAACAATAATAGTAACTTGTGCAGTCTGGGTGTCAAATATACCAATCTGTATTATCTTGTAGTTTATTTCTCACATGTAATTTATAAGTGGAGTAACACGTGGAGCAACACCCAGGATTGAGTAGGGCTTGTTTTGGGAATTTATACTTCAGTTCTGCGCGAAAATTTTATAAAATAATGTATACCTAAGTCAAAAGACTGATGGACACTGACTTACTTCAACACGTCGTTAGTTTATTTACATTCAAGATAAAAGTTTTGAACAATTTACTTACATTTACAAATGTTTGATCAAATAATAATTCTGTGAGGAGCATTTCAATGGAACATTGTATATTGGTATGCATTAGACTTGTAAACTGCGTAATTTTTTCAGACTCTCTTAATGGGTAACTTTTTCTGTGAAGAAATAGTTTGTGTAAAAGATTATTTTTTTACAAAACTTTCACTTTCTATTTCTATGTAAATGTTTCTTATATTTTTAAGCAGGCACAACACATGATATAACTTATATTTATACATAATTGGCTTTCTATTCATGTGTAGGCATTAAAGTCCTCTGAAAAACATTTTACAGACCAAAAATTTTTTAAACAAGTTTAAAAAAACTTACAAATACAGATTAATGAGTAAATTCAATATAAGGGCTTGATTTTTTTGTGTGGAATGCTTGAATATACTAATAATTTTTAACAAAATTTTTATCATAAAGCTGGAAACTTTCACTGCTCTTATGATAACCTTATCTTCTTGACTCTGCTGGAAATAATCGCAAAAAATTATAAAACCTTATATCTCAAGTTAGGAGTATTCTATTATCAGTCAAAGTTTAATGGATAAGTTATTTATCCTTTGGATACTTTGCTAAATTTCTAAGATAAATTCCATAGAGGGAATAACTGAAATAACAAGAGGAAAAAGTTTAAAAAATAAATGTTCATTTACTTAAAAATTTAGTTTGTTCGGCTGGGAGTGACGTGAATGGGAACGCCAATCAGAAAAAGTGACGTTATTGTTCAATAAATATACATCGTTGAGTATTATTAGGTTATCTTGTAACCCTACAGAAGATCGCGGTTAAATAACCTTGTTTAGTTTTTCTGCAGTGAATAGGGTTTTCATAGCACCTTGTGGTAGAGGAGTTTAATGATGCCAAGCGTTCATAGGCTACGGTAGCCGCTTATCATCAGGCAGACCGTACTCTTGTGTGCCACCTTTGTAGTAAAAAAATGAACACTATTAAATACATTATTACTAAGTGTGAAAAAAGTGGTATTAAAATTATATATGTGCTGAAGATATTTCATAAGTCTCATAACTGAAATTCTAGTAAAATTAACTTTATATGTAACTACTTACATGAAACTATAAGCATATAAAAAATATAATAATATGAATACCTGTTTTTCTTACCTATCTACAAATTACTTAAATAAATACTTACCTCTGAAGCAGTTTTCATATTATTTTCAATGATTCTACAAATAACTTCAGTACATTTGTTATAAATCGGTTTATCTATAAGACCATAACAATATTTTTCACATATAGCTGTGTAAGCTTTCCACTGTTCAGCCATGGTCTTTACATCCAGAATTTCCACTATTTCACCAATTTCAAGGTTAATTTGTAATGCTAAAACAAATACATTATAGTAAAAACTGATTTACTTTTCTTTTGAAGACATCTATGTTATATGAATCAAGAAAAACAGACGCTGGTAGTGAGTTCTATTCATTTGCGGTTCGCATAATGAAAGAAGATGCAAAATGTTTTATGCGGATAAATGGACATGGAACATCAAATACATATGGATGAAGATCCATACAGCGTCTGGTAGTCTTGTGATGCAATGGAGAGGATGGAATTAGTTGGTGCCGTTTTTGAGCACATTCACCAAAGTGCAGCCGATAGAACACTGCAAGGCAAGCAACCCTACGCCGATGTTTCAGGCTAAACATTTATGCACCTGTCAGTGATCCATACCACCAATGAGCCTTGGAGCTCGTTGATCGATAGAATGCAGTGTGGCCAGCTGATATTTGACGGACCCATCCAGAGATGGCAGCAATACTCACACACGGTCGTGTTTGCGCTTTATACAGATTAAGGAGATGCACTGTAAAGTACCGCTTCACTCTAAAAAGAATCCCCAAGTTTTTGGTAGCCGTTTTAGTCTTAGCCTCAATGGAACGTTCAAAGTTTAGTGGTCTGCATTCAAATATATTCCATGGTGCCCGAGGCTATCAGTAACCGGTATGGATACACCTTGGAGAGTTGGAGTAAAACAAAAAGGACTATGTTTTGCGGAGATAAGGCACGCCTGTTGATATGTCGCGTTGAACTTGACAAGGTTCGTATCATCCCAATCAGAAACAAAGTCAAGCAGTTGATCATGGCCACTCTCAGCTTGCTGGTTTCATTCTTGTCAGCTAGAGGGCTCGATAGATAACTCTCTGTAACGATGCTATCATCTGCATACCCAAGGATACTGAGTTTGAATCATCAGCAATTACTCATATTGACTGTTCACTCAGGAAGTTTTGGATCCAGACCTTCAGGTTGTCAGGGATGCCGTATGATCGAAGCTTGCCTAAAATACTTTCGTGCCATACCCTATCGAAGGCCTTGGAAATTTCAACAGAAACACAAGGGCCTCACTATGCCTCTCAATAACCTCACCCCATTTGTGTGTGACATACACCTGGAGATTTCCAATGGATCGTTTTTCACGAAAACCGTACTGACAATCACTTAGGATGTCGTTATACACTAGGTATGCAACGAGTTGGTTATTAATGACTCACTCCATAAGCAGAGAGAGAGGAGGGAAGAGAAACGTGATAGCAATTGGGCGATAATTCATTGCTACAATCGGCACGGTCGCCATTTTTAAGAATTGGTTGAATGTTGGCAAGCTTTCAGTACTTTGGAACAAAATTAAATTTATTATTAATTCATAATATTAACTGGGTTTCAAAGATATGGAAAATTGGAATAATTACAAAAAACTTTAAAAAATCTAGTTTATCTGTAAAAACTGGGTTTTTCAATACAAGCTTCATTATAAAGGTCAAGGTCACTCAAAGGCAATGGAGAGTGTATTGTAGTTTATTTTATAATAATATACTTAGTTGTCAGGCCACAGTATTTATTAATAATTACATTTAACTTCTTATTACAAACACACCGTTGCTCCGTGAATCATGACGCCATCTTTAAATTTTGCCAGTCATGCACATTTATTTAGCTACAGAGATGACTATGCTCGGAGTTTCTAAGCGTGATCGAATCAGAAATGAGGAGATCCGCAAGAAAACCAAAGTGAACGACATAGCCCTAAAGATAGCTAGACTGTGGTTAAGTGGCAGTGGGCGGGCCACGTAGCTCTTAGAACGGATGGCTAATGGGGCCGAAGAGTTCTCGATTGGCGGCCGCTTACCGTAAGACGAAACGTGGGCAGACCCGTCACAAGGTGGTCCGACGACCTGGTAAAGTTTGCGGGTAGCCGCTGTATGCGTGCCCGCATAGCTGCCGCACAGGACCGATCGTTGTGACGGTCTTTGGGAAGGACTATGTCCAGAATCACCAATCACCAAATGATGGTGATAATGAAGTCCGCTATATAACTGAGATCCATCATGCATCAATCCGATAAACTCTATGTAATAGTGAATCGGACTATATCATTGACTCAAATGTGAAATTACTTTATCATTGACTCAAATGTGAAATTACTTAAGAGATGAGTAAACTTTGTGCTCAACCGAATGCGAAAGCCAAGCTTCAAAACCATGGTGAACCAATTTTTTCTTATTGAATGTAACTGTAGGGACCTAATCAATCAAACTTATTGGTCAATATGTAAGTGGTATGAATAATAATGGTTACATTACAGTACCTGCATCCAGTACATTCAATTGTTCATTTTCACTTAAATCAAATACAAAATGTTTTTCCATTACCATCAAATAAGTCAATTGTAATTCATGGCATGTACGAAATAAATCCTTTAGATGCTTTGCTACATGGCTAAGATAAATGCCATAGAGGGAATCGCTGAAATAACAAAAGAATAACTTTATCTTACTGTTTGTGACAATTTTATAATCTTTCATTTTCACCGTGTTTAAAATGTTTAATTGGGAAATCAAATAATTAGACTTAATTGAAGTAACTATGACTCAGTCGGTACACAGACACAACATCAATGCATTTGAATTTAAATCCCTGCAATTATAAAGCCTGAGCTTTCAGTGAAGGAGAACAATGTGATGAAACCATACCATGGTGATTTTTTACCATTTTATAAATGCTCTCCTCCTGTTTAGTTGGAACACTTAAGTTAAAAATCTGTCACCAATCACCTATACCACATTGAGAACTACTACTAGGCCTAGCACATCTTGAGTACTTTTCTATCAATTATCACAACCAACTTAAATGATTTTGAACACTTCCCTGGTGTATTTTAAAAGTCGAAGATCCATTGCCAATAAAATTAAAATAGGATCACCCTAGAGGTACCACCTTTGCAACGAAAAAAGAATCAACAAGATCAGTTCATAAACAGACATGTTCTTGTCATGCTTGAACATCCATAAAATAAAAAAATACATAAGTAAACAAACAAATTGCGAATCTCCTCCTTTTTTGAAGGATTTAAAGACAATAAAAACAGCAAATAAAATAAATTTTATTATTATAGACATACCTTTCCTTACAATGTAAAAATACTATCCTTATAATCTGTCCTGTTGATGTTGGTAATGTTTTCATATTATTGCATGACAAGGAGACTACCTCAACAACAGTTTTGATGAAATCTGATAGCATTTGTAGTAAACATAGGGAATCATTAATATACTCAATTAATTTGTCAATATTAATGTTTGAACTTGATAATATTCCATTGATGTGGTCAAAACTCTAAAAATAATTTCATAGTCAGAATCACTTATTTAAAACAGATCTATAATAAAATAAATAATTGATTATGGTTACTTCCACGTTGTATATGTAGCTGCTGTAGAGGGAGATTTATATAGCTTATAAAATTAGATTTGTAAGAAAGGAATAATTGTTTTTTTTTTTTTTTTTTTTCAACAAAAGCAATTTGCGGTGCGTAATAAAATTTATTGTGGTTTATATGTTATGCACATGCACAGATACAATGTTTATCTTGCTGAGTATTTTATTGAGACCTAGACTCTTTTCATTTAAGTGAAAAATCCAAGAAGAACTTATCTAATTTTCCAGTTTCTGTGATTTTGAAATTTTGATGTTCATGCATTAAGCATGCTTTATATTTTTTTAATATTTGAGACAAAATAAGATATCAGACCGTGGGTAAGACCAAAAGTTGCATCATACTGTACCTACTCTGTAGACTATAAATAAAATCAATTTTAATAAATGTGTAAAAATCAAATTCTCCCTCCATGGCAGTATATGTTGTCTAAAAATAATAAACAAGTAATTATATTAAGGAGTAGTTAAAATTAATGATTATTTGAATAAACACAATTAACATAACCCCATGGGCGGGGGTAGGTTCAGGTTCAAGTGCAGTGTAAATGAAACTCAATCTATCCCTGGTAGGGCCATCTGTCCGATGACTTTACACGGTGAATGGTCTTGGAGTAAGCAATACGGTTGCAATGACCTCCAAGGCAAGTCTAGGGAGTTATCCTTCACGTGGTTGCCGCCTGTTATTGGTCTGTATAGGTCGGATACAGACACAACCGAAACCCCCTAGTCGAACCTTCCCCTCTTTCTATCCGTCACCTATCCATATTCCATCTTTCCCTTCCTGATCCGCTGCAGTGTATCAGTAGCTGTGCTCTGCGGACCGAGCCTCACAAAAATATGTTGAGACTTGGGAGACTCTTTGGGAGACAGCTACCCACGTGTTTGTGCCGTGCGTGGAGACCCGTACGCAGAGATGAAGGGATCCTGGAGTGCTGAGCCACCAGTGGCTAGGGTAGTATTTAGCTACGGGTGACAACACGCCTCTTTGGCCCGGATTTTCTTGCCAAACGGGAGGTCCCGGAGGAGCCAATCGGGATCAATCGGCTGTGGTTATCGTCAGAGATAGCCTGGCTAGGGTTGGGATATGTGCGGTGGACAGTCGGCGGTGTACGGAACTTGTGGTGAGCCATCGGTTGGTACCTTCCAACCAGGTGGTAGCCGCATACTTCTTTGTGTCGTTTAGGCTCGTCTAGCTGCTGTTTCCTGGACCCTATATCTCTGGTGGTAGGTCCTGACGGACGGGTACTTCTGTTACTCGGACGTCCCCTACTGCGGGCTCCCTGGAGGGTGGGACGCCGCCGGAGACGAATTAAAAATCCTTTATAACAATAATGGAAAATAAAAAGGAAACCAAAGGGAAGAGGGCTGCGCCTGAGGGTGCGCCTGTCCCGATACACAACACTCAGGCTGCAAATGCGCCACAACATCAACAACAACAAGACAGGGCTGCGTCTAAGGATGCGCCTACATATCTAGACCTTAACACCCTTAGGGATGCCATGCCAGCAACGACAGTTTGGCAAATGACGACCAAGAAGGGAAAAAACTCCAGCAAGCCAACCAGCAAAGGTAAACGTCCGCAAGCGCGAACCGAAGCTGGGAAGGTAAAGAAGGCAGACCTGATCAGGAAGCAGCTACCTGAGGCTGCTGCTGCGACCAGGCCTAAGGCCCGTCGACGCAAGCGCGGCAAGCAGAAAGCTGCTGAAGTGTCAAAACCACTGACACCCGTAGTCGAAGTATGCGAGGTTTCGTCCCAATGCGACGTAAAGGCCGCAGGGTCAGGCACCGCAGAAAAGGCTGAGCAGGTTAGCCAACCCGTGACAAAGGGTGCTGTACAGCCCCGACGGTCGCGAGGAAAACGATCTGGAAAGGCGAAGCGACGACCAGATGTCAGCTCTGGGGAGACCTCTTGGTCAAACCATGCCCTCCAACAAAAGGGCTCGTCCCGACGAGACTATGTCTCCGAAGGGTGAGAGCAAACGTATCAGGTTTGAGCCTAGCACTTCCAGCAAGCGCCCGAACACAAGCTACACCGACGTCAGCAAGACCAATGACCTCTGCGTAGCAGTTATGATCCAGCCGTTTCGTGATCTTACTGCGGAACAGGCAGAAGAAATCAAAAAGAGCCTGGTGACCAAATTGCTAGATATGGTCAGCCCGTCTAGCTCAGCGACACCAGCCTTCCGTGGGAAGCCGTTCTTCAGCGAAGGGGTCCTGAAGATGTGGTGCGAGAATGATCTCGCCCTCAACTGGCTTCATCACCAGTACCCGGAACTGGACTAGTTGTCAAACGACAGGCAGACATCCCCCGTAGGGTGAAGTGCGACATGTTCGTACCCAACTGGTCCAAAGATGTTGACACACTGCGGAGACTGCTCATTGGGCAGAATCCGTGGTACCACCTCAACACCTGGGCACTTTACAACGCCCAAACAAAAGAGGACGGCGTCTTCCTCGTACCTGGGATCCCGGCTGCGGAGATCCCTATAATACTCGAGAGAGGACGCCGCGTGGCCTACTCGGTAGGCTGCGTCTACATCAGGTTCTTTGGGGAGAGTGGAGGCCTAAAAAATGTGTCACCAGGATTCCCAGAACCGAACATACAACACACTACACAAGCTGTAGCTAACCCAACCATGGAGGTGGAGGCATCGCTGGCTCTAGAGCAAAGTGAAGCCGAAACCACCAAGGAGGATAACACAGTTCCTCAAGCGCGACGCATCAGCACGGCCATTAGGCTATGCGAAGCTGTCGCCGCAGCATCCTCCAGGAGTGCCAGCAGTGGCGCGCCGGAGAGTGAGGCTACCACTTGCGTTGGTAGGCCGGAAACCCCGCAGAGCTGGGGACTGAGGGACTGTGAGGGGGGATCTGAGGGGTCATTAGATACTGATGGCTTCCTTAGATCATCCCCGACCCACCATTAAGGTAATACAGACCAACCTCCAGCACAAGCAACTCGCGGCGGCTACTCTGCGTCGGCAGCTGGAGGTGAACAACGAGACCATCGCCCTGATTCAGGAGCCGTGGATCAGGAAGGACAGGATTTGTGGTCTCTCTAACATCGGTGGTAAGATCCTTCTGGACATAACTGTAAGTAATCCACGCACTTGTGTCTATGTGCCAAGAAATCTAACGACTGTACTAATCAATGAATTCTGTTCCAGAGATCTGACTGTTATTAGACTCGGGGGTGGAATGAGCAACCAGCTACCAGAGCTGGTCCTCGCATCTGCCTACCTGCCGGATGATGCTGAGGTCCCAACGCCAGAGCTGGCTGCCCTTATTCAACACTGCGAAGGGGAAGGACTTAAGCTGGTTATCTCAGCGGATACCAACTCACACCATCCCCTTTGGGGTTGTGACACCTCAAACCTGAGAGGTGAACAACTTATAAACTTTCTATTCTCTACTGACCTTCAAATCATGAACATAGGTTCGGAACCGACCTTTGTCACTTCGAGGGCTCAAACCATCATAGACGTTACTTTCGCATCGGAAAGGGCATCAAACTTCATTGAGGATTGACGAGTATCCAATGAGGTTTCCGGTTCCGATCATAGATGGATTGAATATAGCCTATATATAGACGTACATTCACCAGAACCGAGTCGCAATCCACGTAAGACCGATCGCGTCTCATACAAAAAGCTGGTGGAGATGGAATTAAATAAGTACGGATACCCACCACCGTACACTGATACGGAAGGTATAGAAATCCATCTAAATAAACTTACATCAACAATAATAGAGTGTTACGAAAAAACGTGCCCTCTTACAAAGCAATCCGCCAGTGCTAAAAGGAAGGATGGCTGGTGGGGCCCCGAACTTGAGCGCTTACGTAGCAAAGTTCGAAAACTTTTTAACCATGCGAAGAACACCAGGAAAGAACAAGACTGGAATGCTTACAAGGAGATACAACGCCAATTTAAATACCATATACGACAACGCAAACGCGAGTCGTGGCGAAGCTTCTGTACCAACATTGAATCAAACAGTCAGGCAGCCAGAGTCAAAAATATACTCGCAGGCGAGCCCAACCGATCATTGGGATCACTTAAGAAACCTGAAAACACCTACACGAAATCCGATGTAGAGACATGTGAACTCCTTCTCCAAACCCACTTCTTTGTCTACTAAGTGCCGACCAATGCTGGAGCGACGGTTCGGTAGGAGAGCGCATAGAACCGGATTGGATAACTGCCCGTAACATTGTCCAACAAGATAAGTTATTGTGGGCAATAAACAGCTTCCTTCCATATAAAGCACCAGGTTTGGATGGTATCTTCCCCGGGCTTTTAAGATGGTGCGATAAGGCAATTGCAGCACACCTGCTAATAATTTTCCAGGGCTGCATTGCCTTTCGATACACACCCAAACAGTGGAGGGAAGTAAAGGTAGTATTTATACCCAAACCAGGCAGAAGTGACTATACACAGACAAAATCTTTCAGACCCATTAGTCTCACGTCCTTTATATTAAAGACCCTAGAGAGACTCTGTGATAGAGAAATAAGGGATAACATCCATATGGGCAAACCACTTCACTGCCAACAACATGCCTATACTGTAGGTAAATCAACAGAATCTGCATTACATAACGTAGTCTCACGTATTGAATATGCTCTATCAAGTAAATTATCAACCCTAGGCTCTTTTATTGATATTGAAGGGGCCTTTGACAAAACAACTTTTAACAGCATCAGCCATGCCCTTTCAAGACATGGAGTAAATCCAACGCTTAGAAGTTGGATTGATAACATGCTTCGATATAGAGCGGTCCAGATTACAGTGAATACAACCACCAGAGGTATTGCGGTTAGGGGGTGCCCCCAGGGGGGAGTACTCTCGCCACTACTCTGGAATTTGGTTGTAAACGAACTCATCACTGACCTGAACAAAAACAGTTATTATACTGTAGGCTATGCTGATGATCTAGCAATTCTACTCAGTGGGTCACATGAAGGCACACTCTGCGATCTGATGAGGGGTGCCTTCCGCATAGTAGAAAATTGGTGTAAAAAACAGGAACTCACTGTTAATCCGTCGAAAACGGAACTAGTGTTGTTCACTAACAAACGCAAATTGAGTAACTTTGTTTTACCAAAGTTATTCGGCACTGACCTAGCACTAGTAGGTGAAGTCAAATACCTAGGCGTAATTTTAGACAGCAAGCTACTGTGGAATAAACACCTGGAGAACAAACTAAATAAGGCCTGCATTACATTCTGGCAATGTAAAAGATTACTGGGCAAGAAATGGCGCCTATTTCCAAAGATTACCCACTGGCTTTATACTACCGTAATTCGACCGACCGTTACCTATGGTGCAGTGGTTTGGTGGCGTAGGACCGAACTAAGCACAGTCAGACGAAAGCTGCAGCAATTCCAACGATTGGCTTGCTCAGCTATAACCGGCTGCATGCGCACCACGCCAACAACAGCCCTGGAAGTCATTCTCGGCATGCCACCCTTAGATCTGTTTATACAACAGGAGTCCGCGGTATCAGCAATACGAATGACAAATCTGGGACTGTGGGGCAATCCGAATGGACCACACACAAAAATTTTAAAGAAGGCTATCATGTACGAACCTCTGATAGAATCTCCGTGTGATAGGATCCTAAAGAAACATATTTTCAACAGAAACTACTCGATAGAACTATGCGAAGAAAAACAGGACCAATCCGGCATAAACGAGGTTCGCATATATACAGATGGTTCAAAAACTGATACAGGAACAGGCGCCGGGGTATTTTCCTGTGATCTAAACATTAAAATATCAATAGCCTTAGGGCCACACAGTTCCATCTTCCAATGTGAATGTGTAGCCATTACTGAGGCGGCAAACGCAGTGCTGAACAGGAAAATAGAGAACCACAATATAAGAATTCTCTCCGACAGCACGCCAGTCTTACGAGCTCTGGAGAGTAACATACACGACTCTGGGCTTATAAATGAGTGTCACAAAGTACTGGAAAGGGTTACAACAACAAAGTAACCCTACAGTGGATTAAAGGACACAGCGGATCACTGGGCAATGACGCAGCAGATGAACTGGCAAAGAGAGGCTCCGGCACTCTGCGGATGGGTCCTTTACCCATATTGCCTCTGCCGTTCAGCATGATTCGCTGGTGGCTGCGTCAAAGAACAACAGAATCACATAAAGATCAATGGACAACAGCCAGTGACTGTAGACAGTCGAGGGAGACACTGCCCATCCCTGAACCGCGATTGTCGCGGCGACTTCTTGGTCTTAATAGAAGTGATCTACGTGTTATGGTAGGCACTATAACTGGCCATTATTCACTTAACAAACACCTTTATGTTCTAGGTGTCACTGACAGTCCCATGTGCAGAGCATGCATGGAGGGCGAAGAAACCGCTACCCACGTAGTCCTGAAATACGCGGGAGTTGCAACCCAACGGGCGAAAACCCTCAAAAACCCGAGGTCACTTCGAGAACCCTGTGAATGCCCCAGGAGGCTTCTGTGCTTCTGGTCGGAGTTGGGCTGGCTGGAATAGCCAGTCGGAATATCTACGCACAATGGACCTAGGAAGAGTCTAAGTGCGGACAAGTGGAGCCCACATAACATAACATAACATAACCCCATAAAACTTTCATGTGGATTGATTAAAATGAAGTCAACAATTACTTGAATGATTAGGAGGAAGAAGATAGCCTCCAGAGTGACCATGTATGAGTATGTACAGCTAATGCTGGGTAGTTAGTCACCTTTTCACCAACAAATAAGCTGTACTCAATTAAACTATAGCTTTTCTGAACTTTTTTTGGAACTGGGACCACTTTAATTTTCTTGATGTTAGCAGGGACCGCAATGTTCGAGAAAAATAAAGTTTAATTTTTAACATTTTCTATTAACAGACCTACCTATTTGATCACTTGCCTTTATCCCAGCCATCTGCACTAACCATTACACAGCAAATGAATAAAAATTTTAACCTTTTGGACCATATTTTAGCCCTTGTGGACCACTGGTTGGGAATCACTGGCTTAATTAAGCCAACATGAGAGATGAATATTCATGAACTTACTCAGTTTTAAAATAAAGTCTAGTTTAAAAAGTAATTTAAAATAATGGAATGAAATATGATATACATAAATCACACCTATTTCCAAACGGGGTAGGCAGAGACCACGTTCTTCCACCTGTTAAGATCCTGGCATACATCTTTCGCTTCATCAACATTCATTAATCATTTCAGGTGTACTCGTCAGTTTAGAGTACTCTTGAACTGACCTTTCTTCAGAACGTCTCCAATTTGATAGATGAATGTTCCTCTTCCAATGTTTCTTTTCACACTCGCATTATAAATTTGTTTAGTCATTCTTCTTTCATTCATCAAAATCAAAATATCTTTTATTCAATTTAGGCCCTAAGAAGGCACTTATGAATGTCAAAACAATACCACCGGTTCGGAAAACATCCCAGACATTGAGAAGAACCGACAAGAAACTCGATCGGGTTTATCTTATTATCTTTTTTTTTTTAACTGGTTATACAGTATTTAATTATATACAGTTATTATCATTTTCAGTAGATGTACAGAGAAGGAATCACATCCAGACATCACCATAATTCACTTAATCAGCCACCCTATAATACCCCTTTTACAATAAAACCTGCTTAACATGATTCTTGAACTTATTATCCGGCAAATCACTAATGTGTTTAGGAAGTTTATTATAAAACCTAACACAATTACCTAAAAAACTTTTATTTGTTTTACTAAGTCTAAAAGACGGAATGATTATTTTATATTTATTTCTAGTATTGAAATTGTGTGTGTTAGTAACAAGACCAAAATTGCCTTCATTTTTCCGAACATACATTATATTTTCCAAGATGTATTGGGAAGGCAAAGTTAAGATACCAAATTCTTTAAATTTATTCCTCAATGATTTGCGTGGTCCCATATCATAAATTGCCTGAACTGCCCGTTTTTGTAATACAAATATGGTTTCTACCTCAGCTGCTGAACCCCAAAGTAAAATACCATAGGACATTAAACTCTGGAAGTAAGCGAAGTAGACAAGCCTAGCAATATCAGTTAACTGGCGAATCTTACAAACATCCTCTCAACATGCCCAAACCATCTAAGCATCCTTTTCTCAATCCGTGTGACAATATCTTCTTTCATACCACAAAGTTCTCTTATCACACTATTTCTTATCCCATCAAATATGGTAGGAATAAGAAAAAATAGGTCAAAACTTTCAAATGGCTTTATATACAAACTTTACCTGAGAAATGCATGATTTACAGTCTTCCAACAATGTGCTGAAGAATAATGAAAATGTTGTCCCTCTTACTTCACTGTGGACTTCATATTGAAATGCTTTTTTTGTTCTACAAAGTAAACTATCATAACAAACTATATCCATCTGACAATAATTTATAAAGAAATTGATATATAATTTTACTAATAATTGATATTGGTATTATTGTATATTAATTATAATAGTATTACTGTAACAAAACTTCACATGTATGCATATGATTATAATTAAATATTCTTTATGAAAAATTTAATTATAGATAGGCATGTACATTTTTGTGACTTAAAATAATGAGTAACATGCTCTAAAAAACGCTGACATCAAAAATAATAAATACCTTTATTCGCTCATACAACATAAAGTTTATTCGATTCCTGTGAATGCATGGCATGTCCAAAGCCCTAAAAATATGTTGTGGTGATGGAAGGTATACGTATTACCCGTTATACATGCATGATTACTTGATTGGAAGATGACTAAAAAACCCCATAATTTATTTTATGTTTCAAAATGTTTAAAACTTGATCTTGTTTATTACAGTAGGTTTATTATACCTACTTTTACGCTGTTTTGAATAAAGCAGTTTTAAAACACTTTGAAGGATAAAACACTGATATTTATGAGAAATAAAAGGATACATTTGCTTTTTCATTTGTATCAAGAGTAAGACTTTCAGAGAAAATGTCTAAACTCTGAGAATTATTCATCACTGGCAATTATTTTCTTATATAAATAACATCGGTATCCTGAGAATTTTAAAATTTCCTTGTCAATGAGTTTTAAAATAACGTATTATAATTTGTAAATAAACATCTGGATAACTGGTATTCACAATTGACATTCAATTGATTCAGTATTCTGTTTAAAATCTGTATATTCTGTTTTCCACCACAGAACCATATACCACTAAAGTATATACTCTCCACAGAGTACTTTATATTATATTATACTCTCTAACGAGGTTTTCCACTTCCAGTGTTTTCACTTTTCAGTTTAACTTTCATGATGAACTGAAACTAGGGATGAATTGCTGGATAAACGATTATCAATATAGCTAACACACTAAAATTTTCGCGATAAAATTACTCAAAATATTTTAAATCTATAAATATAGAGTCTGGACAGTAAAACATGTCCAAAAAAGGGGCATAAAAAAATAAGTTAGAACCCCGTTATAAAATATAAAAATCTTCATCCTTGTAATATTTTATTAATTTATATTATCAGTACTTAATATTTTATAAGGGTATCGAGGGTGCCTTGAATGTATTAAAATGTATCAATTTTAACTATTGACTCTTAAAGAAATGTTTGATTACTTTCTACAACTTAAGTTAAACAAAAAAGGCAAATATTTTCATAAATGTGTATGATACACGTGAACAATACACCACGCTGGCTATGAAGCTTTTTACCAAATCTTTGTAATACGCATGCGTATATAGTATACATACTAACAAACGTACAAAGGGGAGATGGAGATAATATAAAACACTGTATAATTTAAGTATAATATATTCTCTCGCAGGCTTAATCCTCTACATGTATTTGAATCTTTTTATTGTCACTTTCTAATTTCATTGAGTTTCAAATCACGACAACCCTAAAGAAGTTTTCACTGAAAAACTCAACGGGACTGTAAACAACAATAACACTAAATAAATTGGCATGAATTTTATTCTAATTCTGTCTCCAAAAACTCGATATCTAAAAGAAAATCTGAATCACTACTGTCCAATTTTCATTTAAATTGATTAAGTATAAATGTATGTTTTCTTTTTCAATCCTCATGACCTACTCCTTAAATTTTCCATCCGCTGTAACATTGACAAAATATTCTTTGATTGAATTTTCTATTAAGTATCCAAATTGACATTTTTATGTTTCTACTAGCCATTTTTTCTTTTGCCCGAAATCTATTTAATTTATCAAAAATGAATGTTCAAGTTAATAAAGTCCGGTTCTAAGGCTTGCGTAAAAACGGACAATGACACATTGTAATTTATGTTTACAATGATAAAAAAAAAAGTTGGCCGTCAAAGGACGCCCATCAGATGAGAAACTAGATGAAGCTATTGAATAATATTCTATACACGAGACTTGTGTAACAATATAGTTGTGTTGTGTTTCTGCGGTGAGTAAGGTTCTAAGAGCTCCTTAGAGTGGGGGTACTCAAAGTAGGCAACGCAATAGTTGTACCTATATTATTATTACAAGAGGCCTTATGCTACGGTAGCTGCTTACCATCAGGTGGGCCGTATGCTTGTTTGCCAAGTTAGATGTAAAAACTTTTTTTTCAATTTTTAAGATCTTTAAACTCAGAAAACAAAAAATAATCATAATACTATTTATATATTTTACTTACTATATATTTTTTACTTTATTTTATTTACTAGCCGTGCCCGCCGCTTCGCTCACGTAAACCACAGAGTGCTGCCAATCGAGCATAATCGGAACCCTAATTATTTTTCTAATATAATGGTAGCCTAAGTCACTTCCTATAAAATCAGCTATCTAGCAGTGAAAATTCCGTCGAAATCTTTCTAACCGTATCGGAGATTACCCGGAACAAACAGACAGACAAGAATTTTAAAAATGGGTTTTTTGTTATTGATATAGTATATACTGTTACGACATGTTACAACTCGATTAAATAAATAGAAAATCCTGTTCCCAAAATATCTCGAAGCAACTACATACTTCTAAATAATGTTCGCGTCGTAAACAACGCGACGCATGTTTGTGTAAATATCGCAGTTTACACACACATGTATAGGACTTATTGCCTCGATTACGTCATCGTGTAGGCATAGCAACTAAACGTCGAAAAAGTTAGCGATGATTCACGATTTTTCTGCGATCGTTTAGTGTAGGTATTTAAGCGGCTCAGGCGTAGCGCCGAAGCAGTTCAGTTTTGAATTATAAAGTGATAACATCAAGCAATAAAAGGAAGCGAAACCAAAGTTAAATAAATAACAGTGTTGTGAGTTCGTGTATTTTGTAACTGTGTGGCATTGAAATAAATCTTCTTCATGTCAAACACTGCCATTTTTAATACCCACGGGTGTAACAATACTTTTTTAAGGATTTAATAAAATAAAATAAAATTTTGACATTACAAATAGACACTTCAATTTTATTATTTTTATAGATTACGGACTTTCGTTAACGTCAAAATCTTTGGTATATTAAAATATATTATGTTAAAAAATATCATTATGACATGTACTACAATTATAGGTTTTTATCTAAGTCAATTAAAAACGTCAATCGATTGATTTTTTAGTGGATTCTAAACACAAAATAATCAATATTTATGTCTGAAATTCTCAAAAATATATAAATACGATAACATGTATGCAATCGCAGCTAGTTACAAGGAACTGAAGAAATCGCTAATATAATACGAAATACCAATAGATACCTAATACAAAAATTACAAACTAATCTATGAATCTAACTAATATCTGTATAAGCTGATACACTGATATTCGTTAAAAACGGTGCCTAATATAGTGATTATATAATACGAAATAACAACAAATACCTAATACGAAAATTATAAATTAATCTATGAATCTATCTAATACCCGTATTAGCTAATACACTGATATTCGTTAATAACGGTGCCTAATATAGTGATTCTATAATACGAAATACCAACAGATACCTAATACCAAACTTACAAACTAATCTGTAAATCTAACTAGAGTCTGGCAAATGAAAGTAGACACTCGAATTATTTGCAGACTTTTCATATGGTATTGTTAGACACAATGTTAAATTCAATTTGACAAAACAAGATGGCGTGTTGTTGGTGCTTTGTTGTGACCTTGTTTAGCATTTTTCTACGTGAAAAATGAATAAAACTATTAAAAGCGGAGTGAGGGAGATGTTGTTTCGCATGATTTCCAAATTTGAAGAGAAACAACAGGAGAAAGACTGAAACAAGATTGTTTACGTGTGGTGTTGAATTTCTTAGGTTAGTATAATGCTTAGAAGTAGAGGTGTAACTAATATATTCGTATTGGGTACAGGGGTTATAATACTCGCCACGAACTAATATACATGTTATGATCCACGAATACAGAATAATAGGTTACCAAATATTAGTCTAATAAAAGGCACGCGATTCACGATCCGCGCGGCGAGTCATCGCAAGTACCTCTCTCTTTGTCCGTTATAGGGGGGCGCATCTTGCGAGTAAGCGAGATAACTACATGATTTGAAACTTCGTATAGAAGCGACCGCTGGCTGCTGGCTGATCGTATGCGCAGATAGGTATGTATAGTAAAGACATCATTATACACGTCGGGCTTCGTATGAAAACTGCAGCGTTGGTAATACAGTAAACAAGCAATGAGAACAGAATCACTATATTAGCCACCGTTTTTAACGAATATCAGCGTATTAGCTAATATGATATTAGTTAGGTTCACAGATTAGTTTGTAATATTTGTATTAGGAATCTATTGGTATTTCGTATTATAGAATTACTATATTAGGCACCGTTTTTAACGAATATCAGTGTATTAGCTAATACAGGTATTAGTTAGGATCACAGATTAGTTTGTAATATTTGTATTAGGAATCTATTGGTATTTCGTATTATAGAATCACTATAGATTCATAGATTAGTTTGTAATTTTTGTATTTGGTATCTATTGGTATTTTGTATTATAGAAACACTATACATTCATAGATTAGTTTGTAATTTTTGTATTTGGTATATATTGGTATTTCGTATTATATTAGCGATTTCTTCAGTTCCTTGTAACTAGCTGCGATTGCATACATGTTATCGTATGTATATATTTTGGAGAATTAGAAATGTAAATATTTATTATTATATGTTTAGAATCAACTAAAAAATAAACGATTGACGTTTTTAATGGGCATATATAAAAATGGATGATGCTTAGATAGTTTGGACATGTTGAGAGGATGAATGAAAGAAGAATGACTAAACAAATTTATGATGCGAGTATGAAAGGAATCGTTGGAAGAGGAAGGCCTAGACGAACATTTATCGATCAAATCGGAGACGTTCTGAAGAACGGTAAGGTGAAGAGTACTCTAAACCGACGAGTATGCATGAAAAGATTAATGAATGTCGAAGAAGCGAAAGAGGTATGCCAGGATCGTAGCAGGTGGAAGGACGTGGTCTCTGCCTACCCCGTTGGGATATAGGCGTGATTTATGTATGTATGTATGTATATATAAAAATCTTTAATTGTAGTACTTGACATAGTGATATTTTTTAACATAATATATTTTAATATAACAAAGATTTTGACGTTAACGGCAGTCCGTAATCTATAATTAATAAAATTGAAGTGTCTGTTTGTAATGTCAAAATAACAGTTTTTTTTTACTAAATGCATATGAATGTATATAAGATACCTATAATAAAAAAACGCATTTTTTTAATTCTTGTCTGTCTGTTTGTTTTGGGTAATCTCCGAAACGATTGGACCGATTTCGACAGGACTTTCACCGGTAGATAGCTAATTTTATAGGAAGTAACTTAGGCTAACTTTATTTTAGAAAAAGAATTATGTTTCCGCATTAATAAAAAAAAACACCTGGTTATGGCGAATCAATTTGGGCGCTTAAAATGGCATACGCTGAGTAAACTACAGAGATACAGTGAATTTACGTACCAAATAATTGTAGACATTAAAAATACCTACAAAAAAGTCAGGGAGAGTATACGTCTATCTTCTAAGGAACACCCACAATAAGCATTATTGTCTTTAAAATAGCTGGGAGCGGGGGAGCAAGATTCGCGTGGGCATTCTGTAGTCCACGTGAGCAAAACCGCGGGCACAGCTAGTTTATTAATAGGAAATAAAATTTAACCATTTTTTCATTTATGTTATATAATAATCATACGGATAATAATAGTAAATATTCACAACAATCTTTTATTTCATACACACATTCTATAAGTTTAAAAAATACTGAGAATAGATTCACTTAATATCAGTATTAGATTCAAGTAGGTAGCGAATAGCGAATATTTGAATCGGTGACTAATATTTGATTAATACCAAATAATAGGTACGGGAACCTAATACGAGTTAACTAATATAATCCATATCAGTAATACCAAAATATCAGCCTAATATAACAACACCTCTACTTACAAGTTTATACTTTGTTTGAAATCGTAACTATTATTCATATTTTTACAAAACTGTTTCTCTATTTTGATCCACATTCAGTTTATATTACGTTAAATAGCTTCATAATAATGCATTATGGTTTTCTAACATACTTTAATATATGTTACATTGTAATTTTAACACAACTTGTTTTCTTTTACAGAAAATCTGGTGGATGTAGCAGGGGTTGATGAGATAGTTAAAATTATTGAAGAACTGACTGGTTTGGAGCAAAAAGACAGGATAAGAACTCAGAACCAATATTTGGATAAAATAGCTTCAATCACTTGTAAGTTTTTCCTAAGTACATAAGTTTAACAAAGATATAATCTAATAAATGATTTGCTATTATAAATGCAGCACCTAATCATTCTGTTTCATCATTCTTTACAGAAATGAGTGTTACAACATAAAAAAAAATTAAAAAGAAGGTACAGTAAATGAAGGTGTCTGGAATACCCCAGGTAAAAAATGGCCACATAAGCCCACAGTGTCCGACCTATATAGTTTCGCCAGATGCTATTCATAACAAAATTAACGAATTTTACATCGTTAGAAAACAAGTTCCTACGTTGAGAACTCTGTTAGTGGAATTAAGAGAAAGCATTTGATTTATTGGATGCTGGGAAACTCTTCGCCACTTATTATTGTTCAATGGCTATGAATTTAAGAAAAATAAGAATGAGCGTTCATTTTTAATTGAATGTTATGACATATCTGCCTGGAGATATCGGTTTTTAAGAACTATGGCTTTGAAACGTAGAGAAGGAAAGTCAATAATTTATTTAGACGAGACCTATATTCATAAAAACTACAAGCCCAAGAAGTCTTGGCAAGGTCCATCTACAAGTGGTGCAATTGAAAATGTTTCGACAGGGAAAAGGTAGGTACATAATTGTACATGCTGGATCAGAGAAAGGCCCTGCGCCAAACTCATTGTTAGTCTTTAGCACTAAATCCAAGATG
Source organism: Saturnia japonica (assembly GCA_033032175.1). Lineage (NCBI taxonomy): Eukaryota > Metazoa > Arthropoda > Insecta > Lepidoptera > Saturniidae > Saturnia > Saturnia japonica. Next base: position 11,646,621 of record CM065318.1, read on the forward strand.
GTGGACTACCACCACGACATGAATGCTGTAAACTTTAATAAATAGCTAAGAGAAAAGCTTATTCCCAATTTCAATGAGCCGAGAGTAATAGTTATGGATAACGCCAGTTACCATTCAATCATTGTAAATAAAGCTTTTACATCACAAAATCGCAAAAATGACATAAGAGAATGGCTTACTTTGAATGATATTCCGTTTGAAGAATATCACACAAAAGTAGAACTCAGATGTTTTGTAAAACGAAACACACCAGAACCAGTATGTGAAACTGATGAACTACTGAAGCAGAATGGACATGAGGTATTACGGCTTCCCCTACCACTGCGATCTAAACGCCATTGAGCTGGTATGGAGTTTGGCTAAACGGAAAGTGGCAAGTAAAAATATTGCCCCGGCTGCAGGGGAGTTAGAGGGGGTTATAAAACTTATAAAAGAATCGTTTGAAACCATAACTCCAGAGGAGTGGAAGAAAATGACTGATTATGTCATACATGTTGAAAATAAATATAAAGAAAGAGAGAGAATTACAGAAAATAACTTAGAAAGCTTTATTATAAATGTAGGAAACAGTGATTCCAGTGACTCTGAATGTTTTCACATGGAAGTTTTAGATTCAGATTTTGATTATGAAAGTGAATAAACCAAAATTATTATAGAATATTGTTATTTTTTTTTTTAATCAGATTGCTACATAATACGTAGTCTTATTTTTTATTCAGACTTAGTAAACTCATTTTTCGAAATATCACGTGTTTCTTTGATTTGGATCAATATAGGTAGTGATTTTACATCTCGAAACTTCAGTTTACTTTGTCTGAATAGAAATTCGATTTTACGCTATTAGCGCTAGCCATTTTAATATTATTATTTTTAACTTAGCTTAATCTATACCACTGCTTGGAAATGGCCTCCCCCGAATCCTTCTGGAAACTTGAAATTATAGCAATCACTATTGATTCATTTCGTAGACTTATTCCTATTTTTGGACCTGTCCACATGCAGTGAAGCAGTAGTGTACAAATAATACTATTTTTTACCAAAAACAAATTATTATATATTATAAAGTATCAAATTAAGTTATTCTAGGTATTTCATACTTATTTTGGGGTTGCTATGCTGATATTTTTTAAATTTGCCGCGATTTTTCAGTCTCTACTTTCATTTGCAAGACTTTAATATCCGTATTAGCTAATACACTGATCATCATCATCATCATTTCAGCCGCAGGACGTCCACTGCTGAACATAGGCCTCTCCCATAGATCTCCAGAGCGACCGATCTTGTGCGGCCTGCACCCAACTACTGATATTAGTAAAAAATGGCGCCTAATGTATTCATTCTGTTCTCATTGCTTACTTACTGTGCTACCAAGCCAAGCAGTTTTTATACGAAGCCCGACGTGTATAATGATGTCTTGACTTGGCGCGCAGATCGTGAATCGCGTACCTATTATTTGACTAATATTTGGTAACCTATTATTCTGTGTTCAATTATATTTATATATTAGTCCGTGGCGCGAATTGTTATTTATCTCTGGTGGCGCGTATTATTATCTCTGTACCTTTTACGAAAATATTCATTACACCTCTATTTGTCAATGTCAAGTCAAGTGTCAACACGAGACCGGCAATTGTTATCAATTGTTATTATCCACGTGTTGTTCAAATTGTGATATTCACAGTGTTAAACCATAATTAACTTTTCATATATGAATGTTAAATGAAAGTATGTCTGTGTGTGATATATACACAGCGCTGAAGACGATAGGAGTTGACACAAACACTTCAGACTTGTACAAAACATGCGAAGAACTACAGGTTAGAATCCTTTTGTTATGGTGATATTTTACTCATTATTAATCATACAGTTTTATAAAATTTTAGTATACAACCTTGATATGATATATTTGTTGTATTTGTAGTGCATTTTGTTTGTGTCTCAAGCTAACTCTTGCGGGTTGTGTATGCTTATAGTATTGAACTAAAAAAAATTACATGCACCAGCTATATATTTTCAAAGGATATCCTAAAATTTGATATAACCATTATTTACAAAATTATGTCTCTTACAAACTGCGTGACAAAGTAATGATGAATTCTGATTAATTTTTCATCTATTTTTCACCCCCTTTTTTATTGATAATCAATTTTTATGAATACCCACATACCTAAGATAAAATCTATGTTATTTACGCAGTTCAGCTTTAAATGTTAATGTATTTAAAAATAAAACTGTTACTTGTAAAACTGAACATTGTATAGCAAATCCTCAAAATAACAATTACATAATTGAAGTCCACAACATTGCATCCTACTAATATAATAAATGTGAAAGTGTATATGTTTGGATGTTTGTTACTCAATCACGCTAAAATGGCTGAACAGATCTCAATAAAATTTGGCACACAAACAATCTAAGACCTGGAATAACACATAGGGTACTTTTTATCCCAGTAAAAGTCATAGTTTAACCAGTGTTATCCTACAAATATAATAAATGGAAAGTTTCTATGTTTGTTACTCAATCACGCAAAAATGGCGATTTTTTTGGTTTGTCATGTTTCAAGATCAGCCTGTGTATATCCAATAATACGTAGATGAAGTTGCGGGTACCAGTTAGTCTATTCATATTATAAAACTCAATGTCTCCCTGTCTATCTGTCCGTTTGTGTTCTTTTCATGTGAAAACTACTTATCTGGCTTACATGGTCTTTTTTTAATTCATAGCTTTGCTACCTAACCAGGTTATAGGATATATTTGGCTATATTAAGTCATGTATGAAATAAGCAGTGTTGATAATGGTGAATCAATTCAGAAAAAAGATGCTTTTGAGACTCTTAAACAGTGTATGCTAAGTAAATTATAAGAGATATATCAAATGAATGTACTATACAATTGTAGATTTTTAAAAGTCGACTCACTCCCACACTTGTCTGTTGGCACTCTGTAGTTCATGCTAGTGGAGTCACGGGTACATCTAGTATATACTATGAATATCAAAAATATTCTGTGTCATATTTTAAACATCCATAATAATACAGTTCAATAAAGTCGAAACTAATGCATCTATTTCCAAATGAAGTATATTCTACATTTAATTTTTTAAATAAATAGGTATGTTTTGAATTTTGCCATCAAAAAATTTACTATAATTATGTCCAATTAGTAAAGGTTACATTTTATAACCTTATAAATTAAATATAATTGTAATATTAAGTATTATATAAGTATGTTTTCATTCATTTTGTGTGTGTTAGTGCATGAGATATTTGTGCACTTAATTACATACATAGGTATATACTAAATAAATAAAATAAATTTATTTACATAAAACATTAATCTCTATAATTATGTGTTTTATACAATACTATAAGTTCTAAGCATGAATTTTTGATATTTTAGTACTTGACAATTATTAAAAGAATCTATTTTTTTTTAATAAAATTTAAATGAAGTTAACCTTTTTTACAGGTATTGTTATCTAAACAGGCCATAAATGTTCAAGGCATTGTTAAAAAGTTATCAGAATTTATTTTGAAAACTGAAGATGCATTATTATTCAAGAAATACTTCTCTAGTATACTTTTAGCCTTGGTTTCTACAAAGATTCCACTGAAACCAGTATTTTCTAGAACACAGTTTGATTTATGCAGTGACAACGAAAAGACGAATCACTTAGAATATTCCATTATTCTAGCAGTATTAAGTGATCATCCTGATGTGTTACAGTAAGTACAATTATGTTAATTATTTTTTTATTGTTTAAAAATAAAATGGTGTAATATGGGTAAACAAAAACACAAAAAAAAAATCAAGGCAGTTGTGAAATCAAGTTATTATCACTGATGCCTCACTTCATCATGTTGCACTTCTGCCTTAGGTCTCAATTTTACTGTCTAATAAATGTGACAAAAGGAGTATACTTAAAAAAATCAATAGAACATTGTTATGTAGTATGTAATGTAATTTGATTACTTATTTTGTTTTGTCTTTCATTTTCAGATATGCTCTTAAATATTTTGATATCAACAAAGTACCACCATTTGAGGTATTCATCCACCATGAAGACACATACAATGTAGCCCCTAAAAAAAGACATTTACTTGACAGTAGGCAGAAGATTACAGACCACCATGTAGTGACTTGTTGTTACACATTGCTCAGTAAACTACCAAATGAGTTTTCTACAAAATGGGATTGGACTAAATTTGTGAACAATTTCAGTAATCATGATAATTTGGAGATAAGATGGTAAAGCTTATACAAAATATGTTTAAATACTTAAAACACATATTTTTGAAGTTCCTAAGCAATATATATTTTTTATATTCTCTTCCATGTAAAATCTGTTTAGATGACAACTGATAGATCGACAAAGCAAAAAATACTATAATAACTAGAAAATATTGATTTTACTCAAGAGGCATTATTTATTGGAATTTGAATATTCATTCTTAATACTAAAATTAGACAAAAACAGAATTTGCGCTAAATTTCAGGTTAACATAGTTAGTTTTTTGCTTGTCTTGAGAAGTGGATATAAAAATTTTGCTGAAATATTAGAGAATACAGTGATCCACATAATACAATAAATCATACTGGCATATAATTTTAATGTTTTTTTTTTCAGAAATGTATTGCATGTTGATATTTTCTAATTTCAATTATTATTACAGGATGGTAAAGGAATGTATGTCAATTCTAACTAATATGACTGAAGCACAATCTATGACATTATCAGAAAATTTAAATATCTTAGATGAAGCATTAATCAGAAATGATGCTATTAAAAAACGAGATGACGTCTGTGCAGTAAATTACTTAGTAAAAGAAGAAAATTTTAATACAGACAATGTTGTAAATATTGATGGCATTTTGCTATCACTTCATGACAAAAATAATGTTCAAGATGACAAATTAGTTCCTGTAAAATCTACTATGAATAATTTAAGAAGTTTAGCACTTGGTGTTGCTTCTGGTTAGTTATTTTTATTATTATGTAGTTGATATCTCTAGAAATTTATTTCGACTTGAGGCAGTCTGACATATACATGGGTAACTCAGCAAAATTCCATGCGCTAACCCAATAACTCAATCGTTGTTTACTGCGCCGGCGCATTGAGTTAACTCAAATTTGTAAAATAGTATGTGAGGCAAGACAGTTAGAGAAATGAATGAGTCAGCTGACCGACGCGAGCGGCGGGACGCGATACTGTCCCTTAGCCGGCTCGCTGCGCTGAAGTGCGCTGTGCGCCAACACATTTGAAATGAGTGTGTTAACACACCCAACGCAGTAAACCGAGCTGACGCAAGTGCGCGGTGTAGCGCAGTGTTACCCATGGCTAGTCTGACGTGTTAAATACCTCCGCCCTACAGAAGATCATAGCATTAATTCCATGTGTAGCGACATCTCTCGCCACAACTGACGCAAACTACATGGCGACATCTATCGAGTCACATACGACGCATCCTACATCGCGTTTTAGAAATTAACTCAACACTAGAGTATATATACAAGAACCCGACAACAACTGTTGGGCAGTGGCCTGTTGGGCAGTGGCCCGCCAGACATAACACCCGTCTGGTCGGAGGATCCTCCCTTTTCTATGGCGTATGAAGAACTTTACTCTCTGTTCCTCACTTCCGCTAAACATGTTTTCCCTGATGAAACCGCCTATATCCAACAGTGAGACACTAACAGGCTAGTTTTATATTATTATATATAATATCTGGGCAACCGAGCTGTGCTCCGTGTTTTACAACAAAAAAAACGCCTATCTAGTTATACTTGGAATGTAAAACATTATCTAAATACAAAGTTTCATCCTAATCGTTTGAGCCTTTTCCGAGAAACACATTACATATATATATATATATATATATATATATATAGTTATATACAAGAATTGCCCACTTCATATAATAAGATAAGATATATATAAACTTTTCATTTTGATAATGTTTTACATTCCAAGTTTACCTTGATAGGTGTTAATCTTTTTTTTTTATAAGACACTGAGCACAGCTCAGTCACTCAGATATTTATTTATAAAGAGAGACTAAAAACTAGTTACAGATTGTTTAACAACAAGATAATCAAACTATATTTTAATTATTTTTTAGGGCAAGGTGTTTGCCTAATGGGTCCAGTAGGATCAGGTAAGACGTCCCTAGTGGAACATTTAGCAGCTAGAACAGGCCGTAAAGAGCTAGCATTTAAAAAAGTACAGCTTGGTGATCAGACAGATTCGCGAATGTTGCTGGGTTCACATCAGTGCACTGATATACCGGGCGAGTTTATTTGGAGGCCGGGAGTTTTGACAGAGGTATCTATAAAATACTACTCAACAATTATTTTTTTCATGTGTGTAGTATGGTGTTTTGTGAATCTATCTATATGTATAAATCTGTAGTTCTGTCTGTCTTTATTAATCACGAATATAGCATTTAAACTTTTTATTTGTCTGTATCCCTGATTTAACTAAAATACGGCTTCACCAATTTTTATGAAATTTTGTACACTGGAAGGATAGAATTACGAGATATATTTAATTACTGTGTAAAACTCCAGTGAGGAGGAATGACGCACTGAAAGTTTTAAAGAAACCCAAAACCGGCATATGTACCTGAAAATAAAATTGTAACATTTTGTTTAATTACTATTTAAACACCTGTATACACATCTTCGGAGTTTGAGCTGACGTTATTCGATGACAAAACTAATACTTTCAATATACATGTGCTTATTAGGGATAACATTTGTTTATACATTTATTTAAAATTTTATATATTTATTTAAAACTAGACGGGCATCGCACGGGTGAAATTCACTAATGAACAAAATGAGTAGTATTAGAAAATATTCATTATGTTTATTTTACAAAATATCTCTATCTCCAATAGTTTAGGCAGTGTGTTGTCTTCTTCTTCTTCCTAACTTGGCAACCTCCTCTTTAGTGAAGACCATTACTGCCATTGTCGAGTGAAATAGAGTGTCATGTGTTATGACGATTCAGTATCCCAACAAGATGGTGACTCCTTTGTTACTAACTTTCTAGGAAGTTTTTGTGGGATCTCAGAATGAATGCTTTCAGCTAATATTTCTAATCCACTTCACTTATGCACAAAAACTAAACTATAACACGCAAAACGCCAACAATATTACATAATATAGGGTCATAAACCTAAGTTAATGAATTAAAAATAAAAACCACAAAATGTCACTTCAAGATCCCGCCAAAAAACCAGTGTGTTGTCTGTCAGAAAGTTCGTTGAGAAGGGATGCATCCAACCAAATCATTCCTTGAATTTGTGTGAATTAAAACAAAACTCTGTCAAACTAAATGTCATATTATTTTTTTGTTCAGATTTTCATACAAAATTATTATCCAAATTTTCCGTTTATCTGGAGAATTTTCCAAAAAATTTCTTTCAGTAAAACCTTTTCCTGACAATTACCAACAAGATAAAAAATAAATCATTCGACCCGGTCTCAAGTGATGTTCTATATCATACACGCGGCAATCGATTTTTATTTGTATAGATTAATAAAATTATTCAGTTTAAAAAAATATTTTAGTTTTTCATTTATCTGTCGTCATTTGGACCTGTTAATGAAATCATTCATATTTTAGGCTGTACAAAATGGACACTGGTTGCTTTTAGAAGATATAGATAGTGCCACGCTAGATGTAGCATCTACACTAAGTTCACTTTTAGAGAGAAATGCATTATGTGTTCCTGGATATAGGGATACACTCCCAGTCACCCCTGGATTTCAGCTCTTTGTCACTCAAAGGTTTGTAAATAAATTTACACTGTACCTGAAAAAAAATTAGTACTTAAGTGAGCACTTCTTGTTTTATGTATATAATTAGTTTCTCGGAAACTGATTTGGAGGAAATTTTGCATTTAGATAATGTTGTACATTCCAAGTTTACGTAGAAAGTTTTTTTTTTCTAATACCTCAAGAAAAGTAAGGGTCGCCCTGATATTGTAATTAGTTTCTGGGAAACTAACTGCTCTAACAATTTGGATAAAAATTTAAATTTAGATAATGTTTACATACCAAGTTTATCTAGATAAGTTTTTTATTCAAGACACCAATTTTATCTTAGTTTTCCAGACGTAACTATAAGTTTTATAATGAGATCAGTGTATCGTTTTGTTGCCAGATTTTTGTAATTTTGATTGCTAGTTACAGTAGTTACATAAGTTGATGGGTCTTCACGTACAACAACTACAATTTTTACAGTGCTTGCTATAATTGATTTGAAGTTTATGAAATGCACCAAACTTGTTATTCATTGAAAGGCATTGTAATGTAATAACATGATTTTCTTTGTATATACATGTTATATATATATATTCCACTTAATCCTGTATATGATCCTTTTAAATTTAATTAATAAAGCAATGTATATATTTTGCTTTATTCAATAGACAATAAATTGAAAAATAATTTTTTTTCGAGTGAAACTGTTACATATCGGTGCAGTACTAGTGTTTAATATAAAAAACAGAAATTGTAAAAACTTTATTTAACTGCCTCGTTAGCTTAGTGGTCGTAAGCGCGACTTCTATGATCGAGGACCTGGGTTCGATTCCCAGGTCAAGCAAAGTGTTATTGGGGTTTTTCTATGAAATTCTCAGTAGCAGCTCGGAGTTTGGTTTCGTGCCCGATTAATGGCAATAGGCTCGCTCCCTATTACATGGGACCTAAAAACATACTCGGCGAACTGTGGGTGTACATTAATTAGTACACCTCAGCCTAATCCTTCGGGGAATACAGGCGTGATGGTATGTTATGTTATGTTTGTTATTTAGCTCACCATACATAAAATCAATTAATACTGTTCATCATACTTGTTATGTACAATAAACAAATATAAACCTATTTACTAACTTTTTCTTTATTGTCTTAAATATCAATATAACATTGGCTGCAGATTTACGTAGAATAATGGTTAAAAAGATTTTTTGTATTTTGTTTTAGAACTGTAATCACTAACTATGGATTCCAAAAGAAAATGTCAAATTCCAGTACACTACTGCAAAAACATTTAACGCAAATAAATGTAGAACCTCTATCTAGATTAGAGCTATCGGAAATTATACAGACCTTATATCCAAGCCTTACGACGATATGCTCGAGAATGATTGAAGTATTCATGATGTTTTCTGTAGGAAGTCACGATACCTCCTTACAAAGTACTGAAATAGCATCAGATAAAGAAAATAGTGCTTACATTATACGCGGCTCAAGACTCATATCAACAAGAGACTTGATAAAATGGTCAAAGAGATCCGCTGTAGGATTCGACGTTTCAAGCCCCGAATCCGCATTGAAAGTCCTTCAAGATGCATTAGACATATTTACATGTTCCGTGTCCTCTCCAGAACACAGACTTATATTGGCTAAGAAAGTTGGCACATGCCTAGGAATTGTTGAAACAAAATCAGAATTTTACTGCAAACATTATAAGCCCATTGTATCTTTACATCCCAATTATTTGGAAGTTGGGAGAGCAAAACTACCACGTCTAGAAAAGACTTTAGATACGATTGATTTTGATACTAAACAAGTTGTTTTTTCTTTTACACGACAGTCCGCTTGCTCGCTTGAACGAATAGCACGTTGTGTTATGGCCAACGAGCCAGTACTACTCGTCGGAGAAACTGGAACTGGAAAAACATCTGCCGTCCAATATCTGGCCAAACAAACAGGTCATAAACTTGTTGTAATAAATATGAATCAGCAATCTGATTCTGCTGATTTATTAGGTGGTTACAAACCGGTAGATTTAAAATTTGTTATAAGACCGATTAGAAACGAATTTGAAAAACTATTTCAAAGTTTTTACAATACTGAAAAAAATAAGAAATTTTTAAGCCATATTACAACATGCTATGAGACGGAAAATTGGACAGCTCTGGTAGCATTAATGAAACAAAGTCATAAAGCTGCAATAAATCGATTAACTGCCGATAATAAAGATATAAAGTTAAAGAAATGGTTGTCATTTGGATATAAATTATCTAAACTAGAACTGCAAGTGAAAGCGGCATCAAAATTGACATTTGCATTTATCGAAGGATCTTTAGTAAAAGCCATGCAAGAAGGTCATTGGGTGTTACTCGATGAAATAAATTTAGCTTCTGCTGAAATATTAGAATGTTTGGCAGGTCTTCTAGAAGACAAGAGCGAGAATATTGATTTACTAGAAAAAGGTGACAAAGAACCAGTAAAAAGGCATCCAGATTTCACGCTGTTCGCTTGTATGAACCCAGCTACTGATGTTGGAAAGAAAGATTTGCCTGTAGGCTTAAGAAATCGCTTTACGGAGTTTTTTATTGATGAACTTACCGAGAGAAATGATTTGATATTACTAATTGGTGATTATTTATATCATATGAACCTCAGTGGTGCAATTTTGGACGGAATTTATTCCTTTTACGCTAATATCAGGAAAGAAGCAAAGCTTACCCTCGTAGATGGTTCAGGTTAGCTATCTGAGTTTTATTTACCTGGTAATAAAAAAGTATGCAGTACAATAACGATATGCTTAGGAAATACCATCTATGTTATATATTATATTATTACATCTCTACGATTAATAGTTTCCTAAGCAAATTTGAGTTTATAATAGAAAAAATTATTAAAACTCTAGATATTAATTCAATATTTGTAGGTAATGCTCCACATTATTCACTCCGGACCCTGTGCAGAGCTTTAACAGCGGCAGCAAAAGCGAAATGTGGAACTGTAGCAAGGTCACTCTTTGAAGCGTTTTGTTTATCATTTCTTACACAATTGGATAGCTCATCACACCCAATAGTTGAAGCTATGATTGCTAAGTAAGTGTTGCATTTCTTGTTAAGGTAAAATAGTTTAATAAAAATATCGAATTCATATCAAAATTACATTTATATCATTTTGTTTAAATTCCAATGAAAGGATCAAAGGAAAGTTAACCTATTTAAAGTTAAGTACATATTTTAATTTTTATAACGCCTATATGTTATTCAACCCAACGTAATTTATGTGTTTATGTTATTCAGGGCTGTAATTGGCAAGAAAAATTTGAAGTCCGTAACCAATCAACTAATTCCTGAGCCTCATGTTCCAAATAAAAAATTCTTGCAATTTGAAGGACACTGGATACCTCAAGGAAAATTAGATATAATGATACCTGAGGGATACATTTTAACACCTATGGTTAGAAAAAACCTTCGTGATATTGCAAGAATAATCTCTTTAGGCCGTCTACCAGTGCTACTACAAGGAGACACTTCAGTAGGCAAAACTTCTCTCATAACTTATATAGCCAAAACCTCGGGGAACTATTGTGTTAGAATAAATAATCACGAGCACACAGACCTTCAAGAATATATAGGGTCTTACGCTACAGATGCGAGTGGTAAACTAATATTTAAAGAAGGTGTTCTAGTTGAAGCAATGAGAAAAGGTTACTGGATTATACTCGATGAACTAAATTTAGCTCCCAGTGACGTATTAGAAGCACTTAATCGTGTACTAGATGACAACCGAGAACTCTTCATTCCCGAGACACAACAAATTGTCAAAGCTGATCCCAATTTTATGCTTTTTGCCACACAGAATCCTCCTGGGTTGTATGGTGGACGTAAGATTTTATCCAGGGCTTTTAAAAATAGATTCGTCGAACTTCACTTTGATGAGATACCTAAGGGAGAACTTGAAACAATATTGCAGCATAGGTGTCATGTTCCACCCGCATACAGTAAAAAAATGATAGCCATTATGGCAGATCTACAAATAAGGCGACGAGGTTCAGCTGCAGTCCAAGGCAAAGATGGATTTATTACATTAAGGGATCTTTTTAGATGGGGTCAAAGGTATAAACACGCGTCTAAAGAATCTTTAACAGATGATAAGTTTTATGATTGGGATCAACATATAGCTGACGAAGGTTATCTTGTATTAGCTGGTAAGGTAAGGCAAACAGACGAAAGATACATTATTGAAGAAATTATCGAAAAACATATTAAAAGGAAAGTGAATCCGAATAATCTCTTCAGTCTTCACCAAACCACTTCTGCTGTTACGAAGTCTCTTCTAGAAAGTATTCTTAACAATGACCTAGGTGATTTTTCTCATATAGTATGGACTTACAACATGAGGAGACTTGCTGTTTTAGTAGCGAAAGCATTCACTTTTGATGAACCTGTATTATTAGTTGGAGAGACTGGTTGTGGTAAAACGACGATTTGTCAAGTTATAGGAGCATTAAAAAATCGTCAATTGCTATCAGTTAATTGTCACATGCATACTGAAAGTTCTGATTTCATCGGTGGTCTACGCCCGGTTCGGCATTATAAAAATGATGGACGGTTATTCGAATGGGTTGATGGGCCTTTAGTAAAAGCCATGGTTTCTGGTGACATGTTTTTAGCGGATGAGATTTCATTAGCTGATGACAGTGTATTAGAACGATTGAATTCTTTACTGGAACCTGAGCGACAACTAGTTCTTAGTGAAAGAGGTATGGAAGATAATTCGGATATTGTTGTTCTAACTGCAAATAAAAACTTTCATTTTATTGGAACTATGAACCCTGGAGGCGATTTTGGAAAAAAAGAACTATCTCCAGCTCTTCGTAATAGATTTACTGAAATATGGTGTGATAATGTCACATCTAGAGAAGATTTACTGCGAGTACTTGAGAAGAGCGTCAACAATGGAATATCTTTAGGCAACCAGGAAGATGGTAGTTCAGGAATTGGTAGCTCAATTTTAGATTTTACAGACTGGTTGAAAAATTCTGACGTCACGAGTAAATTTCCATTCAGTATTCGTGATTTGTTATCCTGGGTTCAATTTATTAATATTACAGTCGACAAAGGTCTCCTAGACGCACCAGAAGCTTATGTACACGGAGCATGTATGACATTTTTAGATTGTTTTGGCACAGCTTTAACAGGTCATATTGACTCGGACACTTTAATTTCTTTACGTAAAACGGCAAATCAGTTCCTACTTAATCAAATCAAAACTTTTGGAAGTGAATATTTAGAAAATTTAAGTGAAATGCTAAGTAATAGCGAAAGATATTTGCTCATAGCTGAAAATGATGGGACTAAGTTTGGAATTAAACCTTTTTATATTGAATCTGGACAGAATATTGATATGGTTGAACATGATCAAAAATTTACCTTTACTGCTCCAACTACAGGATCCAATACGTTACGATTGTTACGTGGACTGCAGTTAAATAAAGCCATTCTTTTAGAAGGAAATCCTGGTGTAGGAAAAACAAGTTTGGTGAATGCCTTAGCTAAGTTTTCAGGGCATAGAGTAGTCCGAATCAACTTAAGTGACCAAACAGTAAGTGTTTTTAATATCTTCTATTAAGTTAAAACTATTTATTTCATACCTTAGTAGATAAGTAACTGCTTGTCACTTTAGAAGGATTTTTTCTTTCATATTTCAGGACATCACTGACTTGTTTGGCACAGATCTTCCAAAAGAAGATGGATCTTTCTCTTTCAAAGAAGGTGCATTTCTAAATGCTCTTCAAAATGGAGACTGGATTCTTTTAGATGAACTTAATTTAGCTCCGCAATCGGTTTTAGAAGGTTTAAATGCTTGTTTAGATCATAGGAGCGAAGTTTACATTCCTGAATTAGGAACAACTTTCAAAGTAAACGAGACAACTAGATTATTTGCATGCCAGAATCCATTGAAACAAGGCGGTGCTCGCAGAGGGCTTCCACTCTCATTTCTTAACAGATTTACACAAGTATATATTGATGTTTTAACAAAGGATGATCTCATTTACATTGTTGAGTCACAATATCCCAGTATTCCACAAGATATTTTACACAGAATTGTAGAATTCAATTGTAAAGTGGCTCATGAAATTATAAATTTACAATCTTGGGGCCATAGAGGTAGTCCCTGGGAAATGAATTTACGAGATGTACAAAGATGGTGTGAGGCTCTTCTCAAAGATAATAGTGAAGGTCACCAGTTTTCTCCTGGAAAATTTGTTGACATGTTGTATGTGAATCGCATGAGAACTACTGAAGACAAAGAGAAAATGGAACAAGCCTATGATTATATATTTTTTCCTGAATATCCAAGAAGTGATAGAAATCCACAGTGCTTCATTGACGAAAAGCAAATCAAAATAGGCGATGTTGTCTTAGAAAGAAATATAGAAAAAAACTTTAAGAACCGACGTGCAATTGACACCAATTTATTGGTATTAAGAAACCAATTATTTGCTTTGAAAGCTTTAGCACAAAATGTTAAAATGAATTGGCTGTCAATACTCGTTGGTCCAACTGCCACGGGAAAAAGTAGCATTGTGCAACTTTTAGCAGACTTCACTGGCAATGACCTGCAAGTTATACCCGTAACATCAGCTATGGATGTGTCCGATTTACTAGGAGGGTTTGAACAAGTCGACTATAACAGAAACCTTGAAAGTATTTACGACCAAATAGAGACAGCGACTATACAGACTGTACGAAGCATATGGCTGAAAGACAAATTTGATGATTGGAAGTCGAATAAACTGCTAAGTCACCTGCAGCAATATAAACTGTTACAAGACGTTAGTGATACCGACCATGACAACTTACACATATTTAAAAATAAGGTACAATTTCTTCTAGATCATTCTGAAAAATTACTCATATATAATGTACCCTGTAGTTTTATATATATTAAAATACAAGAAATTCTAATTAATCTCAGGAAATTAAAATCAAAGGTATCACAAGTAACTTCGGTCAATGTAGGTGGCAAATTTGAATGGATTGATTCATTATTAGTCAAGACAATGATAGAGGGCTCATGGCTACTTTTGGATAACGTCAATTTGACCTCTGCTGCTGTTTTAGATAGACTTAACGGTTTATTAGAACCAAGTGGGGTTCTAAGTATTCCAGAAAGAGGAGATCTTAATGAGATCAGACCGCATGCCAACTTCAGGGTATTCTTTACAATGGATCCGAAGTACGGAGAAATATCACGAGCTATGAGAAATAGAGGCGTGGAAATATATTTACTTAGACCAGATGATTGTAAGATGAATTTATCTGAAACCATGTCATATTTGGATTTAACTGCATTACTTTCGTCATATGGATTGCCCAGTGAATATCACGAAATATGCATCAAAGGACATGAATTGATGACTTCGTTTATCCAAGGTATTTAATTTGGTGATATTTTTATAACACATTTGATATATTAATTTTGGAGAAGTAAACTTTCTTCTATATGTATATTCTACTTCGATTGCGTCTGTTGTATAGCAGCGGTTATATTGCTTAATCAAAACTACAGTAGACACAGTTGCCATTCCAAGTTTGTCTAACTTTTTTTTCAGTTTTTTTTTTTTGTTGATCTGACAATACTTTTTGCCTTAAGTGCCTTGAAGCAATTAGAGGCTTTGACAGCTTCACTGGACTTGGAAAGGGGTCTGGTTTGATTAAGCCTTCATCAGTTGATCTCCAACACTCGCAAAGAAAATATCTACCAATATCCATTAAATACCAACAAATATTAGGCAGACAATCTTCTCAGTTTGAGCTATAGTCCTTGCTCTGTGGTGCGATGGATGTAAATAGAATTTTGTATGTAATCAATTTACTTTCAGGTTTTGATCGTCCCACAATATCAAATGTATTGCAAGTTTCACATCTAACTTGGCAACAAATAGTTCGAGGATTATCTGTTGAAACTGCTCTCAGTAACAGTTTCTCTGACGTTTATATTAAACCAAGGTGCGGTGGTGACTTCACCTCAAACGTTGCATTAACATTAGCTGAAATGAAAAATATAATGCTTAAAGGGTTGATGAAATTAGTGGAAGATAGTGATTTTACTCAATCTTCCCTTACTAATCACACTTTTACTGTTAAGGGATTGTGTGCAAATTCATCTTTAGAATTCGCTAAACAACTCGCATATGTTGCAACTCAAGAGTTTATCGATGATGATTATCAACCAGAATATCACTTATATTCCTTATTTAGTTTGTTCACTACATATATGAAATGTCCTAATAACATATCAAAAATAACCTACAATATTATCAAATCTAACCTGAGAGACATATATGATATAACGCACGAAATGATTGATAAGTCAAATGAGAAAATAATCGAATTTATTACTAAAAATAATGAATTTGAAGACGGTTTCAAAAGATTTTATCCGGAATCTTACAAATTAGATGAGAAAACAATTCAAATATTGAATAAAGTAACATTATTACTGTACAATGAAATTAAGAATATTTACACGAATGTATATATCAATAAGACTTGTTTCTCAGCATGTGATTATTCTAAAGCCGTTCTTTCGGGTAAAATGACAGACGATTTTGTTGAGTATCCAATATTGAAACAATGTTTCAATTATCTGCAAATAATCGATAAATATATAACTAACAATATAGCAAATGTTCAAAACTTCTTAGACGATAAGGCATGTTGCTACATAATTCAGCTTTTGAACTGGAGAGACAGATTCGTAAAACTGTCTTCAGAAGCTATATTTACTACAACGAAAACAAAAAGAAAACAAGTTCTTAGAGAAGACATTGTACCTTTATTGTATATGCATAGCAAATGGCTCAGTAAATATATATTTGACGGCTTCTCCAATATTGCTTCGAATGGTAAATTATCAAAAGAATTTAAGATTGCTATTCAAATTATCGAGGAAGATTACGAAGAAAACAACACTCAAATGAAGAAAGTAGGTAAAAAGTTAAGAAAACTTTGTGGTCAACCGAAACTATGTATGAGTAGTGAAGAATATGAATTATGTCTCGCAAGAAACAATATTTATAATAAATTAAGTATAAATATGCATCAACCAATTGAAAGACAACTAAACAAATTATCATTAGGCGTCTCAACTGTAACAGACATAAGTTTAGCATTTGATGTTCCAGAAAAAGATAAATTAGCTATAATTCAAGATAATTTAGCAAGGATTGAAGAAAATACAAAGGCTTGTGGCAAAGGGTTTGATGTCAAACTTATTCCATTAACATCTTATGTTATTAATAGAGTTCTAATTATGGCACGTGCTAATTTTGTAGAAAACTTTAACAAGCTTAACTGTAGAGAGAAAAGACCATCTAGGAGGAAATGGTTCTGATGATATTTTGACAAATATTTTATATCTACCTAAAGTTGCCAAAGGATTCCCACCAGCTTTGATGAATTTATTAGAAATTATGGAAAATATTCAACACAACGCGCATGAAGTACTCAGTCTAAGGTAAATAACTATAAGCTTTGAACATAACTCGCTTTTGTATTGTTTTATGTAGAGAAGTTGAGAGGTTCTAGGCCAGCGTGGTATGGGCATGTCATGAAGAGGGATGAAAGTCATATAACTATAAGAATGTTAAGTATGAAGGTGGATAGATGGACCGCAGAAAGTATGGACGGATTGTGTGAAGAATGATATGTGTATATAAGGTGTGAATACTGAGATTATATTTAATAGAGTATAGTGGAAAAAGAAAACATGTGCCGACTAGCCTACTTAAGTAGGATAAGGGTTAAGAAGAAGACTTGTGTTTGTATTGTAAAATAAAAATCGTTATGTTCGAATAATCTATCTGATTCGAGCCTGACGTTATGTACCAATGAAAACATTAGTTTTTGATGTATATCACAAACATAAGTAGCAATTAATCTGTAAATCTTTGATAAAACTTAGATAATTAATTTGTTATTTAAATCATTTTCTTAGTATTTTTTCATTTAATTTTCTTTTTGCTAATCTAATTTCTTATATATTTTCATAATTTATTGATTATTAATGATAGTCTATATAAAATATTTAATAAGTAAAAATGTAAAATTTCAGAACATCATCTGTACCAGCCAAGTTTTGGGATGAATTTTACAAAACTTTGGTATACTCACCAGCTTCCTATCCTTTACCTTTCTTAACCATGACTAAAAATACAGACTCCGAAGAATTGACATTAGATATACCCATAAACAGCAAGAGGTTTTCAGAGAACTTGCCATTTTTACCTTATTATGTTCAAAAAATTACTGTATCAAATGACCAAGGTATGTATATTTTTTATTCTTATCAAATACGACCATGATAACCATAAATAAATAAAAAGTTAAGAGTAATAAATCCTGTGTACCTTCGAACGCTCCAGTGAAAGTGTGAGGTAAACAAACTCACTTGGACACAAAGTGTTCTAATTTAGTCCTCAGAAATAACAGCTAATTATTAATTCCTTTGATTAATTAATTCTATACTGCGTTTTTTATTCCCACTGTGAGAATTGACAATCACTAATGTCAAACTTGAAAATAATGTTCTCATATTTATTTTTGTACCGTTATGCTACCATATATTTTACGGTACAATTATTAGAAACGTAAGATTTTAAAATACTGAATTGAGGGATTTTATTAAGTTATTTGAATATTTTTTGTTATTCAACATACCCGATCATTTACTATTATCATTACATAATTCAAGAAACTATAAACGAATGAAAAGATGGCGAACAACTGAAAAAAAAAAACTAAAAAAATTACGCTTTACGTGATCCACGAGAGATGCCAATTTGTCTTCCTTATTCCGGCTTCATATTTGAAAGGTTCATGTTTTTTTTAAATAAAAAAACTAATCAATAGGTAAGGTATAAATATCTCATTCATGTTTACAATCAGTACTGATTGGTGACATAGCTATTTTAAAAACACATTAAATTAGCAAGTCATGAAATGTAACTTCACTCCATAGGAATAAAATACGCAGTATACATTAAAACAAATTATGATAAAATAAAATCCCATAGAAGTCTGTTGATGACAATCAATGACTTCAGAGGCATACATCAACATCATCACTGGAGGATGTAGACAAAAATTATGCTCTTTTTAAAATTAATCTGTATATTTGTTCTTCTAAATAAATAAACTTTATGATCAGATTACTTATTCACCCAGTGAAAAAAATACACGTGACAGAAGTGGAAATTTAATCAATAACACGCTTTGTGTTTTTTTTATTAACAGTATAGATATTTTACTCTTCTTTGTTTTTTGATTTTGCGCATGTGAATACTTGTCTAATTCTATCGCGTTTATCTATATGGCATACTTTGTGAGAAACGCTATATATAAAATTTGACCTTGGAATTTTACTGCTATCACACAAAGAAGTTTCACTTCAATAATCATAGCAATTTTACTTTTAGGCTCTCGTCACTTATTGGCCTATGAGACTGTATCGCTCGAATACAGAGCCGAGTATTCGATGGAATTAGAAACTATTTTAAATATACTGTGGAAGAATATTGCAACGTTGGAAACAGCGAAGGCTTTGAGACAGTAAGTGATAGTTACCGACCTTTTTAAAAAATTAACCAACAATTGCCCAAAATTGACTTATTAAGTTTAATTATTAGCTTACTCTTTATAGCAAATATTAGGTACATATATGTATTAGCCATGTAATGATACATAATTTTACCAATACGATGCCGGTATCGATTATTGTAGTGAATAATCGGGGATACCGATATCGAAAGTTTAGTAATAAAATAAAAATATGTACATAACTTCCTACACATTTTAACATGAAAGTGAAATCAAAATGTTTAAAACAATACAACACTTAGTAAAGAATCAACAACATTGTCGCTTCGCACGTCGCTTTTCAAGTTGTTGAATATCGGTTGATGTTAATCAGCGATCCCGATAAATCGTCTCGGTATCGTTATGATTACATCCCTGATATTTATATTATTATTAAAAATGTAATCTAAGGAATACCAGTTCACATTGACAACTTAAGAGGCGAGAGGATTATGTAAAGGCATCCACCTATACAATAAACCACAAGTAAACTGCCATCATGAAATGTCGGCTCGCGAATTGTATCAAAAATAACTTTCGATCGTATAATAGTTGCATCTTTTTTGTTTCATGCTCGATTATAATTTTTTTTTTTTTTTTGTTGGCAGTTTTACTTCGTCATAATTTGAATATTTTACAATGTATTTTAGTGTGACTAACAAAAGAATACGATAAGTGCTCAATATCATTTAACGTAGCATTTTTCAATTGTTTTCCAGAAATTCTGATACTTTATTCGAATTGAACAAATACAAACAATTAATTTTATTTATATACTCAATTGTCAAACGACGACCTATCGAAGACTCGGACGACGTTGTAGAAAAAGCTAAAGAATTAATTCAGTATTTTAAAGAAACCCCCACGTTCTCAAGTATAGTTGTTGAGGCGACAACTATTTACAATGAAATCAAAAGTTCAAAGGATAAATTTAAAGTAAAAATTTTAACAGCACAGATGGCACTAATGACAGGTCTTTTATATATACAAATGATGGCTGAAATTAATCCGGTAGATCATGTGGAAAAGTATAGACTTAAAGTACAATACATAGAAGAAGACGTAAAAATGTTTGATACATGGTTAAGCGTGTTTTACACACATGGTTTGGTCACTGGTTCTATAACAAATATAAAAGACATTCGGAAACCATCACAAGTACCAACAGAATATTTCAGAGAAGCCGACGTTAAAACTGCTTTAGGAAAAGTTCATCCTTATTGCTCTGTTATTATGGAATTAAAAGAGACTACAGCTGAGAAAATAAAAAAATATTCGCTCGGTAATACATTTAGACCCGAAGAACCTTCATATGGAAGTTTCTTTAAGGTTAGTACTTTTAATTATATTTTTCCTAAAATCTTCATTAAATAGTCTTTTTAAATTAAAATGGAGATGAATCGAAAGTGAAGTGATTATTTTTATTTGATTGATTAAGGCGTTACTTTGCGGAAATCCATCGTAATTACTTTATCCAAATTTTCTTTGCTACTTCCGTCTGAAATGATAAATCGGTTATTTCGTTTTTCTGCAACGATAAACGTTAGTTATTAATTGTTGAGTCGAACCTGAAACTAATAGCGGAAAAAAAGAAAAATAAACTGTAACAATTAAAGAAATGGGTTGGAGGCCGTAGAACCGAACATTATTAACCGATAAGCAAAAAGTGTTAAAAATTTTAAGCAAATTATAAGAAACAAATAATATTAATAAATAAATAAATAATAATAAAAATAAAAAATATGTTGCAGATGTGACGTGAAAAATGAGGTGCTTGTGATAGTTTATTATATAAAATGTGTATAAGCAAAAATACATTTTATTATTTACACATATTAATAAAGTTGAGGTCGTTTTAATTTTATAATACCTTTGAACTGTTGTCATTAATTATATTATTATATTTCAGGATTGCAAACATTTCTCGAAATCTGTTCTATCGCCAAAGACAATTAAAGATGTCTCTACAAATTTGATTGCCATTTCTAATACCCTTTATGAACAGATACAAAATAATACACGTAACAAAGAAATCATACAAAATGCACATACAGTTATCAAGGAAACAGCATCATGGCTTTATTCTGTTAATGCTTTTTACAAGAAAATTGAAAATAACTATTCAGATGCGTTTCCGGATCTAGCAAAACCTTTACAAAGTTCTATTTCTCAACTAGTATACAGTGTACACTCACTAAGCGATTTGATAAAGGAATTGATTATAAAAATCGAACAAGGTCCGTTCTTGACCGAAGTAGCAACAGATTTGATGATGTATCCAAACTCTATCCCAAATAAGGATGAAAAAATTGATTATTTGAATCGCTTCGTGTCTGCGAAGTTTATCACAGTGTTGAATAAAAATGTATTGGCTGAGAATAAGGACTTGTTTAATACAGAATTAGAATTCACTGAGTTAGTATTGCTATTTTTTTTATGAACTTTATTGTCTTGATTTTTTCGTCAATTACAGTGCCACTGTTCAAATATTTTATTTTGCGTAATTTACACTTATGAAAAAATTGGTTCTTAGATAAAACTTTGGATTGTATTTTTGTCTTTTCGGCTAATACAGTGGTACCTACTAATCAGCGTTTTATATTTTGTGTAATTCAAACTTATGACATAAAAAACTAATTAGTACACAAGGACATTGAAAAAATGTTATGTATTATGAAGAGTTCACGTATGGTTGTAGGGTGTGGCACAACCAATACTCGTTTTAAACAGCGTGGATTTCGAGTTCAATTTATAAATATAACAAAACTTCTTAAGTTGAAAAGTAGTTTTCAGTGTGAGTTGAAAAATATGGTTGTCGGGATACAATTATTTGTGTCCCTTTTTTATGAACGAAGCACATACAAAATGTATAAGACCTAGTTATATGAACAGTATTGCAAAAATCCTATCATTTTTAGTGTTCTGAATTCTATTGACTGTCTGTTTGTTTGTCCGCGGCTTAACTCAGGGATTCTAATGTACTAGAATGCTGTAATTTGGTATAAGTAGGTATACATATTATTCACAGCATACAAAGTGATGAAGCAAAAACATTAAAAAAAATTTATGAGTATCTGTCCTGCACGTGAAGTGGGGATGTTTTTTTCTCGTCTATTTGTCGTCGTAACATTTTTCGTTTCTGGGATTCGTTTGCGAAATAATAAACTTTAGTGCTTTTTGTAAACTCCATTAACGGTTTTTTTGTAGAAAAAATTGCTTAAGATAAACGTATCTGCTGACGTGATTAATAGTTGATACTTTCTATTTACTCTTGTAACATGTAATAAATAATTATCTAACTTTTTAGAGTGCTGAAAATGAATTTATCTGAACTGAAAATGTACTGTACAGCCATGGAAAAGATTGATAAAGTTTCTATGGACGCTATATTATCGACTTTGAATGCAATAGTGAAAGTATGGGAACAACAGCAACGAGAGATCGAAAAGAAGAAACAAGATGATGAAGCTTTATATGTTACAAAGTAAGTTTTTGAAATTGAATTGTCTATGACATGGAGTCTATTTCGTAGATATACTTCAAATAACATTTTGATGACAAACATTAAAGTCGATTTTTGCATGTATGTTCCCTATGTACTTCAAAACTGCTGGAGAGAAATTCATATTAGCCCAGCTAGTGGTCCTGTAAAGTTTTATAACTTTCGGATCAATGGTTCCTTTGAACTCCAAAATGCCACAGTAACACGTGGCCAGATTTGCAGGCCTATGTCATATTAGTAAAACTATTTTTTTCAGATCTAAATGTGAAGATGAGAACGAGGACGCAATTACATATGAAGAAATATTGGAAATGTTCCCATCTTACTCAGAATCTGATTTTGCGGAATTCAAACCGCCAACCCTCGAGCAAAAACCTATAAAACTAAGTCACAGCACAGATGAGAAAACCAAAATTAGGGAGTTGATTTCTTCCGATGATGTTTCATTAGTTTACAAGTGGCATTCGAGGTTCATTCGTGATATGACTGAAGCTGAATGGTTACCCAGTCGGAAAAAATTGACCGGGAATGATGTATCTAGCGCATTCATGCAAAGGTACACAACATTTAGTCGAGTTATACAGAACGCATGGGAAGCACTCGACGATCGATTTGAAGGCGTTGTGTCGCCTGGTTTAATGATGCTTCTATCACATATCAAGGCAAAAGTTGATGGCCAAGGTCAGTAGGACATATATTTTTAATTGAATTTTTTTAGGGACTTAATAATAGGTCTTTATTTATGAAATTGCCGTTCTGCAGTACTGGCCATTTCAAATCAAAATAATTTTTATTTGGCTAAGAATTCTAATTTCAAATTAATTTTATTTTAAAAACATGGAATTATTTTTCCAAAAGTAGTCATTTGTTTATTGATTAGTGTTACATTTTCATCTCATTTCAATCTTTTTTGTCATCATGGATACGTTAAAAATTCGAGTAATTATGGAATATGAGTACCGTCGTGGCAGCAACGCGGCACAAGCAGCACGCAACATCAACGACGTTTACGGAGTTAACACTACAAACCAACGCACCACCTGTTATTGGTTTGCTCGCTTCCGTTCTGGGAATTTCGACCTAAAAAATGAACCTCGCGTTCGTCCGAAGACTGGTCGACAATGACGAATTAAAGGCGATTGTGGAAGCTGATGATACACAATCTACGGCTGAATTAGCAGCAGCTTTCGACGTTAACGTCAAAATAATATTGGTCCATTTGCGTCAAATTGGCAAGGTAAAAAAGCTTGACAAATGGGTACCCCACGAACTCAATGATCGCCAGCGCGAAGTACGCGTCGAGACGTGCCTTGCACTTCTCAACAGACACACAAATGAAGGAATTTTGAACCACATTATTACCTGCGATGAAAAATGGATTCTGTTTGATAACCGCAAGCGCTCAGCAAGTTGGTTGGATCCTGGTTCAGCACCTAAACAATGCTCTAAACGAAAACTTACCCCTAGAAAAGTGATGGTCACTGTTTGGTGGTCTAGCACCGGTGTGATTCCTCACAGCTTCTTACCAAACGGGGTGAGCATTACTGCAGATGTGTACTGTGAAGAACTGAACACAATGATGGAGAAGCTGGCACATCTCCAACCAGCATTGGTCAATCGCTCGTCTCCGCTGCTCCTGCACGACAACGCACGACCTCATACTGCACAGCAGACGGTCTCCCAAGTTGCAAGAACTGGGGTTGGTAGTTCTCCGTCATCCGCCCTACTCACCAGACCTTGCGCCTACAGACTACTATTTCTAGAATTTGGATAACTCCTTGGCGGGAAAAAAATTCAATACCCGAGAGGCAGTACAAAATGCCTTTGAAGAATTTGTTGCCTCCCGTCCAGCTGATTTCTTTAAGAAGGGCATCAATAAACTGCCACTGCGCTGGCAAAGATGCATTGATTGCATGGGTGATTACTTTGATTAATACAAATAAAAAATACACGAAAAAAATTCCTTTAAATTTTTTCATACAAAACGGCAATTTCATAGGTAAAGACCTAATATCATAATAAAATATCTTTGTCGCGATTATTGATTAAAATATTGTCACTAGCATGGTTGTATTTATAGTTAGTGTAAATAATACCTTCTTTTTAGTTTTTTGGGAATAAGTAGTTGTATGAATAATCGCTTGGTGAATTTTTTTTCCTAGATGTAACTGGAAGTAAAATAGACTTTTATCATTCTCCATGGGTTTCTGAAACACGGCAGTGTGTCTCACTTTTACATCGTGTACGCGAAAGTACAAACAATTTGTTAGATCAATGGCCCGACTTCCCCACATTGAAAGAAGTAAGTTGACATATCAGAATAAAATTTTCGTGGTTTGTGTTTTTGCAGTATGTCTTGTTCGTAAAATATTATTAACATTTATATTATCTTATATAATTTTTTATTTTACGTATATTTAAAACTAACATTTTTTTAAATTGTGGATTTGTTAATTAAATAAGATGTCCAATGAATAGAGCTCACAAAGAGACTAGTTCATGTCAAAAAAGCGAAGGATATAGGGGAGTGGAGAGTTAACTTTTTTTATATATCTCTTTAGGAATATGCTGTCAATTGATTAACAGTTGTATTGGATATCATTGAAAGTGTAGGTAGTCACTTAAAGTACTTAAAATAATGTATCATTTTGCTAAATATGCAATTGGATCATTTCGCTAAAGACGTAAATGGACCATTTCGCTAAAGACACAAATGGATCATTACCATTGTTTTGTATATAGATTTATGTTTTATATGGTTTTGTATTTTTTTTTTAGATAATCGTTATAACAAATAGAATTCTAAGCTTCCCTGTCACGAGCCCTATCTCTCGCTTCCTCACTGGTCTAGAATTGCTTCGGGATAAGATCGAAGAGTGGAACAAAAATGCACACAAAGGGAATAATTTAATAGAAATGTCTTTAGAAGTCGGCCAACAAATCATCAATTGGAGGAAACTAGAAATGAGTCATTGGAAAGAGTGTCTCAACAATTTATACAATAAGTAATTTTTTTTGTTGTTAAAAGAATTTGTAGGGTCTTTATGTAAATAACATATTTCTTATCTTAAATGTTGGAACTTGGGGATTTGTTGAGGGTGTAAGGAATACCGAATGACATCTTGAGAACTGAAACACCCAAGCCAACCTCAGCTACAAATGGTGCACTCTGCTAATTAACGGATGTACAGTCCGACTGGCTCGCGACTACCGTGCATATAGCAAAAAGCCCATCATAGTGATTGGCTTTTGCGTGTTGCTTTTTTGCATCTGCTGATGGAAATCTATTTTTTGATTACGCAACATAGCAGCGGTGACTGGCGATGGATTGCTGATTTTTCGGTGGTCGCCACCGTTTTTGTATTGTATTGAACTTACTATCAAGGCCGGTTCCGTCACTTTACCTTGTTACTAAAAACTATTAAATAGATTCCATAAAAAGCAAAGGGCTGTAATAGAAATTGTTCTTCATTTTATAATGGTTTTTTTTTTTTCAGAAAACAATCCGAAGCTCACAAGTACTGGTTCTACTTATACTCAGTTATCAATACGTATTTAGACACGGCGTCAGGTGATCCGGTGCCCGCTAACCGAGTTATATCTGTGCTCAAGGACTTCATGGAGAAGTCTAATTTAGCCGAGTATGAAGTCAGGCTCGATATTCTTTTTGTGTATCATTGTCATTTGGTGCATATGGAGCCTAGCGTTAGGCGAGGTGAGATATGTTACTAAAATTCTATTAATAAAAAATATCTGTATTTTA
The DNA here is from genome assembly GCA_033032175.1 of Saturnia japonica. Lineage (NCBI taxonomy): Eukaryota > Metazoa > Arthropoda > Insecta > Lepidoptera > Saturniidae > Saturnia > Saturnia japonica. The sequence goes on from CM065318.1 coordinate 11,673,293, forward strand.
TTTTATAGAGAGTTTGGTCACAAGCACTTCTATAGAGATTTCTCTTTACTTGGGGTAATACGACTAGTCGAATACCTCCACCCTACAGAAGGTAGGGTTTCCAGAGCTCATTGGGATTGAAGGGTTCAACATTTACTAGGCGAGCTGTATGCTTGTTACCCATTGACGTAGCCAGCGAATTTTGCTGCAGCCAGCTAGTATAAGCCATTTTTTTTCTCAAGATAAAATAATTGAAACTGTATATTCCTTCAAATAATTATCAACTATTTTAGTGTATAGTTAAAAGAATCGAGTTCTATTTTCGCAATTAAGTTTTTTTGGTATGTGACTATGATTAAATTTTCTTTCGATATATACTAATTAAATATTGTTTCGCATGTTGGTATTACGATATTTTTGCCAGTGTTTTAATTACTTTCTTAAGTTTTTGCTAGCAAAATTAATAAATACAATTACCTACCTGGTCTTTACTTTTATTGCAGTTATGAGAAGAGCAAAGAATCTTTTAAAGACCATGTAGGTAATAATTAGACTAGTAACATTAAAATTAAATATTTAGTCATGATGTATTTTGAAACTATTAAAAATAATTTCTAAAGATACATATTTCGTTTACAGATGAACTTCTTTCTATACTTTGGAACGTGTTTAACTATTACTCACAGTTCAGAGCACAAGTTGCTACTCAGATAAAAGAGAGGCGCGTACCTATTGAAAAGAAGTTACGTGATTTCGTCAAGATCTGTACGTGGGATAGGGATCTTAGTTACTGGAGTGTGAAAGATACTGTTGAGAAAGCGCATAAGGCTTTGTATAAGCACACAAAAGAATTTGAGGTGAGCTAATAAAAGACAAAAAACAAATATATTTTTTAAATGTAAGATAATAAAATATTTGACTTAGGAGCACAGATTATATTAAATAAATAAATTAATATGGAGACAAATACACACGCAGCCATTTAATTCCAAACTAAGTTAAACTTGTATTATGGTAACTAAACTGCTGATATACATATAGATATTTAACACCCAGATACACATCTAATAATTATGCTCACCACAGAAAAATCAGTCGTGTGCGAGTAGCGAACCCGCTAACTCTTGGCTAGTTACTTGCCTATAGCTTGCCATATTGTATGTCGTTCATGTTTAGAGCTCTGCAACTTAGCTCCTTTTTGAAAAGTCATAATTATTTAACCTTCTTCAATAAATATGTTATAAAATGCAAAAATATTTTTCAAATGTTACTGGTTAGTTCCAGAGATTAGTGCGGTCAAACAAACAAAGAAAAACAATCTCTTGAGTTTTATAATATCAATAGTATAGATAGCACATCTTACGATTTTGCTCTCAATAAATATCATTAACGTTTCACAAAATACATGTATAAGGGCTTCGTTAATTATATCTATTTTTTATGAATAAAAACACGAATAAATTATCATTTACTACACTACAAAGGCAAGAACAACACTACAGAAATGACGAAAGAGCGTGTCATGACACAATATTGTTGTAGGTTTTACCTATACTTATTTTCTCTTTCTACCAATTTTTCAACATTACATAGACGAAGAAATTATCAGTGTATAAGAGTAGTTTTAATTATTATAAAGAATATTTATCGGTTTTTTTACGTCAACAGAACGTATTGAAAGAAAGTGTACTGAGCTGTTTAGTGGACAGCACTACGGACGTGACTACAGACCACGTCGGCATATGGGATCGGCCTAAACGTGCGACAACTACCGTGACCACTGGAGGTGCCTATATGATCGATCCACAAAATCACATTGTTCTGCCGAGAAACGTTAAGGTACCTACTTAATATACTACCTATTTACACTAAATGCCCCCGTCAGAAGTTTCTAATATTAACAACAACTTATACAAAGAAATTAAACACAAATAACAAAATAAAACAAATTCCGCTTCGTTAATGCTTCTTCTTCTTGTTTTTTATTTTAACTTTTTTTTTGTGTAATAAATACTAATTGCTTTTTTATTTCTTAATTCGCAGCACATTCAGGTAGTATGGATATTTATTATTGAATTATTTAAATAAGAATTTAAATAACAATGAAATTTGGAAATTAATGGCTTATATAAATATATAATTAAAGAGAAAGTAACTTTAAACTTAAACTATTTAAATATTATTATTGAATATCTGACAAATGAATAATTTTCTGTTTAGATTTTTTTTTTTTTTGTTTATATTGTAGCAGGATGATAATTTTAATATCAGGGTTGCCACTAATAGCTAACTTATTTTATATCGTTGGGTTGAGAAATGATTCAAAATAAAATAAAATGGAAGCTTGTCATCAACTGTTAAGAAATGTATGATCACACTATTTTAAAACATTAGCGATCATACAGGTTGAATGTAATGTAAAAACGATATTTTTAATTCTCTCTATGTTTATATTGTAGTACATTTTTTTCTCGAATTGTACAAGGCAATATTAGATACCTGAGATAAAAAAGATATACAAATATTGTATCCAATTATACGATCTGACAGCTCTTGCTTATATGTTTCCACTATCTTTACATGTTTTTTGATAATATCTATTTTCATGAAACATAGATTTCTTTTCACAAAATTTTTATAGACAATGTCGCTGGTAGTTTATAAAAATTTGTTAGTATTATATTAATAATTTGAAGTTAGAAACTACTATTGTCAAAATATTACTAACCGCTGTTGCTAGGCGCTTACTTACTAGTTATTTTATACACTTACATAGTAAATAATATTAATCAAATGTTGTTTTTTATTTTACTTAAAGAAATATATAGATCAGGCCGAACAAGCTTGCGCTGTTATTACGGATGGCAGTTTGCTCTCAAAAGTACCAAGTTTACTGAACAAGGCTAAGTCACTGTGCAAGGACACGATGACCAATGCTGGGTATCCTTCCCTCGTGCAAGCTTTAGACGACTTTATTACTATGGTCATTGAGACTAGCACTCATCTTAGCTCTTTAGAGGTATGTTTTTCTCTATGTTCAGTCCTTTTTCTGTCCTTTTTTTACACAATTTCACACACGGCCACTTAATTCTAAACTAAACATAGCTTATCTTATGGTAACTAAACATCTGACATAGGTAAAGGTCAAATGTTCTCAAATGTCTCTGCTCACTAGTAAGACTTAGTAGCACTACGCCACGAGAACGGTTAGTGGGTCCGGCTCGAATAGACCATAAAAAATGGCGATACAGTGAAGAGACCTATGAATTGGTGTGACTGGACAACAAGGGGTACGGGATGCGGGAAAAATAAGGAAATGCGGACTCTGTTTTAACTGTGACTCGTGGCGTAAAGATTTATTTATGACTGTTTCTCGTACATAATCACTCGCATCGAAGGCTTTTCGTGCTAGATTCACTGCTGTTTTGTATATTCGGTGGCTGTTTTGCCAAATTTCAGCAGTTATATCACAAGGGCCTGCGCGTGACGATGCATCAACGTTGAGAAATGGTGGATTAAACAAATAAGCACCGATACGACAAATTGTCTGACATAAATGTAATACTTTTAAAAATGTGAATTCTATTTTAGGTTGATTCGTCACTGCCAAAAGGCAAACAAAAATCACAAGGAAAGAATATTGTTCAACAAAAACGAAAAGCACTTGCTGATCTATTTAAATACTTAACGAAATTAGGACTAAACTATTGCACCGGACTTGTCATATTATCGGCTTCAGATCAAGATTTATATGATTTTACCATACCACCTGTAGATTTGGAGGCTGCTATAGGTTATCTGAAGACAAGGTAATTTTGAATATATAGATTATTACAATCCGGGAGTAAACAACTTTTGAAAAATAGTGTTAAGCCCTTTATAAGTTGAAAATAATAACTATGAACAAAAAAAAAATCTCTATTGCAGTCTAAAAATTAATTTAAAAATATTTTTTATTTAGTAAAAAAATACGCCACATAAACGTGGCTTTATGGTCCCGTGCCGTCATCTTCCATTTTATATGTCAAAGCCCTCAAAGGTAATAAGTGAACTGACAAAATATGTGACAACTCACCGAACTCACGCAAAAGTCTAAATGTTCCTATTTCCTGAATGGTGACGTCACGTTGTCTAATTGGCGTTTCAAATCACGTGACTTACAGATAAAAGAAATATTTCCAAATGAAAATTTAAATAAATAAACAATTACGTTGTCCACATTTGTATTGTTTTAGGCTTTATGTTGTCCTTAATATTATAAAGCACAACAGTGTGTTTATTTGAACGAGTTGATCTCTTCTTCGTCTTTCGTGTTGTTGTTAAACTTCTGATTTAAAGCCAGTCTGACCAACTTCTACGTGGCTACTTCCACGGCGTTTTGCGAGCTGGTCACCAGAGCACTCATTGTGTATGTGGCGGACGTGTGAGCAAGTGTGCCATGGACTACTCTTGGGCACCACACTTTTTTTTTACACCAAATTTAACACTGGTTAAACCGTGGAGCATAGCTAGTTATGATATAAGTGTGCTTAACGTTTCTCATCCAGAGGGGATAAAGAAGTATATTTATGTATGACCATAATTTAAAGTTCTTGTCACAACTTATTTCGAATAAAATTAATTTATGTTAGCATTTTAATATTATATTTTTCAATTGTAATAAAAATTGTTAAATCTTAAGGACATCCTAAAAACATTATTTGACATACGTATGTATTTCTAAGAATTTACTTGAGATTAGTACTTAAAAATCGTAATATAGACACAGATGATATGCAAATTTAAAATTTCAGACGATGTGACGCTTCATTAGGACTTCTTTGGTCAGGTTGTGAAAAGTATTTCCAAAAGAATATTGCAAGACATAGAACACTCTCTGCTGCGCTACAGTCGCCCCATCAAGATTTGGGTATGCAAAATATTGAAAGATGCAAAGGATTTTCGGCTCAATTATTGGTAAGACTTATTTTTTTACTTTAAAATAAATAAAGTTTATAAGAAATGCAATTTATTTATAGGTACCGACTGAAGTTAATAGTTAGTTTTTGAAATATAAATTTGACTTAAAGGTCAATTAAACGGGTTGACGTAAGATCGCAAACTGAAGCGATCACAATATACTTAATTGGCAGTATTGACACATGACAAAGTAAACATGTGGTACTGAACAGATTCATGTATCTATTATTGATAAAAATTATTTAACTATAATCATTTTTATTACAGAAATTAACAAATATACAAAAGAAATCAATATCTAAATATTCTCGACTACTTTGCGATTTGCGAACAATAGCTACAAACATTACCAACGCATTAGATATTGATTCTATTAATACGAACCTATCCACATTAAAAAATAAAATCGATATTCTTGTCGACTCTTACTCACACTCCAGTATCATACTAGAACAGTTCAGTTTGGTACTTAAATCATGTCCCGAAAAAGGAGTGAACGCTGAATCGGAACCCAATTTTGATACCGTATTGTCCGATTCAAAAATTGCACGATGTTATAAAAACAGCGACGAGTGGTGTGAGTTGTATAAAAAGATTAAATCTCTTATATCATCTGTTAATAAGCAAAAAGACGCTCTCCATAAAGTATTAGGTACGATACCAAAACAAATTGGACAAGACTTAGTTGAAATACCAGTTGTATCACAAAATCATATCGACGTCGTGAATGACTGTACAGAGAATTTGGAAAATATGATAAAGGAAATTGAAAATATACTGGAAGATTATCAGTTTATGTTAAAAATTTCAATTGATGACGTTACACCACAGCACCCCATTTTACGAAGCATTGTCGACTTGTGTAAATATTTGAAAGAAATGTTCAATCGACTTTTTAAATTAGATACAACTTTTGAAATTCCAATGGAAGATACGACAACCGCTGCTGAAATTGTAATTCTAGCAGAAGATCTAATAGCTTCAATGTTACTAATTATACAGTCTATATATAAAAAACATTTACCACATGATTCCAATGAAAATAGCGAAGTTATTAATGCAATAAATGAAATAATTCTTACTGATAAAGAACGAGAGGAACCAAAAGATATACTAGAGGATAAACATCTGAAAGAACTTTTGCAAGATAAATTATCACATGACTCCAAAATGTTACAATTAGATAATTTGATATGCAAAACACACTTGGTGCTCGATAAATACACGCAGTACCTAGCTATGGAGGGTAAAGATACAGAGGATGTGAAAAATGTTATGATGAGACTGGTCCCGATATTGGAGCAAACGGCATTGTTTGTCCAATATTTCATAACGCAAAAAGTAGCCGTACATAGGGTATCTTGTAAGATGTTGTCTGTGCTGTTGAAAATATTCTCCGATTTAGCATCGAAAGGGTAAGATTAATTATTTTAACGTGGTATTTTACATATACAAAAGTAAATAAATAAGGTAAATAAAAGTACAGATTTAATTTGATATAACTTAATAAGAAAATAGGACAAACGCGTAGCGTAGCATGCTTTAAGTTTTAAATTAATGCATTCAAGATTTTCATTTGTGTAATCAACAACCCCTTAGTACGTTGTTTTAATGTTTTAAGTTGACAAAACATATATAATTTTCATGTCATTAATATGATTTAAAAAAGAAATCACGACACATTTACACTTTTTTTTACATTCTGCGCTGCAACTGTTTAATAATAATAAACGGTTATTATTGTAGATTTTGCAAACCATCTGACCTGGACATGGAAGATGGTGAAGGTGAAGGTGGACCTGGAAAACTCTCAGGTGGAACGGGTTTAGGGGAAGGAGAAGGAAAGAAAGATGTTTCCGAAAGAATTGAAAATCAGGTAATACCTTTTGTTAAATAAATAAAACCACATTGTTTTTGGATATTCATCCTAGAGTTTTAGGTTATTTCATAATTATTACCCCGTTAATTATGGTTGTTTCACAGGATCAACTTGATGATGCTCATCGTCCTGGCGAGGAGAAGAAAGAAGAAGAAAGAAATTGCAAAGAAGAAGAGAAAGGCATCAACATGTCAGAAGACTTTGATTCACATTTGCAAGATGTTGAAAAGAAAGGTGATCTAAAACTTGTAATATGTACATTTTAGTATATTTATTAGAAAACTGAAAATATTTCTTTCTTTGGAATAGTTATCCATCTGAATATAATTACTGAACAACTGTATACGAACTTAATGAATGTAATCATTAACGAAAACACACTCATGATATCGTACTACAATACTAAGGGGCCATCCATAAATTACGTCACACGAATTTCATGATTTTTTGACCCCTCCCCCGTCCTTGTCACAGCTGGTCACATTTGTGAGAACTTAGTGTGATGTCACATATTTTGCAATTTTATAATTAGAAATTTATGAAATTAAAACAGCAGTGTTCGGAAATTATTTTAATTTCCATTTAAATTATTTTTCAATAAAATCGACATCAAATCAAACAAAGGTATAAAAATTAACATAACATAAAAAAAATATTTCTAAGAAACAATGGTGTACTTACATTGTCGATAATATTCTTAAAGTCGGTAACTTATTTTTCTTCGAACTATAAAGGTAATAAGTTTTAAGTAATCGAGTTGTACAAGTTGTTAAATAAAACATTGCTATGTTCGAGATACAGAAGTCCAATTTCATTTTTTCTCTGATTATTTTGACTAGAGGGTTGAGATTTAGTGCAACGGAGGTTTTGGAGCTTGAATGGAAGGGAACACATTCTTTCGAGTTTGGGAGGTTTTCGACTTAAAGAAGTTCTAATGTACTTAATATAAAATATTATATTTTGAAAAAATGTGATGTCACAAAATTATGGATGTGACGTAATTTATGGATGTCCCCTAAGGTAACAAAGAAACGCTTTCAATCGTATGAAGTCACAAAATTTATCTATTTAATACACTTAAATACCGAACAAAAATGAGTTACCAGACTATCAACTTAATTAAAAGATTTTAGATATGGGTAGCTGATTAAACTCATCCAAATATATTAAAATATATAAAATACTTATTTTAGAAGGTGACGATGACAAACAAGAAGACAACGAGGATGATGTTGATAAACAAATGGGAGATATTGATAATGCTGCAGAAAAGTAAGTTTTAGTATTTGTAGTTAAATGTATAAAATTACATATAGCTAAACAAAAGAAAGACAGGTAAGAACTGCCAATGGTTTAACATGTTTAAAGTTTATTTTTAATGAATAGACTCTTAACATCCGGTATTATGAACCCGGTATTATGAACCCTTCAGTGTTATCTAAAGTGACAAACTAATATTGCAGTTACCTATAGGTGGTATTGACAACTTATTTATATAAAATAAAACAGTCTTGTTCAGCCTCTGTGCAGTAAAAATATGTATATGTTTTATATCTGACGCCACTATCCATTTTTCTTAGCGTTTATGTATATTAACAACATACTTTTATTTTATCGCCTATTTAGGCTGGATCAACAAATATGGGGTTCAGAAGACGAGGAAGATTTAGACGAAGAACAGGAAGGAAAGAAAGACAAAGAAGAAAAAGGTACAGGCGAAAGTACAGGAGAAAAAGAGATGGGTGCTAAAGAAGAAGAGAAAGGAACTGATGACGGTAGTGAAGGTAAAGATAGGAAGAAGAAAAAAGATATCAATGAAATTGAAGAGCCAGAAGTGGATGACGATCATGTAAGTTTTTTATTATTTCGCATTGTTTTTGTAATTGCATATAATTTTGCAGTTCTATCTTAACTCCATGATATTTAATTCTAGTAGTGTGTGTTCATAACCTTTCAAACTGACAACAAACAAGATGTAACTTTTATTCTAATTTAATTGTAGTAGTATAGCTGTTAAAAAACGAGTCTTATTTTCATAATAACAAAAATGATAGCAGAACGTTTTTATGAAATGAAAACCAAGGAAATAGATACTTGAATAATCCTTTCACATGCATGAAAGTAATATAAATTAGCAAAAGGTACGTACATCAACGATTTACTTTATCTTATATAAATAAATAATAGAATTGAATTTGCAGCCATTGGATACATCGTTGTTAATTATTTACTGAATTGCAGATTGACCCATACCACGGAAACGAACAGATGCTTCCAGAACCAGAAGATTTTGATTTACCAGAAAACATGAATATGGATGGCGATGAACCGGCAGATGAAAATGTGAATAAATTTAAATGTTATATATAGTTAGGCCATTTTAAAATATGGTTGCATGTTGCAACATACTCCAAGAAAAGCAATACTACTATGTTATAATATGCATCTTAAGTATAAATATGTGTTTATTTTTTAGGAAGGAGAAACAGAAACTGAAAATCCGTTCGAAATAGACGTTATGAAAGATAAAATACCTGATGAACCAGAAAATGAACAAGGTGAAAATAAGCAGGATAACAAGGATGGTATTGATGTTTCAAGTGATGAAGAAAATGGGGATGGTGCTGATGAAAATGAGGCAAAAGAAACCGAGGTTCAGATGTCGTTTTTATTACATACAATATTGTAATAATGTTACTTGTCATTATACAGTATTTATATTTTAATTTATAGGATACAAAGGATCGAGAATCATATGAAGAAGAAAAGGAAGATGAAAATGTACAAGAAGATGACAAGGGTGATGTTACAAATGAAACTGATATACCACAAGAATCAGAACAACCTGAAGAAATTCCAGAACCAGAGCACGATCTTAAACAAAATCAAGAGAAAATAAATGAAGATGATGAGATGGAACAGAAGGGGCAGGATACAAATCCGCAGGCAAATCCATCAAGTAACGACCCATCAGCGGAGGACAAGGCGGAGAATGCAGAAATGGATAAAGGAGTAGATGATAATGTTGAGACTAATACTGAACAGCAAAAAGATGACGATGCTGCTCCTTTTGTAAGTATAAGAATTCAATATAAAAGAAGTGCCTTGACGATAGAAGGATTACGTTTTAGGCTGCATGTCCATTGAAGCGGAGCTGTGCAAATTTCGACTAATAGAATTGTATAAAAATCTAGAGATACACATTTAACCTTGAACTTCAATACACCAGAAAACTCCTCAAAATCATTGAAGTTGTTCATACCTACAGATTAAAAAAAAATTACAATACTTTGCCTTCTTTGAAGAGTATTTCTTTTGTAAAATATAATAAAGTGTAAAGTAATTTAAAAAAAAAATTATTATAATACCTACATATGATAATTTATAATATCAGGAACAAGCACAAGAACAAGTTGGTGAAGATAAACAGTCAAAGGGTCGATCGGAACTGGATAAGAGCGACCGAGGTCATCGCGGTGAGAAACAGGTAGCCAATAGGTCTGAAAGCGAACAAGAGAAGCGGATGAAACATGAAAATAAACCGGGACAAACTGATCAAGAACGTACACTAGGTAAATACTGTAAAGTGGCTTCTCGTAAGTGTTCTTCTGATTTTGCACTTACGTAAGAAGGAAGTGTAGCAAAATAACATTAAAATCAATCGGTGACGTATTGTTTGTTATTGACAGTAGGAAAGTGCAAAAAATCAATGATTTTTTACCAAATTCTCACTTCCATGTAATTCAACTTACGGGTTCTTTATTTTTACTATAAACTGGCCTTAACCATTTACTATGCATTAGCCCTGTTAGTCAAATTTTATAAAATAGAACAGGATAGGATTCTCCTTTTGTACTGCATTTATAAGGTTCTCCTGTAAAATCGAGATTTTATAAATAACCGTTTCTTTTTTGTGAACACAAATAACATAAATTCACAACTTTCATTTTTTTTTAATATGTTCAATATGATTCTATATCTTCGATCTACTCATAATAAAAAAAAGTCAATTAGCCAATACTTTGAATAAAAATTCGAGTTATGAGGTCCTCCTTATACTTATATTCGCAGATTTAAATAAAAAAAAAAAACATTTCAGGTGATATAAATGAAAAGAAACGTAAACAAATGCAAACACTGAATGTTGAAAGAGAAGAAGACGATGGAGAAGGAGATGACCACGATGATAACGCAGATAAAGAAGCAGACGCATATCAACATGTGAAACGAGCTAAGAAAGATGATTTACAAGTAAGTTATCTATAGAGTTGCCAATTCTTATTTGAACAAATAAAGTATATTAGTTTTTAAAGTAAAAAGTACATTGTATCACAATATAGTATGTTGTAAGATATTATTGGATACAAATCAGATAGAGTAAGTAATTATGTCTTGTCATAAATTACGAACAACTTTTTTTCGTGCTTTTATTGTTGTTTGAAATAACGTACAATTCTTTATTTTTAAGTACGGATAACGTCACATTTTTTTATTTCGTGTCATGACAAATGTATCATTTGACAGTAATACACAGCGGACTGCGACTTGTGAGAAGTCGTCTTATTAGGCCACGTAGGCTCTCTTGGGCACGCAGTTTTATGGGTCTCGTTTGAAATTTTAACCAAACTATAGTGAAAATAAGTTCTAGTGAAAGCAAGAGCGTAAAATATGTAGTTTTAATGACTACACGTCCTCATCTTTTGGAATAAAAAGTGACCAATATCATTATTATTTCAGGCAATAGATGCCGCAACTAAAGAACAAGCAGAACAACAACCGACACTGCAACAAGAAGAGGAAGAGGCAGAAAAATTAAAAGAAGATGAAGAAGTAGCTATGGATGTGGATAGTGAAGACATACAGGTAAAAATCATAATGTAGTAACCTATACACACAATGTCAATGTTTATTTGAAAATAATATTTTCTTGTAATTTACAGGTTGAAAAAGCTGAAGAATTAAAACCAGAAAAATTGAAAGAAGGTACTGAGAAGGAGAAATCGAAATCTGGTAATAAAAAAGACGGGGTTGAGGAACCTACCGGCGAGACTGGTATAGAAGTGGAAGGAGAAACTGTAGAGACGAGCCATGTGGCTCGTGGTGCAGACACCACTTATCATACACGGTAACTTTTGAAAAGCTTCTTATTTTATTCTAAAATTACCTTTAGGTGATTGAATCTAGCTTGTGTTCAAAGTTGTCAATACTTAGAAATAAATGTCGGAAATGTTAGGTACAACAACATAAAATTATTCGATCGGAAAATAGAAATGAAAACCTAAAAAATATTTCTTTATATTATTTTTCAAAGGTGTTTTTGTGGCAACATGGCTCTCTAAATCCTTCATAAAATATCATTAGGAATGCTATCGATACATGTCCGTCAACAACTCATACGTAGGAGGCGCCATCTATTAAGTTTCACTAACATGATTGTTTACATTCATTAAGAGCAAAATATTTGCACAGGTCAGCTATTGAATTTATATAAAATAAAGCCAGAAAATGTGTATATTACATAGTTCTTTCTCAATTTAGAATCATTGTATTATCCTTAATATTTACTTTTAATGTATAGATTAGGGGATAATCAAGTAGGAACGGAAGATATGACGATCGAGGAATATATGAGCATAAGAGAGTGGCTGGTGAGCGATCCGAAACCTAGCCAAGGAACAACAGTATGGCGCACGCTGTGGCGAGACTCCGCAGGTCCTGCTCGATCACTCTGCGAAAGATTGAGGCTTGTGCTGGAGCCAACTGGCCGCTCTCGACGAGCTGGTAATATTTTTATACTCGATCGCATAAATAAACATTAACACAGAAAAAAATGCAATTTTTACAAACCACGACGATAACAAAACAGTGTCACGAATAGGTGGAAAGAGAAAACAAAGACTAATCACAACTTATATTAGCAGTTTTGGGGTTTTGACCAAAATATAGCGGCTTCATGTTCAAAGGTTCTCAGAGCTTCTAGTTTAAGAATACCATCAAATATTTTATTTTCTATTATGCACTCATAGTGGGGAAACAATGAAATATAAAATTTCAATATAAAAATCGAATAGAATTATTAAATTATTGTTAAAAAAAAGTTTGTGTATCAACGCCGACGCACGACTGGAATTTACTCCGCAGAGTCTGGCCATCGAAAGCTGTCCCTAGAAAACGGCGGCAATTTAAAAAATCCGAAGCTGTTAACGCTAAATAAACTCAACATAAACGTAGTTGATACTGTGGCGATTGAACTAAAGACTATTTGTTGCGTTCAGTCCCCACAGTATTAACTACGTTTACGCTGAGTTTATTTGGCGTTAACAGCTTCGGATTTTTTTAAATTGCCGCCGTTTTCTAGGGACAGCTTTCGATGGCCAGACTCTAAATGTACGATTGTCATGGACTAAATAGAAATAATAATAAAAATCGCGCCATCTTTCAGTAAATATAGTTAAAAAAAATCTGTACGTATATTTGAAGTAATTAAACGAATAAATTAATTCTTGCATTTATTACTAGATGGCGCATAAATCTGATATTGACTTAAATATGACCTTTGAGAAAACGCTTTTTATAAATTTCACTCATAAAATATCCATAGAGGTATATGAAAATCGAATTTTTAATGAGTAAAACCAAATAAATATTTAATTACTTTTTCAATATTTATTTGCTTTATTTATTTGCCCGTTAAGAATATATTTTGTTTATTCAAAGTTGATATATGTTATATTATTAACTATCACATTAAATAAATTATTAGAATTAACCAACAATACATCTGAAATAATAAAAACGTTTCTTATACTATAATAGACAGATCAGCAATCCATCGTTGGACGTCACTCTCTGCAAGCTGCAAGCCTCCAGGCAGCTACACTGGCAGATCTCGAAATGCAATAAAGTGACATATGAAATAATTTTTAGAGTAAACCAAATAAGTATTATTATTTTTATATTACTTTCTGTGTGCAAATTTCATTAAAATATGTTCAGCTGTTTATTGCGTGATTGAGTATAAACATTTCATTTATATATTATGAATTAACACTGGTTAATCTATATTTTAACGTTTTAAATAACTGTCTGAATTCCAGGTCATAACTCTATGTGCCAAATTTCATCTCAGCAGTTCAGCTGTATTGCGTGAATGAACAAACAGAAATTTCCATTTTATGATTATTTGGGGTTTAAACTGTTAATCTATGACTTTTACTTGGTACGTACTGTCTGTAATTCCAGTTCATATGACTATCTATGTGCCAAATTTCATTGATATCTGTTTAGCCGTTTTTGCGTGATTGAGTAACAAACATCCAAACATACACACTTTCACATTTATTATATTAGTAAGATTCTTTAACTTAGATTTTTTAACCCTATAGTATGTAATATTGGTTGTATTTTGCGTGATATAGTTTGGTTGCTGTGCATATATGAAGTGGATATAAATATAAAGCGGAAAACATGCATTTTAGGATATCATAAAAACCCCTAGATAGTTCTGCTAAGAGAGCCACCATCTTATCAGAAGACCCCACTTTGTTTATATAAGAAGATTTTACGAAGGTTTAAAATAAGTGTATTATAAAATTTTACGAAAGCTTAAAAACATTGACACTGGCGAATGTTTTTTGCGGCGCTAAAACAAGAGGAAGAAGAAGTCACTGTAACTGAGTTATCACCATATGCATGGTGATTGCGACCTGATAAGGCACGGACTATTGACCCGCTTGTTTACTCTATATACATGGGCTAATACACTTATATAACAGCTTTGACAGTATGAGTTTTATTAACGCAGTGTTAATGTTTTAAGGTGATTTCCGCACCGGTCGCGCGATTAACATGCGTCGTGTCATACCGTACATCGCGTCTCACTTCCGCAAGGACCGCATCTGGTTGCGTCGTACAAAGCCAGCCAAGCGCGAGTACAAGATCGCTATAGCGGTCGATGATTCCAGTTCGATGTCCGACAACAGGAGCAAAGAGTTGGCATTCGAAAGTTTAGCACTCGTTTCTCAGGTAACATTTAAATAATTTAAAAAAAAGCGCGTTTTTTTTCACAAATAAAACACCTTATAATACATAATACACCTTATAATATATGAAATGGATCTAAAACGCGGCTTACTTTTTAATTAAAAATCTCTATTACAAACATGTATTATATAATTTTTATTTTTAACAAGTAGGTGGATTCAAACATTTTCTTGAAATGGTACAACTATTATATAAAAATTAGGAATCGTATTAGTTATCGTATAAAGTCATGGAAATAAGTTTACGCTCACTGACCTCGAAATGTCCCTTGAAATGAACTGCCCCTTTGTACTCGCATACAAAAGCGCAAAAGAGAGAACGCTATATTAACTATTCAGTGAATAGAGAAAAAAAATTGCATTGCAGTTAGGACAATAAAAAAATATGATTGTAGAGGTTTTTTATATTCAAAAGAATGAAAAACCTGTTTAAATTTCAATGAAACATGTTCACGTAAAGTATATATTTTATAGGCTCTCAACCTTCTCGAGTCCGGAGACCTCGCAGTCCTAAGTTTCGGCGAGAAACCGAATCTACTCCATCCATTTACCGAACAGTTTTCGGAGCATTCCGGTTCGAAGATTCTAGAACAGCTTCGTTTCGAACAGAAAAAGACAAAGATCGCTCAACTGTTGGACTTCTGTTCAGTTTTGTTTGAGGAGCAAACTGTGAAAAGCGATGCATTGAATGCAAAGTTGTTGATGATAGTCAGCGACGGTAGAGGTATTTTCTCCGAAGGGGAGACGCGGGTTCTGCAATCTGTTAGAAGAGCTAGACAGCAAGGAATATTTTTAGTATATGTTATCATCGATAATCCAGATAATAAGGTAATAATATTTTGTTTCCTTATTGATTATTTTGTGCGTTTCTTTGATTTGATCTTATCTATGGCAGACCATATAATTTATATCCAGGGCGTGATTATCTGCCTCATTAGCCTAGTAGTCGTAAGCGCGACTGCTATGCTCGAGGTCCTCGGTTTGATACCCAAGTCAAGCAAAGTGTTATTGGGTTTTTATATGAAATTCTCAGTAGCACCTCAAAGTTTCGCTTTGTGCCGAATTAATGGCGATAGGCTCGCTATTACATGGGACCTAAAAACATAACCGGCGAACTGTGGATGTACATTAGTACGCCTCTGCCTAACCCTTCGAGGATACAGGCGTGATGGTATGATATGTTTATGCGTGACTATGTTATTGCTACCAGGACAATTGTTGATATGTTCTTTGAAAAAAAAAAAACTCTTAATTCTCAATGAAAATTAATGATTCAGACATAATTTAATGTTTTCAGTTAAAAATTATTAAAACAATTTTTCATTGAGAATGCCATCTAGTAATAATATATCGGAGGCGCTATCTGTTAACATAAAATAACATGACAGGGTGTTAGATTTTTTTACAACATACGAAATATCCGCACGAGTCGGCTAGTTTGCGTATTTGTTAGCCTACTTTACAATGCATAATTATTTTCTTCCAGGATTCAATAATGGATATTCGACGACCTATACTAGATCCAGCGACTAACTCCCTAGTCAGGTTCGAGTCTTATTTAGACTCCTTTCCGTTCCCGTTCTACTTAATATTAAGAGACATGGCTGCTTTACCTAATGTGTTGGGCGACGCTCTAAGGCAATGGTTTGAATTAGCCGCAAACACTTCTAGCTAAAATCGCCTTCAAGTATTTACTGTAATTAATTAGGATCTGAGTCTATAAAAAAATAAATAAAATGGACAGTAAAAATATTTATAGAGATTTTTTTTTATATAACTAATTGTAAGTAGAAAATATTGTTCATGTTGAATAATAAAGTGATATTATATAATAAATAAGTGATAGTATATTCGAACTAGCCAAGTTAGACCTTAGGCATCAATATATTATCCTGAGTTATAAGAAGAAATTATATTTTAAGTTGTTATAAATAAATTTCAGGAGTGACCATTGAACTTGGCACCCATTTAGATCTCACTCCTTTTGTCGTTGAAGTCGACAACCAAGGCATATATCATAATATTGAACTTGGCTCTCATTTCACATTTAGGTTTTTAATGGGATTCATTACTACACAATATGGTTATTACACAGTACAAGTAACAGAATTGTAATTTCTTTGAAACTCTTATTTGTAAGTATGTATCAATGGGTATAAAGTTCGTAATGTGAAATTTTAGTATGTTTTATTTGAAACAGTATTACTCTCTGTAAAAATAACTGCTTAGCACATAAACAATTAAAAATGAATACCTTTTCTTCCTAATACTCTATTCGTCTTTTTGCGCATGCGTATTATTACTTATATTGCACTCGTCTAGATATCTCTATGTTTATAGCATAGATTTTTCTTTTTGTCTCTGGCCAAGTATATTTTTCGTGTTTTGTTGTTACACCAGAATTGATCCTTAGAGTTTCACTTTAAAAACATCGCAATTATAATAAAGAAGCAAGTATTTTTTTAATTATGGCACCTGATAGCCTAACTTGAAATCCATAAAAAGACAACATAGTTATTTATAAGTATTATTTTTTAACTCTCAGTTCGAATATGTTACTTGGACACACATAAGAGGTAAGGTTGAAGTAAAATAACATTTTAAAAATATGATGTATATTTGTCAACTGAAAATTAAACAATATCTTAAACATTATATACTTAGAAATATTTTGGGAATTAACAGAAACAAAGCTCGAGTAAATTGTTAACGTTAGGCCTATGTTACTCGACATCAAATAAATAAACGTGACTTTATACTTAGACCGAAATCCGCCAACGTACAACTTCTCATAGCTATAATAATTATACCTAACCATTTTTTAAATATTGTGTTTCTAATAGAAACCAAATACATCACTTACGAATCTCCTAATACCTACATTGCTAATATACATACACAGTAAATCAGTTTACAAGAAACATACAATATATAATATGTGATGCTAATAATATTTTATCAAAACTCAATACACGCAAATATACAGCCCGCTATTATTGTTCACGTCAACGTCACAACGAAAATTATTTGTTTAGTTTGTGAAATTTTTTACTTATCATGTGTGTTACGTACGGAACTCCGTAATCGTAACAAATTATCGGATATCCTAAATAAAAATATCCGAATCGATAACAGTATCGCATATAAATGTTTCAAAATAATGCCAGATAGGGACGAATTCAAATACTACACTGTATGTCGGGTACCAAAACAGACTATTTAAAAATACAATTATATAAAATTAATCTGAAACTATCGGATATCTAAAATAATTTTTTATCCGCATCCATAACCGAAACCGATTTAAAACTCTTTAAGATATCCGAAATTTCATATACAAAATATTCCTGATTTATATTCATAATAACGAAGACATGTGTACCGTTCATATCAATGGAATGTTGACTACATAATAAATGAAATATTGTCTTACGTCTTTCGTAAACTGATTCGCAATAATCAACACGTGTATACCAAAATATAAACTATTACAGTTTGCAATAAAACAGGCTAAATGTATATTATATATTGACATAACTTTATTTAATCCTAAACTTTTGTTAGAACCATGATATAATGTCTTACAATCGAGTAATAATAAATATGATAAATTAAACAAAGAAAAACATGCCCCGTCAGTTCACATTTGAGCTAATTTTAAAGCTGTTTAATAAACCAATGTACGAATCCATAATTATTGTGATCAAATAAATTAGGAAAAAGCAATGGAACTTTCGTTGTCCATATCCAACTATTAGCTTGAATTAAAAGTGTTCTCTTAGAACTAGCGCGCATGAGGTGTTTTTGTCACCGTGGCAAAAAGTTTTTGTCACATCATCGAAGGAGTGCTCACACAAAGGATGACATTCAATATTTAAAAAAAAATCCAAGCTTATTTGTCAATGTGGGTTTTGTAGAGATGGCCATTATCTGCAAACGCATGAGGCGAAAGAAAAACATCCTAAAAAAGAATACTGGGTAATCCTTTGGAGTGACAGACAAAAAAGGGGAAAGTTTTCATTAAATTCAGCAACGTCAAAATAATTTTTACTGCGCATTTTACATGCATTAACATACAACAATACGAACATGATATTGTCTATCCTAGCTGAAGAAAGACTCGCAAAGTGAATACAAAAACAAATAGTGACAGTTTTGTCACCATTGCACGCGCGGCTATTAAAACCAAGCACCGCAGTGACTGTTTTGCGTGTTGTCATTGGCTTGTTTACGAATCGACAAACAATAGTGTCACTCAGCTATCACGGTGACAAAAATCACCAGTACGCGCTAGCTCTTAGACTTTTGTATGTAAATATTTTATTTAGCATTGATTTTAAGTTTACTTTATAAAATACAAGGCCATCGTTGGTAAGTGTCTGAAATTTATTTATTGAAAATAATATATTAACATAATTAGTATATCTGTTGCCACTGGACAAATAGTGATAATTTAAAAAATAAAAAGTTGGCATTACTTTGAATTATATTTTTAAATCTTATTATGTAATTGAATTTGGGTAAGTACTACCAGGACATATAAATTGCGATACAATATATATATAAAAGTTATTACTATTTGACCAGGAACCGCAGATATGCATTGTTATTTTTACCTTAACCAGTAGAAGAGTTCGAAATCGTATAAAATATAATTTTTCATAAACCTGTATTTGGAGGGTGGTCTCATCGCGAGCTTCTCACTTGGAGTCCTTGGACGAATGGTTGTTGGTCTCTTCAGTCTTATCACTGTCGCCGTAGAACTTTGGCTGCAATTATGTTTATTATTATATAGATTTACCAACGACAAGTACATTATCGCAATTTTATTGTGCTTTGGCCAAAATCAAATTTGTTACTTTTTATAGGTTTAGCGTTTAAGTGACGGTGAGGCACGCTAAGCCAAGTGGGAGGACTGACTCTCAAGTGCAGCTGCCGGAACACACCTATACATGCTTGGCGACAGATTTCCAACTGAATGGTGTGGTGGCTAACCAGGCGAACATCAAAAAATACCCAAGAACCATGCTATAGTTTCATTACGTCGTTTTCCTTTACCAAAAGCTCAGGCTCATTGCAGAGATTCGAACTAAATTCATATCGAGCTGTGTTCGTACAAGCTACGACTGAGATATCTTTGCTTCAAAACTTGTATCTATAATATATAGCAAAAACAGCTTCAAGAATAATGGGTCACAAAAAGGGATGAGTAGAGAAAACAACACAACAAACAAATTAGTGGAATTTAATGCGATTACAAAAATGACATTGCAATTAAACTCTGATGACGATGAAATACAAAATTTTGCTTGATTAAATTTTCATATGCACCTTTAACTACCATGTGAGAGATGACTTACTTAAACTAATCATTGATCAAGCAAAACTTGTCCGAAACCGAACAAAAAAATATTTATCAATGAGCAAAGTAAAGTCTTTTTAAGATAACAATACTATGATTAAACCAATGCTATGAGCACACATCAAAAATATAAACACAACTTTTATATTATTTAAAAGCATGACATAATCGCATCTAGCATTAGACTTACTATGAACTATACTGTAGTAACTTTATTTCTGATTCCATTATTGACACCGTTATAACTTGTAAAACCCTAGAAACAAATGATTTCTTATCTATCATTGCTATCACATGTTAAATACTATCTATCTAATAAAAGTTCTATTTAATACATAGCTTAAATTGGTGGGTATAGAAACATGAATTTTTTTACAGGAGTTGAACACTTAAAAAGGAATTTTAAATTTCATCCCCTAAGAGGATAAAATACGGGGTTAAAAATAGGATGATTATTGACAGATTACCGATAAGATATCCCACCAGCTCACGCCTTATTGAATCATTGTCTGTCATCCCATTTAGCTATACTAAAATGCATAAGCAAATAATTCTTCAAGACAAAGCTGACTTTTAGACCAATTTGCATGGCATTTATTTCGAAATAATCACAATCACACACAATACCACACCCTCACAAAGAGTACCTAAATTAATTCATTCATCACCTCTCTTAATTTGTGACTTGTTAATATCAAAAATCCGTTTGCACTTTTTTGTAGCTACCTCCTCCGTCATTGCCATAGATAGATAAACTCACAGCTACCTAAAAGAGTCGCAAGGTTTTTTTACATTATGATCATTTGACATAAATGAGTATAATATAATTTTTCAAATAATCTATCCTTTTTGTTGTTAGTTAGTGTTGTCATAAGACCTGCTTGATTCTTTAGCTGAAGTACCTTAACACATAGGATAGGCCCTGCTATAAATCCTGAAATACCGACCGAACTATTGAGAATTGGAACCAAACCATAGGTAATTCAAAAGTATTACTAATCATGCTTAGGTACATTTAGACATAAATACTCAATTTCATTGTCCATTTATATTTTCTGAAATTTTGGCTTTAACTATTTATCACCTAAAAGTGTATGACCATCAACATAACTATAACTATAAACTGATTCTTAAAACCGGACATATTACACTAATCTGGACACAACGCTTCAAACCGGGACATGTTCTAGTGTAGGATGTATGACAGCCCGCCCTAACTTAGGATCAAGTATTGAAAAGATACATCGTCCAGTGTTTTACCTCATCATGATTCTCATCTGCGTTGATACGATCATCTTCATCATCGCTATCTTCGTCTACCGAAGAGTCGCCACCTGATCCAGCCGGGTCTGCTTTTACTGAAATATAAAAAGTCCATCATCGCATTGAGACGAATATTGTGTATAAACTATCACAAAAGTTACCTATATTTTAGATTATTTTTGTATAATTTGCTAGTCTACTCGAGAACAATTTACGCACCATTACAAAAAATAAAAAATGTTTATTCAATTTAGGCCCTTAGAGACATATGAACATCAACATACTACAACCGCTTCGGAAAATAACTTAGTCATCGAGAAGAAACGGCAAGAGACTCGATCGAGTTTATCAACATTTTTTAAAAAATTGTTTTTACAATACTTAAATTCATATAAAATTCCAAAAAATATCCTATATTAATAATATGCTATCCTATATTTTTATAGGAACACAAACAACTTGCACAGCAGTGCGAGTTATTGTCATTATAAAGTATTGTTTCATTAGAACATATTATTGGTGAATTAGAAAGGAAAAGGAATGTGCAGTATTTTTCTTAATATTCAAATGTAAACTCACACCTTTTTTCCTGATCTAAAGTAAGCAGAAACAATTAAAATTCATTGTATAACATTACATATTGGTACAACTAATATTATTTATTATAACTTAGGATTTATTTTATACATAGTAATATTATTATATTTCATTTAGATAAATTTAATTGTCCTTTTGTATTAAGGAAAACAACAATATGACGCGTTATATTATTTTACCACATTTCATTGTTCTTTTTTCAATCCTTCAATAATTTTACTGAAATCGTCGTAAAAGTAATAGTTCTTTTTGTAAATAAATTTTAATACTATGCAGAGATGAAGTTACCTTGACACCTTCACTGGCCTTTATCAGAGATTAGAGAAAAAACTAAATAAGTCAAAATTATTACAGAAAAACAAGTTGGTGATACTTGAAATTAACAAAATAAAATATATCTGAGGTTGATGGTTAAATTGTATGTAACAAACCTTACAAAACCATACAGACAAACGTAGAAGCTTTCTAATATTTTACTTTACTGTTATTTATACAAATAAATAAAACTGAAGTCTATTTTTAATGTCAAAATAACCGATTTCTACTAAATGCATATGAACATGCATATGGTACCTGTGCCCGATCGATAGCATTCAGAAGACCACGCGACCGAAGCCGCGGGCATAGCTAGTATAATAATAAAACTACAAATTGAAACTTTGATGCCGGGAAATGGTATTAATGTGTAGAATCAGCATTATCTACCCTTTGTTTACTTTTACGGTAAAAATGATAAGATAGGGATATTTATTTATATACATCCTATGATAGTATCACGTATTTTTATATAGAAGTGTGGACTTTACCAGCTGAGTATAGGCAATCTGTGAGCTATCCTTTAACTTTCCTTAGTATATTTTTAGTAGATAAACTGGTCATTAAATGGAATCATCCCATGAAATAGTCCAGTTATTTATAGGAATAATGCTATTTGCCTATTTAAAAACTCCATAAATGATTAATACTTCCTTCATGGGACACCCAAGCTCATTGTAGAATTCAAACCCATGACTTTCATTATAGCATCCGGGCCCGCTATCACTGAGTTGCCACCACTACAAAGGTGCCACTTAATTATATTACAGAGCCAAAAAACTTTTCTAAGCAGAATTGATTCAATCTATAAAGCTCAAGAGTTTGTTTGCTTGTTTAAACACGTTAATCACTGGATCTACCATTCGACCGCAATTGGAAAATGTTTGCATTTTATAACCTACTAGCTGTGCCCGTGGCTTCGCTCATTTAGACTACAGAATTCCCGCGCGAATCTTGCACCCCCGCTGCTGGCTACTTTAAAGACAAAAATGCTTATTGTGGGTGTTCCTTAGAAGATAGATGTATACTCTCCCGGACTTTTTTGTAGGTCTTTTTAATGCCTACAATTATGTAGTACATTAATTTGCTATATCTTTTATGGTTTACTCCGCATAAGCCATTTAAGCGCCCGAATTGATTCACCATGACCGGTTCTTTTATTTGTGCGGAACCCTAATTCTTTTTCTAAAATAAAAGTAGCTTAAGTTACTCCCTATATCATCAGCTATCTATCAGTGAAAGTCCCGTCAAAATCGGTCCAAAGATTTTAGAAGCGTGTTGGTAACGACATGTACTATATAACGCTGTTTTTGATATTTCTTACAGTGATTTGTTATTATGAATAAACTGCTAAGAATAATGATAAACGCGTGCAAAGCCGCAGGGAACCGCTAGTTTATTTGTAAAACAAATCGGTCAATAATTCAATAACCAATTATTTGCAAACCATGTGTGAGACAAGTTGAGTAACAAACACTTTTCACGATTAAACACGTAAATCCCATTTATGAATTATGATTCAGTAAGTCTATTTGTAGGAACATAATTGTAATGTCGGGTCAATGATTAAAACGACCAAACAAACATTTTTGTTCATTTAGTTTGATTGCTGTAATGGTAGGAGTGATCAAAATTATGTCGACGATCTACTACAAAAAAATTGCGAAGCGAATGATCGACCACTAACAGAACTACTACGAAATCAGGGATTCGTTAGTTAGCCGAGTGCGGTATTTAGATTTAATTATTATTATTTTCATTTCTGAAAATGCTGACTCGCACAAATAACAGATATATTTCTTGGGAGATTTCTCTCAACTTGAGGCAGTCCGACTGGTGGAAAATACCTTCACCCTACAGAATATCGCAGCAAAATAACCTTGTGTTGTGTTCCTGTGGTGGTTAAGAGGGGTTTTTAGAGCCTTTAAGACCCCATGGGTTACGGGGGTTCAAGATAGGCAACGCGCTAGTGATACCTATGGTATTACCACTACGCGGGCCGTACGCTTGTTTGCCACCTTAGTTAAATAAAAAAAGTAGATCTGATCAATCTTGTTAAGTAACTGAAGAATTATTCTTTTTTCAAACGCATATATTTCTCTTCATATATTTTATTGTGAAATAACAATATTTGGGACGAAATTTTAATGCTCTGGCTTTGAGATATAATCTATACAATTAATTAAATTGAAGTGTCTGTTTATAATGCCAAAATAACCGTTTTTTACTAAATACATATGAAAGTATATACGATACCTATAACAAAAAGCCCATTTAAAAAATTTTTCTCTGTCTGTTTGTTCCGGGTAATCTCCGAAACGGTTGGACCGACTTTGACGGGACTTCCACTGATAGATAGTTGATGATATAGGGAGTAACTTAAGCTACTTTTATTTTAGAAAAAGAATTAGGGTTCCACACGAATAAAAAAACTGGTCACGGTGAATCGATTCGGGCGCTTTAATGGCTTATGCTTAGTAAACCATAAGAGATATAGCTAATTAATGTACTATATAATTATAGGCATTAAAAAAAAACCTACAAAAAAGTTCGGTAGAGTAGATACTTAGATAGATAGATATCTTCTAAGGAATACCCACAATAAGCACTTTTGTCTTTAAGATAGCCAGGAGCAGGGGAGCAAGATTCACGCGGGCATTCTGTAGGCAGTCCACGTGAGCGAAGCCACGTGCACAGCCAGTATGTTAATAAAGTAACAAAACAACAGGTTTCGTATGAATGGTCGCAGCCGAGAATATTAATTTCAAGGCATTCTTTAGGTAACATTGAGGGAATTCACGCGATCGACTCTTTGAGTACTACTCTACGACTATCCTATATCTTATAATGTATGAACAATTCGTGGCTCTTCAAACTTAGTTTCACTTTTATAAATTACCAACCTCATTGTATCCCAAGCTGATTAGCTTAATTTTTGAAAATTTAGTATGTATTATTCATTGTTTGTATAAGCATAAGTTCCTTTATCACAATGTGACCCTCACAATTCCTTGAAATTTGAAGACTACCTGTTGTAAAAGCAAGGTTGATAACTTCTTTACACACAAAAAAAAAACCTGTGTAAATAAGTTTGCTATACAATTATTTTTATCAAAATACTTACCTGCACATAACGGACACCATACACATTATACATAAAAGACGTCAATTCGTTTTTACTAATTTTGATAAAGGAAATATTAGAGACATCTTTGTTTTAATTTGTGGAATGAGTAAACATACTTGATTTCCAAAATATTATATCTAGATAAGTTAGTATAATTTTTAAACTACTTTATAAGAGGACGGGTATGCAATCCCCTTGATGTTTATTTAGTAGTCGAAACCCAAAGAAGGCTGCAGTCGCGCAATTTGATATTTCGCTACTAAGTTGAAGCGACTCGTATGACAAAGCATGTTACGTACAACTACTGTTCGCAGATCAAGAGTTTTACCCTAAATTTTGGGAATTTTAAGATATTAGGTTATTTGAAAGGAAGGGATTTGTAAAAAAAAAACAATCAGAAATAGGTGAGGTGGCGGTACTCCCGTAATGATGAATATATTTGATTATGATGAGATACGAACCTGGTGTGGTGTTGGTCGTCTGTGGTTGGTTGAGAGGTCGGGCGCGCTCTCTGTTTAGTTCGTCGAAGCACTGGAGGCACACGCGGAGAGGCTTGTCGCTCTGACCTCGCAGTATGTATCGCTTCGATGAGCACGGTCCGCACACCACCGAGCCGCATTTACGGCAATGGTGCTATGAACAATAAATACACTTTACATTGGATTTTTTCAAAGGGTAAACTTCTTTAGTATCTACCTACTATAGTGATTTGAAACACGATGAAACAAAAAAGCTACACTAAAAAGGGACAAACACATACATCTATAGGTATCAACTTGCAAGAGAATGAGACAGAGTACATTATAGTGCTTCCTATTATCTCGGTCTCCTCTTTGTACATATGCTAGTACGTGTGTAATGCGCCTACGTTATTACGAAGCCTTGGGAAAAGGTGTCATAAACTGCGTGGTGTATTGCAACACTTGAAAGTGATGTCTGGTTATTTTATTATTATTCTATATTGTAATCATTATTTTTATTCTTATCTATACTTATAATCATAGTTAAAATAAAAGAGTAAAGAGTCGGATTCTGTACAAATCGATTTGAGAAAAAATTATACGGGGGCGTTTAAAATCATGGACAGAACACATCATTACGATAGTTTTTGAAATTTTTGTCTGTCCGTCTGTCGGTATGTTTGAACGCCAATCACGCAAAAACTACTGGACCTAATTTAATTAAATTTGGTATGGTTGTAGTTTATAGTCTGAAGGTATATTTAGGATGCATTTTTATACGTATGTTCCTTTGTATGGTCTATAAATTGCGTTTATGTATGTATAAAAAACTATGTATTTATAACTAATACTGAAATATATTTAATCCAAATTATTTTAACTTTTATCTTAGAAATAATAAATAAAAACGTATGTATTTTTCATTAAGTATTCATAGATGGCGCTACACGCTATATTTTAGGTAAAACTATCACATATTATTAGGTTTCATTTTTATTGATAAAATTAGGTATTTTTTCTGCAAGGGCTTTTATTAACAAATTTGGGCTAGTGTTATTCATTTTGTTTGTGTGTTAACTATTAAATTAAATCAGCTCTTCGATAAGGATAGCAAAACCTAAAAAAAAAAATTTAATTACTCCGGCAAATGTGTTCTGCATAATATCGGTTAATATTTTAAATAATTTTACTTGGATATGCCTCAAAGATCCTTTGATTCTTTGTGTTATGATTTGGATTAATATGAAATTAAAATACGTTATCGAAAGTGGACGGGATTTTCTCAGTATTCCATTGCTCTAAAAAAAAGTAGATCCAGGAAACTGGGGCGTACAATTATCTAGTATAAGTATCTAAGACATCCACTCAAAAAAAAAGCGGTCATAAACTATAATTAACCAAAACATACCCAGACAGCATAACATAACGTTTATTACACAACTAATGAATAATAACATGGAAGGGGTGTTTCGACACTTTTTGAGATATAATTAAAAATATAGATTTAGGTGGCACGTTTATTTTTTCTCTTTCGGCACACTAGGACAATTTCATAGATTGTAGACAAATAATTTACAATTTCATAGATTTAAATAAAAAATCTAATTCAAATAAATAAATAAATCTGGCAAATGTGAAACATCCTTGTGAATATTAAAATTCAAATTAAAAGGTTGTATTTGTGTCAGCTCTAACATACCACTGGAGTTTAGTACTTAAGTATGATTGTCTGTCGTCTTTGAATATGCAATAGGCAAAGAGGTGACTGGTTGACTGACTGTACCTGTACGTGATAAATAAATACACCGGGTGATCCCAAAACCTGACAAACCAAAAGAAAGTCTTTGAAGGTGTCTATTTTATTACTATGTGTACTAGCTACTATGGCTACTTACACCAACTGTGGTCGTTTTGTAGTGCATTAGATTTACATCCAATTTAAAAAAATCAGTTACACTTTACATTTTTTTTTGCATATTTAGTGTAATGAATCCAAAAATTTACTTACTCGTCTGTTCAGGACAGTGAACTGTGTCTTTTTACAGTGCATACAGATTGATGCTTCATTATCTGGAACCCAAACAGCTGCGTGCTCCGATGGCGGTTGTTTACCACCTAACAAATTGGAGCAAAATTGTTCACACCTTTCTAAAAGTAAACTCTTGATATGCATAAAAAATAATATTTCATGAGGAATACAAATTTTACTAAGTTGTACCAACATCAAAAAACTTATGCAGTTCAACTTACTGTATGATATCCAAAATTCTAATGTCACTGTAATAATTACTATACTATAAAAACATGTATGTATAACTAATGAAAATAATTTTAGTCACATGTCCATTATTCGCTTATATTGATGTCTACCTCCATCATTGATAGCAGACCTTTTTTCTTTGGAACCAAAGCCATAGGAATAGGCCATGTAAACCGATTATCAACAGTATTTATGTACATTAATGCAACTTAGTTTGTAAAGTTTAAATACTTGTTTAAAATTTAGTTTACTATTGTCCCTTTATTGTAATTAATTATGTTATTCAATTTTAATTAAATAAACAAAATTCGTTCTCTTAAATAAGTCCCCTAAAAATTTCAAGAAAAATCAAATGGAAGTCTTAAATAAATTAAACAAAAAATGACTACAAACCAAATTTTGGATGCTTAGTGCATATGCTACAACAAAATTAAATTCTATATTAGGCCACATAAAAACATTATTTTTAACTTACTCTTTCTTAGTAAATCTTCTATACATTTTTCTATGTGAGCCATCCATTCTTCTTTTTCTGTGGCCGTGGCAGCATATACCGCAAATGATTTTGAAGCTGTGCGAATTAACCAGCCATTCCGATATTCTATGAAAATGGATATTCTGTGTAATTTGAGTTTTCGATATTTTTTCAAGTGTATTTTAATTAATTCCCGAATATTACATCTAAATCATCCTAAGCTATCTTAATCTAATCAAATTTGATTTCAATCTTACTTATTTATTTTTTTATAATCTAAAGGAACTTTAATGCAAGCATATTGTAAGTGCAGTAAGAACAAAAAACATTATTATAACACAATCTCATTTTGAGTAAACTAGGTAACAATTATAACTATACGTTTTTAATAAATAATTGTACTTTAAACCCACTTTATGAAAAGATAATCATCATTAATATTCTATATAAATAAAATAATAAATACTATGTAAATTGTAAATACTTTAAACTGCAAATAATATTACATACTACAGAACTTATGACATATATGACAAAATACATGCATAATTCACAAGTTATTAACAATTCTAATTACAGTTATTTCTACTACTAAATAAACCAATATTTAAGCTTATACACAGAAACAATTATGATTTTTTTTAAATATAATAATTACTTTCTTTATATGTGATATTACAAGCAATATCAAAATGTTTACAGCAAGCAATAATTCTGAGTGTAAACCCAACTTTGTTCTACAATTATACTATAAAGTCAATCATAAATTAAGGATGCCCCTTACGGCCCATAAAACTCAAAGTATAAGAGCAAATTCTTGGATGGACAAATTAATAAAGACTAATCAATCAGTAAGTAATCTAAAAATATGTAATACTAAAGTACAAACTAAACTAAACAAAGTACAAAGTAAACTACAAGGTGTCCAGAAAGGGTATCGGGTATTTGTTTTCGCGCCATATTCGAAACGGGGCGTCTAAAGGGTGCGGGGAGGGGTTCGTGGCGTCCGCCATTTTGTGGAGTTTTAGTCACGATGGAACAGTACTCGGGGACGCATCGCGCATTTTTCGTACGAGAGTATTATCGTAATGGTGATTCAATAGTGACTGCTCAACGTCTCTATCGTGCGGAATATCGTACACGCCACGCGCCAAGTGACGATAGCATTAGGAAATGGATCAGGATGTTCGAGAATACAGGTGCGACAGTTAAAATTCAAAACTCTGGTCGCCCTCGTTCAGTTCGCGATGAAGAAACAATTGAAGAAGTTGAGGCGTCGGTTCGTCAAAATCCGTCTTTATCCATCCGAAAGCGAAGCCAAGCGTTGAACATCAAAAAATCGTCTTTACATTCGATTTTAAAGAAAGACTTACATCTAAAAGCCTATAAAATTCAATTGGTTCAAGAATTGAAGGATACGGACTATGCTAATCGACTGAATTTTGCGAACGAAATGCTGCAGCGATTTAACAACTTTAACAACATACTGTTCCGTGACGAAGCAAATTTTCACCTGAATGGTCATGTTAATAAGCAGAATTGTCGGTACTGGGCAGTAGAGAATCCGAGACGAAAGCATGAACGACCCCTGCATAGCCCAAAGGTCGTTGTTTGGGCCGCTATGTCTGCTAAAGGCATAATTGGTCCTTATTTTCATGAAGATCAACGAGGCCGAGCAATTAATGTGAATAGTGACCGTTATTGCGATATGTTGCGAAATTTTTTGGTCCCAGAGTTGCAGGAGTTTGCAGGTTTCAACTCAAGAACGTGGTTCCAGCAAGATGGGGCCACTTGCCATACCTCAAATGACTCAATGGAAGTTGTTAACGAATTATTCCCTAAAAAAGGCATTTCGCGAAGGGGTAACATCAACTGGCCTCCCAAAAGCCCCGACCTTAGCCCGCTTGACTATTTTGCATGGGGATACCTTAAAAGTAAGGTTTATCAAAACAATCCGACGAATCTAACCCAGTTAAAGCAAAAGATCAGGTCAGAAATGGCAGCAATATCGATAGCTATGTGTCAACGTGTTATCGCCAATCTTCGTTTCCGTTTAGAAGAGTGCCAGCAACGTAACGGTCATCATTTGGATAACATCATCTTTTCCAAATAATTCTCCAATTCATATGCTAATAATAAACAATAAACTTTTTTATTGCATACAAATAATTTTTGTTTCATTGAACTTACAAATACCCGATACCCTTTCTGGACACCTTGTATAAACTACCACCATACCAAATTTCATTAAATTTGGTCCAGTCATTTTTGCATGATTAGTGTTCAAACATACCGACAGACAGACAAAAATTTTAAAAACTATTGAAATGTGTTCTGTCCATGACTCTAAGCCCCCATATCATTTTTTCTGAAATATCTTTAATGTATAGATTTGAACTCTTTACTCTTTTATTATAAATATAGATTATAATATGTTGTAAAGTTGAGTCAGTGTCATGCCTTTTAATGTTCACAACCCAAGTAGATAATAGTGTGATTCATAAATGATTCATTGTTTGCATATATTTACATATTATTATATTATCATTGTGATAATTAAACAGCAAACCTATTACACAAATAAAATGTGGATTTTTATTTGTCTGTCTTCTTACACCTTCAGGATAAGCTTCAAGATAGGCTTAGAGAAAAGGGATATTATACTTTAATTCTTTCAGATGAAGAAATAATATAGGTACATATAGTAATTTATTTTACTTTTACATCCCCAAGCAAAATTCAATATGATAACTTCTTCAAACTATTAGGATTCTTTTAAAGAAACTGTACTAGAAGAATTAGTTTCCTAGTGCAGTTACTACAGAACTGGCAAGAAACTTTTTTTTCAACTGTACAATAGTATTAATATAATACAATAATAATAACCATGTTAATAATTTAGTGGATGCACAAGGGTAGTTACTTTGGGACATTCTCACACACAATTCTCACATAATCCACTGATGATCCACGGTATAATAATCTTTTGACATTAAATCCTGCTTGACATGGTCCTTAAAACTTGTTGTCTGGGGTCTTATTATAAAACCTGACACTATTACCTAAAAACTTTTATTGGTCTTACTAAGCCTAAAGCACCATATAAATTAACCATACCAACCAACTCCATATAAAGTATGTTGAAAAATATTTTGAATATTATTATCATTTCATTCATCAATCTAAATAAATAATATAACACTCACGGCCATCATCCTTTAATGATTCCAATTTCACCTCCTCCAATGGAATGACATGTTGTTTATTGTATTTCTTCTTGTTGATGACAATATTACCATAAACTAATATATCATTGAAAAGGAAAAACTGACGAGCCTTTGGTTTTTTTCGACACATTTTTGTGAGGACACCTTCCCCCACAAGAACCCTTCCTTGTTCAGCCAGTGGCTACAAAAAAGAAATACAGTGTTTTCAGAGTTCAAATAATGTCACTGGCATAATAAAAAAGCAATTTTTTATTTAAAAAAGGCTTCACAACATTAGAATCACTAGGTCCAAATTTTTATTAAAGTTAGATAACTCTAAATAAATATAAAATTTCATACTACAGATATAAATAGTTATTGAGAAATTAAATTTTGAAAATCACATTTTTTGTAAATCTTACACTTGGCTTCTAATAAGTTGTTATGTAGTTCCCTTTTAAAACAAAACAAAAAAATTTGAAAGGTCGTAATTTTTTTCCATACATCTTTTTGTTACTTTTTGAATGATTATTGCATTGTTTATTTCAAATATGAGCTATGTTAAAATTTAGTGCCATTTTTTTGTTTTCAGTGATATATTTTCATTTTTCCATTGTGGTGATAAAATTAGGAAGTTTCAACTGTGATCATAGTTATTTGTTGAAACTGTATATACAATTCTGAGATAGACAAAACATTGAAGTTGCAAAAAATAATTTCTCAAAAATTATTTGTTTTTGTACTTTTTCCTTCACAGGGGGAATACCTCTGACCCTCCCCCATACCTTCATAGCATCAAATTCAGGGGAACCGATTATAAAATCCAACCAAAACAAAAAGTGGTAAGTCTATAACAACTTAATTAAATCATCTAATTAACTTTCACTGTACTAGTAGGCAATTAACACTCAGGTGTCAATAAAGAAAAACAATAAAAAATAGAAAGCGGAAAAAATGTCTACAATATATACAACTATGAATTACGAGTTTGTACTGATAAACCCCCGATATCTTCAGTCGGACAATCCCACACGATGTACCAAAGATTTTATCTTGCCAAGTTTGTCGGTTGATAACAATACTATTATAGATGGACTTCGAAAGTTATCATAAAGTTATTGTTAAAAAAAAAACCAACCTGCCCCGAGCTGCCGAAGCAGCTCTCCACCATAGCAATTCTTCTTGCATTGGCTTCACTATTGACTGTAAAAATTATAATAATTGCATAAAATGTATTGTATAGTAATCTTTGACGTCAAAGGAAAGTGATCAAGCGAACAGTGACAGCAGACACACATATACTTAAAACTTTTACACGTGTATACACATTTTATTTACAGCATTTCCCAATATTTCACGTTTTAGAAAACTAATAAGTACCTACCTAAGCGGTCCACCATTATCAAAATTTATTTTCTAGCAGCAATACGAACAAGAAAATGTGTCATTCATAGAAATGTTGCCAGTTTTGGTAATTTAATCCTACTATCATACCTACTATTTAAAATAAAAAACTAAAAACATTATTAATTATTAACAATGTGGCATTCCTATTCTAACAAAAGCAGATTTTAAATATGTTATATTATTAATTTACAAAAGATAAAAATGCCAAATTTTTTTCCTTATGCTATTACAAAAAACAAAACGGGATCGCGATGTTCAATAATATTGCACTTTGATTTTAAATTTTTGTAGAATAAAATTACTTTTTAATTGTAATATTGTAGTAATATTATTGATGATAATAAATTACATCATTACATATGAAATTAGCGTTTTATTTGGAAAAAGTAACACGAAAAACATATGAAATTTTACATTGAAATAAGTACTATTATTATCTATGCACTTTCGCCATATTAAAGTTAATTCAATAATTCCATTATTGAAAAAATTGTGAACAATCAATAAAATCTTTGAAGGCTGTTTGAACAGCCTCAGAGGAATTAAATTTTTTCCGTGCAAGAAATTATCCAAATTCCGAAAATAGTAACTCTTGGAAGTCTTGGAGCACGGTCCGGGGAGTGTCGTGGATGTCGGAGATATTCCAAACACAATTCCGCTAATTTAGCGACCATCTGTCGTGAAGTATGGGATCTAACGTTGTCCTGAAGCGGCAGTGGGCTATAGAGATTAACCAGTCTTGGTTGTTTAACGGCTAGCTTTTCCATCATGGTTTGCATTTGTTCACAATACAGATCTGCCGTTATCGTCTGGCCAGATCTTAGGAATAGTGTACGACACCAGTACTGGTCCACCAAACTCTCACCAGTACCTTCTTCTGAGTCAACTTTCGCTTGGGGCTGAAACTGGCCAGTTCTTCTAGGTTAAATCACTGTGATGAGCATTTCCGATTGTCGTAAAGCATCCATTTTTCGTCACAAATAACAATATGATTCAAAATTCCCTCGTTATTGTGACGGTTGAGTAATGTAATGCAGCAATCAATTCGTGTTTATTGGTGTGCTTCAGCAAATTCATGCGGTACCCATTTCTCGAGCTTTTCACTTTTCCAATTTGTTTCAAGTGAATTAAAATTGTTGTTTTATCACTCACATCGAAACCTGACGCTAACTCTGACGTGGTTGGCGCTGGATGCGCTTCCACTATCACCTTTCATTTTTCATTGTCAACTAGGGTTTCCTGTCGTCCACGGGGTTTGTTTCGTAGGCAAAATTTCCAGAAAGAAAACGTTGGAACTAAATATGTACTGTGCTTTATTTTACAGTAGCTTCCCCATACACATAATTAATCCTTCGAGCTGTTTCTGCAGCGCTGATGCCACAGCGGAACCCGTGGGATTAATATTCGTAAATAATAGGATATTTTATGTATTTCATTTTGTAAAAAGAACGATGTCAAAGAAAAATCAAATGGTGAGAAAACAAATGAATCACTAAATTCGAAACATAAACACACAAATCTAAATTTGAATTTGGAATTCCTAACCAAACGCCAGATAAATGAGATCACAGTGGTCAGTTCAACAAAACGCCAATTTCATGTTGCATGGACATAACATTAATTACGTTTCATTTTATGTTAAAAATTAACAACAAATAATAATGATGAACAATGAAAATTCTCATATATATTTGAAAAATCATTTAATTTTTTAAATCAAATCTACCGTGAAGTTTATAAAAAAAAAACAAACAGCTTATTTTTCAATATAGACAAGAAATCATAAATCATAGACAAGGCTTGATCATGTGAGAATCCATTTTTTTCTTAGCAGCTGACAGCTAGTGGTCGATATCCTGACGAATTATTGTTCGTAATTCCAAATAATATACGAACAAAATGGGCTGCAAATTCTGTGGACCTAAATTGTCGCTGTGCGGCCTAATATTAAGCGTATGGGGAATCATTCAATTGGTGAGTAAAAACTTCTATACATACATCTTAATCTTTTGCTGAGGATTTATTATAACACATAGGACCATTTCAGACTTTAATGGGCGTCTTCTATTATATCAGAGCTGTGGCTCTGTTGGAGGACCTCCCACTTGAAATGGAGAGTGGTCACCACACCATTGACGATTTCATCACCACAGTCGAGACTGGCTACACACAAGTAAGTCCTAGCAAGATTTGTTAGAAAATGAATAGTCTTTATAAAACCAATGTATGTTTAAATATCTCGATTATCTTGAAACATCTCATTTATTACCGTAAATGCGCCACAAGAAATTTGGTTGTGCTATTTGTTAAAAAAAATTGTATTATACAAATGAAACTTGCTATAAATATATATACACAAATAATAATATAAATCCATGTTTGTCTCCAATAATATTTCAGTTTTTTAAAAAGCTTGCCTTTTGTGCTATGTGTTTTCAGTTTAATAACAAAAACTTATTAAAACTATTACTAAAAGAAAACCATTGCTTTGGATATGGCTTGTTCTGTACTATTCCATTTCTTTATTTTCTTGATGACAGTTCTAATTTCATAGTTGTTGTGTTGTGACCAAGTAAGTAATGATATCGACAATATAGTGACGATTCATAAGATTTTGATTAAAATAAATAAATAAAGATTACCTGTC
Source organism: Saturnia japonica (assembly GCA_033032175.1). Classification (NCBI taxonomy): domain Eukaryota; kingdom Metazoa; phylum Arthropoda; class Insecta; order Lepidoptera; family Saturniidae; genus Saturnia; species Saturnia japonica. The sequence goes on from CM065318.1 coordinate 11,709,272, forward strand.
CTTATAATTATTTCATTTCATTGTCGAGTACCTACCTATACCTACTTATTTTACAACAGCTTCGAAAATTTTGAAGAAGTTGGCATTATCAATCAAGAATTAATGTCTAACATCTTTTAATGAAATATAATATTTGATAATAAATTTGTACAGAAGTATCCCGCAGTATTTTAGATTCTTACATTTTGTAAATAAATATCGGGTCTGTTATCATGTTACGTTTATATATATAGCTCCATCCCTATCAATTTCTCTGACTCTGGTATAACCTTGTATGTGTGTAAACATCATATTTTTATAAAATAATGCATACATAATGTAAAAAAGATGCTCATTCAAGTTTTCACAGGAGCTGTCATCGAGAAAATAAAGAAATGGAAATGGTATAGTGACATTGTGGCTTTTTACTAAAAAAATATATAAATCTTATTATATTACATTATCATCTTAATTTACAACAGTTGACTATTTAACCTAGATTTTTAACCTTTTTTCAGATTCTAGACACTTGTTTAATTTCCTAAATAAGAAAATTGACATAATAAAAGACATTATCAAACTCATTGATGTATTTTGAATAGTATATCTTGCGAATATCCTTACTAAGTGTGAATACACTGACAAATAAAAAATGCTGACCTTTTAGATATTATGTTTAAGTATACTATAAAAAAAATCAGTAGTGTGGCATATCACAAATAAGTGAGCCTATTGGCATACTTATCTATTTACTACATAAATTAGGCAACCCAGAAACCAATTTACAATAATTTTTTAATTAGATACCAGGTTGACTTGTCAACATATTCTCACTATGTATGGATATATCCTCTTATATAGGTATATATTGCTGTGTTAACATTATGAATTATAGTAACAAACTGTTTGTTACAAATATTTCAAGAAAGAAGAACTTGTTTTAAACGTTTTTCTTACTTTAATTTCAGAATGCCTATAACTGCTGGATTGCTGCCTTGTTATACGTCATAACATTGGTTGTATCTGGGCATCAGTTCTGGATGAACAACCGTTCTTCCGTTAGTATGTAAGTTGGTGATATAATGGTAATTTTGTTGCTTTGTTACTGTTTAACAATTCCATTCCACTTCTAAGTTATTTTAATTTTAGACAGTAACTGTCATGAATGCTGATAAAATTCACAGCACTTTCAAGGTCTTTGTAAACTTGGTAAATTAGCACATCAAGTATTCTAAACAACTAAATTTTAAACAACTGCTGTTGCTATCAGTAATTAAATAATAAAAAAAATTGAAGTCTGAAGACTTGATCATTTTTTGCCAATGCAAATAATCAATGTTTCAAAATATAAAAATAATCACTCAAATATAATTTTTAATATTATTGAAGAGACTAAAGTTGTATGAATATTAAAGTTTGTCATATTGAATTACATAATATTGTGAATAAGTATTACTTTCTGTGGATGAGTGCTATAATTATTGTACATAATATATCTATTATTGTAGGTACAGTGTAAAATGCTTAGATTTTCTTGAAGTAAATGTAATATTTAATGTTTAAATGTTGTTTTTATTTTTCATGAATCTTTGTAATATTATTTTAGATGTGCAATCAAAATGTATTGATAGTTTCAGTTTTTTAAATTTTCTCATTGTACTCAGGTGGTTATTTTAAAAACTTGACTACATTTTTAATCAATTATAGAACATCATTTATTTCTATAATTTCCCATGTTGTAGCTAATTGCATAAAGCTCAGGTATGTCAAGATATTTTCGCCCTAATGTATTAGTGACCATGAATTATTTTCCTTATTTATTTTGTGCTGCTAAGACACCGACTTGTTCTTACAAATGAGAACTAAGGGTTTTTTACAAGGATATACAAGCTAAAATTGTATTTCGTTGAGTATATAATAGCTTAAAATAATCGCATAGCAACCTTTTAGCGTGTTTCTCTTTTCTCTCTTTTATCTATGTTTTTAATGTCAAAATTTGTCCCCATAAAAGTATAGAGAGACCACGAGTACCATCTCTATGTATTGTACGAAAAATTATCCATCGAAAAGCGTTAAGTTATCGTGGCTCCGAGGTAGCAAGTGCGTACATTTTAAAGATAGCGCCAAAAGTAATTTTTTTTACTCCACAAAGTTTTCTCATTATTGTTTAATTATTTTTTTAAGTTTTACAAGAGCAAAAACTATAAAATCACGAAAAACTATTATTTCCACTTGCTACGCTAGCGCCATTTTGGTTAGTTTTTGAATTAAAATTTACTGCTTATAGCTGAACCCTTTCAACTTGTCGCCCTTTTAAGATGGTTTTCCTTACTTCCTCTATCCTCCATACATAGAAGTTATATATTTTCTCTATAACAAAGTTAAATGTGGTCTATGGATCAGGGATACCTGATGTACTAGTTTTCTGGTACACATACCATAGGCTTCAGGGTCATGTACCAGGTAAAATTGATGCTGGTATGCAATAATACCTAACAACTTTCAATAATGGTTGATGCCTCAGGTGTTTTGTTCACCTTAGAGGGAAAAACAGGTCATCATAAGGGCCGGAAGACGGAATAAAGCCCCTGGTATTTGCTAGTTTTCTGTACCGAGGAGCTAAAAAAAAGGTTCTCTGAGGCGGAAGGCGAAACTAAACCTGTGGTATTTCTTTTAGCGACATTTGTAACAATTATTAGGCCACTATCTATCATCCCTGCTATGGATATAGTTTATTATCTATGAGTGAAGTTGTGGAGTTTTTTAGAAGTGACATGCTGTGGTTTTTATTTTTAAATAATTGACTTAGGTTTTTGGACCCTATAATATGTAATATTGGTGGTATTTTACGTCATATAGTTTCGTTGTTGTGCCTATGTGAAGTGGATTATAAACATAAAGTGGGAACATGCATTTTGAGATGTCACAAAAACTCCCTAGATAGTTTTGACAAGGGAGCCACCATCTTGTCAGAAAACCCCACTTTGTATGGGAAATTCTACGAAGGCTTCAAAAACATTGACACTGGCAAGTGCTTTTTGCGGCATCAAAATAAGAAGAAGAATAGTCAAGTCGTTGACATTACTCATTGACAAGAAGTCTAATTAGCAATAGGACTATAGTAGTCAACAATTATATAGTTCAATAAAACTGTTCATAAATTTACCAGTTTTATTTGATTCGTTATGGCTTTCTTGTCTAATTGCGGTTCCTGTTGCATGATCATAAGTATATGGGGTGTTATACAATTGGTAAATATTATACATGATCTTTATTCATCATCGAAAAATAAAATTCCGGGCTTCAGTCGTCAGGAATGTTTTTTGTGTAGATTGGATAAAGTTTTGTAAAAAGCGTTTGATCACTATTTCTCTGATCTGGTGTGAGTCTCGATGCACGACAGTAACTCGCTTTTCTCAAGTACCAAGTTTGCATAAACGCGAATCGACAGAAATTCTTGGGAACATATTTACTTACAATTTGATCATACCACCAAGCTAAAATTTTTATCACTGAACTTGATTTACAATATACCTAGCATCCAGCGCGTCTATCATTTATTCATTTGATTTTAAAACACCCAGGTGGTTTTTACTCCCATCCTAAGGGTTAATTCCAAAATTATAGAAAAAACCATACATTATTCTTCAAAAAAATTTCACACATGAAGTCAAACAAATAAAAAAGAAGATTATCATTCTACCTCGGTTCGAAAAATCGTAGATCCGGGGCTAATCACAATTAATTATACAGATCATATTTCAAAATATTGGTATTAAAATTACGCAAACCTACTCATTTGCAGTGTCTTGAGGTTAAATTAAATCTCTTGCACTGAGCAAGATTATAAACCAATTTTTTTTTTAGTAATTTTCTGTAATAGCACTTTTGTGATGCATATTATAAGCTAACGTAGACAAAGCGTATCTCGTATAAATATAGTGTGGTGTAAAAATTGCTTGGGGTAGGTACGTGCAGTTTGATGTTCTAAAGTCACTACTTTCATACTACGCAGGTTCTAATGGGTATTTTCTTCAAAGTAGAAGCAGTCGTTTTAATTGACGATGTGGAACCAGAGGAATACACTGACTATGCTGATTTTATAAAAAAGACAAAAGAAAATTATGCTATTGTTAGTAATTTTCTATTTTTGTTTCGTCGAAACGTTTTTCATACTTATTTGATTTCAAAGAGTAACAAGTGTTTATAACGCAGTAATTTTTATCCCGTAGTTTTATTCTTATTCTTATTAAAGACTATTCATATATAATACTATTTATTAAGCGAGCAGTACCTAAGTAAAATCGGTGTACTTAAAAATTTACTTTTTCCTGTAAGATGTTTATAATAATTAGTTCTAAGTAAATTTACAGGTGGCTCTTAATTGTTGGATCGCGGCCGGCCTGTATTTATTGATGATTGGAATTTCATACATTTGTCTTAAAAAGGCCCGATCTATAGCGGCGAAGGAAGCTATAATTTTAGAAGATGACGACTTGAGCTGCAAACCGAAGCAAGTGTAACTTGGTGATTTGTTTTAACCTGCTAATATTAGCTACGTGATAAGTAAGGATGTTCAGTATAATGTAATATTACATTTATACTTAAATAAAAAAACGTGCGTGTACACGTGTAAAACTTGGGTCTTATTTATTTAATTTAAAATTTATTTTACTTCTTCCAATTTTCTATCAAACGTCACAGTACCGATGTTGACGCTCTTAATTTCTTCTTTGCTGACTTTTTCATTTTCCTGCAATATGACGTTTTTTGTTAAAATATTGACATTGTGGGTTAGACTCACACTTTGTTATAAGATTCCTAATATTTTAGCCTTACAACCCGCAGCAAGAGCTCGCTCGAGCAAAATACGCGCTTCTCTTCCGACCCACACGCTGTTAACGCTCTTGCCATCAACGCATCAGCATTCATAGATAATCAATTTTCTTTTACACTAGTTCGGCAAAATGACTGTACAGCACTTAATGGTGAATGAAGTACGGTACAGTGCACAAAACAATGCCGAAGTCTCGACTTAACTTTTGTGGGTTATACCTACTTCACACAAAACCAGTAATATCGGGCCCCATCATTATCGTCTTAGTCGAAAGACGTGAACTGCGGGATATATATATATATCCTTCATCTATCGGGTTCCCGTAATATTTACCAGATCATTGGACCATCTTGGAACAGACGGCTAGTGTTGTTGGTTTTATACTCTTTAAGGTTTTCGGACCTGGATTGATGGTATCAGAGATAATCACCAGAGAGAACTTATACAAAATGAATAAACAGTAACTGATCCTTTGGATTTAGTATCGAACGATGTAAATTTGAAATGAACCGGAGCATTACAATACTAGATTCTAACGAAGAATAACATAATGATGCAACCATAACAAGTATATGGGTATTATTATTAAGCTAGATATACCTAAAACTTAAAATTTATCACTAAGCAGTTATAGGTGTACCTATGCATGCAGCCACACTTAAAGAGTTAGTTTTCATTCTCGCTTTAGATTTTTACTATCTTCGACTATGTTAGCTACCATGATCTTATATTCTCTAATAGTCATTTATGCCTATATCACAAGGACATAATATATTGATTTAGCCTAAAATCACCTGCGTGTCGATCTCTTCGTCTTTAGAATGGTGGTTCGGATTAAGCCAGGGGTCGACTAATATTTGTGAGATTTTGACGCGTACTTTCAACGGCGCCAGGACTCTTGTAATCAATTTCCGACATTCGGCTGATACCTTCGGCTCACGGGGGAACGTTACTTTATTTTGAACTTGCTGTACGCAATAAAAATTGTCCTATTAGCATTAAGTATTCTCATTTCTAAACAACATGGTAGAGCGAGTTGTATCGGCGGTGAAGGGAAAGAAAATACTGTACCTGTTCTACTACTGTAGTACTTACTTCATAAACAATTATTGCTAATTGAATGTAGTTTATCAAAAATTAGAACGTTTTGGCTAAACAACGTCCAACTAATCTTGGGAAATATATGTTTGCAAAATTTATTTATGTTTAATTATCTACCTCATTAGCCACTGGTCTTAAGCGCCACTGTTATGCTCGAGGTCCTGGGTTCTATTCCCAGGTCGAGGCAAGTATTATTGGGTTTTTAATGAAATTCTCAGTAGCAGCTCGGAGTTTGGCTGTGTGCTCGATTAATGACAATAGGCTCACCCCCTATTACATGGGACCTAAAATATACTCGGCGAACTGTAGGTGTAGGTACATTAGTACACCTCTGCTTAATCCTTCGATCAATACAGGCATGTGGATATGTTATCTATATCTTATCTATACAATTAATAAAATTGAAATGTCCGTAATGTCAAAATAACAACTTTTTACTAAATGCATATGAAAGTATATACGATACATATAACAGAAAATCAATTTTTAATATTTTTGTGTCTATCTGTTCCGGGTCATCTCTGGAACGGTTGGACCGATTTTGACGGGACTTTCACTCGTAGATAGCTGATTTTATAGGAACTAACTTAGGCTACTTTTATTTTAGAAAAATAATTACGGTTCCCCACAAATAAAAAAACTGGTCATGGTGAATTAATTCGGGTGCTTAAATGGCTTACGCTGAGTAAACAATAAGAGATATAGCTAATTAATGTAGTAAATAATTGTAGACAATAAAAAGATCTACAAAAAAGTCAGCGAAAGTAAATATCTATCTTTTAAGGAACACCCACAAGAAGCATTTTTGCCTTTAAAATAGCCGGGAGCGGAGAAATCAAGATTCGCGCGGGCATTTTGTAGTACACGTGAGCAAACCCGCGGGCACAGCTAGTGTTTAGTAATCTACATAAGTTACCTTTAAAAGCTGAGTGTAATTCGTATCATCAAAAGGCAAGCGTCCATACACAATAGCATACAACACCACGCCCATGCTCCAAATATCCGAATCCTGGGGCCTGTAAGGTACACCTTTCAAGATCTCCGGCGAGGCGTATGCATAGCTTCCGCAGAATGTCTCACTCAAGGCGAACACACCGCTTTTTGGCTTCATATGTCCTCGGGCAAAGCCAAAATCGGAAAGCTTTATGTTGAATCCATGGTCCATGAGCAAATTTTCACATTTTATGTCCCTGGTTGATGATAAAATATTTTATTATGTTAATTCATTACTAATGGCTGCTAACTACGTTATTACTTATAAATACAAAATTCTTCTTTTTAATAGTGAGTACAGTACAATCCAGAAACAAAGATAATCATTGAGAGATCACCAATCCATCGTCAGTGTTATGTATTAAATGAAAATAATGAAACATCCTTCAGTGAGTCTATAAGACAACTACTAGTTTATTTTTAGATGTACCTCCACCAAAAATATTATACTTAAGTACCTACATAACAGTCAGCATTCGCTGTTATGCTGGTCTACAAACCTCTCGGTTTTCCTTCCTCTCTCCTAGGAGGCAGGAACATGTGTATATATTTATATATGTTAGTATAGCTCGATTTTTCTACGGATAGGGAATTAGTCAGATCGCGACATTGCAATCGAGGCAAAAGCCCAAGCCGAGGCCCGGCCACTTTGGCACCCTTGCGCGCATGTTGCCCACGCTTTTCGCGGCTGAGTGCCTTAAGCGCTCGTCTTCAAGCCACGGTAAAGATGTAAAAGCCATCAGAGGCTCTAGTTTCTTGGGCACCTAAGGCTAACAGTATAATAGTCAGTCAGAAAAAAAACCTACCGGCTTATGAATATACAATGGCTGACACCGAAACGCGACAAATCATAGAAAGTCTCTGTGACGAGTTTATCACCTTTCGTATGGTGATCGCAATCCAGTCTGTCACAATTGTATCCTACGATCCTTTTTGTTTTACATAAACTGTTCCCTAATTCTTGATTATCTATGTACTGATTTATATTTTCTTGTAGGTAAATTTAGCTACTACTGGTGTAGTAAATATGTTAATATTACCTATCTATGTTGGTACACAGATGATATTATCATATGTTCAAATTCATGCACGGATCTAGAATTTAAATTGGAGGGGGGGTCATACGTTGAAGTTCAACATCGAAAACATTATAAAAATTATAAAGGAATTAGAAATTCATACGATAATTTAGATAAAACATATATACAGTTTTTTTTACAATCAATTATAATTATAATTAGTTTGGGGATGGTCATGACCCTATAAATCCTCTTAGATTCGCGTCTCTTTAAATTACTGATAAAATTGCGATAGAATTACAGAAAGCGAAAAAATATTTACCTATGAACAACACCACGCTCATGGCAATAATCGACAGCTTCAACGAGTTGACGAAACCAGCGGCGACCTCGTACCTCATCTATGTGTTGATCTTTACGGATTATGTCCAGCAAACTTCCATTTTCTGCATATTCCATCACTATGTATACCCTGAAGAAATTATTGATATTTTATCGGAGGAGACATTATTGGTGGTTTATAAACTTAAATAAACTTTATATGTAGTATATTATGCAGCGCTGTACCTAACCCATGTAGCATCCGGTTGCAAGCATTACCTTGGCGCTCCATCCTTGTTAGAAGTGGTGAATGCAAATCGTGATTAGCCATTCAGCTATATAGCAGAAGTAAAAAATGCTACGGGCCCCAAGCTTCTGGAGACTTAGCAGGTATGTCTTGTAAAATATATATGGGTCTCCCAAGTGTTCTTTAATGAAAACATCTCGAAATTTACACTTTTATTATCATATACAACCTAGGATCTCCTAATAGTATTTGCAACAGGCGCGCTGCCTCAATCCGCCTCTGGTCAAATACCGATCGTCTAGTGAGTCTTGTGGCGTTCCCCATGACCTGAAATCGAGGTGCACCGCACCCTATACACCCTAGGTAGATACGACCTATATATTATGCCTATATTACGTTTACATGTTTGATTGTGTAAACTTTTATTGTTGAAGTATTATAATATTGTATAGATGGGGAGCAAAATTGAGTGCTAACAAAAATCTAAGTTTTGTTGCCCCTCCGACCAACATATTCGCATATCTTATACTGAACCCGTGTTACATCTATGCAATTGCATATAGGTAGGTACTCAACTTACTTGTATACGGATGTAATAAAATGTGTAATATATTAATATTTAAACTTTTTCTATTGTATATATTCCAAGATAATCGTTCTTAAAGAGTAAACTCTAGTCGTGCGTCGAAAATACACGCACCATTTTTATCTACCTTAATAATTATTGTACACTGAAATATACATAAAGTTTATATTTAAATTCTAACATATCAAAAGATATACATTTGACTGGATTATCGATTCTACTTATTAGGCTGTGTATCCACCAGAGATGTGTGAGGTAACCAGGCGGTGCGTGAAGAAAAAATCCTCCAATAGGGTTAGACACTTCATTTTCTTAGCCTCGTTTACCGCAGCTGGTGGAAAAAGGCTAGCGGAGCTAGGTATTTGTACTTACAAAAAAGCGACGGAATGTGTGCGAAGGCTGCGTGCGAGAGATGCCACCGCCGTCACGCCCTTTTCGTCTCAGTAGAACTGACTATACTGTTAGCCTTAGGGGCCCTGACGCCGCTGAGGCTTTTACAGCTTCACCGAACTTGGGGGCGAGCGCTTAGAGCACTCAGCCACGAAAGTTTTGGACGACTCGCACGAGGGTGCCAGAGTGGCCGAACCTCGGCTCGGGTGGTCGTCACACATGCGAATAGGTCGCGATCTGGCTAATTCCCTACTCCTACATATTCGAGTTAACTAACATATACTCATATGCATGTTCCCCTCCTCATGGGAGGAAGGAGGGACACATGCGTATGTATATTTAGTGATCGGAAAGGTTGTGCCTCAGTTGAAAAAGTCCGCTACATATACTCGCCCCACTCAGCTACACGCTGCGCCGCGCCGTGCCGCGCTGTTTTATAGCTTCGATAGGTATTCTGATACCGCGTAAGCTCCTCGCATAGCTTTTATGGAAACCATCACATCGTTTCATAGCGCCGCTACACATCCTCATAGATACCTCGCACATCTCTGGTGTATACGCAGCTTAAGAGGACTTATTTATTTAATAGTTTAAAATGAATATATTTAAGTGTATTCGTCATCCGTGTGTACCAATTTCAACAATTATATTGATAAGAACATTATAGGGATTGTTTATAAATAGTTATGATACCTATGTGTTGTTTCTATGGCTTGAAGAAAACGTATAAGATTTTCATGTTTCAACCCTTTGACAACTTCTATTTCTCTGGGTAGAAATTTCTTTAGATAATCTCCAGGTGCTTGAAACTTGCTTATAATTTTTATGGCCACTTGACAGTTATGCCGATCACTTGTAGCAACCTACAGTAAGGATTAATAGCCAGTGAACACGAACCCTTAGTTTTCCATCACAATTACATCTTAATATTATGTAAGTTAGCCATCAATGGTAATAATGTAAATACATTTTATTAATTAAGTATGTTAATATAACTAAGTGGTTTATTCATATACGTTATGTTAATCAAATTAGGTAACATATAATTTTATTACAATAATCAACTTAAGTAAAAATAAATGTTAATTTGTTTAAAATAATGTTTACATATAAACCGACGAATTATATTTATACAATTCAAAATAAATTAAAGTCAGTAAAATGAATTCACATTATTAACATTGATGGCTAACTTCATCATGTCGTTGATACGAAAGATAAAACTTTTGAAGTTATTTTTGTTTTGTTAGCTGAAGAAGTATAATTTTTTTACGTGCATACATAAGTACACATTTATTTTTATTTATAATATCCACAATTCCTTGAAAAGTATCGCGATGTTAAGTGACGAAGTGGAAAAATATTGTAATTGATATGGTAACACGTTAAGCTTGGAAAGGGTATTTGGAGTGCAGCAGTTAAACCACCGACAAGGCTTTGACGATTACTTGATAACTTGAAGATGATAACTAACTAGGCGGTACTTAACTACTATTACACGATATAATTATAATGTTACTGTTAATCGTACCTTAACCGTTGCATAAGACCCTGAACCTATAGTCCTACCGAGCACATAGCCGTGCGTTTCAAGTACTGTGAGTTTTCTTTCAGATTTTACTTCCACTCCACTGTGTACAGTTGCCGTAGGCTCAGTCGACATCTCGCCGAGGACATTGTCATTGGCTCTTACATCCGGTCCCGGCATATCACAGGAAAAAATTATTTTGTATAAAATTAAGCTTCGGATAAATTACATTATAATGAATTTACTTAGCCACATATTATATTAAACTTTCACGTGTTTTTTTTGGATAATATAGTCATGCTGTCATTTTGTAGTATGTAACAGATATTTTTGAGATATGATATTACTTTTCCAGCTGTCACCTATTTGGTAAATACGTAAAAAATCACTCGCCAGTATTTTTTAAGTTTGTGATAATTAATAATAACGTAGTCAGGCGTGTTTTAGTCTTTTTGTGGACGCCTCCATACTACTCGACGATCACGTCGTGACAGTCGATAATTAGAAAAGAGAAAGTACCTACCTCGGTCTAGCTCCCAAGGTGAGGATAAGCGGGCGTCGACTGAATTCATTCGCTCTCCTAATAATTCCAATTAGGCGGGAGACCCTATTTATATCTTCGGCATTCTCGTAAAGGAACAACCAAAGATTAGGGCCTCTGATAGAAATACCTATGGAATATTGACGATTTGTGCAGAATAGAGCAATTAGTGGAAGCGAACTGCCTCAGAATTACTGATGGACTTCTAAATGGATTTGGACATTAATTTTTTATGTGACCATAGGTAGGTAGGTAGTAACTGAGAGGAAGAGTTGAAAGTGATTATTATTAAAAGTTTTAGGTAATTCATGTTTAATATTTTTAAGCAACCTCAAAGAAGCAAAACGGCATTTAAGGGATAATTTGTGTTTCATTCATGACTTTAGGGTCATGATCAATTAAATTAAATTCATTGGTTATGATGTTCATAGACAAATAACCAGAAGGATGATGTTCGACGGTGACAGATGTACTTAGTGCGTTTTACGAAAAAGAAGAAAAAAAACAAAACTTCAAATTATGTGATGTCAGTGTTTCCAGATAGGGGTATTTTTCCCTATTTTCGGAGATAATAATGACACTGGGGACCTTTTGGGGAAGAAAATTTTGGCACCGAGGAAATTTGTGGAAGAACTTTATCTGTATAGTCGTACTACTAACTACTACTACTAATACCATCTCTGATATTTTAGTTCAAACAACACATACTCGTTTTGAAAATATTTTGTAGTATGTTTTATAGTTTATTAGCTCGAAAAATTGATAGTACGATCCCTGATGGATGACATACTCTTTCACTCTTTTTCTTGCCATTTCATACCATTTCTTTTAGCGTTTCTGGTTCAGAGACGGTAATTATTGTAACAACGAATAATGCATTATTCCTTCGCAAAATATAACAAATTGTTAAGACACTATTATTCTGCTATCGATTATCTATTTTTTTTTAACAATGGTAATGTTAATGACTACTAATAGATGTGAAAGAAAAAGAGCTCTTCAGGTTTCTCACACTCAATATTAAGATTCGAATTACAATAACAATCTATTTATTATGATAAATTTGTAATATCAGAAAGATTAAGAGATTGTTTGTTTGATCGCACTAATTTCTGGAAACTGTAGCTGGATTTGTAAAAATATTTTTGTTCTTTAGGTATAGCTTATTTATTAAAAAAGCTTATAGGCCATCTAACATCATGCTACGATTTTTACGATCAGAGTAATTACCATACAAAATGTAGATCAGAAAGTACTCTAAACGAGAACGAAGTAATAGTTCAGGCGGGCACGGGGTATCGGAGGCAAATCTGTTTGGCCGCCCAACGAGAAGCGAGCATTACTGGGAAAGGTCGAACTGCGAATTCCTAAATTAAAAATATTGTTGACGCTGGAGTACTGTTAGGATCTATCAGTAGTTCAAAATTAAAAATAAAATAAACGCGAGTGAAACCACGATTCACATCTATTCATATTATGACATAATCCTTGAGTGCATGTAAAAAGTATAATACCAGTCTTATTGACGCAAGGAACATAATATCTTTACGGTAATAGGTCAAACTTATTTATTTGTTTAGTAATTTTAAGTGCTTGAAATTATATAAAAATTTTATCATTTTTCAATTTTTATTCATATTATGTATGTCAGAATATCGGTTTTTATTTAAAAATTTAAAAAATTATAAAATTTTTGGATATGTACGATAATCATTTTATAATTCTGAACACATATCTCAATTTTTTAAAGCCGCCAATATTAGAAATCAACAAAAATTTTAAGGAATTGGCGTGTTTAAGTTGTTTGGGGAAAGGTTGCTGAAATTGTATCATTAAGGGAAAATTTTTTGGCCACCACGGGGAAATTTCGAAATCTCAATCTGGAGACCCCTAAGACAGTTTTGACTAGAGGTGGGCGAGATTATGAAATATTTACATAATCAAGATATTTAAAATTATTGTTTAACATAATCGAGTTATTTCTATGGTGAGTTATCATTCACCCGAATTACAATTATGAATGAGGAATGAATTGAGTTAATAATTATATACTTATTAAAAAAGTAGAGTGGCAAGCTAAAAAAAATGGTCGTTCGGTCGTGATAGTTACTAATTCTATCAAATAAGTTACTACAAATATTAGTAACCTAACATTAGTAATTACTAATAGTAATTCGAATATGAATGGTCACTTATCAATTATCATCGAAATATCTACTAATATTAGCAATTACTATTGGCTTTATTGAAATAACTTGAGATAGCTAAATAATTGAATGATTACTTTAGTATTGTATCTCTAAAATCACCCACCGCTAGTTTTGACACTTTTGACGTATCAAATACCTATAGCAAACACTAAACAGCAGAGATCTAAACAGTATCAACTGGTGTCAACAAAGTACGTATTTGAAAAAAAAAACAATAATAAAAACATTGTGAATAACTATATTGTGTTATTTATTGCCTTCATGAATGAGAACTCTTGAGTCCTAAAGGCACAAATATACATTCGAAAAATATTACAAAAGTTGTACAGAACAGTACAATTGTGTTGTATAAAAGTGTTGCTGAAAGTGTTTTTGTACAAAAATAAAAAGAAATTTAGGATTTATTGAAGACTGCTTTTTTCGTTATCAAATATAATATTGTAATACTCTTTTCAAGTACGTACTTACCAAGATATGGCATGCAACTTCAGTTGTTTTATTTTCATAGTTTTTTCATTGCCTAATTCAAATATTTGTGTATGTTATATGTTAAAATAATATGTATACTTGCATAATTGTGCATGTTTGTTAAAAACAACCTCTATTTTAGTCAATTTTAAGTTGTTAAGAGTACAAATACAATTTAAAATTATTATGATACAGCATGAGTGCAATGTGTTAAGGATTTTTATAAATTATTTTTAATAGAGCGAGTTATGTGAACAAAGCTTAAAAAGGTCCTTTTAAGAGGTCCAACATTTGCCAGTCATTAGTCAAAGCTTTAGATAAGTGTCTCCTTGTCTCTTAACTTTAGTCCCTGATAATTACATAATAATTATTGTAGAATGCTTTTCTAAATTTATTAACACTAGTACTACTCATGCGTGATAAGTTGAGACCCGCTCGGAATGCGACTCCCCACCCGCTTTCCCGATGACACCCATTTTGTACAGCGCACAACACCATTATTTAAGATAGGGTTTTTAGTCTCTTACTATACTAAGCTAGTTGTGTTCTTTTTTGTTCACTTTACCAGGACCTGACAATGATGTGACCGTGCTCATGTCTCAACTTATCACGCACAAGTAGTAATACTCTTGCATATACACTAGTATAATAGCATTGTAGATACATTAGTATTGTAGATTTTAATGTAATTTTATTGTGTATGTATGTAATTTTGTTGTGAATCTATGTACTTTGGGTATTTTATGTTTTGTTAAGAAGTGGTGTGTTCCTTTCTGTATTTATATATAGATAACTGTGACTGAATACAATTATTATTGATTCAACATAATTGATACATTTATCCTTCATTTATGGTTCTATCCATGAGACATTAGTGGGATTAGAGCACACATTGCTATTTTTTATGAGGGAGAAGAATTTAGAAAATTAAGTAGTTAATATGTTATTTTGAATTTAATTATGATGTTTTCATTTAAATTATGTAGTGTAGCGACATCGACATAGCGACACATAGTGACATCTATCGAGCCACATACGACGCATCCTACATCCCACTATAGAAATTAACTCTTCAATTGAGTATATATACAAGAACCCGACTACAACCGTCGGGCAGCTGCACGCCAGACATAACACCCGTCTGGTCGGAGGATCCTCCCTTTGCAATAGTTCTTCTACAGTAGTAATAGTGAGTCATTGTACTTAATTTAAATAATGATAATTCATTGGATTTCATTTATAACAACCTCAGTTGTAACAACTTTTTGGTTATAGTGACATAACACCTAAGTCCCTTGTATTTAAAGTATACTTCTAGAGGAAAATTATTTGGCTATAGCGACTTCGGATGTTATGGCGATTTCAGGTACAAATATTGCTACGGAGACTACACACAAAGAGCAAGTCAACATGAAGCTTTTTTATCTTTTATTTACATCTATAGATGGTTAGCAGTTATAATAATAAATTTTTGTTTATAAATCTTCAGGTAGGTAAATTAAATCTAGTATGTTAGCACAGAAATGTAAGCTGAAACAATGCAATATTAAAAAGTTAAAAAGATACCAATGTGTATAGTATTATTAACTAGATATTAGGCAATATATGCGCATCATGTGGCTGTATTATCTGGCAATAAATATTGTTTTACTACTTTCTACCTATGTATATAGCTACTTCTTGACTTATAGTGGTCCCTTCATCAACACTGAAATCCACTGTATTATTTATTTAAATCATTAATAATTATTGATTCACTCATTTGCTTTTACCCCTCTCAGGGCTTTGTGTGAAATGTACAATGGAAGATCAAATTTATTGATACAAAACTTTGGTATTCAAAATTTGGATGATACATGTCCTGTATCTATGGTATTGATAACACTATATAGTTTTCTTTTAATTAATAAAGACTGTTTTATCATTATAACTATTATAATGTTGTCACCATAAAACAATATAGGATTGTAAAAACTTGTGAGTTTGTGAGTACAGTGTTAGGTTGCCAATCCACTGAAGCGGAGCGAGGCTGCGGAGTTTTGTTGATAGTAATGCATAAAAATCTCAGCTCCGCATCAGTGGATATGGGCTTCTAAGGTTTATTTAAATTTCATACATTTAATATGCAGAGCGGGCAAGCAAAGCGAGAAACGGAGTGGAGAAACAGAGTTTGTATAGCTTGCTGCCGCACAGTGGTTGTCCATCATGTGGTAGAGATAGGGAAACATGAGTAGCCCCCGGGACTTGCGACTCTGGTGTAGGTTTAAGGGTACAATGCACATCAGCGCTCACCTTGACTGCCCACGATACCCTCCCTGCTAAGTCAGATTTGGTAAGAGGTTGTTAATGCTGCTTTAGAGACCCATTCTAAAATTTGTAAAATTCTAGACAGGCTGAGGTCTTTTAGCAAGTTATAAAGAGATTTCACTGGAATACCTCTCGGTCCCACTTCTACCGCATAGCCGTTTTATACATTTTTATCGCGTGGTCTTTATGTACATATTAGTTTTCCACTGTACAGTAAGCATCACTAGTCCTATACACTTGATTTCTCAAGTATAAAGAAATATGTCTGGTCTAGAAGACGGAACACCCACATCCTCTGGGATTTTATAATGCTTTTCATGTGTCCACTAAAATAGTTCAATCAGGTGCAGAACCTAGGATTGAGAAGGGCTTACTTTTATCATTTACTGTTAAGCCTTCTTTTATAAAGTTAATTGGTCTTCTGTTAGTGGTCAATCCTTTTTGGGATCTAGCTACTAAAAGACTTACTGCTTCACGAATGATTTTAAGTACTCTTTCATGGCGACGTGAGTAATGACCCCTATCAAGAAGCACCTTGCATCCTACTTACTAATAATCCTGGCTGTACCTATTGCCCTACCATAAGTATATCAAAATTTTTTCGGAGGTTTTCCGTTTTTTTTTTCATAACGTGAAATCCATTTTTTTACTTTGGTTTTGTTATACTTTAGCAACTTTTTGTTGATCTACGAGTACTTGCTGTTGCAGATTAGGCTACTGCGAACTCCAAATGAAAATTATTTCAATATGGTTACCTCAATAGGAAAAAGATAAAAAGTAGTTGACACATTTTTTTTTTTCGATGCATATTCATAGTGGTTTTTTATATAAACTACATCTATCTTAAGATAAATAAGATATTTGTCAATTTTCACTATCATTTCTAGCATTAGCGTGATAGGTGAAAGAGGGATTTATTATTATTTTTTCAATTCAGAGTATCTAGTTAAAAGTAAGTACGTGAATCCGCCAATATTCAAAGGAAAAGAATATAATTAAAACAATTTTAGCACGGGCTGGTCGTGTGAATTGTGCCGTGTACGTTCCTACCCAACCCACCTCTTGCCAACACCATTTATCTAGAGCCTCGAGTTTTACATCACACCTTACCGACATATAAAGAGTAGAAAAATCTACAGTTCTTTATAAAATGGACTTTATTCGATGACCCATTTACGTACATCAACACTGTCTTTTTGTTTGATTTCCAAAAATTTTATTCTAGTTTGCCTTTATGCATTACAGTTTTTACATTATTGTATATATAAAATTATATAACATTTCAAGTACTTACCTACTTATGTAGGAAATTTTAATGTGACTGAAGATGTAGAAGAAGTTTGTATAAGTAAAATGAGCGCGTGCGTACGCCCAATATACAAATGTGCTACGTCAATCTATACAGAGGGGACGCAACGCGATGGAAACGATTCCCTCGTACTCTGTATAACCGAGCGGATAACACGCTACGGTAACCGCTGTCTGGAAACAGTGCGTGCGAGTCTCATGTGACCAATGTTCACACCCGAAACTACTACGTGAAGAGAAACATTAAGGTACACAACGCAGTGAGGTGCCTGTGGTAGGCGGATGACGTAGCACGGCGGAATGACTGGGTCGCTGGCGGTTGAACTTTAGTGAAGATGCGAAATGACAACAGGCACCACAATAAATCTGCTGTATTCTTAAGACACAATACAATTTGTTAATACTATCTTCTGGGTACGGTTTCTTCCAGTTTCTTGAGTCTGATCTTGAGTCTTGATTCTTCAGCTTGTGGTATCCGTGTGTGCTCGTTGCCCAGTAGAGCGCCTTTTATATGTTTGCCGAAGCGAGACGATGGCGTCTCTATCTGTATGCTCATTACCAAATTGGGTGTGGTCCGTTAACGCGGTAATGCGCGGGTTGCACTATCGCTGTCTCTGTCTATTATTATTATTACTTGTATACAGAATACAATAAATTGTTAATATCTCTAATTACAATTACTCAATTACAATACTATTTCACATTAATGTAGACACAAATACGTATTCAAAAACACTAACTTTAACATTATAGGTTAATAAACATGAGATATAAAGCATTAACATTGCAACTTTAAAATGTCTTGTGACTCGTATATATATTTGAGCTTACAAACATTATAAAACACATACAGAAGGCTATTTTACTTATATAACACAAACATTACGTATAACTTTTATAAGATATGAATTATTGACAATATATGATTTTAGTACTTAAAGTGATTATTTTTATTAAATTACACACATTTTCATAACTTATATACTGTTCTTACATACCTAACGTTATAATATATATTCAAACATTAGAAACATTAAATTATTGATTGTTCGTGCAAATTATTCATCCTTACAACTTATATTTACAATTGTTATTTTCGTATCATTACGCTTAGGCCTATGCGTCGCTAACAATAAGTTAAACATTTTTTTTATATTTAACCTAACCTAAAGGTTTAGGTAAGCATTGAGAATGTATAGAGGAGATGCTACTGTCATTGAAAGTAAAAATGAATTAATGCAATGATAATTTGTATAGAGTCTTATGTATTTTGAAGCCAAACTTCTAAATGCACGTTTGGGGCGACGTATGTTTGGACGGAAGTGCAAGTGCGTTAGGCAGCAGAATGTTAAGAACTACATGATATTTCACCTGACTTTTTCTTGTTTTTATTTTTTGTATTTCTATGTCAGCGAATAACAATTTACTACTATACCGAAATCAAAAATTATATGAATCATTAGCCGTGCCCCACGGTTTCACTCGTGTTAAATTTATTCGAGCAACTCTTTACACCGCGCCGCCACCGCCAACGCACCGTTCGTATCGTATCGTTGTTCTCACTTCCTGTATTTCCTCTAAAGCTTGCCCGTTTGCTTGATGTTCATGGTTACTGCTCCTTAGAGTCCTATCGTCAAGTTATATGTCCTACAATCTTCCTCAATAAATATGTTATAAAATGCAAAAATATTACTATAGATGCTTATATTATTATTATAGATTAATTATGACTTTATATACAAACCGGAAGAAGTTCTACACCTGACGGGTGTTCTATGACACTCACACGTATCCTGAGGGTGTCACATCAAACAATTGAGCGGTACCATATAACTACTCCTATAAAGTTTACAGCACGCAGCGTCGTTTCCGTACACTTGATTATTTTTCTTCTCCATGAGCTCGAATTCCTACAATCAGCCTGATGGTAGGACATTTCTAAATACCCACCTGGCTAGCTACCATACTCATATTGAAAATATGTGGTCAAGCACCAGTAGCTTGTACTTGAGAGCTAGTCCCCTCACTATAATAGAATGAAACCATGTTGGGTCTCATCATCACTTAACTTTAGGTCAAATTATGGCCAAACGTTAAACTTTTAAAGAAGAATATTCAATTGGAAGATTTCTTTAGACTTATTTTCGAAACGTTTATGGATAATGTTTTTTGGCGGGATCTTGAAGTGAAATGTTGTGGTTTTTATTTTTAAATCAATAACTTAGGTTTTTGATCCTATATTATGCAATATTGGTGGCGTTTTGCGTGATATAGTTTGGTTTTTGTGCATAAGTGAAGTGGATTACAAATATAAGCTGAAAGGATTCATTTTGAGATCCCACAAAATCTTCCTAGAAAGTTCTAACATGGGAGCCATCATCTTGTTAGGATACTAAATCGTCATAACACATGACACTATAATTCACTGGATAATGGCAGTAATGGTCTTCGTTAAAGAGGACCGGTTGCCAAGTTAGGAAGAAGAAGAAGTTTATGGATAAATTTTCTTTAGAAATTGAAAGATCTTCTCAGTAGTACCAGATACACTTGCTTTACCTTGTCTCTGGTAGTTCTTATAGTGTTAAAAAGTTATTAGTGTAGCTTGAGAAGAAAAAATGTTCCATACAATGAAACGTTAAAGATATCGTAGACTGATTCTTCGAGTTCTAACATCAACAAAATGGAGCGGAAAGAAAAGTTGGCTTCAAACAACTTATCAATTCTAGGTATCTACAAAGCTGGCGGTCAAAGTTTTTCATTCATTTATTGCAAGCCGAACGATAGGAAAAAGCTAATGATTATTCTCTTGGTGGTATTTGATATAAAAACTTAACTTGTTAGATAACAAGAAGTCGATTTCATTGTCTAAATAATAATGATGTCTGGAAGTGACTCCCTCTCTTTGCATTCACTAAGTTAGTGATTAAGTATATATATAACTATTGAATGTAAGTTTTACTCGTATAGCTAGATAAAAAATATAAACCCTATTAAGTTTTTTGCCGTCTCTTCTCGATGACTGAGATGTTTTCCGAACCGATAATAGTGTGTTGACTTTATAAGTGCTTTCTTAGGGTCTAAATTGAATACTTAAAGTATTTTTAATTTGATTTTGATTTGTGAATTTGTTCAATATATGCATTTTTTAAATAATTCTGAAGTCCTTTCTAGTAGTCCATATCTCGATTATAACGCCACATATCCAGGTTTATTTTCCTCAAAAATTTTTACAGTACTATAACGAAGAAAAAAAATCGAGGTATGGAATTCGTAAAAAATCCAATAGAAAAGAGCAATGTTCCCATATTTTCCAGAATAAATAAATTCCCTTATTTCTTTTCAAATTTTTCTTCCTCTAAAAGCCTTATTCGGACTATAAATAACATCTAAAACAAGAATTAGCCAAATCAGTTATGCAATTCTCGAGTGAAACGCTTACCAACGAACAGCATTTAGTTTTCATTTATATACTAGCTAGCCCTGCAGATGTTGTTCTGCCCTTCCCCATAGTCAATGACACAACCACAGCGCCACCTATCCCGTTTTTTCCCCAAGACCATAACGAACAAAACAAAATATGAATTACGAATATCCATCTTTGGAATCGTGAGTTATGAAGATAATAAGTTTATTATAAAAACCTCATTTAAACGATTTTAGTTTTATCAAAAATTGACAATGTTTCGGATAATTTTTCCAGTTTTTATTCGAACTATTATTAATATTTTATAAACATAATTTGCCAAATCGGTCCAACCGTTCTCTAGTGATGCACAATACCCACGAACAGCATTTCATTTTTATTTATGTGTGTAGATATAGATAAAGAATGAAAAATAATGACGAGAGACAAATTGATGTGTCGAAGATGTACCTATCAATTTTAAATGAAATCCGATACAACAGGAGTTTTCTTTATGTAACTACGGATTGCTTCCCATTGGAATAGAAATTTGCGTTAAATTGAGAATAAATGTATAATGCGATGGACGTTTATTTAAACGAATGAATACCCTTTGTACCTGCTTTAACAAAAGTTAAATATCTCTTGATATGAATATTGGTACTTTTGAAGCTCACGAAAGCAGAAAAATAGAAAACGTTCGGAATCCTGAGAGGCCATTGTTTCTCTAAACAGTAGTCGAAGATTTTCCGACAGTATTATAGTTGCTTGTTTTAATGTATTCACTCGTGGTTTACTTTGTGTAATTTGCATTTACTCTATTTAAACTTTTTGCCATATTCTCGTCATGTACCTAAAGAACAGTTATAAGTTCATATAGTTTTTTTTTCTGTTTGTAAAAATAAATAACTATACGCTTTTTCATTAGCATTTTAGTATGCATAAACAATCATTAACGAAATACTTTTTATAAAGTTTGATTCTTTAGTTTTAAAGAACAGCAATGCTAAATCTATAAGTTAGACTATGAGCTTCTTTTACTATGTTTGCGAAAAACTGCTAATTACGAATGTTACTTACAACATATTGTGTAACACCCGACATAGCGGCACGCTTTTATTTAACCGTATCGCATTCTGGGATCATCCAGTGTATATACAGTAATCAAGCAGAGTTGGTAGGGAACTGTACCCGACTGGGTCGTGATCACGAGGATAAACCAATCACAGTCTCTCTTTTGGTTTGTGGCGTTTCAGAAACTCCAGTTTAGTTACCGAGAAGCTTGACCGGCATGACAACGACGACCAGCGATGACGGGACAAGACGGGCTGTCCGCATTGTAAATGATGCAGACGTTACAAGTTCATCGAGTCGTTTCAGCCGCGCAGGGACATTACCTCGCTTAGCGTGTTCTACAGTCTGTATCATGGCGAGTATTCTAATAAGCTGTTGACCGTAATTCCCGCTTCTCCCTTTCATAACAGAACCCGTGTGGTTGGCTCCAGAGCCACAGATTTACGATAACCTCCATGTCGACACGAACAAAGAAATTTACTACGTCCTATCTTTGCTGTACTGTGAAGCTTTGGAACTGTGTTCTGGCCAGTGTGTTTCCTCCTTCCTGCAACATGGAGGCCTTCAAACGTAACGTGATGAGACATTTGAGGTGGCCGGCATGACAGCGACGACTGACGATAAATTTAGATCCCACGGTAGTCGTCTATGTTACTCGATTGTACTTTGCTCACCGTCAGGTACAGTGTGTATTACAGTATTACTACAGTATGTACTACAATACTAATACATTGTACTACAGTACCTGTAGTGTAGAGTTACTGTATCTGTAAACTTTATTCCATACTAATATTATAAATGCGAAAGTAATTCTGTCTGTCTGTTACGTTTTCACGCCTAGACTCGTGAACCAACTTTGATGAATTTTGGTATAGAGATAGATTGGACCTTGGGAAAGGATATACTTTTTGTAGCGAAAATAAAACTACGAATAGAAAATAGGGGATGAAAGTTTCTATGAGCAAAATATGGGAACACCAAATGCACATACGCGATAATGGTGAAATGACATCGGCATCCATACCAACCAGTTTGTTGATTGTCAATCTGGTTTGTTGATATATTGACATTATTATACTTAATAAGGAATGTATTGTATTTCTAATAATTACCTATTAAATGATAGTCCAGTATTCTTTTTAAGATTGGCTGAAGTGTTTTTAAACTATTTAACTACACAGTACTGCATAATTACTGTTTTATTTTATGACGTGCGCTGTCAATCGCGGCTCGCGGGACTTAATATATTCTAAGAGATATACCTATTGTAAATTATCTGGATTATACAGATTGCTAAAAGTAAATCATTTCATTGTGTTATTCCACATATGGTGAAAATAAAACTTGGGTGAAAGTTTGTTTGAAGAGCCCGTCATGTCTCAAATTAGGCATATTCATATTTATGCTTTTGGTAAGAAATAAATAAAGTGAATTATTTGATGAAAATTGTACACGGGAAATACACGCAATTCCTCAATTAATACGGCATATGAATTGTGAATAATATGGGTAAAAATAAAGTTCCGGGATGTAAATAACTTACTGCGTAACTATAAACGAGTGATGAGCCGCGGGCAAACCGCTAGTTTCTAAAAAAAATACTAACCTTTTTGTTATTTAGTAAAAAAAAAGAAATGAATTATTTTTAGAATGGATTGAAACCATAAGTAAGTACTCATACATGATTTACATCATCTAGTAATTTTAGAAGAATATTCATTAAATATTTTAGTTAAAGTATGCGCTCGCATTAAAGAACATAATGTACAGGTGTGTAATGGAAATAACTCGGATTGTATTACATTCCTTTTTAAACACGGCGACAGGTAAACAGACGAGGGGCAGTAACACCTCGCGTCCCTTTTGTTATTTGCAGAATTTTAATAGAAAGGTCCCTGTCATTCGCCCTATGTGCCCAAAGCCGCAACATATACAGCAGGCTTAAGTACAGTATAATATATTCTAATTACTTTTTAATGTTCCAGTAATAATTTTAAAAGTATAATATGTTAAAATCAAATGAAAATACTGATATTTAATGTACCATCTGACCCGTGCCAATATTTCACATTATAGAAAGTAAGCAATGCAACTAACAGCTGTTAAGTTAGTTAAACAAATTGATAATGGATGTCACGTCCTATATGTTAGGTAACGTTTTGTTAATTATTTTTAAACACATTAATTTTAACAACATAACATACCATCACGCCTGTATTCCCCGAAGGGTTAGGCAGAGGTGTACTAATGTACACCCACATTTCGCCGAGTATGTTTTTAGGTCCCATGTAATAGGGGGCGAGCCTATTGCCATTAATCGGGCACGAAACCAAATTCCGAGCTGCTACTGAGAATTTCATAGGAAAAACCCAATAACACTGCTCGACCTGGGATTCGAACCCAGAACCTCGTTCATAGCAGTCGCGCTTACGACCACTATGCTAACGAGGCAGTTAAAAAATTAATTTTAAACTATTTATATATTTTTATAATAGCGGGGAACATAAGCTTAAATTAATGAATTATTGTGCGAGTTATGACGTTGCCACAAAAAACATTTAAGGAATAATCTATAAAGATCTTTTAATGTTTTGATATTATGTTATTTGGTTTTTCCAATTTCATTTTTTTAATACTTTATGTAGCAAGATCAATTGTGTGAATACACTGATATTTGCTAAGCGACAGACATTCAACTTGAAGTTGGTGTTAATGAGATCAATTAGATGCTGTTTGGTTGTTAAAATCACTTTACCATCAACTTTCATTCGTTCACATAGATTATAATGGGTTTTTGTCTAACTATATGCCTAGCTACTCTTTAAAGTTTGTTTTGAAAAGAGAGCAATTAAAAAAGAAAAATCATAATTGTTAAATTTTTGGTATTGAACACTCTGTATACAATTTTGCACGATGAAATCAATTCATGTTTTTCATTGAAACCCATCGACATAAAATTATGTGGGGATCATGGTCATGAAAAAAAATTTTAAAATCCAGTATACGTGTTCTACCTATATACTTTAGATTTTTTTACTAAAATAAAATTACCAACAAGTTTGATGGATCATATTTAATCAAGAGTATAAATATAAAACAACTGAATTCGATCACATAAAGTAGACTTGCAAAAACTGCACTACAAGCGATATTATTGCCTAAGAAAAATACTTTGCTAAAAACATGATAAACTCATATAGTTTAAAATATGATGTCTTGGGAATATTTTATTGTATAAGAATGTAATTGGCCATATTATTTTATAATTTAGACGAATATTATTTTGTGAAAGCTCGATTAATATTTTAATAAATAACCAGTTCTATAAATGTTTTACCACTTTTATTTATTGAGAACTAGCTATCGTCTTCCACTTCGTTCACGTTAATGATACTTAATATAATTTTTTAATAAGAATAAAAATAGACTATATATCACTTTGAGGTAATGTAGATTCTTAATAGTAAAAAAATGTGTGTGTGTGTGTACCAGAGTACACAGGTAAGAAGTGAAACTTCTTTACGACATATCATTTTTCTACTATTTGCAACTTCACGAAAATGGGGTAGATAAGGCTTAAGCCTTAAGAAAAACAATTTTTTCCGTATTAAATTAAAGTTATTTTATTATTAAAGACATGCATACAATTAATGAGTAATTTATTTTATCATTGTTCTTATTATAATGTCATCGCTATTGTTATATTTCATCAATAATGATAGCATCATTATTACTATTGTTGTCATTATTAAATATTTTTGTAATTAATGGCTTGTGGTAGCTAAAATATGAAATATATGTTTTACATTCTACATATTAATATTTATTTCATAACTTAATAAAAATAATTCAAAGCAGATATTTAATGACTTAATCAATTACACAAGTTATGAATAAATAATTGGAATTATCTTTTCAAAGTAATACAATTATATGATGACAGTTAATCTTGTAGAAATGCAACGATTTTATAAAATTAAAAATGAATAAATAAATCATTAAAAACGAATAATTAAAAAAGATGTACGTATACATATTTTTATTTTCTAATCGTGTTTTATTTTATTTTAAAATTATTATTTAATTTATATTTTTTATTGTTTTTAGAATTAATAATGTTCACTAGATATACAGTCATATTTATTAATACTTGCTAATTTTAACAGATTTATATACATTCACTGATACTTACAATCAAAAAGTGAGGTTAACCTCAAATAAATATTAAAATCATGCTCATACGTGTTGAATTTATAAAACGAAATATACAAGGTGTCCAGAAAGGGTATCGGGTATTTGTAAGTTCAATGAAACAAAAATTATTTGTATGCATAAAAAAAGTTTATTGTTTATTATTAGCATATGAATTGGAGAATTATTTGGAAAAGATGATGTTATCCAAATGATGACCGTTACGTTGCTGGCACTCTTCTAAACGGAAACGAAGATTGGCTATAAGACGTTGACACATAGCTATCGATATTGCTGCCATTTCTGACCTGATGTTTTGCTTTAACTGGGTTAGATTCGTCGGATTGTTTTGATAAACCTTACTTTTAAGGTATCCCCATGCAAAATAGTCAAGCGGGCTAAGGTCGGGGCTTCTGGGAGGCCAGTTGATGTTACCCCTTCGCGAAATGACTTTATTAGGGAATAATTCGTTAACAACTTCCATTGAGTCATTTGAGGTATGACAAGTGGCCCCATCTTGCTGGAACCACGTTCTTGAGTTGAAACCTGCAAACTCCTGCAACTCTGGGACCAAAAAATTTCGCAACATATCGCAATAACGGTCACTATTCACATTAATTGCTCGGCCTCGTTGATCTTCATGAAAATAAGGACCAATTATGCCTTTAGCAGACATAGCGGCCCAAACAACGACCTTTGGGCTATGCAGGGGTCGTTCATGCTTTCGTCTCGGATTCTCCACTGCCCAGTACCGACAATTCTGCTTATTAACATGACCATTCAGGTGAAAATTTGCTTCGTCACTGAACAGTATGTTGTTAAAGTTGTTAAATCGCTGCAGCATTTCGTTCGCAAAATTCAGTCGATTAGCATAGTCCGTATCCTTCAATTCTTGAACCAATTGAATTTTATAGGCTTTTAGATGTAAGTCTTTCTTTAAAATCGAATGTAAAGACGATTTTTTGATGTTCAACGCTTGGCTTCGCTTTCGGATGGATAAAGACGGATTTTGACGAACCGACGCCTCAACTTCTTCAATTGTTTCTTCATCGCGAACTGAACGAGTACGACCAGAGTTTTGAATTTTAACTGTCGCACCTGTATTCTCGAACATCCTGATCCATTTCCTAATGCTATCGTCACTTGGCGCGTGGCGTGTACGACATTCCGCACGATAGAGACGTTGAGCAGTCACTATTGAATCACCATTACGATAATACGCTCGTACGCAAAATGCGCGATGCGTCCCCGAGTACTGTTCCATCGTGACTAAAACTCCACAAAATGGCGGACGTCACGAACCCCTCCCCGCACCCTTTAGACGCCCCGTTTCGAATATGGCGCGAAAACAAATACCCGATACCCTTTCTGGACACCTTGTATAATCACTCTCACTTTTCTTGTAAATTCACTTAAATTTGAATGTCTTTTTATTTTATCACTTTCAAATTAATATATTGTTATTCTTATTTCAAACCAAACTTCAAAACTAATATATTGTTGTTATTATTATAATATATTACATTATATTCTTTACGTCACTATACTAAACTTTGATAAAAAAAGCAACATGGCGCGTAACCGAAAAACGTGACGCTGCTACAAAATTTCAAAAATTTTAGAATCGGGTCAATAGTTCCAGGGATTACCTCCTACAAACGTACTTACAACCTTTACGTTTTTATAATATTGAGTACGCTTTACCGCACCGTTTAGAAAACAATTAATCTCTAGACACAGGTAACCGAACGGGCTTCCTAGTGTACAAACGCGTGTCATATGAACACATTCGAAATACTACCGCGCAACGCGCGTCACATCTGAATTCTGTGACAGTTCACAATTATTTGGTAAATAGATAATTTTAGCAACTTTTTATTTTTTCACGGAAAGTCGTATTATTACAAAAAGCAATGATGCCTCAGTGTTAGCATGTATGGACAGCATGCCGATCGACGTGAGTTCTAATCTATGCAAAGAGCCTGAGTTTTTGGTGAAGGAAAGTGAAGGAAAGAGTATCGTGTTGAAACCATAGCATGCTGGTAGGCTATTTTCTAATACCAGCCTGGCTAGCTACCACCCTCAAGTTGAAAATCTGTCGTTAAGCATCTATAGGTGAATTCCGGCAGCAGCACTTGAGAGTCAGTTTCTGCACTAGGCTTAGCGTCTAAATATCTTGTCCCTAGTAGGCTTAGCGTGTCAATATTTTAGGCCACATCGTCACTTTACGTCAGGTGTGATTAAGGCCATAATACTAAATTTATAAATGTTATAGGAACATGTGTGCAGTTCACAAAGAGGTAGAAGTGAAACCTTTAGAAAACAAAAATATATTCTTTAAAAATAATAAATTAGCTGGACTAGAACTATCGCACTCGTACTGTACATACAACAGTGCTCACAAGTCTGGTCGTCACACCGCTGGGCTAATTCGACAACTTTCATAGTCCTGAAAATCAAGAATTGCCTTAACCGTGTATAATTTATTCTATCTCATTTTCTAGCAAGCTACAACGCAAATTACAACGGTACTAAAGAAGTTATCATAATTTATCAGTTTGTATTGAGTTTGCAGTTGTAATAAGTAATGAAAGCAAATGCAAGTAGGTAAGGTATAGGGTAACATTTATATTATAGGATTAAAGTATACTGCAATTCTTTTACTTTGCGTGTGTACATAATTTACTTTGTTTTATACATAATCAATATAATTTTAATAATAGGGACTGGGGCAAATAAACATCTGTTAATATATGATTAATGAGTCCTTTATAACCGTGGCTCCAGTTTCTGTGACCCTTTAGCGAGTCCTAAACCAACAAAGAGTTTGTAAACGTAATATTTTTTAATTGAAAGAGAAGTCCTTACCGTGTACAATTTTTAAATTATTTTTACTACATTCTATGTTATGAACGTTGAAATGTGTTAAAAATATTAATAGAAAGTAACTAAGCGTATTCATAAAAAAATGTTTTTACTTATGTACGCACGTAAGAAAGTAAATATTTCTTCGTTGTAACGAAACAAAAATAAATCCAAAAACTGTGTCCTTTGTACGATTTGTACCAATAATACGATGTTGTTAGACATCAATGATATTAATGAAAAAAAATTACACTCACTAGCCGTCATTATTGCACATCGAGCTGAAGAGGGCAATAATCGCCTACTTTCGACTTCGTACAACGTCGTCTCTGTCGCACGACTGACGAAAACGAAAAAGTCTACTGAGTGACAGAGACAACGCTCCACAAAGTCTAAATATCCGTTTGTCTCCTTCTTTAGATCGATATGCATTATTTAAGGCTGGTAAATATGCTGGCATCAATGGAATTGAGTAAATTAATTCAAGGGCGAATAAATAAACATTATTTTATTTTCCTGACTTTTATTTTTTGTCTATTATATTTCACGAAATTATAATTGATGGCTGTAGCGACATCTCTCGCCACAACTGACGCATCGACGCATCTACATAGCGACACTTAGCGACATCTATCGAGCCACATACGACGCATCCTACATCGCGCTATAGAAATTAACTAACAATTGAGTATATATACAAGAACCCGACTACAACCGTTGTCCAAGTCCGGTGAAGCTGTAAAAGCCGCAGCGGCTCTGTTTTTGGCTAAGGCTAACAGTGCAGTCAGTTCAAAAAAAAAAAAAAACCAACCGTTATCAAGTCCGCCCTCCCAACCGCCACCGGGATGGCGAAAGAAATAACAGTACACGAATATGAGCTTCATATAGTCTTCAACTTTATGAAGCTCCAAGTCCCTGACTTGTACGCCGAGTACACAGCCACACTCGAAGTAACTCCCGGTGCGACTAATGAGTTAGTCGACTCCGAACCCGCCGCCGTCGCGTCTACCGCCGTCGCGTCTACCTCCGCCGACGCACCCACCTCCACCGCGCCCTCCGCCGCTGCGCCCTCCGCCGCTGCGCCCACCGCCGCCGCGACGTACAGAAATCCCGCCGTGCCTATACCTGAGGACATTCAAAAATAGAATCCCGACGCAGTGTCACAACTGCCAATTGAACGGGCACTCTTCCCGCCACTGTCATCTCACTCCAAGGTGCGTCAAGTGCCCCGAGAATCACTCCACTAGGGAGTGTCCCCGCACGCGCAACTCACCTGGTGAGCCGAGCTGTGTACTTTGCGGTCAAGCAGGGCACCCCGCGAACTATCGCGGGTGCCCAAAAGCCACGCGCGCAACGCGCCCCCGACGGAAGAGGCCACCTCACGCCCCCGTCGACCATGCCCCTCGCCCTCAACCACAGCCCCTGCTGTCAATGGAGGCTTTTCCCAACCTCCCGAACGCCGCCCGCGCTCCTGCGGCCGTTGTCCCCGCACCTAGAGTGCCCCCGCAGCCCATACTGGGTCCTCGGGCCCTGTGGGCCCCGCTCGCCACAATCCCCAGCCCCTTATGGACCTGGAATTGGCCCCCAAACCACAGCCCCTTATGGCTGTTCAAACCTCCGCTCCACGCGGTTCTGCTCCTCCATCGAACGTTGTCCTCATTGCCCTGTTGCTCCGAGAGCACAGCGTCACGGAGGTCGGCGCATACGTCGACTATCTCAACGAACACGGTTTCATAATGACCGTGTGGAAATTCCCCCGACTATCGGAAACGATACACCGCCTAGACCTCGATGCCGCAAACCGAAAGCCTTCCAATGGATAAGTTAAAACCGAAAGGAATTAACATTTCCTTCTTTAACGCTAGGAACCTTGCTCTCAGCGTGATCTCGTGGCTAACTTCCTAGTAGAGCGCCAGTTAGATGTGTTTCTCGTACAAGAAACACTTCTAAAACCTAGTAGACGCAACCCTAAGGTCGCTAACTATAACGTTATTAGAAATGACCGTGTCACCCGAGGAGGCGGCACTCTCATTTACTACAAACGTTCACTATACTGTATGCGAATTGACCCTCCTGAACTTACCAATTTGGAAGTTTCTATATGTAGACTAGGTATGACTGACCACCCGTCAATCATAATCGTATCCGCATATCTATCACCATCGAAAAGTCTCCTCCGATCCGATCTGGAGGCACTCTTTTCACTCGGTCCCTCCGTAATCATAGCAGGCGACCTCAACAGCGGTCACACTTGCTTTAACAGTTCGATAGACTCCCGTAACGGGAGTATACTCGATCAGTTATGCAATGACATGAACTTTGACGTGTTAGCTCCCTCCGAACCCACCCACTTTCAAGATCACTGTGTCCGACAGTCCTTGATGTGGCTCTATTGAAAGGTATCGAGCTTCGGTTACAACTTTTAGAAGTCGTACACGAACTCGACTCCGATCACCGCCCGGTCATCCTCCGACTAGGACATCCCTCCGACCATAGTCCTCCGTCCGTCCAGGTGGTTGACTACGCGAAACTCAAACACTTACTCGCGGACAGGCCGTCCTCGGACAGCTTAGATAGAGTTCCTGACGTACTGCAGTCGGCCGCAGACGCCGACTTAGCGATCGATTCCCTCGTCGACCACCTCCAGGTCAGCATCAGAGAGGCCTCGAGAGAGGTCAAAACGGTGAGCGATCGCCGCTTTATACTCCCTGCCGACCTGCGAGCGTTAAAGACGGAAAAGAACGCCGCGACACGCGCTCACGACTCATTCCCATCCAGGGAAAACTGCGCATGGTTACGCGCATTACAAAGAGAGTTCAAAGATCGCATCACTGAATACAGAGGTCACAGCTGGGACAACCTCGTAGAGGGTCTCAAACCTTGCCATCTCACATACTGGAAGTTAGCCAGATCATTAAAAATAGAACACTCCTCCCAACTACCACCCCTCGCAAGAGGCCCGGGCCTCCCACTCGCGTTCGATAGCGAAGAGAAAGCGGAGTGTCTTGCCGCAAGCTTGGAGAGCCAGTGATCTCCAAACTGCGACAACATAGACGCCGTACATGTCAACACAATCGAATCCTCAGTACAGGAACTCAGTTCGGTCCCCCCGCGGATACCCTAACTACGGTCACGTCTGACGAAGTCTGTTCCGTCATCAAGGGCCTTAAGCTTAAAAAATCTCCTGGTCATGACGGGATCCGGAATGAAGTACTCAAACTTCTTCTTGATCATATCATAGCATTCTTGGTTTGCATATTCAATGTAAACATCGCCCACTGCCATTTCCCAGCCGATGAAAAACAGCCATAGTAATAGGGATACATAAACCTGGTAAAACAGCATCGCTTCCCGATAGCTGTCGCCCGATCAGTCTCTTGAATACCTTAGGTAAAATCTATGAGGGGCTCCTTCTGAACCGTCTCAAAACCGTGATAGACGAGAGAAATCTATATCGCTCGCGATCTTCTTCGACGTCGCCAAGGCTTTCGACAAGGTCTGGCACGCCGGACTAGTCCACAAGCTACACCAGTTACAAGTCCCAGATAGGTTAGTTCACATTATCCGCGACTACCTCACTGACCGCACCTTCCGCTACCGAGCGGAAAGTGTACTCTCCACACCCCACCCCATACGCTCGGGCGTCCCGCAAGGCTCCATTCTGGCGCCTTGTCTCTTCAATCTGTACGTCAGTGACCTACCTCGTCCTCCTTGGATCCAGGTAGGTCTATACGCTGACGACACAGTCATCTACGCGTCGAATAGGAACAGACTTAGGCTCAGACACAGAGTCCAACGCGCAGTCACCACTTTCGGTGAATGGTACACCAAATGGCGCATAGCCGTCAATCCCTCAAAGAGCGCCACGATTATCTTTGATCCTAGTCAAAAAGAGCACCCTGAGAGTGTCAAAGCTCTCAAGCTCTTCAAAGACAATATCCCCTGGGCCACCGAGACTAAATATCTCGGTGTGTCCCTCGATAGAAAACATACCTTTGATTCTCATGTTCGTGCCGTCTGTAAAACAGCCGCAATGGTCATAAGTCGATTACAGCCCCTGATCATAAGCAAAGTGTCCCTGAGACATAAGCTTACTCTCTACAAAATGTGTATCCGTCCGATTATGACATATAGCTGCGCCGCATTCGCACATATGTCAAAATTGAACATACACAAATTCCAAGTCCTTGAATCTCGAGTACTACGTAAAATCAACAACGCCCCCTGGTTCGTTCGACAGGTAGACCTTCATAGAGATATGAAAGTCCTCTCGATCGAGTCTTACATCAAATACCTCTCACGAATCTTACTTTGACACCGCGTCAAATCACGCGAATCCTTTGATCAAAGCCGCTGCGAATTACGTTCCAGTCCCAAACGCCACCCGCTTACAGCGCCGACTGCGTAACATCTTTACCGATCCCGATGACGAAATCGAGAAACAAATCGCGTATTAATCAACCGTCTCTCTAAACAGAGCGTGTTTGCGCCCACGCCCGCGTAACCATCGTTCCCTCCGCAGGGGACGGGCGGCTAATTTCGCTCCCGCACATCCACCGCCGCGATCTCCCTCTCCTGCGGCAACTCAAGCCTAGGTCCGTTCCTCGGGGTGAAACCCTTAGGTCTGGCAGCCGCCCGCGCGATACAAGTGACACTTTACGTGCAACACTTAGCTACCCACATACAAACATCACGCACACACATATGTACATACGTGCACACCTAACAGGTACATAGGTTCTGTAAGGAACCTTTTTTTTTCTTTTTTTGCAGTAGTTAGTGTAGAACATATTTCAGATCACTAAATACACGTACACATGTTCCTTCCTTCCTCCCAGGAGGAAGGAACATGTATATCTGTATATGTTAGTTTAGCTCGATTTTACGGATAGGGTATTAGACAGATCGCGACTTCATTGCAATCGCGGCAACAGCCCAAGCCGAGGTCCGGCCACTTTGGCACCCTTGCGCGCTGGTTGCCCACGCTTTCGCAGCTGAGTGCCTTAAGCGCTCGCCCCCAAGCCCGGTAAAGTTGAAAAAGCCGCAGCGGCTCTGTTTTTGGATAGGGCCCCTAAGGCTAACAGCAAGGTCAGACAGAAAAAAAAAGTTGTCAAGCCCAGTGAAAACAAGTCCGGTGACGCTGTAAAAGCCGCAACCGTTGGGGCAGCTGCCCGCCAGACAACACCCGTCTGGCCGGAGGATCCTCCCTTCTCTATGGCGGATGAGGAACTTTACTCTCTGTTCCTCACCTCCGCTAAAATGGCTAACTTTATCATTTCGTACTTCCGTTACAAGATGCGTGCGCCATTCTCAATTTTACTCGCTACTAAACGCTCCAAAAGAAGTACAATTAAACAAACATAAACAGAACAATGTTTCTTTATATTCATGTAATATATTTTTTACATTGTTATTAAAAAATGAAATACTGCGCTTCTTCACGACGGTTAGTTATTTCGAAGTGATTTTATTCAATAATTGTTGGAAGTACATACTTTTAACACTGCGATGTCTCGGGCAAAGCAGTTTTTTATTTATATTTAACTATTTGCCTCTTAATTGTTTAAGGAGTTATAACTGTGTCATTTCTACTTTTAGAATTTAAAAATATTAAATAATTACATCTAAGCAAAAAGTTATCTGTATCTGAAAATGTCACGAAACAGGTCTAAAATGTTTTTTAAATGACAAAAAATAACTATTATTAACAGTAGTTTCATTTATCATATGTCTTAAATGAAAATAAAAATGTATACTAATGAACATTTTCATGAGGAGCATGAAAGAAAACGTAATATTGAAATATATAATTTTTGCTGTTTTAGTTCGTAGATATTTCGTCCAACAAACACAAAAGTGCAAAACAAGGGAGACTTGTATCGTCTACGAAGTGCTATGGTTGTGCTACGATCTACGATGTTTGTGTAGCATTTATTGCAATGCGCAGCGTGCGACAGAAAATTAATTTGCTGATAACAACCCTAGTGTTAGTAAATAGTGTTTTCTTGCGAATATTTGTTACACAGGGACTTTGAACACCTAGACGATTCTCTTTGGAATTAATCCAAATATTTGAATGAAAAAGCTATTTTTTATCCCCGGACTGAAACAGTGGAGTGTTATTTATTTTATAAGCTTATCGTGTGTATCTCTATGTCTGTCTGTGGCATCGTAGCTTCCAAACGGCTTTATCGATTTTTATCTAGTTTTTTTTTGTTGGAAGATGACTTGATCAAGATTATTCTTAGCTATGATTCAAGAAAATGTGTTTAGCCGTTTGAAGATTATCAGATATTTTTTAGTTGATAAATGGATGTGAGCATCTTCTACATCTCTAATCGAGTCGAAATTTGGTAATATGTTACTTCAATGATATTAGAAGAACATTGTAACCTTCACCTGAGGCTGCAGCATCATCTGGAATTAACAGGGTACCTAAATCGACAGACATTACATCTGAGATATCGTGTTTGGGCTCATTTGAGTATTCTCAATAAATAATAGGTAACCTGTGTTGGGGTTTTTAACATTTTAAATTATAAAAAAAAAAATATCTTTTCGTCTAACGATATTCGTATAATGCCTAATTGCTGATTCGATAGTTGACTGCCGCATATTTATTTCACTTGAATGTATTTAATTTGTATTTTAACTAAATATTTTGGTGTTTAATATAAATAAACTCAACACCATATCACGTGCGTATGCAAACGACTCCCTATTTAATTCAGTAGTGTAATAATGGAAACAGAAAATCAGTACTAATAACGAGTTCGGCTTTTGCGTAGATATGTACATATTATATAATGCGTTTTGTGTATCATGCGAATATGTAAACGTTGAATTATGTACTTCGCTGTTGACCACGTTTTCCACAAATATTGCACCTAATAGCCCGTAACGGTTTTAATTTGTTTCTACCGAATTAATGATAATGATTGTATTCAGACGTATGGAATATACCTTATCACTATTGTTTGTTTATATTACCGTAAACAATACACGATATATCGTGTTCATAAGGGATTTTGCAGTAAAACGTTTCTTAATAAACTTGAAGCAATAATAGCTCAGTCGTAGCGTGTAAGGACACGACGTCGATCGACGTGAGTTCGAATCCATACAATGAGCCTGAGTTTTCGGTGAAGGAAACATCTTGATGAAACCATAATATGGGGGTAGGTTATTTTCTGACGCCCGCCTGGACAGCTAACAAACACCCTT
This sequence comes from Saturnia japonica, assembly GCA_033032175.1. NCBI lineage: Eukaryota > Metazoa > Arthropoda > Insecta > Lepidoptera > Saturniidae > Saturnia > Saturnia japonica. The sequence continues at coordinate 11,745,864 of CM065318.1, forward strand.
TAGTAGAAAATATGTTGCCATGCACCTGTAGGTGTATTTCAGAAGCTGCACTTGAAAACCAGTCCCCCCACTAAGCTTAGCGTGTTACCGTTTTGGGCCACATCTTTACATAACATCAGGTAAGATTGTGTCCAAACGTAAATAATAAAAAAGCTTTTTGGTGTATAATATGAACATAGTTGAGTTTATAAGATTTGGATCATAAATCGTCTGATAAGTTTTATTCATAAATTATTTGTGATCATGATATAGAACATTACAGCTATGTGATTTTAAAAATAAATAAATCCAAACAGTGTTGTATATGAAACAGGTTTTTATCCTACGATTTAATTAAAAAAGATTTCGGTGCACGCACCGTAAAATAAGTTCCGCGCAAAGCAGTCACGGAGGGTTCCCAACTAAAAATGTTACCGAATTAGTTTTGGTGAGGTGTCCAGTGCCGCGTGTTATAATATTTAATACCCCGAATAAATTATACGAAAAAGGATTGTTAATTTTTTTACTTATTGTTAAGTTTTTCTGGCTGTGTTTTCGTAAAATTGCTGGATTACGAGGATGTAGTAGTCGTTCATGTCAATCTATATAAATTAAAATGAAATGCTATTCTTCGGTTAGCGAATCACTTGAGAACAGATGGACCGATTACACTATTTTTTATTTTAAAATGTTCGTAATAACCAGGATTACGTTTTTATAGCAAGAAAAATTGGAAAGTTTCTCGAAATATTTTGTATTTTGGGAAAAACTGAACGCCCTATTGTGTATGGGTTTTATGTATAAACTTAAAACCATAACTCAAGATTCAAACGATGGATATGCGTAATAATATTTTTTTTATTTTGTATTAAAATTTGGGCATGGAAATTTATCAGGAAAATAATATTGGGTATTTTAAAAAAATCGTTATAGGTTTTAGCGTTTTGGCCACAATCGTACCTGATCTTAAGTGATAATGCGGCCCAAGATTATAGCATGCTAAGCCTAGTAGAAGAATTATAACTACCAGAATACACCTATAAATGCTTGGCTACAGATTGTTAATTTGAGGGTGGTATCTATCCAGGCGGACATTTGAAAAAGCTCTAGCACCATGATATGGTATCATCACGAAGTTTTTCTTCACCGAAAGCTCTCAGGCTCATTGCAGGGATTCGACTCACGCCGATTGACCCGGAGACGGTACACGCCACCAACAGAGCCATTATTGTTTCAGTTTAGCATAGATCGTCAGTAGGTTGAATAAGACTAGACCAAAAACGGAATACACTGGTGTCCGTATTATTTTGTAGATTTTTTTTACAGTACACGTAACCACAATTAAACACGTCTACTAAACATTACATTACACTTTAAAACCTAAGATTTTGCAAATGTTGAACAGGATTCATTTTGGCTACGATTTACGTAGGCTGATAGCACATGAAAATATTTTCCTATCTATATCTCGTTCTAACACAAGCGGATGCTATGCTCTTTCTCTTTCTATATAATTATATTAAACCTATGATGCTTACCATAAGGCAAAGCGCGGTCACTTTGCTGGGTATTATTTATTTTTTTAAACAGAGGATGTATTCTGACCATGTATCATCTTTTTCTTCTTGTATTTACGCCGCAAAAAGCACTTGACAGTGTCAATGTTTTTAACCCTTTGTAAAATTTACTAATATACAAGGGAGGGTCTTCTCTAACAAGATGGTGGCTCCATTGTCAGAACTATCTAGGTAGTTTTTGTGACATCTCAAAATGCAATGTTTTCCACTTTATATTTATAATCCACTACACTTATGCACAACAACCAAACTATATCACACAAAATGCCACCAATATTACAGAATATAAGGTTAAAAAAACTAAGTTAATTAATTAAAAATAAAAACCACAACATGTCACACTTCAAGATCCCGTCAAATTCCCCTCTATCAACGAATTTTTTATAATTTTGATGTATGCTAAGGTTTACGAAGTGTAGAAGACTTGGAAATTATTTGAATTGCAACATTCGATTGTAGTGTAAGTTCGTAGTTGTAACATATTTATTCTAACAAAAAATTAATTGTTTTTTTTACTAATGGATCTGAGAACATACGTTTATAATTTCCGCTGAAATTATTTTTCAGGTGTGCCAGCAATAAGCGTACTTTAATAAATATGAACGGTGTTTTTGTATGAACGAATTGGGTTTAAAACACGTTACGCTTAAATACCTTTTAATATGCTTATGTGACCTTTTGTGGTGCATTTGTACCACTTGCTTCACAACAATTACACTGAGAGTTTCCACATACGCCCTTCATTTGAACTATAGACACTAATAATACAAAGAGCAACGTTTTGTACGATATTTATTGTTCCAATGAAACTTCTATAGATTCCTTAATATTTTTATAGTTAGTTCATATGTCAAGATTATCAGTATAGATCTGTTTCTATTGTTTTCATTATCTACTTATAGATTCTTATATCTTACAGACGAGGACAGCCTAAACCGGTGGGGCTAGGAGCATGAAATTTTTTATGCGAGTTCCATTAACATTATTATAATAGGTCGGGAAAAGATTTCTTCGCATTTTTATATGAAAATTCAAGACATTTTTTCCAAAGTTTATTTACAGTATATATTTTTGCCGTTTTGTTCGATGACTTTCTGCTATCTTGTAGGTAGAGAAATGATCCCGTTGCTGTTGAAACGTTGGGACTTCTGATAAAAAAAACGCGACAAATAGTTTTAGCAGTCCTCTCTTGATGTTACCCTTATAGAACCTAATAAATTCTGAAGAGACCGAAACAGGTGAAAATCTAAAGCTGCAAGGTCAGGGCTATATGGTGGATGCACTAACACCTCCCAGCCAAACTCTCTTAATTTTTGCTGAGTGGCTAAAGATGTGTGTGGTCTAGCGTTATCATGATGAAAGACCACACCCTTCCTGTTAGTCAATTCCGGCCGCGTTCTCTCAACTGCTTCCTTTAATCTAATCAGTTGTTGGCAGTAGAGATCGAAATCGATTTTTTTTGCCGGGCTGTAAAAGCTCATAATGAATAACGCCCTTCCAGTCCCACCATATACACAGCATTACCTTATTTCGAGTTAGCCCAGGTTTGGTTGGAGAGGGCCTCGTTATAAGCCTAAGGTCAAGCTTCTTTCGAACCGGCGGTCGGCTGCAGTGCCTTTTACACTGCAGCCGGAGGCTTTAGAGGGGGGGCTCAGCTATAAGGCAGCTTTCCTGAGGACACGGGAACGTTTTCTCCTGGCGGATATAGGGATCGAGAATATCTCGACTCGGCCCACAGCAACGGGTGCTAGAATCATCGAGATCCCTGGCGCCCGTGGCTCAGATCAGGTGGACCAACTAGCCGAGCTTTTGCGGAGGGAATTGGTAGACGTAGCCACAGTGATAAGGCCAGTCAAGAAGGCGAGTATTCGTGTGGTGGGCCTTGACGATCAGTGTCGGTTGAGGAAGTGGTTACAGCTGCGGCCACGAAAGGGTGTTGTGACCTGGCCTTTATTAGAGCTGGTGAAATACAAACATACGGACGGGGCATGGGGGCGGTCCACCTTACGCTCCCAGTGACTGCAGCTAAAGAGCTTGTAGACGCGGGCCGTCTGTTGGTCGGGTGGAGTTCGACGCGTGTGCGCCTTTAGGAGAGTGGGCCTATGCGCTGTTTTAAATGTATGGGTGTGGGACACACGCACCCGCTCTGCCCGTCAACAGTGGACAGAGGGGAGCTGTGCTTCAGGTGCGGGCAAGCCAGACATGAGGCATTCAGTTGCCAAGCTGAAAAGCTTAACTGCGCCTTGTGCGCTGACGCCGGCAGGCCGTCGGGGCACTATATGGAGGGAGCGGCCTGCAGGCCGCCAGTCCCAGCCAAGAGAAGGGCACCAGCACCAAGACCTCCGTAGAGGGGTTGCGTGGACGGTAGGTGGTAGGAGGACGCGCTTTTCACCTCCTTCTTCTGCCCTAGCTGAACCAAGGGGAGACGGGTCGGGGAGCCCGTCTTCCCATTGCACTGGTTCAGCCGTCTGGGAGACAGTCGGGGTTGTACCAGACTGTCTCTCTTTAGCGCCGGAGGTCCGACTGGGGCCGGCCGCCGGCGTGACGTGGCACAATGTAACCGCTGTTCCCGTTGCGTCCCACTATGGTGGCCGATGGTACACCGTGGAGTTTTAGTGAGTAGGAGTCTCACATAACCACTCGTCCCCCCAGGCGGGTGTGTACCAATGTCGGGTTTCTCCACGTTAAAAAAAATGGTCTGTGAAGCCTGGCCGACCTTAGACCACGACCTTTTCACACGTTCTTGTCGTACGTGACCCACTTTTATCGCCAGTTATCTATCTCTTCAAAAACAGCTCGGTTTCATTACGTCTCAATAATGAATCGCAAATGAGTACACGGTTCCTAAGGTTTCTTTTAGTGAGTTCGTGTGGCACTCAAATATCGAGCTTTTTGGTTTAGCTAGCTTTCTTCAAATGAGTTAACTATTTTGTGGTCAATTTCCAGTTCTTCAGCTACATCGTAACTACTGATATGCTGATCTTGCTCCACTTTTTCAAAAATGGCGTCCATTTTATTCGTAATAGGGCGACCAGTGCGAAGTGCATATTTAACATCAAAATTTCCGGACTGAAAACATTTGAACCAACTTTGTACTACTCTTACTGACACTGCATTAGGTCCTTAAACATCACAAATTCTTTTCACTGTTTGAGTTGCATTTTTGCCTTTTTTGTAATAATAGTCTAAAATGTATCGAATTTGTTCATTACATTCACTCATTTTTACAGAAAGAAAAACAAATGAAAAACAGCGGGAAACAACGTTTTTCTTTTTTAAAATTTATTTTTAATGTAAGATTTTTAATGTTACCAAAACCAGCCAGATACAAATAGTACAGCCAAAGAAATTTTATAACAAGTTTATACCTACGTTATGCGAAAACACTTTTCCCCAACCTAATATTATATTAAAAATTTAAATTCAATGACATAATTATGATTCTTTATCAATAATTCAAGTATATGTATACATTTAGTTTTACTATATGTATAATACATTATGTTTACATTAATAACTACTTCACTGAGACTAAATTAGGCACGTTGCGCTGTTACGGTATTTCAATGTTTGTAGATTCGGATAATGTGTGACCAAAAATGATAAATGGATAAAACAACGAGTACAACGATCTGAAGTATACTCTCGAGACATGTTACTTTAAGCACTCTACACACCAAACCTGCCGAACCGCCGACAATTCGTTGGCGGGTTAGTCGGCGACTTCATATCGTTGCAAGTTGGAAAACTTTGTCGAGAAATGTCGGAGACACGACATGAACATGGTCTCTGCTGTTAGTTATTGACGAGTGTAGAGATACGTTGCGTCTTTTGAATTATTCAGTAATTAATGTTCAATATTTAAATGAACATTAATAGTGATCTAATAATAACAGTTCGTGGAGTTATTAACGCTGTGTCCGTTCTGAGGACACGAAACTTTTGGGATAGACCAAATTTATTAAGTCGTTATTGTTACTTAATAGATTAATAGAACAGATGAAAAGGTTTGAAGGCAGGCTATTGTACAAATATCTAGGTATAACATTGTAAAACATTTATGAATTAAACCAATACTCATTTTACACGTTTAGGTACTTAATGACTATTGTTACACACAAAATAGTTAAAAATATAAAATTGAAATGCATCTTTTTTTTGCAACAAATAGTTTGCAACGAAGTTAGTAAGTAATCTCTGTTGAAGTTACACGTTAACTCCTTTGAATGGTAAAGATTTACTAAGTTGACAGTTGTTTCATTGTTGTAGAGATATGAACCGATTATAATTATCAGAATCCGTTTATAAGCAATAAGTGTCGAAAAAAAAAAACGCTTTTTATTTATTTTTAATTTCCTTTCATTTATAATGCTAAAAGCTTAACAAATGAAGTGAAATAATGAAAGTGTATTGTTTTCATTATTAAATTAAGTCGTCATTCTAGTGAATGAAGCGTATTTGGTTGACAACGTCTACCAGAAGCCTACACCTTTGGGATGAGAGCACATATACTGCTGTTGAGACCAAAGATTAAATGCGATTTTATTTAAGGGTAGTAGGTTTTAAGTGATTAGTTCAATACAGATCGCATGCTTGAAGCCGTTCTATCGGACGAGGTCGTTTGTGTCAATTATTAATATATTGTACCAAGATTTTAACAATAAAGTAAACATAACTTTTGGTTTGATTTTGATTTAGGTGATAAAGGGATTATTGCGTTCGTTCAGTAACGAATTTTGGTGGAAAAAACCTGGATTACCGGTATTTTTAAAACCGTTTTTTTTTTTGTTTTTTGGGACATGTCGTCGGGTATTCCGCGTAGGTACAAGTCGTCGACATGTTTCTAAAAAATAATATCGCCAACACTAAACTGCCGGGTTATATCGGTGGGACGGCGGGTTCAGTGTGTGAAGCGCAATGGATTCGAAATGTGATTGAAACGAGTGAACCGAGCATTTTTCGGCACGCTTGGCTATCTAGACGCTTTAAGACATATAAGATTATTTAAATACAACGCTTACTCGGCTTGTGTTTTGTGCTCAAAGTCCTTAGTAAACTAATTTAACCGAGCGACTTCGGGAAGGAGTTTTATTAGGTTCTCATAAAGGTAAAAGCTTTAATGAAATCAACGCACAGCGGTTAATTATAAAACCACATAACGAATTTTGCTCTGTGTTTCACTTTTCCGACTAGGATACAAAACAGACGTTGATTTTATCGCTGAATTAATTTTAAGTATTTATGCTTAGCTATCAAAAACATTTGAAATATTAAAATTAATAAATAAATTGACAATATCTAAAAAATAAGTCGTTAGATGTTCTTTCTGTAATAAAATAGGTATTCCAACATAAAATTATAATATGTAGGTATACCTACCTATTCATATTAGGCACGTTTATATAGTGGCATATTATGTATACTTAACTGCTATAAAAGCGAATTGTATTTTGTCCAGTAATTAGGGCGAAACACGATTAGCCTTAAATCCAGACTAATCCTTTGATTAAACTATATTTCAACACACATAGGTCGACTGTGTGCCTTCTGTCCATTAACTGTAAACCTTCCCAAGGCTAGTAATTTTAATTACTTCACCGACACCTAATTCTTTTATAATTACTTAATGCTTTCTACATTATGTAGTTTTTGTTATCCATCGTAATGACTATAGATTATATCAAAATTTTTAGAGAAGAAGACCTCAAAATAAATTGCGAAATCAACAAAGTTTTGGAAATTTTATACAATTCTTGATCATATACAGAGCTTTTAGAAATTACTTGATTGTGTAATGTATTTTTTGTGAAAGTTACCGTCGTTGTGGAAGGCTAAATGAATTTTTAAAGAGGCCGCGTCGTTGTGGGTGACGTCCGACAATCGGTCGGGTTATGATGATTGTAGTGGTCTTTTACGACTCCCTATTTTATTTGTGAAAGTCGGAGTGACGTCTTTGTCATTTCGTTGGGTATATATGTATATCTTATATTATGGAGAAGGATGTTTGCAAACAGAAATATTACAATTTTTTTTTTTATAAAACGTGGGTATTAGTTTAAGTTTGGTATAACCATAAATCTTATTATATTAAGTGGGCGATTCTTGTATATATATAAATATATATACACATGTAATTGGTTTCTCGGAAACGGCTCCAACGATTTTGATGAATCTTTGCATTTAGATAATGTTTTATATTCCAAGTTTATCTAGATAGGTGCTTTTATTTTTTTTCTTCTTAGACACCGAGCTCTGCTCGGTCGCCCACATATTATTATTATATTTAAATATAGGTACATCGTTACATACACATTGCTTTTCTTTTTTATAGTAATATTTATTGTCAATTTTATAATAGAATTTATAATTTAGTAATGTAAAAAAACAACAACAAAGTAACAAAGTGACGGCGCTATACCTAATAGTCAGCAGTACATTGAAATTTGAAGTGAAGTTGAAAATTGAAGTGATCGACAATCCATTACCATCGTGATTATGCCGACCCGCATTAACAACTCTTCACGTTTTGTTTGAACGAACCGATGTTATAAGAAGAAAACGTAATGACCGGTAGATGATTCCACATCTTCATAGTGCAGTAAAGATTAGTCAGACTCAGAATACTTTTTTTTTCGTGCCGAGATGAAAGCTCGGTAGCTTTTATCTTTCACCTAAGTAATTTTATTTAAAAAAAAAAATTTGTCCATGGCCTTCCTAAACGGCAAATATATTTAATATAATAATTAAAAACACAGAATACAACAATGAATATTAACATTTTAAGATTTACAAATATTACATACCTAATATGTTTAGTTTATAAATATATTCAAATATAAAAAAATTAAAAAGCTATAACTTTAGGTCTAATAACATAGAGTACAAAAACATGTAATACACTTTTACTAATACACCCGGTGTCTTTAATCCATAAAACTTACTCTTGGGGGCCGAGCCATGTTGCACATTCTACATTCGTTAACGCTATCAGGAAACGAAAAAATGTGTGGAATTGACATATCTGATCACTTGATTTAACGTTGATATATATGTCAATTGCGTTTATTTATCGTTAACGATTATAGACAGGCAAATTGGCTAGGCCCTCAGGTATACAATACATAGATTTAGCAACGTATAAAGCATTCTTAACGGTATAACATATGCTTTTATGTTATTAAAACTATATTATTGTATTACTTTCCTGTATGACAGACATATTGACCATCAATACACGCACTATAAAATTAGGTTGCTGACCAAACGACTGTACGAGAATTCAGGCTGATGTAGTAAAATAATACTAACAGCAATATTATATGGACTATTAGTCCAGGGCTGTCAAACAGAGATAACGACATCAATCTAATACCGCCCACCAATCGAATGTAAAAGGGGTTGTTTGATCAGTATAATAATTGTCAGAGAGTTCAAGGACGGGCCAGGCGTAAATTTCAGTATAAATATTATTGCAGTGGCACGCTAAACGCAGGATAACATTTGCATATTTATAAGAGAGCAGCCCTCAGCAAACATGGAGGGAATTGGTAACGGGCTGGGTTTGTTTTTGACATAATGGGTCCTTTGTCGATGGAGGCTCCTTATATTCGTTGCTCAGTTACTTACGCATGTTATGAGAAAATGTGTTGTTGGTTATTCTGAAAGCTCGCTTGTTACTGACAGGTTGAAGTCAGTGCAGTTATTTTAAATAATATGAATAAATTTGTTTTTAGAAGCGAGTATAATATGTAGTTAAGCACTGTACAACGGACATTGCGCAACTTTCACTTTGAAATCATGTATAGGTATGTTTTTACTTTTAGATAAATCATTAACCACTCAATCAATCGGTCGGTCGGTCAATCAATCAATCACCTCTTTGTCTATAGCATATTCAAAGACAATCGTACATAAGGAGTAAACTCCAGTAGTGAGTCGGAGCTGACACAAACACACACACACACACATATACACACACAATTTTTTCAAAATCTATAATTCCTCTAAACAAATTTAGGTTCAATTATAAATTAGAGCAAATTATATAACTTGATTTTTGAGCGTTTGAAATCACTCATGTGTTCAATATTTTTACTTGTTTGTATTATGATTTCAAAGTTAACCATGTCTTTTAGCGTTCCTTTATAATATTATAATCTCTTCTTAGTAATAATTTATGTGACTTAGTATTCAAGGTCAATAACTCGGCATTGTAACATCTCTTGTAAAGTAAATGTTGCCTTAAGCCTTTTAGGTACATAGGTAGTTACTTTACTCTCGAAGCTTGTTTTATGTTTTGTACGCACACACTAAAATCGACCGTTGAATATTGAACAACTAAAATTCTCTAAATTCTGCTTGTGAATTGAATATATGATTTTCTTTCATTCATCTTTAATAGATGTCTCTCGTTTTAGATCATTCAGATATAACACGTGTTAAGAATGTTAAAATTACAGTTTGCTGAACTATTTGACCTTGCAGAAGACACCTTTAGTCCGTGGTCGCACAGATAATTCCATTCAGATTTCATTACCCAATCCATCCTTAATATTATTCAGAAGTTTTGTTAATAATGAAAGTTTATTTAGATATCATGACTTGACTCTGCATCTGTTAGCAATTTTAAAATTGAGCTGTTTCAAAAAATTAATTATTCAAGTACCAACGTGTAAATTTGCAAATTTTAGATATTTATGTAATAATAATAAATTGCATATTTTCAATGTTACAAGTTTTATTGAATGTTCTCTAAGTTTCAAGAAATATAACGCTATAATTTTTGAATTTGATTTTTTTTACTGTGAACATTTTTTTTGCAGTTACTATTATGGTATCTAAATATGAATTAATAAGTTAAATAAACTACTATTATTCTGGCAATTAGTTAAAGGCTGGGTAAAGTATCCTTAAAGGTAACTATTAAATTTGACGACGCATAAAAGAAGCTATCTTTTATATTTTCTCTTTTGAAATTGATGGATAGGGTACGTCTGACCCTTGTCTGTATCCTGAAATTAAAGATCAGGGTTATTTTAAGACAAGAGAGACGTTTAACTATATGCCAGCTATATTCTTACCCCGGATCAAATAAAACGTTATCTTTACAATAAATTTCTTTCAAACAATAGCTTCTTTCTGAGAGTAATAGCTGCGTAAAGAATTTCATTGAAATTTCTTTAATTTATCACCTATATGACCAAGTCTTGCGCTTGAGTACATTACTTTTTTCGTCTTATTTAAATACATACTTAATGTACTTAAGTACATACGTTATTATCAACAGTTTTATAAATTATTCAATTTATATTTTAAAGTGTAATCGTAACTATAAATAAAATTGCCAATGCATGTCGGGTCACGTGCAGTTTACGATTCCGTAGATGCCCGTCATAATATGCAGACTAAGTCTGCCTATCCACTGAAACGAAAAAATTCCGACCAATGGATTGCATTTCTAGTAAATTTCGAGCAATAGAATAGCATCTCTAGATTTTTATGCATTTTTATTGGTCGAAATTTGCACAGCTCCTCTCGACTCCGCTTTTGTGGGTAGGCATCCTTAGAAGAGGGCTTTATGCAATTTCCAATGTAATTTTTGCGAAATTATCCAGTTCTCCAAGTACATTTTAAAGTTGGTCGACTAATACTCGTAAAGCCTGCGTGCTACGTAGGATTGATAGTTTTTCTTTTAATTTCGTTATTTAAACTACTGCCGTGAATTTTTAACTTATCCAAAAACAACCATTTGACGCACTTGAATCTATAATTGGCATTTTAAAGCTTAATATTTTGCAAACGGATCCCTGAATTGGAAAATAGTTTTCACACACCTGCAATATTTTTAAACGACCTATCCAACGACAATCCACACCATGGGATAGAAGACACAAAAGTCATCCCCACTTTACGAGTAGGGGTAGTACACTGAAATTTTTTTTTTCTATATTTTGTTTCTCTTTAACATGTATAATAATATAAAATTATTACACCTATTACCTACCTATTACCTATACGAAATTACAGCTTTCTAGTGCTGTCTACTGTCTAGTAATTTCTGAGCTATGCTGTGGACAGTCAGACGGACATGGCCAAACTATAAGGGTCTCTTGTTGGATTCGGAACCCTAAAAATGACAATAATGATAAAATTTTCTGATGCCATTAAAACAAGCGTATAAAGGTATCAGCTTAGTAGCTTGTGAATATTTTATTTTATGTAAATGAATAAATTATTCGATATGTCCGTCAATAATAACAATTACAACAATTACCAGTGTTGATCTGTTCTCGACTTTAACGGGTTTAACTTTTCTCGAATCATTTTTCAGTGTTAATACGAACACCCAATTAGTTTGTTCGGCGAAGATAAAGAAACGTGAAGACGTCAATAACTAATAATGATGCGAAAAATAAAATTTGAAGTGAATTAGTTTATAAAATGGGCAAATCTTATATGAAGCACTGTACCTGATAGTAAGTACAGTGAAATCCAACAACATCAGTGATTACCGAAAGTTCTACAATCCATCGTCAGTCATCGCTGTCATGCCGACCTGTTCATATGTCTCTTCACGTTATGTTTGCAGGACTCCCATGTTGTTGGAGGAAGTGTCTTCCGTATACGTGGCCGGCAAACAGTTCCACAGTTTTAGGGTACGGTAAAGATATGACAGCGAATTTCTTTGTCCGTGTCGAATAAATTATAATATACTATAATTATAACTATTATGATTATTGGCTATTTTTTTAAATTATATTTTATTTACACAGATATGCCTGAGCAATCTAATTATGTTATTAGTGTCTCCACATCAGCGTTAATAAAAAGCAACGACGCCCCGGAACAAATCGCCGAATCCCTAGCGATTTGGGGTGTGCAAAATTTAACATTGTAATTTATTTTTATGGTCTTGACGAACGATCCCACAGTAGCGTCTCGACTGGGGTGGTATACGAGATTAAATAATCACGTAAGTGGTGTTCAGTTTTTATGTTTGTTTTGTATAGTTATAAACGTTATAATTAAATAGACTCCCTACTCAGTTATTTTGTTTCAGTTTTTTTTTTGTTTATAGTCATTGATAGAATAAGTCTGTTAAATTTGATTTTGTTATTAATACTAGTAGCAAATTTTTAGACAAAGATATTCTGATATCTCTATCGCGAGCACCATGCGCATAATTCTATCCCAGTGATTCTCTTTTGTTTTCCCGTTTCGAAATAAACCTGCTGCTGAGAGGCTTGCAGGCAGGTATGACAGCGACGACGGGCGATTTATTGCCGATCTCTCGTTACGGCCGTTTTCAATAACATATCTGAGTTTACTGTCCCCGATTAGTACATATTTGTAATAAGTACTATCTTTAACTTAAGACAGATATCGGCTTCCCTCTTAACTCTTCAAGTTATAGGATATGAATATACATGGTTATTGGTAATTCGCCGTATTCCCTTTAGGAGTTGATAGGGATGACTATTTGCTATAATTTTGATCCTCATGTGCATTATGCAAAAGTGAACCATTTTAGAGTTATCATGATTTTTTACCTTTTTGCAAAATAAGTGAAAAATGCAAAATCAAAAATGTATTTTAAAAAAAAAGTTTTAATTTAAATCTCATTTTTTCTTCTGATTTATAAAAACGATTAAACACAGGTTATTGTATCAATATTAAACCAAAAATTATTGGTCCAAATTTAAAAATGCGAGACGAAAAATGATATTATGTCAATATTTAATTGAGATTTCTTTCCACTGAAATGCCTTAAAAATAAATAAAAAACGTTAAGAAACTTGGCATGCAGATTAATTTAAAAACATAACCGTTTGCTTAGCTCTCAACAATGCATAACAACTAGGAACTTATTTCAAAGAAACTGAAAAATAATGATCACATAGGAAGCAGGCGGAAATTTGTATTCGAACTAAACTTCATTATGTTAATTAAATTTTCAAGTTACTGTTGAAGAAAGATTCTTAGATGCTGATGTAACTATGAACAAGATTTGCACTTGCATATTAGAATGACTCAATAGTCATTCTAGTGTGAAAGTACCTCCCAGACAACCAACACTGGAGTTGCTAAATAAGATCCACTGTTATATCAGAAAGACGTAATAAATTGAATTATTTTTAATGCAAAATTCTGCTTTTATTACTGTGTCAACGGCACGTAAAATTGTGACTTGTCAGCTATTTTATGGTAGAATATGTACATTATGTCAGTTTTACGTGACAAAATTACTCCGCTTACGTAACAGTGTGATATTAATGCTACATCAGATGAACGTACCATATAAATAATTACCCTGATATCACATTAATACCTTACATTAGATCAGTATGATGATAAAAACACTGACCCACGTATGCCTTGTGTGTGACGTCAAAGTAATGTAACGTGTTCACTGGGAAGTGCTTACAGAAGATATACTTAAGTGTGGTAAATATCAAAACAATGTCATGATAATTTAAACCAAGCTATAAAGCGCCATTTATAAATACTCCTGGAAAATAAAAATACATGTTTGCTTTTTTTTTAAATTATGTAAAAATAAAATAATTTGGAATAATTTGGTATCTTTTCACTTTGTTTCACTAAATGTTTTAAATATAATATATTACAGAATTACATATATGTACATTACCTAAACGCAATTTATGGACCATATCTATACGTTTTAAAATGCATCCTAAATGTGTCTTCAAACGATAAAGTACAATCATACCAAATTTAATTAAATTCGGTCCATTAGTTTTTGCGTGATTGGCGTTCAAACATACCGACAGACACACAAAATTGTACGCCTATAGTAAATATGTCTACAACACATCAAATCCTTATTAGAGAAACGCTAGAAAGACAGAATGGTATAGTATAGAATATCTTCATTTTAGTCGATAGGCGTCTACTGCTTGACATAGGCCTCAACCAAAGTTCGCCACAACGACCGGTCCTGTGCTACCCCTTCATCCAACGGCTTCTGCAACCTTTCCAGGTCGTCGCTCCACCTTGTAGCAGGCCTGCCCACGCTACGTATACAATATAGATACCTGTAATTGCGCGTACTCCTCGTGCAGCTCCTCTATCCTGTCCTTGAGCAGTTCGAGCTGGTAGCCGAGCGCCGCCTTGCCGTTGTCCAGCTGAGCGTTCGGTATCATTAACTTGCGGAACTTCTCTTCGACTTCCTTCAGCTCGTGCTGTAAATACAACGAATACGAACTTTTTGAAATGTAAGGGGTGTGTAATTTCATCTACATGACCGAGATACCCAAGCCAACCTCACCCGCACGTGGTACACCCTGCTGAGTAACAAGCGAGGTTCTTTTGCCCGAGTGGCGCTTTTGCGTGTCGCGTTTCTAGATTAGCCTGTACATATCCAGTTAAATTTTTGAAGGCCGGCCTGACAGCAGTGACCGCCGATGAATCGCCGATCTCTCGTTGGTCGCCGTTGTTATAAGACTGTACTTACCATCAGAGGCAGTACCGTCAATTTGCCAAGCCACTATGTCAACTAAGTTATTGTCTCTTGTAGTAACATCAGATAAAAAGTCTTTTTTACCTTTACTTGGTCGTGATTGGTTAGATATTTTAAACCCAGAGTGAAGAAATAATTTTTTGTCAATGAATAATAATAACAAAAAGTGTTATGTAAAGTCAATTCAGCCTGAAGTGAAGTTAAATAATACATCTACAGTTGTTCAACAGTTTATGAAAACATACCCAAATGTGTTTAGCAAAAATATAGATTCACATATAATAGGTTTTGAAGCAAAACTTGTGTTAAAAGAAAATAGTACTCCAGTGTTTTTAAAATCTTACCAGTTACCTTATAATGTTGTTGAGGTGGTTGGGAATAATTTAGATAAATTGGAAAAAGAAGGGAAAATATATAAAGTAAATTATTCCGAATGGGCATCACCGTAAGTACCAGTTAAGAAAGTTAATGGTGATTATAGAATATGTGTTGATTTTAAGCGTTCAGTGAATCCAAATATAAAAGTGGATTCTTATCCACTTCCAAAGCCGGAAGATGTGTTTGCCACAATGTCGGGAGGTAAAGTATTTGTAGTCTTAGATTTGTCAGATGCATATACACAATTATTAGTCGATGAACAGAGTCAAGAATTGTTAACAGTAAATACACATAAAGGGTTATATAGATACAAACGTTTAATATATGGAATTGCATCAGCACCAGCAACCATCGTAATGTGTTCTGTCCTTGATTCTAAATATCTTCAATGTACAGATTTCGACTCTTTACTCTTTTATTAAAAGTATAGATTACAGTAAGATATCTATTAAAATAATTTACATACAGAGCAACACGTATATATTTTATTTGATTAAATTTTAACACTTGCAAAATGTCAAATGATAAAAGACAAACCCTTTAGGGAAATTATTCAATGTTAACATATTGTTGAACACAGTCTGTTGAGTGATATTTCTATTAGGTTATCCTGTGACAAGTGCTGAAGGAATTTCATAAATTGTAACTAAAACTAGTAAACTGAGCTTTGAACATAATATCTTTAACCTTAGCTTATTTATTGAACGATGATGTCACGTGTGGTCACATATTGCCGCGTTTTTCTAGCATATTGTTTATTTAATTCATCATATAAAGTAAGCTTATTTGACTAAATATGAATCCAATGTTTACGCATCAGGTATATACCTAAACATATATTATATATTACAATTATTATCGCCCGCCTCTTTAATCACAAATATAATAGAATGGAAGTAAATTCAATACAAATTTACAGAATAATCATCATCAAATGTATGCCGGTTTTAATTAAAATTCTATAAACGATATAAAATGTTTGCGTTGCGAAGATTGCTCCCATTTCACGTTTATTCCGTTTGTGTTTTTACTTTGAACGTTCAATTGTTTCGAGGTTTACAGTTTAACGTTATTTTTTGAACGAAACATAAATTAACTTCATGATATCACGATAAAACGTTTACCGCTCACCTCTGATATTTATTGTTGAGTTTTATTGTCACGTCTAGCCCAGCGTATCTAAATATTTTAAATCAATGTTGCTGAGCCTTTTGTGTGAATGTAAACACATTTAGACTTTAATTTCAATTTTATGCTTTAATACTTTTTATTTTGTTTAATTTAGATTTAATATTTAGATTATACAAGAAAAGGGTATTTGATTTTATTTCTTTGTTCAAATATATATCTCCTGATATAAATTGATCTTGAATACTCACATAATATAAGTAAAATAAGTAACCAAAATGTAAGAATTAAAGTAAGTGGTTATTACAATTTCACGCCAAAAATCATCATCCTCATAATTGGTAAGTTGGGTAATTTTTTCTTATCTTCAATATTGAAATAAATATATATCTAAACATTGTTGTTCATTTTAGAAATATTCTTTATTGAATGCATGTATGTAATTTTAACAAAAAAAATTACCTGTAATATACGAATATAATATATATAAAGCACTACATTCTGATACTGTGTAATCTTTTTAGGTATTCAGAAAACTGTATATTCGATTGTCAGTTGTATCCGATGGCGGGTAATTTTTACGTAAGGCTTCTGTAATCCGAGACGGCTGAGTTTTCGACGCGGTTGGGCTTTAATTGCGGCCTAATGAGTAATCATTATTACCCTCTATCCTTACACTGTATTTAGTGTTTAACGGTAATGAATCGCTTTGAAGTCTGCCCTGAGGATGTAACGAGTTACTTGGGATTTCTGTTCGTTCACCTCTGATTTACACTACGTTGAATTTCTTAGTTTGTTATTGTTTTACTCAAATTATAACATTGTAAGTGCTTCATAAAGCAATGATGGCTTGTAAGCATATACGGATAAAGTGTCGATTGACGTGAGTTCGAATCCCTGCAGCTTGTACCTGAATTTTCGGTAAAAGAAAACTAGGATGGTGATAGGGTATTTTCTTATGCTCGCCTGACTAGCTATTAACCTCAGGTTAAAATCTGTTGCCAAGCACCAATATGTATGTTGCGGGACTTACGGCAGCGACACTTGAGAGTCAGTTTTCCCACTGAGTTTAGCGTGTTACCATCTTGGACCATGTCGTCATTCAACATGAGGTGAGATTGTGGACATAACGGTAAAAACCTATAAGCGATAATAAATAGTATAGCAATAAATAGCACAATAAAATTTTAGAAGTCTTCTGGATATGGCACGCGTGTTGACAGGTTTCCGAAAAGAGCTTTAAACAAATAAAAATCTGAAAAATAGATTTGTGTACAATACGGATCTTATTTATTTAGAAATTTATTTATGAATATTCTGGTATGACCAAACGTTAATCCTATTACGAATAAAAAAAAGACAAAGCAGTCATGAGAGCTGCCGACAGAAATGAAAACCTAAAACTATAAACAAACTGTTGTTTTTTTGGGATATCCAAATTAATTGTTTATTTATTATTTTTTATTTTATTTTTATGTTATATTGCTACAAAGACTCAATTTATCGTTAACACGGTACGTAACCATGTCGATGTTGAATTACATGAATTTACTCCCTACTCCCTTTTCACTTCAAAAATAATAATTATTATTTTGAGACTGATATAAAGAATTAATACGGGCTTATACGGTACTAATCAATTTTGGTTAGCCGGATTGTACAAATTTTTTACTACTAATAAGCGTGGACAATTATAATGCAACGTAATAGTGAGAGATTCCTCTGTATCTTAAAATTTTACACCTAATTAAATTTTCTGCATAACTTGACGAAGGCGTGTCTCTGCGTAGTATTCTCGTTATTCGCGATCTTGAAACACTACTTTAATGGCGTCATTTCTTATTAACTTACTTGCGTGATTTTACATTATTAAATTTTACAAGCAATTATTTTATATAATAGTAAGACATAGTGATATTAAGCACATGGTAAGCATAGTACAATCCGAAAACAATAGCGATCAACGAGGGGTTCATCTTGAGAAGGTGTTGTCATGCCTTCGTAAATAGAAACTGGATATACACCGGTTAAACCTGAAACACGACGTGTATGTTCGAATCACTATGATGTGCTTTTCACCATATGTATGGTTTTCGCGACTGCGCTTTCGTGGTTTTCTACATCGTTACTCAGCAGGGTAACGATTGATGGCAGAATGGCTTAGGTGTGTCGCAAGTCTTAATATTTAATTTGATACCTTTACACGTGTTTTAGAATTTAGCGTTTAGCGTAGCTAATGTTAAGTAACGGTGTGGTCGAAGATAGATAAGTTAAGCTGGATCTCGAATACTGCCTATATGTGTCATATTTACATAAAAGTTACACTTATGATGTCATATATTCATCGGGTGTTGCTGGAACTCACCACCAAGTGGTTAGTGACGGTTTTGTAACTAGACGGTGGAACAAGGAATTGAAAATTTCCTACCACTATAATCTGGTTTTAACATACATTTTTCCTTCATCAAAATCTCTGATTAATAATGAGATTCGAACCCACACCCTTCGACCCGTTTAAGAGTATAAAAGTGTTGCTTAAATAATGAGTTTTAAGTTTTACTTCGTGCAGTTTTGGATGGTTAAGTATATGAAACATTGTTACGTGCTTTTAGGAGTTTTGTTAATTATACCGCGCATGGTTAGTGCAGGTGTGAGAAGCATTTGTTGTGTAAAGACGCATAAGGGTTAGTTTAATTGTAGTATTATAGTACCCATAAGTATTTTTGGTACTTAGAACCAAATGCTAGTTTAAAAAACGCTTTTTTTATATTACGCTGCTGCATTGCGCATATTTGTATACTAGTTGTGCCCGCGGTTCCGCTCGCATGGACTACAGAAGAACGCGTAGTGTCGTAAATCGTAAATTTTTTAAACCTTAATCACCCGGTATTGTATAAAGATATCGTGATAATTTTTATTTTTCTTAAGGACCAAGTTTTTTTTTTATTTTACAATTACAAGGTAAACTTACAGCTAAAAAAAAAATACATAATATGACGATAATTCTGAAGGCCATTTAAAAGTTTTCACAAATAGACAATAACAATAGACGAGAAGTTAGATCGGTTGAAAGTAACAAAAGAAATAGTATTGACTTACAGAAAGAATGATGTCAGTTTATTTTTAAGTCCAGAAGCGGTAGTATTAAACAAGTCGTAGCTTTTATCAAGTAAGTTAAATTGCCTACATGCCCATATAGTAAAACTATTCCGTCGATAATTGGTGTTAACCGATGGCACGTAGAGAAGACGGGGACTTCTGAGGGAAGTAGAAGGAGTACGCAAATAAATGCTACTAACGAGTTCTACACATTCCACGGCTCCACCACATATTTTTGAAAGAAATGGTAAATCTGCTATTCGCCTACTTCGCCTAATTCATGTAATGGTAGAAAATGAAAATATCTGCAGCGTTCACGATAGCTAGAGAAATAGCAGTTTTATCTGAATTGCAGATAACGTAAAAACTTTTTTTTAAATGCGCTCGATTCTATCGATATATATAATTCGGGTTCCACACCAGTAAAGCGTAAAACAAAAAAAAAAAAAAATCATAATCTATCCAGTAGTTTTTGTGTGATGCGCGCACAACAGCTATAGTCAATCATTTTATTTATATAAATAGTGCTCCTTGCACCTATGTGTATATTTAATATTGAATTTTTTTAAAGTTTCTCTTTATTAGGCGCTTTATTTTAATTATAATTGTGAATTTTACGAAGCGCGCGCATATTTAAATAAAATAATGTACACTATGAAGTTATTTGCTTAAACCATTTGTTTTATTGTGGTGAAAATAGTCGGACTCGATGTTATGTGAGGTATATGTGTGACTATAAAAATTAGTACTTCTACTTTGCTAGGTATAACTTCTAATGCGCGTACATATTTAATAACACATACCTTTGTCGTACCGTGCAGATATGGAATAGTCTCACTGCCAACGTGTTCCCCTCTTCCTATGATATTAGGACCTTCAAGCGAGGCTGAAGAGACATTTCAGCAGGCCGGTATGTCATCCACAACTGCTGATAAAATTTGTGTCATCGAGGGTCGCCGGTATTTGTGAACTGTACCCAACTTACAATGAGATACTGTACAGTCATAGTGTCGAGCTAGTCTATGCTAATATCATAAAGCTGAAGAGTTTATTTGATTGCTTGGTTGAACACGCTAATCTCAGGAACTACTGGTTCGAATGAAAAAATTATTTTAGTGTTGGATAGCACATTTATCTAGAAAGATTATAGGCTATATAACATCACGCGGACCAACAGGAGCGGAGCAACAATGAAAAATGTTGCAAATACAGAGAAAATTTATTCCTTTTGTGAGCTTCCATTGCGTGCACTGCGTGAATGGTTAAAGTTAAGCAACGATCATGTGTGATGGAATTGTTTCTCTTAAAAATTTCTAAAAAAGTCCGCGATAGCATATGTCTATCTTTTAATGTTGGCAATATAACCTTTTTTATGCTAATAAAATTTGTTCTAAAATTATGCATTATTTGCGAAAGTGATATTTTTATAAACATGGTATTAATTCTTATCGAAATAAATATGTTATTCATCACGAGTATTTAAGTTTGAACAAAATTGCCCTTACCATCAATTGGTTTCAATGAATGTCTTAGGAGCTATAACATTTTTAAAATAACTCTTCAGCAAAATAAAGAAAGTTTCAGTTCCTTTAGAATTGTATCATAGGTACCTACGACCCATTCTCTCTAACCCTCTCTTCTCTGTAACGCAGACGTAATTGCGCGGGTCAGCTAGCATAAAATAAAAATAAGTGCATTTCGTATGGCAAAACGACGGCTCAATCCCTGATTGTAAGTAAAGTAACATAGTAGTAAAAAATAACGGCGACCACCGACTATAGATCAGTAATCCAACCATTATAAGTTAATCTTTCGGTAGTTGTCGTTGTCATGCCAGCCTGCATAAATATATTTTCACGTTTCGCTTGAACAACACGATGTTGTAAGAAAGAGGGAAAACACTGGCCAGAAGATAGTGGCAAGACTTAAGAATATAAATTAAAAATATATCTATAATTGACCAGTACATCGAGTACTTAGTAGCTTTTTCTTGTTAATTAGGTTAAGTAGTTTGTTTTGTTCACCGCGAAGTAATTCTGGCTCCTGTAACGCGAAACGATGTCGCGCGGCGGCGGCGCGGCGTCCTCTTCCCGGAGTACATACTGTTATCTACGTTCCCTCTTATTAACCCTTCCTTAGCACTAGTCTATTTTGCTGCGTTATCTGACTTTGAGTTTACGTGTATAACTACAATGGTTAGGGCGCTTAATTAAAAAAAGTTATGTAGAAATAACTAATTACAATTACTATTTCTTTCTTTTTACGTTTTAAGAATCGGTACCTAATAAAATTATTATATTTGAAATTAATTTTATAGTAAGAGTATTCTTTTCATTTTTTTCGCCTTTCTCTCATTTTTATTCGTTTTGATTGTTTAATAAGTTAGGTACGTGGAAGGTCTATTATTCAACGAGAATAAATTTAAATAAATTGTTTAAAAAATTAAGAATAATACCCACTCTTATATAAATATTATCATAATATATTTTTAAATGTATATTTGAAGTCTAAAGAAAAATACCTACTTACACAATAATTATTTTTAATGAATCATAGCAAGTTTAAAGAAATTAGAAAGACACCCACTTTTAAATATCTTATAATTACCTAATTGAAACAGTTGGAAGCATGGTTTCCTCTTAAGATGACTTATATATTGCGTCAAAGTAATATTCCCCTAGCTTATATTTTATTAATATTCAAGATACCATTTAAATATGTAATGAATTAATATTATATGAGATAAATATGTAAAGGAAAGAATTTTATAATTTATTTCATTATGTTCTATTTTTTCTGTACATTCAATGTGAAGTATAATTCAGCTCAGGTGAGGCGGACAGTCTTCGGCTGAGGAGAAAAATGCAAAATTTAATTAACAAAGTTATCTGCGAGCTAAAACACAAGTTTCCGAAGAAAAACGAGAGAGCTGACACGTTAATTCGATTCTGTTGAATTACAACTGGTTGAGAGAGTGTGAAAAAGATCGTGGAGAGAATAATAAATAAAGATCCTCAGAATTACAGATGAGTGAGTGAGATGTTGTTTCTCTGTTATACTACCTTTTGAATAATTTTTTTGAATAGTTACATTTTTCATTCTTTACAATAATGATTTATTGCGAAACGAAGTCACTTACAAAATACATTTTAAACATTACATAAACAATTTGACAGTAGGGCAGACTCAACTGATGTTATGTGGCGTGATATTACCACACCGGTTATATAGTAAGGAACGATGTGGCCCAGAATGGTAACACTATAATGGCTGGCCCTCAAGTGCAGTTGCCGGAATACAGACAGATATTCAATTTGAAGGTGGCGAAGAAAATGCCTCTACAAGCGCACTATTGTTTCATCACGATGTATTCCTTCACCGAAAGTTCGGGCTCATTGCAAGGGTTCGAACTTACGTCGATCGACGCTGTGAGACGTTACCACTGAGCCATCACTGTTTCAAATCACTTTTTATATTATTGCTTTACTTTTGTATTACTCTGAAATTTTTTAACACGATTTAAAGAGTTATAGAAAAATGTGTAAAAGATTCTTATGTTTGTATCTTATAAAATATCTGCTAATATTTTATTATTGATCCTTTGGATTCCACTGTTAGTCCATAAGATTAAGTCCAAATACTTTTTATCGCAGTACCTTAAAATGACAGCATTGTCACCACTGTGTCTGATGGTAAGTGTAGTACAATATACAACAACGTCGACAACCGAGATATCGATAATCGATTGCCGGTTAATACTGTCATATCGTCTTGTAAAAATTTCGGCTCCTGATAAGATAAGATCATCGTTTATTACGTATCATAATTTATAACAATATTGCCAAGAGTCCCCCGCACTAGGCTTCGCCTGTATCGCGAGGAACCAGTTAAAAATTACATAGCATTATTACAAAGTTACGTAGGATAAACTAAAGAGAGTTATACATACTTAATAATACAGAAAACAAAATAGCACTAACGAAACCAGAACAAAACGTTATACGAATGAAATTTAAAAACATAAAAGTCAGGATACTTTTACCAGAATATTCTCAGTTGCAGCGTAGTTTAAAGATAGAAGCAATTCAAAAATTTGTTTTTATGCTTCATTTATACTGATAGGTATAGACTGATTGATCCAGAAACGCGACAAACCAAGAGTCACTGAGGGGTTTATTACCATATGCATGATGATCGCAAACCAGTCAGATACAAATCCTTACCATCCTGCTTGATTACTGTATCGAGTGCTTACACCTAGTGTATGGTGGTCGCTATCTATTCGGACACAATAGTTGCATCGTGTCCTACCTATTACCGTACCTATTAATTAGTCTTTCTTTTAAACTGTTTGAAATAACTCTCAAAGGTAATAATAGTAGGAATCGTCGATACTTAATCTTTGATGTTGCACTCGGCAAGATAATTTCACGCCAACTGATGTAGATCATCTATATTCCGGTTAGCACCGATCAATTCAATTTCATACCTATAAATTTTATCGGAAACTATCTTCGGTTTTCGATTGAGTCACTTAGTTCGTGAACTTCATCGTAGTCGCTTTCATCTGCATACTTAATTATAGAAGTTCCTGTAATTAATTTGTTATTTTAAGGTAAGTGGAGTTCACCAATATTTTATTCAGACTATTTTCTACTTAGAAATAGGTAACTAGATGTATATCTATATTCATAAATATAAAGTTTTTCTTTTATCTTTCTGCGTGTCCTTACAGGATACTGGTGATGCCCTCGCGGCTCCGCACGCGTTTTTTACGCAGTAATTATTTTCGTCTCTTAATGTTATGTATACTCATATAGTTGATAATTCTTACAGACTATCAATTAGGGAATGACATACTTCCCGTGGACGAAATTTTACGAAATCGGTCAAGTCGGTTTTGAGTTAAACCCGTATATAGAAACAGAAAGATAGACAAAATTGTGATATTCGTAATCTGTGTTCTTTATAATCGATGAATTTGGATATTTGATTGACGTAGACGTTACTTTGGGGAAATCCATCGTAATTAATTTAGCAATCCGAATTTTCTGTACGAATATTTTTTAGGCGTAAGTAGCAAAGAAAATTCGGATAAATTAATTACAAAAACTATATCCATATTATAAATGCGAAAGTAACTGTCTGTATGTCTGTCTGTTACGTTTTCACGCCTAAACCGATGAATTTTGATATAGAAATAGATTCGACCTTGGGAATGAATATAGGTTATTTTTCTAGTGAAAATAAAACTTAAGGGGTGAGAAGTGATATCTGTTTCCACGCCAACTGGTTTATTGATTTATTAAGCGCATGTGCGGTAATGGTGAAATGACATCGGTTTCAACGCCAACTTATTTCTTGATTTAATAACATTGATATACCTTAGATTAAAATAATAATATAGATACCGCGCAAAGTACAAACAGGAGAAGCCGATGATAGTCCAGTATCCTTTTTAATATTGGCTGAAGTGTTTTTAAACTCTTTAACTACCTAGTACGGCATAATTACTGTTTTATTTTATGATGAAACGTGACGTGCGCTGTCGACCACGACTCGCAGGATTCTATATAGTCTAAGCGATATACATAATGTAAAATATCTGGTTTGTACAGTTTTCTACAAGTGAATTATTTCATTATGTTGCCCCACATATAGTGAAAATAAATCTTAAAGGGATGAAAGTTTAAGTGTTGAACCCACCATGTCTCAAATTGGGGATATAAAAATTCATATTTATACTTTTGGTAAGAAATAAAAGGTATTTCTTATGGTTTGCCCTGTTCCGAAATCAGCCGGTGCATATGTAGTAATATAGCGGGGTGGTAGGGATCGCAACCACCATACACATAGTGACAAACCCATATTGATTTTCTTTTGGTCTGTCGTGTTACGAGATCAGCTTTGTATATCCAATAGTACATAGACGAAGTCGCGGGTAACAGCTATTGCTATATAAATATAGATGCCCAATGATATTTTATATAAATTGGCATTGTAGGTACCTATAGACAAAACTAAAGATTTATTAATATAGATAAAGTTTATGAAGCTCCTGTACAAACTTTCTTCTTATATTTTCATACCCATAAGACTATATTTAAAAAAGCAATTAATCATAATATTTTAATTCATTTCGATTAGAAAGTCGTAGACAAAGATTTCTGCGTCTCTTTTGTCTCAATACCATATTTCAACGTCGGTAATTTATATTGTTGTGTTATTGAGTCAGGATTCCTTTAATGTAAACTAGATAGACTGAGTAATAGTTATCGAAGATTTATCCATGTACATGATTTAAAGAGAAATGTTTGTGATTAATACATGTATTGTAATCCATACGTGAGCTTTTACATTCGACGATCTAAAAATTTCTCTAAAGAATTATTCAATGTTATCTTTTATTGACCTAGGAGTTGGTATAAATGTTATTTATATTAAAAGCTGTGACAATAATTATTATTGTTAAACGAGAATATATTATTATAATATTATTTAATGTATAAACAAATACATTATAACAACATGGAGTTATGTTATTAGCCTTCGACATACAATTTTTATTATAAACTAGTAGTGATTTTACTAAGTACAAGGTGTCCAGAAAGGGTATCGGGTATTTGTTTTCGCGCCATATTCGAAACGGGGCGTCTAAAGGGTGCGGGGAGGGGTTCGTGGCGTCCGCCATTTTGTGGAGTTTTAGTCACGATGGAACAGTACGCGGGGACGCATCGCGCATTTTGCGTACGAGCGTATTATCGTAATGGTGATTTAATAGTGACTGCTCAACTTCTCTATCGTGCGGAATATCGTACACGCCACGCGCCTAGTGACGATAGCATTAGGAAATGGATCAGGATGTTCGAGAATACAGGTGCGACAGTTAAAATTCAAAACTCTGGTCGTCCTCGTTCAGTTCGCGATGAAGAAACAATTGAAGAAGTTGAGGCGTCGGTTCGTCAAAATCCGTCTTTATCCATCTGAAAGCGAAGCCAAGCGTTGAACATCAAAAAAATCGTCTTTACATTCGATTTTAAAGAAAGACTTACATCTAAAAGCCTATAAAATTCAATTGGTTCAAGAATTGAAGGATACGGACTATGCTAATCGACTGAATTTTGCGAACGAAATGCTGCAGCGATTTAACAACTTTAACAACATACTGTTCAGTGACGAAGCAAATTTTCACCTGAATGGTCATGTTAATAAGCAGAATTGTCGGTACTGGGCAGTGGAGAATCCGAGACGAAAGCATGAACGACCCCTGCATAGCCCAAAGGTCGTTGTTTGGGCCGCTATGTCTGCTAAAGGCATAATTGGTCCTTATTTTCATGAAGATCAACGAGGCCGAGCAATTAATGTGAATAGTGACCGTTATTGCGATATGTTGCGAAATTTTTTGGTTCCAGAGTTGCAGGAGTTTGCAGGTTTCAACTCAAGAACGTGGTTCCAGCAAGATGGGGCCACTTGCCATACCTCAAATGACTCAATGGAAGTTGTTAACGAATTATTCCCTAATAAAGTCATTTCGCGAAGGGGTAACATCAACTGGCCTCCCAGAAGCCCTGACCTTAGCCCGCTTGACTATTTTGCATGGGGATACCTTAAAAGTAAGGTTTATCAAAACAATCCGACGAATCTAACCCAGTTAAAGCAAAACATCAGGTCAGAAATGGCAGCAATATCGATAGCTATGTGTCAACGTGTTATCGCCAATCTTTGTTTCCGTTTAGAAGAGTGCCAGCAACGTAACGGTCATCATTTGGATAACATCATCTTTTCCAAATAATTCTCCAATTCATATGCTAATAATAAACAATAAACTTTTTTATTGCATACAAATAATTTTTGTTTCATTGAACTTACAAATACCCGATACCCTTTCTGGACACCTTGTATATCTCAAACACTAATAATGTCTTTGAAACAAATTTTGGGTGAATTACACTTAATTATTATACTAGCGCTTCTTCCCGCGGCTTCGCTCTCATCATAACTGAGTTATGTCTCGTCCTTTTTACTTTCTAACTGAATTGCTGCAATATCTGTGGGATAACCTTTTATAAGTATGTATTTAGATAGTGGTATATTAGATATTTTAATACAAATAACAAAATTCGTGATAGAATAAACATATTTTATCACATAATTGATTTGTTCAATAACAAGATGAAATGTAGTCTACTAAATTATTTATGTCAATAAAAGGGCCAGACCGGAGAGGATCCATTTTGTACCATTCGATATTGAAGTTACCCTCTGCATATATCAAATGAAATCTTTCTAAACTATTCGTCAGAGCAATGACTACGATTGACGAGCTTCGTACTACGACCAGATGGTCTTGATACTTTTCCATTGAGGAATTTTATCTGATGTCATATACCATGAAAAAGTTTAGGTCATAATGGTTTTGTGGTATATAAGAAAATATATACGTTTCATTTGTCTATGTTATTATGGATATGTTATGATGTAAATAGTTCGGGACATTATTTAAATTATAGTTGTATCGTCATTTGTTTAATACTAATGTTAATATTTTAAATATTACTCTAATCAAGACTCAAATATAACGAGGCTTATAATTATAATGCAAAATATTTAATTGAAATGTGTATCACATGTTAATTTAGTTTTAAATGTTATTCGGATTGATTACTACTTTAATCATTTTCGATAAAAACGTATAATGTTGTAATACGCAAACTATGTTGTATCTTTGCATTATATGCAATATGGGTATTTTTTTAGAAAAATATTCGCATGTATTTGTCTTTTTATTTACAAAAATTAGTATAAAATTTATACAGACAGCTATTGTATTAATATTTGTAGCTTGAATAAAAAAACGATAACTATAAACAAAAATGAAATTCTGTACTATGTGAATTTATGAGTATTAAAACAAACTTAGTACTCCAGCGGACTACGTGTAAGTCTAAAACTACCTTAATTTTTAGTCCGATTCTATCTAAGACCTAGTACATTAATAATTGCCTGGGTTTGGTAAATAAATACTGAACGTTATAGATCAAAAGTTAACAACGAATTAATATAACGAATGATGGAATTGCTCGTATACTTACCAATATTCAAAGTTATAGCATGAATGGTAGTTATGTCTGAACGTGACTCCTTCTATGTACATTTACTAAACAAAATAATCAAGAGTTTTAAATAACACTTATTATATTATTTAAAAAAACTACTCAAAAATAACCCGATCGAACTTCTTCATAGCTTTTCTCGATGAGTGGGATGTTTTCCTAGTAACCATTGCATGATAAAGTATTGACTTTCTTAAGTACTTTCTAAAAACCTAAATTGAGTAAAGTATTTTTATTATGAAAACAGTTTACTGTATTAAAAATATACAAATGCATAAAATCTGTAAAAAAAATTAGCAAGTATCAAAATATCTTACAAGTGTTCATACAGTACCGGGTCGATGCTCATATGATTGTAAATGTAGATTGATTGGCTGCATCTCGCGTTTCTTTTTCACACGGGCCCTGACTTTCTCTCTATTACGATACTATTCTACGCGATTTATTGACTGCGCTCAGTCTGCAAATTCAGCGCCGCATTGATTGATTCCTAGAACAAATGTCATATGCCAATTCGTAAGCTTTCGATTTCACTGAAAAATTCTGTTCATTCATTGATTTTTTTTTCATTGACTTTAAATCGTTTGCAGGTGTGTAGATTGAGTAATTTTGTACAATCGAAATAAGAAAAAACGTGAACGTTTATCGCTTAAACTTACAATTAGATTTTGAAGGTATAAGAAAGTTTAAATAAAAGAAATAAAAAAAAAATTTTGGTTACACATATTACAACAGAGAAATATATTATTTTACTTATATTCATTTTGAAACTAGTAATTAAATGGTTTTTTTTAATACAACGAAGGTGGTAAACAAGTATACGGCTTTCCTGATGATAAGCGGTTACTGTAGCCTATGGAAGCTTGTAACACCAGAGGTATCACAAGCGCGTTGACGTCGTTGAATTCCACTACCTCATTGAGCTCTGGAAACCCTACTTAATGCAGGAACATAACACAAGGTTATTTGGCTGCAATCTTCTGAAGGCTTAGCCAAGTTGCCTTTCTTCAATTGTTAACGCTAATAGAAAACGTTTTTAACACGCTTTTTTATTAGCTTCACCTGTATGTATGTATGTAACCGACCCCTTTGAGCTCGATTTTGTCCTACTTTAAATGATCAGATTTAATTCAAACTTTGCACACTTGTCAAAAGTCGATGACAATGCAATAATCCGATCAAAGCATCCGATTATCCTAATTAGATTCGCCAGGATTAATTAATTTCTTTCCTCATTCTTTGCATGCGAGTAAGAGAGATAGAGCTAGTGCGCGAACTACGCATGGGTGCAGTTCCACACTTACTCTTTCGGGCATGCAAGGTTGTACAGTTGATCATGCAGTCATTTATTTGGGTCCGCGATTGTTTGCTGCTGGACAAGCTTATGTGGCACTTAGTCGTGGAAGATCCTTGGACGGTATACGAATTGAAGAACTTGATTGCTCAAAATTAACAGGAAGAACTCCATGTAACAGTGAAGCATTGAATGAAATGATTCGATTACGAAATAAACCATAAAATCTACAATCAGTCACAGAGTGAAAATTCACACTCATCCTCATTCTCAGTGCCGCCAACAGATTCGCTCCTATGATTATAATATTATGTAAAGTGATTACGGATTGAAAATTCCATACTCAAGCATTAATGTGACTGACTGTATATGTAAATAAGGTTGCACCTCTATGTGTCTCGCTGTTTATATTGGCATCATAGAAATCTTTGAATATGTGTTCTTAACCAAGATATAATACAATCGGAACACATTTGTACATATTAAGGGCGGTTGATAGTTAGCAAACTGAACTAAATAATTTATAGTTTAAAAAATTTAACTAAAAAATGAAAAATAAATAATAGTTTAAAAAAAAATTAAAAAACACGCTTTCATAAAAAATCCAACTAAAAAACAGAAAATAAAATTTAATAAATTTGATTAAGTACAGTGTAAAAAAAAATGAATGTACATTATTGTAAAAAAAGCGTGGGGTGCATAGTGTCAATAATTATAAACATTTTATTGACAGATAATGAGTAGAAGAATCATCACTTCGATAATATAATATCCTAAAAAGCGCTTTGAATACACCCCACGCTTTTTTTACAATAATGTACATTCATTTTTTTTTACACTGTACTTAATCAAATTTATTAAATTTTATTTTCTGTTTTTTTAGTTGGATTTTGTATGAAAGCGTGTTTTTTTAGCTTTTTTTTAACTATTATTTAATTGTCCTATCTTCTTATTACGTGATTTAACGTTGAGATATGTCTAGGCCCCCAGTACAGATAAAGATACTGTACAGATCCTAATGTTGCTAAATTTTACAAACCTTATTTTTATCGTCCGTATATAGTTTATCGCACACTTAGATGTTAAATAGTTTTTATCACGAATTATAAGCTACATGCTAGTGTATAAAATTTACCGTGTTAGTAATGATTTCAGACCTGCTTTTAATTGCGTATTTCGCAACAGCAAAACGATAGCAGAAATCGTAAATTCAGATTATGCTTAGTAGGTACATTATGCATGGTTAATACGATTTTAGGAAAAAGATCTTTCGCAGTTTATGCTATCACTTTAATTTTTTTTAAACGTCTTTAAAAAAAGACAGACTTTACTCAATTCGAATGTTTTTTTTTTAATGGATGTTCAGCCGTAACTTTTTAATTTATGAACACCTATATGACTTTTTTTTGTTTATACCTCAAGGGTGGTCCATTTAAATTTAATTGTCAACATCAGTGAACGTCTCAAAATCATTGTAGTTGGGTTTCTTTTTTGTTAAAATTCCGTCTTGTCGTTTATAGGTTTTAACGTTTTAATCTCACCTAATATTAAGTGAAGATGTAGCTCAAGATGGTGAAACGCTAAACCTAGTGGGAAAACTGGCTCTCGAGTGAAGCTGCCGGAACACACCTATGGGTGCTTGGTGACAGATTTTCAACTTGAGGGTGGTAGCTAGCCAGGCGGGAATTAGAAAATATCCTTCCACCACATGTTATGGTTTCATCACTATGTTTTCCTTCACTGAAAACTCAGGCTCACTGCAGGGATTCGAACTCACGTCGATGGACGCGATGTCTGTCCATTCTATTACTGAGCCATTTTTGCTTCATTATTGCCGCGAAATACGTACCTAATTAAGCGACCGAGTGTGATTCACTGGGAGTTGCTGGGGGAGGGTCTTAGACATATGATGTATTCTATTCTGTTCGTATGTCTATCAGAGAACCCAGTTTCAACATTTGTTGTTATAGCGTTAACATTTGTTAACGCTAACAGTTAATTATAAAAAAGGAAGAAATCGACATATCTGATCACGTAATTTGACGTTGAGATATGTCAATTCCATACATATTTTTGATTTTTTGATAGAGCTTTTACGATTTTAGAAAGGCAACTTAGCTAGGCCCCTGATGAAAAATCATTTGAATACATAGATATTAAGTTACTATAATCGACTTTTTTCACTACAAAGGGCATAACTTTAAGTACAATAAACAACAAAACGAAAACTTTCTTAAATAATCTTCTCTTTTATATTTATACTGTATTTGCTCAAGTTCATACAATGTAGTGTTTAATATAGTCGTTTTTTTTATAAAAATTAGCTCGGGTATCTTAGAAAAACTATTGTTTTATGACCTGGTTTTGAAGAAAAGTCTTTTATAGCTAGTAATGGCCATATTTTTATTGTAACGTAATTTTAAAAATACACAAGGATAGAACGTGAAAAACTAAGTAACAGGACATCAAAAAGTCAGTTTGGCCAAAATAGTCTTTACGCCCTTTGTAGCAGAAAGTGTCTATATGTATATTACGGCGTGCGAACGTTACGTGGTTCATTTTACATTATTTTGTTTGTATTTTTTATTAAAATACTTGAGATATATTTTATACTAGCTGTGCCCCACGGTTTCACCAGTGTTAATTTTATCTGACAAACACCGCGCCGCCAACGCACCCATGTACTCTATCATAATTGTTCTTCACGCATGTAAAAATTATTTTAGTTTTTCATTATCTTCTAAACTATGTGTCCAAATAACACACTCTAAAGAGCAAAATTTAATTTTATAAAATTGTCTTTATGTTGAAGTAACTTTGTTCGTAAGGATTAATATGCCATGTCTAAAAATAATGTTTATAAATCACTATTTAATTTTCAACAAATCTTTGTCACAAAATACCTTATTGTGGCTTATGTATAAGTGGCTGACATCTGCTATCGCTGATTTTTTTTTTAGATATACTAAGGACCAATAATATTGTAGAACATTGTATTTTCGTATCATTAACGCTTACGCCAACGCACGCGGATAATGCAGTTCGGGAGGGCTTTGACTTCCGACTTACATAACAAAAATCAATATTTAAGGCTATCTGAGAGTTGTAGCCTAATCTTATATAGCCTATACTATTCCCCGAGAACCTGGATGTCATATAAAAAAATATTTTTTCGAATTCGACTGGTAATTCCAGAGATTAGCGTTTTTTAACAAACAAAAAAACTTTTCCCCTTTATTATATTATA
The DNA here is from genome assembly GCA_033032175.1 of Saturnia japonica. Taxonomy (NCBI): domain Eukaryota; kingdom Metazoa; phylum Arthropoda; class Insecta; order Lepidoptera; family Saturniidae; genus Saturnia; species Saturnia japonica. The sequence continues at coordinate 11,779,159 of CM065318.1, forward strand.
CTATAGATTAGTATAGATCAGGGCTTCTTAAACTATGGGTCGCGACCCCAAAAGGTGTCGCGTAGCAAAATTCTGCGGTCGCGAGAGATTTTAATGTCAATTATTTATATATACCATTTTATAACATCACTAGAGTTTTATAATTTTTTTGAGTAATTTTTAATTTTAGATTTTTGTATTTTTCAAAACGAATTCTAAAACTATGTATTTTCATATGTATATGTATATTGTTACCTAATAAATAAATCATCAAAAAATATTAATTTATTTTTATTTTATATTTGTATGGGGTCGTCAAGAAACTCGCAATCATAAATGGGGTCGTGAATGACAAAAGTTTAAGAAGCCCTGGTATAGATAGATAGATTGAAGATTCGTTTCCACAATTTATTAATAAACTGTTAACGCATTTTGGTTTACTCTATTTAAGTAATGTTTTTAAGCGAAATGGCGAAGTTTCAATAGCCATCAGTCTAATTCAATTATAGTAATTATTATTCAAATTATCACGCAAGTTGGCGACATTTTAAACTTAATGTACGGCTTCAAGGCCTTAGATGATGCATAATGATGAAGTAAAATAAATAAAAAATACCGCAATAAATCTTTCAAATTTTAACATGGATAAAATTACATTTAAATCTAACATTAAATCCAAAAACGTATCAGATTATTTGTACATTAATTAAATGAAACTAGGATTGTAAATAATGCAATAGATACTTTCTGAAACTACTAGCTCTGTGGCTTTTAATCAGAGATCAAACGTATTATATTTCACGATCCTTTGTTATTCATGCTATTTCTGTTGTATATTTTGAGAAATATTCTCATAAAACTGAATTTTATTCCATCTATCTGTTAACAAAGAAATGCTGTAAAAACTGTGAAATATGAAACGTATACGACGCGTATATATGTATACTAGCTGTTTCCCACCTTCTTCTCTTGACTAGTCTTGCTAGCTCTTGACTAGTCTTGCTAGCTCTTGGCCAAACTTAATTAGAATCCATCCAGTCGTTTAAGCTTGATTGATTGATAAACATTCAAACAAATGTACTTTCGCATTTATATTAAAAACTGCGTGTCGTGCAAAAAAAAGACTAGGTAGGTAATTTGGAAAAGAGGGCGTTTTTATTAATACAAAATTTTATCCAAATCGTGAGACCTGGTTTCGAGAAATCAATTATATATCATATAATTAATTAATTATATAGATTCAATACATTTATTATTACAACTATAAAATACCATTTAACTTTCTGCATAGTTTTCTTCTTAGAAACAGAGAGCTGCAGTAAAAATGTAGGAATTACGTAAATATTAGAATCCTTACATATAAAGTTAGCGTTTTGTCGTACTGACTTCTTTGATCTGAAATATCTCCTCTTTGGTTAAGAATTCCAAATTCAAATTTATAAATTCATTTAGCTGGTACATTTGAGTTTTGAATAAAGTCATTCATTTGTTTTTTCCTCATTATTTTTTTCTTTGGCGTCGTTTATTACCGCACTATGGAAAACATTAAATATATTTACGAGAACGAGTTCTACCGTGGCACCAGTACTGCAGAAACAGCTCGAAGGAATAATTATGTGTACCTACGGCGCTGGTGTCGCAAAAGAAAGCACGGTATGTTTTTGATTTCAACGTTTTCGTTCTGGATATTTCGACCTTCAGAAACAAACCCCGTGGACGGCCAGAGACCGAAGTGGAAAATGAAGAATTAAAGGCTATTGTGGAAGCGGATCCATCACAAAACACTTCAGAGATAGCTGCAGGCTTCGGGGTAAGTGATAAAACTGTATTAATCCACTTGAAACAAATCGGGAAAGTAAAAAAACTTGAACGATGGGTACCTCATGAATTCAGTGAATCGAACTAGCAAACACGCATCGACTGCTGTGTTACTTTGGTCGACCGACACAGTAATGAAGGGATTTTAAATCGAATCATTACTTGTAATGAAAAGTGGATACTGTACTATACTGTGGCAGCCTAATCCTGCTCTAAATGAAAATTGACTCAGAAAAAGTTACTTGTGAGTGTTTGATTGACTAGCGCCGGTGTCGTTCACTACAGCTTTCTAAAATCTGGCCAAACGATTACGGTAGATATCTATTGTCAGCAACTGCAAACTATGTAGGAAGAACTAGCTGCTAAACAACCGAGATTGGTCAATCGCTCTAGGCCACTGCTGCTTCACGACAACGCAAGACCACACACTGCACAACAAACAACCACTAAGTTAGATGAGCTACAATTGGAAGGTCTGCGATATCCATCGTACTCCCCGAACCTTGCTCCAACAGATTACCATTTTTTCCGGAATTTGGACAACTTCTTACAAGGACAAAAATTCAACTCCGATGCGGCAGTCCAAACCGCCTTCAAAGAGTTTATTGATTCTCGCCCAATGGTTTTTTTAGTAAAGGGATCAATGAAATGCCTATGAGATGGCAAAAGTGCATAGATAACAACGGTACATACGTTAATTAATTAAATATATTATACAAAAAAAAAATTGACTTTATATTTTTCCCGTACAAAACGCCAATTTCTTATAAAAAAGGACCAATATATATTTTTATTCGAAATTTTAAAAGAAACTAATGAATTGAATGTCCAATGGCGTTCGTTTATTTTCGATTTCTACAATTAATAGGATTAATTTTATTTTATTATTTTGATCTACTTTAGTACCATACAAGTACCATATCTTTAAATACCACAGAAAGTAACGCTGCACGTAATAATACAAGTGTTCGGATGTTTGGAATAATATCAAGGTTCGTATGTCACGGCCATAAACTTGTCATATATAGGCAAACAGAAGCGTAGATATCTTTGTAGGCGTCTTTTGAAGATGATCAGAATTGTAAGCTATAAAGATATAATTCAAAAGGTTGTGGTCAATAAAATGTTGGCACGAAACACTGGCATTTCTACTGTGTTGATCAAAGGATATTAGGTAAAACTGGCTGTGGGAAAACGCTGTATATTTTGCAAACAAATCATAAATCAAGCCGGCTTGTCATAAAGACATCGCAATCTATGTAAATATTTTTTTCATTCAACAATAACGCAAAACATTCGCATATCATTTCGTTTCATTCGGAAATTGTAAAATGCGTGCAATAAAGTAAATCTTCTCTCACCAGTGCTGTATTGCAGTGGACACATTTTATAGTTTTCGCGTAATAAAATGTTTCTTTTTTGTTCGTATTTTATGACGGTAGCTTTAAATTTATTGTTAATTTAATAATATTTTAGTAGGATACGGAAATAGTATATGGTGGAATTAATCGAATTTGTTATAGATTTAAGTAAAATTGTTTATTATATGAATCACTTTTTATTAACCTAAAGGAAACCGTGAACCATTGTTTTTATACCACGCCAGTGGCAAGCAATTATGCGGTTCGTCTGATGTTAAGTGGTCACCGCAGTCTATGAACACTTACTACAATAGAAGCATTACATTCGCATTGTAAACCCTTTAAAAACATATTAATTTTCGTTTCGAAGAACTCCATACTGTAGTCCTCTGGGAAAACCTTAGAAGGGAGTTCACTCCACATCCGGAGCGTTCACGGAAGAAAACTCTTCTGAAACTGGCCTGTCCGCGACCAATTAGGTTTCAAGGTGTGAGGATGAACTCCCTGTCGCTGCCAAGTGGTGCGACAGAAAGTAGCCGTTGGCATCATGTCGAACAGTTCTTCGGAACCACAACCCATTATACAAACGGCAGAACACGCACAAAGGTTCGATATTGTTTGTGAGTTTGGGATCGACAAGGATTCTCACAGCTCGATAACTTATAATGTAATTAATTAGTAACAGTACTCCACGGATTTATCCGCGTTAATAAAATAGAATTCTTATCTCTATAAAACTCTCCATACAAAGTTTTAAATCCTGCTTCCATCCCTTTAGTTTATGGGTTGATTATTCAAAAATTCGTTGTTAGCGGATGCCTGCGTCATACTAACTATCGGTTTTCCAAACTTTAGCCCAATCCGTTCAGTGTTTTGAGCTACGTGTTGATAGATCTGTCAGACAGTCACTGTTTCCTTTTATATATAATTTGGATATTACTTATAATTATATTATAAGTTATTATATTACAATTTATTACATGACAATTGTATTATAACGACTATATTTATAATACAATGAGGATACTAGATATTTATTAGATTTTAACAAACAGACATCGAATGTCTACAAAGTTTAAACATTGGAAACAGAAGTAATGAATGAGGTGGTAATACTTTACAGCTTACGCTATCGAGAAAATCATGGATAAAAAGTACAAATCATAGTAGAGAGGCAAGGCAACAAGGCATTTCCGTAACGAATCGATTAATCAACAAATTTTATTATTAACATAGGTTAAAGGTGGATTTAACGATTTCACAAACATATACGGTTATGGTGTAACCATGTACAGTTTTGTGATTTTTATTACATTAATAAATATTACGGAAATGTGGAAAAAAATTGATTGTGACAATTTAAAAACAGATTTAATACCTAAAGTATATTATAATAAATAGAATTGTAACACAAAATTTATTTACATAAGGCAGAATAACGTTGCAATTAAAGAAATAACAAATTTTCTATCATTATTCATAAAATGTTTGATTTACGTAGGCGTTACTTTGCGGAAATCCATCGTAATTAATTTATCCCAAATATATTTGCTACTTACGTCTGAAACAGATTAAGTAACTGTTGTTTTGTCTTTCTGCAACAAAAAACGTTTTTTTACTGATTGTTAAGGGGATTATGAAAATGCTAAATCTAAATGTAATCGCGGAGAAGAAGAAACACGAGGGGCGAAACAAGTGCAATCGATTGTGGCCGTTTCACGTCACATCTGCAACATAGTTTTATTTATAAATTTTTATTATTACTTGTTTAACATTTTTAACTTATATTCTTTAAAGGTTAATACCGATCGGGTCTACGAGCTCGACCGCATCTCTTTTATCCTTTCTATTACTAATATTTTGATTTTTGGTTTTTCTTCTTTTCCATGATTAGATTCAGATTTAAGATTTTCAGATACACCTTAATAATCAATAACAAACGTTTTCTGTTTCAAAAAGACGAAACAACTGTTAATCTGTTTTAGGCGGAGCTAGCAAAGAAATAACGGAAAAATTAATTACATAAGATCTTTGTTTGTTTGTTACAAAACCCGCAAGTCTCTGGAACTAACTGTCAAATTTGAAAATTACTATTTGCATTTGAAAACCTACCTATTTATTGAGGAAGGTTAAGGGGTAATAGCGTAATGTTATATACAGAAGTATAAATATTTAAGAAGTCGTGGTGGTCGAGTGGCTTAGACCGACGAAATATCGATTCGATGACTGCAGGTTTGAATGTCGGCATGTATCAAAGAATTTTTCGGAATTTGCCTACGTTTACTAATTCAAATTGGTAACATTATTGGCTGACGGCGAAGGAAAACACCGCGAAGAAACCTGAATGCTTGAGAAACGTTCTTGTGGTACCATTGAATGTGGGAAAAATATATCTACTGTAGATTTATCGATGTTTGAAATCGCCAATATGTTGTGTACTGGTGTGTTCGGGCCCGTACTTTCCCTTGGGGAAAGGCCTTTGCCCAGCAATGTATAAATAACACTATGTCATTACCCTAAGCGGAGTAGTAACCATGAATGTCAGGTATTCTGGTAAGCAGAAGACAAGTATGGGTTGTGAGAACAACTCTAGACTACAGAATTACGCTGGCGGCAGCGCGATGGTGAATTGGTCGAATCAATTTAATACGGGTGACATTGTGGGGCACTGCTAGTAAAAGATATAAGATCTCAGTTCTAGTGACTTAGAAAATAAAAACAATTTCTATGTTGTCGATATTTTAGTTACGCATCCCTATCATGAGTCGCGTAAACAACTCCTCCGTTTGGCTTGTGACAAAAATATATCATGGATTATAGCTTCTAACAAAAATGATGTCAAGGATAGCCGTATTTCGCGAGGGAACAACGAGCCCTAGCTTCGCTAACACAAATCAAGAGGCACGACGTAATACTGTGAAATGCAAACGGCAAACCGACGAGCCTTTGTCCCGTCACGCTAACTCTTTTTGTTATTTCCTTTGAATAGGAATTTTGCTTTACTGTACTGGTATTTTTTCTGTAATAAGCATTTTCAGCTATCTTTGTTCTAAAAAAATTAAAGTGAAGTGTTGTTATTTTTTCCTATTACTATGTTATTAATTTTAATTACAAAATCGATTAAAGTTATGCGAAAATTTTCAGTTCCATAATCTGGTGTGACTATTCTATTATATAGCAAATTTAATCTTTTATTTGAAAGTGTGGCGCGAGTATATTTGTATATTTTGAAAACTTTTAAAATATTTCTCACTGCTTAAGATGTTATTTATATCGCATGCTAAAAATAGAATGAAGCGGGAAAGATTAAGCAAAAAGCGCAACCAAACGTCCCAAACTCGTGCCAAAATAGTTTAAGTAGGTACAAAAAAGGTTCTTTCTTGCTATCTCGATTGTTGCAAAGGATTTTTTATTAAGATTAATGAAATTAAACAATTATAATAGGTTCTATTGAGATTATATTATATTACTAGCATTGCCCCACGGTTTCACCCGTGTTAAATTTATTCGATAAATTATACACCGCGTCGCCGACGCACCCGTGTGGCTTGTCGTTGTTCTCAGCTTGTCAGATTACTTGGCGTTCATGGTTACAGCTTAGTAGCTTAGGGTCGTAGCGCAGTCATATAGCTGATAAGTTTGCTAAATAAATAATAGGCTATAAATTGCAAAAACAATTTTCCAAATCTGGCTGTAGTTTTAGAGATTAGCGCGTTTAAACAAAAAAAGGAGAGTATTCTCTTGATCTTTATAATGTCAAGCATTATATTTCATGTTAATTAATAATGTAGCAAACCATTATTATAAGCCAAAGTCTTATAGGGTTGGGTACATGAAACGCAAAAGTCGATACGCAAAAATGCTAACAGATCCTAGTACCTATTGTTACCTTTAACGTAATATCATTACAGAATTTGACCACATATTAGTCGATGCAGCGGCGTTCGAAAGCTCTAGCTCTATTTATTTATTTATTTTTTTTGTTTTAACAGTAACACGTATAAAAAAATATGACAGTACGAACGTTAGCAACTGCTGTATTTGGAAACTGTGTCGGAACCTAATATGACCTTTCTCTGTATTTGCAGGGCTTAAGCGTAAATGATATCTGTAAGTACTAAAGACCCTAGAAGTTTTCGAAGGTTGTTAAAATTGGAATAATCTATTTTTATGGCCAAATCACACACACACACATGAGCCAGTTACACGAACAAATTATAAATCTTTATTATGGTAACATATTTTTAAGTACGTTCAGTATCGTAATTTTACAAACCTAGCTTTTAATCAGTCTAGTGACATTATAAATTTTCGATAGATTGTGAACGGTTATTAAAATTTGCTATCTAAAACGCTTACATTTTAAAAGTTTATAAACTAACATTAGTTTGTTAATTTAACATTTTCTTTTAGTTGTCTTCGCAATTATGGTATTACATTGAGAGCATGAAGAAAAATCCATATTTTACTGGAGTATAACGTAATCAAATAGTTTCTTTAAGATGTTTTTAGTGTATATGTCCAGTAAATTATGGATATTTCTTTATACTCTATTCGAAATTTTGAAACGATTTGAATATTGCTGCGTTTTGAATTTTCATTGCTATTCCGCAACAGCGGTAGTGTTGTAGGTGTGTAAAGCTATGGTACAGCTATTTTTTAGGGTTCCGATCCTCAAAAAGGAAAAAAGGAACCCTTATAGGATCACTTCGTTGTTCGTCTGTTTGTCTGTCTGTCAGTTTGTCAAGACCCTTTATCTCAGGAGTGCGTCGAAGTATCAAGTTAAATTAATATCAAAAACTCAGGTCTGCAATCCCTTGAAGCTGTGAAAAAATTAAATTTGTAAGTCAACGCAATCCAAAGATACGGCTTGATTATGTCTCATTTCTATACAATTTCAAAGGGAACATAAACCTATAGGGCACTTCCAGTTGACTTACAATCATTAAATTTGGCATGAAGTGTAGTGCCTTGTAGCACAAGTAAAAAAAAAAATCCGAAAACTGTAAATTTGTACTTAGATAATTAATAAGCATTAATGTTGTTATTTGCAGTTGGTAAACTGTTTGCGGCATATATTGTTGTATAGGAACAATAGCTTTCCAACTGCAAAGTTAAGTTTGTCCAGTTTATCTTTACGTAAAACAATATTAAAGTAAAAATCAGCTCCACCTGGCGAGTATTGTGCCACAAACGGCACAACACCATCTATTAGTGAGTAGTTAAAACAACTGCAAATTTGTGCTTTGAAAATAACAACCTTAATACATAGCGACATCTAACGTTGAGTAGCGAGAGGTACTCTAATACTGTAGTACTGGAGTATCGATTAAAAAAGTCTATAAAGTGATTGTGTATAAAATAAAATTAAGCGTTATCTTTAAACAAGAGAGTTTTATTTTAATTATATATGTAACTTGCAGTACCATGTTCGGAAAAAAGAGGACAAAAAAAAAAGTTTCCAAAAGTCAAGACTCTCAAAGTAGTGGTTAGTAGTTCTGTGGTAGCGATTTTTTTGATGTTTTTAGAAGTGTTATAGGTTTTTGATGAGTGTGTCAGTCAGTTACTTTTCAGACTATAATAACTCAATAACTATTCGTGTCAATAACTTATTCTTGAAATTTGGGATTCTAGGTGTTCAACGTGGGTGTTAAACGTTCAAAATTTGTAGGTCTAATAGCTTTTGACATAAGGAGGGGCTGAAAGTAGCTCGAAAAGGTTCGTTTAAATATACACACTAGCTGGTGTCGCCCTTTTCGAACTTGGCCGTGTGTCTTGGATTTAGACACTGTAGCAGAACAATTACGGATCCTTCGGTGCGCAAGTCCCACTGGCACTTGGCCGGTTTTTAATAAAGACATCACTTATTCTCACGGTAAAAAGTAGTATATTCTTTGCATGTCATTGAATGTCTAACTGGTTGCATACTGGATTAGTTAGTTGAAAACTGTGATCATAAGGCACGAGCCTAGCGAGCGTAGCGAGCGAACCGTGATAGCTTCCGGCGAGTGCAAGAAACCGTCCAGTTAACATTATTTTGCTTATTTAATAGTCATAACCTCAAAAATTCAAAATTGTTAGTTTCCATTCACTATCTGTGTCTTATCTTTGTCGTAACGTGATGCTGTGGTACCATGTTACCGGCTTGACGTGTGTTACCTCCTTCTTACGATTGATTATAAACTCATATAGTCATCCGGTGACAGATACATAACGTTTAAGAAAGTGTTAATAGAGAAGATAAACAGCTATTGCAATGTATTAACACTTCAATGTTCTTCGTAGACTAATTTTAACTGGCACTAACAAGATAATTGCGTCAAGTGTTAAGATAATATGTATTTCTTTTCCTGCTTATACTTTGCCCGTTTATTGATAACAAGAAACATGTGACAGAATCAGTAAAGCATGTGGTCAATCATAGTTCACACAGTAACGTAAACTAATGGCACGTCTATGTGAACTGGACCAATAAACAAATACATAGAAAACAAACTGCACTACTTTACTCTGTAACAGCAATGGGTTTCTGTGGACGACTGGCAGGTAAGCGCTGGGGTTTAAACCCGAAGCTCTACACCGTCGTGGTTAGACCCATAATAACATATGCCTTTGTGCTGTGGTGTAGGAAGGCAAACCAGTCGACTGTCAGGGCCCATTTAGGTAGAGTATAAAGAATAGCGTCTATCTTAGCGACGGGAGCCATGTCAAACTCTCCTGGAGCGGCTCTGGACGCTGTGTTAAATCTCACGCCCCTTTACCTATACGTAGAGAAGGTGGCGATGTTAACAATGCACAGAATGTATGCCCAGGGAAGGGTGCACTGGTTATCCCTGTCCTTGAGATCCCTACTAGACTCAGTGATAGCAACACCAGTTTTGGGAATGATATCAGACTTGATGACTCCCAAAACTATTTTATAAAAATTTTATACTATAGAGATCCCTCCACGGAACTCTTGGATTAATGCCGAGATAACGTGGAAACCAGGTAGTCTACTATGGTATACTGATAGGTCCAAATCTGGACATAACGTAAGCTGTGGAATATATGGGGAGCGACCCAATCTTGGGAAACATATTAGTCTTGGCAGTTTCACCTCCATTTTCCAAGCGGAAGTGTACGGCATACTTGAGTGTGCCAATATCAATCTGCAAAAGGCCTACGTTAATCACACTATTTACATTCAGTCGGACAGCCAGGCCGCTCTCTTGGCACTGGCTTCGGATTTAACAGAATCGAAGCTTGTGGCCAACTGTGTGGCAGTGCTGAACAGTCTGGGTAAAAATAACAGACTTATCCTGCGATGGGTTCCGGGGCATGCTCCTGAGTTCCAGGCAATGAGTCTGCGGACAAACTTGCAAAAGCCGGAGCTGCGGAAAAACAGATTGGTCCTGAACCATTCTGTGGTATCCCAAAAAGCCTTGTTCGATTGACCTTAAAGAACCATTACAACCAAGAGTCTATAATGTTCTGGTACAATTTACCAGGACAAAATCATTCCAAAGAGCTTATTGGCGCGTTTAACCAGCGTAGAGCTGGAGAAGCTCTGATGCTCAGTAGGAATCAGTTACGAATCTTAGTGAGCGCACTCACTGGACACTGTAGTCTAAATAAACATTTGTACAAATTGCAACATTTGTGCAAAAGTGCGGATGAAATTCCGAAGCACCTCTTGTGTGAATGTGACCCGCTAATACCTAAACGTAAGCGGATTCTGGGAAAGCACGTGCTGCTTCCAGAAGAGTTTCAGTAGCTCTCTGTCAATAAAGTCCTGCAGTATATCAAAGCTATAGGACTTGATGGAGAGCTTTAGCAGTGTGGTCATTGGTCATTGGTCGCAGTGATACAGGACTGCATAAGGCTGCACAGCCCCCGTTTAGAATAATAATAATAACAGTGTTTGCGAAGAATTATATTTATGTTGTGCAGTAACAGCAATCGTAGTGCATTGGTTGTAAAGCTATACAACATCTATGATAATTACTAATATCTAGGCGATCGAGCTTTGCTCGGTGTCTTAAAAAAACACCTATCTAGGTATACTTGGAATGTAAAACATTATCTAAATATTAAGCTTCATCCAAATCGTTGGAGCGGTTTCCGAGAAACCAATTACACATATATATATATATATATATACACAAAAATTGCTCCCTTAATATAATAAGATTGAGTCGAAAAGTAGCGGGTTCAATTCCAGTACACAGTCCTTTGTAAGAATGTTTAAGCATATATTATATGTATGGCAAAGTAGTCATGGCTTATTAGAACAAATATACTGATTATTGCGCTATATCAGGCTGTATGAACAAAGACGGCGGCGCCATATTTATTATCCTTGACTGTGCTGACCTTGAGGAATATCTGTAACGACATGAACGGTCCGACGATTGGATCAAGAACTCTCGTATCGTAGCCGTCGACCGCCTTTAAAGAGCGTCCAGTCAATAGAACGGAATAGAATAGAAAGAAACCTAATGAACTGTGTACTCATTTGCGATTCATTATTGAGACGTAATGAAACCGAGCCGTTTTTGAAGAGATTGATAACTGGAGATGAAAAGTGGATCACTTACGACAAGAACGTGCGAAAAAAGGTCGGCCAGGTTTCACAGACTGTGACTAAACCTGGGCTAACTCGAAATAAGGTGATGCTGTGTGTATGGTAGGACTTTGAGCTTTTACCGCCCGGAAAATCCATCGATTCGGATCTTTACTGCCAAAAACTGATGAGATTAAAGGAAGCAGTTGAGAGAAAGCGGCCGGAATTGATCAACAGGAAGGGTGTGGGTGGGTCTTTCATCACGATAACGCTAGACCACACACATCTTTAGCCACTCAGCAAAAATTAAGAGAGCTTGGCTGGGACGTGTTATTGCATCCACCATATAATCCTGATTTTGCACCTTCTGATTTTCACCTATTTCGGTATTTTCAGAATTCTTTAGGTTCTGTAAGGTTCAAGAAAGGACTGCCTAAACTATTTGTCGCCTTTTATTTTGATCAGAAGTCCCAAAATTTCTACAACAACGGGATCATGTCTCTAACTACAAAATGACAGAAAGTCATCGAACAAAACGGCACATATATACTGTAAATAAATGTAAATAAACTTTGAAAAAAATGTGAAGAAACTTTTTCCCCGACTTAATAATGATACATTGGCACAAAAGTGAAATCGTTTTTACCTCGCCTAGAAATACTATGTAGGTAAGGTCTAGGTTTTTTTATTAATTTTATAAAAATATGTGATACTTAAACAAATAACTCACCAAGGGAATTTTTAATCTAAAACAATACTAGGTTTGTTATCAAAAGTTAACATTTAATAAAAATATTTCTCATTAAAGACTTTTGTTTGAATCTAGGTTACAGTTTAAAGACGAAACCAATAACTAGATAGCGTTCTAGAACAGATTCCTTTTGATTTTTACTAGATATGAAACTTACTAAGTTTCAAAGAACATTATCTACGTGATCGCTAAACCGAGCACGGTTTAACTTGCTTGAAATGTGGCCGTTAGTATGGACTTTTATCTGACTTTGTTCTAGTTTTATTTTGTAATATATTTTTATTTACTTCTTTATGTCTTTACATGTGTGTATTGTTTATATTAAATATCAATATTGTAACATCACACATTAGAAGACTCTCAAGTGATTCTCGAGACGATGACGCCACTGTACTACTCTGTCAAAAAAGTACCGGGAAAAGATCAATAATACACAAAATGTTAGTTATTCATCCAAATTTATTTTATCGCCTCCAAAGTATGCTCCTTTAGAAATGATACACTTACGCCAACGAATAATCCAATCTTCAAAACATTTTTTAAACGCTTTTTTCGGAATTGAGTGTAGTTCTCGTCGCTGATTGTCCTTTATCTTCTACCGAATGAAAACGGGGGCCACGAAGTGGTAATTTGAGTTTCGGAAAAAGAAAGAAGTCGGCTAGAGCTATATTTGGTAAATAAGGTGGTTGCTCGATGATATTTGTTGAGTTTTCGGTCAAAAATTCGTTCACAATGATGGCCTTGTGCGAAGGCGCATTATCGTGGTGCAAACTCCAAAAATTTTCTTTCCACAAATCTGGCCTTTTTCGACGAATTTGCTCTCTTCAACGCCGCATAACGTCCAAATAATATACTTTATTATTATTTGACCTTCAGGTAAGAATTGCGAGTGCACAATACCGCCATAGTCAAAGAAAACAGCCATCATGACTTTGAATTTTGAACGACTTTGGCGTGGTTTTTTCGCTCTTGGTACGGCGCGGGCAGTGTGGATTTAGTAACTCCTATAAAGCGCAGGGAGCTGAGCGATGTAGAGAACATTCCAGTTCTAGTGTTGTATTGTGATGTTACTATGCCATGTCATTGGATGGTTGGGTTAAGTTGAATTATATAAAAAGCAATAAACTGTCTTTTAAATATTTCTGTACAATTTATCAATCAAGATAAGAGCATAATTTCACGGTCTTTACAATATATTTAAAAAAATGAGAGTGTATTAAATGAAATTACAATTAAAAAGTAAGATGCGTTCTAGACCCGCTTTAAATAAATATCATAATGTTTTTAAACACATTACGTTAAAAAATGTTACTGACGTAAGAACAAATTTTAAATGAAAACTACCTAATATATATGCCTAAATTCCCCTTTTTCCTTTCTGCAACTTGAAATTGTAATAATGTTTTAATCCTAACTTCTTAAAATAGATGAGTATATTATTACTTATATGACTTCAGTTCTTTCAAATATGTGCTTATATAGGATTTTAAGAAGCGTAATGGCTAAATAATGAATGTCACGAAGATAGCTACGTTATGCAATAGTTAAATTTAAGTTAATTGTAACTAAATCTAGTTTCACAGTTATAAACTTTAAAAAGTTACTCGTTAGGTATTTCTATGGAAACAACAAGGTTAGGGTTCCGATATGTTTTAACACAGTATAGTACTTATTCTCAAAAGTATCGAAACCAATCGAAAAGAACATTTACACAGAACAATTAAGTCACCAGTATAATTGTTCTGAGCGAGGATACTCTTCGGGCACGTTTCGAATTCCATTCTAATTGGATCGTCATAAGACGACGCCTGGATGCGTTTTATAGTGTCTGGGAATTTGAAAACTAATATAATTATCTTTTAATATGACTATTTACTTATTTAAAAAAAAAAACTTATGTACGTACGTTTATACGTCTTTGATGTAACAAAACACAATTAACTTTTATCTTTCTTGTCGACAGCATGAAGAAGTTAGCCATCAAAAATAATAATGTGAGATCATTTTTTAATTGTGTAAAAATAATTTAACGTCGCATACATAAATATTATTTTATTTCATTTAAAATAATATTTATATTTTTTTCAACGTTAAACATTAAAAATAATGTTTATTTATATAAGGCTCAATTATTTTTTGAAATATAAAGGCCTATTTTTCAATCAATATATAACTTTATTTAAGAAATAATTTCTTAAATTTGACATGTTTGCCATACATTATATCAAAACGTCAAATAAATTCCTCAAAAAAAGTTATATGTTGATTGAAAAATCGTGTCTAAAATAGGAAATGTGTAATGTATGCTTTACTAGTGTATTAGCTTTAAATGACTTGCTTATGCCTGTCATTGCTTCATATCATTTTAACCACGACATCTTTTAAATAACATAGACTTGAAATTAATGGTTTTCGACTGTTGATCCAATATAGGAAATAAAATGTAAAGTAGATGTGACGCTGAATATATTAAGGATGAACGCAAACCGAAACTCAAATAAAAGTGATATTATACTTTTCTTTATTTATATTTAGACTAGCTGTGCCCGTGGCTTCGCTCACGTGGACTACAGAATGCCCGCGCGAATCATGCTCTCCCGCTCCTGGTTATTTTAAAGACAAAAATGCTTATTGTGGGTGTTCCTTAGAAAATAGATATATACTCTCCCAGACTTTTTTGTATGTCTTTTTAATGTCTATAATTATGTAGTACATTAATTTGCTATATCTCTTATGGATTACTCAGCATAAGCCGTTTAAGCACCCGAATTGATTCACCATGACCAGTTTTTTTTTATTTGTGCGGAACCATAATTCTTTTTCTTAAATAAAAGTAGCCTAAGTTACTCCCTATATCATCAGCTATCTATCAGTGAGAGTCCCGGTAAAATCGGTCTAACCGTTTCGGAGATTACCCGGAACAAAAAGACAGACAGAGAGACAGACTAAAATTTAAAAAATAGGCTTTTTGTTATATGTATCGTATATACTTTCATATGCATTTACTAAAAAAACTGTTATTTTGACATTACAAACATACACTTCAATTTTATTAATTGTATAGATAAGTGTAATTAAAATATGAGTGAAAAACAAGTGACTACAATAACTCATGTTTATCTATGCATTATTGTTGACTACACTACTATTATAAAGAGGCAAAGTTTTTTATTTAAAATGTCATTTGAATAATGCATGTTTTGTAGGAGATAAGCTCTGGAACTACTGATCTGAATTTAAAAATACTTTCAGTAACAGAAATTAGGAAACTACATTATCTCTGAGAGGCGAGGTCGCTAACTATGGGT
This sequence comes from Saturnia japonica, assembly GCA_033032175.1. Lineage (NCBI taxonomy): Eukaryota > Metazoa > Arthropoda > Insecta > Lepidoptera > Saturniidae > Saturnia > Saturnia japonica. Next base: position 11,794,921 of record CM065318.1, read on the forward strand.
CCCTCATAACAATGCTCAAGGTCACTCAAAAGGCAATGGAGAGGCCTAGGCGTGGAGCTTCTCTGTGTGATCGAATCACAAATGAGAAGATCCGCAGAGAAACCCAAGCCACCGAGATAGTCCTAAGATTAGTTAGACTTAAGTGGCAGTGCCCCGCCCGGGTACGAAGCTCGTAGAACGTATGGCTGATGGGGCCAAAGAGTTTTCGAGTGGCAACCACAAACCGTAAGACGTAGCGTGGAAAGACCTGCTACATGGTGAACAGACGATCTGGTAAAGGTTACGGGAAGCTGTTGGATACGGGCAGCACAGGACCGGTCGTTGTGCCGATCTTTTGAGAGGCCAGCAGTGGACGTCTTTCGGCTGAAATGTTGTTGATTATCTCTGAGTGCTATTTTTTTTAAATAGCACGGAAATTGAGGGTTTTGTCCTTGATGATAAGCACAGCACAATTCAACACAACGGCGACCACCGACGGTCGCCGTTGTCACGCCGGCCTGCATTAATTTAACTGGATATGGCACAGGCTGATCTTAAAACGCGACAAGCAAAAGGGGTGTTAGAGCATGCATATATTCCTTCATAACTTTTCCTACCTCGGCCACTATTAGCGCCATTTACAAACAAAACCAAAAACTCACGTGCGACGAGTGACAGTTGAAAAAACAGACAAGACAAAACGTGTCGCCTAACAGAGCGCATAAAACTATTGCATCTCCGTCACAAATTAAAAGTATAAATCAAATAATAGTTAAGCTCGGACTTCACAAACCCCGGGGGTGGATAGTGCTTCAACAGTGCGTTATTTGCAGTGCATAGAAGCCACGAAAATCAACATCAGCATGCCCGAGGTGAGTGGCCGGCAAAATACCTATCCAAATTCCTACACCGCATGCTAGGGAGAAAATATCTAAAACAATACAAGGGGGACACTATAACGGACTTTTCACCCCATGCATGGTGGTCACGACTCAGTCGGGCAAAACAGCCGCTATCGCCATTTCATCATTCGTTAGTCAGCAGGGTGCAACCACGTGCAGGTGAGACTGACTTGAACGTTTCAGCTTAAATATGTAATTCGACACTCCTTACACACCAAAAAGGCAATATAGGCAATGTTTAATTTTACACCAACAACAATAGGTGTGTTCCGGCAGCAACAGCACATGAGAGCCAGACTTTCACTAGGCTTAGCATGGCACCTTGGGCCAAATTGTTATTTAAGATCAGATGAATTTGTGGCTACAACGATAAAAAAAAGTTTTACGTACGAAGTTGCGGGCGGTTATTTATGGTCGTTACTTAAAATGTCATAATGATCCGAAAAATATCTATATTATTTAAAAAAAAATGTTAACTGAATTCGTTCAAAATATTAGGTCCTTACATATGAAATTGGCGTTTTGTTGAAATGGTCATTTTGATGTCAAATATCTGGCGTTTGGTTAGGAATTAAAATTTAGGCTTGTGTATTTCTGTTTCGAATTTAGTAATTCATTTGTTTTCACAACATTTGATTTATCTGTGACATTGTTCTTTTCACAAAACAGAAAACTTAAAATATCGCATTATTTACGAATATGAGTTCCATCGTGGCATTAGCGCTGCAGAAACAGCTCGAAGGATTAATAATGTATATGGGGAAGCTACTGTTAAAGAAAGTACGGTACGTTTTTGGTTACCAACGTTTTCGTAATGGAAATTTTGACCAACGAGAAACAAACCCCGTGGATGGCCAGAAACCCTAGTTGATATGAAGAATTAAAGGTGATCGTGAAAGCGGATCATTCGCAAACCACGTCACAGTTAGCGGCAGGCTTCGGTGTGAGTGATAAAACAATTTTGATTCATTTGAAATAAATTGGAAAAGTGAAAAAGCTCGAAAAATGGGACCGCATGAATTGACTGAAGCACACCAACAAACACGAACCTAACTTAACTTAATGAGGGAATATTCAATCGTATTGCTACTTATCACAAAAAATCGACCCTTTACGATAATCGGAAACGCTCATCACAGTGGATGAACCCTGGAGAACCGGTCAAATCCTGTCCCAAGCGAAAGTTGACTCAGAAAAAGATACTGGTGAGTGTTTGGTGGACCAGTGTTGGTATCATACACTATAGCTTCCTGGGATCTGTCCAGACGATAGCGATAGATCTGTATTGTCAACAATTGCAAACCATGATGGAAAAGCTAGCCGATAAACAACCGAGATCAATCTCTTTAGCCCACTGCTGCATTAGGACAATGCTAGATCCCATACTTTACGACAGACGGTCGCTAAATTGTAGACATGCGTCGTCATCCACCATAGTCCCCGGACCTTGCTCCAACAGACACCACTTTTTTTGGAATTTGGACAATTTCTTGCAAGGAAAAAAAAATAATTCTAGTGAAGCCTCATTAGGCCTCATTGGGCAACCGCCCAAACCGCCTCCAAAGGTTTTATTGATACTCACTTCCACAATTTCTTCAACAATGGAATCAATAAACTACCTATAAAATGGCTAAAGTACATACTTCGATTGATTAGATTTATAATTTCATAATATTTTTTTCGTTTTACTTTTTCCATAAAAAACGCTAATTTCGTATGTAAGGACCTAATATTCGAAATTATGTGTTCAGAGCAAAAAATTAAGCTCCCATATTCACATGAATGCACCCAGAACTTCCGTCGGAGGAGTCATAACAATAAATGTTTATTTTATTGATTTTCACACGGGCATACTACTACAATGCATCTCGCTGGTACATTGACGATCGAAACCTACTTCGACACAGTTCCAAGTTTCACGAATAAAATTACTAGGGAGCAACTTTGGCCAATTAATAACAATGAACTCGGTACACCATCCTTGCCAATACACCCCATTGCTTTGCTAAGTTTTTATTGCGACATAGTTGCATTCGTTTGTTTTTTTTGTGTAGCGCTTAGAACTTTTAGGACTTTATTCGTGTGATCGTAAAATATTGTTTGGACAAGTTTTTACGGTTACTTCTGTAGCATTTTATTTATTTTGTAGTGTATAAAATAATGTTAAGCGTTTGTAGGAATGGTCGTAAATATAATAATTATTTATTAAGTAATAAACCACATGGAAATTTACATTATAATATTCATAATTATCCATTGCTTTTTATGGGGACTGCCTCTACTTTCTACTGGTATTCCCGTAGATATATTTAAAACATAAAATTAGAAACTTAAAGGTGAAATGATTTTATAAAAAAAAAAACATAATTTGTTCTTATTGAGTATCTTTTGCTGGGCGGCGAGGCTCTCAAGGTCGATTATATCACGAACACCATACACATTGAAAAGCTTATTGATATTCGCTTTGGCGTATCGTTCTAGATATCTGATTATCCAACACATTTAAGGTTTCTTGGGCGGGCACTCTAAACAATGTGTTTGAATCATGATTAGAGAGTAAAATTCTCGGAAGCTATTGGAAGCGTTCCGAAGAACCTTCTAATATTATGTATTGCCAGTGTTTTCCAAGAACTTTGGAAGCTTTAAAAATATTTATTAGTAGTTTTTATTAGTAATCGCGCATAGTTTATATGTATATATAAAAAATATATGTACTATATCCATTTGGCGATTATTTATTCCCTTTCCCGATCTAGGATTTGCAGGTTAACAAGTATGACGACCGCAACTATTGTAAATTATTTGTTTTATTATTATTTTTGATACAGGATGTATGATAGGGTTCATGAAATATCAACAATAATAATAAATTATGATTGATGAACTATGCTCTAATTTGCCACCTAGGTACTTCAGACCAAACTCAAGTTGTTGACATTCAATCGTTTGGTTGATAACCTTGTGCAATTTCAAACATCTTAATAATTAAAAGCTATGACTTAAAGTCTAAGTTTAGTCTTGGCTATGTCAGACTAAATTGCAGGTTTAGTGTCGACGTTCATTAGAATATGCAGGCGCTTTTTTTAACACGATTATGTCGTCGCAGGGTTGGCGATATCTGTGGAGGGTGAGCTCGGGGCGAGGGGTTGCGTCACGTGCGAGGTCCGCACTCCGCAGCCCCACGCATGCGAGACCGCGGGGCGCCGGCAGCGCAGGCGCGTCCCCCGTCCGCCCTCGACCCGCCAGTCAGCCGCCGGCAGTCAAGCGTCCCGCCCGCCTATGCAGCGCTAAGACGCACGCCGCGAGTGCTTATCAAGTGATGTCGACTTGTGACTAGTGCCATGATCGTGCTCCGTTGTGCCCTGCTCGCGGTGCTCCTGGCCGCCGCCACCGCTGCTTGGCAGGAGAACGTTAGGCCTAAAGTCTTCGCACAATTAGGTGAGTCAAACCGATCAGAAATGTGTGACCAGAAATGCTATTGAACTCGATGCAACAATACGTTTAACAGTCCTTAAAAATATTCTCGAGGGATCCCGCGAGGATAGTAATAATACTATCCGTTACTCCCATAATGTTTTTGTTGTTCTGTTTGACGACAACGCGCGAACAAACACTCCATTCAAAAGTTCTCGTGTTTGTGTCAGAAGTGTCATGCTTTCAAAAGCGGATGTTAATGTTTGATAAGGATCATTAAGGAAGCTTCGGGTTTATTACATTTCAAAGTGGCTTTCAAATTACTTACTGGGAAATATGATCCTATCAGGACATTCACGTTTTAAAATTTGCTTACGGAGGTAATAAACTTCAGTCAGAACTTGTAAACGTAAAGATTTTTATTTAAATACTGTATGTTTTCTTCGTGTAATTTAAAAACTACTATTGATATAATATACCTTAGTGTCGTATTGAAAGTTTTATGTATATAAATATAGTCAATAAGAATCGGAGTATATATATAGTCCTTGCATAATTGTCAATAATAAATGAGTTTCTAATTAACGTAAGGTTAACTTTGAAATATACATATAGTTCCTTATCAGCATATTTTTAATCTCATTGACATTATAATAAATTTCTTTAAATATGTCCATTTGGTTTTCTTGTATTTGTTCGTTCATTATTGTATTTTACTAAAGGAATTTTCGTGTTTATTTATCAAACAAACAAAATGACTTTCGTAATAGGCATAACGAAGTTTTCATTTGGATCATCAACAATTATGACATTTGAAATAGAATAACACACAAATGACTCTAAAAGTGAACCTCGCGGTGCACCCATAACGAGACATAGTCACGCGACAGTTAATCCAGCGGGAATAAAGTCAGAGTGTACAACTGCCGCCATTGTTTTATTGTGCAGTCTGCATTGCGGGGGCCGGCCACGTGGCTCTGATTAATGCAACACAAAGCGAAGCAGTTTGTTTTACGCTTTGCAATGTTACACTTCGTTTAGTAAACCATGCTAAATTTGACATAGCTGATGAAATTTTATCTATGCCTATAGCAATGATAACACGAATATGAATCTGAAACTGCTTCTAATTGTACAGCCTCTAAATGGAAACGCTGACGCCATTGTATCGCCAAGACGCGAATGTGTCGAGCGCATATCCTGTCTCATATCCGGCTATTGTTCAAAGCATATTTCTTTTAGATAATGCAATGAAATTTTAATGAATGCATTTATTAGTTGTAACTGATGACGGGAGTACAAACAAAATACCTCTAAGTAATTTCTAGGTCGTAACGGAGTAAAACACTGCACAGACAGTTCATAAACTGAGTTAATTAGAATACAACCATTACAGTGTTTGATTTAGGCACTTATAGTGTGAGAGTCAACACCTCTGTAGAAACGTTATATATCCGCCATTCGAAATTGAGGGGGTGAGTTTGACCGCGTGATGTAGTTTAATATATAATTTCGGGTCAACAAGACTCGGACGTACGAAATGACGTTTTGTGTGGTAATAAAATAAGAGTAGAAACTTCATGATTCAGTTATACTTAGATCGAGATGACTTTTGAACTCTTTCTGAAATACAATTTTTTATATCGAGAAGAGTTTAGACAAAAAACCTTCAATGAAAGCCGTTTACTTGTAGGTCGTGTGGTTGGTGAGGGTGATGTACTTTTTATAGTTGTTGTGTGAAACCAATTTCTTAACCTAAAACTAGGTTAAATCATCTACATTTTTTTTTAAGAAATCGAGATTCAATCCAGAGACAAGTGCTTTTGATCAGTTACTTAGACTAAGATTTAATGAAAACAGTTTTAAATTCGAAAAACAAAACCTATTCTTTTATTTTTATTTTTAAGTGTCGAAATCTGTACATTGAAGATATTTGAGAAAAAATAACATGGGGGTTAGAATGATGGACAGAACACATTTCGATAATTTTTGAAATTTTTGCCAATCTGTTTATCTGTCTGTCGGTATGTTTGAACGCCATTCACGCAAAACCTATTTGACTGAATTTAATGAAGAAAATACATTTAGGATGCATTTTAACAAGTATGGACATTTGTATGGTCTATAAATTGCGTTTATGTACTTATAAAAAAGTAATGTATGTGTAAATAATACTGTAATATATTTTGTGTATACAGTGAAATTAAATTAAACCATACGAAATTAATCTAAATTATTATTTTAACTTTTCTTAATTTAAAAGTTCTTATCTTTGAAATAATAAATAAATACTTATGTATAGAGAGGTTTATAGGTATAGATGGCGCTACATGCTATATTTTAGGTTTATCATGAAAACTATCATGAATTTGGTTTCATTTTTATTGTTACGTTTAAATTCATTTCGTAGATTTTAATATTGTTTTTAAATTTGTAAAACTATTAGCTATTTCGTTCTACATTTCTACGGTGGGTGTCATAATTTTTTTTATTTTTTTTGCGATATCGAGATTTTATGAAATTATACTGAACAAACATATTATACTACTTTTAATATATAATATATGATATTATAAGTAATTATAATTACTTAATACTTTCCATTATAACATATGTTACTGTCAATCGCTGTAGGTACCCCATAACAAATATTGACACACATAATCCTCCACTGGTTATTTATTTATTATTTTATAAATACAAAACTTTCAATCTTCTGCCCAAAGGCACGGCTCGTCTCAACTACTTTAAAACTGACTACGACAAAATTAATTCTGAATTAAATAATATTGCATGGACGGAAGTTTTTTTTTTTTTTTTTTTTCATTCTCTCGATGTAAACGACACGGTTGATAACTTCTGTAAAATATTGTACGAAATCATTGAAAAACACGCCCCAAAAATTAGCTATCGATGCAATGCACGATCGGCAGGACGCGTGATCTATGAAAGAGAAACAGGCATAATCCATAAAATAGTAAACCTTATACTTTAAGCTTTAAGTCTGAAATTTTTTCTTAACGTTTAGGTAGGAATTTAATAATAATATGAATTTCTAATTAACAACAAAGTTTCAAAATTAATCCTTAATTTTAAAACAAAAGGTAAATAATGTCTATGCCCGGTTCCTTTGATTTAGCGCAGGAAAATTTATGGGTGACATGAACTTTGATAGTTTTGATGAACTGCAATATTTTCTGGACATTCCATATAACTTTAGATAGCAGATTATAAAAATAAAAGAAATACATACACGCCGACAAAATCACTAACGTTATAACAATCTTCATAATAAATATTGAGAAATATTTATTTGAAAATTACCTCTATGATATCTATGTTATATTTAATATGATAATCATTTTAATTAATTAATTTGGAATACCTACAACTCACAAAACAAACATAATGTAAACTTGTAAAAGTATAAATGAAGGAAAGTTCTGTGATTTCGATATTTTACCTTAAAAAGCGCATTATGATATAATATCGAAAACACGAAATGAATACGTATTAACTATATTAATTAGTCTCAAATACCGAGATTCGAAAAAATCGTCGGGCATCCGTCAAATACATAGATTTAGAAATATATATTTTTAAATGTGATATTAAAAATCAGTATTTACCAGTATATAATATTATCCATAATAAGAAAAAAACATACGTAAACAAAGTTAATTATCTTATTGAATATTTTTATATACTTTGCTTTTATTACATGTATTTGATATAACTCTCTTATAATTTATTATATAAAGATTTATTTACAACTAATAAATATACGACTCATAGATGATATTGGTGTAAAGCACGCTATAGTTGAGAATTGATAAACTTTGACTTTAATAAATGTATTAGATTTTTACCCTTATAATTAACTAGCGCTTCTCCCGCGGCTTCTTTTGCTTCATAGTTATGACCCATCTTTTTTACTTTCTAAAATAACTGCTAAACACCAAAATTCATATATATATATATTCATATAAATATGGATTTGCATACAAACTTTGATCCCCTTTTTCACCACCTTAGGGGTTGAATTTTCAAAAACCCTTCCTTAGTGCTCACCTACAGTGTAAAATAAACCCACATGTATATTTTCACGGTCCTAGCCCCAGTAGTTTGGACTATGCATTGATATGTCAGTCAGTTAGTTATCTTTTTACATATCTCGTAGATTATATCAATTTGAATTATTTACAACTATTAAACATACAACTCATAGATGTTATTAGTGTAAAGTACGTTGTAGTTGAGAATTGGAAACACAATAACCTAGTTCGTGAGCAATGTTGCCGTACTGTTGTCCGTTACCAACAGATATCATTACATCTAACAAAGTATGTCATTAAAATTACAACTTGTAATGTAATGTCAATGAATAAATATTGATAGTAAGTATACGCTTTAAGTGGCGTACTAACTGTATCCTGTAAAATACTTTTAAGAGTTGTAATTGCACAGAGTTTTGAGTTTTAATCAATTTAGTCTGAAAGTTGAAGGGTTTTAAGTATATTGTGCTTTTGTTATAGAAGTCTAGCTTGCTACGTACTTCGTACATTTATTGTAGTGTTTTTAAAAGTTCGCTATTCAGTTTATTAAATTATATTTGAAAGCAAATCTCTGTTTCAGTACATGTACTTACATAAATAATCAAAAATTGTTCAAGATGCAATATGTACGTAGTTTTTAATTAGAAATACGAAAAATGTTATAACAGTGTATTCTTGATTATAACAATAAAGTAAGTTTATAAGGTATTTTTCTGTTCAATCAAAAATAAGCTTTCTTCATTCCCTATTCTACATTTTATACTCATTCTATAGGTAAATATTTATATAATTTTAAAAGAGGTCTTTGTAACTATAGTATTGTATTTATGTCTACAGTCTAGACCGGTTATGTGGGAAGCCGATGAATTATTGAGCGAGGATACTGGAGAATTTTTCAATGAGTCAGGCCAATGACTCACAATGCTCAAGACAATCTACCAGTTATTATTATTACATTCGAAATTGCATCTCAATCAAAGTTATTTAAAACGAAAATATGAGGTTCAGTCCCCCACAAAATCCAATATGCAATAGATAACTAGGAATTTAAACGCGCCCCCCAGAGAAAAAATAATAATTTACGGACTCAGATCTAAACAGGTGTCACCAAATTCTTCAGCATTTTTATGGTCTTGCGTAATGTCACCCTCCGTCACGCTAACTGTACGGATTATGGAACGTTTAAGTATACCTGGTGAAGTAACCGGTCGTTTAGGTACAAACTTAAGAAATAAATTACATAACAGGATAATGCTTTTATATCCAGAAAGGTTTTGTACGTGTCGCATTTTACCTTATGAGTATTTATTGGGTCATTCGTCGGGAACCGATACTCTGGGGAGCTGTTATGCGGTTAGGGTGCATAATGTTGCCATGATTGTGTAACTGTTTATAAAAGCATGCCATAGCGTGCAATTTATTAAGTTTCTGTAAAAGCTCTTGAGGAGTAGGTAGTCATTGGACTGGTTTACTCGTATTATATTTCTTGGTAGTTGCAAGACCAGTTTCAGTAGCTCATTAGTATTGATAGTTGGTTATTAAATTTTATATTATTTTAAGGAAAAGGCTACCTTCGTCTTTCTTAGAGATTAAATAAGTCTAAACGACGTCAGAACTTGTGGATGCAAAAAATAAATGGGATTTGGTGGCATAATTCCGATTCTCAGTCGTTTCTCTAGTACCTATTTAACTATGCTATAAATAAATAGAGTCATGGTTTTACTACTTTAATTTACATTAACCAAATATAGTGTTTGATATCTATTTAGGCTGCCGTGATTCTCGTTATGGTGTATGTTGATTATTTCTTGTAAAACGATCAATCATTATAAATCGTTTATTAGGGTAACTCATTCAATAAAAATAATAGCAGCGACGCGATGTAACCGCTAATCAAAAATGGTACAAAGTTTAAAACAATCATTGGTCGTTCAATCGTTATGAATCGACATGAATGTGGGCAAAGTGCAACACGAAATGTGTTTAATGTTGTTGCGATACGGTGACTAATAGAATGTACAGAGTCTTCATGAATAGGGAGCAGTAAATGATGCTTTATTGAAAAGTAGTAAGGTAGTGTTTTGTTTAAATTGTAAAAGAGATGACTGGGACAAGTAGCACGCACGTGCGTGCGGCGCGGTGCCGCGACTGAATCGGGGCGCGGGGGATCCAGATATGGCGCCTCCCGGTGGGAGAGGAACAACTTTATGATGACGCCACGCATTGTCTACACAGTGTGGGATTTACTGTATTTCGTTTTTTTCTCTCGATACACATATTATATGAACGATACTGATCACAAATATGCCATTAATTTTTTTTTGTCCGTCAGTCTGTCTGTTTGTACGTCCGGATTTAACTCAAAAACGGCTTGACCGATTCTTATGAAATTTTGTACACGGGATGCTTATATCATAGGTCAGTTCATAGGGTATAAGAAATTTCAATATTACTTTTAGATAATGTAAAAAAAATATTCAAAAATATATATTTTCGTTAATTCAGTTATGTACAGGGGAAGTATAGGTCATTATAGTCAGTACAGTCAAGTAATGAGAATTTTCAATAACACTTTTGGGAACCGTAAAAAAAAATGAATTTACAAAAATTTAAAATTTCATTAATTCTTAACCGATTTTGATGAAATTTTATACACGGGAAGTTTAACTATGTATTTACATAATTAATGGGCTATAAGAATTGTCAATATTACTTCTAGAATTCAAAAAGTTTAATTTTCATCAATTCTCAACCGATTTTGATGAAAATTGTACACGGGAAGTACATGCCACTCCTCAATTGATACGGCATATGAGTATAAATAAAGGATTTCAATAATTATTTCGTAGTAACAAACGCGTGCGGAGCCGAGGGCACACCGCTAGTACTCTATCATTAAGACAGTTGCATATACAGGACGTTCGCTAAATTATGCGTTTCTTTTGCGGGAGTGAGTAAAAGTTTTTTTTAATGCAAACGTTTGCAAATTAATGAAGAAGTATTTGGATAAATATTAAATTTTATTTTTCTCATTTAAACATTTTACTCCGTTCGTTTTTGTGTCCGGTGCAGTTTGGATCACATATACGATACATAAATTAATATCAACAATGTATGCTTAAAACTTTTGTACATTCTAATAAACAATTCTATATGTTTGAAATGTGGAATATTATTTTATATATTGTCGGATATTCTCAACAAATAGAAAAAGAAAGTAGCGCAATCGATAACACCAGCTGTTCTGTTCATAATTCATATTCGCATGAAAAATGGGTTCGAATCGGAATCAAAGGAAGATGGCGGATGAATGGTGGTTTTATCCAACCCTTGCTGTTGAGGGCAACGCAAACATTGGTTTAGTAATAAAAATATTTGTCCAAATCCTCAGCGGGAAAAAGAAGCGTGCCTTTTTTTCTAAATAGACCCCGCAAGCGTATCGAGTCTATTGTTGTACTGGTTATATAGTTTTTAAACCGGGATTAAAAAGTAACTAATCATGGGCCCGATATGAGATGAATATGAAGTTGGTTCAAAAGTATTTCGTTCATTTAAAATGATTGAAAATGTAAAATCATAAGTACATATATATATTTCTGTGCTGTTTTTAACGATACACAGAAAAGGTTTTATTGTATTTTTTTTTTATTTCATCCTTTAGTACCCATAAAAGTATAGTTGAAGGACTTAATGCTAAAAAGCATTCTCTACCAGTCTTCTAGGGGAGCAAGTGAAAGGCGGGCATAATGTTTGGTGAAATAAAACCACAGTTATGCTGGTGTTACGATGAAAGATCGGTCGTGAAAATTAGTATAATGACTTGGTAAACGGAGAATTAAAGAATCAGAAGATCCTATTAGCTTTCCACTGTGCATATCTGCGAGCGATTGTAATAGTGTTTTTAAATATTTAGAAGGGTTGGGATTATTAATTACGGAAAAAGAAGGAATCTTACATTCCTACGTTGCCGAATCAGTAGTCATTTCAACCTGGCTCGGTATTCAGATACATGATCAGACTTCTGAAGACGGAAGATGAAACGGATACAGTTATTGAATAAAGGATTAAATGTATTTAAGACATCTTAATACACTAATTTAGATTATTTTTTATTTTATAATTACGTCTACGAAGTCTTGGGCGGTTTTAAGTTAATCTAATCTCTAACTGTTAGACTAAATGAATGTAAAACAACATTTTCGTATAAATAAAAATCTTGTTTGCATCTGTTAGTGATGCTATAACTGCTGAAGGACTAGACCGATAGAGCTCATATTTACATTATTATATTTGTTTTATCGAGACGATAGTTTAAAGATATGTCAGGATCCGATAGGTGGCGCTGTGGTCGAGCCATGAATTACCGAAAAGAGCAGAACAACGACTGCCGGCCCAGCTAGTATTTTTATATAAAACGTTTCCAGCACCCGTGCTGTATCAGCTACGAGAATAATATTGAAACCTGTGTACATTTAGGGGTATATGTTCTATTATGAATGTCATTAAAATTTGATTGCTTCTTAAAATGTTTTCATAAATTATTTTTAACAATATGTTTCATATTCATTTCAATAGCAGTAATCAGCAATAAATCTTCATATTCGTCCTCATTTGCAGTGAAACGCGTTTTAAACCCCTTCTCATTTGAAAAGGTACCAATGAATGGTCCCGAGTCAATGGGTCGTAAGAAATGGGCCAGTGACATGAGGCAGTAGGCAAGTGAAACGTGTTTAGCGTCCAATTTATCAAGACACCTGAGAGCTTAAGAAATCCGAACGGTATTAAATCAGGACATCTGAAGACTTTGGGAGTGGACTTAGTATTTTGCTAAGGATTTTTCGTTTCGTGATTTAAAGGAACATTTATTTTTATTCTATTGTTTATATGGCTTATATATTACTATTAAATTATAGTACTATTTACAAATTTAAGTTTAGTATTAATATTTAGGTATTTGTAACAAAAAAAATTCATGTTTAACTATAAACACGTGCTATTAATAAAATTGTATGTCATGAACTATTGAACTATATTCTTCATATGTTATAGTTTACTGATTTTATAGTTAGCTAGTAGGTAGTTTAGAATTTACTATGATAAACAAACCTCAAAATGTAGTAACATTTTAAGTTTTTACTCGTAGCACCTTATTATCTATAACGCCTGCCTAAAATTATATATACTTTGGAATTGATTGGATTACTTTGGAGATTTGTCTCTACTTGGTGAAATTGGACTGGTGGAATTCCTTCACACTACAGATGATCGCAGCCAAAAATAATCTTGTGTTGTAATCTTGGTGTGAGTAGGGTTTCTAGAACTCGTTTGAATTCAAAGAGAAGTAGGCACAGGGAAATTTTTTGGAGATTTTTTCTCTACTTGGGTAAGCCCGACTGGTGAAATAGAATACCCCTTCTATAAAGAAAATCGCGGCCAAATAACTTTGTGTTGTGTTCCTGCTATCAGTAGGATTTTTAGAGCTTTTTGGGGAAGAAAGAAGGGCGGTGTTCAAGGTCGGCAAAGCGCTAGTTTGATATCTAAGGTATTACAAGTATCCATAAGCTACGGTAGCTACTAACTAACAGGCGTGCCGTATGATTGTATACCAACTTAGTTGTTTAAAAAAAAAAAAGCGAAAATAAAATATAATACATAGTATGTTAAATTTATGTTATAATAGAAGACGTAAATGTGTGATTTAAATACTATAGAATTATATGTATTTTAGGATTTTGTACTAAGCTGATGTTATGAAGCGGCGTTGTAGATCTTCTTAAACTGGTGGCAGTCCAAGCTCCGTTAATGAGGCAGGTGGTTCTTACACAATGTGCTCCAGATACAATGGGAACATAGCGGCTGGGGGGTTTATAGCACCCGCATGTATCGTGAATGTGGAATTGTTAATTTTGATTTATTATTTTAAAACGTATTATTATCGCCTGCGTATGTTCACCGTATATCAAATTGAGATCAACTAGATTTGTATTTAGTTTGTCCTCTATAACAGAATAATTAAATCGTCTACAAATAAGGTGTCTCTCACGTGTGTTTATCTGTTATAACTATAACCTGTACAGTTTCATTACGAGAAGGCCCGTGTCAAGTACGACTCAGAAAAAAAGATTAATAACTTTTCCTAGTAATATTTAAGTATTATTGTTACCATAGTGCTTTGAAAGATCGTGACGCTCCAATTACTAGAAGATTTCATATAAATTCGTTGAAATGACAAAGTATGAGCGAATGCAGGTGGATTTTAATCAAAAATGTAATTTATCCTTGATTTTGTATGAGCAATTTTGCTGTTAGATAAATACGTATATTATAAGTAGGTAATTTTTGTACATGTATTGCAGATTATTTTAAACAAAACTCCATTTTTTTTGGAAAAGGTACATTTCCTTTGGTAATTATATACTTCATACATATGCTAAAATCTATTTAAGTCTAATTCAGTTTTGTATTCTATTGAGTAAGGCTTACATTTCTCTTAAACTAGTATGAAAATAATTTTTACGCCCACTAACCCAATGTTTAGAAAATAAACAGATATGGTATGTTTTTTTTAACATAGCACGGCAAATTGACAGTACGTTACCTGATAGTGAACGCAGTTCAATCCAACAACATTGGCGATCAATGTAGAATCTACAATACATCGCCAGTCGTCGCTGTCATTAGAGGAGAGGCATAAATATTGGAACAGGTGCACGCAATAGGTATTTTTTGATACTAGGAAATACTAAGTCCACCTGAAATATAATTATGTATGTATGTATATATCTAAATTAACTGAATTTATAAATAATTTTATTTATTTTATACAGATTACCAGTTATTACAACGTTACACTCGTTACGACCAGAAAAACACCTAGTATTTAGTAATTTTATAGGTATACATGTACCACAGTATGTACTATGTACGATTGTTTAAAATATAGAAGGAAAATTAGGAGATTACAAAATTTTTTTAGGTACTATTTGGAACAGGTAATTTTACGTCCTAGGACCACGTACTTCTAGTATGAAATTTATCTAGTACGACGCACCTCTAGCTGTTATGTTGGCTTACTCATATATCCCTTTATGTTATGTTTGAAAAACTCAATGTTGTACAGGAGAGATCACACTGGCTAGGAGTTCCACAGCTTCACAGTACGGCAAAGATATTTACGGTTTGTTTACCATGTTGCATATAGTGTTAAATATCTTGATTGACGAAATTTCTCATAATAGATAATTATATTTTAATGCTTATCACCCAGATACACATCTCCTTTCTCAAAATAATACAGATTTATGAAAAACAAAACTGTTTTTGCAATACCACTTCAAAGCTGCTGCAGGAAACATCAGTCATACGACGAATGCATTTAGTGCACTAAAAATAACAAAACACTTGGCCCTTTCTAAACTTGAACTTGATGTGGGATCACTGACCGAGGATGGGCCACGATAACTGTGCTCTAGTCTCGTCGAACTGGCTTCCTCACGCGTTTTATCATAATGTAATAGACTCATATTTATATTTTAGTTTTATACCTAAATTTTATCGTGTAGTAATTGCTTATTTTCAAATTAATAATGTAATCATAATTAGATATGTTATGCGAATATTACAAAAAAAATCTTAATATCTTGATCGTAATATAATTATTTTTATTTATGAATTTTTAGTTAGTTTATAAGGCGGCGAAATAATCCAAATATACAATATAACATTTGTTGTTGGACATTTTGTAGTGTATGGCGTATTAATTTCTTCCGTGTGAAAATAAAAATATTGACAAAAATTACTCTAGTTATTTGTTAGTCATAAGAATAGTATCTACAAACTATAGAAGTTATAAGTAATTTTAACTTTGAATATTCGTACCAAAAATATAAATGTCTAACCTATAATTGTGTAACATGATTTTAAAAAGGTCAATAATAAGATCGTGGTTATCAGTAAATAGCACTAGAACAATGAACCGCCATTAATATTATTAATTCATGTATTACATTTTTAATTTAACAAAGCTGCACTTGCTGTTCTGCCAATTGAGAGCTAGTCCGTCAAGTTATAGCCTGTTACCATCTTGGACCACGTCATCGTCACTTAATATCAGGTGAGATTGTAGCCAAACGGTATACCTACATAGGATTAAAAATGTTCAGTGACCAATAAACGGTTTTAGGTAGCTTTGTTATTAGCAAAATAAAAAAAAAAACATTTATTTTAATCTGCAGGTCTTTTAACAGTTGTAAAATTGTATTCAGTAGTATAAAAGCGCATACCACATTAACCTGTCTTACATAGTATCATTTTCTGAAGGATTGTCTTTAAACTCAACACCTTTTTAAATATCATATCTTTTCCAAATCGCATTTTCTTACAAAAACGTACTTTAGCCTTTTTAGCACCCTTTTTTATAACTCTCCTTTTTTTATTATTCTAACTTTTACCCATGTAAGCAAATTGCCAGTGTCAAGTGTGACAAATACACGTTTTACGAGTTTAGTTGCCAATTTCTACACGCAAATAACATTGAATAATATAATGTAATATTACCGACATGTTACTTGTTAAATATTTAAATTGGTTTCAGCAACGTTTCGGTAGCAACACGAGTGCAACTAAATGGAATACCAACATCAACTATCGATTACTCTATATCGGGAATGTCTGCGATCACTCGTACCAACGCGCCGAGCCGCCGCTGCCAGAAATAATGTGTCTCAAAACATTACTGCTATCTTATTATTTTTAAAATAGCACACTTTAATCTAACGATATTTGCTCGTGTTTATATTGAAGGGACGATGGCACAGTGGTAGTGTATCCGGACATCAGCTCGATCTCCTACAATGAGGCGGAATTTTTGGTGAAGGAAAACATTGTCCCTTTCATAACAAAACCACACACGCTAGACTCCGGAGCCAAAGCTTTACAATACTCCATCTTGACACGAACAAAGAAATTTCCTATGTCTTATCTTTGGTGCACGGTGAAGCTGTGGAACTGTCTCCAGGACAGTGCGTTCCCTCCTTCTGGCAACATGGAGACTTTCAAACATAACATGAAGAGACATGAGTGACGACTGACGGTGGATTGTGACAGTGGTCGCAGATATTAATGGATTGCACTATGGTCACCATCATGTACAGATTCGTTACTTAGCCTAGCTACGATAAATAAAAATCGTGATGATATCGTAGCATGCTGGTAGAGTATTTTTAACGTTCGCCTGGCATCTTCAAATTGGTAATCTGTTCTAACAACTTTTTTTATGGGAGCACAGCAAAATGACGGCAATGTGCTGATAGCAAGCTCAGTACAATCCAAAAACAACCCTGCAACCGTGTTTTATGGAGACCAATGCTTGACATCCCTTTTTTATTGCAGGTTCTTATAGTCTGAATCAATTCAAATGCGAGAGTAAAACTCCCGCGTTTATATTATGCATAGATTCTGAGAAATACAATATTGAAAATAATTTTTGTCTTTGGAATAAGTAATTAAAAAAATCATAACTTATAAAATACAATAAAAAATCATCAAATCAACACAGGTAGTAGATAAAACCATCGACAGCGTATATTTTAGAGCAATTACTATTATTATTATTAGCAAAAGTATATAAGTTAACCATTAAGTAATTATTTGATTTTTCTTAATTTTGTTTATTACTTGAATAAAGAGTCGTTTTAGGACGAGACTTTTCACTAGGCGGTTCTTTCAGACGTCTTATATGCGCCCTAATAATATCACGACTTAATTCCAAGGATGAAAATCGATTGTCAAAGAGTAAACTAAGTTCAAAATCGTAGTAATATTACTTAATGTAGCCTTTTTGTCCATGTTTTTATCGTCGATAAAGTTCTATGAATTCGTAACATGTTCAAGAAACAAAAACAACAGAAACCGCTGATATTTCGCTTTTATTAAAGTTATTGTCTGCGCCCGATCTCATATCGTTACAAGTGTGGCTTTTTATGACATATGTCATACGTAATTGCTTAGGAGCGGTGGCATCCCTCGGGTTCCTTTAGCAGACTTTGACGCCTGTTGAGCGATTATAATCTTTATAGCATATAAGCGCTAACCGTTGTTGGAGCTCATAATAAATGTAATTTCATACTAGTTTATTACTAGTTTGGGAAGTGAATCTGCCCACCGAATAATTTGGTCTCGTTCGATTGGTATTTTTGCGTTTAAAATTTTTGACGCAATGTTGACACTGATTATGTTTTAAAGAAAAAAGGGAATGGGAGAACTTATGTACTTATTGCTTTACTATCTTCACCACAAAACTTATAAAAGCTCAATAATGTAAATTTATTTTATTGACATCTAGCGTTACAATTATGAACTTCATAGTCAACTAAAGAGCATTCATAATAATTAATCTATACAATTAATAAAATTGAAGTGTCTCTAATGTCAAAATAACAGTTTTTTACTGAATGCATATGAAAGTATATACAATACCTACAACAAATAGCCCATTTTTAAAAATTTGGTCTGTCTGACTGTCTGTCTGTTCCGGGTAATCACCGAAACGGTTGGACCGATTTTGACGGGACTTTCGCTGATAGATAGCTGATGATATAGGGAGTAACTTAGGCTACTTTTATTTTAGAAAAAGAATTAGGGTTCCGCACAAATAAAAAAAAACTGGTCATGGTGAAACAATTCGGGTGCTTAAATGGCTTATGCTGAGTAAACCATAAGAGATATAGCAAATTAATGTACTACATAATCATAGGCATTAAAAACACCTACAAAAACATCCAGGAGAGTATACATCTATCTTCTAAGCAACACCCACAATAAGCATTTTTGTCTTTAAAATAGCCGGGAGCGGGGGAGCAGGATTCGCGCAGGCATTCTGTAGTCCACGTGAGTGAAGCCACGGGCACAGCTAGTAAATCAAGAAAAAATATAGTGTGATTATCTTCACCACAATAAAACAAAACCCTAATCAAGCACCTTCATAGTTTAGACTTCTAGTTACAATATGTGTTGTATATAGTAAAATTCGCTGTCATAGTTTTTAAAATGCGCCTGAAAAAGTATATCTTGAAAAAATTATTTGATTAGACTAGATTACTATTAGCTTAAGAATCAGATTAAAGAAACTCTGTACTAAAAGGTGAACTAGAAGCGTTTGCTGCAATATTTTGCAGCAAATGCGATGTGGAATAATTTGACTACGTCGTTAGTTAAGTCACAACTCAGAAAAAGAATGCGACTTTGCGTACGGAATGGGGGAAGTCACTTCGAGCAAGAACTTTAATTAAACAAAATTACAAAATGTCTTAATTGTTACTTCTTATTCATTGTCAATTATTATTACTACTAAACTGTTAATGGTTCTAAATTTTATTTTAAATTTCTATTTTTTGAATTTACATTGAGTACATATTATTTTTAATTAATTTTATGGAAATTTTAAAGAAAGACCTCAAGTTTAGTTCGAATACGAATTTCTGCCTGGTTTCTTTGTGAGCATTTTTTTTTCAGTTCTTTTAAAGTAAGTTCCTAGTTTTTATGCATTGTTGGAAAGCTAAGAAAACGGTTATGTTTTTAAAATAATCGGTAAGTCAAGTTTTATATGGTTTTATTTTTATTTTTAAGGCATTTTAGTGGAAAAAAAACGCAATTAAATATTGAAATAATATCGTCTTTCGTCTCGAATTTTTAAATTTGGACCAATAATAGTTGTTTTAATATTGATAAAATAACCAGTGTTTAATCGTTTTTATAAATAAGAAGAACAAATGAGATTTAAAAAGATACAATTTTTTTATGTTGCATTTTTGACTTATTTTCAAAAAAGCTAAAAAACATGGTAACTCAAAAATGTTCACTTTTGCTTAATGCATATGGGGATCAAAATTATCGCAAATAGTCACCCCTATCACCTCCTAACGGTAATACGGCGAATTACCAATAATCCTGTATAAAAAGAAACCATGCGTGACTGACTGATTGATCTATCAATACAGAGTTCAGACCACTGAGTTGTTTGTGCTATTTGGCACACAGATATAGGCATCCGCTGAGAACTGATTTTTGAAAATACAAAACAAAGGGACACAGTCCAGTTAATTGTAAGAATCTATATTAATAAATCTGTAGTCCTGTCTGTACTTTTAATATTTTTCCAAAATTTCCCGATAGGCACATTATATGAACGATACTGATCACGAATATGCCATTAATAATTTTTTGTCTGTCTGCCTGTTTCTATGTCCGGATTTAACTCAAAAAGTTTGACTGATTTTTCTGAAATTTTGTACACGGAATGCTTATGTCATCGGTCAATTGATAAGGTATAAGAAATTGCTATATTACTTTTAGAAAACGTAAAAATTTGTAGACGGGAAAAATATATAATACTATAATTGCGAGGCTATAAGAATCGTTAAAAAGCATTAGAAATTGTAGATTAAAATACAGTGTAAACTCTTTATAACGAAACTCAAGTGACTGAGCATTTTTTGTCGTTATAGTTATATGGAGTGAAGTTTCAATATGTGGATTTTAACGCAAACCAACCAAGTTAGGCTCACTTCAACGTTATAGGGAGTTTATCGTTATAAAGGATAACGTTATAAAGAGTTTACACTGTAATAATTTTCAACAGATATTGATGAAAATTGTACACGGGAAATGCATGCCTATCCTCAATTGATACGGCATATGAATTCTCAACAATATGAGTAAATATTAAATTACGGGAAGTGTAAATAACTACTGCGTAAATAACAAAGTCGTGCGGAGCCGCGGGTACACATCTGGTATTTGATAAACCTTTTTGTACAACTTGTAAAACAATTTTTTCCTATTTCAGTCAATATAATTTTCATCTACTATCTCGTCGCTGTACACATTATTGGAAAAATAACAGAGTTTTGTTTCCTTCTTACTCCTTCGTTTTATTAAATGGTATTCACCATAGATGTAGTATAATAGTATTCACTATTCAGTAACGCGCCCCGCGCCCTCTTGTCATGTGCCAAACAGCTGCGCCAACCAATTTTTTACAAACTCCAACTTTTGACCCCACTTCACTTCAATTATTCATATGGGAATAGGTTTTTTATCGGTAACCTTTTACTCAATTTCAAACCTAATACCGTACCTAAAAGGTTTTTATTCAATGAGCTAATATTCCTGTGACCGTAAGATTAATTGCTTAGGACTATTTAATGAAATATAAAGTTAATTCTCTTTTTTTATGTTTTATACACGGTTTAACAAAGGTAAATTTTAAAATATATGATATACTTGTGTATAGAATTACTCTCTTAAATAACTGTGTTGTTAATTTTCCAGTACGACAAAACGTTTCGTATTCTCTCATACTTTTTTCATATTTCGTAAATACAAAGGAACTGTAATTATCAGCACAAAAAAGGAAACATTTGATTACTCTTAAAACGTATTAAAACTCATAGTAAGCCCCCAGGTCTATTATATTAAAAACTTAAATTATATTCTTTAGATTTTGTGGTTATTTAAAAATAAATGAAAGCAAATATAATTTATTGACTCCAATTTCTGTTTGGCCCTTCCTCTGTATTGCAAAGATAAATGCTAGGAAGATAAAAAAATCTCTATTAGTACAGTTTATAACAGAATGTAATTAATAAAAGCCTCTACAAATAATTATAAAAAACAAAATATATGAACTATGACAAAATCTGTGATATCTTTGTATGCATATTTTTCGTATTTTTTTGGTTCCTAGTGTAAGAAAGGACATAATTATTTTTTACTTTTTATATATTTTAACATATATACATATTTTAAGATAGTAGAGTATGTTTACTACTTTAAAAATTCATCAGGAAAGCTGAAATATGTAGGACTTGCCAACGTTTCTTTTATTGGGTCACACGCTTCTCTAATGTTTCTTGTGTGGGCATTCTGCGCAGATGTTCGCACGTTGTCTTTATTGCTTTACTTATATCGGATAAAAGTTATATTAATTTTTTCATTAGCTCTTAACCATTTATTAAATCATATAATAGGGAGGATACACTAAGAGGGAGTAGTAACTGAGTAGTTAAAATATCAAAAATATGTGTTGTCTTTGTCAGCTTCTATTATTTTAAGAATGCAGACTTTAAATAACAGAAAATTGGCGTATTTTTATTTCAATGATTCCGGGAATATGATTCATTTATATTGACGATTTTATTTGTTAAGTTACTCTTCAAGCTAATTTATTACTATTTTTGACTTGGATCGTTAATGATTATAACAATTTTCTGCAATGCATGTCACCTATTCTTGTATACAATTTACAAATATTTTTATATTGTATTTTTAGATCAAATTGCTTTCGTATATCTATTCAGGACCATGTTATTAAAAGTTTTGAGTAGTAGATATTGAAATGTTTATTGATTTAAGCACATTTTATTAATATGAAGATAACAAACTATGAGGTGATAGAAGTCTTTGGATTAACAAAATAATAATGGGTAAAATTTGTTTTCATTTACAATGTCTTATATTCTTTGTTCAAAGTACACTTTTAACTTTGTATTGTTATGAACAAAATGATCTGCTTGATAAATTGTGGGCTTGTAGCCGAAAGGAAGGAAACGATGAAAAACTTTAGGGAATTGTTTTCAAGCGGTTCCCTTTATAATTCGGATATCGTGTTCGCTTGTTACCAAAAATATGGCCTAGATAAATTCTGAAGTTGAAGAAAAAGTTGTGTCAACAAGTTTTGCAACTCGCGGAGAGGTTTCCCGAACAGTAATTAGGTATACAAGTTGTGCTTAAGTAATGTTTGCGTTCACGAAAGTATTTTATAACTTTCATTGAACAGTTTTACCTAATTTGATTGATTTGATTTTTTTTAATCAATAGTAATTTAGTTTGTTTCTTTCCTTGTTTCCATTGCGTTGGTAGGCATAGATTTAGTACTTCATTATTATTTTAAACAAGAATGAACGTTTGAATGTACCACTGAACACTTTAATATTTCTTTATTTATATTGACGTATTGATTGTAAGTGTTTGTAAGAAGTTTAGCAAGTTAATCTGATACATATTTGATTAATAGCTTTAGATCATCTATCACTGAATTAGTAGATATCTGTAATCCTGTAATGTACATAATCCAGTTTGAAGTGATGATTGTTCTGAAATAATGCATCGAATAGTGTAATTTCGGAATCTACCAAAGTCTGAGTTTTCGATGAAGGATACCATCATGTTGAAACCATAGAATGGTACTGTTTTTTTCAATTGTTCGCATGGTTCTCTACCACCCTCATGTTGAAAATCTACCACTAGGTAACTATATATGTAACCTGAGAAATATTCTTGAGAGCCAGTGTCCTTTCTAAGCTCACCGTGTAACATTTCCGACAACATTGTCACTTACATTTGGTTAGATTGTGATTAAACTGAAACTGTTTCTATTTTTTCGTTTTATTTTAAGACATACTAATAAGAACAAAACGGAGGTATACAAACAATATAATTTTTTTATGAACAATAAATAACTACGTATTTTTAAATAACATCTTCGATGGCTGCATAGGTACAGTTATAATACTTTGTTAAGAATAAGAAAAAATGGTATAAAAACTTTATCGGCTGATGGTGAAGATAAACATAGTGAGGAAACTAAAACGCATAAAAAATATTCTTACATTTTAATACAATCGCTTGTAGGAAAATATAGAACTACAGATTTCTCGGCGTGTAAAATCAATATCTAATCTATACTATATTAACGCAGTAGGCTATATACCTTCATTCTACGATCCTAAGAAGCGGAGTCTGTCAAACTGTAGTACGGGAAATGAAAACAAAGATCCATACTATACGTGGGTGTGTTGGCGGCGGTATGGTGAAGAGTTGCTCAAATAAATTTAACACGGATGAACCGTGGCGCGGGACCACTACTAATTAATCTATACCTATCTATAAATTGAAGTGTCTGTTTGTAATTCCAAAATAACAGTTTTTTACTAAACGCATAATATGAAATTTTATACGATACTTATAACTAAACATTTAATTTTTGTCTGTCTATCTTTTTATTCCGGTTAATCTCCGAAATGGTTGGACCGATTTTGACGGGAATTTCACTGGCAGATAGCTTATGTTATAAGGAGTAACTTGGGCTACTTTTATTTTAGAAAACGACTTTAAGGTTCCGCGCCAATAAAATAAAAAACTGGTCATGGTTAATCAATTCGGGCATTTAAATGGCTTACGCTAAATAAAACCCATGAGAGATGTATAATAATAAATAACACAGTGTAACTAACCGCCTTTTGTAAAATAACATTACAATCGCCAAAGCCGCTTACATTTCAATAAACTTAGTGGCTCTGAAAGCTAAAACCGAATGTGTCAAATTCCAACGCATTGCGCACATTGAATGAACTGGATTAAACCAATTTGCCTCCGCTACCTTACATCGCTTCACAGCATCATAATAGACCGCTGAACGTTTGTGACTATTTGTCTCACTGTAATTACTTGAGAGATCTTAATTACAGCCATCCGGCCCGTTTGATTGGTACCCCGCATTGTTTGTATTCTCAGCTAACAGGACAATTGCAACTGCACTTAGTCACGGGGGCCATGGGGTTAATAATACCTACCCGATGTTCGATAGATGTCGATGACCTTTGACACGTGATACTAATTGATTTCAGATGGTTCGCTCGATGTAACATTACACGTTTCTGTGTCGTGTTCGATGTAATCTAGATTGGTTTATCGATGTCCGATTGCTTGGTTATTGTACTTATATTATTTATAACTAGCTGTGCCCGCGGCTACGCTCGTGTTACCTACAGAATGCTGTCGATCGGGCATACGTGGGAATCGTGCTATTCCGCTCCCTGTTATATGGTTATCGTGGATGATTTTTAGAAGATAGAGGCATGCACACGCGGACTTTTTTGTAGGTGTTTTTAATATCTAAAATTATGTAGTACATAAATTTAATTTATCTTTTATGGTTTACTCAGCGTAAGCCATTTACCATTTTTTTTAATTAGCGCAGAACCCAAATTCCTTTTTTTTAAATAAAAGTAGCCTAAGTTACTCCTTATAACATTAGCTATCTACCAGTGAAAGTCCCGTCAAAATCGGTCGAACCGTTTCAGAGATTACCCAGAACAGACAAAAAAAAGGTTTTTTTTCTTACGTACCGTGTGTACTTTCATATGCATTTAGTAATAAGCTGTTATTTTTAAATAACAAATAGATACTTCAATTTTGTTCATTGTATAGATTATGTAGGAATTTTGTAAGAAGACTGGTGGCGAGATGGTTCTACAACATCATAAATCATATCAGAAAGACCTGGACAATGTTGGCACATATAGGAGTGGAGTAAAAGGGAGGAGGCTTATGCCCTGCAGTGGGTTGAAAATTGCTGTCCATGATGAAAGTTAATTAGTTTCCGTCTTCCATCCCTGATCCCGATATATGGGGTCAGGTCTTCTCACTTTTCTCCGTCAAATTAGTCTATGTTGGGTTTTCGGTTATATCATTTGGACTTTCTTGCGGTCTCTTTTTATATTCGACCAACCAGGTCGATGGAAGGCGAACTGGCCTCTAGTGCAGCTACCGAAATACACCTAGAAGTGCTTGGCGACAGAATTTCAACTTATGGGTGGTAGCTAGCCAGGTAGGTTTTAGAAAATGCTCTCCCAACATGCAAAACAAGCTGCATACTTAGTGCTATTTACTATTAGACAGCTACTTAGCTACTTACACAGATAAGTAATATTTACTTATCTTTGGCTACTTATGACCAATCTCAAATAGAATCGCAGTCCGAACTGAAGTTACTCAATGATACATTGCCATTCCTTGTCGAATGAGTTGGAAAAGCTCTTGAGCTAGTGCGGTTTATCAAGCACACCCTTCAGCCTAGAACATAGTAGTGCAATGGCTGTGGTATAGCAAACATAGATATAGCGGTTGTCCTTACACGGTTCCGTGCATCTATCCATTCACAAGTCCCATACCTTTATTTACTAGCTATACCTAAATATTTGTTTGCTAGTATCAGCAAAAAACCCTAGACAGCGATTACAGACTGTCAATAGATATTTAAAGTTAAAATAACATCAAATAATTTACTGTAAGTTATTGTGACTACTTACACCGAAATTGCAGCTATGAATTGTCTATCACAAAGTTGCGGTGAAAGCTCAAGTTTCTAATTTCGCTCGTTATATGCAATCGAGTAGTACAATACCACAGCGTATATAGTCGTGAACCGGTCTTTAATTCTAATAGACATAGATTGCTCTTCATTACCTTTAACTGCATCTATCGTACGACTGGTTTATTATTACTGCTAACAGCATGTCGACTATTGTTGAAATGTAATTAGGTAATTTTCTCATGAATATAACGTTTAGAGAGAAGTGTAGGGTAATGGAATTGCGCAGTGTCCAGAAATGGAATTCGTAGCGATGGTGGTTCAGTAGTTATAGCGTTCGAATCCTAATAAGCTACAGCATTGTAAGGGGGACACAGGGTGGCAAGTCATTATCTAAAGACTGCTTGGTTAGGTACCATACCCAAATCGAAAATCTGTTGCTAATGATCACTGCTGTGTTTAGCGTGAGATTTTGGCCAAACGCGAAATCTACAAAAAAAAAAAAAATATGTAGGATGGAGTCCTTCAACTCCTAAATGATAAATTTCACCATAAGCTACTAGATATGAGTTCAATGGACAAATTAATACAGTGCCCATGTAATTAATAAAATTTTATAAACACTTATAACGTAGTCTTTACAGATATCTCACAAAAAAGACAGTTAACATAAACTGCGGAATTAATTATTTTTTTTTAGAATTTCAGTCGTTCTTCTAAGAAAATAAATAAAGTAATTAAAATAAATTCATTAATTCCGCAACTTATAATAAGTTTTTTTTTATTATTATACTTCTGCACTATTAGCGCTAGCGAAACGGACAAGAACTCGGACAATTAAAACATGTAGTTTGTCTAGCTAGAAATTAGGACTCGGACGGAGAACAGTAGCGGTTCAACCAATTGCGCCAACAAATAGAGATAATTAAGTAAACTGTTTGATATAATTAAAAAAAGTAAAGTTATAAATTCTGAATGTTTAAAGTTGATTGTATAATATGCAATCATATCAAATACTAGCTGACCCGCACAACTTCGTCTGCGTCATATAAGTGAGAGAGAGAAAGGATTAGACAGAGTGAGTCGTAGGAACTGTATTATAGGTACCGCCCGCCTCCCACATTATTCTGAATAATAAAAATGCGCTCGCAATACTTGATCATTATTTTGCTGCCGAGTTATTTTAAAACTGTGATATCTCCTAAGATATTCGTTTAAATCAATTACTGTAAAGGGCAATTTGTTCAAAATTAAATACTTGTGATGAATAACGTATTTATTTCGTTAATACCATGTATATAAAAACACCTTCGCAAATAATTCATTATTTTGGAACAATTTTTATTACCATAAAAAAGGTTGTATTGAGTAAACCTTAAAAGATAGTCATAAGCTGTTGCGAACTTTTTTTTAGAACGTTTTAAGAGAAGTAATTCCGTCACACACTATTGTTACGTAACTTTAACCATTCACGCAGCGCACGCACTGGAAGCGTTCAAAATGAATAAATTTCCCCCGTTTTTGCAACATCTTTCATTAATGCTCCGCTCCTATTTGTCGTAGCGTGATGTTATATGGTCTATAGCCTTGCTCGATAAATGGGCTATCCAACACTAAAACATTTTTTTCCATTCGAACCGGTAGTTCCTGAGATTAGTGTGTTCAACAAAACAAACAAACAAACTCTTCAGCTTTATAATATTAAATATAAATCATTACGGTACTAGAGTTACTATATACTGCACAAGTAAATTGTACAGGAGATAATATATAGCATTAAAATAACACATAACTTATGTAATTGAAACTTATGCCCTTGTCTGGTATATTCAACTAGTAATAATAAGACGGAATGTGATGTTCAAACCCACGCGACATTACAATCGACGTAGGTACATTAAACATTGTTACGACACTGAATAGAAAATGTTATTATTCTCTTATATTGCCATTGGAATTCTTACAATTTATAACTATATTATTTATCATACTACACAGAGGTATACATATATTTTTATTTTGATGATATAAAACCAGTGAATTATGATTTAATTTTCTAATAACAAACATGGACGTAAAATATTTTGAAGTGTTCGTTTGACAAGAGAAATAGTAACGTTTGTACACGTCACACATATTATAGCTGCACATAGCAACCAAAAATCGATAGACATAGAAATCGGCCATTGCGGAACTCCTGCTTGAAGAGGATCTCAATCATTGATCCTTACTGCGCTCGTAAATTCAAAGCAAAAACAAAAGTTCTCTTCATCAATCGATTTTACTATCTTAGAATAGTAACTTTGACGGATTAAAACTATACTTTCGTCGGTTGTTACAGTGGATACAGAATGTAGTGTAGTTACAATGTACTAGATGTGATGAATTACTAAAAACCGCCATCGCTAAAGAAGATACCGCAACACATCAGTTAGTACATGACCACGGCCAAAAATTCGGGCAATTAAGAAGAAAATGTATACGCGTTCTAGAAGAAAGTAGTCTATCAAGTTGATTCGTTACTAAGCACTGAGTGTTTTCGGCAGCTGTTCTCAGACCCAGATTTATTCTAGAGTTAGTGTTACTACATTGCCAGTTAACAAAAGGTGAAACTATAATCATAATACAATTAAACAAATCTAATTACACCGCACTAGTCGTAAGAGTTCTCTCCTATCTTGAATTTTATAATATACAGTCTAAAATCGGGATCAGCTGGAGAACAATTTAATACTATAACAACATGTATTTATTTATTGGGAAATTTATAGAAGTTTCTAGAAGAATCCGATCCAGTGCCATTTATTCTGTTACTTTGTTTATTTTACAATTGTAATATCGTATTGAAGAGTAGGTAATATATGATTTTTTTTTTTTATAAATTATCATTATTAATTATGTCGTGTCGTTTGGGCAATTGCCACACAAATCGTATCATTTTTAACCCCCAAAGCAACAAAAAGGGGTGTTATAGGTACCATTATATGTTTGGCTGTGTGTCTGTCTGCGGAACCGTAGCTCTTAAACAGGTGTACTGATTTGAGGTTGTTGAGGTGTACAAAATTGTTTCATTCGTTTCAAGGTCATCAGCTCTTTACTAGCTGAGAAATAGATGTGATTATCATCCACAGGTCTGATTGAGTCGAGATTTGGCATTCTGTTACTTCAATGGTATTAGTATCATCTAGTGATCATCTGGAATATGTAGGATACCTAACTCCTCACCGACTTACAACACAAACATCGTATTTGGGCTTATTGAAATGGCCTCAATGAATAGGTTACTTATGTCGAAGTTTTATTAAACTTTTAATTTACTTTGTTACTAACAATGTTTCCTTAAAACGAAACGCTCAAGGACTAAACAGTATAATGTAAATGAAAAACAGAATACATCAACGTATATTTAATACACAAGTATTCATTCCGTAGCATCCAATATCCCTGAGGGTATCACCCACAAAAGATTTAGAACGTTTCAGCAGGAAAACGCTCTGTCAGCGTAAAAAACACACACAATGGCCTCGGGGCCGACAATGCGTACCATTCGCTGATCACTCGAACCGTTCCGAAATAACAAATGAATTGAGAAAATTCTATAGTCGATATTGCAACGTCAATCCGAAATGATCTTTAGGACATAAATAAGTTTTTTTTAGTATGGAGGGCACTCACAGGTGTCACTGTTAATTCCAAAGTAAGTAAGTGTTTATACTGTAATAACTAAAGCGCTGATGCATTATATATGTAGATATTTGGCATTCAGTCACACAACTGGTAGTTGTGCTCAACACACAAAAACGAACCTGCAAACTTTTGACTCAATAATAGCTTATTACCACTGTACCACGAGGCCGTTGATGTAGTGTAGTGTTAATAAAGTGAAGGTATAATGTTACAATACAGGTATATGTAAATATATAATAACAAAACTAATTATTACATAAACCTATATAAAAACTTAAGCTAGTCTTTATAATATATCTTTCTTTGGAAGCAGCTAGTACAAAAACAAAAATTTAGGTAATCCATTCGATCAGACAGTTGATTGTACTCTGATCAATTTATTTGACTTTCGAAAAGTCCTTTAAATTTTAAGAATCCTTCACAGATTATAGTTTTTATTGTATGTATGTGAGTGTTGGGCAACGAAAGAGACGAATGAAAGAACATTGCATGTGACAGAAATGCGAATGTTAAGATGAATTTTTTGTGTTAATTAGAATGAATAAGACTAGAAATTAATACATAAATGTGAATACTGAGTAACAGTTGATTGAGGAAAATTAAAGATCATTACATGTTGTTCCGACCCTACATAGGTGCGTTAAAGGTAAGAAATATAATTATTATATTTTTTATTGAAACTAACCTTGACCTTTTGTCAACAATTATCAGATATATACGTATAAATAGCATTTTATATAATACAGAATAAAACATTGTGCAAATAATTTCATATACATGAACTATAGATTTCAACAATAATTAATTATAAGGTTAAATGAACAAGAAACTCAAGTTCTATCTGTAGCTAATGATCATCGCGAAATACTTTTGTCATATCTATCAAACCGCGAAAGGGTATTCAGAAAATTTAATTTCCGCAGACAGATCGAACAATTCCGCTTCAGTGTCGCGTTTGTGGATAGTAATTGGGTCAACCCTACGGACAATAGACTCTGACAATGTTATTATTAGTAAGTAGATGTTTTATACCTACTTCATCTTTACATTTACCTAATGGGTTTCATGAATCTTTTGCTACTTACTCCAGCTATTTTGTATTCAATTTCAGGGCATGGGACTTGTTTTGCTTATATATCCTATAACTAGCACTTTGCCTGTGGCTTTGCTCGCGTCATAATTGACTTATGCCCCATATTTTTTTACTTTCTTACTGAAGTGCTATGTACCAATTTCCACACATCTACCTTAAAAAATGACGGATTTTCATATAAACTTTCATACACCTTTCACCCCTTTAGGAGTTGATTTTTTTTTTAATCCGTTCTTAGACGTCTACGTAGTAATAACTATCTGTGTGCTAAATTTCATCCCAATACGTTCAGTGGTTTGAGCTGTGTTGGATAGATCAGTCAGTCAGTCAGTCAGTCAACGTATCCTTTTACATACATTTTAGATTAGTCTGTTGGTTACAATATATCACTTTATTTAAGAATATTATTAGAGTTTTGTGATTATGATTATTTAAATAGTATAATGTTATTTTGATAATAATCAATAGTAATCCAAAATAGGCGTCTACTCTACTGTACATCACGTTATGCTCTTCTTTTATTCGATTATATAGTTATGATGAGTTGTGAAACTCTTACTAGATCAAACACTGTTGCATGTGATTAACATAAACTTAAAGTCGGTAGTTTATTTATATTCCTCTTTGTTATTGCTAAATATCATATTAGCTTATCAAGATAGGTATTTTTTACTGTTATTGATAGGTTTCATTGTCACTACCGTCACTCGCGGCGGCCAGTCGCTTGTCAAA
Organism: Saturnia japonica; assembly: GCA_033032175.1. Classification (NCBI taxonomy): domain Eukaryota; kingdom Metazoa; phylum Arthropoda; class Insecta; order Lepidoptera; family Saturniidae; genus Saturnia; species Saturnia japonica. Next base: position 11,826,934 of record CM065318.1, read on the forward strand.
ACTCTCGCTGGATCCACCTTCACGTCCACGAGATCCTCGAGATTCTTTATCGGACACGCGCTTCAGAACCTATCGCTCTGGTTTAAGATAAGGAACTCACTTCATATCTCAGCCTTGTCGGCGCCAAACAGCACCATAGGACAATAGGACCGGTGAGTTAGCATGCCACTTGTACGTTCTTATTCTCTTCACCGGTTTCAAATTATTCAAATAACACTGTACTATGGTTCTCTGCAGTGTTTTATTCATGCGTAGATATTAAACAATATATAATTCATTTGTTTTATATATAATTGAGAAAAATACATTACTTATAATTTAATTCTCTCTTTTATATTCTTGTTTAATTTTTTTGAACTTAACGACATCTATAGTGACACTTAGCGACATATCGTATTAATCCACTCGGAATAAAACTCTTCGTTAATTGTATATACGACATAATTACAAGACTATTAACCTCATAGGATACATCTTTCATAGTTTTTAGCAGACTTAACGAATCGATTGAACTTAGCAATTCGTATTAATCCACTCGGAATAAAACCTGTTAATTGTAAACGACAAAACAAGACTATTAATCAAGGATACATCTCAGTTTTAGCGAGTAATGAATCGAAAAGATTAAGACTTGGATCTAAGAGGGAGGAATCTAATCAACGCTTCAATTTACACAAATCGGTCCGACCACTCAAACGTGTGAAGTAAGAATGTCTTCGTTAATCTAACCAATAGATTATTCTGGCGGGTTAATAAAGACTGACACAGGATCTTTCCTTCAACCGAAAACCTTCAGTAGACACACAAACCGACATCGTGTCTATACTTTTGATATTTTAAACTCTAAACTGTAGTCGTTAGGTATCTTTCCAAGTAATAGAAATACGATGTTTGTGATTCTCTAGAATTATTGATATGATTATGGAGGTGTAATAAACGTCAATTAGAAATGAAACGCCGATATACCGCGACAGGTTTCAGTTATGTAAATCAAATATCTGATTTAATCTCACACTTTGATACGTAAATAGTTGTTTAATTAAGCTGATTGTTAGTAACATTTCCTTCTAATGACATTTCAATCATTTTGTTATTATTTTTAGAGGCTATTATTGCTTATTGAAAGCAGACAAGTTACATCCTAAGTTTTATTTTTATTTCCGCCTAATGTACTAAGACCAAGAAGTGTCTAGTTCCATAATGCTTCAAAATATTTGCATTTCATTATAAATGGATTTACATCGAATTACTTACTTGACAATAATCTACAGGATATATTAGTTATGTCAAGTAAACTAAACATAGATATACTTTGGGTTTACTCAACACAATTCTCTGTTAGTTTAGAACGCCTCAAGTGCCCTGGGATCGGTCATCGACCTCACAAGTGATTCAATGTGTAACCTCTACTTAATTTATGAAATCTTTAAGTGCGGTCGAACTGTTAACTATAAATAATAAAAATAGATGGAATGATTTTTGTAATTCCTAGTGTGTGGTTGATTTTTAATTGGTTAGGTTACGCTAGGTTAGAATAATATAATTACTTAAATTTAAATCTAATATTTGTAAAAAAGTAGTTTATTCATAAAAGGCGTGAATAGGTTAACGAATCAACTTGCATAAAATGTAAATATTATTCAAAATTGGTATTTGAGTTGTCTAATTTATATTATGAATATAATAGGTAAGTCTTACTACTTAAGGCTTACCTACTTATTTTTGGTACACCGAACTTGCGATTTTTTTTTATAGGACTTATCATAATATTTTATCTACAAATTAGCTGCCCTGAAAAGTATGTATTTTCGACTTGTCAACTTATTCACGCTTTGTATGGAAATAAATATACTTTTTCTTTTTAGTATTTTATAATTAACTTTACTAGTTACGTGATAGGCCTGGATATATTTGATTTTGTTGAGCTAAAGTGATATTCACTACTGGTTCTTGGTTCAACTATGTGTTTATTGTATTTATATAGAACTAGAAATAGCCCGCGATTTCGTTTCAAATAACTCAGGGATAATGTAGATGAGGGATGATATAATAATATGAAATCGGCGATAGTGTTGTAGCAGTATTAGTTAATCGAATAAAAATTCCAGAGGCTACCTCCTACAAAATTAACCTCTTTATAGAAATGGTTATTTTCAATAGATAATTTTTATACGATTTAGCATTTAGTTTCTTTAAGGTTTATGATACATAATAAATATAATAAAATATGAAGGATTATTTTATGTATTTTTAAATTCTTCAATAATAACTAATATGAAGAAACTGGGGAAATGTTTTCTGCAAACTTAAGCAACTGTTAATTGAGAGTCACCATAACGTTTTCATATAAATATAATTTTTTTTTTAAATACAATTTAGGTGTTTCACAATTTTGTAAACCATGAACCAAACCAAATTCTCTGGCATCGTTAAAGAGTTTCCCAGCAATAACCCTTTACAATGTGAAAAGTTACTCATACAATGGAGTTGTTGTGGATCGGGTATACAGTGGGATGGCGGTTGGCGGACGGGTATTGCGTCGCGCGCACCCGCACGGTTGGCTGGCTGCCCCCCTCGCTTGGTGACATACGAACCAACGTTTTGTCCGAACCCGCTTTTTACGTTTTTGTCATAATAGAGCGCAGTGTCTCTTTCATTCCGAACTGCTACATTGAGCACGTTGATTACTACCACAGTATCAACGAGGCGATTGTTACTGAAATGGAACTTTTAAACTACAAAGAAATTTTTCACTTCAAAAATGAATGCAATATTTAAGTAAATAAAACTTACTTTACAATGACACTTTTTTAAATACAGAATAAATATATTATAATATGATGGAGGTACAGATTGACGTAATTTTGTGTTTTGTGTGTGTTGGATTATACTGTGCTTACCACCAGAGAGAGTGCCGTTAATTTCCCGGGCTACTATATTTAAAAAAAAAAAATGGTTACACAAGTTACATCAAGTAGTTAGTACCCTAGCTTCCTTCAGGGTCTGAAATTTAATTTATTTAAACGCAGCGTTAATAACCATATTCGTATATTTGAAACCCGTGTTTACAAACGCCGCTTTTGCAAATATCCTCCGTAAACAGTCTGGCGGTTTTACTTTTAAAAAAATTGTCCGACTTGCAGAATACGTAATAATCGGATCATAAGATTTTATGTAGCGAAATGAAGGTTTGATCTGCTTACTCAGATACTTATCTCTGCAATGTGACGTTATTGCTAAAAAGAGGAATGAAAAAATGACAATTTTCTTCATCAACTTCTTTGAAGCGTATCGAAAATAGTCGTGCATTTCGCAATGTTAAACCTATCAATGTTGTATTGGTCAAATAACGTTCGATATTTGCGGCGACCGATATCTTTTGGCAAATTGATAACAGATACAAAGGAGTTCCTTTACGGAACCTTTTTCAGTCTCCCGTCAAGTCCTGTGTAACACAATACAAGCTCCACGGTTTCGAGCCTTTGAATTCCGCCGTAACAAATGGTTGCGATCACCGATACCGAAAAAAGTAAAGAAATAAAAAGAGTTTAGGCAAAGTTTAATTTCCGCTCGGTTGCCGACTGCACGAATTTGGAGTTTTTTTTTCTTACAAAAGGGAACTTTTTAATCGACTCTTAAAGAAATGAAATATCGATTTCTTATTGAAAATTACCTTTTGATATCTTAAGCTTGATTTGTTTGGTTATTATTATAGGTTATTTATAGCTGAGACTATTTTGTTCTAAGTAATCGGCCCGTGTAGTATTGTATTATATTATAATTATTAGTATAGTCTTGTTAAACTTCCATACGTTATTTTCAACCTTTCTTAATTTTAGCGTATGACATTTTTAATTAAAGATATAACCCAAAAAAGGCGTTTTTCATGTATTATTTACGTTATTAATTTTATTGATTCCCAGCATTATATTAACGCAGTTTAATTTTTTTCACGTAAAAATATCTAATTTCTTTATATAAAAGTAAATACGTTATTATTATAAAAGTAACAAGTTCCTGATGTTAACAAAACCGTCACTTTCTTACTTACAGTTTACTGAGGTTCCTAATTATAAAACAAAACACAATTAATAATAAAAGTATATTTTTTTACCATTGTCTGTCTAAAAAGGGCATTTTATTCATCGATATCAGTAATAAAACACTTTTTTACTCACAAGAGAATAAAAACGTTTTTAATTTAGAACAAGCACGAATTGTATAAATTAATAGCTGGCGCGCGCAACTTCGTCTGCGTCATATAAGAGAGAGAGAGAGAGAGTGGGTCGTAGGTCTGTATTATAGGTACCGCCCGCCTCCCACATTACTCTGCATAATAAAAATGCGCCCGCGATACATGATCATTATTTTGCTGCTGAATTATTTTAAAACTGTTATATCTCCTAAGATATTCATTAAAATACTATATATACTATACTATACTGACACTATATACACTATACTGACAGAAAGACACTTCTATATGCGTTAAGGGTTTAGATACGGTGCCTTATGACATACTATGGCATAAACTGATTAAGCACACAGACTTATACTTACCTATAGAAATAATTAGCATTTTTATTTTCTGGTACGCTGAATAAAACAATTATGTTAAACGGGACAGCGAGCTATCTGATATGTACAAATTTAAGTGTGGAGTTAGACAAGGTGGATTAACTTCGCCTAAACTTTTTAATTTCTATATTAATGGCCTGATTGAGAAACTCAGCAGCACCATAGTCGGTTGTTCATTAGACGGTACAACAGTCAATAATATTAGTTATGCAGGTGACATGGTGCTGTTGTGTCCATCAATCAGTGCAATCCGAAAGTTGTTAGTTATTTGTGAGGAGTATGCGGCGGCTCACGGCATCAAGTACAATGCAAGTAAGAGTGAGCTCTTGATATTTGAGGCGCGTAGTAAACACATTGATGAGATACCAGCAATAACTCTCAACGGGTGTCTCCTTAAACGTGTTTTTGCTTTTTTGATACTTGGGATATTGAATTACCGCAGAACTGTCTGACAATATGGATATCGAACGAGAACGTAGAGCGATGGCGGTCCGAAGTAATATGTTGGCTCGCAGGTTTGCACGATGTTTTTGGCCAGTGAAAATTTATTTTTTTAAAGCTTACTTACTGCCAGACTCTGTATACATGCAGCCTATGGGTCAACTATTCGCGGAAGGCTACAAATATGTTAAGAGTACAATATAATAACGCCTTCAGATTGCTGTTGGGGCTGGCTCGGCACTGTAGTGCATCAAAGTTGTTTGTCGATAATGTCACAGATGACTTTCATGCAATTGTGCGTAAACAAACTGCATCTGTGATGACCCGTTTGAGGGCCAGTACCAACAGCATCCTGCAGGTGATCGCAAATAGAGTCTATTGTCCGGTATTGCAGCACTGGGTTTGCGTCCATGTCGTGGGAGTTATTTAACGTGAACGTATTTTTATTAATTCAGGACTCCTAAAATTATTATGTAACATTAAAATGGATATATTATTATCTGAATAAATAACTTATTATTATTATTATTAAATCAATTAATGTAATGGGCAATTTTGTTCAAACTTAAAAATACTTGTAATGAATAACGTATTTATTTCGATAAGGATTAATACCATGTATATATAAAACCCTTCGCAAATAACTCTTTATTTTAGAATAAATTTTACTACCATAAAAAAGGTTATAGTTAGTAAACCTTAAAAGATAGCCATATGCTGTCGCAACCTTTTTAAAAGAAACAATTTCGTCACACATGATTTTTTCGTAACTTTAACCATTCACGCAGCGCACGCAATGGAAGCTCTCAAAAGGAATAAATTTCCCCCGCTTTGCAACATTTTTCATTGATACTCCACTCCTATTGGTCGTAGCGTGATGTTATACAAGGTGTCCAGAAAGGGTATCGGGTATTTGTTTTCGCGCCATATTCGAAACGGGGCGTCTAAAGGGTGCGGGGAGGGGTTCGTGGCGTCCGCCATTTTGTGGAGTTTTAGTCACGATGGAACAGTACTCGGGGACGCATCGCGCATTTTGCTTACGAGCGTATTATCGTAATGGTGATTCAATAGTGACTGCTCAACGTCTCTATCGTGCGGAATATCGTACACGCCACGCGCCAAGTGACGATAGCATTAGGAAATGGATCAGGATGTTCGAGAATACAGGTGCGACAGTTAAAATTCAAAACTCTGGTCGTCCTCGTTCAGTTCGCGATGAAGAAACAATTGAAGAAGTTGAGGCGTCGGTTCGTCAAAATCCGTCTTTATCCATCCGAAAGCGAAGCCAAGCGTTGAACATCAAAAAATCGTCTTTACATTCGATTTTAAAGAAAGACTTACATCTAAAAGCCTATAAAATTCAATTGGTTCAAGAATTGAAGGATACGGACTATGCTAATGGACTGAATTTTCGAACGAAATGCTGCAGCGATTTAACAACTTTAACAACATACTGTTCAGTGACGAAGTAAATTTTCACCTGAATGGTCATGTTAATAAGCAGAATTGTCGGTACTGGGTAGTGGAGAATCCGAGACGAAAGCATGAACGACCCCTGCATAGCCCAAAGGTCGTTGTTTGGGCCGCTATGTCTGCTAAAGGCATAATTGGTCCTTATTTTCATGAAGATCAACGAGGCCGAGCAATTAATGTGAATAGTGACCGTTATTGCGATATGTTGCAAAATTTTTTGGTCCCAGAGTTGCAGGAGTTTGCAGGTTTCAACTCAAGAACGTGGTTCCAGCAAGATGGGGCCACTTGCCATACCTCAAATGACTCAATGGAAGTTGTTAACGAATTATTCCCTAATAAAGTCATTTCGCGGAGGGGTAACATTAACTGGCCTCCCAGAAGCCCCGACCTTAGCCCGCTTGACTATTTTGCATGGGGATACCTTAAAAGTAAGGTTTATCAAAACAATCCGACGAATCTAACCCAGTTAAAGCAAAACATCAGGTCAGAAATGGCAGCAATATTGATAGCTATGTGTCAACGTGTTATCGCCAATCTTCGTTTCCGTTTAGAAGAGTGCCAGCAACGTAACGGTCATCATTTGGATAACATCATCTTTTCCAAATAATTCTCCAATTCATATGTTAATAATAAACAATAAACTTTTTTATTGCATACAAATAATTTTTGTTTCATTGAACTTACAAATACCCGATACCCTTTCTGGACACCTTGTATAACCTTCCGCGATAAATGGGCTATCCAACTCTAAAACATTTTTTCCATTCGAACCAGTAGTTCCTCAGATTAGCGTGTTCAACGCAACAAACAAACAAACTCTTCAGCTTTATGATTTTAGTATAGATGTATAAAAAAATTGCACGTATACGCGATAAAAGTGAAACTTCTTGAAATAAAAATCATTCATGGTTTTTTTTTAGAACTGACCTTAATGTTAGCTTGGGCCAAAAACAGAGTCGCTCATGGCTTTTACAGCTTTACCGGGCTTGGGATAATTCCTGGGTTTATTACTATGTTTATGTATGGTGGTCGCGAGCTTTATCTTCTTTATCTTAACTTTTTTTTCTTTAATTTTTAGTTTTCAATTGAATGTTAATGTTCTTCATAAAAATTGTGTGCCGTAGTTTCAAGGCAATAAATGTATTTTATTTTTCTTTCTTTCCTTCTTTCTCTCTCTCTTTTTCTTTCTTTTTTTCTTTCTTTCTTTCTTTATAACCCGTTTCATTACCTCATTTACACTGACTGATCTCAAAGCGCAACAAACCAAAAATATCACCGCCTATGAAGTTTTCTCGCAGTAAATGGTAAAAAGCAAAGTACATAACTCGTGAAAAAATATTTAATCTTGGTCTTTGTCCTCAGTCCCTCAAATTAAATTCCCCCTTTTTCACTTGTGTACTCTATTATTATTAAACTCATTTTTTGGATAAGGGACGATATACATTATATCAAATTACGGAATAGGAACGTGTCAATATGGAGGTGTTAGGAAAACCAATCAGAAGGTTTCAAACGTCTAGACTCTAGATGACTGTTTCATGCTTCAATGATTTTGACGCTGACTTTGTCAGAGCTATATCGTATCCGTTTTATACTCCTTTCATAAACTCGTTTGAAGTGTCAAGTAGGTAGGTTTAAGAAGAATGATTGATATATTTTTTAAAACGTTGCCAATGAATTATACTAAATAATAATATATACTTAACTATTATTGTTAAAAAATATTTAAAGTTTACCTGAATCGAAATACTCTTTGCTGTCGAACACCAACTAAATTACTTATACAGTTTTTAATAGTACAGGAAAATTAATTTAAAATAGCTAAACGTACATATATAAAATACATAACAATAATAATCAAAAACTAGTAATAGTGGGTGCCATCCAACTTTCTTGTTTTCTTGTTTTTTTTAAAATTATATTGTGCGAATTAACTGCACTTTATCTGATGGTAAGCACAAAAATACTGACGACCACCGAGAGATCAGAAATCCATCGGCAGCTGCTGTCATGCCGGCCTGCAAGATTCTCGGCAGCTGTATTATTTATTTATATAAAAAGGTTCATCTACAATTGTTTACACTAATATTAAATATCTGGGCGACCGAGCTTTGCTCGGTGTCTTAGAAATACAAACACCTATCTAGGTATATTTGGAATGTAAAACATTATCTAAATACAAAGTTTCATCCAAATCGTTGGAACCGTTTCCGAGAAACCAATTACATATATATATATATAATTCTCACTTAATATAATAAGATATAAAAATATAAAATAATGTGACTTATGGACTACGCTAAATGTTACAATTGAATATTTTGTGTTACAATAAATTTAATTATTTATATACCTTTTACACACTCCCAACAAATAAAAATCAAGACGGAAATCAGTTTAAAAAAACCTGTTATACATTACCCATTACAATTCTGTATACTGCTCGAGTAGATGAAAAAATGCAGTTAAGTACACATCAATAATATTACTAGCTACTTAGGATCTTGCAGAACCTAGGTATAGTTGAACTCGTTCCCATGATAGTATGTCTGAATGGAGGGCATAGTGGTGTGATGAAGTGGCGAGGAGAATGTAAGCGGACTCGAAATTTAAACAGTCTGAGTAGTTGAGGGCAGTCAATTTTATTTTTAAAATTGAATTATACACTAGGAGACATGGGTGGTATGGTGATCGCTGCCCAGTCGCATACAGATTCCTACGGCCCGTTTAAAACACCGGCTAAGCCCGGAACGCGTCACGCTAAAGCATGGCAGGCACTATGTCGGGTTTTATACCTGGTATATATGATGTTGGAAATCCAGTCGTACAGAATATTTGCACCGTACCACCCAGTGAAATAAATAAAATGAAATCTATACAAATAAATAAAGTTGAAGTGTCTATCTGTAATGTCAAAATAACAGCTTTTTACTCAATACATATGAAAGTATATATGGTTCATAAAGAAATGCTAATTTTAAAAAAAATCTGTGTGTCTGTCTGTTTGTTCCGGTTAATATCCGAAACGGTAGATCGATTTCAACAGGACTTTCACTGACAGACAGCTGGAGTTAGAAGGAGTAATTTAGGCTACTTTTATTATGGAAAAAGAATTAGGGTTCCGCGCAAATAAAAAAAAACTGGTCACGGTAAATGAATTCGGGCGTTTAAATGGCTTACGCTGAATAAACCGTAAGAGATATATCACATTAATGTACTACATATTATTGTAGACGTTAAAAAGACCTACAAAAAAGTCAGCAAGTGCATATCTCTATCTTCTAAGGATCATCAACAATAAGCATCTTTACCATTAAAATAACCGGGAGCGGGGGTAGTGCGATTCATGCGTGTGACCAATCGACGGCATTCTGTAGTCAGCTGTTCTTTGCAGCCGCGAGCACAGCTACGAGTAATACTTAAATAAATTTCAAAACTTAACGGTACAACCGAGGAATTGTGGGAGGACCCTACCTAGCATGAACTATCCACAAAGTTAAACACATCAATCGAAGGAACAATAATAACATTCAAATAAGAATTCTCAACATCAATTCATTCGCTATTAAAGACGGGATACATGGTCCGGATATCAGTTTCGTTTATTGTTTGAATGCTGTTGGCATATTTAATGCAAAGCCGCATTGTCGTGCGTGATTTGAAACATGTAGCGTATAACCGTGTTTTTTACGTTTTATATTGTGTAATTTGTTAATGATATCATTATTGCAGTAATTTTAATAATTCATTTGACACTTTATTGTAGTTTTTTTTGCATTCATTGTGTATATTATGTGTACTTCACTTCATTTTTTGTATGGTTGGAGACATGCATAAGGACAAATTCCGCCATCAAATTAACATTATCTCATGTGGTTAAAATTTAAACGAAGGAGATTTGCCAGTGGGTTTAATGGCAGCGTAGTTGTTTTATGAATTTAATAGATAATTACTTTAACTAACTTTTAATTTAGAAGAACCTTCTACAGTTAACAGTGCTTACGTACAGTTGATGATTGATCACTGTGAAGTTTCATAACTTACTACAATTATAAAATTTTATGTATTTATAGTAAACTCCAATTACTAATTTATGGATTTTTGGTTATCTTGTCGAACATTAAGTTACTGTTCTCGGTAGTGGCGACCATCATCAGATATTGGGACGCAACGCTTTAAATTTACAATTTTGACTTCAGTGTTTATCTTCGAACCTTTTTTCAGTGTGGCTTTCATAGATCGAAGTATTAATATTACCGTATCGTAAAGTTTTTCCAATATGTGCCTAAAACTCATCGGTTGAATTTTTCATTAAAAATATTGTACAAATCGACAGTATACCTCGTTCAAAATGAATTATTATAATCATATTTATATCATATAAATCATACATTATTATAGAAATAATTAAGGAAGTATCATTTTCTAAAAGTCATGTAAAGAGAATAAACAGTTTAGTAATGTATTCATTATTATAAATATCTGGGAGACTGAGCTGTGCTCGGTGTCTTAAAAAAAGAAGAAAAACACCTATCTAGGTAAACATGGAATGTAAAACATTATTTAAATGCAAAGTTTCATCGACATAGTTGGAGCAGTTTCCGAGAAACTAATCACATATATATAATATACAAGAATTGCTCACTTAATATAATAAGATAGGTAACTCATATAAGTTATCCACAGTATTTCATGAGATAAAAAATGGCTTGATACGTCCATATTTATTCTAAGTCTAGTGCAGGATGCGAATCGTGAACGAGGTAAAGCTAGGTACTAATCAAAAAAGTCACGCTTCTTCAGTAAAAACTGTAGGAGACGTCGCGTCGTGCGCCCGCATTCCGTCAGACGCGGAGAGTTTTGTGGAAACATATGAGCACTTTTTAAAATTATGACGTCATATTTTATTTTTAGTTTCCTGTGTAGATTGTTTAAGCAAATATCACAGTAGTATAAATTATGTTCTTTTGTATGGAATTAAATAAAAGTTTTCTATTTATCGTCAAATATTTAGTTACTTTCGAATAATATTTTATTGTGCAATATTTTAAAGTTCTTGTAAGTTCACTTCTTATCATGTTATTATAGAATACAGATTTTAGAGTGAAACTTATCGCAGAGGACGATTATAGGAAACAACAATGACTTATTTATAAATTAATTTTGAGGATAAAGTTATATTATATTATTTTTAGTTCAGAAATGTAAATTTTGGAAGTTACCACTTTTTCAGCGAATTTAGTAGAAGGTAAAGTTATATGACGGAAGTGCGACAATGATAATAATTAGAATTCATTTTAATGTTTTTTCTAATTGTGTAAAAATTAAATTAAATTTGATTAAAATAAGATTTATTTATGCAACGTTATATTATATTTACACAACGAAAAAGTAAGTAAAATAAATTTACATTATTATTACTGATGGCTACCGTCATCATGTTGTTGTCATGTGGGATAAAAAATATGGAAATTATTTTTATTTTGTTACGTCAAAAAAAGTATAACTTCTTAAATTCTTACACACAAATCTTTTTATTCTTCTTTAAGTATAAAGCTGCCAGGAATAATCATTGTTATAGTAAAAAAGGAGGTTTGTTTTAATCGTATACTTCTCTTGAATGGAAAAAGTTAGGATTGCTCGATTTCATAGCTCGATGTCTCTATCGGTTTAATTTTTTTTTTCATCGTCCAAGCTGTCTCGAGCACGGGTCACCGGCGTCGGGAAGAGAAATACGTGACTCTTTGTAAAGGAATGTCTTATAAATCGCGCTTGGTAGCTCGAAGCAATTGAAAAAATCAGTGAAGTAATAAATCCCTGACGGTCCTGTACCACGGGACAGGCTGATTCAATTGGTGACGTTCTCAATGTGCTTTTCATAGAAATTGAGAAATGTAGCTTTGACAGGGCTTTTTATACAGGGACTTAAATTATGTTATTTATATTGTTGAAACATCGTCTCTATCAGAGCTCTTGACGATTAAGAGAGTCTGCAGAACTTTGTATTTAGCTTTGTGTTTTCATAGTATACAAGGTGAATTTTTCCAGTGGGCGTGAATGGCCAAATCCTAAACTAAGAGGAATAGCGAAAAATAATCAAAGAAGTTTAGGGTCCAATTTTCATGAAAACTAAACCGGCATAATTTGATTTTTCAAAAATCATGAATTGTACTCAAGAATCGAACCCGTTGATTTTGGAAAAATAAATCACATACTATATTATTACACCATTCGATATTGGCGCCAATAAGGATTAAATTATAGGAAGTAATTACATTCGGAAAACTTAAGGAAAATTAGAAAAAAATATCTTGTTTAAAGGGATAAACGAAGTATTTACCTATTATTAAAGAATAATTTTAGAAAAGTTTAATAATCAAAGGCAAACTATTTATAATGCTTTGTTTATTAGTACTAGGTTTTGCCCAATATATCGTACCCGTTGTCTTTGAAGTGAATTGACTTGTGCTATGTGCGCATATTGTAAACTGGTTGCATAGTTCCATTGCGAGTTTGGGAACGTATATGGAACAAACAAAGAAATATTTATTTTTATATATCATGTAGGTTTGCTTAGTGATAGTTTTTACTTTGAGAGAAATAAAGTAAACTTCATGATATCATAATGTTTCACAAATTATACGATAATAAAATTTATATTTGTGTTTTGCCAAGAATTTTTTTTATAAAGCCACTATTGCGCTGTTTTATTACATAATTCATTTTGATAATATTCTTATTTGACTTGAAAGACAAAGTAAAATTCAATTCAATTCAAAGAAAAGACAGTCTCATACAGAAATAATATATTGTTTGGTTATAAGTAATGTTTGGCGTGTTATCATTATTAAGTACCTTATTACTTAATATTTATTTGATGTGATTTTGATGAAACGCTAGCAAATATTATATATATATTAAAATACAAAATAGAAACTGAACGATTCACTATTAACTAAAAAATAACGGGTCTAAAAGGATATTGAACCGATATTGAATAAACATATTGTTCGTCAATTTTCCGTAGCCCGTCTGTGCGCCCATCAAAAAGGGAGAAATTTCGATTAAAAATACGAATTGATATCGTTAAAGATAAAATTCTACGCGTTACGGAGACGTCTCGCGCTATCGGCAACTTGACAGTGACTGATCGCCGGCCGGGTGAGTTGCCCCCCCTCTGTCCATTTACCAACCCGACCCACCCACAAGGATCCTCGATGCCACTTCGATATTCACTTTGTTAAAAGAACATACTATTACCAATTCTACAAAGTATATTCATCGAATGAAAATATGTTTTTACTTGCTGGAATAAGTAATTGGCTTTCTTGCGGTCACTTTGAAAGATGTATTTAATGTTCATATATTTATTATCTAAAAATATATGTATATTTTTTATTAGGGAAGAAAGACTTGTATGTTGGCTTAAACAAAAATAGTTTTTAGGGTTCCGTAACTCATACTGAAAAAAAAAAAAACGTTTCCCTTATAGGATCACATTGTTGTCCGTTTATCTGTCTGTCTGGCTGATTGGCTGTCTCTCCAGGAGTCACGACACTTTTTCTCTAAAACCACTTGAGCTATAAAGTTCAAATTAATATCATATACATACTACTCTTACTATAGCCTCATGCTGTTGTAAAAAAAAATTTTTTTTTAAGTTAACGCATTTTGAGAGATACGGCAATTCATAGATAAATAACGCTCACGAACCGATTATCAAAACTTATAACAGTACTTCCCGCAGACTTACAGTTTTGACATTTGGGACTAAGAGAGGTATTTTAACAAAAGTATAGGAATAAGTACAAATTATAATGATGTAACAATACTGTATTAAGTTTATTTTTCTCGAAAAGGATTTGAGGTATATAGTTGAAATTAATACCAAATACGATAAGATCTATGTCTTCAAACTGCTGAAAATAAATCAAGTTTCTAGGTTAACACAATAAAAATATACAGCTCTTCATAATAAAAGCTTACAAGTCGTACTCAGTGACCAATTATCAAAACCTATAGGGGACTTCCTGCAGGCCTACTACAGTCTTGAAATTTAACACGAAAGAAGGTCGCTTAACAAAATTTAAGGGACTATCATAAAATAAGAAATTTCTACTTCAGAGTGAAATTATAATGTAACAAAATTTTATTAAGTTTTTTTTCTCAATAAGGGCTTAAGGTATACAGTTGAAATTAATACCGAATACTAAGATTTGAGACCACAAACTACTGTAGCAAAATCAAGTTCCTAGGTTAATAGAATAACAAGATACAGCCGGTTCAGCTCTTCAATAAAAAAGTCTAAAGGTCTCAGTGACCGATTTTCAAAACCTACAGAGTACTTCCAAAATACTACAACCAACTACATAGAATTTTGAATGCTCTCCTATAAGCTATGCATATAATGTTATCTATATAGCTCATAATAATAAACAATGATCCGGGTCGTATATTTCTAACATTACATAAATATTTTTGATTTATTCTGTAACATTAAATTACTTATCGTGGTTTAAATATTAAAGTTAGTTATCGTAGTTTTAGATCTTTTTAATTTACAATAGATGTCTAGTCCATTGTACAAAAAGATTTTTTCATTAACACTTCTTATTGTATTTCTATTTTCCTTTGTTTAACGGTTTTGGCAGCGTATTCCAAGAAAGCGTACTAATGATTTTTTTCCGAGTTGATTTTATATTATCATTACTTGTTTTTCCTTATGTTTTGTTACATAACGTTGCAAAACATAGCCTAAAACCTATTTAGTAAAAACATCTATAAAATAATAATAAATATTCATCGAGTGGTGCTTGAGTTATATGCGCTACAGACAGACGGACAGACTGGAACACATATATAACGATAGTATATAAACAATATTTCTGTAAAAGACTGTACGATAATGTACGGTAAGTAATGTAACCAGTTCGAAACCCTCAGGGTGCGAGTTCTACTCGCAACTTGTTCGATTTTTTTTATTCTACACGGTACCTAATACATACACATGTATTAATTTAGACAATGTTTATAATGTCATGAAGAAAAAATAAAACATAAATGACAGCCTACGACTCAAGTAATGACCAACAAAGATGTCTTGTAATTAAAGTTTCCTTGGAGGGTTAAGTTGTAATTTTTTATATTCAAATGAAATCATTTTAAAATGTATGACACAATTGTTACTGACTTTGATTGTATATATTTAGTGTTTCTTTTTAATATTTGAACTAAGCAATAAGAAATAATAAAAAAAACAATAAACAATGAAATTATTGAGATACGATATTAGACAGTAATCGTTATTCAGCGCAGTCAAAGTATTTGCAATGAAACTATAGGCAATTCAGCTATAGTGTTTCACGCTAAACTTATAATAATGTTATTGTTATGCAAAATATGTTATTTCCATGTACCATTTTAGTAAACAATTGTTGCATTATTGGTATGGGCAGGCGGTTAGCGTACAACAATACCAAGTTATGGTCTTGTATGCCGATCGGTACTAAGTTTAGATTTAGTTGGCTCGTTTATTGTTACACTGAGGTTTACTTAATTGTTCGCAAGTGTAAGCTGTACTTTATATGTTATGTTATAAATGTCTACTATTTGATTATGTTAAATGTCGTTAATTTCACAGTCAATATGTTCTTGTCAGCTTAGTTAAAAGTTAGAGAAGTTATAATAATACAGTATACATTTTTGTTAATAAGTTACTTGACTAATGAGTAAAGATGCCGTTGCCAGTTACGTAAATTACTCAAGGACTAGCCTTATTTATATATTTTTTTTATAGTAGCAAGGCAAAGTGACTAACTAACCTGTGCCTGATAGGTAATCACAGTACAATTCAAAGACAACGGTGACCACCGGGGAGGTCGGGAATTCATCGACGGTCGTCGTTGTTATGCCAGCCTGCAAGCCACACGGCAACTTAAAAAAATACGTTATAAGGTTTTACTGTTATAGCCACAATCTCATTGATCTTAAGTGACGAGGGGGCCCGAGATGATAACACGTTAAACCTAATGGAAGATTGGCTCTCAAGTGCAGTTTGCGAAACACCTATTGATGGTTGGCGATAGATCTTCAACTTGAGGGTGGTAGCTAGCCAGGAGGGCATTAGAAAGAGCCGTACTATCAAGCTATGGTTTCATCACGATGTTTTCCTTCACCGGAAGCTCGAGCTCATTGCAGGGATTCGAACTCGCATCGATCGACCCGATGTCCGTACACGCTACCACTGGCTCATCCCGAAACGCGACCAACCAAAAGAGAGTTACTATGACTGGCTTATGGTCATGGTGGTCGCGACCCTGTTGGATGCAAATCCACCGCGCTAGATAATATGATATTCACTGGCTGATTCTAGAACGTGATACGCTAACCCGCTGTATGGTGGTCGCGATTCAGTCCGGCACAATATTCGTAGACGTCTCCTACTCCTCCACCCAGCAGGATACCTAAATTTAAAAGTATCTATGTACGGGTGATTCCAAATCTTAACTAAACTTGTGACGCAGTGTTAATTTCATTAAATATTAAAATAGAATTTTTCGTTTTAGCAAATTAGTTGATAATTGCTCTTTTGTTCCAGGTAAAGTTTGCTTTAAATTTTCGGAAGAATGTACGCAGTAGAAACAAACGAATCGAATAACCAACAATATTTATCAGTTCATTTTGTGTCAGTTGTAATAGGTATGTATACAGTTTTTATAATAATTATTATGAAAAACATAAAGTATTTGTTGTTCTGTCATTATAGATCTCATGTTGAGTTCTAATTGTTTTAATCGGCTCAAAACGTTCGCATCAAATAACGCACGCAAATATATATGCAATCAGAATAGATAATGATATGTGCATATTTCTTGGAACAAAATTCTATATTAACTTATTCTCTACCGATTTACGACCAAATTAAATTTTGTATACATAAAAACACAGATTTGAGAAAAAGGCAAATCTGTGACGAAATATATAATATATAATTCCAGAATTGATAGACTATAAGAATTGTCAATAATCCTTTTAGAAATTTAAAAATGAACATGTTTTTGTTAATTGTTAAACGATTTTTATAATTTTGTGCACGGGAAGTATAACTTATTCTAAAAATGATAGGCTGTAAAGAATATTTATCATTAATATATTGTGTTTAAAATAAAATTACGGGATGTAAATAATTACTTCGTAATAAACAAGTTCGGAGCCACGGGGCACCGCTATTTAATTATACATTTTCCAATACATATAAATGACTTATTTATATAACTTTTCCCACGAATATATTATGTAAAATTGTTTATTAAAGGGTTTTTCGATTGATACTAATAACAATAGTACATTTGCAAAAATCCGGATAAAATCCCTAGATATTCTCTCTGTCAGACAGCGAGGCCTCTTGTGGGCTTAGATCCGAGGCCGTGGCTTACCGTCTCCTGCATTATGTCAATAGTCTAGTCCCAGCCCGGGTCGAGTCTGTATTTCCCTCTATCGCTTAATTTGATAGCTGACGTTACACAGGTTTAAGTTAATTATTGAGTTCGGTGTATTAGTTAAGCTCGTGGCAAGGATTTTGTGTTTATATCAAATTGTATGTAGATCGTTCGTATTTAAGTTAACATTTTTTCTTCACAAAACACATTTTTTAATTAAATAAAATAAAATACAATTTTAGTATATCTTCATAGCTAGGCTGCCAATCTGATGTAAAATTAAATTTAGACATAAACAAAGTTAATGTTATATAAGCTAGTTCCTAATCACAATGACGTCTGATTTTAACCGATGATGCATCTTTTTTTTCTATTTGACTGTACTGGGGCCCTGAAGCTTCAGACGGTTTTTACAGCTTTACCGGGTCTGGAACCGATGATTCAAATGATGATGGTAATACTTAAGACCTAGAAAAAATAACTCTCTTGATGGCACCCACTCATCTTTGCTTAGCGATAGGTTTATTAAACATGCGAGTCCTAGGAAATAAATACCTTAGCACACCATACTATTGTTTCATTAGGTACTTAATAGGTTACTTTTATTGATTTTGCATAAAATTATATGAATTTGCAAATTATGTCCGTTTTTAAATAAAGATTCATTTAGTACTGTAGTAATTTAAAACGCGATGAAACGAAAAAGCGAAACTAAAAAGAGACAAACGCATACATCTATAGGATTAAACCCGCGAGAGAATGAGATAGAATACATTATACACAGTTAAAGCTAGTCCAGATTTTTTGGCCTAGTGGTATTGACGACCAGACTTGAACGCATTGTTGTATGTACAGTACGAATGGTTGATAGTTCGAGTCCAGCTAGCTGATTTAGGGTTTTTAAAAAGAGATTTTAAAGAATATATTTTATAGTTTTCTGAAAGTTTTACTTCTATCACGTGTGAACTGAACACATGTTTTTTTTAACACAGAATAAAATCGGTTTAATAAAAGTAATCTTCTTTAAATATTAAATCTAAATATTTGAGAAAAATGTACAACCACTTAAATACGCATAGATGAAAATTCTATGTAAGAAGAATGTTTCTTTGTTTGTCTCCTATGCGTTTCAATCTTACTGCGATTGAGCTTTGTTTAGTTGTCGTGCAATCACCCGCAAAGGTACTATGCTAATACAACTAGTTTGCAATAGGTGGCGCGCGAGTCGATTCATTTTTAATACAACGGGAATGAAGACTCGAACAAAAGCTAGTAATTTACAAAACCTCTATTAAGGCAATGGAAAAGCTTGCTAAAAAATTAAAGTTGTCTCAAATTAGGTATTGTTATATCAACACCATCTATCAGCGGTAAGACGTAAACTGCAACAATTTTATGGTATTATAATAATTAACATTACTAGCGAACTAACACTTTTAGTTCTATTGCCATTAGATTAAGTCACGTCATGTTAGCGTGTTTACTAAAAGGTTATATTATAAAACGAAAATTACCGCGGACATTTAAGTGAAAAAGTTTTCGCTTGTTTTTCATAACCTGAATAATAGTAAATCACATTATTAATATATAGTTTGCTTTGTTTAATAATTGATTTTTTTTTTTTAAATATTCATTACTAAATTTGACATAGTTCACTAGTAAAGAAGTACCTAGTATCTACCTATTGGTAGAACAAAGCTATGGAATACAGTCGCAAAATTAACATGAGCGCCATAGTTTAATTATATTTTCTTTAATTAAAATAGAAAATAACCTTGCACATCGTGATGAACTCGTCACATTGACAGCTAGGGTATCCAGCTGCCGAGAGGCATGACAGCGACAACCGGCGATGAACTGCCAATCTCGCGATTGTCGCCGTTGTGTTTGGATTGTGTGCTTACCATAGGGAACAGTAGGTACAGTCGGTATGCCGTGCTGCAATATAAAAAAAAAACGGTGTATTGGAAAATCTAAACTAAGTGTATTCATCACTTCTGTTTTTTTTTGGATCTAAGAGGCTTCCAATAAAAGTGGAAAAAATATGTAATTAACATTAGTTAAATATCATACCTTACGATGGCGTGAATTAAAAATTTCAATTGGTCCAAGGAAATTTCTAGTTAATTTAGTCTGGTTTGGGTTTCGAAAATCAGTCCTACGTATACTAAATAATTTTAATACCAATCTGTATGATTCCCAGCGCTGGGCAGAGGCCTCTTCCTAAGAGAAGGTACGTGTTTAATCACCGGCCCACGGCGTTTTTGTGTTTTCAATAGCTGAGAAACCTAAAGTTCTATAATATCCTCTCATTCGGTGGTACTAAAAGAACATTTCTCAAACGTTCAGATTTCCTCACGATGTTTTCCTTCTTCACCTTTTACCGATAGTGTCATAAAATTCAAATTAATAATGTGGGCGAATTCCAAAAAAAGTGTTGCTATAGGCCGAGACTCGAATCTGCGAATGTCGAATGGATACTTCACTGGTCTAAACCAGTCGAGGACCACGGTAACTAATAATCCCAGCTCTATCACTTTTTATTTATTAACACGATTATTTGGTCGGATTATTATCCGGCCTGTTAAATAGTGTTCATCATTCAAACGCGTCAAGTAAACTCTGACTCAATTAATAGTCGAAATTATTAATGATCCGCCTCTGAGCTAGACTTACTCCGCCTCTGTGTGAGATATTTAATGTCAAAAAACCAGCCTCACTAACGTTAATTTATCAAGGCAACCTAAAGTCATGACGGGTTAGTCAGCAAGACGTCTTATGATTAGTTAAGGCTTTAGCTTAAATATATTTTACAACCCATTTATCAATGAAGGGTGTAATATTTTCACAAGTAAAGCCACAAACATAGTATACATTATGTAGAACCTCAGTTACTGTATTATGCTAAACTGAAATTTTGACTATAATTTTAGGATTAAAACCGATGACGTGCTTCTGATGTCCAGTAGAGCCCTATCTAGCCTTTTACCTACTCTTTTATAAGTCGGTAAAAATTAGGCATGGAATTGTATGAGTCACTGTTATTTTCAATATGGGACGAAGAATAATTTGACATGATATGAAAATGTTCAATTAATTTTGAACACCGATTCTTTACTATATCAGTTGAATAAATAAAACTGTATTTATATATGAAGCAGTGAAACTACATAAAGGAGGTCCTCGCGTTAGTTATTTCTAAAAAATGATCATTTGCGTGTCCTATTGATACTTGTTGCGGTCAGAAATAGATGCAACCGTACTGCCAGCACATCTTCCTCTTAAAATATAACAGGTTTAATTTTTCTTCACTTAATCGAAATATGTGAAATAGCAGTGATAAAATCTATATAATTTCCGGACCAAGTAAACGCTGTGTCACCTTTGCACTATTTATGGAAAGCTTGCTAGTTGGGTTAGTGTGAAGTGTAGTAGGAACTTTTCGTTTAAATGTACGGGTCTTTGTAATTATTGGATTATAACTTTATGACAATAGTATTAAATTGTTAATAAATGTTAATTCATCGATAAAGTACATGAGTTTTCCATAATGAAAATCGATAGGGATCAGTTTCTTCTTGATCCTTGCCACTGCCATATGAAAAGATTATTGGATATATTTAAAACTACCTTCTCCTGGCAGTGTGCCATTGTATTTACAACTTTGTAACTACATGTATTGGTAATGATGTAAGAAATAGTTATAATTTGCTTTTCATTGTACACTTAAGTATATCTTTCTGCTTAATGTTTATCAAAAAGCGTAATAACATATAATTCTATGATCCCTAGAGACCCATTGTCAAAATTCTTTATATACTTTTTGGCAATGGTAGTCTTGTAGTCTGGAATCACTTACATAATAGTTATAATATTTCTTTATCCATAAAGTAAAGATTATAACATAACATAGTAATTGTATAATATCTATTTATAAAAAATACTTGCTTTCTCACATTTTGCCATAGTTGTAATGTTATTTGATTATTCGTTAGATTACTGAACTATAAATGTCACTTTTGGGTACTACTAACTGATATTTAAATCCTAAATTTAGACTTGGTATTATGGTATAATGTCACGCAGACCACTGCAAAGTGACCAAAGAGTTAATTATAAACACCCCTTGTGATTGGTATCATAATTTTAATTTTAAAATATACTACCAAGCAAAGCTTTCAAATACATTCTTTTCGTATACTAACCTAAAATCTATCTTTCTTTATATTTTATTTAACCATACTAATATTATAAATGCGAATGTAGCTTTGTCTGTCTACTACGTTTTCACGTTAATTTTGGTATAGGAATTATTAGGTATTAAGGACATAGGCAACCTACTTTTTGTAGCGAAAATAAAACTCTTAAGGAAGAAAATAGGTGATGAAAGTTTGTGGGAAGAAAATATGGGAAGACCAATGCGCATGCGTGGCAGTGGTAAAATGACATCGGCTTCTACGCAAACCGGCTTGTTGATTTACTATGCGCATGTGCAGTAATTGTGAAATGACATCGGTGTCCACGCCAACTGGTTTGTTGATTTAATGACATAGTTATACTTAATAAGATATGTGTTATATTTCTAATACTTACCTATGCAATGATAGTCTAGTATTCTTTTTAAGATTAGCTGAAGTCTTTTAAACTCTTTATTTTATCATTGAAATGTGACGTGCGTTGTCGACCGGCCTCGCGAGAGTTTATATATTCTATATTATATTGTTATTATAATTATTGTAGATATTTCATTGTGTTATCCCCCATGTGGTGAAAATAAAACATGGATAAAAGTTTATATGAAAAAGCCACCATGTTTCAAATTAGGATATGAAAATTCATATTTATGCTTTTGGTAAGAAATAAAAGAGTTTAACGTTTTTCAATAAACCTTCCGGCAAGCCTGTACACTAAGGGATGATTTTAATTATTTCTGAAGTTTTATTAGGACGGTTAATGTTTGGATTCATATTGACATATAATTACAATACCATGCACACAGTGATAAACCCATCTATGATTCTCTTTTGGTTTGTCGTGTTCCGAAATCAGCCGGTGCATATTATTGTCAGGGATCGCGACCACCATATACATACTGACAAACCCATCTTTGATTTCCTTTTGGTTTGTCGTGTTTCGAAATCAGTCTGTGTATATCCAATATACGCAGACAAAGTCGCGGATACCAGCTAGTATATGTATATAAAAGTATAACTGACTGACATATCAACGTATTGCCCAAACTATTGGCACTAAGACCATAAAAATTTGTATGTGGGTTCCTTTTACACTGTAAGTGAGCACTGACAAAGGATTTATTGAAATTCAACCCCTAAGGTGTTGGAAAAAGGGATGAAAGTTTGTATGAGAATCCGTCATTTTTGAAGATAGAACTATGATTTTTTTTTGTTTTTGGAATGCCACCGAACCAAACTTTAGACGTTCATCGACTTTCGCCAAAAACTTAAGACAACGTAACATAAGAAATGGGTCATAAAAAGATATAATGGAATATAAATTAACTATGACGCGAGCGAAGCAGCGGGCAAAGCGCTAGTTACATTATATAATTAGTTTTTCAGATTTGGGCATGAGTAAGTATACATTTCCAATATATGGTTGGGGTATATACGAGTATGTTATAATTTCATATATTTCTAAACTAAAATTTGTTTATTCTAGGCGGCTTGTGACAACTTCGGGTCCGAAGGCCCGTAAGAAAAATACCATTTCATAAGAAAACGAACTATTGTAGACGTAGATATTTTGGCCGGTTATTATTGTAAGGAAGATATTGTATAATCGTCAGTGCCATACAGTCGCCATAAATATTAGGTCGGGGAAACAGTGTTTTCGCATAACGTAGGTATAAACTTGTTATAAAATTTCTTTGGCTGTACTATTTGTATCTGGCTGGTTTTGGTAACATTAAAAACATTAAACTAAAAATAAAAATAAAAAGTTGATTCCCGCTATTTTCACTTGTTTTTCTTTTTGTAAAAATGAGTGAATCTAAAGAAGAAATTCGATACATTTTAAAATATTATTACAAAAAAGGCAAAAATGCAAATAAAGCAGTGAAAAAACAAAGTTAAAGAGTAGCACAAAGTTGGTTCAAACGTTTTCAGTCCGGAAATTTTCATGTTAAAGATGCATCTCGCTCTAGTCGCCCTGTTACGAATACAATGGACGCCATTATTGAAAAAGTGGGGAAAGATCGGCATATCAGTAGTTGCGATGTAGCTGAAGAACTGGACATTAACCACAAAACAGTTTTAACCCATTTAAAGTATGCTGGCTATACCAAAAAGCTCGATATTTGGGTGCCACAGGAGCTCTCTGAAAGAAACCTAATGAACCGTGTACTTATTTCCGATTCATTGCTGAGACATAATGAAACCGAGCCATTTTTGAAGATGGCGATTGGTATTACTGGCGATAAAAGTGGATCACGTATGACAAGGTCTAAGGTCGGCCAGGCTTCACAGACTGTGGCTAAACCTGGGCTAACTCGAAATAAGTTGATGCTGTGTGTATGGTGGGACTGGAAGGGAATTGTTCATTATGAGCTTTTACCGCCCAACAAAACCATCGATTCGGATCTCTACTGCCATTAACTGATGAGATTAAAGGAAGCAGTTGAGAGAAAGCGGCCGGAATTGATCAACAGGAAGGGTGTGGTCATTCATCACCATAACGCTGGACCACACACATCTTTATATTAGTTTCCCACGGTACAATAAGCTATACAAGTACTATAAGTTTGATTTTTCGAGAATAAAGAAATATGTCTGGTCTGGATGACGAAACACCCACATCTTCTGGGATTTTATAATGCTTTTCAAATCTGTCTATTAAAATAGTCCAATCAGGTGCAGAACAGAGGATGGAGAAGGCCTTACTTTTAGAATTTACTGTTGAACCTTCTTTTATAACGATAATTTGTCTCCTTTCATTGGTCAATCCTTTTTGGGATCTAGCTCAATATTAACCTACTTCTAGTTGTCTAATCGAAATGAAACATTGTATGTATATGTGGTTCAGATGACAATACTACAATTTGGTATCTTATAGCTGATCTAATGATGGAACGAGGAGTTGGATAGTGGAACTATTCAGTGGCTACTGGTAAACCACTTGAAGTTTAGGCTTGTATGACTCGTTTTGACGAGTTCAATAGATTGAGCTTGGTAAGATTTACAATTTTTAGTGTGTAATAGTAGCGTTAATATAACAGGTACAATAATAATAATTTAGTGGATGCACTGAGAGGGAGTCACTTCCAGACATCACTATCATAGACATAATGGAACCACCGTATAATAATAACCATTTAACAGTAAAAACTACTTGATATGATCCTTGAACTTGTTGTCCGGCAAATCAGTAATGTGCTCCGGAATCTTATTATAGAACTTAACACTATTACCTAAAAAACTTTTATTATTCTTACTAAGTCTAAAACACAGTGCGACTCATTTATCTCTATTTCTAGTATTAACATTGTGCTGATCTGTAACAAAATCCAGCTTGACTAAGGTTTTTGCGAATATACATTAAACTATCAAGGATATATTGGGAGGGCAAAGTTAATAAACCATATTCCTGGTCAAGTCATTTAAATGTACTTAATAATCTATATTTACAATGTGTAATATCATTTGTTATCTTTTAATCTGTGTGTACACTAACACTAGTTGCAGTATTATTGTAAAGTGTCATTGACCTTCAGTTAAAGGCGTCAATAGTAAACTTAGCGACCACACCCTTAGCGTTATTAATGCTGCAGGATAATATTAAACTTGCACGCTTTATGGCTCTGTTACGCCCCTGTTTACATTCCTATGTTTGTAAATGGTGTAAACGCAATTCAAGTAATGGCGATGTTACAGAGTATCATTACGATGTGGTTCTCTTTAACCAGACAGAGGTGGTTCTATTTAATTTAAAACTTATGTTAATGTTACCTTAGTATTTTTCTGTGTATAACAACACGTGCTTAGCTACGCTTAAGGTTGAAAAACGAAATGCAAAATATATTTACCTGTTAAATACAGCGACGAATTTTGCTGTTTCTATACTAATATTAAATAGATTTATAATAATGACTTTATTTGTTTACTATTTAAAAAATCATACGATACTTATTTAAAATGTTATTTCAAATTCGATATTTGGTTTGTTTTCGTCATTTTATCACATGAAATATCGCTGGCCTTTACGATTTTGCATTCATATGTAAACATTTTCACTAAGAAATTTTATACACTAGTGGTGCAACATTATCGCCGTTTTTAAAGCGCATCGTCTTCAACCAAAAGACCCGTATCTGGACAAATAACTGGACGAAGACCCGTTGGACGTCTCAGGTAAAGAAGGTTCGGCGCTATAGAAAAAGACTCACGAGAACTCCAAGCGGAGACGGTGCAATGTACACAGAAATGGCGTCTTTTAGTGTTGGAGGCGAATATCCACTTTGGGTCGTAGCGCCACTGTAGCTGGTTATTGGAGATGGCCAAACTCCATTTGAACTATACAATCGATTCTGCAAAAAAAAAAAACTTACGAGTTTAAGTATTTTATTGTTATTAATGCTCCACCACTTTTAAATATAAAAAAAACATACAACTGTGCTTAGGTTGGTTTATTAAAGTTATTCTTAGGGTATAAAAAAATTGACATTTAGAACATTGCTCTAGGGATTTAAGATAATTAAGTAAGCTCATGTCTAAAGAGTTAGTCGGCGAATGCAGTACGAAAGCTCTTAATGGAATAAGTTTTAAACAAGTATATAATATTGGTATGCCAGACAGTTTTAACGTAGAATTAGACAAAGCTTACAGTGTAAAAGACTTTTGGGTGCACTTGGAAACTCACCTATGCTTAAACATTTCTAAAGATCATTTGTATATGTTTTCTGTTTCATTTTATTACACTTATCGAATTATAAAAATAACATTATTTGAGGTAACGTTTTTCTTCTTTTTAATTGTAGCATGACAAAATGACAAATTATGGTAAGTATAGTATAATCTAAAAACTGATCACTTTGAGATCAAAAGTGATCATCGCCGCCCACCTGCGTAAATAGACGCGCATAAACGAATCACTATGACAGGCTTTTCACCATATATATAGAAGTCGCCACCCAGATGGGTTGTACTTCCTACCAACCGGCAACAGTACAATACAAATAAAAGAAATTGTAAAAAGTTTGGTATAAATGTTTATAAAAAAGTAGTGTAGATAGAACGTGTAAAAAGTGGTGTAGGTAAGAAATGTGTATGTAATAGAAAAGTAAATAATTTACGAATTAAAAATAACCACAGGAATTAAACGAAGTCGCTTCCCACTGTCTGTCCCCTATGTACGCTTGGATCTTTTAAACTGCGCAACGGATTTTAATGCAGTTTTCACTAACATTTACTGTTTTTTTGTATGGAAGGTTTATTTAAACAATACTTTCCAATTAAGTTTTTGTATAGTTGAGAAAATTCAATTATTTTTTAATCATGTGGTGAAAAGTCGGTTTCCGGGCGCTTTGCATGGCTTACGCTGGCTAAACCTTATGAGATATAATATCAAACTCTAAAGAATAAAGAAGAACTATGGTTCTTCAAAAAGCCTAGAAAAAAGTCTGAGATGGCATATATATATATCCTAAGGTTGAATCACAGTAACCATTTATCTTTAATATAATAATTAAAAATATTACGTTATTTGCGAAGCTATTTTCTTCAAATCAGTATTTATATTTATTTGGACGTTTAATTTAGAATATCTGGGCGACCGAGCTTCACTCGGTATCTTAAAAGTAAATAAAAAAAACACCTATCTAGGTAAAGTTGGAATGTAAAACATCATCTAAATACAAAATTTCATCCAAATCGTTAGAGCCGTTTCTGAGAAACCAATTACTGATTGATTGATTGAACCAAGAATTGCTCACTTAATATAATAAGATTAAAATTGTCCTTGACAGTTTTCCATTTAAAAGCATACTATGGAAGCTGGGGTGGGGGTGGCTAGTTTATTTATAAGCAAAGAAAAATCGGGCGCAATTTTGTTAGACTAATAAGTAATTCTGAAGAAACGGTGCCCCGGTACTAGGTAGCAGTTAAATAAGGCAAATTGAGCTATCCTTTCAACGATGTCTACTTTTGTGGTGTCTTATATCTTTTTGGCTCCTTACTTTTATATTTATGATGATAAAATCTATTCATTACTACGTTATAAAACGATTCTTTTAAATTTTCTTTGCTTATAGATATTGGATGGAAGTCGTGGTGGTCTAGTGGTTTAGGCCGGCGGAATATCGATTCGATGTCTGCAGGTTCGAACCCCGGCATGTACCAACAAATTTTTCGGAATTCGCTTATATTTTCTAAATTAAATTGGTAATACAATCAGCTGAGGGTGCAGGAAAACATCGCGAGGAAACCAGAACGCTTGAGAAATATTCTTGTAGTCCACTGTAAGAGGCCTCACTGCCCAGCAGTAGAATACTTACAGGCTCGTATTATTTATGGATATTGATTTTATTTTTTGGTTCGGTTTCCAATTTTCTTTTTATTGTTTCCTTTACTTTGATTTTGTTTTATTGTGTATTTCTCAAAAATGTTGTCTAAGCGTTTAGTTTGAGATGATGATGCATAAGCCCTAGTTATGGAAACATCGTGATGAAACTATATAGTATGGTGGTAAGTCATTATCTACTTATCGCTTGAGTAACTAAAAAGTAGAAAATATGATACCAAGTAAATACGCGTGTGTGCCGACATAAGCACTTGAGCATCAGCTTTGTCTCTATGTTTTAGCTAAATCGTCATATTCCATCATGTAATGTTGGAGTTATACGTTAGCCTAATATAAAAATAAAAACTATTAACCTTTTTTCAAACAAAAAATATCTTTTTACTCAGATTTTCACAAAATTATGTATGCCAGTGATTACAATTGAATAAGTTTTTTATTGAAAAAAAAATATTATTAAAAGTACATACGTACCTATTGTTATTAAAATAAAATAATGGACTTAGGTTAGTATACCTACCTGTTACCGTGTATACCATCTGTTTATAAAATTTTGTGACGATCTTTATACATGACAATTATTTTATACGTATTTATACATTCTTTAGTTTTGGATAATTAATGCTCAAGTTCCATCTGGTATGAAAATTATCCAATTTCGTTACATCCTCCACTTTAAATCTCCCTTCAAAACTTCCCCCCAATTCGTTTGCTCGCTATGACGTAATCTCAAAAGACGATAACTAATCTTCTTAATTGATCTTTTTCATGACGAGATATACAAATGAGCGAACTGAGCGATAATAGGCATTAATTTCTGGTTTCTGGAGTAGATTTAAAGGTATTAGTTAATAAAAGTCTATTAACTGTTTAATATTATTCTTAAGTATATATTTTCTTTAGCTATAATGATAACTAGCAAGAAATTATTAAAATAGCAATTGCGATAATATTTTGCAGTTATAAGTGTAACATGGGCAAAACCAATTTTGATAGAGGTAGAGGGATCAACTAAAAGAGTTATAGATATTTCTTTATACTTATTCACTACAAATTGATGAGCAAAAGAGTAAGGGATATGGATTTTCTATCTCTATCGCTATATCCTCTTTTTTGTGCTAAAAGGGTCATAGTTGTTTAAATTGTCGTAATGCAAGTGTTTTGTCGAGGTTTTTTTTTTATACGAGAATAAATTAAATTAACATTGTATTGTATATCTGAGATTGAACATTCTTTTGTGCTCCGTACAGTAGTAAATTTTAATAACACTGTATAAAATGATAACACTAATCTAAAATATTGCTCTGTCTGTCTATTACCTTCTCTGTCTACGCTATAAAACATGAAGACGCCTATTGTTACTTGCAACTAGTATTAGATTATCGGCGAAGACAGCCAAATACAGACCTCTCGACTGGTCGAAGAAGCCTTCAGAAGCTATGCAACTTGAAAGTTACCAACTAAGTCTTGAAACAACCAGCCAACTCCCAAGTATCAGTAACTTCTGCTAACGTTTCTCGAAGGTCTCTGATAAGATTTATGTAAAAGACTTTGTAGAATACTGATAATTGAAATGATATTATTTTAATTGAATATAAGATGGCGCGAGTCTAAGTAAAGCTGATTCGAGGAAACTTATGTAATTGAATCGGATTTACCTATAAACAGTGCTGTTTAATAAACGAATACATGAAACTGTTCTGAATGACTAATGGAGCGCATTTTGATAGCTTAATTTTAAATTAATTGCCCGCGGTACATTTATATGGTTGATTAATTCTCTTAACTATATTCATTTTAACTAAACTACTGTAAAATTAAATTTTCTGGTTATATCATAGTTATAGGTAGATAGATATAAACGTTCCCTAGGTAAATGCTAAATAAGTAATGAAGGGATAATTTTTTGTCTGTAAATAAATTCAGGAATAATGAGTTCTAAATGAACTCTTTCGAACTCCATGTCCTTTAGCATTTGATAATTTTCTATGAATAAGCAGTATGTTTAACTTTTATCTAAATTCATATATTTACTTCATTTGCTTATAAGATATTAGAAAGTTTATTCTTCCCACGCGCGGGTACAATCTTCTGGTTAGGATATGGTCATGGTTAAAGTACCACATCACAAACAAACATTTCAAAGACTAACAAGTTCAAATATCAGCCATCAACATATCGCTCAATGTCAACGCCAGAAAAAGATTTGATAATGTTTTGTTTTAGTATCATGAAAATACTTGCTGATCACACTCCACCATGCTGCGTTCGGTTGCACTTTACGCGGCTAATTGTACATTTTTTAAACACCGTGTGCGTGGAATTTCGTATGTGGCGACGCGACGGCGTCTAAGGGCAACTTGCACGTGGAGCGCGCGGAGTACTGAACGCTGCTACTTTAGTTTATTTTATTTGCACGGATACCTATTTCTATTTCAAAAGTAAAAACCTAAGCTACTCCTTATAACATCAGCTATCTGCCATTAAAGGACCGTTAACATCGGTCCAACCGTTTCGGAGATAATCAGGAACAAAAAGACAGAGGGATAAACAGCCATAAATAAAAAATAACATATTTTTTAAAGTATGCATTTTGTAAAAAGCTGTTATTTTGACATTACAAACACACACTTCAATATTATTATTTGTAGTTTAGATTTAATTTATTAGATTTTTTTTAAATGAAATATCTCTAACGCAACCACCAGAAAGGTTGTGCCACTAATGTCTCCAATACTCAATTCTAAATATTAAATACTGTTTATTGCATTCGGGTCATTAATTATAAAGTTTCATGAGCATTCGCCAATATTTTGCAGCGTCATTTTTGAATGCATAAAATTAACGTCAGTTTAATTGATAAACGTGCCAGGCTTTAAAATTCCCTTTGAACTTTAATTTTACGAATGTCATTTTGTGACATTCATTGAAGACTAATTTTTTTATTTATTTATGTATTTTTTATTACTTACATGAAATATTAAGTGCATACTTTGTGGTTAGAAGTTTTATAAGGTTTAGACTATTGAATAAATTTCGCCTTGCTTATTTCTGACGCAAAGCACTAATGCTTGTGCTGCTGTGTTCCGATAAGAAACTTGTGGTTAGCAATAAATACTAAAAAGAAATTGTCAAACAGAGTATATTATTGGAACTGATGGAAAAAGGGGTTTTTGTTAATTCGGACTTAACAAAAATACTACTGCATCTGTTGAAAATAATCCAAGAGCGTGGTGACGGTTTTATACAAATATTCACTGAAAGTTGTTGACGTTAAGTGTTTTATACAACAAAGTCGACAAACAAGCATACAGGCCGCCTGATGGTAAGCGGCTACCGAAACCTATGGAAACTAGTAATACCATAGATGCCGTTGAAGATACCATGTTGCCGATCTTGAATATCCTAACCCTAAGAAGCTCTAGAAACCCTACTCACCACAGGAACACAACACAAGGCCATTTGGCTGCGATCTTCTGTAGGTATCCATCTAAGTATTTCACCAGTCAGATTGCTACAAGTTGGGAGAAATCTCCAAAGAAATTTCTCTCTTAGACTTCTTCATATTTATTCGTGGGCGCGGTGGCGGGTGCGTTCACGAAATACCAAACGTATGGAATAATGTCCAAGTGTTCACGTTAGAAACTCAGGAGCGGTGTAAGTAGCGGACAAGCTCACGGTTGGCGTGCCTGGCGCTCTCCTGACAATATCAAACATGAGAAGTTGCTTGTGTTCACAATTGAATTAGCGGCGACGTAGACGTAGGCATAGTACGAGTGCTGTCCTAATATATTCAAAAACTTTGAAAGGTTCTGTCTGAAACTATAGCACAAAGTATGAAATTTCTACATTCCCTTCTCTTTCTTTATTAAGTTCTTTTATTTCTTGTACAACAATCCAACTCTTTATCATATGACATTTTAGGTAATAAATTTTTAAATTAAAAGATGTTCGTTTTTTCAAATACCTGCTAACACGTAACATTTACGTAAACTCCTGTAAGTTATTGTGAACACGAACTCGCTAAGGCTTCCAAGCCAATCGCCGCCTCCGCACCCGCGAGTTGTACGTGAACAAGAACCAACACGTTATGCAAATGTCATGGAAAATTTATTTTGTTAATTATAACTTTTAAAATAAATCCAGTTTCAGCAATAACTCGTACCAGTATTTACTAAGACTAGAAAATAATTCCAACATTTTTAAGTTTTCTATACCTAAAGCTTGTATATTATGTCTTCACATATCACGTACTTATATACGATACTTGTGAAATTGCATAATTATATTATATAACAGGGCTAAACGTAAACATATTATATGTAGGTTTTCATATCAAGTCAACTCAATGTTAGTATCACAATTCGATCAAAGCTTGCGGATATAATCGAGACCACAATAATTAGGCAGCTTATCAAAATATTTTGATACTTCACAATAATCACAATCGAACTGTTATACACGTTAATTTTATATTGCTTATTTAGCACAATTTGTCCGCGTAAACTCATTACATACGATCAACCGCAAAGATAAATTAATTTGTTTGACATAACGCACAATTCCATTGTCCTGTGAATATGAGCGAACATCGAGCGAAAATTAACTTTTTAATTGGCATCTCAATTTTAAACGGCCCGTTATCGTGATGTCAAGGGCTGTTCACGAACGAAACAATTATGTGGCAAGTGTATCACCATATATACAAAAGCATTGATAGGATGAAAATTAAGTAATTGTGAATTAAAATTGTGTATTTAATTTTATTCTATTGTCAAGAATTCTGATAACTTTGTTAATTAAGTAGAGGATATTGAATAAGTTAATTTTGTATAATGAATAAGTTATGTTTTAAAATTTTAAGTTTTTGCGTTTCATTTTCATTTTAATGTGGTTAATTATATTACTAATAATTATTAATCAGTAGTTAGTAGTGAATGTGGAAACAGAACAATATAATTTTCCGTGCAGAAAGGACTCGTGTACGGTGATCTATTAATAATAGATTTGTCTTTTAATAGCTATGTAAGTATATCAGTTATTCGATTGGCATGTCCGTTTTTATCATTCCCTATTTAAAAAAGTTAAGATATTGCAATCGTGGCTGGCTTTAACAATTTTTTTTGAGACGGTCGGTCGGTCAGTTGAAGACTGCGATCGCATCGAGTGCAGACGTCGCAGTGTTTTTTTCTCTAATTTTCTAAACCTTGTGAATGTGTGTTATAGGATAAAACATTAATTTTCATACGTGTGTTTACGAATATGTGGTAGTCTAACGGTGAACTGCAAGCGGAATTAAGCAATCAAGGTAAGTTGGTTTGCTTCATACGGTTCGATGAAAACATTTGGATTGGGATGAAACCGGGACAGTCCTGGTTTTTTCGAAAATAGGCGGAAAAAATGCATTTCTACAGTTTTTATTTAAATGACCAAGTGTTAGATTCCAAACAGTATTAACCGTAACAATTTTTGTTTAGTCATTAGCTAGTACATAATTTACTGCACGGGTGACGTAAGTGTGAATTATTTTTGTGTTAAATAAATGATTTTTCTTAGTCTCGGTACAGACTAAAGTACACTTTGTACCCGTTACTGTATGTTTGTTAAGTCCATTGCAATATCATTTTTGATCAATAGTGCGGTAGTAGTGTTAAAAAAAATTATGTGGGTAATTCACACGTGGTAGAAGTGAAACCTTCATATCTATGTTTTTTTTTTTTAATTCAGAAAGTGATCAAATACACACTAATTTAAAGTTTATGAAAATGTACATACAAGTACTCACAATCATTACTCACAATATCGTTTTCAATTAATGCATATTTGAAATATCCATGGTAACCTAATACAATATCAATCAGTAACAGACTGTCATAAGTGTTGTCTAAAAAGTTTTTGTTTCGTGTCTTTTTGGTGAGGTAATAAAATTCATTACTGCGTGGCAACAAACCTCTTTTCTACCATTTTACCATTCCTAAAACTTTCCTATCTCATTTTCTCCCACGTTAAATCTTAGGATGTGTCCTGTCTCTTTTTACTGTCGCTTTCGCTTTTTCATTTCATCGACTTTCAAATCAGAACGATGCTAAAGAAGATTTTACTGAAGTAAAATATATTGTTATAGTTTTATGAATAAAACAATAATATTATTGGAAGAATAATAAAGCCTAGGTAGGTAGGTAGGTAACTGTCACAACTGAAATGACGCTCGTGACTTACTGCCGATTTCTGCGTCATATGTCGGCGGCATACCCGCACGCCATAAACCCGCCGGCATAGTGTGCAGTTGCAGTGCCCATAATAGAATATTTTATATTGACTTACATCAGAATATCAAGAACAAAAAAAAGTAATTGGTTGAAATGCGAATTTTCGTAGAATTAGTTCTGAAATTATAATAGCATTCACGATGTTATTACAGCATCTGCTAATTCATTTACTATTAGTGGATTTTCGTACATTATTGGTTGGGTAAACAAAATGGCTCGAGTTTGACAAGTACACAATAGAGTGACAAGCCGACATGCCGATGGCCGCATTGTGTACGCCGCGATAACGCGCCCAAACAACGAGATTTGCATTAATATTATTAAACAACTTTCATAAGCGTATATTTATACTATTAATAATATTATAAAGCTCAAAAGATTATTTGTTTGTTTAACGCGTTAATCTCTTGTAGTACTAGTCAGGTTTGCATTTAGGTAGTCCGTTTGTTAAGGAAGGTTGGCCTATATAAATTCACGCTGTAACCCCAAGTAGCGGAGTAGTAGCCAAGAACGTTGAATAATCTTGTTTTTTTTTTTTTCGATCTGACTCTACTATTAAGGCCTTAAGGACCCTGAAGCTTCAGGAGTCTTTTACAGTTTCACTGGGTTCGGTGGGCAATCTTGCAAATTGTAGGTAAGTACGGGAAGTATGAACAACGATGTACACTCGCATTGGTGTGCAATCGCATTGGAAGTGGTGAAGACTGGACAGTTCATCGAATAAATTTAACACAGGTTCAACCGTGGGCCACATCTAGTTTATTTATATTCAAAAAACTAATTAGTAGTTACAATAATGTCAATTTTCTCCACAATTTCACGCGTTTTAATATAGTAATATTTTGCTTTATCTATTGCTATGATCTCAATTATTTCTGATTATATCTAATAGGTATTTAAAATGATAAAATTATTTTTTTTAAAGTAAAAAATTACAAAATTTATACTTGGTTTGAAAATGCAAACATAATTTACCTTTAAGACATGAGCATAAAAACAGATTTCGGCTTTTTATGAGTTTTAGTTTTGTTTGTATTGTTATAAATATAACAAAACTTGGTTGAAAAGATAAATAAAACTCAAATTAAAAGTATAAAAAATGATATTTGTATTATCACAGAAGATCGAAAAAACAAATTACATGTTTATTTGTCAATAACATAAGTGAATAACACATATAGAAATATTTACAATATTTATCTAATTATTATTTTACAAACGAAGACTGGTAGCTATGGGACTGGGATAAAACTATGAGAACAAATAAAATTATGTTATATAGATGGGTAACTGTTATAAGGCCAGAATTAGTTTAACGAGTTTTCAACTAGGTTGTAAGTTACAGCGTGTAACTTTGTCATATGACTAAGTTTGTTATTTTAATGACTAGGATATTGCGGATTGATAACATAATTGAATTTTAACTACACCTTGCTAAGGTAATCAATAAACAATTCTGATAAGTGAAGATCATCATACCTAGTGGATTTGTTGCATAATAAAGTTATTAACGTGTTTTTGGATAATTTTACTATTAATCGTAAATATTAACAGTATTGCGAAACTTGGCTATGCTGAAAAGTATGTTCGTTGAAGATTTTTTTACTTAGTAGAAAGCGCATAATTAAATTAATATAAAACATACCATTACGCCTGTATCCCCGAAGGGTTAAGTAGACATGTTACATCCACAGTATGCCGTGTATGTTTTTTAGGTCCCATGTAATAGGGGGCGAGCCTATTGTCATTAATCGGGCACAAAGCCAAACTCCGAGCTGCTACTGAGAATTTTATAGAAAACCCTAATAAAACTTTGCTCGATCCTATAACTGTCATCGAATAATTGTACGAACCGTTAGTTTATAAACTATCTAGTCAGATTGTAAACTGTATGTAGTTTGTGAACAGACACTAAAATTTGCAATAAATGGTTATATTTTCGTATTTTTATAAACGAACTTGATTGGTTAGGTTGGGTTGGAACTGTGATCATAACGCACGAGCCGAGCGGGCCGCGACAGCTACCGGTGACAGTCACAAACAACTTAACTTTTGATCTATCATGATTTCGCGTATTTATTAGACATAACCTAATAATTCAAAATAATTCATGTCCGTTGACAATCTATCGACAGTTTACAGACTGTTTGTTTATAAACTAACGGTTCCTACAATCATTAGGTGACATATTATTTATGATATTATTGTTAAGATTTTGAATTTTATTTAAAAAAAAAACAACCCAGTATATATATTTAATTATATTATATGATTTTATTACAATTATCTCTTCTTAATTACCCGTAAATATTAATTAACTTTCTTACTAAAACTTAGCATTAGTATCATGTCGAGTTTAAGAGGTATTTACTAACACTAACCTTCGTATAGAAGAATAATTTTAAAAATTAACGTTGCATTCATCAATGCCAGTGTGAAAAACTCAAGTCTTCTTTAAACGGCAGGAACACTGGTTTCTCGACGTGTACAGTGTTCACGACAGGGACAGGCACGGTGTGTACTACGGGTAGAGTTTTAAAGATTGGTACTTCTTTCAGCACGGGAACTTCCTTGATGATCGGCACTGTTTTGATCACGGGAACTCTCTCGATGTGGTGATGATGCACGGTATGGACATCATACGGCACATGGATTTTGAAGCTAAAATTAATTTAATCTTTTGTTAATAGTGTAAATAGATTTAGTTCTAATAATGTTTTTTTTTTACTTTACTGATTTACCCTTTCAGGGATCATAATCTGATCTGATGTTAAGTTACGATGTGGTTTAATATGAAAACACTTTCATTCTAGAGAAGGCATTCAACTTTTGTTTATAGTTCAGTAATTTATTCTATTAAAACAAAGTAGAATGATTATGGTATAAACCTACATTTTTTTTGTATCGGAAACTATATAAGTACTATTTTTTTGCAATGCAGACAATTTATCTAGATCTAAAAAAATCCTAAAAATTTTTAATCAATACATTTAAAAATTAATGAATTTTTCAAAAAAATAACTAAGGTACTGTTGTTTTGCGTATGCATCGTAAAAAAATCTCACAAGTTTTTATGAAATTAGTCTCAAATTACACAAGCAGTTTCGCAGCATTTTCAAAAGATCGCCTGATTAGTTCACATCCTAGAGTAGAACTTCTATCTTTCACACATATCGTTATTTTCCGGTCTCTGCATTTCAGAACCTGTTTATTGTCTAGGTTTAACACAATTACCATCTTAGGCCATAATGTCAGGGGTCACTAGACCTACTCTGCTCTATTTCTGCTTATCATTTTTGAGTAAGTAGATGCTACCAAAAAAATTCATAAATACAAAACATTATTTATTTTAAAATATATATTAATAAAAAGGAAACAAAAAACCCGACTACAACAAAAACACTTGATCAAAAAAAGGTTTTTCTATTTTTGATTGTTATTTGATTCCAAGAGTACTTAAATATTATATAGCCTAAATCACTCCCACAATTAACATGAATCTAACGACACCTCGTAGTACTCGTATGCTAAAATCAATCAAGCCGTTTAGGCTACAGAGTGTGCCAAATAAATATACATAATACACACATATATACATTGGTACATATGCCAGCAAAACATAACCCTCCTTTTATGCAGTCGGGTAAAAAAATAGTTAACTTTAATAAATATTTGCTTCTATTTGCTTACCCCACAGTACAAATGTGTAGATAATTAGTCAGTTAAATAATTTTCGTTATTTCCGAAATACTTTTGGTACTAGAAGTAGGTAAGGTACTCACTGTGTTCTATGGCCGTAAGGTTCTGGTTCTGGCAGTGGGTTGGCCAAACACATATGGCTGAAGAAAGCGATGACCATGGTGAACTGCGATTGAAAAATATATATTATTTAATATTTTTTATTTATTTCATTTCCCCTTTTGTTTTTTACAATTTAGAATTCTAAAGTCAAGGTTTTGTATACAGTGGGGGTGTGCAAATAATACTTTACAAATGATTTGGACGATAATGATTTATAATAAAATTTTGGAATTATTTAAAATTTTCGAACGCTTTTCGAAAACACTGGAATTATTCGTGTCTTTTGTAAAAAATCGTGTTTACCGAATAATTACAATATTTCAAATTAATTGTAAGGTTTTTTAATCATTTGAAAATTTCGAATAATTTGTAATTTTCAACTATTCGATTCCTTCCAATTTGAAATTCTTTGTGTATGAAATTGGAATCATTTATTATTTGTAATTGGAACTGAATACTCGAAACATAAATTGAATCATTTGAAAATTTATGAATAATTATTATCGATGAATAAGTTATTGTCGATTCAATTTCAATGCTATTCGCACACCCCTAGTAGATAGCATAATTTCGTATATAAAAAGTATTTAAGAAACTTATGTAGGAAATATAGAAACGGTTCGTCTATTACAAGTATTGTTTCGTCACAAACAAACGCGATTGATTACAGTAACATCATGCAGCGGGGTAATCAGTTTTCACTCGCGCAAATCGGTACATTTCTTTTGTAATTCAAATTAGATTGTCAATATAGTGTTTTATTGTAACCAAGTCTCGTTGCTTCCTTCGTACTTTATATGTTTACAAATGAGGGGCCATGGGATGATTAGCGTGCCCTAAATGTTATGTTGCGAAGAACAATACTAAAATTAAATGTAGCTATGAGTTTTTTCACACCTAGTTATTAAATTTAATGTATTACATTGACCATTTAGTAAATTAATAAAATTAGATAATTAAACTATAGATACTAATATTAGAAAGCCCGAGAGATTGTTTTTTTGTTTAAACCAGTCAATCAGTTTAACTAGTTACCACATAGATTTACAACTTTATTTTTGCAATTGATAGCGTATTTATTGAGAAAGATTATAGGGTACGTAACTTCACGGAACAACTTTAAGGAGCGGAACAGTAACATTGAACATCAAGCAATCTAGCAAGTTGTAGGCAAGTACGGAAAGTGAGAACAACGATTTGATATACGAGTGCGTTGGCAGCGGTGCGGTGAAGAATTAGTCGAAATTTTTTTACACGGGAACCGTGGGACTCAAGTACCTTGTTGTAAATATAAAAAAATATAAATTACAATTAATTAACTTATTTAATCATAAAACACATCGATATTTAACTACCTGCTTATTCTTTTTCCTAACTTGGTAACGAAGCCACGTTATTGAAGATAAAACGTTATTGTTGATTAGGTATTGAAGTGGATAAATGATTTCGTTTTACAAAGTGCCTAGTGATAATATTTGTATTCTAACAAAATGTTGGCCCCCTTGTTAGAACTTTTGAAAGAGTTTTTGTGAAATCTCAGAATTCATGATTCATGTTATTATTTAAAACCCCACTTCACTTGTGCACAATAACGAAGTTATATTACGCAAAATGCCATCTACATCACACTATATAGAGTACAATAACGCTTTATGAATAAAGTATATATATTGATATGACTGATTTAAGATTCCGCCAAAGTAAAACAATATGTGCCTTTAAAACCCTATGAAAATATAAACCATTAACGCACAGTAACATTTCAAGAGGTAGGTAATAACGAAATTTAAAATTTAAAAAAGGAAGAGAAAACACTAAGTGATAATTTGTATTTACTGTGTAATTATTTAATTTATTAGTTGTATAAATTTTAAACACTAAATAAAAATGTGACGATTTGTTTTATAATTATTTAAATAAAAAGCGTACTCACAGCGACTTGGTGGTTCATGTTGGTGGTGTGTTGCGTTTGGCTTGTCACTGTGTAGGATGCGCCCGCGCCGGAGTTAATATGTAACGTGGTTGTGCAAGCCCTTACCACCGTCACGGTTCCTGATCGACTTGCGTATTCCGCACCACTCTGTGACTTCGCACCTGCGTACACGGTATATTTTCCACCAATACCTAATTAATTTGCGAACTTACACACTGATGGATAGGTACATGATATGTTACCTAAAAAGGTATTGCAAATAACAGGTGCATTTTTTATTTTATAACATATATACTGTATTGCGTTCTTTGGGCTAGGTTTGTGTTTATTTTAGTATATATGAATTTTTATACTGGCTGGCCTTTCAGACGTTGTTCAGTGCTCTCCAATTGTGAAAAACTCTATTACAACGCCACCTATACCGATTTTTTTCCCATAAAATCTTCCTGGACAGTAACGAACAAAACAATCCATAGTTCCAATCGCAAGTAATGGTCTTAAAAAACAGTTCATAAAAAAAATCAAAACAAAAAACAATTTTAGTTATTTCGAAAGTATTTAATTTTCCGAGTAACTATTCAAATTTTGCTTTCTCTGAAAACCTTATTCGCACTATTTATTACTAAGTTTTTAAAAATAGTCCGCCAAATCGGTCCAGCCTTTCTCAAGTGATGCGCTTACCAACGAACAGAATTTCATGTTTATTTATGTAGATAACTAAATATGATATTAGGGGTGTTTGTTGCCTTGTAGTATTTGGTTTAGCATTATTGCACACTAGCAAACATTGTAGCAAACTTTGTAGGTTGCTTCATTACATTAATTCATTACTTTAAAATAATTTATACAACAATAACAACATTCTATCTTTAAGAAACACCTACAAAAAGCATTTTTGTCTTTAAAATAGCCGGGAGCGGGAGAGGAAGATTCTCGCGGGCATTCTGTATCCACGTGAGCGAAGCCGCGGGCACAACTAGTTACTTAATAC
Source organism: Saturnia japonica (assembly GCA_033032175.1). Taxonomy (NCBI): domain Eukaryota; kingdom Metazoa; phylum Arthropoda; class Insecta; order Lepidoptera; family Saturniidae; genus Saturnia; species Saturnia japonica. Next base: position 11,868,388 of record CM065318.1, read on the forward strand.
ATTTAAATTCACAAACTAGCGCTTTATAATAATCTCACGGTGTCAATATATTAAATAGTTTTATTATTTTATTTTATTAGAAAACTTAAATACTTTCTTTTGGTTGATCCTACGTAAATGTTAAATTTTTAAACGTAGGTACATATCGTTGTGTGAAATGATTTACTAATTTTATATATAGGTAAAGATATATCACATGATGTAAAATTATATTAACTTATTCTGGAACCTGTTTTATAAATTAGTAGCTAGAAATATTACATATCTGGCAAAAAAATAATGAATGACGGTTAGCTGGAACTAAGCTGTACATGAACTTTTGTGTAATAATACGTAATATACCTACATTTTTTATTTGATAAAAAACACTTTCTGAGAAGTGAGTAGTTAGTTGAATAAACTGATAAGTTATATTACGTCACTTAAAATAGCTTTCAAAAGTGTAAAATATATTTACTTGCTTCTATCAGCGGCTACGTTCGCATTTAAAGCTGAGTTGTGAGCAATTTATTTAAATTTACATATAATGTATTTCAATATTTTGCATTTCTTAGCTTTCCATAATGTTTAATAAGTTTGGAAGTTTTACTAAGCGTTTTCTTATACGATTATTATAATCAAGCTGCGCTTTTCTGTGATTGCTGTAAAACTACACGTTTATTTATGAAACCAGAACAGAACCTTCCCATAAGCTGACCTTATGGAAAAAGACTCTGGGTTATCACTGACACTTCAAGCTATTGTATCTAATACTATTTATTATGTGAGCAGTACTTCTATATATATTATGATTTACATTACATATATTTATTTGGTTGCTTAGAAATGGCTCTAACGGTTTGCATAAAATTTTGTAATTAGATGATGTTTTACTATTTAAGTTTAAATAATTCATTCAAAAATTCGTAGATACTTCTGCGGAAGATAATAAATAGTAAAGATAAGTAGTAATATACATAGTATATAAATTATTTACGATGAATTTCCGCAAAGTAAAGCCTTCGTCAATCAAATATCCTAGTTTTTTTTTTCAAGCCACCGACGAAGCTTCGTCGTCAAAATATTAAGTAAAACATTCGATATAAAATATACCAATATTATTAAACAAAAAAAATATAGAAACGACTATGGCTCAGTGGTGACGTTATTGGACACCGAATCGATCAACGTAGGTTCGAAACCTAGCAATGAACCAACTATGCAACTATATAATGTGGGTTTTTGGCAACTATACAACTCAAGGCTTACCTTGACCTATTTAGTACTTAAGATTAGGTGAAACCGTGATTAAAGCGCTAAACCTATAAAAGCAATAAAAACAGAATTAAAGTTTTCGATACCTACATATTAAAATATAAATAATATAAAAAACATTTTTTTCATAAAAGTGTGTGGGCCAAGTGCAATTAATATTTTTTTTAAATCAGACTAAAAATATTACATCCGTCACCTTTTATTATAAATAATTCATATTTAAACTGTACATTTACTAAATATACAATAACATAGATGTGCTGTCAAGCGAACGTTGGCTGGTAAATAAAAGAAAAAATATATAAAATCAAAATGCGCCGTGTGGAGGACCAGTAGAATGGAGAATGAGTGCAATCAAGTGTATTTCCCTCGACGCCTGGCGCGAGTCAGACGGACACTGCACTGTGCTAGCCACGTCGTGCCATGTGAAAATCATTGTACTAAATTTACTATCTATATATTAATACGTGAAGCAAAACTTTGGACTCGTTTTTAAGCATATTGTGTTCACGGAATAGTGTGAGATTTGGCATATTTTACAGTTCATATCATGGAGAAAAAGTAAAGAAAGCTAAAAATATACATATAATACGTGTTACAAATATATCTATATTAAAGAAAATGTTACCAATAAATAAATATTATAGACAGATTAACTGAATGAGTTTGGAGCTGTGAATTTTGTGTGATTTAAATGACTCTTGAACAAAAGAACCTCAATAATGTTCAAACCATAGGTGTATTCTATTAAATCTACGGTTCAAACTTTAAAAAATAACTAATTACATATCTTCAAATTTCGAGGTTTGGATGACCACTGGTATATATATATGAATGAATCTGTAGTTCTGTTTGTGCATGTAATTTTTTCCCCCAATTTTGTAATCGAAATCGATTGTTGAGGACACTGATCACGAATGTGACATTAAAAAAATGTTTTGTCTGTTTGTTTGACAGATTTTTTATAAAATTTCGTTCACAGGAAGTATATGTCATTCCACAATTGCTAGGCTATATGAATTGTCAATGAGTAAAATTAAAATTATGAGAAGATAATAAATACTGCGTAATAAACATGTACTGCGGGGTACTGTATAATTTATAAAAAAGAAAAACATTATGTTATTCGTAAAACAAATAACACCATAATAATAATGCATATCAGATTTACAGTTGTATTTGACATGTTTACCAAAGTATTTGGCTGTCGGTTTTCATTAATTTATAGTTTTCCAATTTTACCACTTTACTATTTTAAATAAACATTCAAACCTTAATTTTAAACTCATTTAAGTTTATAAAACAAAATTTCACAAACTGAGCTAAGTATTTAAACAGGTTTAAAACACCCATGTTAATGACTTCTGTATATTGTTTAGTAGTGTTCAATTATCACTAAGCTTAAAAATCTTATGATATAATATGAGATTATATTTTTAACGAACATTCATAATTGCAGATTTATAAAGATTTTATTCAACAAAAAGTATTTTTGTTTGGATAAACACGCTAATCTCTGGAACAACCAGTCGGATTCGAAAAATTTGATATGATGATATTTGAAAATGATAGCCAGACTCTCGAGAAATAGTATACAACTCTCAGATAGCTATAAATATTGATTTTTGTTACGTAAGTCAGAAGTCGAGGCCCTCCCGAACTGCTTTACCCGCGTGCGCTGGCGTGATCGTTAATGATACGGAAATACAATGTTCTACAATAATATTGGTCCTTAGTATGTCTAGAAAAAGTCAGTGATAGTATATGCCTATCTCTTATATATGAGCCACAATAAGGTATTTTGTGACAAAGATTTCTTGAAATGAGACATAGCATATTAATTCTACAAAGAAAAGTGTTACTTCATCATAAAGACAATTTTATGCAGTTAAATTTTGCTCTTTAATGTACGCTATTATAAAATTAATAAATATGCTATTTAAAACCATGTGGTTTAGGAGATAATGAAAAATTAAAATAATTTGTACTTACGGGAAGAACAATTATGATAGACTACATGGGTGTGTTGGCGGCGCGGTGTGTGTCGGATAAAATTAACACGGGTGAAACCGTGGGGCACAGCTAGTAGAACATAAAATCTTAATATATATATTGTATAATATCTTAGAAAGTAAAAATGTACCTACATAAGATATTACATGAAATCAATAACAAATAAATATAATATATACATATAATCTCTAATTATAACATAACATAAATCGGATTTCAAATAATAATAAATAAGGACCTAACCTATTAATATAATATCAGTAACAAAAATAGTATTTGATTAAATAAATATACATACAAATACAGAGTTAATAAAACCCACAAGAGATCCGTAAGTCGGGCTCTCTTTGAATCAGCAGTTCTGAGAGGCTTACGGATGTAATCCCCTCACAGGTCACTCGAGCGACGTCACCTGTGCTTCGCGACTGGCTTTTTTATTCAATATCATACGTTACCTTTGCTTGTTAAAGGAAAACAGGTTTAGGTCACGTTCTCATTGGACAGTGCATATTATTTGTAAACAACTTAAGGTTTTGTTCTCAGGTGTCAATTTTGTTTCTTTATTGTCAATAGGTTAGCGTTTCACCGGAATTTTTCTGTTTTCAATGATGGTTACTTACATACGAATAGGCAGAATTTGCAATAATATTCCTAAATTAAACTATTGACAGACATTAATACCAGAATGCGCTTTGAATCAAATGCATATATAGATACGAAGGATCTCGTAAGTTATAACAAAATTGTTATTTCTAAAGGTCTATAGAATGAGAATTTTATTAGGTTACAGTTTCTATGAGTCCTAATAATAAATATTTTTGCTAAGTAGTTTAATCTATACTAGCTAACCCGTGCGAATATTTCGCATATTATAGATTGTAAACAATCTAACAGCTGTTATGCCAGGTATACATATTGTTTATAAATGGCACCTAGAATAAATATATACTTTCATGAGCATCAACAAATGTTATAACGAAAATTTTTAATTTTAAACTATATATTTATGTTTCCTCAATGGCGTGGATAATGGGCTTTAAAGTGATGTTTAAATCATTAATTTTAATGAAGAAATAAGAGAGATCTGGCTTTGCCAGAAAAAAAAACTTCTTTAAGAAATATGATTGTCAATAACCAAAACCATTGTTCTATAAATAGACAAATGACGTGCTTTATAAAATAATTGCATGGCTAGGCTGCCACTGTTAAATTGAGAATCATTGTATTCTATTAACTAACTAAAGCACTAGTCTTTTTCAGTTCGGTTCATATAAAGCATTCTCTACCAGTCTTCTAGGGAACGAGAGAAAGGTAATATGCAAGGTGTGCTTAATACATACTTGGAAAAAAAAAAAAAGAAAAACCTAGCCAATATTCAATTGCTCCAAGTACAACCTACTTAGCGAAACTTGAAGGAATCCCGGAAGTTGGTTAGGTGGATGTTGATAGGAAGCGAATTCCACAGTCATGCTGATGTTACGTCGAAAGATCGTTCGCGGAAATTAATATGATGACTTGGTATACCTACTGAGAATTAAAGAATCAGAAGATCCCCGAATGCATCGTCACTTAAACAGTTTTTTATAGTATGTATGTATCACGGCAAAGTAACGTCACGGTGCCTGATGGTGAGCGTAGTGCAATCCAAAAACAACGGCGATCACCAAGAGATCGACTATCCACCGACGGTCGCCGTTATCACCGGCCTACAAGTCTATCGGTAGCTGAGTATACAACGGCAGATTCTGAAATGTGTCAAACAAAAAGAGAGTCACTACGACTGTTTTAATACCTATCACCATACCACCTCGCTTGATTACTTCAGGTCAAATCAGGAACAGGTTAAATTTTGTTCCAACGCTGCCATAAAATGCAATATAAAACATAATATTCAATTTTCTCTGATTTAGTCATACAATTTGTTTTCACATCAGAATATTTTGCCTGAAAATATGTTACTTTAGAATTATTCCTAGTATTTAGCAATCGATTGTAAAATTGTATGTGTAGTGGTTTTAAAACCTTTTGGCTTTACACAAATCATTTCGGACACGTGTCACATGTCGAAGGTCATTCATCTCTAGTATTTCGACACTTTGCTGCACTCGCCATATTGTTCTGACGCAGGGGAAAATTAAAAAGTGTATCCATTGGTGAAAGAGCTGAAAAATTAAATTATTTTTGTTCTGACTCGTATTTATTATAACGGGCAACTTAAAGGTGTCACATTGTGAATTTGTCAGTTGCTCATTGTTACTTTACAGAAGAGAAAAGGTAATTGATATAATCTATTTAAATAAAAATGAAATGCTGTTCTTTTGTGAGCGCATCACTTGAGAACGGTTGGACTGATCTGGGTATTTTTTGTTTTAAAATGTTCGTAATAATCCGAACAAGTAATTACGGAAAGAAAAAAAAAATGGAAAAGTTACCCGGAAAATTTTGAAAAACAAAAAAATACATTCCATACACATACTAATCATTCGAACGATGCATGTGCGTAGTTTTTTTTATCTCTGTGGCCCTGGCATAAAATTTACAATGAGAAATTTGGGATAGATGGCGTTTTAGTCGATTTATTAGTTACTGGAAAGGGCAGGACGACGTCTGCGGTTCCAGCTCGTATAGTATATTAGGTAAAAATATTATTCAACTTTTTCATTTATGTGATAAAATAAAATCCGTTTCTGACGGTTTGACATTTAGGTGCTGGTTTTACATTTAGAAAATTTGTGAGATGAACTAAGATATCGAAGCGTGGGCTATACCAAAAGGCGCATTGTAGTTGTAGGTTTTATGCCAAAGCAATAAAGTCAATTTTAAAAAATAATCTCCCTCCATGGTAGATTTTTTTGAATTTTTTTAACCGACTTCAACAAAAGACAGGTTATTCAAATTAAATGTTTTTATAATAGATGTTATACCATAACTTCTTTGTTTATGAACCGATTTGGAAGATTCTTGTTTTGTTAGATAGGGGATACCACAAGGATGGACCAACCTTTTAATTTAATTGGCATTGGACTTTGAAGTTCGAAGATACACAAAGGAACTCTTCAAAATCATTGAAGTTGATTGTCTTTTTTGTTATAAATTGTCTTGTATATATTTTAAGTTTATGTAGAATTTTCAGAATAAATGAAATAAATACTTAAAGCTATGTCCTATATATGGTGGTTACAAAAGTTTTACATGTGAATATAAGACACGACTTCACCTCTTGCTCCTGCTAATCAAAATTATGAACACTTGACTCTCGGTATACCAATGTTATCGCAATGATATTTTTACAAAGAATATTCTAGAAACTCCGTAAAATATTATGGATTTTATATACACAGGTAAAATATTTAAATGATTTTATTTGTTATGTTATGTTAAGTGAGCTGGTATGTTTACATTATAAGACGCAGAAACTCTATGTATGCTTGTACTTATGTGCGGTCGATATAAGTTATACTTTTTCGACGTCGCCTGAATGATTTATAAATTACAGATAATATAAATTAATGAAATAAATAAATAAAAAATGTGAAAAAAATACATGATTGATTTCAACATTACAATTTTTTTGTAGGTAAAAAATAAAATCGTTTGTTATGTCTATCTTAGGTAAAATAAGAAGCTCAGCAAGGTACTTCATAGTGTAGACCTTTTTGTTACTTTATTGTAAAAATTCGCTCTCATAATTTTTTCAATGAATTATAACTTAAAAAATATTTACAAAAAGCGAGATATCTGTCTCGACCTCATAAAGAATATTTAATAGTTCTGTTGTAGCTATTACCGTGTATCCACAACAGTATGTAACGTAAACAATTTATATCATAATTAACAAAGTGTGGTGGATTCCCATTGCTGTAAATGGGTTGTTAGTCACTAATAATATCTTTGCGTTTTCAGTTACAAACTGTTTAATTATACTAACGAGAAATTTAGTGAATACGGGAATTAGAAACAGCATTCTGTGATTAAACCACTCGATGCATTTGTATATATATATGCTGATGACGATAATTAATTTTGGTAAAGTTAAAAATGACTTAGGTCATTTAAATTTCTAATGGAATATTGAAGTTTCTTATAATTAGCTTAGCTTAGCTTATAATAAGCTATTATAGCTTTCAATATAATTTGCACTTGTAATAATAAATGAAATTAAATAGAAAATCATAATTATTTGTTGGAAAATCGCGTTTATAGTTTTGTAAGTTCGGCGTTGACTACATTTTAATGAAAATTGTAGAATGTGGTCCCGCTACAGTACCTAAAGTAAATGAATTTAAAAAGAATTTCGATTATTTATACATTTAAAGTAAACCTCTAGCGACAAAAATGTAAACGAACACAATTATTATTTAAATTCTTAGTTAACACTTACTATCTAATTGATTTCGAAAACACGACTACATTACACAGACTTTTATGTCGGTTACACATTATACTACCTACTTTTAGATTTAATGAAAATTTTGGCATTTTGGCAACTGTAATGTTTCTGTCGGCCATGTATGTTTACCTTTTTATTAGGTTTAACTCAAGCAAACCATGTATTTATATAGTTATCAACGATAAACAATTTAGACAAAAACCGCAAATATGTTTGTACTCAATACGGTTATTTCTATACAAATCGATGCTATTGTAACAAATACAATAATGTCTATATCGGGGAAGTTTTCTAATATCCGAATGTAACTAACTACAGACTATCAAAACTGTAGTGATTTATATAATGTATGCGATTAACTATTTACTAGAATCAGTTTGCTTTTGTAACCTACGTAGTAGTATGTATATCTAACATTATATACTCGTTTTTGGAAAAGGCTTTGGTTTGTACAAGACAAACTTTTCATACGAAAAGGAATACGAATTGGATGAAATTATTTTTGCAAAGTTTGTTCGTTCCGATGACTTTGATAAGTTTTTTATTTGAGTTCAATTCATCAATTTGAAATCTAAATCAATAAAAGTGTGCTACGAAACCCAAATTGACGCAATTTGATTTAGATTTTTATTTAATAAAAAAATTATCAGAGAGTTGTTATGTACCGAAATATATTTAAAGGTTATATAATAACGTAGTACATCTAGCAGGTTTACATACAGTCTAACATACATCTATAGGATGTGGCTTGCGAGAGGATGAGATGTAAGAATACATTTAGATTATACACGGTCAAGTCGTGATTTTCATAATTATAATCATTTGAGACGACCAGGTTTGTAATAACAACTGTTGTATGTACAGTACGAGTAGTCGATAGACAGAGTCCCGCGGATTTACAATTAAAAATAAATATTATTATCTTTTCTTAATGTTTCAATTTTACCGTGTGTGACTGACTGCACACAATATGTTTTTTTAAGATTATAGCAAATTTTACAGTATTTCATATATTGCATAGTCAATTTATTATAGCTTTTACTTTCAAGCATTTTGTTAAACAAATAAATTAATAATAACATTTTCCATTAAATCTTTAGACGAATATACATTTTTTACGTTGTAAAATGTTCGTGATGTAAATGAGTACCTACTTCTTGAAAGTTTAGTGTACCGCATAACAAATAGACGAACTATCTTATAGGGAACAATAAATCTTTATGAAAAAAAAAACTCAACCTCCTTAGCCCTTCAAAATATCCTCCAATATCATTAAACTAATAAGATGATTAGATAATACAATTTGTTCACAATGATAATTTACATGCCAGTATTATACTAATCTATTTCACATTACTTTTTATTATAATGTATAAATGTAAAAGGAATACTTTTCAATTCCACTTTCGTTTATTATTACAAACGCGAGTGCACCGATGTAACGCGCCAAAAGGAGAGAGATGCCACTTCACAAGGATCGGTATCGACGTAGCGTCGTATTATAAAAGATACGGTTACCACTCGTGTTGTGAATGGCTCTTAAAGTATTGAGTATCGTCCGATAAATGGAATATTCTCGGTAAGTTGGTATCGAGTTGTCCAGTATATTGTTACTTTCATCACCATATTCGTTCAAAGTAGGAGCTTAAATGCGACAATTCGCTGTATTTGGCTGTACATGTTTTTAGAATGCGGTTAACCCAACTGACCATCTGTGATTATTGTACACTGTATTATAGGCCTTATTGCTTATAAGTAAGGTTTATGTTAGTAATTTTGTAATTAAACCAGTATATCGCCGCGGATGTCGAGTTAGTTACATGGTGATTTAAGGATAACTAGATATGCTCACGGTTTCGCCCATGTTAAATTTATTCGGTATCTATTCCACCGTGCCGCGCCGCCATTTACGCGCACGTTTATCCTATCGTTGTTTTCCCTTCCCGTACTTGTCTATCAGCTTGCCAAATTGTTTGACGTTCATGGTTACTGATCCACTCCTTAGAGTCGTAGCGTGAAGGTATAAAACTTATAACCTTCCTCAATACATGTATACAATTAATACAATTTTTACTAAATGCATATGAATGGTAAATGTACATTCGGTACTTATAACAAAACACTTTTTAAAAAAAATTGTCGGGCTATCTGTTTCTCAGTTTGCTCCGGGTACTCTCCGAAACGGTTGGACCGATTTTGACGGTACTTTCACTGGCAGATAGATGTTATAAGGAGTAACATAGATGATGTAATAAGGAGTAAAATAAGCTTCTCATATTTTAGAAAAAGAATTATGTTTCCGCACAAATAAGAAAATAACTGGTCATGGTGAACCAATGCGGGGGATTCAATGGCTCACAATTTGGCTAAAATAACTCAGTCTTTGCGTTGATATAGTTTGATACTGGGTATGTATTCCGATTGTGATAACAGGACGTGAATCAGATTTAAAAAAACATGACGGAATGTGCTGAAGTGTTTATTTAAGCATCCGTTTACGCAATAAGTAGAAATTCTACCACTTGCATTTCGAAGGGAATTAAAATTATGCAACTAAAGATCGAACCTGTTAGATATTTCTAGTTTGCTGCATACGTTAATTGTGTATTAGATAATATAATTTAAATTATATCTAAACTAGGTTGCTAGACTGCCTGGAAAAATTTATAAATTACTAACTGTGCCCGCAGCTTCGCTCGCATGGACTAGACCCACAGGCTAAAATTTACAGATAACTAAATACATAATATATACTTACACACGTTTCTTCCTTCCTCCCAGGAGTTAAATGTATAGTTAGTTAAATCGAATTCTATGGATAGCGAATTAGTCAGATCGCGGTGTTGCTTACCTGGCAACAGCTCAAGCCGAGGTTCGGCCACTTTGGCACCATTGAGCTTGTTGCAACTTTCGCGGCTGAGTGCCTTAAGCACTCACCCCAAAGTTCGGTGTAGCTGTAAAAGCCGTCCGAGGCTTCAGAACCCTTATGACTAACAGTATAGTCAGTTCTAAAAAAAGCGATCGCCTGCCTTTTATTTTAAACACAAAAATGCTTATTGTGGCTAACCCTTATGAGATATACATAAGCTATCGCTGAGTTTTATGTGTCTTTTAAGATCTAGAATTTTTTAGTACATTAATTTGGTATTTCTGTTATGGTTTACTCAATGTAAGCCATTAAAGCGTCCCAGAAGCATCTTTTTTCCGAATTGATTCATAATTATCGTCACTGCTTATTTATTCGGTAATTTACGTTATGTAAAACAATATATCTCATAATTAGGCCAGATATCATAGCTGTGAATTAATACAATTGAATAAGTGGTTCACGCGTGAAAAGAACATAAACGGACAGACGGACAGAAAGACGTTGAGTTTTATAATATGTATAGTTTGCTAGAGAATTTTCTTTCTAAATAGCAAACGGTGAATAATTTTGACTGTCGGCAGAAAACTTGCGTTGAAACCCACGGCCTCCACGTATTATTGTGCAGTGCTTTTTTCGTAAGGTCTTTTTTGCATCGTATATTTTCTACATTTGAAACACGTAAACTGCTTGTAGGTTTGTTACTTAACGCTGATGTAACTGACCATAAGACTGTTTTGCACTCAAGTGGACGATGTCCTAGATTAAGTTTATTATGCATTCGCTATATCCATGGAATGTCTATCAATACGACATTACCTGATGAATAATGATCTTTTTATGACAAGTTTCTATTATGACTAATGCGAGTCTATTTGTCCACTAAATAAGTGTATTTTTTTAATATTTGATTTTGTTTTAAGTACATAGGAACTTCTTTTTCTTTAACATTTTTCTTAAGTCTTAATATATTTACATTAGGTATATCATGCGAGATAAGTTTAAAAAAACGTTTAAATTTAATTTTTGCATTGTTTAAATGCAAGTTCCGTAATTATATTTATTACACACCAAAAATATCACATTATACTGACACAAATAAATCACATACTGTTTTTACTTATTTTGTATGCATAGACAATTTTCTGAATTACTTACCTGAACAGAATCAGAATCAACTTATAATAAGTACATTAATTAGAAGAATCTAGGTCAATTCCAATTGGGAGATCTGTACATTTTAAAGGTCAATGTCGGAAGTTGCTGATGATATAACCGTGCACGGCGCCGTTCTATTGTTATTCTAAAGAGGTAGCCAAAACGCAAACCACGTGGGTCTATAAGTGGATCATCGGGTCTCATTTGCATACACAGCTTTATGTAACACAATTACTAAAAACTATATTTATGTTTGATTGGTCATTAGTTTTTTGAAGTAAAATTTTTTTGGGCACGATGAAAGTGAAATTCCGAATTTTAGTGCAACATTTTAGTCGCAAAGTTTCTGACGTAAAAGAGACGGAAAATAGGTACTTGGCGAGAGATAGAGAGAACTATGTTATAAACCGAGACTAATAGTTGAGTGCTATAGATTATGACAAGTGTACGCTGTTGTAAAACTAAAAAGGCAAGTAAAATGTTAGAAAAAGTTAAGGTTAGTTAATCATTTATTAATACTTGTTTATATAATGGTTTTAGCCATATTGTTATCATATCAAATACACAAATATAATATACAAAATAATACATATTATTTGCTGAATGTAATCAGCGCAAGGCCGCTCATTGTGGCAATTATTGGGGGGCGTATGTCCAGCCATGGACATCTTTCACCTGAGATGATAATGGTCATGTCGGTGATGATAATGATGATATTAATTACATACTAAACTACAAATGATTTAATTCTGACATGTGCGCACTATCGTTACATTTTTTAATGTGTTTACAATAGTTAAGCATTTAATATTTCTAATACCTTGTTTCGGTAAGATTTGCCCTAATCATCAACCGACTCGTTCTTATTGAATAAATATTGAAAACCGATTTAGTTTTTGCGAGATAATTTTTATTGATTGCCGTATAAGGATTTAATATGCGACTGGATAATTTAAAAGTACTGATAATTCTACACGGGAATGATAATATAGCCTTCAATTTGAGAACTATATTAATTTAAACAAAAAGTAATAATTTTGTGTGTGTACCTACACCATCTTTGGCATAACAAAATTAAAATATGTAACTCCAAAACGTGTATTCCGCGTGCCTAGAACATTACTTAAACAATGTTAAATTGTTTTCAAACGATAAAAAAGTCAGTAAAATGGATTTGCATTATTATCATTAATGGCTAACTTCATCTTGTTGTACTTCCATAACATGATGCACGCTCAGTTCTCATTTTTAATTAATCTAGTATAACTTCAGAAAAAATTGGATGTGTGCAGTAGAAGCACACGCAGTTGAAGTGAAACCTTAGAAAAAATAAACATATCGCCTTTAAAAAAATCCTAAATCAGCGAGACTCGAACTGGACATACAACAATGCGTACAAGTCTGATCGTCAAACCGCTAGACCAATTCGACGACGAGGGTCATTTCAAAAAGAAAAACAAAACAAATAAGCATGAATGGTAGTGCAATAATGTAGTAGTTAATACGTTATGAACTGCACAATTACAAACCGGTGACAAGCGAACTGATCGAGGCAACGTAATTCCACGTAAATCAAGCTCCTGACATGTGACGTGACTGTACACTGCAGTGTACTTACTGCACGTTCATTATCGTTAATAAAGTAAAGAGTTAGCGGTGTCAACGTAGCTGTTAATAAATTAAAATATAAACAAGGCCTACCTCAATGAGTAAATACAATTTTATGTAAATACCTTTTAAATATGTACATTACATGTTTGTGGTAATTAAATTTTTATAGTTCATTCAGGAGAAAATACTTTGATGTTTCATAACTAACTGTCTTACGGTGAATTAATTTTGAACTGAATTTAATATTTTCGGAACAAAGTTCTTTAACGCGGTTTGCGGTAGGAGTTGATTTGTATAAATCGTCACGTAAGGAAAAAGCGTTATGAACTCATGCCCCTCCTTCTCCTGTGACTTTCGTTCTCTCTGTGTCTCTTTTTATTATATTCGAGTGTGTGTATTGAGAGTATCGAGATTGAAGCAGACGAGTATCATGCGCGGCCGGTTGTTTCGTCAGGTTTCGTTTCCTCAGGCAGTCGTCAAATTGCAAAACATTGCACTTCGGGGCGAGGCACCTTAAGGCGGTCTCACAAAATAGATGCGCGTTTTGTAATTCAATGGTTTACCAGTTACTTTGCATGCAATATATTTTATAATACAACTTACATCCATGTGTTCTTTATGAATTGGACTAACTGATTTTTGAATAATATTTTACTTATTTTATTTTTTAGTAATTTTGTTCCAAACGGTAGTCCCCCGGTCGCACACATTGTTTTTATTACCTACTGCTTAGTCCTTACAGAAAAGCGTAATTATAGGTCACTATACTATGTGGTCTAAATCGTATCTAAGCTTTGTACAGTTGTTGTTTGCACTTTCGTGAAAGTTACCCTCTTAGCATCAACAAATTAGCATACTTCAAGTCTGAATCCGAGAAAGAATTTAGACTACAGATTATTAGGTATTTATTTATTACGCTTTTCTGTAGGGGCTAAACAGTAATAAAATAAAATTTAAAAAACAAAGAAAATAAAAGCAGTTAAAAAGCGATAAGGCCACCTAACTGTACAAGAAATTAATTATACAACATTATAACTTTATGTTTACTATGGTGTTCCATAAATTCTTATTGATGTTTAACATCTTTCCTTTCGTTTTCCTGCAATTTGTGGGAGTGATTTCGTGATAAGGGATGGAAGTGTGTAATAGGAAGCCGGTGAAGCGTGCGCAATTTTTTTCATTTGACCAATGAGCGAGCGCGTTTTAAGGTTGGTCGTCAGACGATACCAACTCATTTTCCGAGAACTTGGTACTGTCAGTCAACAGTGTGTGCGTGTGTGTGACGAGAAAGAGAAATAGAAAAGGACAACACATCAGATGTGCGCTTAACCTACAGTATTGTGCATAAAGTGAGCTATTATATAAACCAATTTATATGTTACACATCATTAACAAATACTGTAAGGCTCGCTCGTTTTTTTATTATTGTATTTTCTTGTATTGCACTGTATTGTATTGTACAAAAGAGTTCACAATTAGTTCAGATAAAATAGCATTTTCACGTGAACGAAGTCTCAGGGAACAATTAATAATACAATAAAAAAGAAATTGAATAAAATATGGATTATGTACTAAAGTTATATAAACATATTGTATTCCGTGTACCTTTGTAACAAGTTAGCGAAATTTTTCAGCACGTAATTTCATACTTAACAAGCGGCAGACAGGTGACGTGACTACACTGCTCGTTCGTTATCTTTATAAAGCCGAAACGGATAGTATATCCTTGTTCTTTTAAATAAATTACGAGATCAAAACAGCTAGTGGCACAAAGTTACTTTTAAAGATTCGAAATTTAATCAATACTAAAGTTCAAAGACTGTTTTTTGTTTATTCGAACGTGGTAATTAATCTCTGGAGTTACCAGTAAAATTTGAAAAAATATTTTTGCGTTTTATAGCCTATTTAATGAGGAAGGTTATACCAGGTACACATAAATATCTTTGGAGGTTTCTTTCTACTTAGGACAGTACGACTGGTGGAACACCTCCACCCTACAGAAGATAGCAGCCAAATAACCATGTGTTGTGTTCCTGTGGTGAGTAGATTTTTCCAGAGCTCCTTAGGGCAGGAGAGTTCTAGGTCGAAAACGCGCTAATGATACCTAAGGTGTTGCAAGCGTCTATACCTAGGCTTCATTTGGCGCTTACCGTCAGGCGGGTGGAAAGCTTGTTTGCCACCTTAATTGTGTAAAAAGAACAAAGACATTTATCTGTGCCCTACCTCTTTTATCGTGTCGCTAACGTGATAATATCAACCGTCACTTTAACTTGCTAATATATAATAAGTTATTGTCATTAGTGAGTGTACCTATAATAATTCACTGACAAGCGTGTGAAGTGTTCAGAGCGCGCGTAATTTCATATTAAATTCGCTTTTGACAGGTGATGCGAAGGCACTGCACATTTATTACTGTTAATAAAGCTGAAGGAGTTGAGTCATGTCGCCAGTTATGTAAATATATTAACATAATATAGACTAGACTTATTTATAAGGTGAAATTTTGATTCGGGGCTTGAGTTTATATGGTACGTTAAAATGTGAACAAAAATAAGGAATTAGATTTTTTTTAATAAAAATTTGAATACGATTTTTTTACTTTTTGTGTTTGAGCTGTGTAAACGTCTGTTAGTCTTCTGTAAAACGGAGGCATTTCATCAGTTAGATTGTCCTAACTACAGACAAATCTCCCAAGAAATTTCTCTGTGCCCTACCGCTCTTTGAACCCCCTTCCCCAAGGAGCTCTGGAAATCCTACTCACCGTG
This sequence comes from Saturnia japonica, assembly GCA_033032175.1. NCBI lineage: Eukaryota > Metazoa > Arthropoda > Insecta > Lepidoptera > Saturniidae > Saturnia > Saturnia japonica. Next base: position 11,884,445 of record CM065318.1, read on the forward strand.
GAAACCACACAAGGTTATTTGGTTGCGATATTCTATAAGATGGAGGAGGTGTTTCATCGGTCGGGCCGCGGACACCCCAAGTAGAGAAAAATCTCCAAATAAATTTCTCTTTGTGCCCTACTTTTATTATTTTACCTATCTTTGGCCAATATTTTATTGCAGACTTTCCAATGTGGTTTAAAAGTTTCCTTAAAATAAAAATTTATAGTTGAAACTAAATTGGAATTTCGTCTATTGTATCATTTTCGGTCGAAATAACAATTAAGGCCACGAGCACCAGATTGGCTTATCTGATTTTTACGATAAATTGACCTATTAACATATTCATTATTTAAAAATGTACTTTTACAAAACCATAATGGTCTGAAGGTCGAACGCTAAATAGTAAATATGTCAAAAAATTTGTCACCTATTCGTACAGATATTGAAGTAAACACCAATCAAACAACACAATGAGATGGAGTGTGACAGACATAGAACTAATTTGTAGTAAAATAAGTTTGATAAACAGAACTTAAGTTCTTATGAGATAATTATATTCTAGTTCACAATTTAAACTTGCCAACTCAGTGTGCAGGGTAGCTACGCTGAGTAATTTGATATTGAACACGTAGTTGACAGGTGACGTGCTGCAACGGGTTGCTGTCACGCGAGCTACCAGCCGTGTAGGGTTGTAAAACGTATTAATGTTAAAATATATTAGCAAAATTATTATATTAAACAAAGTACATAATTATGTGCATATTGTACTTGCATGGTATAGTTGAATAATAAAATAATTATAGATAAAATATAGTTAACTTTTACAATCATAATATTCATGTTTCTTATGTTGGCAAACCAAGAAATGCTTGGCAAAATAAAGAGCATAATCATACTTTTAATGAAATAAAAAAAAAATGTTTATTTATACAGCATTACATTATTTTTACACAATTAAAAACATTAGGTAAAACTCAGCAAAATGAATTCACGTTGTTGTCATTACATTTTTGTTAGCACGGCAAGTTGACGGTACTTACTCTGATGATAAGCACAGTGCACAGTACAATCCTTTCACAACAGCGACCACCGCGAGATCGCAATCCATCAACGGTCGCCGCTGTCATGCCATCCTGTATTAATTTAACTGGATATTCACAGGCTAATCCCGAAAGGCGACACGCAAAAACAAGTCACTATGACGGACTTTTCACCACATGCAGGTGAGATTGGCTTAGGCATCTCAGTTCTGAAGATGTAATTCAACAGCCCTTAAAACCCAAAAGCATCGTCGTGTCGCACTTCCGTCATACGGTACGCGCGCAGTTCTCGATTTAATTCTGTACTAAACGCGCCAAAAGAAGTACCTGTAACTACTATAATTTTTATTTCTATGATGAAAATATATTTAACTCATATATTTTATAGTATTACAGCAATTCGGTGCAACCCTATGGAAAATCGCGTGTAGGGGATTCACGTAGTTTATCAGCTAATACCTCATGTCTAGGACTATGTGACTAGCGAGTAACAACTTTTGCGGTCTCAAATAACATTAGAAACTTCAAACTAGTATCAGTAACTGTCTGAGGTGTGCACGAGATGTATCATGTCTGCAAATTTTGAAAAGTTTTATAGTTCATCTATAAAATATGTATAGATTTCTATTATTGTTATTAATTACTGTTTTTAAAATTTTTAAAAAAAGGAAGGTTATCAATTCGCATGTATTTTTTTTTATGGATGTTTAGATAACTTCTTTGTTTATGAACCGATTTGGATGATTAATTTTTCTTTAGAAAGGGTATACTTCAAGGGTCCCATTTTAATTTCTTTGGCACTGAACCTTCGACTTCGAAGATACACCAGGGAACTCCTCAAAATAATTGAAGTTGATTTTCTATTTTGAACAACACATCAAGATTTTAATTACAGTGATGTTTTCTTATAAGATACACTGCATCGAACTCAACGTTTTAAGAATAATATTAGAAACAGGTCATCTTAAATATATTCTTTGGCGTATAGTAAGTACACGGTGTTATTTTTACGAAGCTAAGCCGAGATGATCCCAGTGGAAATCTAAATCTTAACGCTCGCAACAGATTTAAAATATACAAGAATGAACTAAGCGTGATGGTTGTAAAGTATTTTAGTGGTATCTAAAAACTACGTAGGTACGTTATTAACCACATTTTAAATGTAGTGTGAGTTAATTAATTATTTATGTTTAAAGTTATAGAGTACTTTTTATATCATTTAATGACTCAATATCTGGTCGTCCTAACTTTCCTCGGTGTCTTGAAACTTCAATAGTTTCATTTATTTAAATACAAAATTTCATCCAAGTCTTCATTGCTGTTTCTCAGAAACGAATTATATACTAACAACTACTTATAATATATACTATAAATTATATATTACTAAAAATAATATCTTAATTATTCATAAAATATGAATTAATGATTTATTTTTTAATAGAGCAGCATTGTTTTTTGAGATAATTTCATACTAATGTTTGGGACTGGGTTGAACAAAAAAGGGTATGTATAAAAATAATACCAGCCTGTTTGTGTCCCATTGCTGGACAAAGGCCTATTCCCAAGGGAAGGCAAGGGCTTTAATGAACACGCCAGTCCACGACGTATTGGCGATATTAGATACCGAGAATTCAACAGTTCTATATTTTCCCTGTTTTTCCTACATACAGTGGTATCTACTACAAAGAACATTCCTCAAGCGTTCAAGTTTCCTCACGATGTTTTCCTTCACCGTCAGTCAATAGTGTTACTAATTTGAATTAGTACATTTACGCAAAAAAAAGTATGATATACAACATTTAAAATGAAATATATATTAAGCAAAATAGATTTTTGCTGGAACTTATTCTTATTTGTATAATAAAATATTTAACCAAGAAAGTTATTACGATCTATTTAATATAGTCGTAAAATATTGAGTTAAACGCGTGAATACTTCATATACTTTTACTATTACGTTAATATTAAATGTAATTTTCTTTAAATACACAAAAGCTGACGTGTATATTAGTAATTATCCTGCACCAGGGCCCTTTTACAGTCATTCAGTATCATTTTACCCTTAGAACGACTCGAAACCGGTAGTTTATTTCAGCCTGTAGTGAACCTTCTATAAAAATTGTAGATAGGAATTACGTTCTTAGTCGCCACTTAACGAGACTTGGTCTATGATACGCATAAATATTTATTGTTAAGTCTATATTTTATTTATTTTTTAATTCAATGATTATTATACTCTAGCATGCTATAGGTTAGTGAATATTTAAATTTTAACTTAAATTGCTAACAATTCACCAATACTACTACATCACACACCATGAATACACCAATTTTAATATTACCTCGTCCATTGCGATCACTTAGATTCTATTAATCGTAAGGACTTACTTAATCTGTAAAAATAGTTTAAGCTATACGTCGCGCTGTTCACTACACTAGCTTAAATGGTTTTGTAGTTCTCACCTCATCATCATCTTCTCACCATGCTCATATTATCGAGGAGTTGAATGTACTCGACATTAACGTGGTGTTCATGAGCTTCTGCAAACTTTTCAATGACTTTTGGTGACGACATTGAGCTCCCGGTGAATGTCGTCGTTATTTCTTTTATACCTACCAGGGTGGGTGCACTTTAGTTTGGAAATTTTGAATACAGAAAAAAATATGAAATAATAAACTTCATTGTCAAGAGATTTACAAATATAGTCAAGTTTTACTTTTGTGACGTAGAGATGAGATGAGAGAAAGACCTTGTTATTGCTTATTAACAGATTGCTTTAAAAATATTTGAATAAGTCATAAAAAGAAGGGAAGCATGTTTGTGAGTGTATTGATATTTGTATAGTTAGATCGAATTACGGAATTTGATCGCGATGTTGCATATCTCGCTACAGCCCAAGCCGAGGATAAGCCACTTTGGCATTCTTGAGGTTGTTGCTACACTTTCACGGATGAGTGCGTTCAGCGCTCGCCCCCAAGCCCAGTGAAGCTGTAAAAGCTGTACAAGGCTTCAGGGCCCTTATGGAATTACACCTTAACAGTATAGTCAGATCGAAAAAGAGTAGTATATTGATCTCTCGGTGGTCGCTGTTCTTTTTAGATTGTCTTTGGTTAATGTCAGGCACAATGTAGTTCATTTTATCGTGCAACTATAAAAAGTAGATACTCTTTATTTCGAACAGTCATATTAGCCAAAAACATGGCGAAGGGTTTTTACTAAAGCTCGTCTGCTTAGCTACTAAGTTGAAAATCTGTCGCGAAGCACCTGTATGTGCGTTCGGGCAGCTGTATTTAAGAACCAATTCCTCTCTATGCTTACAGTGTTTACCACCTTGCCACCTTGAGCCATAACGTCTTTTTAAAGAGAGGTGCGGTACTTTTTTGGAGATTTCTCTCTATTTGGTGCAGTCCGACTGTTTGAATACGTTCACCCTATAGAGGATCGCAGCCAAATAACTCTGCGATGAGTAGGGTTTCCAGGGCTCCTTAGGGAAGGTGAAGTTAACGCGCTAGTTTGATAATTATGGTATTCCAAGCAACCATAGGCTACGGTAGCCGCTTAACATCAGGAGGACCGTACGCTTGTTTGATACCTTAGTTGTATAAATAAAATTGTGAATAGGATAATACCTATTTTTGAAGCTTTCTCGGTTCAATATTTGTAATATTTGTAAAGAACGGAAACTTAAATTTATAGCTTATCTTGTACTTCTCTGTATTATGATATATATATATATATATATATTCTCTCGAAAGCGAACAATATTATACTTGCGAAACCAAACAGCACTCTCAATTAAAATTAAAATCGTTATCTAAGTAATTGTTTTCTCTCAAGGAATGTATTTATAAATACAATACCTAAATAATTACTTATTTATGTACAATACAATAAATCTTTTAACACAATACAAAATACACAAAAGGAAATATGTTCTAGGGCAAGGCTGTCCATTTCATTTTGAAAGTTGGCTATAATTTTAATTATATGTCGGCCGTTGTGCTAGCTAGTGAATAATATTTGCTTACAGTCGTGATAAAATAATCGTGTGGTGACATCTGACTGATACTGTTATAATAGTTGTCAAATTAAGTGCGTTAGCGAGCCACAGTGTTACCCGCCCCGCAGGCTTGAGTTTGAGCAGCTTTGTTCTAGAATCTACTGAAATTAAATGAAACTCACGTTAAATGTTTTTTAATGTGTAAAGAAATAATGGGACTATTTTATTATTGAACAGCTTACCTTTAAAAATGAAAACGACGATATTACAACGGAGACTTTAAATTGTATATTAGCTTTATTACCAATTCAGTAAATCTTTAACATAATCTTTATTTATCCTTTTATTAAAAAATCTAAAGCTTTTATGTTATACTTTGACCTTAATTGATATTTTGATGAGGAACCCTTTAGAATTCAGAAATTAAAACAAAGTCTTTCTTGTCTTACAGGTATGTTTCAAACACTTATCGAGACAAAAACAATCGTTACTGCCGTGACATCAGCCTAATTATAAGTACGTATTTCATTGCAATTATGTCCAACAGGATCGCGGCCACAATACGCCAGAGGTGTGAACCAATGTTCAGTAGTAGCGTGTACGACACCGTGTTGATCGACGTGAGTTCGAATCCCTGCAATGAGCCTCAGCTTTCGGTGAAGGAAAACATCGTGATGAAACTATATTGCCCGCTTGGCTAGCAACCATCCTCAAATGGAAAATCTGTCGCTGAGCACCTATAAGTCTGTTCCGATAGCTGCACTTGAGAGCCAGTTTCACCACTAGTCTTATCATGTCACTATCTTGGGACATAGATTTAATTATTAGTCGTAACGTGTTTTAGACTAAATAGGTCCAATGAAAGTTTTTTAGGTAATAGTGTTGAGTTTTATAATAAGATCCCGAAGCACATTACTGATTTGCCGGACATGTTCAAGGACCATGTCAAGCAGGTTTAACTGTTAAAAAGTTATTATAGGGTGGATCATTATGTGAATGATGGCGATGCCTGGCCACAAAATTTTATTCTTATTATTTTATATTAACACTTTTGTATAGTTGGAAAAAAACCGTATCGAGTTTCTTACCAGTTCTTCTTAGGGCCTAAACTGAATAAAGATTTTTTTTAATTTCTTATCATTATGCATTTTTCCGTTCTACTACACTTACAACACTAGCTCAAAATACATGTATGTATCTCACAACAAAGACTTAAAATTTAATGTTATATGATAATAATAACTCTAAAATGCACACTAATGATAGCATTCACTGTATGAAATGCCAAATTAACACGAACGTTCCTGGATGTGATGTAAATTACTGTAAATTCAACTCGTAAACCTAAGTCGGATGTCAAGCGCGTCCTGAACGATGCTTAAAGATAAAGGTTGTAAACTTTATTGGCTTTATTACGTTTACGGCTTGTGGCAAAAACCGAACCCTTAAGAAGCAACGGTACTCGAGATTCTTAAAAAAATGTAAGCCACGGTGCATGTTTTATCCGAAAATGTGTCATAAATTGTGAAGCTTAGAGCATCAATTTCAGTGACTGATTGCGGGGAATGAAATTCTTCCGACGACGTGGGCTGATCATAAACGCGGAGACATCTTTGATGTGCGCCCTCTCGCCTGGAGCACGGAACACTCATAGATAAAGTGCATTTCGATATTAGAAGTTTCTAACATAGTTTTAAAGTGAAATTTATGGTATGAAATTGTTTTCTTCCTTTTAAAAGAAAAGGCGCGCGTCTTTTGACCCGCGAAAATAGAGGGTCGCAATACAACTCGTAGTTTTTATGTGCAGCTGGGAAAAAGGAATTTTATATGAAATGAGCTTACGAAATTTTATGGGTTGTTGTTTTGTAAAGTGTTTTATCCTTGATTCATAAAAACTTTCATACTATAATCTCATTTTTGTTAATTATAAATTTTAATTCTGCTAATTTATGATGCCTTTTTTTGTTAATCTTTGTGTTTCTCTTCGTGGCTGACTGACTTTCTTTTGTTCTTTGTTTATTTATACTTATCTTTTCTATTTGTGAAAACTTGTAATTGACCCTCAATTTCGTTTATTTTTAATACTCTTTTTATTAGCTGTAAGTTTTCCTAACAATGTAAAATAAATAAATTATCAATAACACTTTTAGGAATCGTAAAAAAATCCAAAATATTTTAAATTTTATTAATTTTAACAGATTTTGATGAAATTTTGTACACAAGATGTCTAAGTAATTATATAATTGATGAGCTATAAGTACTTTTAGAAACAAAAAAAAAAAATATGTTGAAAAAATTTAATTTTCATCAATTCTCAACCGATTCGATTAAATTTTGTAGACCGGAAGCATACATTATACCATAATTGAGAGGCTATAAAGATCGTCAAAATATATTAATGAATCATTAAAAAAAGCTCTTAACCGATTTTCATGAAACGGGAAGTATACGGGATACAATACACGGGAATATGTATGTAATGATGATATGTAATTTTGTAAATAATAATATTTGTAAATAATGTACGGCACACCGCTAATATTTGATAACTGTACAGACAGAACTACAGATTTACAATAACTTGTTTTGTAACATAAATAGTGCGAGATATCGTTAAATAACAATCACAGAATGATCCGAACAATTGTAAATCCACTACGAAATTATTATAGGAATGTTTTAACAAGAAAATTGACCTGTAAACTATGTAAAGGGTCTGGGCACAAACTCAGCAGCAACTAGTTTACCATATTGTGATTACCCTCGGGGCTTAACTTTGCCTTTACGAATGTTAAAATGGTTTCTGTAACAACAGTTGTATGTTATTGATTCGCCGTTCCATTGTGTTATAGGGATGAGTGAAAACTTTTGTATTATTTTGTTATTTAGCTGTCTTTAGGTCCTCTAATAGTTCTGTAAGGTTTTTTCTCTTTATTACATACTTATTACGTTAAATTTATTCCTCCGCGTTGCCGCGATGCCGCACCGCGATGCCTACGTACTTATGAAGCCTATCCGTTCTCACTTCCCGCACTAGTGCTTGGCATATTGCTTGTCGTTCATGGTTAGTTCCGCTCTATCAATTCGTAGCGTGAAGTTATATAGTCTACAACTTTTTTAAATAAATAGGCTATAAAATGCAAAAATAAAATTTCTCGATAGACTAGCCGGTTCAGAGGTCAGCCACGATCAAACAAAAAAAAAAAAAACAATCTCTTGTGCTGTAAAATTATGAATATAGATTAGTAACACCCTTTAACTTTATTGGCGTTTATTACGACATACAAATTATCGAGAATTAAATATAGCCCATAGCAATGCAGGGTAATGTAGCTTCCTACTGATGAAAGGATTTTAATAATTAGATCAGTACTCATTCTCCAAAGATTATTTCCTACAAATAAAAACACAAACTTTACATCTTTATAATAGTAATGTAAATGTATAAATACAGATATCGTGACGGATGTTACCTCTTACAAACATTCGCAAATGTACCAATTTATGTTTTAGAAACTAGTAAATACTGTATGTATGACTTATAAATAACTTCCACAAGTAATTTTATTTTTTACATCTTTTATACTGCTCGTATTACTAACTTTTTTACGAGGAATACTACAGAGAGATTGAATAAAGTTATTTCAGTCTGGTATAACCATAGATTTACTACATCTATGGGTATAATTACAAAGTACTTAGTTGTTGCCTGTTGTCAAATTTTTTAAGCATGCATAACCAAAAATAAAAAATCAGCTACAAAACTATTTACCATATATATATATAACTACTTGTTTTAAATAAAAATAAGAGACTTAGCAAGTAACTTTATAATGTAGAGACTTTTACTTACAATGTGCGCACGGACCGTGAAAATTCACACACATGTATTTTTTTATAGTAGCACAAATTGGCAGTACTGATAGTAATCACAGTACAATCCAAGAACAGCGTTGACCACCGAGAAATTGGTGATCCATCGATGGTCGACACTGTTATACCGGCTTGGATAAATTTAATGGGAAATGCACAGGCGTATCCCGAAACGTGAAATGCAATCGCCATTTTCTCGTTCGTTACTTAGCAGTGTGCACCACCTGTGGGTGAGGTTGGCTTAGGCGCCTCGGTTCTATAGATGTAATTCGACACTCCTTACACCCCAAATCGCGCCTAAAAAGTATAACTTCAAAAACGAAATATTGTGTTTAATGTACATAGGTATAACTTAGCTGTAGATGATGCATAATGTAGGTACTCTGTGCTTGAGGATTATATGTGAATACAACAGGTAGTGTTAGTAAATATAGCGAAACTCTGTGCCTACCGGCTTGTCGAAATCGGATTATCCGATTATTTGTAAACCGGGATTGGGAATGAATCCGATCTGATACGTCGCTTACTTGTTATCATACCTTGTTACCGTCTTTATCCGAGCTAAAGCGGTACGTTTTACCGTTATTATGGGGATTAATAAACCTGTGAACGACTACATTTTTACGTTCCGTAAGTAAATATTTTTTTTTTGCAACGTCATAATATGTTAGAAAATATATTGTTGGAGAATTAAATTCAGACGCGTCCCTTTGCACATCTGTTATAAAAAAAGACAATTGCTTAACTATTAACATTATTAAATTATTGTTTAACTACTTAAAAAAAAAACGGTGGTTACTCAATTCGAATGTTTTTTTTTAATGGATGATCAGTCATAATTTTTTCGTTTGTGAATCGATTTGTATAATTCTTTTTTTGTTGAATAGGGGCTAGCCCACGGGTGGTCCCATTTTAATTTCATTGGCATTGGTACTTACAACTTCGAAGATACACCAGGGAATACATCAAAATCATTGAAGTTGGTTATCTTCTTTATTAAAAATTGACTCGTTACAATAACAAAAAAAACGGATCGACACTTTATATGTAAAATGAGGTTCAAATATTTTAAAGAAACACGCATTACGGAAAGTGCTAAATGCCATAATATTATTATTGTAAGACACGAACAAAATAGTAAATATTACTAACAAATGTAAAAATTATGTGCTAAGAAGTATTTCAAAGGTTACGATTTACATAAATATTGGACGTTGGAAGGCGGTTTACTTACCCGGGAAAAACTATTCAGTTATGTAAGTCCAACTTCGAGAAAGAGGCCAATTGTCTCATCAAACTCGGCGCGGGGCAACGTTCGGGAAGCAAGATTCCTATCATCTTCTCGTTCGAGATGCCGCAGTGTCTTAAGACGAAAGTCATTGACCAGTATGCGTTGCCGGTGATGACTTATAGTACTGAGACGTGGTCATTAACGATGGGTTTGACAAGAAAGCTCAAGGTCACTCAACTGGCAATAGACCGACAACCTAGTGAAGGTTGGAACCCGCTGGAAGTAAGTAGCGCAGGACCGGTCGTTGCGACGATCTTTGGTGGAGGCCTATGCCCAGCAGTAGACAAAGAGCGGAGTTTAACCGATTCAATAACCGATCAATCCGGTCATTAATAAGTTTCTACCCCTGAGAACTGAGTAAGAACGGCTCGTTTACCAGTGCGTACCACATCCTTCAAACTGGAACATAGTGGTGCGAGCACTACTGCTTTGTGCCAGAAATAAGCATAGGGTGCTACTTGCACAGGTCCCTTCACCAGTCTTTATTATATAATGTATTTGTACATTATTTGAACAAAATTTTAATTTATACTAATATTATAAAGCTGAAGAGTTTGTTTGTTTGGTTGAACAGACTAATCTCAGGAACTACTGGTTAGAATTTAAAAAAATATGTGTCAGTGTTAGCCCATTTATCGAGGAAGGCTATATAAGATCACGTTATGATCAATAGGAGCGGAGCGTCAATGAAAAATGCTGGAAAAACAGGTAAATTTTATTTCTTTTGAGAGCTTCCATTGCGTTATCTGCGTAAATGGTTAAAGTTACGCAACAATTGCGTGTGATGGAATTGCTTCTCTTAAAAAGTTCTAAAAAAAAGTCCGCGATAGCATATGGCTATCTTTTAAGGTTTACTCAATATAACCTTTTTTATGGTAATAAAATTTGTTCTAAAATAATGAATTATTTGCGAAGATTTTTTTATATACACGGTATTAATTCTTATCGAAATAAATACGTTATTCATCACAAGTTTTAAATTTTGAACAAAATTGCCCTTTACAATAATTGATTTCAATGAATATATTAGGAGATATCACAGTTTTATAATAACTCGGCAGCAAAATAATGATCGAGCGCATTTTTATTATGCAGAATAATGTGGGAGGCGGTCGGCACCTAATAATACAGTGCTTACGATCCACTTTCTCTAACCCTTTCTCTCTCTCCCTCTTCATGATGCAGACGAAGTTACGCGGGTCGGTTAGTATGTTAATAAAGGGGTTAAAAGGCAATACTTACATTGTGAAAAGAAAATTTTGGTTATAAGTCAAATATGATTTTTAAAGCATTCGCTTCAATAAACAATTTTAACGGGCGTATCTGTAATTGGTACTTTAAATAATATTACTAGCTGTGCCGGCGACTTAGTCCGCATGGAATTTCGTATGCGGCGTCGGCGGCGATGGGGAACGTGCGCGTGGGGCGTGCGCGGTACTGGAGACACTTCTACTTAAGTTTATTTCAAAGTAAGCAAAGTTACACCTTATAATAACATTAGCTATCTGCCAGTGAAACTACCGTAAAAAACAATTCAAGAGGTTTGGAGATTAGCTGTAAAAAGCGGACAGACAGAAAAAATCTTATATATTTTCATATGCATTTAGAAAAAAGTTGTTAATAATACATCACAAGCAGACACTTCAATTTTATTATTCGTATAGAAGATAAGAAGATAAAACTCAAGATATTGTTTGTTCGAACTAGCTAATCTCTAAGCAACTACCAAGAAGATTTAAAAAAATATTTTTTGTATTTTATAGCCATTTTATTGAGGAAGACTATGTAACTTCACGACCATGAACATCAAGCAATCTGGCAAGCTGTAGGCAAGTACGGGAGATGAGAAGAACGATATACTACAAGAGTGCGTTGTTGACGATGCGGTTGGCGCTGAAAGTTACGCTTAGAGTTGTTAGATTAAAAATGTAACACGGGTGAAATCGTGGAGATCAATGCAATAATAAATAGATATGAGAAATAAAAATTAATATCCATTCAAAGCTGGCTTAAATTTGAACCGCATTGCTAAACACGAAAGAACGTCGTCAATTTAAAAGAAGCCATTTTTATTAGCGAACTTTGTGCAAACTCGTAACTACTTTGTGGGTTGAGTTGGAACGAGTTATTTCAGGAAAAATTTGTTTCGTATCGAATTGAATTGGTTTACAAAAAAATACTTGAGTAATATGTTTGAATTGTTATTGTTCTTTGGTTTTATATTGGTATATTTTATTTGCTTATTTATTTTGTTTTATAGCCTACTAGACAATTAATTAATAGATTGTTTATAGTAATTTTAATGACTTACTAACTATACAAAACATTATTTTTTGTCCTTAAGAATTAGATGTTGAATTCATTGCTACAGCCACAATATATTAGCTGAGCTGAATGATCGTACCGCATAACATAAAACAATTACAGGTTTAGAAATATGTATTTGATGAATCAATATTCTACATCTACTTACAAATAAATGTATTATAAACTATGAAAAATACACTTTTCTTTACCTGTATTAATTATTGATTATTTATAAAAAAGCGTTGACTTTGGCCTCATCATCTGATGTTAAGTAAAGATGCAGCAGAATATTATAATCATGCTAAGCATCGTAATAAGGCTGAGTCAGCATAACTTAGTAGTGTCTAAGTAGTAGTAGTACATGAGTAGTAGATGAGTACTAGTCAGGTCAGGGTTAAACATGCAGTAACGCAGTGTTATGGTTACTTCACAATATTTTCATTCACTGAAATCTCAAGCTTTTTATAGTATAAAAAATGTATTTATTTATTAACGGTTATTGATTTTTACAAGCTTTTTTTAACTCGAACTTGCAATGTTTGTGTGTATGTAAGTATGTATGTATGTTCGTGTCAAATCTTACAACTGCATTTTGAAGCAGTTATTCTCACTCGATTGAGAAGAAATTTTGCATACATATTAGTTTGCATGATATTGTTTGGTTAGCTATGTGACATCATTCTAAATCCAATATGGCGGACGGCCCGAGATGGCGGATTAGTTATTTTTTGTGCACCCTCCTATGATATGAGTATCAATTTAAAGGAATTACTCAGAAGAATAGGAAAAAAATAGTAGTAAAAAAACATTTTTAAGAACAAGCTTTTATTTAAAGCTCTAAAAAAATCTTTTAATTAAATTAAACCCATCAATTTATTACCTGACACAATTTATCTATATATTAATACGTGAAGCAAAATCTTTCGGTACCCTTTTTAGCGTATTGCGTGCACAGAATACTGTGAGATTTGGCATGATTAAAGATTATATGGAGAAGGAGTGCAAAAAGCTAAAATTTATCTATAATATCTGTTACTAATATATTAAATTAAATTAATTAATACTGCGAATCCTAATACGACCAGTGCCATTGAACTTAGACCTCCCAAAATATTGACATTGTCACTCAACGAAATGTGGACAGCAAGTGATGTAGATAATACTCATTGTTTATGAATACTTTAAATGTCAAACACAAAATAGTCTAAGATTCAAAAGTCGCTGGTCGAATTTCGACCTTAGGGCGATCGCTTATTATGATATAAAAGCATGAGTAAACTGTGTTACAACCTAGTCAAGTACCTACAGATTCCTACGACCCCGCTTAATAGACGGGCTAAAACCATACCTGATGAATGTTAGTCGCGATCCAGTCATACACAATTCTAGTGTCTTACCATCCAGCAATTTAGAGGTAAATGTGTTTATTAGTAGTTCAACTTTATGTAATGTACCATATACATAAACCATAGATTTAATGTGTAGATGGGCAACTCGAAAAAGGAAGTGCATAATATATGCTTGTGTTAGAACGATATAGGGATACGAGATCATTTTCGCATGTTCTATCGAACTGCATCGACAACGTAATTCGTGACCAAAACAAATCTCGCTTATTTTTTGCAAAATCTAGGGTTTTAAAGTGTAATTTAATGTATATTAGACGTGTTTAATTGTGGTTACATGTACCCTGGATGTAACTCGTATAACAAAGAAAACCTAGAAAATAATAGGTACACCAGTGTATTCCGCTTTTCTGTCTATGAAAATAACTGTTAGTTTTTCGCTGAATAATGTTTCTTACGTATTCTCAACCCAAGCTTTTAGTTAACTCACATCTTAATATGATATAACGTTTTACGTAAACGGATAAACAGATTAAGTCTCGGGGTTTTCCCTTTGATGGGTTTTCTTTAATGGATTTCCCTGTTTGCCGAAAAACTTTTCTTACGAATCGCTTAATCTGCCACTCTTCGGATATATTTTTGTATGATTTATGAACGTGTAACGCTAGAGCGGTACCAGACGAAAACATTTTCTATTTTATAGTAAGCCGAAACGTGGTTTATTAGGCGTGACATAACGAATGCTATTCAAAGATAACAAATATATGTTATGTAATAAGACTACAATGGCATTAATTTCCAAATATTTTATGGAGAAAATGTTCCAAATTCTAAGTGGTTTTATTTTCTTACTGATACACGCCGCGCCCGTGCCGTGACGTGCCGTGCCCGCGCCATGACGTGCCGTGCCCGCTTTGTGAAGTGCCGTGCCCGCGCCGTGACGTGCCGTGCCCGCGCCGTGACGTGCCGTGCCCGCGCCGTAACGTGCCGTGCCCGCGCCGTGATTTGCCGTGCCGTGCCTTGCCGTAGGGAAGAATAGATGTACCGTTTTCTTTTTTATATCTTTCTAATTTATATAAAAATATTTGAAAACTGAAATATATAATTTTAAATAAAAATTTATTAACTTTATATTTACTATATAGAGTATACTATTATATATACTATATACTATATTTTTACTACTACATCAAATAAGTTTTTTTTAAATATTTATCTCTATTGCTAATATACATTGTTAGCGACGCATAGGTCTAGGTTTGATAGTTAGGAAATAATAGGGATATTTAGTTCTAGGTACAAGTTACTAGACTTAAGGAATAAGAATTCACCTTAATAATCATTGATTTACTATTTGTAGTTTAAAGATTTAGAGTTTAAGTATATAGTGATATTAAATAAATATAAATATAACTTATAATTTCGTTAGAATAGTATAATAATGTGCCTAACTGATATTTACGAAGTAATCTTTGATTTATACAAATTATGTGTAATGTTTGTGAATAAATAGGGATAGTTAGGCTTATATGTAAGTTCTATCGTGTTTATGATGTTAATATATCGTATATAACGTGTGTATAAGCTATTTTATGTTCCAATATTTGATGCTTAATATTTACGAAGTCTACTGTTCTTAATGTTATATTATCTGCATTTAGTTAGGTATTAGTGTTCTTAATAGATTCGAATAGGTTTTATAGCATTTTAATAAGATATCGGTAAATTACGTATATTTGTATAATAATAATGTAGATAATGATAGCAACAGTGTTTCGAAGGAAAGGTAATAATATTAACAAAAATGTTCGCGTCAAAAATGTTAACGCTCGCTTGTTGTTACCAACTAAGGAAATGTTAGAGTGAAAGGGGAATAGACGCCATCGTTCCGTCGCACTCCAACACCGCTATAAAAATAGAGCTGTTGCGGCCAACCGGCACACAGAGTGTCAAAAGTTACTCAAGTAAAGAAGACTCAAGACTCTGAAGACTTGCAAGAAGTTCGGTGTAAAGACATCGAAGCACTACATCCATAGTGTTATAAAATGAATGATATTAAATCGGCCATCCTGCTTCTGAAGAATATATCGACTTGATTTGGTGTTCGCGTGTGTTATTATCTTCAAGAAATCTTCCACTCGCCAGCGACCCAGTCCTCTCCGTTCTCCGTAGCTACGCCAGCGCCACGCCTCCGTGTAGGCACCTCACTGCATGTGTGCCGTTCTATTTCGCTCTCTTCACGCCTTGTGGGTTCGGGTGTGAACAGAGTTAGTCGTACGTAGTGAGTTCGGCTCGTGCACACTGGTTTGCAGCTCTCTGCTTACCGTAGGGCGCATCGTCATTGTTGAGTACCGAGTTCTAGGTGTTTGTTCGTTACGTTGTGCCGCGCTCTCGCTGCGCGGTCCCGCTCGGTACTGTCGTCGTTGGCGTTGCTAATTATTGTTAGGAGCGCACCGTTGTGCTATTTTTAGGCCCCTTTTATACATAACTGCTGTATATATTTTTACCTTCTATTAAAATTGATACGTATTATTACTTAGTAAACTAGTTAAAATAATTTTTATTTTATGATTTTCATAAATGTGAATTTAACAATTGTTATAATATATTTGAATATCATTTCCACTAAAACAGGTTCAGAATAATCCTTTGTGAGTGAATTTGAAGTACAAACAAAGGAAATACGTCGTGATAAACAAATCCTATAATGCAGCTGTCATGTTTCCATGCCGCTAGCTTAGCAATGGCAACCTATAAATTGGAGAACCGAACAGGAGACAGTGAAATTTCAGACACCCCTTGTCATAAATACAAAGCATTTTAATAATAAATATAATAATACTGATCACGAATATATCTATTTCTGTGTTCTTACTGAGTTACCCTGAACAGTGAAGCACCATAATTAGCTGCAAGGCAAAAATGGCTCAAAGGTATGGTATTGTTTTCGTGTCCTTTGTCGTGAGTTTGAATCCATGAGACTTAGCAATTGGTAAAGAATCTCATCATGATAAAATCATGGTATTGTGGTAGAATATTTTGCAAAGTACATTTGACGATCTACTACTCGATTTCGATTGTTTTTTTCTACGCTTAATACCTACTTGTTGTAAATAAAATGTCTGTAAATATGTTTTCTGGACGTGACTTAAAGATGCAATATGATTAAAACCTAATGATACGTACCTTTATTATATGATTTGTTTATGTATTCATATAACAGTATTCATTTTATTCCAGAAGCTCTTTGTTAGCGATATATCCACAAGCTTAGATAGCCCGAAGCTTATAATTAAATTACAAGATCTTAGGATCCCAAAATTAACTTCATCAGGTGATTGTTAACGCATTTGCTTGAAATCTTAAGTTAACCAAACAATTATTTTGAATATAAGCATCTAACGGCCTGTCTTGGCCAGAACAGACATGGCTAATTTGCCTTAATGCCCTTTACCCTTGTCTGCATTAACCATTAACTTGTGACATGCTTAATTCGCTAAGTGCTGTGGTCAGTGTCCATGGGATGTGGTCTCACTAACGGCGAGTCTTAATTGACTAATAAATTTAAGCCTTTTTGGTTTAACGGAAGGCAATCACGATATGGCGAACAATTAAAATTAAAAAAAATCTGACCTCGTCAGCTTTCGGTAATCGAACTTCACAATCGACAGAAAATATACTATTAAAGCTAATTTCAAATAGAGAGCGAGTCGAACGCGTTGCGAAATAAAACGCTTCGCCTTCTATGTGGCTAGATTCAAGTGACACCATCCAAACATTACAAATTAAAAACGCCTCGCCACGGGTTCGGTTCGCTCTCTGTTTGACAAGAACTTAAAGAATGGGCAGTTTGCCTGTATTATTGACTATAATAATATTACGTCTGAAAGAGTTTATAAAAATGATATCAAACCGAATAATTTTGAAAAAATTATACTTATTTTATCAAATGGAAATACTTCAAAAATTATCAAGTTTTTTGTAATTTCATAAAAATCAGCATTATTTCAGCTTATTAAATATCACTATTATTCGAAATATTTTAATTTTATTGACTGAACAGGCAAAGGGATTTGGATCCTCGAAAATTAATACTGGGTTAAAGGTAATCGCTCTCAGTGCCATCCCACCCTGCTCTGGATCGTAGAAATGACCAAAATGTATTACCCTATTAACTGGACCACCTTTGTTTAAGTAAATCTGGGAGCTTGAGTCGAGTTTAAATTATTTATTCGGGCGTAAAGGTCAACGACAAATATCTTTGGAAGTCTGGGAAAATGTACCGTAAGGGGCTTTGTGGGCGGCCGAGTAGAAACAACATTGTAGTTTAAATGCTTAGATAAAGTGCCTAAAGTTATTTTAATTCAATTTTCTTTTTAATACCACTTAAATTTAAGATTGTTAATAGTATTAACCGTTGTTCTACAATAAAAAAATTAGGCTGCTTTTGTTTAATTAATTTGTGTTTTTGTTGCGTAAACGTTCATACCACATTGTTTTTTATCGTTATAGGTTTAGCTTTATGATTGCAATCTAACCTCATCTTAAGTGACTATGTGGCTTAAGATGGTAGCACGCTAAGACTAGTGGACGACCTATATTTTGCTAAACTATTTTCTCAAACACACTAGCTTGGAATTAAAATATAACTTTACTGTTAATAAGATACTTTCATGAAAAACATTTGAAGATTTTGTTGTATTTTCAAGTTTTTTATAATGTTAAACTAAAACGATTATATGTATGTTTTTTGTACTACCTTGGAAAAATGACTGTCCTGCACCTGATGGTCAGTACGGTACAGTCAACAAACAATGGCGACCGTCGGTGACATAGAATTCATCGTTTGAATGACACAATATCGCAAGATATAATTATAATATCGCTGTAATATTGTTTCTTCCGTATATGTAATGATTTCTTATCTGTTTACTTGTATTTATATTATTTTTTTCATTGTTCTAAATAAATTATATCGTCATGTAATAAATACGAACGATTAATTACCACGCCAACCCATAGACTACGTGATAAGTCATGACGTATTAGCGACTTCAAATGCCGAAAAAACAAGTAAAGTTGAATATTTTGTCTACATTAAGATTTGTACTACAAGTATATTTCTGGAGCGTTCGGAATTTTCACGGTGTTTTCTTTCACCGTAGGTCGATAGTGTTGTCAATTGAAATGAGTAAATATACATGAAACCCGAAAAAATCTTTGGTCCATGCTAGGATTCGAATCTACCGACAACGAACCGATATTCTTCTAGTCTAAATTACTCAACCACCACGAGTTTTTCGTCATGCTACGATGATAATATTTTTCCGCAAACTAGTCTCGTATCCTGTTCTATTATTCACGACGGCAAGAGAAGTGGCGGAAACTACTAAACTAGATAAGTTTTTAAAGGACCAAGTTAGATGAATCTTGACTGCGTAATGACGTAGATTAAAAGTTGTTGATGGTGAAAAGAGTTTCAGAACGGCCTTGAAGCCGGTACCGGGTGAATTATTATGATTATCCTTTTCTTACCAACCCGAGGCTCATAAATAAGGATTAAGTCGGGCAAATGTGAGTTTTCTATGATTATACAAAACGATGTACTGTCTTACTACTCGACAGGCCCCGTGGCGCAGTGTTAACAATTCCTACTATTGAACCGAGAGGTCGAAAATTCGATCCCTGCATTTAGCTGACATTTTTGTGATGAGCATAATTGTCTGTCAATAATAAATTAAGATTAAAATATGTCTGTAATAACTGTGGTGTCAGTGGTGGCTGGGTGTTATTTATCCTATATCTTCTTCTTTCTTTTGATTTTAATCCCAATTTATTTGGTGTCAGCCCTCCTAGAACTTTTGCGCCACACTATACATACGGTTTGTGGGTTATCTGCAATTAAATATTCGTGTGTGAAATTGTACCCCATATTTATTTATTTAGTGACTATAGATACTCACATATGAACCCATTTAAGTTACTTAAAAATAATTTGTTAATTATTTATCAGTCTAGTTTTCACAAATAATATCCAGTAAGCCCTTTTGAAAGAGAACAACGATTGGGAGGACTCGAGTGGAAAGGGGTTGTAATTAACACAAGCTGCCCTCTATCAATAACAGATTAGCATGTAAAAGCTAATGACCTAATGGCTTGTGTGTGCCAGTAATTGACCTATAAATTTGTGGACTCTGTGAGTTATTGTTATCGTTGTATTCAATCTATATATGTATATCAACTTCAGTTGTATTTATTTATTTAATTTATTAAAGGCACACCAACTAATAATATAGTACATTGGTAATAAACGGATAGAGTTTGAATATATACGTAGTTAACATCTATTATAATGATATTTTATTACATATAGGTAATTATTTGTAGCATTTCTATGTATATCTACTCTATTTGATTGTGTAAAATTTGTGATTATGTGTTGATATATTAATAATAATAAATTTTATTTGTTATGAAAGAACGAAAATACAAATGAAGCATGCCCTATCAACCCAAACTAGGAAATCCTGTGTCTTGGATACCAGGTTTTTTACAATCTATTAGAACACAAAGCAAGAGAAATAAAAAAATAAAACAAAAATGAAAGTCCTCGTGCGGCGTAAAAAATATTATTATTAATATTATTATTATTATTATTAGATGCAGCATACAGGTATACCAGCTGTCCCCACGGTTTCACCCGTGTTAAAACTTTGAAAAGGATTTACTACATTGCGAAAGGAGTAATTATGCTAAATTTCAAGTCAATCGGTCCTTATAGAGTCGGAGATCTCGTGGTAGATATGATGTGCTATATCGCTTTTATATATTATATATATATATTTGTACTATGAGTAGTCGTGTTTGTGTGTATTTGCCACCACAAAATGTATCTTTTCTTAGACATTTTAGGAAAGTTTACCTGGAAGAAATAAGTCTTCGCGATAAGGATGCCACTTGGACGCGAATAGTGTCTATTACTTATTGCTACATGGTATTCCACTGCGCTGCCGCGCCTTCAACGCACTCGTGTAGCCTATCGTTCATAGTTACTACTCCGCTCTTTAAAGTCGTAACTTTTTATGTTTATTATTACTAGCGATCGCCCTAAGCTCGAAATTCGACCAGCGATTTTTTGATCATAGACTATTTTCTTTTTGACATTTCCAGTAGTCATGAGTACTACTATAAACAATGAGTATTATCTACATTACTTGCTGTCACTTTTCGTTGAGTGACAATGTCAATATTTTGGTAGGTCTAAGTTCAATGGCACTTGTCAGGTTAGGACTCGCAATATTAATTTATTAATTTTAATGTATTATTAATAGATATTATAGATAAATTTTAGCTTTCTGCACTCCTTCTCCATTATAAACTTTAACCATGTCAAATTTCAGTCTTTCGTGCACTCAATACGCTTAAAAAGGTACCGAAAGCTTTCGCTTCACGTATTAATATATAGATTAAATCTTTTCTATTCACCTAAACATTGAGATACGTATCTATGTACTAACAAGGCCTGTGTTACTTTCAATTGACAACTGTCGGCCTATCGTCCTATGTTTGTTCGGCAACTCCCATTTAATACTATCCAATAGTGACACTCGATATCCTGTGTTTGATCTGGGTATACACGAATAGGTTATTTTTATGGTTCCCTACTTAAAATGGAAACACTGATAATAAAGAGTCACGGTCCTTTATACTAAAATTTCCACTTACTAACCGATTGGTGACGAAACATTTCGTACACACTATATTACACAAAAATAAGTAAATAATGTACATTTGAAATAAGTAACACACAACTAAAATACTGAGTTCCTGGAAAAAAATAATTGCAAACCCCATGTAGAAATATTAGGTGACGAAGTTATACGTTTGTATATATTTTTTTAAATATCATGTATTTTGTTATTATTGTTAGCATTCGATTTCTGCAAGCAGCGCAGCCTTTATTGGCTTAAATTAGGATAACACTCATTTACCTGTGACAAAGAAGTATTAATCGCATTAGTTTGTTCCCTTCTGTCATGTTAGCTATTTAATTTAGTCTTTCCAATTTCTACCGTCGATATTACCTTTATTTCATCTTGTGCGTCAACGGTTTTCACGATGTGACTATGAACTACAGTGAGCTAGTACCACGAAGTTAGTGTGAGACCATTACACAGTCTTAAAGTTTCGCTTCCAATAGCGTGAATGAACTGAACAGATTGGCCAGGTGTTCTAATCGGAGTTCGCAACTGAAACTTCCTACCTGATTGGTCCGCGTCAATAGAACCAACTGCATCCAAATAGAGCCACTGCACGTGTAAGTAATTGCCGATGTATTTAACGGTGTAACTTTTTTACAATTTTATTATTACAGGGAATATGTTTTTTTTTGTATATTTTAAACAACACAGACAAAATTAGTTAGAAACGAAATATGAGAGCCTATTTGTCTCACAAGCGTGGAAGACTGGAAAAGTTTATTTCATTTTAAAGTGATACAAACATGCAAAGCAATGAAAAGTATATTATTTCTCGTGGCGTAGTTGTATTAACGCTACTATAGAGCAGAGAGGTCGCGGGTTCAATTCCCGCCCATGACTGACTTTGTGTGATGAGTATAAATGTCAGTTGTGTGTGTCTGGGTGTTAATCTATATATATATGTATGTATATCAGCTGTTTAGTTACCATATTACAAGCTTTGCTTAGTTTGGAATTAAATGGCCGTGTGTGAAATTGAGTCCTCATATTTATAATATATTTATTTGCTGTATTTTACCGCGGTACTTACTAGGCAGGTTTTCATGTTAGTACATTAAGATAAAAAATTGTCGTTGTTTAAAATTGGAAACATGCTGTGTTTTAAACCAAAGGATAGATATTACGCAAAGTAAGGTGCCTATGCACACGACGTTTTTTAAACGAACTGACACGCGCGTTCTTTATAAACATATCATTCGTACGTCGCTACCTCGTAAGCATGACCGGTACGACAACGACGACATGTAATGCATTGTAGCTCCCTCAGTGGTCGTTTATGTTACTCGATTGCTCTGTGCACACCATCAGGCACAATGCCGTCACTTTGCAGAGCTAAGAAAAAAAAAAGCGTTTTTCTCGAGCGTTTTTCACTCCTAAACTTCATGCTACGCCGGACGCGCTACGCGTATCATCCACCGTTGCAACTATATTTGATAGTATGTTTGGGCGTGTACAGAGCGTCTGTATAATTGATGTAGCTATCCAAGCGTTTGTTTCGATACAAACACGAGTCTCAATATTATAAACGCGTGAAAAGGTAGACTACTTGCTGGCTTATTTGACTTAGGCGCGAGTCGTCAGCTCGTTTAAAAAATTGGTGCTCCGTCTTTTGTGCCTACCTTTGGTTTTAATACATTTAAATATATCAAAAGAAACTTAAAGATTATTTAAACTATCAAGAAGTGATATTTTTGATAATCCTCTTAGTAGTCTACAACCAAACATTTTATAATTTTACAGAAAATCATTGAGTTTTATCCTCTATTTATGCCGTAAAACAGTCTGTGTTAGGCCAAGCTTAGATACACTTAATTTAAATTACTATTTGAGGTCTTGCTCCGTTAACTCCGATTATGTAAACCTCTGCTTTGAATGTGGGTTGGTGTTTAATTATTTTAACGAATCATGCAAACGACAATTTGGCTTTATACATAACGGGGTTGTTATGGATTTTATTTGGGATATTATTAGTTACCTATTTATTAAGGTAGGTAGATTACTATTAAAATTTCGTAAACCAAATATAAAATTATGAATTGATATAAGAAAAATGTAATGGCCAGACAATAACAGGTAACACGTAACTAAAAACACTTTAATTAAATGCTTGTTTAAGTTTATAAAAATATATATTTTAAATTATTTCTAAAAGCATTTATTATATTATAGTTTTTATTGTCTATCAATATACAAGCAATCTAGTAATTTGATCAAAATCGGTGGTGAACAAAATAAAAATATTTTTTTTAACTATTCTACGGTTTCTAAAGTATTATTAATAAGTTTAATATTCTGTCAGTTGAAGAATGTTATATACTTCAAGTGTACAAAATTTAGTTAAAATCAGTTATGCCGTTTTTCAGTCTAGAATTTTGAGGGCAGTATCCTATAAAATAACCATACATTAAAAAATTTAGAAAACATTACGTTTGCAGGCAGAACTACAGATTTATTAATATAGATATAATATTGAGAGTATAATAATTTTCAACGTGCAAAACATTAAAATAAACAAGAAATATATTTCAAAAATGAGTATAATTCGTATCGTTTTTCGGTGTTTTGAATGATGTTTTCAAGACTGAATCTGCGGAGTTAATTAGACTATATATCATTACACTTTCCTGAAAGGGCTAGACAGTATCAAAAAATAATAATTAAAAGAAATAAAAGAAGCCCAAAATGTACCTAAATAAGACACGTAGTTTCTATAAGCCGTCAAAGAATCCTCACGTGCTCTTCTTCTTGGGCAAAAAGATGACTTGGGATAAAAGAGTTAACAAACTGGAAACAATTGAACAAACCTTAAACCCGTTACGTTCTAATTCAAAACAAAATAAAAACAAATAAAGTGTACCTTTGATGCCCGTTTAATTCTACGAAAGTATTCGCGTATTCTAATAAGCTAGAAACATTACTTGGTTTTATTGCGCGTTTTCACTTAACTCCCGGTCGTCTCCGTGGAAGTCATTTTACTGCGCTATCGTCTGGTCGGCGTGAATTATTTAGAATAAGGCTCCAAAGATAGAACATTAAAATTTCATTCAGTCCGACATAAGGCTCTTGACTTGGGCCGTTCAAAACCTTTTCACTTAAACTTAAGTTTTCAATGTACTGAAGTCGTTTTGCCTATCGATTTAGGGCATATTGGAATGAAATTTAATGTTAAAATTATAAATATGCTACAACACATATAGATACGTAGTTGTCTCTATAGTTGAATATAGATGATCATAGGCTACAAGCGACTACTTAACATAAGGTTGCCTACCAGTTTGCTAACATAAAAAAGATTCGTTAATCTATACTAAGGAATTTTTTGGCGGGATATTGAAGTGAGATATTGTGGTTTTTATTTTTGAATCATCATGAATTTAGGGTTTTGACCCCATATTATATAATATTGGTGGCGTTTTGCGTGATATAGTTTGGTACTTAACTCAAGTGGATTATAAATATAAACTGGAAGCGTGTATTTTGAGGTGCCACAAAAACTCTCTAGAAATCGTTCTAAGACAAGACACTCTAGATAATCTTGATAATGGCAGTAATAGTCTTTAATAAAGAGAACTAGTTGCCAAGTTAGGAAGAAGAAGAAGAAGAAATCTATACTAATATTATAAATATTGAGATTGTCCGAAAGCGCTATTCTCCGAAACTACCAGTCACAACTGAAAATTTCTTTTTTCGTTTTACACAATGATTGTCAAACAATCTGGCGAGATGTAGGCAAGTACGGGAATTGAGAACAACGATAGACTACACCTCGCCGCGCGGGTGCGTTGCCGGCACGGCGCGGGCGAAGCAGTACTTGGTCGAATAAACTCAACACGGATGAAACCGTGGAGCAAAGTTAGTACTGGATACCCACAGGTAAAGTTAAGCTTTAAGGGCTAAACTTTAAGCTCTATGAATATATCCGGCACATCCCTAGACATAATTTATAATAATGTATTTCGAGTATAAATTATCAGTAATAAAAAAATATGATACTGATTAACGTTGTTATAAAAACAATTTGCACAACAAAATTCAAAATAACTTTCTCTATACAATGACTTTTCTGAATTTTCGTATATTTTTTCCTACTCCGTGATGCGTTACCTTCAATGTTACTTAAAACTAGAGTAGACAAAAAAAAAAACAATAAATCGAAAATTAATTTTATTACATAATCCCACGAACCTAAAATGAATCAAAATAATCGAATGAGTTTGTACATTTCATTAATAAAAAATATAAATTTACGTTATTCTTACATTTTTACTGGAGCAACACGCAACGAAGAAATTTGACTGGAACAAAATAATCTTATTGTTTCGTGTCAGGAATTCAATAATTCAAGTGTTCCAGATTTCAATCTCAACTGTTGTAATAGTTTATTTTTGTAATTTCATTTCCACTTCTTACACACCCCCAATTAATTTAAAGCATAATCGTATTATTGATTATATTTAGCTCTAAAATAGAATAGAAAAGTCAACTTCTAATTTAAGTTATGCTACATCCCAAAAATAAACATTTGAAATGTGTCATGGATGATCTTATCATCTTATGATGATCAAAGTGTAGTTAATAACATCCACCTGTTTTATATTATGTTTAATGTCCTACGTGCACAACGTTTGATTACTAAACAACTAAACCAACGCAACAAAATTAAATTGCTCTGTTTTGTAATTCGTATTTATGGTACGGTAAGTCTTTAAATAGCCTATACTTTACACAACATAACCTAATAGGCTTTCTATTATATTACATTATTGCATGTTAGGAATAATGATAACTCAACTCTTAGTGCAATAAATTAATAAGTAATACTAATATTTAGTATTTACACTTACAGGGTTTGTCTACATACACTGAAGGCAGCAATTTTCTGCATGTGGATCTAACTAGAAATTATTAGCAGGTTTCTTATTTTCAAGGAATTTTGTTAGAATAATACTAAATTACATTTTTAAATTATCTATATTGTATACCATTTTCACGTGACGCTCACTGAAAAAATAGGTCAGGCAGGATGTTCGTGGATATTCTTGTTTTTTAATGCATACTAATAATATAAAGATATTTTGAACTTTGGACAAGGACATAGAGTACCTTATGAGGTACCAAATAAAACTTGAAGGGATGAAATAGAGAATAAAAATTTGTATGAATTATTTTTTATGCTTTTTGTAATAAATAAGAAGGTTTCACATTTTTTTAATCATCCCACAAAGCGGCACATACAATAATGGATGTTTAGTTAATGACTAAGTCTTTGGGGCCGTTTTTATGAACAGGCGTAATTAACGCAGATTTCCATATATCTGGCAATATAACATCTTTAAGAGATCGCTCATATAAAAGAAAAAAGTGGCACAGAAATGCTATTTGCAGACATAACTATTAAAATAGGAGGTATGTTATCAGAACCTGCAGATTTGTTAAGATCAAGAGTTTCAAGTATTTTTTGTATATCAGAACAGACAATTTCAATAGAAATTATATCGGAAGAGGACTCTGGAATGAATGTTGAACCGTCTATAATATGGTGATGAATTCTGTGTACCTACTATGTAGAAAAGTAGAATGAAAATAGTCAGAAAACATGTTACATATGATGTCACCTGATGCAGAAGAAACCAGACCATATTTCATCACATATGGCTATCCATCTGCATTGCACTGGTTTTTGCTTTTCACATAAGACCAGAACGCTTTGGGAGATTTCAAAATCTTAATTTCAATTTGAGAGATATAATTGTGGAACATATGTTTTTCCATATATTTAGCCCGTTCTCTTAAAATCACGTATGAATTGTGATCAGGTAAGTTCTTGTATTTTTTAAATTTTGTCAAGAACTTGTGTTTTTCTTTGAAAACTTTAATGAGCGACGATATATACCAAACTGGGTATTTATTATTAGGCGTAACAAAATAAACTTATTTATGTATGTTTATATATTGTTATGTGTGTTTTGGTGTTGAAATTCGCAAGTTGGTAATATATTTCAAAATAAAGATTGATATGTGTTATTGGTTTATTGATAAAAAGCCTATCGGGTGCTTATTTATAAAAAGCCTTCCTAAATCCGAAAAATAATTGTTTATTTATTACATTTTTCCTTGGGAACATTGAGTTTTTTAGTGGGAGTCACGTGTTTGGAAACGCTAATCAGAAAACGTGACGTCAGCGTACAGTATTTATATACACAGTTGAGTTTTATTATTTTGTAACAAGTTACTCTAAAATTATTACTAAGTGTAGAAATAGTCTCTATAAAATTATATAGATGCTGAAAAATTTTCATAAGTCAATTGAAATTCTAGCAAAATCAACTTTTCACTTAATACCTTTAAACTTAGGTTTTTTTTTATTGAATAATAACGACACGTGCGATCATATGCTACAAAAATGGGGCATAATATAATTTATTTAAAATATAAGAATGTGTAATAAAGGTGTAAACGAATCAATTTTAATTTTGCGGGTATTATTTTTGACATATAATGTTTAAAATTGTCTACTTTCGGATTGTAATGTAAGTAACTGAGAAATCGTTTTTAATACCTTCAAAGCAAGTAACGTGTTTACTTCGAATAATATTCGGAATGCCCCTGAAATTTTACGAAACATTTGAGCCAACTTAGAGTTGGGTCACTGAGATACAGGCTGTCTAAATAATTATATATTGTAACAGCAAATACGCCTCGCTTAATTTTATGGATTCACTCTGTTATTCCCTGGTATAATTTGATGTCGGTGTTATAACCTTGGCTCCGTTTAATCCAAATAATTTTATTCAATAATACTGAACATTGACATATAAATGGAATCATAATTAATTAAATGTTGTGTGATTTATTAGAAAGTTTGGCTGTCTTTGAATGTAATCTTTATTTGTGGTATGAAGTACTATTCAGGTATGTAATCCATATGGTATTTAGAGGTCACTAGAGACTATCTATTTATAACCAAACTAAAAGAACCAAGCTCAACCGCGGTCGCCGCATATGAAATTTCATGTGGGCGAAGTCGCAGACACAACCTTCCATTGAAAAATTTGACAGTTCAGGACTCGAAAGTGAAATTGCGTTTTAAATCACATAAAAAGATTGAAAAATATAATTAATTGTAATTCTTGTTTGACCTTTTCAATTTATTATATTTATTTTAACATTATCATTATTATAATACATGAATTATTGTTTATTTTATATAGACTTTTACTCTACAATAATTATTATGTCCATGTTTGTGGAAAAATTACACGTCCGTTTCAGAGCGTATTAACTTTTGGGATTGACATCTTATTGACCTGTATCGTGTATCTGTGACAGTTTGCGTGGATATCGGTAGGTACCATGTTTGTTATGTTACTTATTTATTTTCAAATAGTTACGGAGGCAACAAATTGTTACAGCTTACCGCTTTTTTACATACCTATCATTCGTTCAAATATATTTCATACTTTAGTTAGATTTGGTTAACGTTTTGACTACAATATCATCTGATGTTAGGTGAAGATGTATTTTAAGACTGTAACATGCTATTATTATTTTAGTAGCTCTTTTAAAGAATGTTAAAGATAATAAAATCAGTTATAAATTCAGGGAAAAATTACTACAAGTCGAATATTTATTAATACAAAGATATAAATAGCCAATTCTGCCGTAGTAATCAAGATGGCAGTAAGTTAGAAAAGGCGGTATCGAAACATGGCGCATATAGTTATGTTTTAATATTTTGTGTTTGTGAAAAAGCTATACAATATTTTTACAAACGTGGGCTATTCCAAAAATTATTAGTGAAATTAAAAATAGTTTTTACCGTGGCAAATTATAAAATAATCTCATGGAGATAAATCTGGGTTGTACGAAGGATGGGGTAACATTTTTACCCCCAAAGTATTTAAATAGTGCATGGTTTTAGGAGTTGTGTGAACGGGCGCGGTATCTTGGTAAAAAAGAATGCCACGAACACCACTCTTTGGTCGCTCGCTATGCGACTCCTCGAAATCTTGAGGCAGACAAACTTCGTAATACTATTTGCTAGTAACTGTTCTACGATATTCTAGCGTAATTACTGCTATTGGTCCACTGCGTCGAAAAAAACGACATCACTTTTTTTTAACACTATGACCGCGAACAACTTTTGAGGGCAACTCATCGTCTTCAAACACTCATTGTGTGAATTGTTGTTTCGTGAGAGGATTTTAGCTTTAGATCCAAGTTTCGTCAGTTGTAAGGATGTAGGATAGTTTTGCAAAATTTGCTCTTCGGTTAGATGATGATCTATCCATCGTTATTATTATTCAGTAAAAATTTTGTTATGGCTTTTCTTTTTGCATAACCCAATTTTATCATAACATCGTATGGATAATATGTAGTTACATCATTAGATGAAGCCAGCAAAAAAGGAATCACTCATTGGCCTCATCCTAGTATATACAAAACAGACTCGACCACAATTCCCTTAGATTTTCAACATTATTCCGATAAAACTAGATCCATTTTGTGCAAAAATCATCGACATAACTTCGACTTTAACAAACGCCAAATCGCCGTACAGATCGCCGTACAAAACGTTCATAAAAAAATATTTTAGTTATACTTTTCTTGGCGCATTTATTGAATGACGTATTGTAATATGCTCGTCATCAAGCGCAGTATCGTCTCTTTGCCATACTATACATATACATGGTATATATTGTAGTATAGTATAATTATTATGTGTTCACATTTTATACACAAAAAGCATGAAAGTAGAACAAATGCAGTAGAAATGAGAGCGCTAAGAGGTATGTTAGGAGTGAAATTAAGTGTCAGGATAAGAAATAGTGTATATAGAAGAAGTAGATATAGAAGAAGAAGAATGAATATACAAATTTATAAGGCTCGTGTGAATGCCAAGAAGAACGTTTCTCGATCAAATCGGGGACGTTATGAAGAAAGGTCAAGTCAAAAATACTCTAAAGCTAAACCAAGAGGAACGTATGGAAGTGTGAGCAAAATTCGCTTTTAACACCTGTAGGATAACTACGAAGGTATATATAGTGTATAGTTGTAGTAGGATACTTAGCAATATTTGTTTAAAGGTAATTTAAGCATATGAGGATCTAGTAGGTATCGACAGCGATACAGTCGATATCGGAAAACTTGGACGAGACTTTGCAAGACTGTTAACCGTTTGGATAGGATACGTGGTACAGGAAAGATATGGAACTTTAGTAAAATTATTTTAAAACTATCTTTCCCGAAATGAGAAATGAATGAACTGAAACGAAATGAGAACTTTAAGTTATTCATGCAGGATGGTGGAAACTACCTGTGATCCAATCTTCAGTTCAGCCTGAATCTTTTGCCGCAATAGCCACTTTACCCTAATGGCATTTACATGAGTTGCTGCAGTTGTAGGTTGGCTGGGTCTGGGGTCATCGTTAAGGTTCTCTCGACCACGTTTAAATTCACGAAACCAATAAGTAACTGTTGCTAACGCAGGAGCAGACTCTCCAGACGCAAATTGTAAATTTTCGTGAGAATCCTTGAAAGTTAATCCTCGTTTATAATCATAAAAAATCATAGCACGAAAAGCTTCCCGCGAGACGCCCATAGTTGCAAATAAAGGAAGAGTGACATATAATCTTTAAAAATATATTTTTTAAATAACTACACATAGGTGGTCGATGATAATAGTGTTAAATTAAGCTATCAAATCCAAATAGTGTCAAGAATAGAGAGATTGTATTTATTCTATGGCTAACAATTTTCGGTACAACCTAGGTATATCAGTAGAAAAGAAAAATATGTGCATTGAAATGAAATAAAACCAATTTTAACATCAGACAGAATTTTATGAGAGAAGTTTATTTTTAAGTTTTTTTTCTGTGAGAAGTTTATGCTTTAAACATGATTTCAGAAATTATTTTCATGAAATACAAATAAAAAATAAAACTCGATCTATAAAGATTCCGATAAACACGTCCTTATTCTATACTAACGTATTTGTCAGTAGGCGTCAGGCGGATGCGAATGGAGATTATCCATTTCCTTTCGATAAGTGAGAAGTTTCCCGCTACATGATTAAATATTGCATCTCAAGGCGCCCCGCAGCGTGTAAGTAATGTACTGTCGGTGTACTTACTTGCTTGCTGTCCAATAAAAACGACTACGAGGTTCTGTTTAGAAACAATATAAGTGCTTTTAAAAAGGAATGCTATGTTAATTAAAATACAGTATATGCAGTAAATATTTTTGAAATAATACATATTTGTTGGCTATTAGAGTAAAATTAAAGGTCAAATTTCAATGCAACGTTCTGCAACGTAAAGTTTCTGATGCTAAAAGGATGGAATACAGGTAATAAAAGAAAAAACAATGCTATAAATCTAGAGAGATAGATGAGTGTTATAGAGTGAGACAATTGTACGCACATTTAAAACCGAAAAGAAGATTAACATATTGGAAATGGTTAAGGTTTTTTATACAATATGACTTGACACTCGACGACCGACGACACACATCTTTCAAATAATAATTATGCATTAAATAATTGGTATTAAGGTATATCTTGGCGCATTGGTGTAGGTGGTTGCCTAAAGCTGGTGGTCCGAGAGCTAAAACATGGTCCACAAAGGTTTCAAAATTTTAAATTAATAATTCCTTATAACGTGTGCTATAAGCACTGGTGTGTAGCAGTGAGTGCGTATGGCTGGGGCAAGAAAAAGTCATTAAATATGTTAAACGTTTCAATTCCAGTTTATTTTTACATTGACAGCTTATTTTTCTCGAACTGTGTAGTCCCTTTTAACACCTTGTTGTCCCGGCTAACAACAAGTAAATGTAAGTGGATCGTGTTCCAAAAAAGGTTGGGAACCACTGGTTTAGGGTATAAAGGGAGTTAAATAACATCTTAAGACTTGACAAAAACAATTTTGTTTTTACCTGAAGAAACCCGTCATTTATACACACCCGCTCGGGGGCACGAGTGGTTATGTGAGACTCGTATTCATTAAAAGTTCACGGTGTCTCATCTGCCGCCGTAATGGGGTGATACGGAATCGCCGAAGCATCTTAAGGGTTTTACATCTAGAAGATGTAGAGGCCATACTTCAGCCGATAAGGAGATAGCCTGCCTCCACCAATATCTTCGCTGATGCGATGGAGAGGGACATAGATCCTGCCCATACCTCTCCTCATCGTAACCATCTCACTAGCCTTAATTAGACTTGGCTTACCCCGCCTTACTCGCCACAGCTGCGACGACCTCTTCCCACGACACAGAGTCGTCCAAGCGAACGATGTGGACTTTCAGCCTTTTTATGGGCCTGCCCACCGTGGCGTCGTCCGCCAAACCCTTGACACGCCTGAGGCAACCCCTCGCCTGCACGTGGTGTTTCCTGCTGAATAAACAAGGAAATGGCAATAGCGAGGTGGTTGGGCTGTACAGACACTATACTTATGATGAAAAGTCCACCATTATGATTCGCTTTTCGCATCTCATTTCAGGATAAGCCGGTACACGTCCAGTTTATATTTATGCAGGCCGACATCACTAATAGCCATGGATTATTGATCTCTTGGTAGTCGCCACTGTTTTTGGAATCCTTACATCTACATTAGTTGATGATGTCCATATTCTAATGGAAGGGAAATATTTTTATTTTGCAAAATATCCATAAATAATTAAATAAGGTACAAATATTACGTTTCATGTATTGGAACGAAATTTCTGGGCTAAGTTATATAGCTAAAGGCAAAAATTTTCACATTGAACAATTAATCTTTCTTAATCTAAACTTGGATACAGTTTATGTGCCGCCGTGCGCTAGTACAGGCTCATGGCTGGCAGCCAGCCGGGCTTTTAGCCAACCTTTCGTAATGTTCTCATAGCCACATCATATAATTTTGATATCGCTGGCTAATAAATATATTATCATTAATAAATATTTTTTATAGACTCTCACAACTTTTAGTAGTTTAAGAAATATCCAGCATTATGTTAAATAGCATCATTGTCACGCCAATTTCTGCGGCAACATAGCAGTGCTTGCGCTACTGTGTTCAAGTTTAAAGAGTGTGGTGTACCCCATGTTTCAGGAGTAGCAACCTGTTATTGCATAGGCAATTATAGCCCAATAGAAGGGTGTAAAGAAACCACGTCGATCCACGTGATTTCGAATTCCTACAATGAACTTACAGTGAAGGAAATCATTCTGATGAAACCATAGCATGGTGCTACCACCCTACGGCTTTTTCTCATTGGCTGCCTGGCTAGCTACCACCCTCAAGTTGAAAATCTGCCGCCAAGCACTTATGTGTTTGTTCCGATAGCTATAAGTATACTTGAGAGCCATTTCACTAATTACATTTAGCGAGTTATCTCTTAACACCAGTTGAGATTGTGATGTGTCTGATTGTGAATAAAAGCCTATGAATAGATATTGACTGGTCTCTATTAGGACTGTGGTCATATTTATGGTTTGTTGTAAATAGCTATAGGCTACAACGACCACTTAACATTAGGCAAACTGCATGCCTGTTTGCTATTTTGTACCATAAAAAAACAATCTAGTCTGCCTTACGTTCAGGCGATGCTTCATGAAAACGTTATTGTATTGAAAGCGTGAAGCACTGAACGCCTTCTGCGTTTAATAAGATAATTTCTATTTTATTATAAGATTTTAGTTCTAAAATCTGTAAACATTATTTCTCAAAATCTTTTTTTGTGGCAACACCGTATAGCCATTTATTTCTCATCAAAATTAATGAATCAAACAGAATTTTAAAGATTATTATCCTTGCTATTGACTAAAATAGACTAGTAATTTAAAATTAATTTTTTAGTTAACAAATTGATTTAAAAATAAAATATATTTAACTAACATAGGAGGCACCATCTATTAACAGTCTATTAAACTAACAAAAACAGCTGTTAGATTATTTACGTTCTCTAATATGCGAAATATTCGCAGGAGTCGGCTAGTAATGTAATTTTTTTAAAATAAAAAAATATATTTATATTATAGCCGGCAGTAGTAGTCGGATTAAGGGAAGAAAATATGATCAGAAACACGTGATTCGACTCGTCACGTGTTTGAAATTGATTTATTTTTGAGTAAGGCATTACACGTGTATTTATTTATTTATTAATCTTTATTGTACAACATTAGTTACATGCAATCGAACATTAAAATTTTATTGCTGAAAGCAATCTCTTCCAGGCAACCTTTGGATGTTATTACTTTTTAATTATATATTATTTTTATTATATTTTACTTCTTTTATTCCATTCGGGATCAATATTATGCCACATATTCTTCACTTCATTAATAATAAACGTAATTAAAAAGTTAGAATGGTAATTAAAAAAATTAAAAAACTTATAATAGCAAAAAACTCCCAGATTAGCTGTGAATATTTTAACTCAAATAAGTTTAAATTGGTTTTATTTCCGAACTAACGTATTCTAACTATTTCTATAATATATAATTATATATTCATTATTGCACAAAAAAGTACAATTGGAGGAATTAATGCTAAAAAGCATTCTCTACCAGTCTTCTAGGGAAGCAAGAGAAAGGGGTACATATTTAGTAAAAAAAAAGTGGCCCATATTCAATAGCTCCAAGTAAAACTTTCTTAGTGAATACTTGAAGGAAGAGTTGGCTAGTTGGATCTTCATAGGAAACGAATTTCACAGTCGTTGCTGTTACGGCGAAAGATCGGTCAAGGAAATTGGTATGACGACATGGTATACTAAGAATTATAGAATCAGAAGATCTTAGCTGTCTATTGTGCGTATTCGCGAGAGACAGAAATACTGATTCTAAATATTTAGGGGATTTGAGATTATTAAGTACGGAAAAAGAAGACAAAGTATTCTTACATATTTTTACGTATTTACTATACTATTTCCATTTCTTTATTTTCTCGATGACAGTTCTAATTTGATAGTTGTAGTGTCGTGACCTAATAAGTAATGATATCGATCGCATATATTTATTATATCGACGATTCATCAGATTTTGATTAAAATAAATAAATAAAGATTACCTGTCGTTATAATTATTTCGTTTCATTGTCGAGTACCTAACTATACCTACTTATTTTACAACAGCTTCGAAAATTTTGAAGAAGTGGGCATTATCATCAAGAATTAATATGTGTAACATCTTGTAATGAAATATAATATTAGTTAATAAATTTGTACAAAAGTATCCGGTAGTAGTTTAATTTCCTACATTTTGTAAAAAAATATCGGATCTGTTATCGTGTTACGTTTATCGATATAGCTCCATCCCTATCAGTTTCTCCGACTCTGGTATAACCTTGTACGTGTGTTAACATCATATTTTTATAAAATAATGCATACATAATGTAAAAAAGACGCTCGCTCAAGTTTTCATAGGAGCTGTCATCGAGAAAATAAAGAAATGCAAATGGTATAGCGACAGTAAAAATATTACCAGCTGATTATAGATAAATATTGTTCCAGTAAGCAGGTTAATGCCCCTATAACTATATTCAAGACTGTATTAAAATGTTATTCGCCAATCAAATGAATAATACACTACAAATGTCCAGAAACAAAAGCAATCGAAATAGTTAAAAGAGTCATCTTATTCGCTTGCAACTATTCTGGCATCCCCGACATGCGCCTCGCTGCGCCGACTGAGAACAGTTTGTTCCAGGCAAATAGTTTTACGAGCAATCTTTATTGCACCGGATTAATTTCGCTCAACTATGCACTGAGAGACTATATTAATTTAATTATTTTGGACGTATCTCGGAAATTTTGACTTAGTAATGAATAATTATAGCCACCGTTCTCAAATAGAAAATCTTTCGCCAAGCACCTACAGGTGTGATATGGAAGCTGTACGTGAGAGCCAGTTCCTTCTCCACTATGTTTAGCGCGTGTTACCGTCTTGGCCACATCGTCAATTGACATTAGGTGATATTTTACTGTTGGATATGTAAAATATTTCTGATAGATTTTTATTAACTTTTTTGGGAAATTTCATTTAGAAACACTTACCACGTTTTATATCTACAATTTTTAATGCTTTAGTGCTGTCTCATGTACTTACCACGGAGTTTGACTGTCTACTACATAATATAAACGTTTAATTAATTTTAATGGCATTTGTCCAAATCATGTTCTTACATGATTACATTATTATACAAATAGACGCGTTAATCTCACTAAAAGCAATTTGAACACGGTATATCAGCATGTTGAGACAAAAGAGATAGGTAATCACAGCGTAGGGCAGAAACTCTGTTGTCAAAAAATGACAAAAAATTACGAACTGACGGCAATTCCCCACCATTTACGACTGCGTGTAAAGAGCGTCAATGCCGTATCTAATTATAAAATATCATTGCTTGTAAATGGTAATAAATATACTAAATGAATTAAAAACATACATATGGACGTAGGTAACAATGACATACGGTCTTAATTAAAAAAAAGTGACATTTTTTGTGGAAGGTATTTTGTAGGGTGGCGATAACAATGGTTTTATCAAGCAACTAAAAATGTTGCTAGTTGTTTGTAATGACTTCAGTTGTCGATAATTTTTAAATCGTCAGGGACTATCACGATACTATGTTTTACTGAGAAGCGACTTAATTGGATTTAATCAAAATAATAATAACGAAACGTTAAAACTTATATTCTTAAAGCATGCCAAAGTAACATTAGTTAGCAACCAAACTGTTTCTGTTTTCCAGTTTCATTAATAATGTTCATCAATCAAACGGTTGGAAACGCCGCCATAACGTGGATAAAATGGAAAAACTTTTAACGATATGTTGGCAATTTAGTT
The DNA here is from genome assembly GCA_033032175.1 of Saturnia japonica. NCBI lineage: Eukaryota > Metazoa > Arthropoda > Insecta > Lepidoptera > Saturniidae > Saturnia > Saturnia japonica. The sequence continues at coordinate 11,921,866 of CM065318.1, forward strand.
TGTGGTTGTACAGAAATGAAATGCTTAGGGTATAAATAAACTAGGATGTTTCGTTGGCTTGGCATATTCATTTTATTACCGTATATTTATCTATATATTTTCTGAAGTATATTCAAATATGGCGTTGTTATTGTTGTCTCTATTGATAAATCAGTAGTTCTGTCTGTACATGTATTTTTTCCAAACATCTGTTACAATGTTTGTATATGTTTTTGATCATTCCAAAATGATTTTGATGAAATTTTGTACACAGGAAGTATGCGTCATTCCATAGTTGATGGCTTATATAACTTTCAATAGTACTGTTAGTAATCGTGAATAAATATTAATGTTTAACTGATTTTGATGAAATTTTGTACCGGGAAGATATTCATTACTCAATTGATGGGTTATAAAAATTGATAAATTACATGAATCAAAATAAAAATAATTATAAACGCGTGGGGAGCCGCTGAGTACCGCTCGTGTAGAATAAAAGTAAGTACAGAAATAACATTACGTGATAAATAAATATACAACGTTCTTGGAATTATAATCTAAGTTGCTGTGAAAGCTTGGATATGTAGTTGAATTAATTTAAATGTAGTGTATCCAAGAATCCAACATCTATTTGAGTTTGTTTTTACATAGCATTTCTGAGTAGATCACTTAATCCAATACAAGCATTTAAACAAGGTGTTTTCATCATTTGAATGAAGTAAGGTTTCGTTTTAATAACGTTTTGCAACTAAATATCAAGAGAAAAAGACGCTGTCGTATGAGGTACAGTATCAAATGATATTCATATAGAATACGTCTCAGAGTACGAAAGCAGCTGTATATTTGTGCTTCAGTATCGACATATCCCCAGATACACACATAGATTTAACTGTGTAGGTATCACATGACGTTCTAATTCATCTTTGAGTATTTTAGTTTGTACTTAGAAAACAGATCATTTTAATAGTAATTCTAGTTCTTCGATTTTTATAAGTCAGTACACTTTATTATTATAAATTACTTAGAGATTTTTGGTTTTCTTCACTCAGCATAGAAATACCAGAACCTAAGCAATGGCGAGTACATGCTCGATAAAGATATTATATATAATCAATAATTAAAACGTTATATTAATTCAAACTATGTGATTCGCTACACTATTGTAAACTGATTATCGTAAAAATAATGTAATGTTGACAATTTAATGTACCCATGTTCGCAAAAATGAGAGAAGCTAGATTTTGTTAAAGACCGGCATAGTTTTAAAACTTGTCGTTCCGTGCCGTTCCCTAAAATTAGTCGTTCCGTGATTTAGACTTAGTAAGACTAATAAAAGTTTTTTAGGTGATATAATAAGATCACTAAGTTCATTACCGATTTGCCGAACAATAAGTTCACGGACCATGTCCAGGAGGTTTTATTGTCAAAAGGTTAATATAGGGTGGATCATTACGTGAATGATAATGATGTCGAGAAATTACTCCTTATCTGTACATCTACTAAAATAATATAATTATTAATTGTAAAGTTTATTTATACAGTAATAAAACCTGATCGAGTTTCTTGCCGTCTCTTTTCGATAACTAGGATATTTGCGAACTGATAGTTTTGTATATGTTTTAACGTTCATAAGCCCCTTCCCAGAGGCTGAATCGAGTAGGGTGTTTTTGATATTGATATTGAATACAAGGCATTAAATTAGCCTGAAAATCAGCCTACCAGTATTTCCTTATTGAATCCAAAATCCATCACTAGCATCGGTATCAAATTACATATACAAGTCTAACACAATAGTGTTGACAACTGATGCATGCCAAAGCCTTCCAAAGACCTGCCACGTATCTGACACCATACCGGGATACGCATTCACCGAGGCTATTCAATAAACACTATGCAAGAGCGAACCACAATGTGCTAGGTTTATCCAATACGGAGATAAGCTCCACTCGAGATTGCATGAGTGTAATATTGTAGAATGGACTAGAAACATCTTCATTTGAAATCGTGAACAGGTCTTAAGAACATGAAAGGTATTGTTCTAGTGGACCCAGCTTGAAATCAGTATTATAGTTATTCATAGATTCAATTGTATTAACATCTAATAGATGTAATATGTATTTACAGCCTTTTTTCATAGACTGCTCATTTTTTTTTCATTATTATTCAGCTCAATGAGGTTTACCACATATGGAAAATGTAGTACCTACCACTGTAAGTTTCTATTTAAATCATTTTTTTTATTTCTACTTTTCCAGAGATTATTTAATAATCCCTAATAATTGTTGCAATTACTATTTGACCAAGGTCAACTGTAGTGTTACACTTTTAATACTGTAAATAGTAAAAAGATTTTCTTGGTAACTTTTTAACAAAACTTTCGGATTTGTACTAGTGTAAATTTTTGGAAATCTCTTCATTCATGTGATATCCTTTGGGCTTAAAACTCTTAATAGTGATAGTAGATTATATCCCCAACAAGCACATGGCGAATTGCCAGGACTCACAACTTCAGCTTAAAATAGCTTAGGTCTTATTTGTTTGTACAATTACTTCCATAATTTGTATTTTCCTTTATAATTTGCATGTTAGTACGTAAACTGTCTTATTTACTTCTTTTCTAAATAAAGCCATCGGTTGAATTTGTTTTTTTATATTTCTAGGTATAAAAGGATAAGACATATTTGTCACAGTTTAATATTTATATAAACATGTTTGCTGACGTATACTGTAATTATATTTTTCTATTAGACCCAAATGTAATAAATATTTCTTCTTGTTTCAGGTATATAAGCTCGTGTATTCGGGTCAGGTAGCGTTTAAATTCAACGTTGTGATTGGATTTAATATAAAACAAGATCGGATAAAGGTAAGCTCGGCGTCGTTAACGTAAACAAAAGATTCCCAGCGAAAAGACGTGTATAACCTTGAGAGAGCAACGAAAACGAAATTTCGTAAATCCGTTCACCTTTTTAATATATGGTAAACAATCTGTAACAATCTTTTTACTTTTGTACTTAGTAAATTTTAAAAAGTAGTCGTTTAAATCCATTAGAGATTCTTGATATTTTACTTTGATAGCTATGGCAATTATTCAACCGACTTCAACAAAAGGATACTCGATTCGAATGTATATTTATTTTTTGTGGATGTTCGGTCATATCTTCTTTGTTTAAGAACCGATTTGGATGATTCTTTTTTTGTTGGATTGGGAATATCTCAGAGGTGGACTTATTTTAATTTCATCGGTATTGGTTTTTTTTTGTTAAAAATTTTCTTGCATCAGTTTGCGCTTGACCTTTATCTGGGAGAGATATACAACGTATAAACGTTCAGATAATACACTTCGGCTCATACGTAGACACTTTTTGTTGCTGACACAGGAAACCATGGTTTATGTGTCCAATATAGGCAACCGAACACAGTTGCCGGTTGGTAGCAATTATTTCATTTGCTAGTTAGAAAGTAAGAAAGAAAGATAATTTGTTATTAACTTTTCTTTAACTGACGACATTTAGTTTCTATCTGCTTACACCGAAAACTTTTTAATTGGTAATTCGGTTGTGTCAAGTTGAAGCGGTTAATTTCATATTGATTGTATGAAAATAAAATAGTCAATGATAGCTTGTGTCTGACCCAAAACACAAAAGTATCCTACGTTTGCGCGTCGCCTTACATTCAACAGTCGCGTAACGTTGTAACTACAATATAGTATACGTATACAGTAAAAACTAGTTTTATTAAAATTATTTATTAAGATGGAATAAATAAAAGATAGGATTTGGAAATTTAGGGTAAATAAGTGATTATTAATCATTAGTTTGTTAGCTACGAGACACTAACACTGAAATTTACTTTTTACACAAATAATTCAAATCATTGGTTCGACGTATAAATATTTAAGATTTATTCAGATAAGAAAATTCCCGCAACCTGCTCTAGCTGAAAAGCTACCTACTACAAGAATAAAACTAAACATGAAAATATGACAACTTATTTCACTGATATGTCTTGTAAATACATAAATTAGCTTAGAGAATATCAGAGTAAAAATCAATACAGGTGAAATCTCACTGATATATGCAGCTCAGCCTACGTAAACCTATTGAGCCAGCCAGTCTATCTGATAAATTATTCATTCGCACATATGTAGCGGCTGGAGCCGAGACAAAGCTTCTTCTTGCAGGCTTGTGATCTTGAGACCTTTATTAGGGCTGAAGAGCTCTTGTAACTCGCCCTTGTTATATGTCAAAAGATTCATTGAGTATGAAAAATTGTTAAAGGTAAAACCTAAATCTCAGAGAAGTAGCGTTAAAACTCAAAAATATTAAATTATATTTACTACAATGTTTTATCCCATTACTTTCTCTCGTTTGGCGCGTTTTAAGAACAGACCGTTTATAGTATATTCACCTGCTGAAAGGCTTGCAGGCCGGTATGACGGCGACAACCGTCGATGGATCACCGATCTACAAGTGGTCGCCGTTGTTTTTGAATTATACTGTGCTCAGCATTACCGTTTGCAAAGTATAGTCAATTTACCGTGCTGCCATAAAAAAAATGTGTTCAGTTCACACGAGGTGGAAGTGAAATGTTTAGAAAACATAAAAATACCTTTCGTAATTTTTTTTTTTAAATCCTAAATCATCGGGGCTTGAAGTATCGACCACTAGTACTGTACATATAACATTGGTTACAATTCTGGTCATCACACTACTAAGCCAATTCTATCATAGTCGTGAAAATCAGGAGTTGTATTAACAGTATATATTGTATTCTATCTCATTCTCTCGCCGGCTAAATCCTATACATGTACGTGATTGTCGCTTTTTCGTTTCATGCCGTCTCATACCACAACAGTACTAAAGAAGTTTTCACTTCAAGAAAACAGTCGTTGTATCCGTACTTGATAGTTATACATAAATTAAATTAAATCTTAGTACAATGGATCATTTCACATAATATTTAACTAATCTTATAAGTTTCAACAAAAATTACTTATTAAGCCTAAGTTACACAGTGTCTGTAAAAACAAAATTGAATAATAGTTATACATAAGAACTGTCGACCCAGTCCATCTTCTACATTATTCATCCGTGCTTATATGTACAGACAGAGTCGCTGTAAGACAAAGTGTCGTCTTGCACACTCCTCTCCTTAAGACCTTCATTACGACTGAAGAGTGATTTGCTTGTGACGCCCCCTCTTTATCCCGATGCGAAAAGTTTGTTACTTATTATATTTTTTGTTTTAAGTTTTACTACACTTACAACCCTATTTGCTATATTTACTGTTGTCGTTTTGACAATGTTAATAAATCTATTATTAATTATTCATTAAAAACTCAAACGAAAACCTAGCGAATAACATTTGCATTTAGTTGGTTTGACAACACCAGTGTTGTGATAAAAATACCGCAAGCACATATACATAGTACACTAGTTACATAAGCAGTAATAAATGCTAGTATGCTAAAGTAATAATAAAAAAAATCACTGTAAACTACGCAAAAGTTTTCAATACAAGACGATTTTTACCAAAAAATAAAAGTAACTTCAACGATTTTGGGAAGCTCCCTGGTGTATCTTTGAAGTCGAAGGTCCAATTCAAATGAAATTAAAATTGGATCACTCCTGAGGTATCCCCTTTCATCTAAACTAAATCAGTTCATAAACAAAGAAGATGTGTCTGAACATCCATTAAAAACGTATATATGCAAATTGAGAACCACCTCCATTTTTGAAGTCGGTTAATAAATAAAAATTATTATTAAATATTATGTTCGACTAGTAATTGGATATATTCCTCTTATTTGTTAATTGTAAACCAACAACTGAGAACTTAATGACACGTCGTTGTATGAAGATATTTTAAAAAATGACGTACCTTTTACATACTTCATCATCATATTATAATTTATAATTGGTCCATTATTTTGGATAGTAGCTGGAGCCCGCAACTTAGTTCACGTGCAGAACCTATACAAAATTGCAATGATATTTATTCTAGATCCTTCCTCGGCTTCAATCCCAATACGTAAACTGTTTTCTAAATTGTTTCAGTACATTTCAAGTAATGCTCATTCAAATAGAAAATTTACGATTTTATTATGTTCTAGTAACTGCCCGCGACTGCGTTCGTACTAATTTTAAATAAAATCCTATATCACTCAGAGATAATGTAACGTGTTATCATTGAAAAAAATTGTAGAATTGGATCATTAGTTCCTTAGTTAAGTAGATTACTATCTACAAACATAAAAACTTTATCTCTTTATAATAGTAATGTTAGATAAACATAGATATAGACTCATAGTAGGAAATAAACCATTCAAGTAAGTTAACGTTCCATACATTCTGCCGTAAGTTGTCAAAATTTGATTAATTTCATCCAACAAAAAAAACTCCAGGATTGTTATCACCCTATATTTTCATGTCGCGAACAAAACTAGAATGTATATTCTTTTGCTTCCCGGCGTCACGTATTACCATATCCTTCAAATATATCATAGCGTTTCGAATATTTTATGCTGTCGGTATCAAACAGGCGTTTTGTGGTAATGTCCTCGTTTGATGTATAGCAGTCAGGAACAGTCGGGGTCTAAATATCTTGCTATTATGTATATTGTGGCTACATTAAGATGTAACGTCGCAGAAGGGCGGCTCTTAGTGTTTTTTTCTTTGCGTAATCACGACCCAGATTGTTCTGTCGCGAAATATAACGCTTTACTGGCTAAGAAATTTATAAAAATTGTGAGCATTCATTTACTTCAAGAGTATTGAAATACAGAAATTAGACTTCTACCAGAAGTCTAATTTATGCACTAAATAAAAAACTTTTTCTATGTCTAGTTAATGATATACAGAATATAATAACGAAGAAATAATTGACTGTTTCAGCTTTTGTAAAACTAAACCAAATAGTATCAGCTATTTAAAAAATTAAAAAAGTAACAATAATAAGTACAAGGTATATTAGTAACTATAAAAACCTCAAAGAAACAAATGCAAATAATTTTGTATGAATTACAAATGAATTTTCTAGAGTCGTTCAAAAAACTCGTACAGTGAAATCTCCTACCGTGGCTACTTCGTTAAATAATATAAGGAACTGCGGAGGTTCGCGAATTGCGGGAACAGACTCGAACAAGAGGCACCGGAGCCGCTTGAATTTGCAATTTCAAGGCGTTCGTTCTCTTACAATTTGCTTATACCGAGCTCCACGTTGGGCGCCATTTCATGTAATTCGGTCCGCAGCCGCACTAAAGTTAAGTAATCGTACACCGTAGCGGAGTTCCAACGCCCGCCCTTACATGAGCTACTTATTTTTTGGCATCGTTTCAAATTAAAAACGATAGAGAGAGTCTTTCCTTTTTCTGTCCGCCGTCGACACCATGAAACATTATTACATAAGTAGTTGCTATTTAAAATATTATGTTCTGAATATACTGCCTAGGTCTCTATTTTCTTGGTAAAGTAATGTAGGATACATAGTGCATTCAAGTAGCAGACTATTGTCTTCTTCAGTAACAGGTCGAATGAACTTAAACACTATTATACACAATATTATTTAGCCTACTAGTTACAAAAACCACATAAAATAAAGATACGTTAATAATATATCTCACAAAGTATAAATCTACACAATTGTATTTAAATCAACAGTATTTTGTATATATTAACTTGTAGTCATATAACTTTTGTAACATTGTGAATACTGAAATAGCTGCAGAATATTTTGCTAAAGTTCTCCAAGTTACCGCTGTTTATTTCAAAATGGTATGTCTTTACTAGTAATCTATTTATGTATACGTAAAAATTAAGTTAAAATTTATTACGTGTAATAAATACCCACTGATTGATCACAACTCAAGAGGTTAAGCTTAGCAATCTACATCGTAGTGTTAAAATAGGAAAACAAACTTACAATATGTATTCTATAGAATATTATATTCTGTTTTATTTATTATCTAAACCAAAACTAATCTCATCCAAATACATAGGAGAAGAAACTAAATTCGTGTACAATATTTTATGAGCAATCACAGTAACTAAATCGGGAATCTCGGCGGAGGTCGACCCTTGCCTTTAATTTTCTCTCCAATAATGAACGAGCGCTGACCTGCCTTCGCAGGCTGCACAAAATTTCATTTTAATACCTATGGGGCTATCCAGTATCCAACCAACGAAGTGGCCTAACAAAACATTGCGGTCTGCTACCGAGAAGATTAAAACTCGCTTACAACATGTTTGTTCTTGGTTAATATTTTGGTATCCAAAAGCTAGCATACGGGTAATATGTCCTTCTAAAAAGCAATTGTCTTAAAAGTACAATTACGATAATTTCACTTCATGCAGATTCATTAAGATAAAGACTGGGACCGTTCGGAAGTTGTGCCATTACTAACGAAATCATAATGGAACATCCAACATTCTTCAACGTCTACAATTGGAGTAAAATTCGCTGCAATTTCACGAATTGTCGTCGGCGGTTATTATTCGGCGAGTAAGCGGGAATTTGTCTCTTCAGGACATTGCTGGTTTTGTCCTGGAGTTTCGCGTAAATTCGCATGGTTCGCTGGTTCCTTTCAAAAGTCGCGCGGTTGGTTTTACGCTTTTGGCGGCATTGTTCGTGGTGTTTTGACTTTAAATTTTAACTATCATTATTCAGAAATATTACTTATTATTATTTTGTTTTGCGACACATTTTGCACTTCAACAACTATTGTGCATTTTTGCTAGAATTAATCTTAACGTTACACCAGTCTACGTTTATAGCTAAAGATTACCCGTTTAGAAATATTGTGGAATATAAAAAAAAAAACATTTAGTTTCAAATCCGTTTTTTGCCGCTTGTAAACCTTCAGAGTAGATGGAGAGAAGGAAGTCGAACAATTGACGTACCTAATCTCTTTGGAGCCCTGTAGTATATTGTATTTTAAGAATGTTTTAATTACAAAAACTAAGAAAAAATGTTTATGAAGATAATCTACAATTTTTGTTTAGTCATAGTTTATTTTAAAAATATTGAAAAGGCAATTGATTATTTAACTAGCTGATGAATCTCAAGTAATCTGTATCATTCAGATTTGCTTTAAACAAGATATAACAGTAAGAGCTAAACATTAACAGCTGGATAGGAAAGGAAGAGTCAATGCTATCAGAAATAATTAAAAATTAAAATAAGATAAGAAAGTATAAAATGGCATAAAAATACTACCAAAAAGTAAATCAAGAATTAACTCATATAGTCTATTGATAGTTGAAGCCAGAGAGAATCTCAAATTAAGAAAGCGTTTTATACTTGCATAGTATAGTTATATTGTTTCCTGTGACTTTTCTTCAATTTTATACCGAGAACGAGATTATTTTGAAATAGAATCTTGTTGATTGTAATAATATCTAACCAGATTTGTTATACGTATTTCAATCTATTTCTATCGAACATATGTGAGTTACTTGAGTCTTAATTGAAAACCAGCACTGAATTTCAAAAAGCATTCACCTCCGACTGAGCTGTAAATCTATCTATTAGAAAAATATTCTTAAGCATTTATATTAATCCTCATTCTTCAAAAAATCTAAAAAAAAAAAAAAAATACAATATATACAAACAAATTTAATGCTAAAAGTAAGGAGAAAGTGGTTTGTTATAGTATAAAAATATTCATGTTGTTATTGTTATTAAACCGAATGTAAAGATAGACACATCATCCAAAAATTATAGGCTAAATACAGTAGAGAAAATGTAAGAAGAAAGTTCCGTTGTAGGTTACGAATGTTAGGCTTATGAAAAGAGCCAAGCTTCTATTACAATTGACAAGTCCCGTAATTCTCCCACGGACACCGAGTATTACTAATATTCATTAAAAATTCACTAATTCTCTATAACAGAGGAGTGTATGTTTTCAAAAAGGAAAATCTTTGCGTAAACAAACATTCGTGTATTGAATTCGTTCGGTCTTTCGTCTAGTAATTATTCTATCCGCGTGCTTGACAACAAAGGGAAGGTTATTACGGTTCACAAATGAGATACGTTTCGGGAACAGTCTTTATAGTAATATGTTTATAATTGAAACGTGTCGTATGATATAACGAATTATTTGAACATGGGAAAAACACGGTGTCCCCAATTCCTCTACATTTACGAACTTTTTGTTAACAGCTTGCATTGTTTGGTCGGATCACATTATTTTATTAATTAGCTGTGTGCCCGGCTTGCTTCCCCGCTCCCGGCTATTTTGAAGACAAAAATGCTTATTGTGGATGATAGATATATTACTCTCCCGACTTTTTTGTAGGTCTTTTTAATGCCTAAAATTATGTAGAACATTAATTTGCTATATCTCTTATGGTTTACTCAGCATAAGCCATTTAAGCCCTAATTGATTCACGATGACCAGTTTATTTTTAATTGTGCGGAATCTTAATTCTTTTTCTAAATTAAAAAGCCTAAGTAACTTCCATAAATTCAGCTATCTACCAGTGAAAGTCCCGTCATAATCGGTCCATCCGTTTCGGAGATTACCCGAAAATTTAAAAATGGGCTTCTTGTTATTATTGTCGTTAATACTTTCATATGCATTTAGTAAAAAACTGTTATTTTGACATTACCAACAGACACTTCAATTTTATTAATTATATAGATTTATGTATTAAGTGCAAAAGGTCTCATTTTTTTCGATTAAAATTTATTTATTTACATAGACCATGCAACTTAAATTAAAGAAGTCTAGTTTGAGATCAGTAACATTTATTTTAATATAATTAAAGTAATTAATTATGCACGGCTTTAGGGTGTGTATTTGCTTATTCTGTATTATGCATTTTTTTTTAATTCTTATTTCCTATTTGGCAACCATAATAGGTTTATTTCCAGAAAAAAGGGAGATATTATTATTAATTTCTAATAAAAACCTCAACAGTATTTACACGTCCTTTTCATTTCCTCGGAGAATGAATTTACAAAAGTCCTTTCTTAACCAAGACTAACGGAAGGCTTATATGCTTTTGAAAGTCTAAATTTCTTATGTCAGTGTAGTACATCGATAGATAAATTACTTATGATATTACTCTACATATATGTACTAATATCATTAACGATCAATATACTTACATTAAGTTAATATAGTCCTAATAATAATTAAATTAAAGGCAAACATATCAATAGGAAAATCGAATCTAGAAGATTTACATAACAATAAATATACCCGATATTGAACGAGATACAATTTTCTACGTTATTCACTTACCCTAAGGCGATAGGAAATGAATATCAAAATATTGCTGTTTGTAATTTACATGACTGTATCTACTCAATAACATAATTCCTAGCGCTAATTCAGTTATCAGTCTGAGATAGATTAACACAGTAATTAACACAATTAATATTAAACTCAACATTTCACTGGTTTCATACAATACAACATTTAAAGATATGGTATGAAAATGCAATAAATATACATTCATGAACATATTTAAAGGAACGCAATAAAAAACGGGGACAAATTAAAGTGAATAAAGATTTATTGTACAATATAAGCTTTTAAAATCCGTTGAATAGAATAAATTAATTAAATTAACATTTTTTAACCCAAAAAAATTAGACTCAACGAAAAAGAAAAGTTTGTACTAGAAGCAGTAAACTCAGTATTTTAATTGTAAGGAATTTTGACCTAACATAATGAAAATATAATATTGTTCTAAAGACTTTTTTTTTCATAATGGATGACACAACCAGTATTTAGTATTGCCTCTTCTCACTGTCAAAACTGCCTGCATCCATTAGTGCATACTTTTTATTAAATTGTCAATGAAACTTTATGACATTAGGTTCCATTCTTCAACCAATGCAGTTTTGAGGTCCCTTAGGTTAACTGGTGCTGGATTTCTTTGTTTAATTGGTTTTTTTAATTTATCCCAAACATGTTCCATCAGATTTAGGTCTGGCGAGCGTGCTGGCCACACCAACATTTGGATTGCGACATCAGTAAAGTACTTCGATACTACCGCCGCATCATGAAGACGAGCATTATCGTGCATTTAAAATTTAAAAAAAAATATCCTTCAGGAATGGGGCAAAAGACATCACAATCTGCTCTAAAAATTCTGTTACGTATCTTGCCGCAGTCAGGGACCCCTTTTCTATGATGTGTAGCTCCGTACGTGCCCCTAAGCAAATACCACTCCATACCATTACTGAGCCTCTACCATAAAGGCTCTCTTCAAACAATGTGCACTCATCGTATCTTTCTCCGGGTCGTCTCCATACTTTGACCATTCATCAACTGACATAAGATAGAACCTGGACTCATCAGTAAAAAGTACTTTTCCCCAAGCGCCATCATCCCAATTTCTGTGCGAAACAAGCAAAATTGGACCGAGCTTCTCGATGACCTGCGGTGAGTAAAGGGACTCTGGGGGCAAGTAAGCCCTATACCTGACATTCGCCTTATCTTGTTCTAATCGTTTTGGTGCTAACTGTCACTTGAACTTTCTGCAACTTGTTTCGTATCTCGGAAGAAGTTGAAGTGCGGTTTCTGAGGACACCGCTTACAATAAATCTGTTATACATCTCTGTTGTTATTTTTTGCGACCTTGTCCTTTACGTTTTTCTCCAGTCTGCCGGTATCGATTAAGATTGCGAAAATCACAGACTTGGAGACTCGAATTTTTGAGCCACTTTATTGTAAGTGTTGTGGGCATTATCAGGTAAACTTATCAAATAAATTCCCTTCTCTCAATAATAACAATTATTTATCAACACAGTCCTTAATTTGTGATGTATTTGTTATTGTAATATTATGTGAATGTGTCGTTGATGTGCCAATAAATAAATAAAAAAGCAGAAATAATGTTTTTGTTAAAACAACAGAAACTTGCAGAATTTAATACGATACGTATCAAAAACATTAACAGATAGCCACAAAAGTCGTAAGTAAAATCCTATCCAAAATCTTCGTTTCTTCAGATCACATAATACTGGTATATATGGCCAGTATGAAATAAGAAAATATTTACTGTTATTCTTCCTTTTTATTGCGTTCCTCTAAATATGCTCATGAATTTATAATCCATTTATTTTAACTTTTAGACTTTTGGAATTGTTTGTTTATTTTGGTAATATGTACTGGTTGACGGTTGTCTTTCACAGTTAAACACTTTGTTTTAATTTAGATAGTTTAATGAAAACGTCTTTACAAAAAACACAGCTTACTTGACAAACCAACATTGTAGAAGATAAAGTAGCTTCACTCAATGTTGCCACACTGAGTTTTGTGATACCAGATTCATGTAGTAAAATTTAAAATTAATGTGTACAATTCGCATACAGGAATTACTATTCGGACCTAAAAATTCACGATGTGTTAACATTTTAGTTTTAGAGTCTATTTATCTTCCAGAAACTTAAGAAACCATGTGAAGTGGAGTCTTAAAAACCAACCTAATAATTCGTATTTATGCAATGTGTCTAAATGATAAAAGTATAATTTTTTTTATCTACAATTTCAATAATGTCTTCTTACCTTATTTTTTTTTTTTTGCAAGCGTTCACAGCATCTTCGAATACCTTTATTAAAGTCGTAGCCAAACGAAAACCTTTTTTAGTTAAGTTTATAAACCCATTGCTTCTGGAAAATGTAAAGACAAAATTTTCCTTAACCGTCACTGCCTTTATTAAGTTCATTGTGAAAATCGTACGAAGGAATTGAAAGTATTGAAATTGGCTCCATTAAAATCTGCGATGTATTTTTAACTTTTTCCAATGAAATAAAAAATAATTAAGCGGGTATTAAGCAAAGGAAGATCATTTCAAACGCCACTCTTATCAAAATCTTGGATTCTGCAACGCGGGCAATTAATTTTGTATTAACGTCAAGCGTCATCTGGAACCGGTTAATTCTTTATCTAGGGCCAATAAAACAGTAATTATAGAAGCGATAATCTATTTTATATACAAGTAGATAAAATTTGTAGAACTGTCTTCTTTTTATAAAATAAGTAAGGATATGTCAGCGTGTTACTGCGTTGCGGTGTTTCAAAGGTAGCGATAGATATTTCTCTAACAAACAGTAACTGTAATGTAACACTTCTTGTTCAGATTATTCTTGAAACAAGAATAATCCCAGTATCAAAAAACTGAATTATGTTACATCGCAAGGAAGACAAAACTATATTTAATAAGCGTAAATACAGAAGATTCTTATTTTTAAAGGAAAAATTACTGATGGCGTCATCTAGTCTTATTAAAATATTTTAATTATCTACTCAATATAGATAATTTTAAAGTCGTAAGACACACATGCAATTAGTTTAAAACAATGACATACTTCTTATAGTACTTTGTAATACAATACCGGTTATTAAATTACAGATCAATAAAATTTATCGATAACAATAATGAGAAATGTCATAATGCTGTTTATAAAGAAATGATTTGCAACTAATTAAATATTGGTCTTGGCAAATTATTATATGTCTGTAATGTAAACTTTTAATATGTTACGACAATTTATTTTGTAATAATTAATATAGCTATTGTGGCATTTATTATTTCTGAAGTACTACATTGTATGGATAGATGGTACCATAGGTATTACTAGTGAATTTATAAATGACAAAATTGCTGAAATTCTTTTAATATATTCTCTGTTCGTTTAACCTTTAGGAGGAGTTAATAATATCAGAGAAGCCACGTTCTTTATGTAAATAAATTATAAATGGGTTATTATTATAAGTGGACCATTCCTCAAACATGAATTTATTTATCGACCCTTATTTTAAATAAAGAAACAATATATGCGACCAAAGTTGCGTACGTAGGCCGAATACTGTTTTCAATTCTTTACGCATAAACTGTAATGAGGCAGGTATGGGTTTTCAATAATTTTGTTACCCACTATATCGACGAGGTCGATCTCCTCATTTCCCTTTGGTATAATTCGATGAAACTGGATACATTGAAGATATAATTTTATTTTATAATTAGTTGTACGACCGACATAACATTAAATTTGGAAAGGTTATGTTAGTAACATAGATTATCTTTTGTGCAATTAATAAAATTGAAGTGTCTGTTTGTAATGTCAAAATAACAGTTTTTCACTAAATGCATATGAAAGTATATACGATACCCATAACAAAAAGCCCCTTTTTAAAACTTTTGTCTGTCTGTCTGTCTGTTTGTTCCGGTTAATCTATCTCCGAAACGGTTGGACCGATTTTGCCTGGACTTTCACTGATAGTTAACTGATAATATAGGGAGTAACTTAGGCTACTTTTATTTTAGAAAAATAATTAGGGTTCTGCACAAATAAAAAAAACTGGTCATTGTGAATCAATTCGGGCGCTTAAATGGCTTATGCTGAGTAAACCATATGAGATATAGCAAATTAATGTACTAGAGAGTTATAGGCATTAAAAAAGTCCGGGAGAGTATACATCTACCTTCTAAGGAACACCCACAATAAGCATGTTTGTCTTTAATATAGCCGTTAGCGGGAATCCAAGATTCGCACGGGCAATCTGTAATCCACGTGAGCGAAGCCACGGGCACAGCTAGTGTAAAATAAATTATGAACAAAAGATTTGCGCGGAAATTGTACATTACCTTAGTGTTTGCTAATTTTGGGTGTAAAAAAGTTTGAAAACAAGTTAGCAGTTAATTTCGAATTTATGTTACTATTTATGTATCATGAAACGGCGCCTTTTAACGAGAGAGGAAATATTAAGGGCAGTAGGCATGCTCCAAGCTAAGATTACTCAACGGAGTATTGCTGAGGAGATCGGAACAAAATAAAACGTTATATCAAGGTTATGGAAACGTTATCGTGCTAGTGATAAAGTGGCTGAAAGACAACCAGGCTGAAAGCGCATAGCCACCTAATGACAAGACCGATTTCGCAAGTTGCCACGAGAAGACTACCGAATGTTACGGCCATGCGGTTGGTTCCACTGCTCCAGTCAGAGCACCAGTTGCTTATTAGTAATGAAACTGTGAGGAGAAGACTGCATGAAGCTAACCTTCATGCTCGTAGACCGCTTCGTACTCCAGCATTACGTCGAAGAAATCGTGGACTCGTGAACATTTGCTCTGGAAAGATAACCAGTGGTCTGTCGTGCTATTTACCGATGAGTCCTGATTCGGTTTCCATCCTGATTCACGAAGAGTTCCTGGTCCTGAGAAACGTTTGGAACACCCTCAAAATGTCCACCTATACCACTGTGGGACAATTATAGCTTGGCGGGAATTCGTGTTGGTGGAAGAACAGACCTTGTTTGAGTCAGAAACACCAAAACCACTGAAAAATACTTTAACCAGTTGCTAGTAACAATAGTCTTGTGTCTGTTTGTTAGTGATGTTTATTTATAGAGGCGATAGATCGATATTACAACAACAAATCTACCAGGTACGAAGTAAACAACATCTTTAAAATCATAAAGTCGAGTTGTCCAATACATGCTTTTAAATATACCCAAACAGCGGCTTAACACCGGGTGTAACATCCGCTATTATGGCACGATAAGTCTTGTCGTGTTCCATGATCGGCCGGTTTATGTTCAGTAATCAAAGAGGTGGTAGGAATCTTGTTTTGTCGCGTTTCAGGATCAACCAGTGTATATCCAGCCAACCAAGCCAGTATGAGAGTGAGATCGTTGGTGGATTGCTGTTCTCTCGGAGGGTTGTTCTGTGTGCATGTGTCCAGTTAACATGCGGTAGAAGTGAAACTTTCAAAATACGCATAAACGATACACGTGAACAATATACACCACGCTGGCTATGATGCCTTTTCCCAAGGCTTCATAAGACGCAGGCGCGGACGCTTACTAAGAGACGTACAAAGAGGAGACCGAGATATAGGAAATACTGTATAATGTATTTTGTCTTATTCTCTCGCAGGTGAAATCTATAGATGTATGTGTTTGTCTTTTTTTAGTTGAGTTTCAAATCACAACAGTGCTAAAGAAATTTTCACTTCAAAACCATAAAACAAAATGTTTAAAAGGCGTCCCATAATAATTCAAACTGAACTCCCATTTGATGTAACTTATAGGTATTATTAAACCGTAAAACAAAACACGAAACTTCTCACAAATTATTGTTTTAATCCAAGCAATTATATATGAAATTATTTTGACCCATACGACCCTTGCGTTTGGTAAATGATCTTTAAATCTTCCAGTCGACCATACTGAAGCTAATTACACTATTTCGCAATGTTACCACGCCTCCTTTGAAATATTATTTGAGAATGTCACAAGTTTGTGATATATAGGCGGTCGCTGAGGCCCCGAGATTACTTTGTGTTGAAATTTGGTAAGCCGACCTCACAAATGTCCTGGTACTGTTCATCATTACCATATGCCGACGGGTTGAATATATATGTCGCATTACACCCTGGTTTCATCTAATACAGTATGGTGGGAACATGTGGAATGATTATTTTATTCTGGTCGTTATAATAGTAAAAGTAATATTTTATTTTAAAATGATTAATATCAAGTGCATCGAACCACTGATATAGTAATAATTCTGCTTATTTATGAGCAACTTTTACTTTGGAAAATATGTAGGTCATTTTTCTTTTGCTCCATAGAGTATTAATTGTTAGTAAAATTAATCAAACGGGTCTGTATAGTTTAAAAATTAATAAAATTAATACTATATGTAGGTAATCGAAATATGAAGAAATAAAAATAAAATAAATGCCTATGGGATTATAATCCTCATAGTTTAGTGTTTATGAAGTCAACATACCGTACTAGCGTTTGAAACCCTTGAGGGCGAATGAAATGTAAACTTAACTCCTAAATATTTAGCCACCGGAGGTTAGTTTTAATGTTTTTTTTTTATGTAAGTATACTTGCAGAATAATAGTAAAAATTGCGTTGTTATAATTGGAAAAATAAACAGAATTATAGGATAAGAGATTAATTTGGTCGAATATAAATTGTTTTTTTTTTTTTTTACAAGACGTTTCATACGCAATGAGTGTGCAAATGTAGTCAACTCAAAAACATCTCCGCTCATCCCGTTTCAAAGTAATGGAGCGTGCAAACGCATGCCAGTGCCACTGGCAAGTGTTGTAATTAATTACAGTCGCCTCGCTGAACGGCTGTCATTGGAGAGGCCCGATTATTGTTGCCTCACTAATCTTCCTCCGACGCCGGCAATTTGTAAACAGATCTGTTTATAAAAGCAGACATCTGTATAATGCAGTAGAAATCTTCAGTTTTGAGTACGCTCGTAAATGTTAATGGATTAATAAATATAATGGAATAAAAATAAAAGTGTAGGTACTATGTAATAATGTCCATCTATCTATACAATTAATAAAATTAAAGCGTCTGTTTGTAATGTCAAAATAACAGATTTTTAATAAATGTATATAAAAGTATATACGACACCTATAACAAAAAAAAACCATTTTCATGTCGGTCGATCGGTCTGTCTGTCTGTTTGTTTCGGGTAATCTCCAAAACGGTTGGACCGCTTTTGACGGGACTTTCACTGCTAGATAATTACTGATGTTATAAGGAGTAACATAGGCTACTTATATTTTAGAAAAAGTTCTAAGGAACACGCACAATAAGCCGGGAGCGGGTAGCAAGAATCGTGCGTGTGCCCGATCGATGGCGTTCTGTAGTCCACGTGAGCGAAGCCGCGGGCCTAGCTAGTGTTTAATAAAATCGCTAATAAGAATTTAGAACCGCTTAAGATACGAAGAGACATTGCCTCACTATGCGTATTTTATCGTCTGTATTATGATGAATGTTATGAAGAGTGATTTATTTTATCCTATTATTTCCTTTCCGCCACAAAACCACGCGGACTGGTTTATAATATCGCCCATCAGGGCATCATTAGACAAATTCGTAAATTCTGTACCTTTGCCGCAGAGTCTGGATATGGAATTGTCTGCCAGTCAACGTGTTTCTATGATATTAGATCTTTCAACCGACGACTGCCAATTGAAAACAGTGTCACTGGCATTCACCGTTATTTGTGGACTATACCTTGCTAACAATCAGGTGCTGCACAATTCCATTGCGAAACTAGTACATATAAAAAGGCTTAATACAAAAAATTAACATTTTACCCCCTTTTGAAAAGCTTATCAAGTTGGAAGTGAAGTTAATTTGAAAAAGAATTATAAAACACCTAATTAGGTCCGACACGTAACAGGGAGTCTACAAACAGATATTAATGAAAGGGCTGCATCGTTAACGAGTCCCGAAGACGAATTAGATTTAATTTTTGATTCTGTTTGCGTACTGGCTCTCTACTTAATAATTCACAGGTTTGCAGTAGAATCCGGAACCGTGCACCGTAATACTCCATGGATTTATTACCCTAAGTTCGTGTTATATTTCTTAGTGATATTAGTTTGAATGTAAAATATAAAGTAAAGCGTTATTTGCAAAATAGAATATACATATGTATATTATACCAGCGGCACCACTTGGCTCCGCACGTGTTTATTATGCAGTAACAAGTTTTGGTTCCTTAACTTTATTTTTACACATATTATGGATAACTATTGGAACGGCATACTTCCTATGTACAAAATTTTATCAAAATCAGTTAAGAGTTAATATAAAATAATTTTTTTCTTTAACAATTTCTAAAAGTTCTTGTCTATCCTTAAAAGCATATCAATTAAAAAACGTCATAAACTTCCAGAGTAAAAAACATCACAAAAATTACCCAAGCCATGTTTGAGTTACATCTGCACATACAAACAGACAGACAAACAAAAAATTGTTTAATGTTATATTCGTGATCGCGAAAATTTAACAGCGGGTGGGTGAAAGTTGCTTAAAAAAAAAATTTAATCCAGTATTTCTTTTACCCCTGTTGTCTTTACTCAGTATTATATGGCATAATTGACGATATTGTCTGTAATTTACAAAGATCTTTTATTTGCCTCGCGTGAACAGGACCACTGTTCTAGTACTATTACATTGAATGGTGTCTTACTAAGTTCTGATCTATATGAAATACTTTGATCTAAGAGTAGGTACAAATTCCAACTATGGTAGGTGTACTCTTGCCAAAGTCTATAAACAATCGAGATAATATGTTGCTAGCCATGGTAATGTATTCATTCACTCAAGTAGAACTCAGATTTTCATTAAATCACGCTGCGCCCGGTTACCAGTTCACGGAACGAACAAAGAGGTCTATTCTTGAAGCTTATAAAAGTCTCACTCAAGAGTTTTTTATAACCTCTTGAACTTTTTCTATTAATCACATTATACACGAATTGCTTATTTATTATAAACAGTTTCTACATCAACTATAATGTTTTATGATTCAAAAATTATTTCCTCTTTTAAATCAATCATATTAAATTGTTAAAGTTAATGTTTTTATCGTATCCATATATATATATATATATATATATATATATATATATATATATATTGTATATATGGTATTTACTACATTAATAATAACAGAACATTACAATTACCATATGATAATAAATTTCCGTGATAGAAAACAAAATAGTAAGACTTGATAGCAACTTGTTTACAGAACATATAAAGAAAGCTATTATTTTCTATACTTTTTAGCTAACTTTAAATTACCTAATGGTATCCATATACAGCATATATAGCTGAAGTAATTATTGTTATCAAAATTTAGTTTTCTTATTTTCTAATTACAAATAGGTGACGAAAATACATTTAATTCCAATTCTACAACATACTCGTAAAAAGAAAAACAATTTTGTTAAAGTCCAATAATAAACACAATTATTGTTTCTACAAGTATGTGTAGATAAGAATAGTACTTTAATGTTTTAAATACTAAAATATTTTCCATAAGTTTATAGAATAGTAATAAAATACGTCGTGTACTTTTTGAAAAAAATAGCGTAAATACAAAAATATATATGAGAAACTGACAATTTTCTTTTTTCTAAGTCTGTTAAAAATACTACCTTATTTCGATCATGATTAGGTTTATAATGGTAAAGTCATTATTAGTATTGGCAAAACGTGTTTGTTTTCATAAGTTTTAGAATAGCCCCTTTTAATGCCTTTTTGTTGGATAACAGTTTTCATTACTTGATCACGCGATTTTACCTCACGTAGACAAATGTATGTACAGGTTCAATTTCCTTTAATTTTCCGCAGCCATCATTGATTTAAGCTTTCCAACAGTTTGACTGTTGGCCTGAGTCAGGAAATTACGGTATTAACTTTTAATATCCTTGTGGTTGTCTACTACTTGCTAGATTATCTTGTTTTCTTTTCCTTTTCAATTGTTACATGTAGGCCTACACCAAAATGAGTCTAGGTCAACGAAACATAGAAGCCCAATTTATAGCCTGAATGTAGTCTAATGATCTACTTAGGTACTTGCCTTAGCGGATGAAACAAATATGGTAAGACTAAGCAATAATAAACAGTTAATTTATTTGGATCTAGTTAAAATTGAATACGTGTTATCCCTGACATTTGTAAGCGTTATAACTGGATTATTTAACAGTAAAACAACGTGTCTGATGTTATCTGTTAAAATCTTTTTAAGTTTAGTATTACTAAACAAGAAAGCTGAAGATCTATATAGTTATCTTGTAATGATTCACTTAGACTATATTTATTTTTGTTTTGTTTATATTTTTTGTTACAAATAACTCTCCTAGTGTCTAACATCCTATTATATTTGTAAAGAAGGATAAGATTCAGATATGTTATAAAAAATGCTGTTATTAAATATTAATATAATATATAAATGTGGGCGGTGACGGATGGGGGGGGGGGGACTTGTTATCTAACAGTTCAGATCAATATTCATTGAAATACTTATTTTATAAACAGTGTATAAATACCATGTTAAAGTTTATACATACCCCATCATCCATATTAAATTAATCCTCCTTAGAGTATATCTTACAATCATTTTTTTTTTTATCGAATTGGTTTGATACTATCCACCCTACATAAATATCTGGGCAACCGATCTCAGCTCATTGTCTTGCAAAATAAATTTAAAAACTCGTAGGTATGCAGTTAGTAAAAGTAAAATTTAATCCAAATCGTTTGAGCCGTTTCCGAGAAACTAATTACATTTATTATATTGTATGTATACAATAATTGCTCTCTTAACAGAATTCGATATGAATACTTGAATAGAATCTACAAATTTTGTTCTTAATTGTAAGACATTTTAAGGGAAAATTATTCAATTCAACCTATTCGTCTAACAATGCCTTTATTCATTTTGGATCCGGTACATTCTAGTACCAAAATTCAATTTATTAGTTTTGAGTAGGGTTGCTAACGTGCTCAAATTACTACACTGATTCATTTGAATTTAATTTATATCAATAATCCATGAATTAGTTTTATTGTTGACAACAGTAAACATATTATCCACTGTAGGTAGACAGCTTGTTATAAATATTTCAAAAATATTATAATCAACTAATATATTTTAGTAGCGTCACGGGATAGACTATAAAGTAAATATATATATATGCATATGTATATAAATATAACTCTATATATTTTTACATCATATGTATTAAAATAACGCTGAACTTGCTGAAGAAATTTTATATAACCATAACAAAAATGCTTATAACAGCAGTTGGTTACGTAACAAAATGTCGTAAAATTTAACGAAGATTTTTAGCTTTTGCGAAACCCTACTACGACGTGATGTATACGCGCCGTGGCCTATTGTTATAACATTGTTATTCATCTTAACAGTCTTTCCCAGCGCTTTAATCGCTGCGAATGCCGGATATTCAGAAAATTATAACGTTTGTCTTCCGGGTGCGGCGCCCTAACGCGAACGGCCGTCCTTCGATATACGTAATTCATCGTGTTTGCCTCAAAGAAAAGGATTTAATTTTATGTTAATATTACAACGATTTTCATACTATTTTAAGTATTTTAAAAGGTCCTAATTTTATTTTTTAATATTTTGTTGTAGTGGATTTTTATTTAAGTTATACATACTTCTTTTGGTGTGTTTGATAGAGAGTAACATACATAGTTGCGCGCGCATCATGTGACACAAGTACAACATGATGAAATTAACCATCAATGAAAATAATATAAATTCATTTAACTGACTTTTTTTTTTATTGCGTAATAGTAATTTCTTCTTCCACTATACTCTATTAAATATCATCTCAGTATTCTTTCCACAATCCCTCCATACTTTGTTCGGTCTTCCTCTACTCTTTATATTCATTCACTTTCATACTTATCATTCTTCTAGTTTTATGATTTTCATCCCTCCTTATGACATGCCCATACCGCGCTAGCCTATAACTTCTCAACTTCTCTGTGACTGGTGCTATTGTAAATCTTCCTCTGATAAACTCATTCCTGACCTTATCCTTGGACTTGAAAATATGATATATCGTTTTCTTGATTTCTTCGCAACCAACCATCTTGTAAATTTGTTTCGGTGTCTCTCGACTGCCCAGGTTTCATTTAGCTACAACACTTCCCAAATAAATCAATTATTAATAAATATGAACTTATATACTGTTCGTGTTATTTTCGCACGAGGCATGCCTTATTAAACATTCATTTCGTACGGATAAAGGTGAGATGGGTCGAAACGACTGGGTTTTATCTCGGCTGGAGATGTTTTTATTTTGGATCCTTGAAACCATCGTCCGGTGTTTCATGTACAGGTGGCGGGGACTATGTGATCTATCATACGTAACATTTATGTTAACTTTTTGGAGTTCTATTTCTTTTGACACGTGCGAAATAGAGAACTGCGCGCCCATTATTTGACGGAAGTGCAACGTTTTAAAGTTAGCCATCACTGTTAATAATGTAAATTTATTTTACTGAAATTTTTCATTGTGTAAAAATAATTTAAATTACACAGTAAAAGATTATAGTTTTACACGATTAAGAAAGACAGTAGTAAAAAGAATTCACATTATTATCATTGATGACTAACTTCATGATGTTGCCGGCACGCGGAATAAATCTTTTAAAATTATCTTTGTATCGTTACTCCAAGTATAACATTTTACGTCCGTGCATAAGTACACACTTCTGTAATGTTCCAATGTATTATTACACTTTCCGTTTTTTAACAAATGTAGATATTTTTGTAAGTCATATAGAAGAATTAATCAGAGCAACTAAAAATTGAGCACAGGTAGTCATTGATGTATCTAGCTTGTTTTATATCAAGTACGCAATCACGATGTTTTCAGTTAGACTCCGAGTTGTTGATAATGTGTCAAGCAAATAATTTCTATAAATACCTTAAATCAAACCTCAACTAATTTAGAAAACTGTGTTCTTATACTATTTACTATCACAGTATCGATCTAACAGTCGTTCCAATATATTTGTTCTCTACGAGATAACATGCGATATGCTATACCTATAAATGTTCGGCCAAAAACCAATATCTTTCGATATTTGCAACGGTGCTCATATGAGTTCCTCCATTCATTGGGTCTGCAATAGAAGCCTAGATAGGAATTGCAATTAGGCCTCAATTTACGCATAGTTTCCAGTGGAATTTCATTTGAGGCCCTCTGTCTTCGGTTTTACCGGCAAGAATGTCCCCGGTTACCTTTATACGATGTATTTTACTGCCCGGGTATTATTTTGTAGATCTACTTACATTTTTTTAATCATTATAGGGTTTAGCGTTGTAGCCATAATCTCACCTAATCTTAAGTGACGATGTGGCCCAAGATGATAGCACGCTAAGCCTGGTGGAAGATTGATTCTCAAGTGCAGCTTCCGGAACACACCAATTAGTGCCTGGCGACAGATTTATAACTTGATGGGGGTAGCTAGCTAGGCGGGTATTAGAATATCAACCATACTATGGTATCATCACGATGTATTCCTTCACCGAAAGCTAAAGCTCCTTGCAGGGATTCGAACTCATGTCGATCGACGTGGTGTCCGTACACACTACCAACTGAGCCATCATTGTAATAAGTGTCTATTTGTCGAACAGGTATAATTTTTAATGTAAGACACTTTCAGTATTTTGGGAATAAGACTAAAAGGAAGTAAATATAGATTTAGTATAATACAGATCAACAATAAGACGAGACCAAAAATGGAATACACTAGTGTGTGTATTATTTTATTGATTTTTGTTAATAAACGGGGCACATCTAGCTACAGTACACGCAAGCACAATTAAACATGTTGTAACAATTAGCAAAATTGTTTTAATCCCGATTTACATAGGTCTTATCGCATATAACACAAATGGTCTCGTATCCCTATCTCGTTCTAACACAAGTGTATACCTTGCTCTTTCACTTTCGTGTTGCCGATAAATTTAAGGAAGTAAGTAAATGTGAAGAAAAGTACACACAAAAGTTATTTCGATTTGTAACTAAAACGATTTCTTTTTACTATAGTAGTATGGGAAAGAGGCGGTACTGTGCTTGTTTGCAAGGTGCAAGTTGAATTAAACACCTGAATTAAGTACAGATTTGAACCATTCAAAAATACCGCAGTTAAGTAATTAAAAAATATATTTAGATGTATTGATAAGAGATGTGTGAGACTCTTATGTAGTTTTGGACGCATATTTGATTTTACATACGAAAGAAAGAAAAAAAGTAATTTGTGAAAAATTGTTAGTTAATTCACTAGCGGCCGTTTTCAGTAACTTATCAATGCGTTATTTCATTTACTAGAGATAGACAAATATAACCTTTTGTCCTTACTTTTTTTTAATAACCTATCAATTGATAGTTTTTCCTATCTACATAATATATATCCATATCCTATAGCTTGAATAGATAAGAGGGAAACCGATATCTGTCTTAAGTTAAAGATAGTAAGTATATATTACAAATATGTATGTACTAATCTGGGATAGTAAACTCAGATATGTTATTGAAAATGACCATAAATACGAAGAGTCATTACTCTGAAATAGATTAGTTCATTGTAACAATATTTACTACCACCTACATACAGGTAATTATTTCAAATTATACGACCATATGTTACCAAACAAAAAAGTAAGTTGATAATTTATTTATACAGGAACAAGAAAGCGTAGAAAACAAAACGGCAACCGCTTTCCTATACATAATACAACGTTGACTTGAAAAACTTCGGGTGTCTGATAGAACTCATAAATTTTAATAAAGAAGTTCCTATCTTGTTTGTGTCGTGTCCCAAGCTCGTTTATTTGGAAGTTGTAAGGTACACATGCCAATAATACACGGCAATAAACGTCTTGTATGTACATAACTTCATTTTTTTCTGTCAATATATAAGTATTTTCGAAAGCATCTGAATGCTATCTAAATAATTTAATAAAGTTATCTTTGAGGCTATTGAAGTGTTTTGCAATATAGTTTCATTCTGATTATTGGCATCTTAAAGTTTTAATATAGGCTATATTTTATTTCCTAGTGATAGAGATTGGGATGGACCATTCTCAACTATTAAAAATACGAAATAAGTAATTATGACAACCAGATATTATGCTTTGTATTGTATTCCAATTTTTATCACATTTGATGCTTAGGCTAAATTGGACACACTAAAATATTTTTCACTTAATAAGGATCAAAGTTATTTATAATACGTATATGTTATAGTTAACTATATTAGTATCACACTTATCGTACATTTTCAACAAAATATAGAACTGAACCTCAATCATCTACCAATTTTTTTTTGTGATTCGTCAGCGAACGTAAATATAAAAATCGTAAAAAAAAAACAGACATATTAATTAACTTATGCACAACTGCTTGCTTGAACTCTGATATGATAGATATGCATATACCTCTTAACATTCTTCCTAATAATGTACTGGAACAACAAACTTAAGAGATTTATGAAGTAACAACAATAGACTCGAGTATGTAGTATAGTGGTATCCTTAATTTAATGAAGGCCGAGCGAGTTTTTCCCGAAATTGAATGGTCTGCGACAATCAGAATACATTCCACAGATCATATTTCAACGAACGAGATAAACTCGGACAAAAGGGAGGATTCCCCGCTTACCCAATTGGGTAATGGCGCAGCTCTGACGTTATCTCTACCCATTATTTCTGTTTGAAGGAGGCTATGGTGTTCTACTTAATACTAAGGGTGAAATCTTTACAAAGATCTTTGATAAAGTTCCCCGGTACTTGATCTCGTTGTAAAGAGTAATGCGCGGATAAATTGCTTTTGCGGACGCTCAATAGGTTTATGTTACATGCAGGCTGCCTTGTAACGGAGGAAAATATATTAAAATCAAATGAAAGTTTCCTTTTTAACTTCACAATTTTCTTGTTCAGTATATTTTTACCTGCTACGTTTTAACTTTCTCGTGTGGTGTGCTTTTTTAATATTTTATTATTCGTTTCTTACTTAATAATTAAAAAAATGTAATTCTTGTATAATCTATACTTATAATAAAAGAGTAAAGAGTGGAATCTGTAAATTGAAGATATTTGAGAATAAAAAATAAGGGGAGGTTTAGAATCACGGACAGAAGCCATTTAGATAGTTTTTGAAATTTTTGTCTGTCTGTCGGTATGTTTGAACGCCGATGACGCAAAAACTACTCGACCTAATTTAATCAAATTTGGTATGATTATAGCTTATTGTCTGAAGGTAAATTTAGGATGCTTTCTTACACGTAGGGACATTTTTATGGTTTATAAATAGCATTTAGGTTAATTTAAACTAGACAAAGTCATGATATTTATGCGGCATTATTCGAAGAGAAAAACGGAAAAGTACTTGTTTGCTTTTAGTACTCTACGTTTAAAACTGCTAAAGAACATCGTCGAAAGTTTTTCATCCCCATATTTTCAGGCGACGCTTGTTTTTAAAATGTCCAGTCTACAAACTTTGCTCTTATTTGTTTCGTGCATTCAACCATAATTCACTTCCGTTCTGCAAGCTAAGTGCAACTTGAAGACATTTGATATACCGCGTTTTATCTTATGATTTATGAACATAATTATTTTCATTTTCTTATCTAAACAAGTAATAAAATTGACGTGTCGTGTTTGTAATATAAAAATAAAAGCTTTTTATAAAAAATATCGTATCTATAAAAAAAAACTATCAAAATAAAAACATCGATATCATGGTGCTACCGAAGTGGGAAACCTTTTTTTAGATCTAGGTACCTCTAGGTAGTAGTGGGTAGTATTGACGATCTCTTTTTATTAGGAAAATATGTGTTTTTGTCTTTATTTTGCTTACGTACGGATCCTCTAACTCCATTTGCACTTACAACACAAAAATATGAAAACATATCTAATAATTTATATAATTTTTTCATAACATCTTCAATTTATAGAAAAGTGATATCATAATTATCTGTTCAAGTAATAATTTCGAGTTATTACTTGAACATAAGAAACAGATTCGCTATTTTGGACTTTTGCAACGAACACAATACAATTGGGAGCAACCAATATATATTTAGCATCATGTGGATGTTCATAAAATAATTAAAATTTGTTTTCATACACTGTAGCAACATATCCATTATCTGCCACAACTATGAAATTTAACGAGTTATTGTAACTTTTCATATTAATATTGATATTTAATACGGGCATAACATACCTTCTTTGCCTAGAGAGTAATTTTGGTTGTATTGGAAAAATATACTGACTATCACAATTAATTAACATTTAGCAAAAATGAGGAGCATTCCGCGTAATATTTTGGTAAATATTCTTTCTATATAAAAACTCCTAATTAGTTGATGGTATGTTCTCATTTTTTTTAATACGTTTAACGTTAGGATGTGGTCCAAAATGGGAACACGGCTAACCTACAAGGACTATCTCTCAAGTGCAGTTGTCGGAAAATACTTATAGTTGCTTGGCGACAGATTATAAACTCGAGGGTGGTAGCTAGCCAGGCGGGCATTAGTAAAAGCCCTACCAGCATGCTATGGTTCCATCACGATGTTTTCCTTCACCAAAGTTCAGGCTCATTGCAGGGATTCGATCCCACATCGATCGACACGATGTCCGTACACACTACATCTGAGTCGTCAATGCTGGTTGTATTTATTTTGTTACCTTTGGATTCGTTAAAAAATCCTTAATATGCGTTAAAATTTATGAATTTTAAGGGTTATGCCCTTACATGTGTTATAAACTGTTAAGTTAAGAATCTGATGGCATTATAGCACTTTTCTTCCATTATGACCCCGGGTCGTTCAAATGAGTCATCAAGAGTTATTTGAACTAGTTCAAGTTAATTTTATGTCGACGGGTGAACGTGCTGCCGTCATCATTTTATCGATCCAGAACAAATAAATTAATGTATTTAACCAATAACGATTTCTGTCGACCATACATCAGACTTAACGGTTCGCGAAAACGGCTTCCTTTTACAATCGGCAAAAGCCGCATTACTTTTTAATTTGAAATGTTGCCGGGTTCTCACTGCAAAAGAGAGACTTTATTACACTCAGAGGTATCTATCTCGCTTTTGACCCGTACGCCCTTTGTAGGAGCTATTTTTTATTCATGCCTACGGATTCATACTGTTGACTCTCCCTTTGCCAGCTTCCCTTTTGGATGTTATGATTTAAGCGCTCTTTAGTCTAGATAAATAAAATTAACTTTCTATTTCAATGGCTTATATTGTTGCGTTGGGTTTTATTCTTGCCACTTATCGATTTGTTTCACCAGCGTTTCCTATCGTCTATAGTAAGCACAACTGCGTTAAACTAATAAATTATTATATGCAGACCATTTATTTTATTAATATACAGAAAATTGTAAACTGATATTATTCACTCAATATAATAAGTATTATGTTATGGGTTTAAAGGAATTCGCCACCAGAAAGAATCATAGCCAGAAGGCTGGCTGCATTACTTCGTTGTATGGCAATGTTTATTAGCTGACCAAGGTATTAATCAGCCTTAGGGTCACGAGACGCATCGACCAGTTGACTCGCGTGTCCTTTAAGAATTCTGCGTACACCTCTACGGTCCCAGTGTTTTGACTACAAGCAGCAGAAACATATAGTCTCTATGAAGAGCTATATAACGCTTAAAGTCCTCCGCTGAGGATTTCTTCGCCACTAGCCCTCAAGAAAGTAATTTGACGATGGGACGGTGCCAAGTATCGATGCACGTGGTACCCTATGCCAAGAGCCAACAATAAATTAGAAATGGCGATAGATAAATCGAATTAATTATTGGCATCAACAAAAACGCATGTCATTAATTAAAAGAAATCATGCTGGACGGATACGGCAACTCTCACTTAGTGGGTTTTTTTTTTCGGACGAACACATTATGCAACTTGTACAGCCAATGTCATCGAGATAAGCGAAGAACAACAGCAAATATGCGGACTTTTCTCAGACTAATCTGCTAGGTCAGTATTGGACATAATTAATTATTAGCTCCGACGGATATCGAATTTTTCGTTCTTTAAATTTAAATGCAAATAAAGACTATAAAGAGGATTTTAATATAACTAGAAATAATAAATTACACTGAAAGTTTTTTACTGCTATGGAACACTCATGCTGGACTAGATTATGAATCCTATGCTCGATCCACACACTTGCCAAACCTAGGCAAACAAACAAATTCAAATGCCCTATGAGTTTGGTTTGGCTTGGCTTTCCACCGATCCGAGCTAAGTCGGTTTTTTATGAGCTTGCTTCAAGTGCTTGTGATGCGTCCACACGTTTGTGTGTAGTTAGTATCGCTTGCGCGAAATAAATAATCGATATATAACTGAAAAAAAAAACCTGGAACTTTTTCTCTGAATTTATAAATAAATATCTTTGTTACCGAATTCTTTGTTGCCGAATTTTCCGTATCCCATCATTTTTCCTCGTTTAATTTCGCTTCGTTTTACTGCAAAAATAGGTAAATCCAAATATAACCGGCACAAGGACGTCCATCATACTTGCTTATCCAGAACACAATAGGACACTCGCAAACATGTGGATACCGATGTTTTGCTTGTCTATTTTATCCAAGCGTTTGCAGGAGTTAAGTTTCCGGCAAGTGGCAAGCGTGTTTGACTCACCGTCATATTGACGTATAACATCCAATCGAGCAAAGGATATAAACCCGTATATATCCAGACGAAGTCCCGTCATCTTATCCATTAACTTTAATATACACATAAAACTTTTTGCTTTTTGTTAGTTTTTGTCTGTCTTGTTAGTGCTCTTCAACAGAGTCCTTTATATGGACGTCGTAAATAATTTATTGTGTCTATCTTTCCGAATGAATCGAACTTAGTTGTGGATGATACATCATACATCTTTATAATGTATATAATTTATTATTTCAACGCGTACATTTAGTTTGATTATAATCTATCTATATAATTAATAAAATTAAAGTGTTTGTAATGTCAAAATAACAACTTCTTACTAAAATGCATATGAAAGTATATACGCTACTACGCTACATATAACAAAAATTTTTTTTTTTTTTTTTTAATTTTTGTCTGTCTGTCTGTTTATTCCGGATAATGTGCGAAACTGTTGGACCGATTTTGAGAGGACATTACTGGCAGATAGCTGTTCCTCGCAGATACATATCTATTCGAAAAACCGACAATTTTGGCGCGCTTAGATATCTTACGATGAGATCGTACAATAAGCATTTCTGTCTTTAAAATAAACTAGCGCGGGGGTACCAGGATCGAGGGCATTCTATATTCCACGTAAGCGCAGCCGCGAGCAGAGCTAGTTATATATACATAAATGTTCGTTTGTTCAATATCTAACTTAAATTTGCGTATGTTCATTACCGATTGCTTTGAAATATTGACATAATGTTGCATTTTTGTTTTTTTAGATCTGACTACACTGTTTGCCTTAGGGGCCCTGGAGTCGCTGCGGCTTCGGCTTTTACAGCTTCACCGAACTTGTCGTTGCATTTTAATACACACGTTTATAAATACTTTCTGAAAAAAAAAATTGGGCCCAGCAACCTGTGGGCCGGTTATATAAAGCTAATTATCAATAAAATAACAGCTCATACTAAACAACTTTATTCTTATTTATTTAATAACAGTTTAACATTTGGTTTGATGTAAAACTAAAATCGAGCGTGGTTCTGACTTTGTTCGCCTTATGTAAAGTATGAAACTTTTCAATAATAAAATACAGTAAGTCACTCAGGATGAACACAGCTTTCTGTAAGTGAAAGAATTTTTAGAATCGCATCAGTAGTTCTACAGGTTACCTACCTCCTACAAACAAAAAAGTAAAAAGATAGGTACCTAATAATCTTATTAGTAAATGTAAAAACCTACAGTAATAGATTTATATTACCTTTATAACTTTTATTGTACGGTCAAGAATGAAATTTTTGGTAGATTAATTATTACTGATTAATGAAAACAATAATTACATATCTCCTGGTTATCCACAAGTCTCAAGTTCACTTATAGGTCAACATCACTTAACCACGTGACATTGTTGTTACCAAAAGGATGTGTGGCTGAATAGCCTATAGAAAAATCTAATTTGATTACTTTTGTTAAGGTATTTCACCATCTTAGCAAACAAAATATTTTTTATGCCTAATTAAATATTCAGAAACATTGCAAGCGTGTCACGTTTTCGTAAAAGGCTTTGTACAATAAAAGTGAAATAATTTAAAGTTAATCCAACAAATCAGTACTTACGTTAAAAATAACATTATTTTCATAACATTATAACGTAAACAAACGTTAACAATTCGATTATACGATAAGTCAAGGTTGACAGTTACAGTTATCTTAGCAGCGGGTCAGTGACAGTGGACCGGCTTTAATTTTCCGCTTCTGCGACCGCGAACAACACAACGAATCGCAAAACACACACTGACGCTGATTCAAATATACCGTCTTATTCACTCGCTTGACTTACTTCGCAGTTATTCAGACTTCAGACTTCATTGAAAGTTTTAAATCATTTCATTACCAGTGAAGCTGTCAAAGCCTGTAATAGTTCCAGGGTCCTTAAGACTAAACAGTATTTAAGAAAAAAATAACAATTTTAAATATTGTAGTTTAATTTTTTTCATATGTTTTTGTTTTTAAACAAGTGTTAGTATTTAATCTTATGTATTGCAGAGTCTTCAAATTAGTTTAAAAAATGGAATGAAATGTCTAGAAAATACGAATTTCACAGCGTAGTGTGTTATGCTCTATAATAAAGTATGTATGCGTCTAAAAGTAAATAAGACTGCATTTCTAAGTTTGGTAGCGATATGTATATACTCGTGGTATATGTTATTTTATTACACAGTAATTATTTTCGCCTCATAATTTTTTTTTACTTAATAGATACTATTCACTGTTTATACTGCCTTTTAATTGAGGAATAACATATACTTCTCGTGTATATATTTTTTAAAGAATCTGTCAAACTGCTTTTGAGTTACATCCGGACATACTAACAGACAGACAAAAATATTTTTAATATCATATTTGCGATCAGTGTCCTTTTTATAATACTTATTCAACAATTTAAAAAAAAAGTTAACACAATAACAAAACTAAACAATTATTTACAAAATAAAGAATAGGAAGTCGAAACGATTTCTACATATATGTAGCAAATATTATTCAAAATTATTCGCATAGTCGGCAGATCAGCAGTCATAGATGAAAAATACTTCATTTATATTATTAATGACGTAAGCAACTAGATAAAAATTAAGAAACCTATAGAGGTTAGCTGAGAAAACAAAACAAAAGAGATAATAAATCAAATACATCGTAAAAACATCGATGTAATATAGCATACTTATTAATAGTGATATCAACAATGCATTATGTGAAAGCATTAACCGATGTCCATAACAGTAAACAAAGGCGTAAAGTCGCCCATAAAATAGTAGGTGTGCTCGTCTATGTTTAAACAAGGACGCCGCGAAGCTTTGTAGTTAGGCATTTTAGGTAGAAGTTATTTTACGATTGAAATATAGCTAAGCTAAACTGGCAGCCAGGTTGTGGCCTCATTTCTTACATGTATGCTAACACACTTTTTATGTTTTTAGATAGATTGTACAATTGTACTTTTTCTAGACTGAACGCTATTACGTATATTACTTTACAAAATCATTTTCCTTGTTGTAATTTGTAGTTAAGTCTCAAGAAAGATCTAATAATGATATATATATAATGATATTAAATGAATAGGCGGTGACATTCTAGTGAATCCTGTTCATATGACACAGGGTTGAATCATATTTATTTCTTTCGGCCACGTTGTCACTTAAAAATTAGTTGAGATTGTGATCATATGTTATTTATTAAAATGTGATATTAATATATTTACTGGGAATTGCTATTATCAACTAATAATTATCTTCACTGTTTTACAGTAACTAATTATCGAGCTTAGTAGTAATTTATTAATTTTCCTTATTCGTCGTAATTCCTTAATCATTTTCATTCTTCTTTATTATTTTTTGCAAACAATTATCTTGAATGAAGATTATTGCTGTTGTTTGAATTATTTTTATCTACCGTTTTAATAAACAATTAGTTTAATTAAAAACAATACTGGCACGCAAATATCTCGCTACGCCCTTTTCCAGAAGGAAAGCATGTATTTTGTGAGCACTCCAGCCCAGGAACTATTGGCGATTTCAGATTACGTTTTATGTATATTTTCGGTACATGATAATATTAATTATAATATTTGGAATATCTTCGGTAATATGAGAATATTTTTCAAGCGTTTAAGTTTCGTCATCACGTTTTTATTTACCGTCAGCTAATATAGTAATAATAGTGTTACTAATTATATTATAAATAAGTAAATATACGCGAATTCTTAAAATTCTATCGTATATTCTCAAGTTCCAATCTGCAGACATCGAATTAATCTTCTGCCGATCTTAACCATTCCGCCATTAATTTTCGCCATTTTTTAAATGTTATGAAGAAGCAAACAAGTGTGCAGTAAACTTGATATTAAGGGGCCACTGCAGTTAATAATAATAATAATCCCTAAAATGAGCCAGAGCTTTCGGTACAGGAAAAAAATCACAATGAAACCAGAACATGATGGTGGTAGGCCATTTTCTAAAACCCGCCGCACGTTGAAAATCTTTACCAAGCGTGTATAGATCAGATACATTTGAGAGCCAGCTCCCCAATAGGCTTATCAGGTGAGATTGTGGTCATAACGCTAAAAACCTATAAAGAAAAGTGTGCGGACTGGGAACGGCATCAGGAATGAAATTACTAAAACTAAAATAAATAAAACATTATTTAAAAATCAATTAATAAAGAACACATCGATGTAAGTTTGAAATATTTATGTACCATACAAAATACCTATATAAATAAACCATTGCATTAATAAACGCGCCCCTACTATGCGATACCCCGCCCAAAGTACAATATCTTGCAATTTGTTGTAATTGTGACGTTTACGTTCACGTAGTCAGTAATTCATTAATTTATATTATTATCATTGATGTCTAACTACATCACGTTTTCTTTTGTTGGTACGAGAGATAATAATTTGGAGCTATTTCTTATTTAGTCATGCCAGAGAAGTATAACTTCTTAGGTGCGTACATAAGTAGGTACACATATTTTTTTATTGTGGCTGTATTCGGTATTAATTGAATTGTTTATAATCGTGAAATTTCGAAGAGATCAATGAAGTTATTAAATCTACATATGTATTTGTGAAACTAAAACCCCTCCACACTCGCATCATGTAATGTTATGGAATCCAACTGTCTGAACTTCTGTTTCAATTTGCAAACATATGCGAATTTATGGTACACTTTCAATTATTTGCCGAATAATAAAGCGTATCATGTTGCACTTAGCTAGAAAACATTTTCATCTTTATTTATTTAATCACCGAAAGGAATATACATGTTGAAAGTGTGTAAGAAAGGGAGGGATGTATGAATTTCTAATGAAAGTAACACGAGCGTAACTAGAGTGAAGGGTCAACGACCCTCCCTTTAGGGTGGGTCCCCTTCGGACGGGCTAGGCCGGAAAACGCAGTAGGCGGTTTATTTTGATGCATTTTCTAATTGATTCGTTTATTTGAGTATTTTAGTATACTTAGTCGGGTTATAATCGCCGCACCCTTTCATAATGAGCCCGTATTCATAACATGATATCTATATTTGTACGCTACGATGAATCTTGCATTTGATGTCCATAGACCGGAGATGCGTATGCTAATTTCAACTTTTTCACGTGTTCTTTGAAAGATGATGACTTTCTTTGATGTTTGCTTGCATCAGTTATAAAAGGACTATATTTATTCACTACTTATAATATAAAGATGAAGTCAAAATAAAATACTCAGCAAGTAATAATGGCGTAAAATAATTAAATGTAACCATTTTATTACTTAACCTTTTTTAAATCAGTTATCATTAACGTGTAGTATCTGTCTTATAGTGTATGTGATACTTAAAATAATTATTTAAAAAAAACTAAAAATATCACGTTTTTAATATT
This sequence comes from Saturnia japonica, assembly GCA_033032175.1. Classification (NCBI taxonomy): domain Eukaryota; kingdom Metazoa; phylum Arthropoda; class Insecta; order Lepidoptera; family Saturniidae; genus Saturnia; species Saturnia japonica. The sequence continues at coordinate 11,958,271 of CM065318.1, forward strand.
TCATTCTAAATAGATAATATTAAAACTATAATGAAAATAAATATGAATCGTTTAGTGTTACTAAAAAGACTGCATTAAAAGTTTTGTCTTTCGTTATTACTATTTGTCCTAGACCACTCTAAGGACATCTTACATTTAAATAAATATTAATATTAAAAATTTAATATATGAACACTTCAAATGGATGAAGACGCAACGTGGGCAGACCCGCCACGAGGTGGACCGACGACCTGATAAACGTTGCGGGAAGCCGCTAGATGCGAGCAGCGCAGGATCGTTCGTTGTGGTGATCTTTGTAGGAGGCATCATTTGATATGGTTATGATGAAATAGATCAAATACGTAAAATCCCTATTATTAAATTTAAATAATTATTGAGAAAAGTTCTGTTTCAAGACATAATCGACTTTCATGTCAAATTTCATTAAAATCCTTACAGCCGATCGGAAGTAATAGATTAACAAACACTCAAATAAACGTACCTTCATATTTATAGTTTTGTTTAAAAACAATCAAACAAATAACAAACCAAACATTTCTACTGGATTTTGCAGTTGCAACAGGAACAAGTGGATTGTTCATTGAATTGGTACAAATTCAAGCCCTTTATTCGCTCGAATGGAGTCGGTTGAAACTGGTACAGAGTCCGAATGCCACTGGTCCGCGAAAATTATAAACGGGTACCCGTAACTATTCATGTACCTATGATCGCATTGCGTATCATTGTGTTTACATTGCGTTACCTTGATCAATAATTTAAAAAAAAAAAACGAATTTTCATATTTTTAGCTTAATATAATAATTTAGATTTCAGATTAATTCTATCCTAGTAGATATTGAAATGAAATTGAGATGAAAAAAAAAGAAAACAAAAAAAAAATCGATCAGAAATTCCGATCTAGAGACTTATCACAACAAAAAACATAGGCATATCTATACTAATATTATATAGAGATATTTTTTTTGTTTGCTTAAAAGCACTAAACTCTAGAACTATCACTTGGATTTCAAAAAATATTTTTGTATTTTATATCCTATTTATTGAGGAAGGTTATAGGCCATCTAACTTCAAACTACGATCCTAAGGAGCAGAGCAGTAATCATGAACGGCAAGCAATCTAGCAAGCTGTAGGCAAGTACCGGAAGTGAGAACAACGGTAGACTACATGGGTGCGTTGGTGGTAGCACTGTGGAGAATTATTTGAGTAAATTTAACACGATTGAAACATGTTATTTAGTAATAGATACTATTAAAAAATATCAGTTAGTGTATAGTCAGTTACTGGTTTTAGATGTAGTTTATGGATAACATAAAGCTTTCACTACCATCATTCGTCTCTTAGTGTCCGTTGTTGTTAGATTTTAAAGTATTTTTTTTTAATATTTATTCGTGTTGCGCTGTATTTAATAAAACTGCTATAATGTTTACACATTTTGCAGAATGGTTTATCTGCAGTCACAAGAAGTGTTTGGCCGTGGCCGTTTCGCGGTTTTCTTTATTACAAGGCAAACCTAACCTAACCCAACCAGACGACGGACAGTGGACACTATTTTGTATAATATGTATGTTACAATCCGATTTTTCCTGTCACACTGTTTTAATAAACCGCTAATCATTATCCGCTGCATTGATAAATGCAAAACGTTCATACAAAATTCTGAGTGTTAATGTCCAGTAATTATGAAAAACCCCTAAAAGTCGTTCAGCTGTACCTATTACATAACGGAGCTGTTTTATAAAACCGCTAGTGGTTATGTAAAACTGAATTAAGCGATCCAACTGCGACATGAGATTGATAAACTCCAACATCTTTTGACCAATCGCCATTAAAGTTGGTGGATCTAAGTATTTTTGCACGCAGAAGGTGTTTAAGTTATCCTTAAACGCAATAGGTGGCGCAGTGGTGGAGTTATTGACTATTGGAAAGAACAGAACAATGTATGTGGGACTAGCAAGTATTTTATATACTACAACCTTCCCATAAGTACTTATATAAGTAGAGAGATAAAAACAGTTCAAATTTCTGAAAAAATCACGTAGGTACCTACATATAATTATACCAGGGAGCCGTATAAAATTCCTTTTTTGAAGTAGGTGAAAAACTTATTTGTATTTTTAAATCCGTAGCATCATCAACAAAGTAATTTTGTTATATCGATTGACGAACTTTACGGCCGGTTCAGGTACTGTGACGAGTCCCGTAGTTGGATATCCGGCCCTTCAGATGTGTTCACATACGAGACTGTAATAAGTTGACATCGAACATGAAATCATGTGCTTACTCCATGGATGTGTGTTTTTCTAGGAAATAGGAATAACATGGACAGGATCATTGTGCCAAGACCACGTGATTACAATACTTTTGAAATTATTCTTGTAATCTTCAACATAGCTGTAATAAATGGTGGGTCCCTTGTGAAAACTATCCAGGGGGTCTTCGTGGCAAGTAAATTATCCCAGTATGGTCTTACATTCTTGTACACCCAGTGAAACGTTACGGTACACACGTTACCCACTGAAAAACTAAGAAAAAAAAAGGTCGATATTAACCAAGTGTGAAAAAAAAGACAGAAAATCAATTGTAAGCCATTTTATATACACATCTGTATCTTTACAAGAACGGTGAGAAATAGCGCTATCGACTTTATACTTATTTTAAATATATTAAATAGGATAAAAGTTAACTACTAATCTGTCTGCGCCCTTACTAAGCCTCTCTCAGAAACTGGACGTAAACACCAAACAAGGATTAACTTTACGCCACGCGTAATTTGTGCCGTAAACTTTATTACGGGTGTAAGTTTGCAAAATATTATTATCTCCCGTTAGACTACATTATGTCACCTACCTGGGATTCGAGGAATTTAGGTGTACAGGGTATTTGTTAACAGTGTCATGGAAAATGGTGGAAATTTAAATTCTAGTTGAGTTGTGAACTACAAAGTTAATTACTTTAGAAAGGCAATTTGTCATATTCAATTTGATATTAAACAAGGATAAAGCTACTATTTATATTTTTAGCATTATCTTGCAACTTGTGGTGCTGTTCATAATAAAATACCCAATGTCCTCGTAGCATGATGTAGCGTTGTGAATGTGATTCGCTATTACTGAGTTATTTATTATAGGTTTTTAATTATTAAAGACACTTTACAACACCATAAAGATTTCATAGCGAAATTATTTGGTGTGCATACACTAATCATAAGTATAGAAAGTTTAAGAAATTTAAATAATAGATGGTGTAGAACTAGTGATTCAAAGATTGAATAAATAATTCTTCTCAATCAAACAAAAATTATCAGTTTAAATAATATTAAGAAGAAACGTAAAACGTATGTGAAACAAAAGAATAAGTAATTTCATTGATTTTACTATCCTTGAAGTTGGCATATTTATTCGTCCGTATGTAACTATTAACACCTTTGATCATGTTTTGTAAACAAAGTTGAAAGAGCTATATATTAAATGGCGCACACTAAAAGCGTAGCCGTGTTCGGCAAATTGAACCAATTTGCAAATAATCCAACGATATTGTGAACGCCTATTGCCTTCACACTGCGGTGGAAGCGGACTGTTGGCACATCATGAACAGGAACAACAGATGGTTCAACTTAACCTTTTAAAGTGAAAACTTCTCTAAGCACGTCGTGTGATTTTTGTATGGGGTAAGTCTTATGAGTTCGCGTCACCGACACCGACATACAACAGTATATCTTTAGATATAAGGATGATGTGTTGAATTGACTGATAAATTATGCATTACCTTTTTACTTCGAAGATCCAAAGTTAACTCCCTTACAAACGAGCAATGTACGATGAAAATTAAAGGACTCACAAAAACTTTCTTGGGCGATCAGGCAGAGCTAAAGTTTGAGTGAAACAGAATATTTTTTCAGTTTATTAGAGCGTGACTGCTTATCGCATGCGTGGACTACTCTACTGATCTATGTTAATTATTGGTCGGTCTGCTTATTAGTTTAGTTTCAAATGTATTACATGTGAAAAACAAGAATTTTGGTAATAATTTGAAGGTTTAGCGTTTGGCCACAATCTCACTTGATCTTAAGTGGCGATGTAGATGAAGACGGTTACACGCTAATCCTGAGGGGAGGGACCGGCTCTCAAGTGCAGCTGCCGGAACACACCTACAGGTGCGAGGCAACAAATTTTCAACATGAGGGTGGTAGCTAGCCAGACCGATATTAGAGAACACCCTACCATCATTATTTCATAACAATCATTACTTATGGAAAAAGTTCTAAATTTGTAATAGGTATATATTTTCTGTGAAATGTACGATCATTTTTGTATTGTTTGAGCTGAAAACTAGAAATTATTCCGTCTCACCTTATATCATTAGTAAACATATTCGCTAAATATATTTTGTTAATAACAAGAAATCATATTTAATCTATACCTACTTTACAGTACAATATAATAAACCGGAATAGTTTTTTTCTTTGTTTAAACACGCTAATCTCTGGAACTGCCTGTTGGCTTCAAAAAATCCTTTTGGAATATGATAGCCAAACTCTCGATAAATAGTATAGGCGCTATATAAGATTAGGCTACAACGCTCAGATAGCTTTAAATATTGATTTTTGTTACGTAAGTCTGAAGTCGAGTTCCCCCCGAACTGCTTTATCCGCGTGCGCTGGCGTAAGCGTTAATGATACGGAAATACAATGTTCTACAATAATATTGGTCCTTAGTATACCTAAAAGAAAATCAGCCATAGCAGATGTCTGCCTCTTATACATAAGCCACAAAAAGGTACTTTGTGACAAAGATTTGTTGAACATTAAACAGTGATTTAAAAGCATTATTTTTAGACATGGCATATTAATCCTTACGAACAAAAGTTATTTCAACATAAAGACAATTTTATAAAATTAAATTTTGCTCTTTAGATTATTCTAGTTATATACATATTTTAGGAGATAGTGAAAAATCAAAATAATTTGTTCTTGCGGGAAGAACAATTATGATAGACTACTTGGGTGCGTTGGCGGCGCGGTATTCGTTGGATAAAATTAACACGGGTGAAACCGTGGGGCACAGCTAGCGATACCATAATTATAATAAATAAAAAAATATTTTTATGAAATATAACTTGTTAAGATTTAGCTTTAAGTATATTACTATATTCTGATTTTATATTCCATGTTCGGTGACAACATTCATTAATCATCGGCTATTAATTATCATACATCATCAATCATTTTACGGAGTATAGTCACGGAAGGATAAAAGAAGCGTGTAGTATCAAGAGATCAAAAGAAAGGCAATTGCTCCACCAAAAAGAAATTAGATCTTACGATAAAGAAGAAGAAGAAAAAGAAGTCGCAGATGATAATTTTATTGAATTTCAAATATCTTCGCAACTGTACCACAAGGTTTGCTTATGCCTGTCATTGCTTCATATTGTTGCGGCCTGTGTTACAACCCTATTAAAAAGAGAGAAAATCCTGTTCCAGAAATATCTCGACTCAACTACATACTTCTCAGTACTTCGAAATAATGTTCGCGTCACAAAACAAAAGGTAGATATTATTAATTGTATTTAATATTATATGATAAAATTTAATGTATAGAATTAAATTGCTAAAGGTAGGTAAGTAATAAATTACCACAGAAGTGAGCTTTCTGCATACATATGGGCTGTGGAGGCCTACTAAGTAATTGATGCGTAAATCGGAACGTTATGGGGCGTTTTCTTGATTTGCTATATTGAGTGCGAATTCAAGATCATTTATGTAATTTACCTTTCATCAGAATATAATATTATTCTTTTTTGTCTGCGTTATTTTAGCCCTTAGTGACTTTTTTAAACCTTAATATATACCTAACATAGAAATCCGCGAACCCGAAAGTATAATAATAGTTTGTAGATTCTTTTTAATTCTTTATAGATTTTAGCGTTTGGACAAAATTTCACCCGATTTTAAGTGACGTTCTAAGCCTAGTAGAGGGCTAGCTCTCAAGTGCAGCGGCGTGAACACACCTAAAAGTGATTGTCCTTACACGCTGCTACTGAGCCATTATTGTTTCAGATACCTTTAGATACAATTTTGTTAAAATAGAAGCATGTTCTTAAATTGATATGACACGTCGTAGAGCTTATTGGAATTAGCCCTAGTACTGAAAATTTAAGAGAGGTTAAATATGATAATTTATTAAGACTTGAGAGACCTAAGCCATATGCACGTGATGTACCCTGCTAAGTAACGAACCAGGGTAATAGGACTATACAGCCCGACTACCTTGCAACCATCATGTATATATTGAAAAGCCCTATATAGTAATTCGCCTATGCGCGTCGAGCTTCAGTTTCAGTCGGTGTATATCCAGTTTTTATTTACGCAAGCTAGCATGACAGCGGCTATTGTCGATGGATGGTTGATCTATCGGTGGTCGCCACAGTATTTAAGTTGTATTTATTGTACTTGCCACTAAGCGTGGTTCTGGAATTTTGACTAGCAAAAAAAATTTATTTGACTATCTGTTTTCTTTATTAAAAGTTATTTAATCCATTCGTGAATGTCGTCAAGAAATTGTGGTAATATAAGAAACCCCTTTTCTAGTTGAAGCAAAGTGAATTAACCAGACAATGGTCGGGCAAATATCGTCGTAAGTAGATGAGTGATGGATCCATTGTAATGCGACTCGTGGCTCTTGGGGTTGGGAGTTTATTGGTATATTTGCGCACCACTATCTATGCATTTATTATTCTCTGTTTTATTTTTTTATTGTCCTAAATTGTGCGTTAGAATTTCTTCTTGTCTGTTGGAATTTTGCTGTAGTAGTCATATACGGAGAAACAGCGATTACAATATAATACAAGGTGAAAACCTGTCAATGACTTACAAGTTCTTAGGAAGACTTCGTGTCGTAAGTACGACGTATAAGTATGTAACGAAAGTAGAGTAATGACGTCGGTGATTGTTAATAAAATCTAGCACTGTTGTTTAAGAATTGTGAGTACTAATTTGGATTTTAATGATAAAATTTTAAATTTCAGTCTTTTAGCATAATTTATTATTATATAATAATTATCAGTCACCATACTAAACTAAGCTGTATTTAATAAGGTTTATGCTTAAAAGCGTCTAATCTAAAAACAAATCTGTGTAATAGGATATCGGTCGTCTTTATCTTTGAAGAATGCTACAGATGAAACCTAGACTGTCCTAGACTATAAATTATTAAAAAAAATACCTTTAAAACATAATTAAAAATATATTTAAAAAACGTCCATCACTAAAGTACGGTCATTTTAAAGCAATTTAAGAAGAGTTTTATTTATATGATTAGATTTTAATATTATTTATGAGTTCCTAGTCGTTATACTCAAAACCTGTAGATTGTAAGAGAGTTATTAATTTGTATAGTTCTAAATTATATTTTTATATAGAAGTAAAAAGGTAAATTTAATTAAAATAATAAATCAATAACATCACAGTCCGTATTGCAAGGACAATGCAGGATTATTACTTACTGGACAACTTCCCCTGTCGTTGCAAAGCCGATTATAATCGAGATAAAAACGCCAGAAATCGCTCCCCGTACGACCGCACACCCTACTCTCCCCGTCCTTATCCGATCTCCTGTCAAAAGTCTTTCCAATTTATGTATTACAGCAGACACCCCGCGGTATTATTTATTGGTAGACGATCTCGCTCCAACTTTTCTTTTTACGTACCGAACGATAGCCACTCGAATCAAGATGTATGGCTTTCGATTTCGAAAGCGATCGTTTTTGAATACCGTGCCACGTCTACGCTATATAATATAGGCAATTTAATTTTTTTTTATACGAGCAAACTTTTTAAAACACAAAGAGCACTCCGAAATTGTGTTCCTGTTTCAAACTCGTCGAAAACCGCTAAGCTTTTAGCGTTAACTCGATGAAATAACAAAAAAGGCTGTGTCATTCACGAACGACAGGTCGCAATGCAAAAAAAAAATGAATTTTTTTACTGATGAAACTAAAACGAAGGGTACATATCCGTATAACAATACGGATAAATGAAAAACACTAGGCTTATTTCTGTTGAATGCGCTAAGCGTCGGCCTTGTCGCTTGTTCATATAGTTTCGCTTTTTTTGTTGCATTAGAAATTGAACATTTAATTACTTTATTTTAAATTCCATCTTCAGTGATTGATTTTTAAAATAAAGATATGTGTTTAAACATTGGAAATTTGTGGAATCTACATACAGAACTTTATTTTGAAGTAAATGCTGTATCAGATGGTAAAGTTTTTTGACAAATATTGTGATTACGATAAAATTTGTTATTAATAAGGTTAAATAACTCTGTTAATAGCAATATACAAAACTTAATCTTGTTAATATCGACAAGCACTTGCATTAAAAAAAGCTAACACTTTAGGAATATCTGCTTCAACTATTAATAAAATACTACGAACATATAACTATCATTTTAAAACCATAACATAGTAACGATTTCTAACTTTGTAAACAAAATTATTTAAAGTAAGACATTTATACCAGCAAATAACTATTGAGTTAAAACAGAAACTTGGGTAAAGTTCTTTGACTAAACTTAATTCCTTAGCGTCTAAGTTGTTGACATCTAGATCCTTGCAAATAAATCGCATAAAGCGTACTATTACTTAGATGAACTTCGTAATATGATTAATGCGCTTTATTCCATTCAGCCCGTAGCTATCTCGCTAGATTTACTAACTAAAAATGAAGAGAGCGATATTGTAGTAAAAAGAGTAGACAGTATTTTTGCATAAAAATTTCGCATGATAATATAACATGTAATAAAGCAACCAAGTTAAGCATTTGACGTAAAGCCCCGTATCGATATGTTTAAGCAGGTAGGCAAGTAGGAGTAATTCTCAGTTCTAGGTTTAGCCTATTATTATCTTCGGTCATATCGTCCCTTGGCCTTGGATAGCTTCGAACGACGTCAATCCGTATCCCTAAATGAGCCTGAGCTTTCGATGAAGGGAAACATCGTGAGTAAACTATACCATGGTGGTAGGCCGTGGTAGGTGGTAGCCGTAGGTCTACCCTTGAGACCCAGTTTCCTCGAATAAGCTTAGCTCGTGGGCCACATTGTCAATTCCCATCAGGTAAGATTGTGGCCAAACGCTCAAATTTAGGAAGAATTAAAAAAAAGACGCACAACATTCCTATAGAGTTTTCACTTCAAAAAGTTAATGAGACCAGTCAATTTGTAAATCGATAAAAACATGTCAATAAAGCCTAATCTACACGGATATCGAGTTATATTTTGGATGCGGACTTAATAAGGATATAAACACAATGGATATAGAAGCTGTATAAGGATTTCTTGCCATGACACTACCGACTCACCTGTCCCTACCAAAAGCAGCAATTACTCGTTGCCAACACGTTTCTTGTTCACGTAGTGCCAATTGAGTATTCTAGACTTCCAGAGTACTAGTTTACTACTGTCTAAGTTTAAACTAGACTCCGGTCTTTTAAGTCAGTTAATTTGAAATTTTCCGTTTACTAGCGAGTATTAACAATCACACCCTTCAAATTCAAACTTACAAGAATAAGAACTACTGCTTTACGAGAGAAAAAGGTTTGTCAGTATTGGAATTAAAGTGAGAGTCTGCATAGGTTCATTGTCACCTTCAAGGATCTACATAGGTTCATCTTAAACAACATCAGCCTGTTTACTGTGCTTTTAATAAATACATTTACAGTTAGGTAAACTTAAACTTGGGTACCTACATCTTTACCCAAGTACTTCGTCAAGCGGTGCTATTGCTACCAGGTTATTTAGACTACGAATTATTTACAGTTTTAATTTATTTACAATTCAATTCTACTTTTAATGTCATCAAAATCGCTCCACCTGCTTTGGAGTCCATAGTAGAAATATCGATTTTTATACACAAGAAGATTTTAGTGTAAATTTGAATTCGCAATAAAGGCTAATTGGTTTGATTCTAACTATCACACATCCTGTATACTTGACAACAACGTTCGACAGAACTAAGTGTCATATAAAAATTTAAGTTTTTCTTAAACACAATATAACGGTAGTCAATAACACGTAAAAGTAGCTTTTAATGAAATCATTTCATTCTACCATAAAGTAAGGAAGAACACTTAAGTGCAGCCTTAAAACATTAAGCAAGCGAGCGGTGTAAACCGCGCAAGAGGCGAGGAAAATAAATTGGAAAAACGCATTTTATTAAGTGCTCCCTATACGGCCGCCATCAAAAGGGATCATAACAGAACCGCCTACTGAGACAACGAGGGAGCAACATTGATATTTATTATGATGATTAATGATACAAGCATTCATGGCGTATAAGACTCGGCAATGGCAATACATAAACAGATTTATGTATTGCTTTATGCTTAGCGCTTGGCACGGAAGCCGTCAGATGCACAGATTCTTTAGTTATATTTTGGCAGTACGCATTGTTTATGTTTACATTTTATATTTAGTAAAACATAGTGGGGTTTCTTTAAAACCATTTCTGCTGAATTAACTCTTATATAATATTTTTATCGTGTAAAAGATGATTAAAATAAGATTAAGTATTTATATATCGGAGGATGAAATGAGAAATAGTTTTGAGGCGATGATGATGATGATGGTTTTGATGATGATGATGATGGGAGCAAACTTTGAAGGACCTACAATTCTACAAGGATCATTAAAAAATCCTTCAGTGATCCTGTAGGATCAGCTAATTGTATAGCCTAAGCTTTCGATAAATAAAACAGTGATGGTATTAGTAAGATAGTTGCTAGTTAATAATTGTGTTTACTATTTTACTAATATAGATATCGAATATCATTATCTGGGGTGGCACACGGTGCTGTGCCCATTCCAGTAGTTAATGCCGCGACGAAAGCACCACCTATCGGATCCTAACATATCTATAAACTATTGTCTCAATAAAAGAAATAAGTTAGTAAATATGAGTTCAATCGGTCTAGTCGTACAGAAGTGATAGAATCACAAACAGAGATACGAGATACGAATCTTTTTTACCTATATAAGAATATTCATTAGATTTAAAAAAAAATCTTGTCTGTGAATATCTAATTTATATTTCAAAGAATTACGACGTACTCGTAAAGTATGGCGAATCAAATCAAACATATAAAAGCTAAAATGAGGTGCGTTGTAAAACACAAATACTTCCACCGGCGCGGCGCAGTGTGGCGACGGGAACTTTGTGAGGAATTTGTTGTTAGGATGAAGCCGTTCGGATAATATGGTTGTTTATGGCATTTTTGTTCACGGCAACATTTTTCATTTAATCGATCCCTGGTGTGATTTTGTAGGTCTAATGAATAAGCTCTGAGGCAGCGTAAATATTATAATGTAAATATTTCTTGTTTTTACCAAACCTGTAACTACATACTTATTCTATTTTTATTACGTAATATATGGAGTTGGTTTATTATGGGCATAGTCACGAACTGTGTTATTCGCATACGTGAAATGTCAAAGAACGAATAATAATGATAAAATTAAAACTAAAAGTTGCGTGCTGACTACTATTCATCGACTATTCAGAACTATAATATTTCACATTTTACGTGATTGTGACGATCTACCGATCTCTACAAAATAAGAAAAAAGAAAAAATTTAATATCTGGGACTAATTATAAAACTTATAGTACTTTCTGTAAAAACGCATGTTTATAATATTTAAGAGAGGTAGAGCCCAGATAAATGTCTTTGGAGATTTCTCTCTACTTGGGGCAGTCCGACTGGTGGAATACAACAAACGATCCTAGCCAAATAACCTTATGTGATATTTCTGCAGTGAGTAGGGTTTTCAGAGCTCCTTGGGTAGAGGGTTCAAGGTCGGCAATGCGATAGTACAAGCCTCTATGGCTACGATTACAGTAGCCCCTTATCATTAGGCGGATAATATGCTTCCTGGTCAACTTCTTGTATAAAAAAAATATTTTCAGTAAAAATACGTTTTGAAAATACGGCAGCCTCAAAATATTTTAATAACTAAACCACTCGAATATCGTGAGTAAATTTTCTGTGAAATTCAAGTTAAATACAGATGTGTCATGTCTAGTATGTCTTCAAAGGAAAATATTGTTTAGAAACCATAATAATTTATAGGATCAAACATGAGAATTGAAGAAGACGTGATAGGTATTGTAATGTAAATATTTAATGAAAGCTACATATTTGGAAGGACACCTTACACGAGGATATTTGACTCCATACTAAGAATAGCTTGTACTATGATTACTATATTGACCACATATATATTATGCAGATACCGTTTGGTCAACGTAAAATGTGAAGTGTGTTTAGGATCCCGAATATGGAGTATTTCAAAAGAAGTGGTAACATCAGTTACGTAGGTAAATGAATCGTCGCACTGTACCTGGTTTGAACAGGTATTTGCACGCTTCTGTTGCGGTCGAGGTCTGGTAAATGAATAGCCCAATTTTCCACATTTTCAGCCATTAACAACATCCGGCCAGTGTACGGTTGACGCGTCCGCAAATAATGTACGCCCGCATAAACTGGCCATTTCTGTTTGCTGTGAAAAAAGCTTTGTCAAAAACCTATTAAGGTGTATTATTTGGTCATGGTTGTTTACTGGTTGATATTATTAGGTTGGTAGGATGTTCATTATTTGTATGTTTTTTTCGCGTATGTTTTAATATAAAAAACTGTGTGAATTTGAAATAGGAGTTAAAATTAATTAAACATTTTCAAATATTGGTAAGCCTTCATTTTATTTATTTTTAATTTAAATTGAATGACAATTTAGGTTGAAATGAATCTATACTACTAATGTAAAGAAATAAAGTTTGTGTAAATTAATAAAAAATAAGTACCTATAGCAAAATGTTTGTATTTTTTATTTATTTATAGAAAGCCACGTCTTCAGGTTCATGGTTATTGAATAAAAAAAGTAATTAACCTGTCCGAGGTGTATAGCTAGTCTATATTCATATTATAAAGCTGAAGAGTTTGTTTGTTTGTTTGGTTGAACGCGCTAATCTCAGGAACTACTGGTTCGAATGGAAAAAATATTTTAGTGTTGGATAGCCCATGTAACGAGAAAGGCTATTATAGGCTATATAATATTAAGCTACGACCAATAGGAGCGGAGCATCAATAAAAAATATTGCAAAAACGGGGAAAATTTAATCCTTTTGAATGTTTTCATTACGTGCGCGGCGTAAATGGTTAAAGTTACGCAACACTGATGTATGACGGAATTATTTCACTTAAAAAGTTCTAAAAAAAGTCCGCGATAGAATATGTCTATCTTTTAAGGTTGACGAAATATAACCTTTTTTATGGTAATAAAATTTGTTCCAAAATAATGCATTATTTGCGAAGGTGTTTTTTTAAACATGGTATTAATCCTTATCGAAATACATACGTTATTCATCACAAGTATTTAATTTTGGACAAAATTGCCATTTACAACATTTGATTTTAATGAAAATCTTAATATGTTATTTGTCTCTGCCTACGTCCCACTCTCTCTTATGTGACGCAGACGAAGTTGCGCGGGTCAGCTTATATTATAAAATCAACCAATAATCGATAGGTTTATTTTTTGTATTGTTTTATTTGAATATAAAAAGAAACAAATTATTTATAATTTTATTGTATTGTTACAGGTGAGTCCCGAGAATTTTACCTTCAAGCGAATATCCAAAAATAACCGAAGAAGAACAAATTTCGTGGGTATTGCTGAAAACTTTTAACAAATAATATTTCAAAACACGTATTTGAAGTTTTTACCGTTAGTATTAAAGTGAACCTTCTTAGGCGGCGACTCGATCATTGTCGAGAATTTACAGTGAAATTTTAGAGACGCGTCACGTTTTGGCACACTTCGTTATATTATAGAGAAGAAAGATATAACGTAGAGAGACAGACAAAAGAGATATAAAATGTTTATCTAATACACAGTTTAGGCTATCCGAGCCTTTGTTTTTAAGAAGTTTCACTTCTATCACATGTAAATACGGTATCATGCCGACTTGCAAGTCTTTTGGCAGCTGGATATGCGCTAACAGGTGCCGAAACGCAACAAACCAAAAGACAGGTACTGTAACGGAATTATGGGTTTATGGTGAATGGTAATCGTGATCTACTTAAGGCACGATTACCACCATCCTCTGTGTGAGCCTTATTCAAAATAATAAAAACCTTACAAAGTGTATATTTCCTGGGTTGCATTATCGTTTATTTTTTATTTTTAGTATGATTGTCTTGGTTTTGAATCCTACCTGCTTATTTTATTTATTTATAATATGTAGTAAATTTTTATATAATATTTCTCAATGATAAATAAAACAACGTAAATTAATATTTAACGAAAAATTAGCAAAACTGCTGTCACAGTGTGTTTACCACCCGATTTTGCGTGTTTGAATTCTAAAGCTTTCTAAAAGGAATAAGTGCCAAGCCATGAATTATAGAGCCGAATTTAGTGGGTTTTATTACCTCCTAGAGCCCACATAATATCAGCAATAAAAGCTTAACCGCTAACTTGAATAAAGTGGAAGCACATTGTCTTTGGTTATAAAATAGTAAAGTGGGAGTTGCATTGAGTACACTGTTCAGAATAATAATAATAAATAAAGGGCTTGGAATGAGAAAGCATTCCACTGTACCTCGTATTACAAGTATTACCAAGTATATGGTCACATCAGCTGATTTTAATTATTAAACGTAAACGTAATCTATCTATATCAATCGCAAATGCGGCTTGTATAGAGTAATCCTGCAATATCTGGGACGGATCCGCTAAATATCAGCTGGGCACACTAGACTCTATCGATCTACGAGCTCGAAGGTTCATTGGTGATGGAGATCACACACGGGTGCAAAAATGCAACATAGGCCTAGAGTCGCTTACCTTGCAGTGCTCTATCAGCTACACTTACGTGAATGTGTACAAGAACTGCACTAACTAATTCTCTTTCTCTATTTTTTCTCCGGACAACTAAACGCCGCATGGGCCTTCATCTATACGTGATGTTCCTTTTATTCGCAGGAAGCTCTTTGTATCGCTATAAATGCGGAACTCGCTACCTGCGTCTGTTATTTTTGATTCGTATAATATAGTGGTCTTCAAAAGAAGAGTGAATCAGTTTTTACTGAGCGAACGCGTACCATTTTCGTCATCGTTTTCACTTTCAATGAGGTGTAACTGAGGCCAAAATCTAGGAGTTTATAAAAAAATATGTTTCTTTTTAGTCAATTGTCGTAGTTCTTATTTATAATTTCTTTCTATATTATGAAATAGTAAACAGACATGTAGTGAACTTAATATTTAGTGGGCACTACAGTATATGTAAAACCAATCTCAAAAAGATTGCAGTTCTGAAGCCAATCATAAGTTACTACAGGATTGAGTTAGAACGCTTCGTAAGCCAGTGCGTGTTGCTGACAACTCTATTCAAACCGGCATAAAGCAGCGCGAAAACTACTGTTTTGTGTCAGAAATAGACATATCGGTAATGCTTCCCCAGGAAAATTTTGCACGGGTTCCGCCACTCTTCTTATTTATGGACAAAAACACTTCCAACACGATACAGAAAGGAGAAAGATAAAAAAAAGAAGTTCGCAAATTCTTACCTTTGACGTAATGTGCAGATGTGGAATATTCTCCCAGCCAACGTGTTCCCTCCTTCCTTTGATATTGGGTCCTTTAAATGTGACGTGTAGACATTTCAGCAGGCCGACATGACATCGACGGTCACCATTATTTTTGGATTGTGCGGTACTTTCATACAGCAGTATGAAAAAAACTTATTCATGGTTATTTTATTTACTATAATCGTATTTCAACCTTATATTATTCAACCGAAGTCAAAAGCATTGAATAATATGATTTATAGAACCAAAATAGACACTTCTATATGAAAACGTATTGTAACAAATGTAATATTACATAATAGTTCAATATAGTTTCCAAACAAACTCAATATAACTTTACCTTCAGAACATTTTCATGTACACCATCGAACGTTAACGCCGGTAAGCCACTAATCATAGCGAAGCGAAGCTAACGATTTCCGATATCAGCGGTAAACGTTAACGACAGCAGTTACCGCTCTAACGGTCTCTGATACACAACCCATCGCCGTATCGCGCACATAATGAATTTCCTCTTTTCATTTAGTGTCCACGACGGTTTACCTTTACCTCGTTCATACAACACAAAGGTTACAAATTTTTTTTTAATGTGAAATGTTTCCTTATTCAGTTGAAAATGTTTTTAACAACTGATAAAAGTAATTCCGAAACATTTCTAAGATGTCATTTTAAAACTAAGCAGAAATTAATTTTGTTTGTAGGTTGTGGCCTTCACTTCAACATCCTGATAGCAATACCTATAACATATTTGTATTTTTGAATTACTAAATTTCGAGTACAATCGAGTGCATTGTGTTTAGGGAAATTATAATAATAATAATAAAGGTTTTTTTTATTTCATATCTAATAGACAATTTACAAATTAAAATTAGTGTTAGTATTATTAGTTATATAAAACTTTTATTATTAATGTATAAATTTATTGTTAGTGTGTTAGTGATATAAATCCCTTTTGGGTATAAGCCTCTTCTAACCCATGCCATTTATCTTTATCCTGGGCAATACTCACCCAGTTTGACCCAGCTATTTCAATAATATCATCAGCCCACTGTTTTCGTGGTCTACCTTTGCTCCTCTTGCCCGTATGTCCTGGCCATCTTGTTACTTCTAGCATACATCTCTTTTCTTTGTAAAGGGTGTCTCAGAATGTTTTTCGTTTTTGATGTTAAATATAAAACAAAATATCAATGAAATCTCGTTTTATTTAATGTTAATTTAAAGAGCAATTCTTGAAGTTTATTTATGAAAAACAACCGTTTGCAAATGCGCACCATTCATTTGTTTACACTCATTTAACCTGGAGCTAAAATTTTCAATAACTCGTTGGAGCATCGCTCTTGGGATAGAGTTGATTTCTTCAGTGATTCTTTGCTACAAAACATTCAGGTTGGGTGGCAATGGATTTTAAACTTTGCTTTTTAGATAGCCCCATAGGAAGAAATCAGCAGGCGTTAAATCAGGGCTCCTTGGTGGCTAATTGATGTCAATTGATTGTTTTTTTTAAATAAATCATGCAAAACGGCTGAATGGATTTGGATAAAATTTGAGACACAGTTTATGATCTGGATTAACACAGAATACTTTTTATCGCATAAATGACATTTTTAATTTCTTTCCGGACACGTTTCTGAAAACCAAGCAGACGAGGTCGCGGACAGAAGCTAGTTTTTTTAATTTATAAATATGTTGTAATGACTTTATTGCTTAAATATTTTTTATTGAATTTAAAATATTAGAATATTAACATATTCTAAATGCTCTTTTTTATTTCTTATATGTTAGGGGCTTTTATTCAAATCGTACATGTCAGCCCAATCGTAATAATATAACCCTAGTATTTAAAGTACACAACTAAGGTTTTTCTATTTTAAAAAACGATACAATAATTGATTTAACATACTAGCCTCCTCATCAGTGATCATATCCTATAATGCCTTATTATACATTCCAACGTCTAGTCTGAACAAATCAATGGCACCTAATAATAAGTCCTGCCTGATTGACTCGAATCAGACACAATGCACATGATAAACGTCATTGCCTCTCTGACGTCTAACGTCACAAATTCTAAATGCTTAAAGCTCATAATTTTATTATCCCGCACTCGATGTGTCACAACCCTAATTGTATTTGTCATTCTGTGATTCTTAGGAACTTTAATGAGGGACAGTTAAAGATTTGATTGTCCTGGTTCCTTAATTTAAGCAACTTAATTGGATGCGAAGCTATCATAGAGAACCTTTTACTTGTCATTATTTCGGTCATAAACGTTACAACGATATGTAGTTTCTGGTTAAGCTTCAGAAGAGTTAATTGATGTGTACCTACTATACGTTTTTGTTAGTTTTTCACACAGATTTGAGAAAAAGGTAGATGGAGCCTTCAGAATAACAAATTCGGGACCTACATTTTGCTGTGTGTCCTTTGCAACCAGATAACAACACGCGCGACTATGGGAACAATGTTGCCAGGGTTAAATCAGTTTTACAGTTTTTTACCACTCCAGCAGCTGTTAATCCATAATCCGTCATTAAAAAACTGATTTTTTACTTGAAATGAAGGGACCCAATCACCTTTAGATACGCATTTTCAGCTAAAGTTATATCCGCCTTCTTGATTTTTTATTATTAATAAATACACCTTGGTTCTCTTTAAGTTTTTCTTATACCTTACCAAATGGTTCCAATTTCGTAAGAAGTTGAAAAATTTTGGGGCTGACTGACTGATCTATCAACATATACCTTAAACCACTTATCGGTGTGGGCTGAAATTTGACATACGGATACCTAGTTATTATGACGTATGATTAAGAACGGATTTTTTAAAATTCAACTCCTAAATGAGTCTCACACGTTGTTTAAAATTTGTATGAAGAAATCATATAAGTACAAGGTGTCCAGAAAGGGTATCGGGTATTTGTAAGTTCAATGAAACAAAAATTATTTGTATGCAATAAAAAAGTTTATTGTTTATTATTAGCATATGAATTGGAGAATTATTTGGAAAAGATGATGTTATCCAAATGATGACCGTTACGTTGCTGGCACTCTTCTAAACGGAAACGAAGATTGGCGATAACACGTTGACACATAGCTATCGATATTGCTGCCATTTCTGACCTGATGTTTTGCTTTAACTGGGTTAGATTCGTCGGATTGTTTTGATAAACCTTACTTTTATGGTATCCCCATGCAAAATAGTCAAGCGGGCTAAGGTCGGGGCTTCTGGGAGGCCAGTTGATGTTACCCCTTTGCGAAATGACTTTATTAGGGAATAATTCGTTAACAACTTCCATTGAGTCATTTGAGGTATGGCAAGTGGCCCCATCTTGCTGGAACCACGTTCTTGAGTTGAAACCTGCAAACTCCTGCAACTCTGGGACCAAAAAATTTCGCAACATATCGCAATAACGGTCACTATTCACATTAATTGCTCGGCCTCGTTGATCTTCATGAAAATAAGGGCCAATTATGCCTTTAGCAGACATAGCGGCCCAAACAACGACCTTTGGGCTATGCAGGGGTCGTTCATGCTTTCGTCTCGGATTCTCCACTGCCCAGTACCGACAATTCTGCTTATTAACATGACCATTCAGGTGAAAATTTGCTTCGTCACTGAACAGTATGTTGTTAAAGTTGTTAAATTCGCTGCAGCATTTCGTTCGCAAAATTCAGTCGATTAGCATAGTCCGTATCCTTCAATTCTTGAACCTAATTGAATTTTATAGGCTTTTAGATGTAAAGTCTTTCATTTATGGTCCGAGATGTAAAGACGACTTTTTGATGTTCAACGCTTGCTTCGCTTTCGGATGTTTAACATTCGGACTTTGCGAACAGACGCCTCAACTTACTCCGTCAATGTTACTTGCATCGCGAACTGAATGAGACGACCAGTTCACGTTTTGAAGTTTTAACTGTCGCACTGTATTCTCGAACATCCTGATCCATTTCCTAATGCTATCGTCTCTTGGCGCGTGGCGTGTACGATATTCCGCACGATAGAGACGTTGACAGTCATATTGAATACCATTACGATAATACCTCGTACGCAAAATGCGCGTGCGTCCCCGAGTACTGTTCATCGTGACTAAACTCCACAAAATGGCGACGCCACACCTCCCGCACCTTAGACGCCCTTTCGAATATGGCGAAAACAAATACCGATACCTTTCTGGACACCTTGTATAATATTTTCCAAACTCGGCGCGAACGAATTGGCGGGTAAAAGCTAGTAATTTTTAAACCGCAGGTAAAGTATTAAAGAAAATATCGTTATAGTACTCAGTCACTTCGCTGTTTAGAAACTTTTCATTCGCATTTTTCGAACAAGTTAATGTCTTGTTAAACTTCGAACGTAAAACAAAAACCCTCACTGGAAACATAAAAAAATATTACTATATAACGTTAAAAAATATACGAAAGACATCCCATTGGGAAGCGACGCGACGCGACGTACATTTAAAAAAAGTGTAAAAGCAAAGTCGATATGAAAAAAAATCTTTTCGTTGCAACCATAGACCAATAACCAGAGGATAGACGACCATCTTAGAACAATCGTTTTTTCGTTAGCGAGGTGATTTACCATATTCACAGACGATACACATACACACTTTCTATAGATACCAATTTATACATTTCATTCATGATTGATATCTCCATCCATTTACTCTTGAAGTGCTATGACGTCCGCTACCTCTTCTTCCCTCATTATATTTATATAGATGTACTTGTCAAATTACGTTAGTGATGGAATCATACATTAATCGGTACTTACGGTAAATAAGTAAACTGTGATGTATTTTGTGTCAATCGGTATTTACTAAACAAATTACGTTTTATCGATATTTTTGCGACGGCAACCATTTACCAGATTTATCAAACTGAATTTAAATAAAAGAACGTAAGGATTAATAATTATTTTATGGGATTTACAAATATTAACATGCCATAAAACTTTCTTCATACTTCACGGGCTTAGGACGGCTTTATGCATTGTTTAAAACCTCAGACTAGGATTTCGGCAGGATCTTGAAGTGTTGTGGTGGTTTTTTTTAATTCATACTTATGTTGGCTCTATATGTGTAATTTTGGCGACATTTTACGTGATGTAGTTTGGTAATTTCACAAGTGGATTATAAATACCTAACTGGGAACAGCATTTTAAGTTCACATAAATCCCTGTAAAATTTTAAAATGGAGCCTCGATCTTGTTGAAGCTATGTTTGAATATTGCAAGATAGATATACATTGGGTAAATACTTATTGTTAACATTGATTTGGCTGAAATGTGTAAAACAGTACGAACAGTTGCCATTCAATAAAAGAAAGACGGAGCGCATGGAACTAAAAGTGAAACCAGAAAAAAGAATACAGAATGGAACATTATACAATTAAATGATCATAAGAATTAAAATATTACCATAAAACAATAGTTATTAAAAGTATATAAAATAAGTTTCTAATATGATCTGAATGTAGACAAAATACAGAAATAACAGAATTAATCATCAATAAAAATAAATCGCTCAAACGTATTCTCAATATTATTACAGAAGGGAAAAAAATTTATATTACAATTAATAATTAAGATCATAAGAATAAAACATACAAATATTAACATAAACAAAAGTTATTAAAAGTATACTTATAAAATATTTTCTAATATAATCATGAGTGTTAAAAAACACCGAAAATTGCATGCTTCATAAATATTTATGATAATTAGTAAATATTACACATAATGCTTAATTAAGTAATTAGAAACAAAGAAAATATCTAGATTAGACATGATTACATACTAGAATTACATAATTATTATTTACCTAAAATCATAACAATACAGTGAGTATATTCATGCATCTTTTAAATTTTATTTTATAATTGATTTGATTTAATCAATCAATGTTATATTATGACATTAGATAACTAGAACATTACTAATAATAACAATGAATTATTAATAATATATTACAACTAGTAGTAGTATATATTTTAAAACAATGTAAACAAATTGCATACTCGTTAGAATTACTATGAGGCATACTGAAGAATTCTGTTAGTAATTGCAGTGATATATTTGCAAAGGCATAGTAGATATAGGTATCTAGATCCAGAATAATATATCTATACATAATAATATTAATAAGGAATAAAATAAAGACATTTAGTTGCAGAAACTATGATAAAAAGTAGTACCTATACAGTTAAATATGATTATAGTACTACGCCTTCTAACTGATCTGTAACAATCCTTTTGCTTTAGTATGGATTAACTTTCCATTTCTACATCTTTAGATCTGGAATCAATATTTGCATTCGTCTGTTAAAATTAATGCCACCATTGTTTACTTGCATTCTAATAAATAACAAATAACCAAAAAGCTTTGAGAAAGTTCTTTGCATCTCACATTGTACAATGTAGTATCAATTTTTTGTTCCAATGAACATTCTCAGGGAATAAAATTCTTATGAATCAGTGTCGTCAGTTTGAAATATCATGTATGATCCAATTTTTATGTTACAAATTTTGAGGGTACAACATTTTGTCATCACCATTAGCACAATTTGTAAATAATGACTTACCAGTAGTGATGTTATTAATTAATAAAGTTTATAAGCCGAGACAAAGTGAGTACAATCTGGTTGGTATTGAAATTACCATGTGCTCTTATTAGACCAAAAAATTTTTAATGGATATTGTTTAGTTGTCTGAGACTTAAAATTTACACCTCAATAGAGCGTAAATCAGACCACAATGTTTCAAGTTTAATATTATCATAAAATGCTTCAGTGACAAAGGCTTGCTTCCTTCAACGGAAGAATCAACCGCATTGAATTGTTTCTTCACAGCATTATTCCAGAAATCTATGTGTTCAGATTTAAAGATAGAGCATGTTGCAATTATAACCAGAGTGACCAAAAGATTTAAACTATCAAACAAATCATTTATAAATAAAAGTATTTTACTGTGAAAAGATCATTATCAATTCCACATTCGGAATAGAATATTCATGCTCTGTAGAAAAGCAGGGACTTCAATAAACTTCAAGCGATGTAGCCATTGTTGCTGAATACTTGAGCAGCTAGTTTGACCTGAAATACAATAAAGTATTTATTTATAAAATAAAAAAATAATGCAGGCAAAGCTAGTATCCATAATATACAGACGAAGTCGCGGTCAGCTATAATATATATTCAGTAGTATGGAGATGAAAATGACTAAAATATGTTGAGATTTTTAGTATGGCAATCATACATCACTTTTGTCAAGCAAAGTGGTCATTTATAATTCACATGCGACTGGGATTTTAATATTTACTTACATAGGTACATAGTGTATATAAATGATTTCACGCCTATACAGGTATTTTTGAGATGGTCAGTGAGAATTTTACTTACCTTATTTTATCATATGATGTAGGTTAACATGTTTGTCGGTGAGTTAGTGCTTTTGCTCGTCCACCATTTCCATCTACTTTAAAAGAATTTCAATGTACTCCCACTTAGCCGCCGATTACCGATGAAAATCTTTCTTCTAAAATTATTGCGAAAACATTTTAGTAAATGAGGTACATCACGTTATGAATTTCTATTTCTTATGTTAGAACTTAAAATAACCTATTTAAAAATTTTCAATAATTCAATTACAGAATTGTGGGTAAGGGAATTGTCCAAGAAAAAACGTACGTGTACGTACTTGGGGCTGACTGACTGATCTATCAACATATACCTTAAACCACTTATCGGTGTGGGCTGAAATTTGACATACGGATACCTAGTTATTATGACGTATGATTAAGAACGGATTTTTTAAAATTCAACCCTAAATGAGTCTCACACGTTGTTGTTTAAAAAGGGTATCGGGTATTTGTAAGTTCAATGAAACAAAAATTATTTGTATGCAATAAAAAAGTTTATTGTTTATTATTAGCATATGAATTGGAGAATTATTTGGAAAAGATGATGTTATCCAAATGATGACCGTTACGTTGCTGGCACTCTTCTAAACGGAAACGAAGATTGGCGATAACACGTTGACACATAGCTATCGATATTGCTGCCATTTCTGACCTGATGTTTTGCTTTAACTGGGTTAGATTCGTCGGATTGTTTTGATAAACCTTACTTTTATGGTATCCCCATGCAAAATAGTCAAGCGGGCTAAGGTCGGGGCTTCTGGGAGGCCAGTTGATGTTACCCCTTTGCGAAATGACTTTATTAGGGAATAATTCGTTAACAACTTCCATTGAGTCATTTGAGGTATGGCAAGTGGCCCCATCTTGCTGGAACCACGTTCTTGAGTTGAAACCTGCAAACTCCTGCAACTCTGGGACCAAAAAATTTCGCAACATATCGCAATAACGGTCACTATTCACATTAATTGCTCGGCCTCGTTGATCTTCATGAAAATAAGGGCCAATTATGCCTTTAGCAGACATAGCGGCCCAAACAACGACCTTTGGGCTATGCAGGGGTCGTTCATGCTTTCGTCTCGGATTCTCCACTGCCCAGTACCGACAATTCTGCTTATTAACATGACCATTCAGGTGAAAATTTGCTTCGTCACTGAACAGTATGTTGTTAAAGTTGTTAAATTGCTGCAGCATTTCGTTCGCAAAATTCAGTCGATTAGCATAGTCCGTATCCTTCAATTCTTGAACTAATTGAATTTTATAGGCTTTTAGATGTAAAGTCAGTCATTTATGGTCCGAGAGGTGCGACCTGCAACTTCTTGATCGAGTTTAACATTCACATTCACACCATTAATTACCCCGTAAGCTACTTGCTAAACATTAACGAAGTTCACGTTTGAGTAAAGCTACTTTTTAGTTACAGAATTGTGGGTAAGGGAATTGTCCAAGAAAAAACGTACGTGTACGTACTTGTATACGCGCGTAAGAAGTAACACTTTTTTGGCGTAAAAGAAAAAGATGATAAAACGTTACAACTGATTTATGATGACTTTGTATGATGTACTACTTCGAATGTTTTGAAGGATATTAGATACTAAGTTTGTAATAGTTTTCTCTCAGACATCTCCACAAGCGTAAGCGAAGATAAAAGTAATGTACTTATAAACACAAAAACATTTTCTATTGACACTTTAAAACTGAAAATATGGTTTCAATCTATATTCAAGATAATATTAAGACGTTACCAGGAGCCATCGTAAATAGAACAGCCCGTGGAAACACCGCGTAAAAAATTTGATAGGCAGTAATGCTAAAAAATGTAAACGATGAATATTGAGTGGATGTGAGAGTAAAGGGATCGCTTTTTCATTGAGTGATCTCGTTTATTGCCCTTCCTGATATAATAAAAACGTTGTTTAGCTAAATAAGATCGTATTTAAGGTTTAAAATATTTATATATATTTTTTATCAATATTATATTCTTACTTTATTTCAATTATACGTTGGAAAGACAAGATGCAATCTATACTGTTATATTATTAATACTAACTGGCCCAGCAGACGATGGTTTGCGGTTTCCAGTACTCAATAACTCTATCACAGTACTACCTATCCCGTTTTTTCCTAATAATTTTTCGTTCTTCGTTCTAATCGTCATAATAAAAAAAAAAAAAAACTATACAAGAATAAAATTTCAGTTGTTTCAGAATTTTACAATTTTACTAGGTTACTTTTCAAATTGTTCTTTCCCTAAAACCCTATTCGGACAATTACTAACATTTCAAAAAAAGAATTAGCCATATTGGTCCAGCCATTCTCAAGTGATGCGCTTGCCAATGAACATCATTTCATTTTTATTTATGTTTATATATAGATATTATTAAGCTCAAGAGATTGATCTTTGTTTGTATGTTTGAACTATCCAATCTTTGGATCTACTAGTCACATTAGAAAAACATTTTTTGCATTTATAGCCTATTTATTGAGGAAAGTTATCTATACCAATATTATAAAAAGGAAAATATTTGATTTTTTGTTTGATTTTTTTTTTGTTTGTAATGCATAAACTCAAAATCTACTAGACCGATTTTAAAAATTCTTTCACTAATATAAAGCTACTGTATCAGTCAATAGCGTAATGTATATTATAATTTGAAAAATTAATTTATTCCTCATAAAAATGTCGATGGTTTTACACAACGTATAAAAATTGCCTACACGGGTGCGCTGGCAATGTTTGTCGTAAAAAATTAACACGGGTGAAACCGTGGGGTACAGCTAGTATATAATATTTATAAACTTCACGCTATGACTCAAAGGAGTGATACTTCACTCACTAATAACTGTGAACGCCAAGCAATCTGGCAGGTGTAGGCAATCATGGGAAGCGAAAACAACAGACAACGTGGATGCGTTGGCGACGACGCGACGGCGACGGCGCGATCGAGAATTGGTGGAATAAATTTAACACGGTTAGGTGAAACCGTGAAGCATAGTTAGTTAAATAATAATATGAAATAAGCTTTCTCTATAACAGTTGAAACGAAATTTCCCGTTGATTTTACATATTACTTTCCCTCAGGCTATAATTATAAAACGAAATGGAGCTTTTTCTCATTTTTATTTCTGAATCAATTTTAATATAACTAGTTTTCTTTGTCATTAAGACAAGAATCTTCTTTTTGTATTAAATATTTTTTTAATTCAGTTTATATGGTTCGGTATAAGCGTATCTATGAATATTAGCGTGAATATATCCGAGTTTATCTATATAACTACTAATATATATGTAAATACCTGTAACTACGTAAAATATTACCTATATAACATTATGATGTATGAATATGATATTTATGAAATATTTTATAGTAGGTGTGACTCACAGTTTCACCCGTGTTAAAACATTGGGTAGCTACCTCCGTTACACCCATTTTGGGGTTGAATATTTAAAAGTCCGTTTTTAACGGATGCCTACGTCATACTTACTATATGTTTGCCAAATTTCAATTCAATCCGGTCAGTTGTTTGAACTGTGTATTGATAGATCAATCAGTCAATCACGGTTTCCTTTTATTTAGATTTAGATTATAATTGATTTTCTTTAATTATATCAGGACAAAGCGATAACATTGTCACAAAGTGACAGCAAAATCCAAAAACATTGGCGACCATTTAGAGTTCAGCGTTCGGTAATCAATCGCCCATCGTCGTTGTCATGCCGGCCGCAAACATCACAGCAGCTGGATGTTGTATTACTGGCTGATCCCAAAAGTGACAAACTAAAAGAGAGTCACTGTGACGGTATTATTATCATGTGAATGGTGGTCGCGACCTAGTCAGGTATAAATATCCTACTACTCTGCTTGATTACTAGATATACACCGACCGATCCCGGAAGGCATCATATTCAAGCGTGCCACTATGAAGTTTTATAACTGGTATACGATGGTCGCAACCCAGTCAGGTATAGATATTCTACTACTCGGCTTGATTACTATATATACACCGACCGATCCCGGAACGCATCATACTTAAGCGTGCCACTATGAAGTTTTATAACTGGTGTATGATGGTCGCAACTCAGCCAGGTATAGATAACCTAATACTCCGCCTGATTACTAGATATACACCGACCGATCCCGGAAAGCATCATACTTAAGCGGCCACTACGAAGTTTTGAACTGATGGTCGCGACCCAGTCAGGTATAGATATCCTAATACTCCGCTTGATTACTAGATATACACCGACCGATCCCGGAACGCATCATACTTAAGCGTGCCACTATGAAGTTTTATAACTGGTGTATGATGGTCACAACTCAGCCAGGTATAGATATCCTAATACTCCGCTTGATTACTAGATATACACCGACCGATCCCGAAACGCATCATACTTAAGCGTGCCACTATGAAGTTTTACAACTGGTTTGTGATAGTTGCGATCCAGTCGTGTCCTACCACCCAGCTGAATCTTATGAAGAGGTTTTATAGCAAAGTTATAGGCTGAAGCTCGGATACGTATAGAACTGAGACAAGGCGCATATAAATTAATTAATTCTACTGACAAACTAACAATATAATAAATAGAAAACCCCGAAGTCCCAAATTTAATAATACCATATATTGATTTATATGCCGGACTTGAATATAGGCCGCCACAGCGACCCTAGAGGATGGACCGCATTGTTTATCAACAGTCACTCGGCCAACTGATTAGTTTCCAAACTATATCCACAGTCCCTGTCCTCCCGAACCACAAAATCATAACTCCTCGCGATTAAAACGGGAAAGAGCGACCAAAGGTACAGAAACGTAATCAGTTCATTTCACAATCTTGATATCCTTGACTATGTTACTGTAATACTTTTTTTAATATTTTAAACTAGCAACGCCTGAAATACTAAAATAGCAATACCAAATTTAAAATAATAAACTATAGCCTATGTCACTCAGGGGGTATGTAGCTTTCTGCCAATGAAATAATTTTCAAAATCGGATTAGTATTATCATTCCAGTGATTACCTTCTACGTTCAAACAAACCTTTCTTCTTTATATTAAAAGTGTATTAATATTTTGAAAATAAACGATTAAATTACATCACATTGCTATGATAAAAAAAGCATTCGAATAATACTTTTAAGGGTATGCCATTCAATACGAACTCTATTGTTTGCGTAATTTTCGTGTACAATAATTAATGAATCGTCCGTTTTGTTTCTGTAATATATGTTATATCATTAATATTGTAACTTTTGTATTTATTTATTTCAATATTTATATCTACACTATCATTTACTTAACCTGGCTATATTGTATCTATACAGATGTTTTAATATACAAAATTACTACATGTTCTCACTAAATGTTGTCTATTTTTTTTCAATCAATGGCAAGCATTAATGTTGTTTGTTTTCTTATTTAATAGTAAATTAACAATTTAACTGTATTATTTGCTATTTAACATTATTAAATATTTAACTTATACAAAAGTAGGTCAGGCCACAATTGGTTTAAACATAACGACACATTTAAGTAAAATGAAATATGTCAATATATATTTACGAAGTCGAATTTCTCTAGAGCCTTAAGTACGTGCCTGATGTTGTCCCTCGAAAATCAGTGAAAATCAATAGTCACGAGCACAGTTGCGGAAAATCAAAGCGACAACGTTGTCCCTGTTTCGAGTTCACTCCACAAGGCAGACGTTGAAACCGAGATTAAACTTTTTTATCAATTTTTTTTTATTTTGTGCTATTCGTATTAGTATAGTTTGGGAATTATATATTCTTTACTTATGAATAAAGGACTGAAAGTAATCTAGTATGTCGGTGATATTATTGAATCCGTACTAAAGACTTATTGTTCGTGCTATTGACTAACCATTAGGAACTACCCACTAGACTTTACTATTGACCCGCACATTGACTGAACTCCATAAAAGAATTTAAAAATGAGCAAATAAAATAAAATGTTTAAAATATTTAAAACAAGTTTTTAATAATCTACCGAAAAAATTTATAAACCACTTGTCTATCGTTACCAATAAATAAATGTTAAATGGACATTAAAGGACATAAACTTTTGTGTTAACCACGCACTTATTTTCTTCGGATAAAATCGTCATTTCGAATCGAGAGGAGTTTTTTGTTGGCTGCCGGGAATACGAAATGAATTCTAAGGGAGCGGACGAGTGCAGGGGGAGAGAGAAACCATTTCGTCATTTGGTGTACTTCTCTACCCACAAATAATAGCTTAAAATAAGTCGTAATGGTTAGTTCTGAACGTAATATTTTGAAAGAAAAAAGAAATAACGAAACTTTTATAATTTTATATGTCTTTGTGTGCGTTTATGTAATACATAAATATGTTTCATTGTTGTAGTCGGGGTTTACAAATAGTGAAACTACACGAATCTATTTTAAAATCCACTGACTAATGGGAAACTAAAAAGCTACAGTATTCCGTACGAATGTATGGGAGTATTACAGAAACACAGAAAGAGATTTGCAAACATAAGTGCTTAAACATCTGTCTGCCTTTTTGTTTCTAAGTTCACTCACTTTTAATGAATTTTATCGGGAACGCTTATATATTCATCTATTGAAATTATTGTTAATTATATCACACATAAGACTAGTCTAGACAACATTCAAAGTAAATTCCTGAGATATCTAAATTATAAATTTAATAACGAGCATAAGTCATACTTAATTGATTTAGACTTTTACAATTTAACTTCTTTATCAAAACGACGATCTATCATCGACATGACATTATTATACGATATTTTAAACAACAATATTGATTGCCCCGAACTAGTGAATAGGATTAATTTCAAAACACATACAAAAATTATTCGAAATCCGCGCTTATTTGCACCACCGCCAGTTAAACACAATTATGCTAAGAACTCTGTTTTACAAAGATGTTTTAACATGTATGACACGAAGTTTAGTCATATTGATTTATTCCAGTCAAATAGGAATGTTTTCTTAAAAGAATTAAAATCAAAAAACACGTTGAAATAGTCATCATGGCTGTGAAACAGGAACACAGAAAGGACTCAGTTTACTCTCTATTGCTTATAACATACATAAATATACAATTCACATATGCTTTCACTCAGGAGCATATGATCCCAACACACCTATACACTCTCACGCACACGCACACTACACGCAGATTCACACTCCCACTCACATTGAGATATAGAAACACATAATACTTCATAATGATATTTTTTATGTATATAAATATTTAACCGCTGCATAACAAACAAAATTTAATAATAATTGTTTCGTAATTGGCACCACATGATTGCAAAACATAACAAATGTATATTTTGTGTTAAATGTGCTGTGAAGCAATATGTACCAAATAAATAAAATAAATAACTTGAAAAAATAACGCGATATCGGCATATTATTTTACTTTTCAGAGTTATGTTTTGAATGTTAAGTTTTTAAATCTGTAATTATGTGAAAGTTTGAAACTATTGCTTAGACAATATTTTATAGTCTTACAATGTGGGTAATTCGCTTTCAATGTTTAATAACTGTAAAGGTACATTGTTAGCTGCTTTTTGCTGTAAAAACTTTTTCTACATTCCTACTCTTAACACTTTTCCGGCCATTAAAAATTCACCCAGGACCCTAAAACGGCGGAACTGTGAATCGTGAACGGCTGTGACGAAGTCGAACTAATTGGATCCGGATCAGACCGGTTATACTTAGCGCTTTTAGTGCAGAACGGACGGGCAACTACCTAGAATATTTTACTCGCAAAGTTTCCAGACCAAGGGTTTTTTGCTAACTGCTTTTATTATTATTTACATGATTTAAAACCCAATTTAATCACTGATCTTGCCATTAATCACTTACTGTATTTACTAGCAAATTATGTACACTGTTTTTCGAGTACCAATCTTCATGCTCTAAATATGATATTTGATTTAAAAAAATATTTATTATTTGCGACTAAACAAGTCTTGAATGAATTATCTTAAACAAGCTAAATTATTAAGAAGGAAACAAAAAACCCGCCTGCAAAAAAACCACTTGACTAAAAAAATATTATTTTCTAGTTTTGTTTTTTATTTGATTCCCAGATGTCATACTTATATATTATATATGTAGCCTATGTCACTCACACAATTAAGACGAATCTAACGATACGTCGTATGATAAAATCTATCAAGTCATTTGGGCTACAGAGAGTACAATAAAAATATACATATCTACATATATACATACATACGTTCGAAAAACATAACCTCCTTTTTCGCAGTCGAGTAAAAATAACAATAAAAAGACCGTGTTTCAGTTAAACTTAATTAGGGCTTACAAACCATCTTTATTTAATTTACGTAGTTCGTTTCCATAATATATATGTAATACAAGCTGTGCCCCACGGTTTCATTCGTGTTTTTATTCAACCTACTCTCCATCGAGCCACCGCCACCGCCACCGCCACCGCCACCGCCACCGCCACCGCCACCGCCACCGCCACCGCCACCGCCACCGCCACCGCCACCGCCACCGCCACCGCCACCGCCACCGCCACCGCCACCGCCACCGCCACCGCCACCGCCACCGCCACCGCCACCGCCACCGCCACCGCCACCGCCATCGCCACCGCCACCGCCACCGCCATCGCCACCGCCACCGCCACCGCCACCGCCACCGCACCCGTATAGCCTATCGTTGTTCTCACTTCTCGTACTTACCAGATTGCTTGACGTTCATGGATACTGCTCCGCCACTTGGACATTATTACATAGCCTTATAACCTTCCACAATAAATAGGCTATTAAATGCTAAAGTAATTTTTTAATTAGGTGGAGTGGTTCCGATGGTTACCCTCCACATATAAACAAACTCACAAAATGTCCACTTTTTCTTTATAGTATTACGAGTAGTATTGATATTGATAACTCATTTTTGTTATTATAAGCTCCTTATTGTTATACAATTTGACAGAAAAATCACATCGAACTATCCCTTGTTTACCCGATAACAAAAACAATACAAGCGCGAAGCAACAACAAAATAAAGCTGACGGAACATCAATCTTAGTCCGGTAGCGGCGACTCAACGGCTAAAAAAAAATGAAAAAGCTGGCCTGTCGAAAGCTGACCGGAATACAGATGCTTTTTTCAAGATTCCTACCGAATTCCCTCTGTAAGGGGGAACATTGGCGCTGTAGTGAAACACAACGGCTCTCAAACTTATGTTAAAAATCATTCATCCCCATTGTTTAAGTGCTGCATATGAACTTTTTTTATCTATAACTAAATGTTGAAAAAGGAAATTTGGTGCAGTTAATATGGTTATAATATCAATACTTTCTAGTCTCTATTTCAGAGGTACGCCACCGTCATTGTAACATACTTTGGATGACATGACATGACTCCGACATCAGATTTGCCTACATTGCAAAAGTTTCAAGACTCATCAGCGAAAATGTCAATTATATATTCAAACAAGTTTAACTATAATATTATAACTATGCAATTTTTTTTTTAAATTGACGTCATTTTCAACGTTTACCATTAAGGAAAACCATATTGACATAATATATTTAATGTTTTAGTGTACAGAATATGATTTATGAAAACTGTTAAATTCCGTAAGATAGTGTAATGGGATAGACGTCTATACATGGGCATGAGAGACCAAGCATTTTATTAAAATAAAAAGAGATAATATATTGTTATATACAAATTAATAATTTCTTGTTTAACAATTTACTTCATATTATATAGTTATTGAACGAAAATTCACTTACATCTTGGATCACACATTTTAAAAGTAGGTATCGGTAGGCGGGCTCTTACAATGTTGAGCGTCGCTGGCTTATGAGGGGTTGATGAGCAGATCTGTGGGTTGACGTCATAGTTCAACTGTTTGCAGTGCCATTTGAGTGTTGAATTTGTAAATATTGGTCCGTTTTTAAGGGAACTATCGTTGAGCGATTCTCTTAAATAGAGTCATTTGTATTGTGTAGCGGTACGGAGGGTTACGTTACATACTTGTAACTCCTGTGTGTTCTATTGACCACTTTCTGGGTCTAGTAGGCGTGGGTGTGGGTTACGGATCACTTTGTCAGCAAATGCGAGCGGAATATAAATGACTTTTTGTTAACTCATAGCCTACTGAATTGAGGTACGTTTTGAGTTATATTTTTGTTTTAGCTTCTTCATGTAGATGGTAATTACGATCTTGCCAGTAATTATAATTATTCTATTAATGCACATAAGTTTCATCATAAATCGGTTTTCATGTATAGCGCGCGGTAAGTAAGTTAGATGGGGGAGCAAACTTAAGTGTTGCCTTTCGCGCAACATATTCGCGCATTTTATTAGGAACGCGTGTATATGCATAATATACTCAATTTAATTGTATACGGAAGTAATAATGTAGGTATTTAATATATAAATGATTTAACTATGCCTATTGTAAATATTCCAAGACAATCGTTCTTAAAGAGTAAATACCAGTCGCACGTCGGAATTGACACGAACCATTTTTATCAGACATTCCAATTTTTTTTGTGGATGCTAGTATTCTTGTACAATCTACATGAATTTGATTTGAATGTTTAAGTAATCCTAGTGGAAACTCATCACCGATTGCTTACTCTAACTTTGTTGGTTATATATGTCGCTTCTGCGATCGATATGATGACTAAATCATGAAGGAAGTTTAAACTTAACACTGTAAAATTGAAATGATTCTAAGCACGTAATAACTCTCAAATGTGGGAAGTAAAAACACTCACATAGAACCGGACTCCGTTACGGAAAAGATCATTTCCGAAAACCCAATTAAACTTTAACTTCATTAATGAAAATACCTTATTTTCTTTCCAAATAATGGGGTAGCTATATTGTTCTCGGCCAAGTCGAGCCCCTATTGTGTCTTGAACAATAAAAGGCGTAATTCACTGTTCGGGCAATTGTAAAAGGGACAGTTTTTTTTGTCGTTTTAATTGGAGCACGTCACAAAATATTAAGTACCAAGTCTGAGAGTCCATTTAATTTTTTATGGAGTACCGTTATAAGAGTGACACGACCTTAGTTTTTCCATTAATTTTATTGCTTTTTCAGCGTGGCCTCGTAATTAGTTAGAATGGAAGTTGGAAATTTTAGGCACTTCGGAGCATAAATTATACCCACTACGGATGTATTATTCTTTTTTCAGTTTGATATTTTATTTCATAGTGCCAACTGAATAAATATATTGCCTTAATATACGTAAATAGTATTCTAGTATATAGATGGATAAAAAATGTGGACTTCAGAGAATCAAAGTATTCAAAACAACATATTGAATTTGAAACTACTGGCAAGTACTTATTTGAATACTAGTCACTCATATACCTATGTTCTTATTTGTTTGTATTTTTAAAAGCTAATGGACTTAAAAGCAAGAAGCAAAACGATTCTAATTTATTGAAAAACGAACAAAAATACTAAGAACGGTTGTTAGTAAAACTATCGTACAAGAACGAGAGTTACGGCTTATGCAATGATCATTGAGTATTTTATATGATTTTAACACAAACATGTAATGTTGTGTTTAGACGTGAGTTTTAAGAGTTCTGATGGGACGTCGCTACGTGTCATTCGGTTGGCGTCGCGTCTGATGAGTTGGGACGCCCCTATGAGCCGTTATAGGTAAAAATAAAATAACATTTATATTTTATGATTAACTATCTGGATATTTTTTTTAACCTTGCGTTTTTCATAGGGTCTTTTAAAATCACTCATTTCAGCCCCATAATTCTCTAAGATATTTAAAAAAATTACGAAGAGTCTAACATTAACCACATGGCCATAAAGATAGTAAAGGCAAAATTGGTACAAAGTATGAGATATTATTGCAATTATTTTTCTTTTCAGAATACACTATCTTTTGGGTAGATACATTTGCGCTGCATGTTTGTTGAAATAACACAAAACGCGTATATGTAAAATGAGGTGAAACGTGAACCCTGTGTATATAAGTAAACGGCAGTCTACTTAGAATTACATCTCTCTATTTATTTTAACCAAATAAATACTGTAAAGTGAATAAAAATTATTTTAAAACGAAACGATATTTCAGCTATGGCCTCTTGGTCTTAAGGCTCAATGTGTATCATTTTGTGGATAAGTATAATGTTTATTTCATGCAAGGAAATCCTAGGAAAAAAATCATTTAGTATTAAATCGTACTTAAGGTTTTAAACGTTTAGCAATATTATTTTTTATTTTGTAAAAAAAGGGCAGATCAAGTGCCTGCAGGGATGAATAACTAAATTTTTATTAAAAAAAAAACTACAAGGTTTTTTTATACAACTAAGCTGGCAAACGGGCATTCGGCCCGCTTGATGATAAGCGGCTACCGCGTAGCCTGTAAAAACATGTAAATACCATAGGTATCTCCAACTCTACTCATAGCAGGAACACAACACATGGTTATTTAGCTGTGATCTTCTGTAAATTGGAGGTATTTCAGTAGTCGGACTGTCCCAAGTATAAAAAAATATCTAATGAAATTACCCTACTTGCCCTGCCCTGCTTTTCTTTGAACTCCCTTTCCCCAAGGTATATTTTATTGCTTCAGGAATAAACTTTTAAATGAGATAATCTCTTTGGATCGTTAAATAAATGTCAATAAAACGATTTTTTATAAACCACCTGAATAAGCTTTGATATATTTTCCATTTCTAAGATCTCAGCAATGTTTTTAAATTGTATATTACAAGATATTTAATTTCGATTTTTCTTTCAAAATAATTTATCTAAAAGCCGTAAAACTAGACGGGTGAAGGTATACACGTCTGTCTCCGTATAAGTGTCCTGGCGAAATGCCAGAGTGAGGGTCATGTCCTTCAGGTCATCTCAGTAAGCATAGGATATCTTTTAATAGAAAATCCACCTTCATGCTTGTTATTAACGAGTAATTTCCTTGGACGACGTATTTGAGATAAACCATTTCAAATATACAATGTTCAACTCGTGTTATCGACACATCTGGATTTGCTTTTGCTCAACATTGAATATACTGACTAGAAAATAAGACTTAAATTTCTTTACCAAATCATTTGGTTATTGAACCAACCTGCCAGTTCACTTTTGCCATCCGTATTCTCTTGTTTTTGACGCATTGACATAAATAATTATAGGGTGTATTTCATATTTGTTTCGTTCGACTTCTTTCATTGTGCTATTGAATAATTTTTACAAAAATGGTTCATGGGGCCACATGGAGTTTTTATAAGAGCACGGTGAAGTGACGACACTATGCCTGATGGTAAGCACGGTACAGTCCAAAAACAAAGGCGACCACCGAAAGATAAGGAATCCATCGGTGGCCTGCAAGCCTATAGCTGGATGTACACAGGTTGACTTCAAAAGGTGACAAACCCAAAGGGAGCCACGAGTAGAAGTTTTGAACCTTGTCATTATGTCATATTATTATCATGTCTCAGTGATGCTAATCCTAACGTTAAACTAAAAGGTTGCAGGTCCTATTTCAAACTTCTGTTTAATGAAAATAATTGTTAATTTGGTTTCGGGACGTCTAACATAATAATTATGACAATGTAAATTATTTGATTTATTAATTAATTACAGTGTTTATTTTGATATTATTCGTCAGTAGGAATTATAAAAACAAAATAAAATTCAAATGTATGGGTGGAATATAATTGTCTCAAGTATAAGCTTGTGTAAGTTTCGAAAACCATAAGAGCAGAAACTTTAAATCGACTGTACGTTTTAAAAACTCGTGTATTGTAGTTTAGAGTTGCTTTGTAAAGTCTTTGCGCAAATCTATAATTAGAAGGGGAAAATACGAGTTCCTGTTTAAGGAAGCTTTTTCTCTTTACTGCCAAAAGTCGACGGTTACGTTAATTAAATGGAGTCATTATTATTCAGATAAATAATTCATATTCACCATAATTTATATTTGTAATTTATACAAGTTGTTTCTTGCCCACAAAGCGTAGTGCGTAATACAGAGAAATAAAATAAATTATAGTTAACTTATTAATTATAATTAATAATAACTTGAAAAATTATTTACATAATTATGTGCATAAAAAAATAACAATTTGTCGCTTTGTCATGAGCCATGTTTAATATTAACCATTGCAATTTTAAAATGCTGTGAAAATAGACACTATGAAATCATAAGCCCCCCCCCCCCCCCACCCCCCCCCATACAAATATTTATTTAATTTCTATTTTTAATTAATTATATACATCTTTTATATAACAAAAATTCATAAATTATTATTTATTTATGATTGATTAATTTACTAATTATGTATTTACATACCCTAAGTAGTATATTTTTTAAATATTAGGGATTAAAGTATTAAATTGCCGATTTTTAATATGAACTAGTGTGAATTTATATTTATAATATATAGCTATAACATTTCTTTTTTAATCATCAGTTGTTCATTTGTTTTCCCATATTTGGTTTATTCTTTGACATCGCTGTTTCTGTGTTGTGGTGTAGAGTTTCTATATCAGAGGCATCAGTGACCTTTCATTAAAATGGAGAACGGCATTAATAATAATTACCAGTACTACGACTTATTAAATATATACTTTTCATATAAAAAAGTTTCATATTTTGTATATAAAACGGCAATTTCATTCTTTAACCCCTATTTATTAAAGATGTGAATCTTATTTAAATAAATAAACCCTTAATGTAAACCTGTCCTTACCCTAAGTAAATATGTAAAACACACAATCACAACACACCTGCACAGTCATCGTACATCGATATACACCAAAATCGAGCTTATTTTGTGCACAAGCCATTCAACTTTATTGATATAGAATATTGGAAACAACGGCATCAGCGACACGTTTGAATTCAAAATGCTTTCTCTTTCCTCTCCTATTGCAGATAAGTTTCAACTTTACAACATTGGCGTACGGCTCAATTTCAGGTGCTACACTGATAAAGAGTTTGCTAGGGTCGAGATGCCGATTTGTGAGGCCCCGATACGTTCCGTGTAGTTGGAACACAGCCAACTGCTAGACGTGGCCCCCGAGCTCATAGTTCAGCCGGCCGCAACGTTTTATCTATGCAGAATTGAAAGCTGTGATAATAAAATTGTCTGACCACGTTTGTAAAGGCTGTACTGTTAAGCTATTACTAAGTTATCTGATCAAAACGACCGCTTACACTTTGAGTAATTGAAACAGGCAGTAAGTGTGCTAATGCACTGCGACTTTAATTAAAAATACTAAAACTATATTATTAGCTGTGACCGCTATTTTAAAGATAAAGATACTGTTTTTTTTTTCACGGATTCCTAATTCCTTTTCTAAAAGAAAACATCAGTTATCTCCCAGTGAAAGTCCTGTCAAAATCGGTCAAACCGTTTCGAAGATTGCCCGGAACAAACAGACAGACAGATAAAAATTGGTGTTTTGTTATAATAAGTACCGTATATACTTTCATATGCATTTAGTAAAAAGCTGTCATTTTGATATTACAAACATACACTTCAATTTTAAATAGATAAAGCTCCAAGAGCTTATTTGTTTGAACGCTCTAATCTCTGGAAATACCAATAATATATTAAACTTTAATTTTGCATTTTATACCCTATTTATCGAAAAAAGTTGTAGGCTATATAACTTCACGCTACGACCCAAAGGATTGGAGCAGTTACCATGAACGTCAAACAGTCTGTGGTGGAGAGTTGATCGAATAAATTTAGCCGTGGGGCACCGTTAGTAGTATATATTGGTAAAATTCGTGTTATGAATGAACACTTTTATTGCACTTTTTGGTTCGTGCTTAATCCTACAAGGAATTTTTTTAGCTAACCAGCGGCATAAAGGTCGTCATTCACTTCTCAATCCAGCACCGCATCCTCGCTCGACGTCCACTCGTTGTCGACAGGTGAACGCCGCCAACTAGTTAACATCGCGTGTCGACGAATTGTCGAGT
The DNA here is from genome assembly GCA_033032175.1 of Saturnia japonica. NCBI lineage: Eukaryota > Metazoa > Arthropoda > Insecta > Lepidoptera > Saturniidae > Saturnia > Saturnia japonica. The sequence continues at coordinate 11,997,291 of CM065318.1, forward strand.
AGTTAGTGAGCGATTTTCTTTGGGGTGTACGTGATGTCACGCCGCGCCAACTACGCGTTGTGCTTACATTAACAACTCGCGGTTCACTCGGTACCGGTGTGTTGACAGCTCGCGGTCTACTCGCCGTCCGCATATAGACTGCTTGCGTGCGAGTCGATGCGTGACGTTACGGAGTTGAGAAGTGAGTGCATATATATGGAAATCTAAATCGCATGACACGATGCGGAGCTGGTCGGGTATCGAATTGATAGTGTTGATGATGACCTTTATGGAAAAATATTAAATATTATAGGTATTGCAGATAGAAAAAAAAATACACATAAAAATAAGCAAATAAAAGAAAATACATAACTAGTGTAATAATAAAATATCAATACATAAATACATACACAATACGTATATGTATAAAAATGGTGTATATGTGTTCAGCTGTTTCAGCTGTGTAGAGAAATAGCTTCGTTAAGCGTGTGCTACCGTGGCCTATGAACGCTTGTAATGCCATAGGTATCATCACTAGCGCGTTGCTGACCTTGAACCCAAGTACCACAAGGAGTTCTGGAACCCCGACTCACCGCAGTAACAAAACACAAGGTTATTTGGCTGCGATTTTCAGTATAGTGTTGATATGCCACCAGTACAATACTATTACATATTTTATAATATTATAAAACATATTGTGTTTTATTAAATGTAATGTATAATTTACAATAGAAGTATTTGTGGCTTATCAAACATCAATCGGTTTTTAGTTTCGGGAAATACAAAAATGCAGTGTTCAATTATGAACAAAGTCATTAACGTCGACCGCAAATTGTGCACATTGGGCGGAATGCATTCATAATTATTAATGCACCCTGGAGACGGGGCGGGTACGCGCTTTATACGTGTTCAGAGTTTTAATTCAGACAAAACACGCAGAAATACAGTGGTATTTAATTTTCGTTGTATAATTAATTTTATGGTCGGACTGGTCATTATATTGATCGACCAAGCACTGGTGATGCTTGGTCTATATTCGCATGTTGTCCATAACGTTTTAAATCTCCAGTGATAGAGTTTGGAACTTTGTACGATAACTATATTATGTTCATACTAGTGCGTACGTACGATATTTGCCAATAAACCTCAATACTATAATATTATTCCAAGTTAAACTGTTGTTTATGGAGTTTCATAATATAATCTATTTCCAACAAGCTACATCTTTTTTAAATTATACTAACCCGATAATATAACTACTTGAATAAGGAAAGACAGTTGTTGTTTTTGACAATAACTGGACTCCCATGGATAGTATCGATTCCAATTTGACGTAAATTTTGTGTGACAGAGCCGAAGGGTTAAAACAATTTTGGAATAAAAAATGTAAGGAAAGCGACGACGAGGAAGACCTACCGAAGCTTTTTCTAACAAATGAGGGATAATGTAGGAGACGTGTAATTTCAAGAGTTCAAAAGAACGGCGGAGGACGGGGAATAGGGGCAACTGCTCCACCGACAAGAGCGGACTATTACCTGTTTTACATAAATATTATTCTTACATTCTCATTTCTCCGACGTTTCCGATGCGCGACGGCGTGTTTAAGTGACAAACCTTTATTTTGCGGTCATTCATCTATCTATACAGTACTAACAATACAGTCTCAAATTAAAAGTAAATATAACTTTACCGCGTATTCATTCCCGAGAGAATTTAAATATATTACTTTCAAGTTTCTTTTGTAACTAGTGCCAAAAGGCGCCCTTTTGTGCCAAATTTCAAGATTTTCCGGAAAAAACTGTATGATCTTTGTATCTCTTTACTGCGTTAATTAAGAATCTTGATTTTTTTACAGCAATATGAGGCCAATAGATCTTAGTTTTCAACATTAATTTTAATTTTATACCTCGATCCGTTTTCAAAATATAGGGCCTTGATACGCGGACAGACAGTCAGAAGGACAAGTCAGTGATAAGTGAGGTTCAGGCCGTTCAAAAGTTACACCATCACTGACAGGGGAAAAAATTATATATAAGAATATAGCCACTGAATTTAGACGCAGTGGAAGACATCTGAACCCTCGACGGAGTGGAGGTTGACAAAACATTAGCCTGCTTTTCGCAAAAGTTAGTATACATTTTTATAATAATAATCACCACTCTCGGCGTCTACTCTGACTGGAGAAGCTTTACAATCACAAGTAACAGTCAAGGAATAGGAGAGGAAATTTCTAGTCATCAGTTGGTCGAATCGACATTTCCACACACCAATTCTTCTCGTGGCGAGATTACAAGTTTATACAATATCACAACATAACAAATGGTCGCAGTAAGACGCTCTCTAGTCCCGTGGCCCAAGCACAGTTCAACAAATAATTACAAGAGGTTTTATCAAAGTTATGAAACGTCGTAAGTACGCGTAACGCAAACTGGCAAATTGACCTGCAAGACAATCACAAGTGACCACAATAAGAGGAAATATTCTCTCCCTTGGCCCAACACGCACGTATTTAATCAACTGATAATAATTAACAAGGTAATGTACAAATTACATCGCGAGCTGGTCAAAAAACATAACATCTCAAAAAACCAAACTGTGCGACCGCTTGCGTGAAGTAAGTGGCAGCTGACAGCGCGAAAGTTGTATAGAGACAACTTGTATTGCCAGACCGCGGTTCCGAACAGCAATATATTCTCTCATTTTAATTTGAAAATGGACTGTAAATGTAGAAAATCTAGCGAAAGTATATAGAAGTCGTTATCACCCTCTTCACATTACCACTCATAGATATTCTTCCGTAAAACCATCCTAAATAAGCCGAAAATCTTGATAAATCCTTTAAAACGACCAACACTATACCTCTTTTACCCTAGCTTGCATTTTCAAAATTAAAATGCCAAGATTGAATATAATGCATCTCTCTTCACAACTACCATTTCTTATGTATTAACCTCATCCGGAGTCTGTTGTTACTTATTACATTATTTTTATTATTACAATATTAATCGTATGAGATTGTGGAGATACACTAACTATAACAGAATTATATAAAATAATTGTGTGTACTTATTATGTTCGCACGTAAGAAGTTATATTTTTATGGCTTAACAAAAGAAAAATAAATTCAAAAGTTTTATCCCGCATGCCAACAAAATGATGAAGAATTATTAATGATAATAATGTAAATTCATTTTATTTACTTTAGTTTTTTTATTCTGTAAAAAATAATTTAACGTCTTTTAAGTAGACATTATTTTAAACCAATTACTTTTTTCAAAGTATTTTAAATTACAATTAGTATACGTACAAATTAGTATACGTGAAACTATTTCTATATAATAAAAAAATATCATTAATAATTATTCACATTATTTTCATTGATTGCTAACTTGATCGTGTCGGTCTTCCATCACAATGATGCGCGTTCAACTCTACTAAACGCTCTAAAAGACGTATAACTTCGTTAATTCGAATATCAGGTCGCCTCGTATTTCCACATAGAATCAGTACAGTAAAAAACAAGTAAACAATTCTTTGCAAAACTCGACATTAGACTTACTTTGTTACAATTATTGTGATGATGATAGTAAGCTTAGACTGTAAAATAATTTAATATTATTTAACTTTGAACAATGTTTATCTCAAGTGCGTAGGCGTTATCTAAATAAATTTAAATGCGGCGTTACATTTCTAAGAAATGTTAATCCCAGTGGTCGTATCGTCGGGTTTACGTAGACAAAAGAAAAGGAAACCAGAAAAATACATTACCACCCGAACGCCTTATGTTCTGTTCTTGGATAGGCCGCAATAATGCAGCCTCCATTTGTCAGGATAAACAGACTACGTGAAGAAAAACTGGCTGTTACCTACAAATATTTCGCTAAACTTTCTTGTTTCCACGAAAGGTTTTCAAACTAAAAGCTTCTAATGTTCAAAGATAAATTTATCTACCTAAATCTTTGTTAGAACGATTAATTTTATATTACACATACAGATATGATATCGACGGCCGAGCTTAGCTCGGGGTCTTCAAAAGTAATACACCTACTTATCTAGATATACTTGGATAGTAAAACATTATTTAGATACAAAATTTTGGCGCGATCCTTAAAGTCGTGTCCGACTAACTAAGTACATATTTAAACAAGAATTATTCAATTAATATGCAGTAATATTAATTATATGAACCAATAATTAAAAATAGATTTTTATATAATCTTTGTTGATTGATCTTAAACACAACTTTAATTATATCCATTACATGCTCGCTGAATACTAATCGGCCCTTATAAAACCCAGTAAAAACTATAACCAGATTTAACCCTCAGTTGAAAACAGAATTTTATAGACAACTTTGGTATAACATTTTTGTGTCTATGTTCATTCTTTGTTATTGTTTCTGGAAAATAATATGACCTTTTATGCTGCAGGTAGATATTTTAAAATCATCAATATATCATCTATGTATATTACTCCTGTATTAACTGTTCTGTATACTCTTCAATAAATTTATTTTAGTTTAAAACATAAATCCACACAGCAAAAAACATTTATATTTCCACGACTAACAAATGGAGTTGAACTTTTCGACGAGCCTTTATTAGTGTAAAAGGAAAAACTGGTTTTGGTAAACTGACACGGCCACCCACAGCGAAATTTACACCAAGTGTAGTTCTAAAGTTATCCGTCGCGTGTGGCGGCACTATGGCATTCGCACGCGAATTTAAATTTAGAGCGCTCAACGCTTTAAAAATGTTTGCTTAGTAGTATAGCGACGTTAAAGTTATATCAATATTTATTTATCCATGTTTTCTTTTTATCTCAGGTTATATTATTTAATGATATATGTAGTGTTTTATTTTATAATTAGATAATTAATTTTGAAGTAATTTTAACTATTATATGAAACGTTTACTTTTGAAATAAATTACTGTCAGTCGTGAGTTTATTACCCGACTATGACAAAGCCAAAACGTAGGCTTATATTTTTAAGATATGTACGACTATGTTTGTGGTTACGCATGTTCCACCAGAGCGCCTAAACTACTCATCCGATTTTGATCAATGAGGTGTCAATCGATTGGTTATTACAGTCCGGGTGACATAGAAAGATACTTTTAGAGATACTCGGTAAAAATCCTACCGCTATAAAAAAACGCTACTTGATATCGAAAAGTAATTTGTAACAGGAATATACAACGTTATCGTATCTGATCTATGTAATCAATCTCTCCGCTATCTATCTATATCAATAAAGTTTTATAAATAGACTCGTTATACTCTCACTAAAAGCAATTTGAACACGGTACAAATTTTGTTATCATCATGTTGAAACAAAAGAGATAGGAAATCACAGCGTAAGGCGGAAACTCCTACTGTCAAAAAAGGACAAAAGTTTCTTCTCGCTCACGCCGGTATTAAGTTGAATGTGAACTGAAGGCAATTGACCATGACCACTAATGACGATTGCATGTAAAGAGCGTCAATGCCGTATCTACTTATAAAATATCATAAATCTATATATAATAATGCTTAAAATATTCTTTGTTTTGTTTGTGTGTCAACGTGCTCATCTCTGGAACTATCAGTCAGTTTTGATAAATTTGTATTTTTATCGAGGAGTTATTTATAATAAAATAATGCAACAGCTCTTAGGAGCGTAGCAGTTACAATAAACATCAACCAATCTGGCAATATAAAGGCAAGTAGTTATTAATCACATCTATACATATAAAATGCTTTGTCCTGAATGACTGACGGATCAACGCACTGCCGAAACCGCTGATCGTAGAGACCTGAAACTTGGAGGGTGTGTTCTTTGTATGACGTAGGCATCCGATAAGACACGTTGTTTTTCGAAATTCTACCACTAAGGTGGTGAAATGAAGGGGGCATTGTTTGCATGGGACAACGTGATTCCTTGGTCCAGTATACTTCAAATTTTGCATAAACCTTTTTTAATAGAATTGACGGAATACGTGTTTCTGTATTTTATTAAAATTCATCCCTTAATGACACATGTTAGAAAACTCAATCCGATTTTATTCAAAAAAGGTTGAATTCACTTAAAAACATAAGCAAATACTCTTTAAAATAGGAATGTATCGAAAGTCACCGTCTCATTTGAAAGTTTCTAAGTTTAAAGAGGCTATGCACTTTTAAATAAATTATAAATATACAGGGACATACGAGTTCCAAATTTAAAATAGTAAGGAGTATAAGGACATTTTGGTTATAAATTATACGAACCATTCCATATTCAATAAAAACATTTAAAATCTATACTAACACTAATAATATAATAAAGAGGAAAAATTTTTTGTTGGTTTAAACACGCTAATCTCTAGAACTACCAATCGGATTCGAAAAATTCTTTGTTTTATATGATAGCCAGACTCACGAGGTTGGTTAGGTAAGTAGGTAGGTTAGGAGTATAGGTTATATTATAACATTAGTCTACAGTTTCTAGCTAGAGACAAACATCTTAGCATTCCATGGATTCACCGTGCGGGGGCCGGGTCCATCGTATAGCAGACAGAGGGAACACGAGCAGTCCCCGGGGCTTGAGACCCAGGTGTAGGTTTAAGGGGCCCCCTTATGATGCACATCAGCGCTCACCTTGACTGCCCACGATGCCCTCCCTGCCAAGCCAGATTTGGTAAGAGTCTTTTAATGCTGCTTTAGATACCCGTTCTAAAATAGAACTTACTGCAGTTCTCGACAGGCCGAGGTCTTTTAACAACTTATAGAGAGAATTCGCTGGAATACCTCTCGCTCCAACTTCCACCTCATATAAGTAAACCGCATAGCCGTTCTTAGTTAACTCGTTACATAGATAGTAATGTTTATTATTTTTTCTTTTTTTTAAATATTGGTTTTTGTTACGTAAGTCGAAGCCCTCGCGAACTGCTTTAGCCGCAAGCGCTGGCTAAAGGTTAATGATACGTCAATACAATGTTCTACAAAAATATTGGCCATTAGTATACATATATAAAAAAAAGTCAGCGATAAGGCATTTTGCACATTTTTTTGTTGAAGATTAAAAATTATCTTTTGAGCATTATTTTTAAGCATGGCTTATTAATCATTACGAACAAAGGTGACTTCATCATAAAGAAAATGTTTAATGAAGATAAACTTCGTCTTTTACAGCATTTTATTTGGAAGCATAGTTTGAGAACTGTCTTGTTAACCTAGTGGTCGTAAACGCGACTGCTATAAACGAGGTCCTGGCTTCGAATCCCAGGTCGAGCAAAGTGTTATTGGGTTTTTCCTATGAAATTCTCAGTAGCAGCTCGGAGTTTTGTTTCGTGCCCGATTAATGGCAATAGGCTCGCCCCCTATTACATGGGACCTGAAAACATACTCGGCGAACTGTAGGTGTACATTAGTACACCTCTCCCTAACCCTTCGGGGAATACAGGCGTGGTGGTATGGATGGTATAGTTTGAGAGATAATACATAATTAAAATAATTCAACACTCGACTCGAGCCGTGCGATGCCGCGATGTGATCATCTGGCCGCCCGATAAAATATTGTCTTTAATGAAGTATTATAAATAATCAATCAGTGATTTCTTCTTAATTATATGCGGTTGAAACTGCGGGGCACAGCTAGTATACATATATATGACAAAGGCATGTACTTCTGAGCTCTTTGCTTTTCAAAACAATAAATGTTTATGTGTAAATGTTTGTTATTGTTATTATCAGCATTAATGACAGTTGTGCTAGTATAGTTAGTTATTTACATTTTTTATAACTTCTACAGGTTTCTAAACGTGATGACTTGTTATTGGGTGACAGATCCATTGCTGTTTTTAATTTGATAATGTAGCTGTTAGTCATTAATAAATAAATAAAATACTTTGAAATGTAATTGGTGAAAATCCTACCGCTATAAAAACGATACATTTTGATATCGAAAACTAATTTGCGACTGAAATATACAACGTTATCGTATTTGAATTTTCTCTCAACACTGTAATAAATCTCATCCTGTACATAGTACTCGATACACATTATTCACGCCATGGAACCTCGCGAACCAATATTCGCTCAGCAGAAATTATTATAAAAATCAAATTTTTACTCGATATAGTACTGGTAATGTATTCATACGCGTATCCCACATGTTATGCCGATGCACGGGCCGCGAATTTTCGAGGGCAGCCAATTTTCCACAACGTGATGAGAATAACGAGAATTATTCGCTAAATGCGTCGCTTGGCAACAGTCAGGGCACTTTCGAATGATTAGTCTTCACTATAGTGGATATTATACAAAGAACAACCTACGTACTAACTAAGTTCCCTTAAAGAAAAAAAATATGACTCCAATTACGCGCGCCAATTATGATTCTACTGATTTCCTGCTTTAATTACATCCAATTGTTTATATTTATTAAAAAAACACCTTCAGTTATAATATCATTATTTTGATTATATAGTAAAACTAGCTTTGCTCCACGGTTTCACCCGTATAAAGATAATTCAAGCCTGGATCGTTGTTCTCACTTCCCGTACCTGCCTACAGTTTGTCACATTACTAGATGTTCAAGTTTACTGCTCCACTGCTTAAGGTCGAAGCGTGAAGTTATATAGCCTATAAGCTTCTTCAATAAATAGGCTATAAAAAAACAAAATAAAAAATAGTATAAATTTCACTACAGAGCAACTAAACATTGTGAGGATTTCCACCCTTTTTAACACGCTTTTATTTATTATTAACTTCATTGTAACTAACAAACAATGTAATCAAATCTCAGAAGTCAACTTTAACCTACTTCTGATTGTCTTATCGAAATGAAACTTTGTAGGTTTATGTTATTCCGATGACAACACTATAATTTGGTATCTTGGAGCGAATCTGACGATGGAGACAGGAGGGAGATAGTAGAACTCCTCAGTGGCTACTAGCAAACCCGTCGAGTTTAGGCTCATATGATTTGTTTTCACGAGCCCAACAGATTGAGCTTGGTATCAAGTGTCTAGTAATGGAGCCAGGAGATGTTTTATAATTTTTAGTGCGTGAGAATGGTGTGTTTTTTAGTTTTTTAAATTATAATAGGTCTTTACCTATGAAATTGCCGTTTTGCAGTACTGGCCATTTCAAATCAAAATAATTTTTGTTTGGCTAAGAATTCTAATTTCAAATTAATTTTATTTTAAAAACATGGAATTCTTTTTCCGAAAGTAGTCATTTGTTTATTGATTAGTGATACATTTTCATCGCATTTCAATCTTTTTTGTCATCATGGATACGTTAAAAATTCGAGTAATTATGGAATATGAGTACCGTCGTGGCAGCAACGCGGCACAAGCGGCACGCAACATCAACGACGTTTACGGAGCTAACACTACAAACCAACGCACCACCTGTTATTGGTTTGCTCGCTTCCGTTCTGGGAATTTCGACGTGAAAAATGAACCTCGCGGTCGTCCGAAGACTTTGGTCGACAATGACGAATTAAAGGCGATTGTGGAAGCTGATGATACACAATCTACGGCTGAATTAGCAGCAGCTTTCTACGTTAGCGTCAAAACAATATTGCTCCATTTGCGTCAAATTGGCAAGGTAAAAAAGCTTGACAAATGGGTGCCCCACGAACTCAATGATCGCCAGCGCGAAGTACGCGTCGAGACGTGCCTTGTACTGCTCAACAGACACACAATTAAAGGAATTTTGAACAGCATTGTTACCTGCGATGAAAAATGGATTCTGTTGGTTGGATCCTGGTTCAGAACCTAAATAATGCCCTAAACGAAAACTTACCCCTAGAAAAGTGATGGTCACTGTTTGGTGGTCTAGCGCCGGTATGATTCATCACAGCTTCTTACCAAACGGGGTGATCATTACTGCAGATGTGTACTGTGAAGAACTGAACACAATGATGGAGAAACTGGCACATCTCCAACCAGCATTGGTCAATCGCTCGTCTCCGCTGTTCCTGCACGACAACGCGCAACCTCATACCGCACAGTAGACGGTCTCCAAGATGCAAGAACTGGGGTTGGAAGTTCTCCGTCATCCGCCCTACTCACCAGACCTTGCGCCTACATACTACTACTTTTTCCAGATTTTTGATAACTCCTTAGCGGGAAAAAAATTCAATACCCGAGAGGCAGTACAAAATGCCTTTGAAGAATTTGTTGCCTCCCGTCCAGCTGATTTCTTTAAGAAGAGCATCAATAAAATGCCACTGCACTGGCAAAGATGCATTGATTGCATGGGTGATTACTTCGAATAATACAAATAAAAAATACATGAACAAATTTTTTCATACAAAACGGCAATTTCATAGGTAAAGACCTAATATACTTTTATTTAAGTTAAACTTCTTATGCGGCGATTCGGTAATTCAACGAGAGATGAGAGTGAAATTTCAAGGACGCGTCATATTTAGGCACATTTCGGTACACGAGGGGTTAAGGTAAAGGATTAAGGTTCTGTCTGAAATAAAAAGACAGCTATACATATAATACACAGTTTAGGATAGCCTATTAACGCGGATAGCTGCGTTTTCATTTATAAGAAACTTTACTTCTATCACGTACACGTACTGCACACGCAATTTTTATCATTATTATTTCATCTTTACTACTTATATACATAAATTCACGTGTATTTTGAGCAACGATAACACATATTTTCCTGATTTTCTTGTAATGAAGATTTATTAAAATATTATTTCGAAGTCTGTTTTCAGTCTTCATAATGGTCCATCCATTTCTTTAAATTGGAACTAAACATTTTCCTGTTACAAAAAGGGGACAGTTTTCAATAAGGTTTAGAAAACGGATAATCCTATACTAAGCTCTTAAGCTTTTGAGTAATCAATTAGTTAAAGGACGGACTTTTTTAGATTATAATTGACTAATTGGGATCCATTGCTTTTAATTATCTTAATTAGTATAATTTAACCTTTTTGTACAAAAATATTTAAATTTTTTAGTATTGTTTCTATCATTGTTGTGTCTGTTGGTTATTAATGACTAGTATTTTATAAATTTTTAATGATTTATATTCTCTTACTGGGTGGTACGCACGACAAATGTGTCCAACTGGATCACGGCCACCATACACCAAGTATAACAACCATAGTGACACGGGCTCCGAGATCAGTTGGTGTACATTCAGTAATCAAGCGGGGCGGTAGGAATCTAACCGAGTGGATCGCAACCACCATGGTGGTAAAACCAACATTGACTCTCTTTCGGTTTGTCGGGCTTCGAGATCAGCCAGCGATAACCGGCGAAGGGTTACTGATCTTTCAGTGGTCAGCGTTGTTTTTTTATTGTACTATGCCCATCATCGGGCAGAGTTCCGTTACTTTGCAGTGATACCACAAAATATCGCGGCTAAATATACTAATAACCTATACTATACTAAACTAATAGGCTAAATAACCTTGTGTTGTGTTGCGCTGAGCCTTAGGCTACGGTAGCCGCTTACCATCAGGCGGGCCGTATGCTCGTTTGCCACGTTTGTAGTATTAAAAAAAAACAATAAAAAAGTTTTATTTCCTTTTACTTATGATATATCTTATTGTAAAAGTGGATGACGTGTCACAGAGATTATTTCAAGAGATGTTGGTTTAATAAATAAATTATCCGATTAATTCAACTTTTGCAATTTACTATGTTACGAATCCCTTTTCATTCTACTAAATTTCATTTAAATCTATTTTTTAACAAATTCAAATAAAACAAACAAATAAATCATTTTAACCCAACTGAAACTCCTAGATTATTACTATTCATGGAATTCTAGATTTCAGTTATTATTTATGTTAGCGTAAAATAGCGAAATATTTCTCCATCTATTAATTAATGTTTCTCCTAACAAATGCGTGTTGTTATTGCTAGGATTACAGCGTAATATATTATAATGTTATTTGCTGTTCTTCGTTTGGAATGCTATGATATAACGCGACTTTGCCACAACTGATTTCTAGATTAATTGGATGGCATTTCGTTAAAATTTATTTCTTATATAAATACATGTAAACTAATAATAAAGCTCAAAAGTACTTTGGGCTGTGCGTCAGCCAGTTAATTATCCTTATAGATTATAATACTTATTTTGATTAATTTGAAATAATCATTGTGGATTTCTCGGCGTTAAAAATCGGGAATATATCGTGCCTATATGCATTGCCGCGTGAAGGGGCCTTTGCCCGTCAGTTGGGCATTTACTGGCTCTCATTATTATTTGTTGTAAATATTGAAAGTATCTTTTGGAAATTCTAGAAACACAGGTTTAATTATAAAGATATTATTTTCTAATTCAATAATTGCTAGAATTTTAAGAAAATTGTCACGTAATTTCACCACTCTCTTGTCACTCGAACAGCGGTGACGGAGGGATTGAATCAACACAACCACATTTACAAAAGCAGTTAAAGAAATTAATTTCTCGCCGGTGAAAATTAAAATCGGCTTGTTCTGCGTACTGGTTCCGTAGACTCTACACGTAGGTACAGAGTAACTCGATTTGAATAAATAATGTGTGAGTACGTGTTACCAAACAGAATTATCGCGCGTTCATCTAAATAACACTCGTGTAATTTAACTAAATTCAGTTAGAGCCACACCGCGAGATGTGCGACGTGTGGTCTGATGTTTTACAACCCATATTTTGTACAGCAATTATAATTTAAAGAAAGAAAAAGATTTATTGTCACAATTAATAATTGAAAAAAAAAAATACAGGAAAAATAATATAAAGAAACACATTATTGTTACGACCTGTTACAACCCGATTAAAAAGATAGAGAAAACCTGTTCCCGAAATATCTCGAAGCAACTACAAATTTTTCATGACATCGAAATAATGTTCGCGTGTAAACAACCGCGGCGCATGTTTGTGTAAACATCGCATTGAAAGTAAACATCAAGAAAAGTCGCGACGCTTCACGATGTTTCTGCGGTCGTTTAGTGTAGGTATATAAGCGACACAGGCGCGGCGCCGAGACAGTTCAGTTTTGAATTACAAAGCGATAACAACGAGCGATAAAAGGAAGCGAAACCACAGTGTAATAAATAACAGTGATTTGAGTTCGTGTAATTTGTAACTGTGTGGAATTGAAATTAATCTTCTTCACGTCAATTATAGGCATTTATAATACTCACGGGTGTAACATTGTTATAATTTAAACGAGCACGGTGAACGGACAAAAAAGACAAAAAGTGGTCACGCTAATTAATATTCCCGGGCAAGTGGTATGGCTGTTATTTTATAGGCAAGGTTTTAACTCTAACGGAGCTCGCGTGATAAAAATCATAGAGTTTGTAAGTCAGAAGTGACAAATCAAAACTATGTATATATTTCAACTTAAACAAGACAATTTTTAACAATAAAGAAAACCATCTTCAATTATTTTGAGGATTTCCCTGGTGTATCTTCGAAGTCTAAGGTCCAATGCCAATGAAATTAAAATAAGACTAGCCTTGAGGTATCAACTTTCCAACGAAATAAGAATCATCTTAAATCAATTCATAAACAAAGAAGTTATGTCTTAATATCCATATATATATAAATATTCGAATTGAGAATCTACTCATTTTGTTGAAGTCGTTTAAAAAAAATGATTTGGTACTTTGGTGACTGGTATGGTATGCTGTGGTACTGACTGATAAAATAAATGAAAGCATAAAGTTTCACATTATAAAATAAATATAATATGTTTATCTCTAAGAAGTTGGAAAGTTGTTGAAGTTACAAAACATGTTTCTATTTCCTATCCCCGCAGATTCACCAACGTTAAATTTGGATTGTACATGCCTTTTCCATACATATGATATCTACTTGCCTACGTATTACCAGATTGGTTGACATTAGTGATCACTGCTTCACTCCCAAAGGTCGTAGCGTGTTGTTAGCCTATAAGCTCCCTACTTATATAGGTTATAAATAAGAAAAATCTGTCTGACATCCAAATATTAGAGCGTTCAAACACACAAACAAAAGAGATATACAATATTCAACTCACGGGAAATTCACGCGGCAATGCATATATGCACGATATATTACCGATTTTTAACGCCGAGAAATCCACAATGATTATTTCAAATTAATCAAAATAAGTATTATTATCTATAAGGATAATTAACTGGCGGACGCACAGCCCAAAGTACTGGGGGCTAAGTCCATAAAAATTTGCTTCTAGGTTTCTTTTACACGGTAGGTGAGCACTATAGAAGGATTTTTGAAGTTCAACCCCTAAGGTGGTGAAAAAGGGGATAGCAATTTAGTTAATAATGGGGCATAACTATGACGCGAGCAAAACCGCGGGCACAGCGCTAGACTTTTTATAAATAAATATATAAGTGTAAGATATAAAGACTAAATTAAAATTAAACATTTATTCAAGTGTTTAAAATGTTAGCAGCCACTCGAGCCTGCTCGCATTATTTACCTTTACCTTCTTATAGCAACAACAAAAATAAATTAACACAAAAGTGTCAACCCGGTCAAACGCACAGCTAAAGGGCGCCGTCCGAGGACGAGCCAAATTAAATGAAACGGAAAAGTGAATAAAAGGTGAAAACGCGACACAAAAAATCCTTAACTCCTCACGGTAAAGGAAAAATTGCTTAAGTTATTTTCCTTTAATTAATAATGACTCGACCCGGCCGCGGCATCGTGGCAATGGTATTGAATATCGGTAATTACAATTACCTTTTCACTCTTTAATTATCAATGTATAGGAAATGCCCGTTTTGTTTCTGTGACGGGAATAAATTGCTAAAAAAGCTTTAAATTATACGATCTGGAGCGGAAGTGTGATCAAACACACATTTTGAAATATTTTTGTGTCATTAAAATAATTATTGTAAAAATAGTATGTATACATACTTCTTTCTTAATTTTCCACGATAATACTTAAAAAGCAGATATCTATTTACAAAATTATTGAATTTTTATTTTATCATTATTTTCTATTTTATTATAACTAAAACTAGCCATTAAGAAGTCATTATTTTCGTCTTATGATTTTATTTTTACTCATATTATGGACAAATACAGCTTATCAATAACGGAATGACATACTTCCAGTGTACAAAATTTCACCAAAACCGTTTGAGAATTAATACAATTATAATTTTTTGGAGATTTTTTTTTCGATTTGTAAAAGTATTATTGACAATTCTTATAGTTTATCAATTATGCAATGATATATACTTCCCGTGTACAATATTTTATCAAAATCGGTTGTTTTTATTTATGGTTCCTAAAAGTACTATTGACAATTCATATAGCCTATCATTTTAGCTATGTATGACCATAAGCTTCCCGTGTGTACAATTTCATAAGAATGGGTCAAGTCGAGGCGCCTACCTCGAATACGAGGTTACTTTGTGCATATTCCGACTCTACTGTAGCCTGAGCATTTTATACACGAGCTACTATCATTCGCTAACGATCTGTAAAGACTAACAGCTAACACTAACAGTCTAACAAAAAAAACTATGTTACTAAGAAAAAAATGTGTGTGTGTACGTTATACTTCTAGGTTGAATTTATACTTGTTTGACATAAATCAAAACGATAATTAATTTATTCCTTTAAAATATCATAAAAGGGTTGGAGTAAAAAATAAAATAATAATACAATTATTATTTATTAATTTTATTAATAAAAAAAAATATTTATCAAAGAAATAACCAGAACAAAATATAATCGAGTGTTTTGATATAATATGTCAATTCCATACATTTTTTCGATATCTAGTAACGTTAACGATTGTAGAAAGGTTACTTGGCAATGCCCCAGGTCAGATTGTGGAAAACTATAGGTCAATCTAGGTAACGAATAAAAAGAAGTACAAGTAAAAAACTACCTTTAAAACCATATCAGATCCCAGAGTCATAGTTGCAAATCTCGTTGCGTATAACGTTTACCTTATCACATCTCGCGGTGTGTAGCATCTATCCGCTTATCTTGACAAATGTTTCACGTATTACGCCCAACCCGTGTGTTCCGAAGAATAATAAGACATTTGTTTAGCCAATGTGTTCCCTTTTTATTTGTGTCTACGTATTTTTCCATGAAATACGAACACAATATTATCCTTACCGGCGTCTCTCTTATAGGCACAATCATTTTGATAGACGTTATATTTTTGTCTGACTTGGTAAACCGTTTGTTGTTGACGTTTGAAATTATGCGGGAGCGACTGGATCTTTCTGTGTACGAGATAAGATTTTTTTTTCTATTTAAGTTTTCTTTTACATTTTTATGCAAACTAAACATGTATTATCCTTTGTAAATTATTTTGTATTAGTTTTTGTGCGTTGTTATACGGCACCAGGATATGTGAAAAGTATATTATTGTAAAATGAATCCTAAAAGACATCAGGCAATTTCTATACATTGTTGGTCTAAAGAAAAGTTGTGTGGCCAGCCAGACCCAAGAGTATTTTCAATAGCTAGCTCATACAAAGACCTTAAATAATCCTAGATCTAGCCGCACAAGTTTTTTTAAAGATAATAATGCCTTATATAGTATGTCCTTTATATTAGGTCCTTACATATGAAATTGGCGTTTTATATAGAAAAAGTAAAATGAAAAATATATTTAGAGAATATACACTTAATCAAACGAAGTATGTACCATTATAGTCTATGCACTTACGTTATTTTATAGGTAGTTCATTGATAACATTGCTTTAAAAAAATGTGAGATCGAGAATCAATAAAATCTTTGAAGGCGGTTTGGACAGCCTCATTGGAATTGAATTTTTTTCCTTGCAAGAAATTGTCCAAATTACGAAAAAAATCGTAATCTGTTGGAGCAAGGTCCGGGAAGTATGGTGGGTTTCGGAGACACTCCAACCCCAGTTCCTCTAATTTTGCAACCGTCTGTCATGAAGTATGGGGTCTAGCGATGTCCTGAGGTAGCAGTGGGCTAAAGAGATTGACCAGTCGTGGTTGTTTAACGGCTAGCTTTTCCATCATGTTTTGTAATTGTTGATAGTACAGATCTGCCGTTATCATCTGGTCAGATCTTAGGAAGCTGTAGTGTATGACACCAACACTGGTCCATCAAACACACAGCAGTACTTTTTGCTGAGTCAACTTTCGCTTGGGAATGGATTTGGCCGGTTCTCTTGTGTTCAACCACTGTAATGAGTATTTTCGATTGTCGTAATGGATCCATTTCTCGTCACAAGTAACACCGATTCGATTTAAAATACTCTCATTATTGTGACGACTGAGTAATGTAACGCAGCACTCAATGCGTGTTTGTTGGTGTACTTCAGTCAATTCATGCGGTACCCATTTCTCGAGCTTTTTCACTTTTCCAATTAGTTTCAAGTAAATTAAAATTGTTTTATCGTTCACACCGAAGCCTGCCACTAACTCCGATCCCCTTTCACGATCATCTATAATTCTTCATTATCAACTAGGGTCACCGGCCATCCACGGAGTTTG
Source organism: Saturnia japonica (assembly GCA_033032175.1). Classification (NCBI taxonomy): domain Eukaryota; kingdom Metazoa; phylum Arthropoda; class Insecta; order Lepidoptera; family Saturniidae; genus Saturnia; species Saturnia japonica. Next base: position 12,014,709 of record CM065318.1, read on the forward strand.
TTGCGTAGGTCCAAATTTCCCAAATTAAAACAAATAAATAAATTCTAAACACAAATACACAAGCTTAAATTTGAATTTGGAGTTCCTAACGAAACGCCAGTTATTTGAGATCAAAGGGGTCAGTTAAACAAAACGCCAATTTCATATGTAAGAATGAAATATAATTAAATTTCTTGACTATACAATGTTTTCAAATGTAAATGTAACATAGGCTGCTATGAGAAACGTTAAATTTCATTTTGTGTCTAAAGATAACAAAATAAAACATCTTTATCTAATTTAATGTTGAATTAATAATATCAGTGTTAGGGTTAATCATTTCTATGTAACTCTTAATGGAGATACAGTCACGAAGACACAGATATCTGGACCAGTCGCTTTAGTCGGAATCATTGAGAAGTTCATAATTATTTCTTGTATTTTTTATGATATAGGTATATTTTTAGCAATTGACCGTGATCGCACTTGATGTAAAATAATGATATGAAAAAAGATGGTAACACGTTAAGCCTTTTGTGGTGGAACTGGCTCTCAAGTGCAGCTACCGAGAAACACGGTTTTCGGCGTCACATTTAGTCAGATCAGGATGTTATCTAGACAGGCAAAAATGAGAAAATGCGTAACTACAGTATTATATTGGTGTTTTTCGGGGTGACAGCACCCGCCATAGTCGAACGCTTAGGCATATCACGTACCAGGATCGGACGGTGTATATCCATTAATCAAAAGGGTGATAGATACCATCATGCGCATTGTAATAAACCCGTCACAGTGTCTTTCATTTGGTTTATCACGTTTTGGTATCAGTCATTGTATCATTGTATTGCTCAGTCGGTAGCGTGTACGGACTCCGCGTCGATCGACGTGAGTTCGAATCCCTGCAATGAGACTGAGCTTGGCTTGCGAAACCGTAGCATGGTGGTAGGGCTTTTTCTAATGCCCGCCTGGCTATTTACCACCCTGTAGTTGAAAATCCGTCACCAAACACCAATAGGTGTGTTCTGGCAGCTGCACTTGAGAGCCAGCCTTCCACTAGATGAGGTTGTAGCCACAACGCTAAACCTATGACGACAAAAATTTACAACTGCCGAGGCGCTTGCAGATAGGTAAGACAGGGGTGACCGTCGACAGATTGCCGATTTCTCGGTGTTCGCCGTTGTGTTTGAGTTGTACTGTCTGCTATCTAATTACTTACTATCAGGCACAGTGCTGTCACTTTACCTTCCTACTAAGAAAAAAAAATTGGTATCTTCATTATATTTTCATTCATCGGAAGCTCAGGCTTATTGTATATTATTTATGAAAATACGGTTCTTGTATTAACGTACCAAAGTAAGTCTTCATTTATTCCTTACATTAAAATACTCTTAGCAATGTATTAATTTGAAAATGTGGACCCTCGTAAATCCTCGCCAGGGACAAACCAACATATTCAAATCCGAAACGGGTTATCTCAGAGTTTTGAAACTATATCGTAACTTTGTTAAACAAAATTAGTTTCTAGTTGCCAATGTTTCTGATATTTATTAAATTATTTTATTGCACTCACTTACAAAACAGTTAACACTCTCAAATAGAATTGATATGACGTAAGAACAAATATTTCAAGATACGCTGTGCCCCACGGTGTCACCCGTGTTTTTATTTGTCTAACTCTCCACCGCACCTCGTCCAACTCAGCCGTGTAGCCTATCATTGTACTCACTACAGTTTCCAGATCGCTTAACGTTTCATGGTTACTGCTCCGTTATTTAGAGTCATAGCGTGAAGAGATTAGCATGTTCAAACAAACAAACAATCTCTTGAGCTGAAGATAAACATATTAGCATTCCATGGTTTCACCGTGCGGGTGCCCGGTCCATCGTATGGGAGAGAGAGGGAAACACGAGCAGACTCCGTGACTTGTGACCTAGGTGTAGGTTTAATGGGACCCTTATGATGCACATCAGCGCATAATCCAGATTTGGTAAGAGCCTGCTAATGCTGCTTTAGATACCCGTTCTATTATGGAATTTACTGCTTTTCTCGACAGGCCGAGGTCTTTTAGCAAGTTATAGAGAGGTTTCGCTGGAATGCCTCTATTGGATTTGATGTAAATGTGTCCAATAAAATATCGTAAAATATTAACATCATCCATACATAATAATTACCCACATATTTAATTAATATGAAAGCTGTAGATACTTATGTAATAGATATATCAAAAAACACCCCGTTTTTAACCAATTTCAAAAAAAGACGGGATGTTACTCAATTTGATTTTTTTTAAATGGTAGTTTAGCCGTAACCTCTTTGCTTGTGAATCGATTTGGATGTTTCTTTTTTTTTTTTTGATACGGGATATCTCAAGGGTGGTCCCATTTTAATTTAATTGGACCTTCAACTTCGAAGATACACCAAGAAACTCTCCGAAATTAATAAAGTAGGTTTTCTTTTTTGTTAAAAAGTGTCTTGTTGAGTACGGATTTCACACAAAATTATCGCCGAAGAAAACTATAATGAGTCACTTTAGAAGGATGATATTAATATTACACATCCTTCTGGGATAAGTAACACTACAAAACGCAAACTAAATAAGTGTTTTCACCAACGTAACGATGACGATAGGTTGTTTGTTAGAAATGTATAATTACTAAATAGTTTAAAAGACTATATACAGAATCGGACAACAAGGAATTATTATCGTTACCTAGTAATATCGTTTATATGCAATATTGAGTAAGTAGATTAATGATAATTAGTGCCTAAGCAATTGAACCTGTCTGTCAATGTAACACTATGGAATAATTTAACGTTATCAGCTTAAGCGTACGGACAACTTGACGTGCTTGTAAATTATGCATAATATTGTATATTACTAGCGTACATTAACGTTTAATAAAGTCTATTTTGTACATTATGATACAGATCTTTAATAAATATTTTTATGTACTAATTTACTTTAACAAGAAATAAATGAGAAATTATAGTAAAGTTTCTCTTCGTTGAAAATAACAAACGTATTACAAATATGGAAAATTATATAAGTACCTAAAATATATTAGATTTTTCCATATTCCATTCTCCGCGCTCTTCTCGCTGTATTGAAAATGAAATCACCTATCTAGGTAAACTTGAAAAGTAAACAATGATATAAAAAACAAAATTTAATATAAATAGATTCGTTTCCCTAGGAACCAGTTACATACTACCAATACAAATCTATGTCTAAACAAAAAATTAAATTAAAGTGTTTGTTAGTAATATCTAAATAACTTTTTGCTAAATGCATATACTTTATATATAGAAAAAAAAAACAATTTTTCAAATTTTTATCAGTCAGTCTGCCTGTTTGTTCCGGCTAATCTCCAAAACGGTTGGACCTATTTTGATGGAACTTTCACTGGCTGATAACTGATATTATAAAAAGTAATTTAGGCTACTTTTATATAAGAAAATAATTAGGGTTCCGCGCAAATAAAATAAATGTCTATATGTGTAAAATGTATTAAAAAGTCCAAGAATTCGCATCCTCAATTAATAGTAGAATTTTGTACAATTTCCTAATATTATTTGAAGGCGTTTTATATATATCGATGGAACCTATCGCAAAACGTATCTATCACGAAGGGCTACATGTGCAATTCAGTTGGAGGTCGTGGGAGCTATGAATAATTTGGGTGTAACCAAAGGCCGTGCCAGTCTGCGACATCTGCCCCTGCCGTTCTCATGACATCCACCTAACGAAACTTTGTTACGATCTAATAAATCTGACTGCTTTGTAGAGGAGTATCCTAAGTCGACCAGTAGTTATAATAAAGTGTAAGCTTATACTTGTTTTTTTTTTGTTTTGTTTTCTTTGGAGTTAATTTATTCACCATCGTAAGTTATAAAGAAAAACTTTTAGCTCTTAAAGTTTTAAACTTTTTTTACCAATTTTCTTTACAGAAATATTATTAACATTAACGCTAAGTTTTATTATCTCTCAATATAATAATTGTTTCTAAATATTAAAGAATTTGGTTATTATTACGTATTAAAATGTTTTTTGCTTTGATCTTAACTATTTTTTATATAAATAGACATAATTTCCTTGTGAGAACATAGCATGAAAATATTTTGTGGTCAGGCGACTGTATAATACGTATATTAATATCCTTTATTAATTATAGTTCTATTATACATAATAATCGTCATGAAATTAAAAGATGTGGCAATTCTATAATTTGTAATAGTAATGGTGAAATATATGCACCAATCACATGAATCTACGTACCTATAGCATGAACAATATTTCGACAATGTATGAATTGTGTATATATTTTAATTCTGAATTTAAAAAATAGTAAAGCTATACTATTATCACGGAGAATAGAGGTAAGTAGTTCCTATACATGAAAAAAATTCCATTGAAATGCGTCACATTGGGTGGCGCTGCGGTAGCAAATGCATAAATTTTAAAGATAGCGCCAAAAGTTATTATTGTTTAATTTTCGCCCAAATGGACAACTTTTAACTCCACAAACTTTTAACATTATTGTTCGATTCAACAGTAAAAACTATCAAATCATGCAAAATTATCTTATCTCTTGATGCGCTAGCATCTTGTTGGATTTTTGAATTATAATTTGTGTCCTCCATATAAGATTTTTTTCCTTGCCCTCGATCCTCCATAGCTATTATTAACTATTTTATAGCATAGTTTCTTAAACTTATTTGACCCACCGCTGCCCACTTTACAATTTGCAAACGCGGTTGAATATCTTGTTTAAAATCACTTATTAATAATCCTAAATCAGCGGGGCTCGAAGTATCGACCACTCGTACTGTCCATACAACAATGTATACAAATCTGGTCGTCACACCGCTAGACTAATTCGACGACGATCACAGTTGTGAAAATCAGGACTTGCAATAATCGAGTGTTCTTTCTCATTCCTTCGCAGGTAAAACCTATAGATGTATGTGTTTGTCTCTTTTTAGTGTCGATTTTTTGTTTCATCGAGTTTCAAAATCACAACGGTACTAAAGAAGTTTTCACATGAAAAAATTCTAGCGCACCTCAAAAATAGAATTGTGTTAACAAAATCTTGTTACATCTTGACTCAACGACTATTACTTGCAATATCGCTTCTAGTACGTTGGTACATATACTTCAGTGATCAATTGTGGTAAATCCGTCGTATGAGGAAATGGAGTCCTATTCGAGAATCCAATTGGAAATACACTGTTTACCAAATGCAGATTGTAGTTTATTTGGAATTTTCATTAACTTTATAAATTATTAGAACATTATGTTAACGTAGGAGGTTTATATAATGTCGTCGGTGATATTGTAATATGTTCTATGCCAAAAACAGGGCCTCAATAAAATTATTCTTTGCAAAATGTTATATGTATAGTTATTTTCAAATTACATACATATTTAAGATTAATTTGTATAACACTATACAGACTTTACTATTTTTTATTCGTTATAGATTTAGCGTTTGACCTCAATCTCATCTGATGTTAAGTGACGATGTGGCCCAAGATAGCAACACGACCGGCCTAGTAGAATTAAGAATATAACAGCATTATATGCATATCACACACCCAGCGAATAGTTAAAAAAGTTTTCTCTCTCTCCTGTAAAATGAGTTCATAGTAACATAGCCCGTTTTGCAGTATTATCGACGATAAGTTTTCTAATCAAAACTGATAGCATTCAATTAACTAGATACCACGGTACTTACAAACAATAGCTCTTACAATACGCCAAATTCATATCGTTGTGCGTAGTAACTATTGAAATGATGCTAGTTTGTGTGAACAAAACAGTATTGCGGACTTCTAAACTTTACCCTATTAATAGGAAAAATATTTTATACAAACCAGTGATCAAATAAATGTTATAAATGTAGCTTAAAAATACATAAATGGCGAATAATAAAGAGAAAGAAATTGTATCAATATATTCTGTGTATGATGTTTCGATTAGTTATTAAATAAAAATCTTAATTACTAACATAAAATACGATGTTATTACTAATAAAATATTGAATTTATTTATACGTGTATCAGTGCGTGAATTATTGTATTTTGAGAGAGAAAAAAAGATCACACAACTTGTGAAAGAAGGTAAATAATTTATTCAGCACTGTATTACTTTGACAATAACAGAATATGCTAATCAACGCAAAAATATACAGTACAACAGTTGATACAAAAAGTCCACTATTTATTCGTCTATCAAATTATATTTTAACCTTGAGAGGTAGTTTTGTTTATTAGTTCTACATTTAAACATAAAGTAGATTTTATGACGATATAAATTCAATCTCCTTTTTAAAAAGGACTTTTTACATTAATTTATTTTAATATAAATAGCAAAACTTACCAAGAGCGACCTATGTATGCGCTATAGGATTCTGCAGCATTTTAGTACTATGCTATAGTACAATGGTCAAAATAACAGTATCCACAGGAAAAATTTTACAAGAAAAATAATGACTAGGCTAAACTATCGAACCAAATTTTATAAAATTTGTGTGGTGATATAGCTTGAAGCTTTAAAAATATCATAAGATGCATCGAAAACTAACAAGCCTACCGAAAATTAATAAAATAAACCTATTTTTGAAAATATAAGCGGATCCTTTCCGTGCAAGCGAAAACTAGTATACGGTAATAATAAACTTTTAATTTAAAAAAAAAACGCTAAAATAATATCTAAACGCTGAAAAAAGGTTCATCAAAATCGGTTCAGTACCTAATTCCCGAGATACATATTGTCAAACATACATACTAAAAATATTCATAAATAATAGAACAATACACATAAATAATAGTATTAGGTAATTTTATTGATTTTACAATGGTTTGTACGCAGGTACCTACGCATTGATTAAATATTCTCCTTTTGTTCTGAACTCTGTAAAAATATAATCGTCAATTCATTTATAACAATATAATTTAGTGACATAAAAATAAAATCTTAACCATGGGGATACTGGTTGTCGCGCGTTACGCCGTAACACTGAATGGCGTCATTAAATATTTTTTTTGGTTCATGTTATTCTACGTCACAACTATAATATTACTTTAATACTTACTGATAGTATATGATCCCAGCATCTTTATTATTTATTATAGTATCGTTTTTACATAGTTCATTACGTATACTGGCATTATCTTGGATTATTTAATGAATCTAGCTGTAGCGCGAGCTGTGACCAATAATTAATCTATGATCTAAGCTTAACATATTTGTAGATAATAATGTAGAATAAATTTCAAACATTTTGTTTAGCTTTTTGTAATATCAATTTATGTACTCATTATCACATCCGATTTCTTTCATAACTCCTTTCTAATACAAAAAAGCTAATTAAGAGCTTCTATTAAAGTAATTGAATTCCAGGTAATTACGGGGTAGGTAATTTTGCACTGACACGCAAACTTTGTCCGAGATATGTTAGTTTATTTTTTCATGTATGTATTTGAATATTATTTCATATTTTTAATTTAAATGTAACAACTATTAGAAATAGTATTAAAATTAAAATACTTTAAGCGAATTATCAATACAGCTTTTTTGCAACTACATTGATAGTTTTTATTGATGATAGTAAAATATCAGCAATAACACCTACTAAAGCAATAAAGTCTAGATTCAATTATTTGTTTTTTTAAACTTTGAGAAATTATTACATAAATCGATAAATCACTAGAAACTTCAGATAATACGAATACTCCAAAACAGAAAGAAGGGACACGCCTAAATATATTAATAAATCATCATCAATCAATATTATCAATCATCAATACATAATATAAAGTCGCTTCCCACCGTCTGTCCCTTTGTAAGCTTAGATTTTTTAAACTACGCAACAGATTTCATATCATGAATTCAAAATTACGCGCGACCAAATATATCCCTCTCAGCAAAACGGTCGCGGTCAGGTGGCCGGAACTACGCACCTATGATGGATTGCGCATTGCGAGCTAAGCACACTATTCGGAACTATGAATTTACATACCATAACATCATGCCTGTATCCCCGAAGTGTTATGCAGAGGTGTAGATTCACACTTTGCCGGTTATATTTTAGGTCCCATGTATTGCTCGTAATCAGTTACCAAAACAAACACCGAGCTGCTACTAGGAATTTCATAGAAAACACCAATAACACTTTGCTCGACTTTGGAAATCGAAGCTAGGACCTCGAGCATAACAGTCGCATTTAGGAACAATAGGCTAATGAGGCAGTTAGGAAGTTATGATCTATCAATATTAAAGCGATAAACTCTAAATCAGGTTTTTTTTTTAATATAAAATACATCACTTTATAAATTGTACCCTTGCGAAGATGGGGCGCGGTTTGCTAGTTTAGTATTTTTTGCGATTTGAGATTCTCGCTAAAAATGACGGCTGATTTAGAAGATACTTAAATATTTTTTAGTAAATAATGGTATTAGTAACAATAATAGTAAATTTATGACGTTGCTGCACGATATAATTCTGTATACGTTATAGGTTCAAACGGGTAGATGTCGCTGACTGGCAGTACCTTTCAGTTTCACGAAAATAATTCATAGTTTTATGATAAACATGTAATTAAAATAAGTACATACCATAATGCTGTTAACGGTCATCCGAATGCAAGCTGGTAAGTGTTTTATCTTTGATTTTAACAATAAACGGCGATGATTCGCTATATTTTTTTCCACTAATAAAATACGTAGTATCCTTTGTTTCTTAGGCAAACAAGGCATCGCTTAGCGTTGCGTTTCGGGATTAACCAGTGTATGGCTTTACAGCCAGTATGGGTACCCACCAGAGATGTGGACAACATGGTATGTGCAAGAAACGGTGTGTAGTTGAGTGGTGCGAGGATACGTAGTGGTCTAATGGCTATAGTTACCCACACCATTTTGCACACATCTCTCTCACATTTCTAACTCATATCTCTTGATTTTTTTGTATGTAGCTTGTAACCCTTTTCCAACATAGCTGCGCTAGGAATAGCAACATAAAGTAATCCTATTGGTGGATTTTTGGACCGCCTAGCTACCTCGCACATCTCTGGTGTATACGTAACATATATCTAGTAATCAATCGGAATGGTAGAGATCTGTACCTGTACGGGACGCGACCACTGTGTGCATGGTTGATAAACCTTTCACAGTGGACTTTCCTTTGGTTTGTCGTGTTTCGGGATCAGTCAGTGTACATCCCACTGCCGAGAGGCTTGCAAACCGACATGACAGCGATGACCGTCGATGGATTTCTAATCTCTTATTAGTTACCGTTGTTTTGGTATTATATTGGGCTTACCATCAAATCTAGCGCCGTCACAGTTTTACTATAACAACGTCATCTTCTCTGACGACCATAGCTGCAACAAAATAACCTCTCTAATGGCACCTTCATAAATTATCGAAACATAGATTACATCAATAATGATATTTAATCTAATCATGTAACGTTAATAACAAAAAGGTCAAATCGTAAAAGCGAAATTGTCACACTTCATAATAATTATGAGGAGAGTAGTTCTCTCGTACTAGTTATAGGTAATAAAAATCGCTGAATGTATCCAGTTGTAAAGGTCCACAGGGATCGGGTACTGGACTATGAATACAATTACACGCCTCGTCCGTCCGGCCGGATTAAATTCTCTTCGCTTGGCATATCCCGTATTCTAAATTAGAATTGATTCTTATATAAATGATCACAAATATTTTTATGTTAAAAAAGTATAACTGCTAAATTTGCAATGTTTGCGTTAATATCCCATTTTATTTTGTGTTATTTTGACAATAGGTACTTACAATATTACTATTATGAAACTGAAGAGTTTTTTTTTTGTTTGAACGCGATATTCCCTCGAGCTGCTAGTTAGATTTGTTTATTTTTCTACATAATATATTATGGTTTATTTATTCCGCAAAGTTATAGTCTATAGAACTTCACCTTAAGGAGCGGAGCAGTAACCATGGAGATCAAGCAATCTGTCAAGCTGGGCAAGTATGGGAACTGAGAACAACGATATAATCTACACGGGTGCACTGACGGCGTCGCGATGGGAAATTGACCAAATAAACTTAACACGAGTGAAACCAAGGGGCACAGCTATTCATAAAATACTAATTACTTTTATTATATAGTAGCTGACCCGCGTAACTTCGTCTTGCGTCACATAATGGAAGCTCTGAATAGAAATAATTTTTCCCTTTTTTTTTTGCAACATTTTTCATTGATGCTTCGCCCGCTCCTATAGTTCGTAGCGTGATATTTCAATTCAAACCAGTAGTTCCTGAGATTAGCGCGCAACCAAACAAACAAGCAGACAAACTCCTCAGCTTTATAATATTAAGTATAGATTTAATGTTCAAATTTCACTAAAATCTTATACTCTCGATTAGTCTAGATCGACCTTTCGATAGGTTAAGTCTATAAAAAAACTAAAAATTCAAACATAAAATTCTAAAATTATTCTGTTAATCACATGATCTACGTCATTTCCTTATTGTAAAGGGCGGTCATTAAAACCGTTGGGTGGTCGGTGAATTCGAGGGTCTACAGTCCACACGTCGCCGTTGCCGGATCATGAATACAATATCACGCTTCAGCCGTTTGAACGGATTAAATTCTCTGGCTCGATGGATCTCTCCTATTCTGAATTCGGATTGGAATTTATCTGATAATAGAGAGTCGTTTTGGACTATGTTTTGACATATTTCCCGAATTACCATTGTTGAGTAAATATTTTTATTAGTCGCAAAAATAATATTTATTAGAATCTTAAATTAATTAAGTAAAAATTGAGCTCTTGCTTTCATTGCACTTATTACGATTCTGAAGTTTGACGAAATCCGCTGGGAGTTTAGACACGACAATTGTGTCCGGCTGAATCGCGGCCACCATACATACAGTAGTTGCAATAAACGCCGTAGTGATACGCTTAGGCATGTCGTATTCCGGAATCAAATCGTGTATATACAGTAATCAAACGGGGAGGTAGAGATCTGTAGTCAACTAGGTCGCTACCACCATACACATGGTGATAAAATCATCACAGTGACCCTTTTTTGTTTTGCCGCATTTCGAGATCAGCCAATGTACATCCAGCTACCGAGAGGCTTGCAGGCCGGGTTGACAGCGACCGGCGATGAATTGCCGATCTCGCGGTAGTCGCCATTTTTTTAAAATTGTAATGGGCTTACCACCAGTCACTGTGTCTTGCTACTATAAAAAAAATCAATAATTAGATACCTACACTTTAATTGCAATTTTTTTCTATTATACGACTAGAAAAACAATTAAGATGGCATAGCAATGCATAACAACCCAATTTCGATCAAAACTTGATAACTGTATTTTTTTAAACAATTATTATTACAAAGATCATATTACTGTATGTACATTAAAAAGTCGCTTAAAATAGCTTTCGGTATGTACTGGGTTGGCTCTTTTGTTCTTCGGCAATCAAACATGGCCGCTGCATTGTTACGCCCCCGGCGGTTCTTAAAGCGAAACTTTAGTATTTCGACTATGCCCGCCCGTCTTTGTGTTTTTCGCATATACTTAAGGCGAAATTGTGTGTTGTAATTAATATTTTGGGTATATAGCAAGGATATAAGGGTTTGTCCAACAAAGGTTATTAGTGTTAGGAAAAAAATGGTTTTTAGTGAATGGGCAACCAAAGGAATTATAAAAAGTAGAGATCGACTATATGATTTATATTATAGGAAATCATTGACAACTAGTGATTCATTTCATGCTTATGTTAGAGATTATTCTAAAATATTTAAACGTGTTTGTGGAGCTGCAAAAGCGATATTTTTAAGAAATAAAGTTCTTAAATCTAGTAATAAGACTAAAACTGTTTGGCATATAATAAATAAAGAAACAGGAAAAGATCGGAAAAATGATAATTCGCTTAATCTAAACGTCGAGGGAGTACATATCTCAAACAGTTCAGAGGTAGCAACTGTTTTCCAGTATTATTTCACAAATATACCATTAGTACCATATTAGTAGTAACAAAAAATATAATATCATCACCCCATGGCGCTGCATCACTTTTGGATAATCTTATTACACCTGTGGATTCTAAATTTTCTTTTACATCTGTTAGTGCAGGTGAAATAATAAGGACTTTTAAAGAATTAAACTTAAAAAATACTGAAGATATTTGGGTATGTCAGTAATCGTAGTTCAGTCCATAATTGTCAATATTTCACTATATCTGGCTAATATATTTAATCAGTGCATAAAAACAGGGACTTTCCCTAATTTAATGAAAATAAGTAAAGTAGTTCCTCTATTTAAATCAGGTTGTAGAAGTAATCTTGGAAATTATAGACCAATTTCTGTACTTCCGTCGATTAGTAAGATTTTCGAGAAAATTATGCTCAAGCAGCCAGTACAATATTTCAAAGCACAAGAGATTTTGGATAGTCAGCAATATGGTTTCACAAAATCTAAATCAACCACTGACGCTGGTGCAACACTGCTAAGTCATATATATAGGACTTGGGAGGAGTCACAGGATGCAATCGGTGTGTTCTGTGATCTCTCAAAGGCCTTCGACTGCGTTGACCACAGTATGCTTATACTTAAGCTAAAACACTATGGTGTGCGTGAAACTTCTCTCGACCTCCTAATTTCTTATTTAACAGAGCGCTGTCAGAAAATAAGTGTAAATGGAGCAACCTCTTCGGGATCATTGGATAGAGTCGGCGTCCCGCAGGGCTCAATTTTGGGACCATTTTTGTTTCTCGTTTATATAAACGATCTACCGTCCGTTGTTGAAAATGGTGCTGGCATGGTTCTTTTTGCAGACGACACTTCACTTATATTCAAAGTGAAAAGAATAGATTCGGAGCTTAGGCAATTAAACAACACCTTATTTAAAATCTCTGAATAGTTTGCTTTAAATAATTTACTACTAAATGCAAACAAAACCAAATGTATGAGATTTGTCTTGCTAAATGTTCAGCGTGTTGATAGTAGTATCAAGTAAGAAGGGAATTTAGTAGGCTTAGTTGATGTTACTGTCTTCTTGGGCATTACCCTTGATCCAAAATTACAGTGGGGTCCGCATATTAAAACTTTGGCGGGAAGATTAAGTTCTGCTGCATTCGCAGTACGCAAAATTCGCCAGTTAACAGATATATCCACCGCTAGGTTAGTCTACTTCGGTTACTTTCATAGCTTAATGTCTTACAGTATTTTGCTGTGGGGTTCAGCAGCTGAGGTAGATACCATATTTATATTACAAAAGCGGGCAGTTCGAGCAATTTACAATATGAGACCCCGCGAATCACTAAAGAACAAGTTCCAGGAATTTAGTATTTTAACTTTACCCTCCCAATACATCTTTGATAACTTAATGTATGTCCGTAAAAACTTAGACAAGCTGGATTTTGTCAAAGATCAGCACAATGTAAATACTAGAAATAAAGATAAATTAGTCGTACCGAGTTTTAGACATAGTAAGACTAATAAAAGTTTTTTAGGTAATTGTGTTAGGTTCTATAACAAGATCCCGAAGCACATTACTGATTTACCTGACAACAAGTTCAAGGACCATGTCAAGCGGGTTTTACTGTCAAAAGGTTATTATAGGGTGGATCATTATGTGAATGATAGTGATGTCTGGAAGTGACTCCCTCTCTGTGCATCCACTAATATATTATTATTGTACCTGTTATATTTGTAACATTTGTACAGTTAACAAAAAAAAAGAGATAAACCCGATCGAGTTTTTTACTGGTTCTTTTCGATGTCTGGGATATTTTCCGAACCGGCAGTAGTGTTTTGACATTCATAAGTGCCTTTTTAGGGCCTAAATTGAATAAAGATTATTTTGATTTTGATTTTTGACGGTGCGGTTTTATATGTTTATTTCGCGATTAAGCTACCGTTATTGTGATTGATTCCGAGGTAGTAAAACGGGAACAAACAAGCAGACAGGTAAAGTTTCTTCGCATTTATAATTTTAGTGTAGCTTTAAACAGACATAGAGGTACTTATTCCATGAAATCACTGAAATTTAATACTTACCAAATGTTTTTTATACGAAGTACATAATTCGTAAATATTTAATGAATACAGGTTATTTTTAGTAATACAATAATTAAAATTTAATTGTGTTTATTTGACAACTAGCTGTGCTCTGTGGTTTTACCCGCACGTAATTTAAAAGTCACTTTCAAAAAGAACCTTAAAAGTAGCGTATGTGTATATCAGCTACCTCCATACCAAATTTCATCAAAATTGGTCCAGCCTTTTGAGAGAGAGGAAGTAACAAACATATAAACACAAACTTTCGCCTTTACAATATTAGTAGGATTCTACATGAGATATGAACGCTTCATAAAAGTGATATATTCACTAACTGTGCCCCACAGTTTTACACGTGTTTAATTTTTACTTCCCGTACTTCACTATTATATTTATTTTTACTATTGTTAGTGTTCTGCTCCTTAGAGTCGTAGCGTGAAACTATATATACCCTATGTTTCATCAATACATAAAATACAAAAAAAAAGAAATAGGTGCTGGTTCCAGAGATTGTGCTCCATTTTTTATAGTAGCACGGAAAATTGACGGTACCGTCCCTAACACAACGACGACCACCGAAACATCGAAATCCATCGACGGCCTTCATTAATTTAACTGGATATGCGCAGGCTGATCCCGAAATGCTTCACGCAAAAACGGGTTACTATTGTGGACTTTTCACCACATGAATGGTGGTCGCGACCCAGTCGGACTGTACAGCTATCACCATTATACACAGCCTCACAAAATTTACAATCTCTCTTTATAATATTAAGTATAGTATAGCATAAAGATACAAATCAATATCGAAATAGATTTACATAGACTGCGTACACCCTACATAAATCAATCTAACAATTTACATTTATTATTCACATAACTACCAATGTGTGTAATTGTTCGAGAATTTTCTTTTATCCCCGAAAACATTTCAATCCAATTAAGTACGCGTAACTGTAAGTGGTTACCTGGGCACTATTATCCTCACCGGAGAAATTCGCCGGAGCGTTGCAATCTCAGCTGAGATCGCAAATGGAGTCTTCTTCATTTACACGCCTCTACTAATTCACTAACGGGTAGGTGTACAATTTTTCGCCCGTTACCTTTGTTCAAGGGTTGTCAATAATCGTATTATTATTATTATAAATCTAATAAATAACAAAGAATATAACATAACATCTTCTTATTATACATCATATTTGCTACATTTAGATATTTAGTTAATTTACTATATCTTAGGCTATAGGCTCTAAGAATTGCTCAATTTAAGTGGGAGTGGGAGTAGGATGGATGGCTGATGAGGCCGAAGTGATCTCGAGTGCTGGCCACGTACCGGTATACAGAGCGTGGGCAGACCCGCCACAAAGTGGACCGAGGTCATGGTAAAAGTTGCGGGTACCCGTTGTATGCAAACAGCGCAGGACCACTTATTTCTTAAGGCATAATGCCTGGCAGTGGATATATCTCGACTAAGATGATAATGATTAATAGTACACAAACTGCCAGTACTTACAAAATATTTATTGCATTCACAGCAAATATAATCATCTTTTATATTAACTGTATTAATTTCTCGTGTAATATATGTACAGAGTTTTCAAGCTAGTATATTTGTCCACACTGACAACATTCTAAAATTTTGCTTTCTTAAAAATATTTAAAAATTCTCTTCTAATCAATATATGAACTATAGGTAGATGGCGTCTGAGAAACATAGCAACAAGATACAAAACCCGTCCAGTATTTTTATATTGGTTTTTTAAATAATAGCTTAAACGTATGGTGCCGGTTTATCACCGATGAGTATGTTGGTGCTTGACTCACTGTATTTCCAAATTATTTATATATTTAATAATTTTGGTAAAGCTTACAGACAAATATAAAAAAAGAAGAAATAAGTAATATCATAGATAATTAAAAGCCTCTACATTTGTATATCTAAATACAGGTATCTATAAAAATGAAATGAACGGCTGGACCGATTTGGCTATTTTTGTTTTAAGATATTCGTAATAGTCCACCAAATGACGTTCTTATGACAAAATAAAAAATGGGAAAGTTTCCAGGATTTTTTTCGAATTTGGGAATAATTGTAAGTCCTTTTTACTATCGGATATTTGTATGAAATCAATACCATAATTCGCGATTCATAGGATGGATATGCGTCATTCTTTTTTGTTTTATTTATCATGGAAAAGTTATCAGAAAAAAATCTGCCGGGCCAACTAGCAGTTAATATATAAAATACGAATGGCCAAAAAGGTTTGCGTGTCAGTATGTGTTGCAGTATTCTTGAGTTAGCAAAAATATTTAACTGTGTAACCTGCTGGTCCGTTAGAGACCATTTTGCATGTAGTTAGTACTGATAAACATGGTTTTTAGACGTTGGATTTGTTGAGTAGAAAATCACATTCATTTGCAACAGAAATTACATGCAAAATTTAATTGTATTTATACTAGTGTCTTAAAGTAGATTCTTTTCCTCAAAAAATAAATGACAACCCTGCTCCCCTCGCCCCGCCCGTCTTTACTCCTCACCCCACAGCCGACGTGATTCGAAAACAAATACGTACACTCGTAGAATACTGTATTTTGTTCACGCTAACTCGAGCTCTGGAATACCATAGACAACGTTATTCAGCGTTTGTTACGGTATAGTAAATGTTCTTTATTTTTTTATTTAGTTTGAAATAACATTATTTAGAAAGTGCTTAGTTGTTCGTTTTAACATAATCATACATGTCAAGATAGGACTAAATTCTCTCGTGTGTATAGAAATGTATTAAGTGTCAGGAGCGAAAATATAAAATAAACCTATATTGTTAAAATTTACATAAGAATTTTCATTTTTTTACTTACTTAGTTCGTCTACAAAGTGAAATCTTAAGCTTTGATACCTGAGCCATTAACGGATTAAAATTTTTTAGAAGCTCACAATTATATTATATTAATGATGTTAGAAGCTTTACTTTTTCACTAGTTAATGCTATCTTAAATCTAATTGTATCTTTTTAATACCACTTCAAGCACCTACTGGGCTCGGCAAGTAGAATAGATTACTAATTTCTTATTTATTTATAAGATTCCTTCACTGTCTTTAGATTTATTCATCCTTTCATTTACGCCTACCGGTTCTGAGGCATGAGTAATGGATATTAATTTCTAGTACATATACATTATAACAGGAATAAAAGATTTCAGGATTATGAAAATAGGTTCATGTGAATTCTAAATATTTACAGAGGTTGTTTTCGAATTGAATTTAACTGATTTTGTTTAGTCATCTCTGTTTAATATATTATAATTACATTTACTTCGATTAAGCCTCTGAAATATCGTTTCATCAGATTACTAGCAGTAACTTACGATTTCATTCGTGTTATATTTATTCGACAAACTTTGCTGAGTGTTGCCGCTGTTTGCCGGATTGCTTGACGTTCATGGTTACTGTTCCGCTCCTTAGCATCGCAGCGTGATGTTGTGTATCCTATAACCTTCCTCAATATATTATACAAAAATTCATAAAATTCAGAAAAAAAAAAAAACGTTACAATTACGTAATTACGTTACATATACTGTGCCTATATTCGCTTAGTTCAAGGCTCTGTTATATAATAATATTTCTGAATATTATACCGAATATAAATACGGGAATAGCAGATATCATGTTTACAGTAATAATACCAATAATATATCACTCGAAATGCGTTAAGAATCGCGAGGCATGCTGTCACAATTTCGAACGTTTTTGTTTTTCTTTCCATATCCATTATTCAGTCATTTTTATGGTGTCCATCGGTTTCGCCGTAACAGTAAACAAGGGAGCGAGTGAAATATGCCTTCGTTACCCACCTTAGCATATAGCAACCAATTATAATCTTTTAAGAACTTAATTGGTTACGACTTACGACTGATAATTGGTTATCTTCCTAGTGTCTGCTGGTCTTGCTTGGTTGCAGTTCAATATCGCTCGTATTTTTTCGGGAGTTAGGTTGAAAAATTATTACCAACATAACGGCTTCTTATTTTGAAGTCGCTAGATCCCCTACTAAGATTCAGTCTTACATATATACTTATATTCGATAAAATTGAATAAATTCTGTTTATTCAAGGATACTACAAATTAATAGTTGGTATTTATTGCGCACCTTGTAAATGTATTATTTATATTATCCATAAAGTGTTTTGTGAAGTTTGTTACACTCGGTTGTATATTTTAAAATGGTGTATCAGTGTAATTTAGAAATAAATTACAAATATTGAACTCAATTATTATAAATTCTCTTTGGTTGACTATGTAAGTAGTGCATAAACTGTAACGCTAGAGTCGATATAATATTTTTGGTTTTTGAGCAATTTTTCTGATGATTTTATGCATCACAACTTTTTTTCTTACAGAAGTTATGAAGTTTAAGTTTAAGAATTTAATTCCGTTCCTTTCGTTTCGTTCTAAGCAACCTTGGAACCAGTCTGTTTAGTTCGTGACAATAGCAAAAGACCCGACGGTATGACGCTCATACCTTGGAAGATGGGCCTTTGGTAGGGGCTCCATATTCGTGCCCTTTGGAGTCGAAACCTTAGGTCCATGGGAACCAAGTGCACCCAGCCTCTGAAACAACTCGCAAATCGACTAGTCGACACATCACATCACAAGGGCTGGCCAATACTTCGGTCAACGAATAAGTATTGCTATACAACGAGGTCATGTGGCCAGCCTTCTTGGTACTTTTCCTTCTGGCGGCGATTTGGATGGTATCCAATACTTATAATAATTTTACGTTATTTAGGTTTACTAATATGTCAATGATATATTACTTTTTAAAAAAAATGTGCAGTATTTTCTTGATTGCGCCAATGAGCTTAATGCTCCATTTCATTTCCATATAAGAGAAAATCATTTATTAACTAACTTACTTTCCGTTAACTAAATTTTAAACATAGAAGGTGGATCCTGAGCTAAAACTGGCAAAATATTCTCTTAACAAGAACATACAACCGAGAATAAATGGTATGACACGTAGTTAGGGGTCAGCAGAATAACGAACTGACGCGGATGCCGGGACCCAATAGGCGTTAGAGACAATTTATTGGTTCCAATACGAAGTGTAAAGCTCGTTTGTCAGAATGCTCCTTACAAGGTCCGTGTGCACCGCAAATGTATATCCTAGAAATGAAAATATATTGCTTAGTGAAAGAGATAGATATAATATTTTCTTTCTCATTTAATTTCTTCTTCTAGTGGCTACCTGCAACCCTAGAAAATTTGTAAACATAATGATTATAAATATTTCATTATCACTTGTCATTTGGAACCATACATAAAGAACAAAGATAAGTACCCAAATTCATATAATAAAAATATGAAAATTTTCATTCATTTCAATTAGGAATTAGTCCTTTTAAAATCACCAAAAATCTTTATTCAATTTAGGCCATGAGAAGGCACTTATGAACGTCAAAACACTACTGCCGGTTCGGAAAATATCCCAGTCATCGAGAAGAACCGGTAAGAAACTCAATCTGATTTATCTTTTTCGACAGTACAAAAAAGTTAACATATAATAATAACAATGTTACAGTAATATATAATATAATGCAATATTTATAATTTTGTGAATGCACAGAGAGAGAGAGAGAAAGAGTCACCTTCAGACATAACCGTCATTTACATAATGATCCACCCTATAATAATCTTTTAAAAGTAGCACCTGCTTGGTATGGTCCTTAAACTTGTTGTTCGGCAAACCAGTGTTTGCATGTGTTTTGGGATCTTATTATAGAACCTAACACACCCAAGAAACTTTTTTTGGTCTTACTAAGTCTAAAACACGGTACAGCCCATTTATGTTTATTTTTAGTATTCACATTATGTTGATCATTAACAAATGTAGCTTGTCAAAGTTTTTACGAACATACGTATTGGGAGGGCAAAGTTAAAATACTAAATTCCTGGAACATATTCTTTAGTTTTTGTTCCTGTTTTTTGATACGCATAATATGAGACGAAAAATTCAGTAACAAAGTAATTTGTAAAATCGTAAAAAAAAAACAAAATTCAGAATTTTCACTCAACAGAATAACAAAATAATATATATTATTCTATAGTCCTTGTCTACTTCACACTTCATATATACATAAAGTACAATACTGAATTAAAGTTATACTAAAGTTTAATTTCTGATGCAGCTATAAACTGTCTGGCGAGTTTATCTGCTGACAGGACAGGTAAAGCAGCCGGTATTAAGATTATATCAAAGTAGAATTTGTGGCAACAAACATGTTTGTTCACGGACAAGTGGTTCGGAATGCAGAGATATAAACTAATGTATCAACAACACTGCTAAAAAACATTATTACGATATTTCCCAAATGTTAAGTGGTTTTTAAACTTAACAAAATATATAAATTGAGATAATACTAGCTAGCCCTGCAAAAGTCGCCCTTTCTAGTAAGTAATAACTCGACCATAACGCCACCTATCGTGTTTAGTGTTAGTATAAAAAAAATCTCTATGATATAACTTTCATAGTGATAGTTAACGGTTTTGAGTTCATCGGTCTCATATATATGCTAATTTTTTTTAAAGCCTTTTAAATACTTATTAATTAAATATTTTAATTTTGTTATTCAGCTATGACAAAGTGACTACCATTCCAAAGAAAATTGAGTTAAATATTAAGTTTTTCACCTAAAGGTTTTGGATGCATATCATCTAATAAATGTGATTAACTTCTCGAAGTCGACGAACTTTTACTTGCATTTTTAGCTGTTTGCGTTTACTATTTTTATTACCTTCGAGAATATCATCAAATATTAGGTCCTTACATATGAAATTAGCGTTTTGTCGTACTGACCACTTTGATCTGAAATATCTCCTCTTTGGTTAAGAATTCCAAATTCGAATTTATAAATTCATTTAGCTGGTACATTTGAGTTTTGAAAACAGTCATTCATTTGTTTTTTCCTCATTATTTTTTTCTTTGGCGTCGCTTATTATCGCACAATGGAAAACATGAAATATCGGTATATTTACGAGCACGAGTTCTACCGTGGCACCAGTGCTGCAGAAACAGCTCGAAGGATTAATGGTGTGTACGGCGCTGGTGTCGCAAAAGAAAGCATGGTAGGTTTTTGGTTTCAACGTTTTCGTTCTGGAAATTTCGACCTTCAGAACCAACCCTGTGGACGGCCGGAGACCAAAGTGGAAAATGAAGAATTAAAGGCTATTGTGGAAGCGGATCCATCACAAAGCACTTCAGAGATAGCTGCCTGCAGGCTTCGGGGTAAGTGATAAAACTGTATTAATCCACTTGAAGCAAATCGGGAAAGTAAAAAAACTTGAACGATGGGTACCTCATGAATTGAGTGAATCAAACTTGCAAACACGCGTCGACTACTGTGCTACTTTGCTCAACCGACACAATAATGAAGGGATTT
Source organism: Saturnia japonica (assembly GCA_033032175.1). Classification (NCBI taxonomy): domain Eukaryota; kingdom Metazoa; phylum Arthropoda; class Insecta; order Lepidoptera; family Saturniidae; genus Saturnia; species Saturnia japonica. The sequence goes on from CM065318.1 coordinate 12,036,181, forward strand.
TAAATCGAATCATTATTTGTGATGAAAAGTGGATACTGTACGATAATCGGAACCCTGGAGACCCACCCAAATCCTGGCCTAATCGAAAATTGACTCAGAAAAAGTTACTTGTGAATGTTTGGTAGACTAGCGCCGGTGTCATTCACTACAGCTTTCTAAAATCTGGCCAAACGATTACGCAGATATCTATTGTCAGCAACTGCAAACCATGAAGGAAGAAAGAACTAGCTGCTAAACAACCGAGATTGGTCAATCGCTCTAGGCCACTGCTGCTTCACGACAACACATGACCACACACTGCACAACAAACAACCACTAAGTTAGATGAGCTACAATTGGAATGTCTGCGACATCCACTGTACTCCCCGGACCTTGCTTCAACAGATTACCATTTTTTCCGGAATTTGGACAACTTCTTACAAGGAAAAAAATTCAACTCCGATGCAACAGTCCAAGCCGTCTTCAAAGAGTTTATTAATTCTCGCCCCCGTGGTTTTTTTAGTAAAATGATCAATGAACTACCTATGAGATGGCAAAAGTGCATAAATAACAACGGTGCATACTTTGATTAATTAAATATATTTACAAAAAAAAAAATTTACTCTTTATTTTCCCGTACAAAATGCCAATTTCATATGTAAGGACCTAATATATTTAAATAAATAACAATATACTACGTTTTAAACGTTCAAAACCCAATTTTATTATTTTCAATGGGTTGTGAACAAAAAGCTAAAATGTATTTGTAAACGATTTAAAGACCTAGTATTTTTAATCGTAGTTAACTCGAACAGTAGTCACATTTTATACCAAATGGTTAATTAAAATCATGGCAGAACGCATCGCATAGTTATATAAGTCAACCAATTGTCAAATATGTGACAATTGTTAGAAAATTTAACCGCTCGGTTTAGACTATAACCATTAGTTACCATTTTAGCTATAGTTAATCTGACTAATGGTTAAAGTGACTTTTACTACGGATCAAAAAACTCTGCCTTTATTGTTACAAAAATAATTAGTCCTAGGTTAATACTCACTAATTCAATATGAAGTATGAATAGGGGTCAGCAGAATAACGAACTGACGCGGATGCCGGGACCCAATAGGCGTTAGAGACAATTTATTGGTTCCAATACGAAGTGTAAAGCTCGTTTGTCAGAATGCTCCTTACAAGGTCCGTATGCACCGCAAATGTATATCCTAGAAATGAAAATATATTGCTTAGTGAAAGAGATAGATATAATATTTTCTTTCTCATTTAATTTCTTCTTCTAGTGGCTACCTGCAACCCTAGAGAATCTGTAAACATAATGATTATAAATATTTCATTATCACTTGTCATGTGGAACCATACATAAAGAACAAAGATAAGTACCCAAATTCATATAATAAAAATATGAAAATTTTCATTCATTTCAATTAGGAATTAGTCCTTTTAAAATCACAAAAAATCTTTATTCAATTTAGACCATAAGAAGGCACTTATTAACGTCAAAACACTACTGCCGGTTCGGAAAATATCCCAGTCCTCGAGGAGAACCGGTAAGAAACTTAATCTGATTTATCTTTTTCAACAGTACAAAAAAGTTAACATATAATAATAACAATGTTACAGTAATATACAATATAATGCAATATTTACAATTTTGTGAACGCACAGAGAGAGAGAGAAAGAGTCACCTTCAGACATAACCGTCATTTACATAATGATCCACTCTATATTAACCTTTTAAAAGTAGCACCTGCTTGGTATGGTCCTTAAACTTGTTGTTCGGCAAACCAGTGTTTGCATGTGTTTTGGGATCTTATTATAGAACCTAACATTATTACCTAAGAAACTTTTATTGGTCTTACTAAGTCTAAAACACGGTACAGCCCATTTATGTTTATTTTTAGTATTCACATTATGTTGATCATTAACAAATTGTCAAACATTGTCTACTTCACACTTCATATATACATAAAGTACAATACTGAATTAAAGTTATACTAAAGTTTAATTTCTGTTGGTGCTATAAACTGTCTGGCGAGTTTATCTGCTGACAGGACAGGTAAAGCAGCCGGTATTAAGATTATATCAAAGTAGAATTTGTGGCAACAAACATGTTTGTTCACGTACAAGTGTTTCGGAATGCAGAGATATAAACTAATGTATCAACAATACTGCTAAAAACATTATTACGATATTTCCAAAATGTTAAGTGGTTTTTAAACTTAACAAAATATATAATTTGAGATAATACTAGCTAGCCCTGCAGAAGTCGCCCTTTCTAGTAAGTAATAACTCGACCATAACGCCACCTATCGTGTTTAGTGTTAGTATAAAAAAAATCTCTATGATAAAACTTTCATAGTGATAGTTGAACGGTTTTGAGTTCATCGGTTTCATATATATGCTAATTTTTTTTTTAATTCATATAGATTTTATATTATAGGTCATGAATAGCCTTTTAAATACTTATTAATTAAATATTTCAATTTTGTTATTCAGCTATGACAAAGTGACTACTATGCCAAAGAAAAATTGAGTTAAATATTAAGTTTTTCACCTAAAGGTTTTGGATGCATATCATCTAATAAATGTGATTAACTTCTCGACGTCGACGAACTTTTACTTGTATTTTTAGCTGTTTGCGTTTTCCATTTTTATTACCTTCGAGAATATCATCAAATATTAGGTCCTTACATATGAAATTAGCGTTTGTCGTACTGACCACTTTGATCTGAAATATCTCCTCTTTGGTTAAGAATTCCAAATTCAAATTTATAAATTCATTTAGCTGGTACATTTGAGTTTTGAAAACAGTCATTCATTTGTTTTTTCCTCATTATTTTTTTCTTTGGCGTCGCTTATTATCGCGCAATGGAAAACATGAAATATCGGTATATTTACGAGTATGAGTTCTACCGTGGCACCAGTGCTGCAGGAACAGCTGGAAGGATTAATGATTTGTACGGCGCTGGTGTCGCAAAAGAAAGCATGGTACGTTTTTGGTTTCAACGTTTTCGTTCTGGAAATTTCGACCTTCAGAACCAACCCTGTGGACGGCCGGAGACCAAAGTGGAAAATGAAGAATTAAAGGCTATTGTGGAAGCGGATTCATCACAAAGCACTTAAGTGATAAAACTGTATTAATCCACTTGAAGCAAATCGGGAAAGTAAAAAAACTTGAGCGATGGGTACCTCATGAATTGAGTGAATCAAACTTGCAAACGCGCGTAGGCTGCTGTGTTACTTTGCTCAACCGACACAATAATGAAGGGATTTTAAATCCAATCATTACTTGTGATGAAAAGTTGATACTGTACGATAATCGGAAGCGCTCGTCGCAATGGCTGAATCCTGAAGACCTAGGCAAATCCTGCCCTAAACGAAAATTGATTCAGAAAAAGTTACTTGTGAATGTTTGGTAGACTAGCGCCGGTGTCGTTCACTACAGCTTTCTAAAATCTGGCTAAATGATTACGGCAGATATCTATTGTCAGCAACTACAAACCATGAAGGAAGAAAGAACTAGCTGCTAAACAACCGAGATTGGTCAATCGCTCTAGGCCACTGCTGCTTCACGACAACGCATGACCACACACTGCACAACAAATAACCACTAAGTTAGATGAGCTACAATTGGAATGTCTGCGACATCCACCGTACTCCCCGGACCTTGCTCCAACAGATTACCATTTTTTCCGGAATTTGGACAATTTCTTACAAGGAAAAAAATTCAACTCCGATGCAACAGTCCAAACCGTCTTCAAAGAGTTTATTAATTTTCGCCCCCATGGTTTTTTTAGTAAAAGGATCAATGAACTACCTATGAGATGACAAAAGTGCATAGATAACAACGGTGCATACTTTGATTAATGAAATATATTTACAAAAAAAAATTAGTTTATATTTTCCCGTACAAAACGCCAATTTCATATATAAGGACCTAATATATTTAAATAAATAACAATATACTACGTTTTAAACGTTCAAAACCCAATTTTATTAGTTTCAATGGATTGTGAACAAAAAGCTAAAATGTATTTGTAAACGATTTAAAGACCTAGTATTTTTAACCGTAGTTAACTCGAACAGTAGTCACATTTTATACCAAATGGTTTAAATCATGGCCGAACGCATCGCATAGTTACATAAGTCAACCAATTGTCAAATATGTGACAATTGTTAGAAAATTTAACCGCTCGGTTTGCACTATAACCATTGGTTACCATTTTAGCTATAGTTAATCTGACTAAAGGTTATAGTGACTTTACTTCGGATCAAAAAACTCTGCCTTTATTGTTTGAAAAATAATTAGTCCTAGGTTATTATATATATTCTTTATTGCACAAAAAAAAGTAAAAATGGAGGACTTAATGCTAAAAAGCATTCTCTGCCAGTCTTCCAAGGGAGCAAGGGAAAGGTATATGCAAGGTGTGCATAATGTTAAGTAAAAAAAAGTTTATAACGATTATTAAGATTATATATTATTAAGAAGTATTCAATTGCTCCAAGTAAAACCTACGTAGCGAATACTTGAAGGAATTTCGAGAGTTGGCCAGTTGGATATTGATAGGAAGCGAATTCCACAGTCGTGCTGCTCACTAATTCAATATGAAATATGAATTTTAGTCAATTTTATTTTTGGGCATTTGAATAAACTGGTCTAAATGACGTTTATTTACGTACATAGGTTACCTCAAATATACCTTTTTTTTTTGTTTCAGGTAATTAATTTTACATGAAATGTACTGGTACATTTTGTGGAAATCAAACCGAAGACTTTTACGTAGCAAAATGGCTACGATATGAACAGTAGCCGATACTACGTCGTAGCGAAAAACAGCGTTGCAAACTTGTAGTGCAGCTACGCTTTAATTAGTCCGTATGATGGATTATTATTCCAGGTATTTTATTATAGTATGTATTACTATGTATATTAGAATTTTTATATCGTCCTTATATGGTTAATTATGAATTATATATGTAGTATTATGTACATCAATATTTAAATTCGTAAAATAAATCATTGCTTTGTAAAAAAAAATTTATCGTAGTTGTGTGGTATCAATTAAGAAATAGTTTTTCTATTTATTGTATATTATATATGTATATTGAATAAAACGCTGTTCATATAGAATTAAATTTAAATCAGAAATGAAAAAATTAATAACCAAAATAGCTAAAATTTCTTGCTCTTAGAATTTTTTTCGGAGATTTTTCTTTATTTAGGACAGTCTTACTCGTGGAATACTTCCTCCCTAAAGAAGATCGCAGCTAAATAACCTAGTGTTGTGTTCTTGTGGTTTCCCGGGCTCCATGGAAAAGGGGGAGGTCAAAGAGAGGTAGGACATAAAAAAATTCTTGGTAGATTTCTGTTTACTTACGATTAACACAAATCCAAAGTTCACTTATTTCATTGTATAGACACATTACTGTAGATAATGAAACTCTTCCCGCATTCCGTAAAGGAAGTTTACCGAAAGATATACTTAAAACATTCTGTGAAATCACTCGCACTCTCGGTTTTCACTCCCCAGACACTAATTAACGAGTGTCTGCAATTACAGGCAGACACTTGACAATTGCTTCTCAACTTTAATATTATAAGGGTGGTATTTAATGGGATGAAGCTTGTTCACACCCCATAAAATGTACGCGTTTTTTCGCTAATTGTGTTCATTAATGTCTTTCTACAAATATGCTGATGGTTACCCATTTGTTTTGATCATTATTTTCATTTCTTTCTTAATATAATCTTTCTAATGGTGCGACATTGCATTGCCTATGTATTTATTGGAGATTTTTGATAATAATATATTTTTACTATATCCCATAATTTCACCTAATCATAAATGACGTTGTGGCCGCAGATCGTAAAACAATAAGCCTTGCGAGGGCATTGGGTCTGAAGTGCATCAGCCAGAACAGATTTTCAACTTGAGGCTGGCAACTATCTAGGCGGGTATTAGAAAAATGACCTACCACCATGATGCTATGAGCCTTTTTATATATATTTTAACATCAAGAATCAGAAATCAATCCGACAGACTTCATGAAACTCAAACCTTTTTTTTTCACTTCAGTATTTCATCATGAAATTAAAATACTATGTCAGTTTGTAATAGCAGTTAAGAATATGCTAAAACAACAGAATTTAATGAAGGCTTCTAAATTATTTTAAAATAATGAAATGTGAATGTGATGTGTGAAATTACACTGTGCTCACCATCTGATACAATGTAGACACTTTGCCATTGTTGGCGACTGAATTATGTATTATTATGTGTCATGTGTTATATATTGTGTGCTTTATATAAAAGAATAGTTAGGTAACATTAACATAGAGAAACGAAATAAATTTATAGAGAAAATGTTCGCAACTACGCTATATTACGAATTACGTGTCATGTATTATATAGGTGATTATGTATTATATGTAACGTGTATACGATTATAATTATGACAAAATGGATAAAATGTGTAGAATAAATTTATATGGAAAAAATGTACGACATCAAATTACATTAGATGTAATGTACGAACGAAACACGGTGAAACCGCCGTAAATTCTATTGTTTTTGCTTGCGTATGAAATATGTGATACAAGTATATAATGTATTGATATTTCATAGATCGGAATTACAATTAGGAACAATTTGATGTATAACTTGTATACATAACTTATATGGAGAAATAAATATAGAGCGGTACACAGGGCGACGAAAGTAAATATAGATATAAAAAATGGAATAAAGACGGGGGCTCTCTATACGGTAACTCCCCGAATTACTTAAGCTCGGAGAAATTGTATCGGGTATGGTTCGAGTCATCGGATACCCAGCTGCGACATAAGAAGAAACAAGATTAGTCGTCCTGCGAACGCCTCGGTGAAGTAAAGAAGCTCGAGTTTTATTGAAGACCCAGCACCTCAGGCGGCCATGCATTATTGCTCACCAGTACCTCGCCCTACTGGCATCCGTACGGTGTCTACGAGACGGGCATCCGGCTAAATAAAATCGCCCGTCTAAACCGGGAAGTGTCACCCCCCCCCCTTCCCCCCCCCCCCACGCAGAGGGGAAGTGATGCGAACCAAACAGCCGTGCTACGTTAAAAAAAAGACAGCTCAACAGATTTCATTGCACTCAAACCATTTTTTTCGGTGGATTATTTTATCATAAAATAAAAAACCCTAACTCAATTTAGAATACTTGAGAATATGCTAAAATAACAAATTAAAATGAAGTGTACTAAAATATGGATAAAATATCCTTAAAATAAGATGTACTGTATACTATCATACAAATGTACTACATTTTCGCATGTTAGTGGATGGTTCTATTATTAGTTGATTGTTCATGAGACTAATTTATCAAGCAAACCGAATGATACAACTACAAAGCTAGTTGATCAAGCAGGCGTTTGTAAATATCGTAATAAAAAAAACAATACCAATAGTACAATACAAAAGAATATATAACATTTCAATATTGATTTAAAAACTAAAAGAAACCTTACAACAGTCCCATAAACACGAAACTTTATTTAACACCAGATAGACGCTAGAACTTTTCAAGGAAATGCCATTACTTTTGAGTTTTTTCCCTTTTTTTAGCCTCAAGGAAATCGCTTAAGTTAACTCGTTTACTCGTGAAACTTGCCTTGTGGCCCGGATTGCTGAGATAAAACTTAGTTCGAATGCTCCTATTAAATGTGGGATTCAAAAAGTATTTTAATAATATCGCTTAATAATGAAAATCGTGTTTATTTTATAAAAGTTTTAAGATATCGCGCGAATAACAATACCATCTATAAGTGACAATATAATATCATTATGTAATAAATAATATCAAATATTAGTAATTAGTATTATGATCTTCTCTGACTGCGGAAATAGTTTATATATAATATTACCAACTTTCACTCATGTTACCTAACATTTAATATTCATTGTGATCAATACCAAGCGTTCTTTGTTTCTAATTTTATTTTTACTCACATTATTAAACAATTGGGAAATTTGACATTCTTCAATTGTACAAATTCCCGTGTACAAAATTTCATAACAAACGGTTGAGAATGAATACAAATTTATTTTTGTGTAAATTATGCTTTCTGTTTGTGCCAATGAGAGGTCAAATGTAAGGAAAGAAAAATTTTAATCTCTGAGACCAAATGTCATTATTTGCTGTCGTCACTCAGTATAAGTGTGGTCCCAGATGAGAGTGCTATGACAATTTTTCCGTAGCACATGCTGAGTTGGCGGTATTTTTCTATGCTAAATGCGGTGTATTTATTTGACAGCGTTGAAATATTATAAATGTAAGTAATACTCCAATAAAATTTTAGGTCGTGTTTGTAATTATGTCCTTATTTTCAACATCCAATAACAGTATTTCATCTTTCTTTCTGCTTAAAATAACGTGCAAATATAATTCAAGCACCTCAAACATAGGTAAAACGTAAACAAGTAAATGTTTCCTATGAAATAATATGTTAAAATGAAGCCACAACCCATAATGATGTAACATAAAAACCAAGTATCGCAAATAAGCATATCGCGTAACATAAAATTCATAAATATCGGCGACGCCGTTTCGTAAAATCGAAATGCGATCATGGGTGACAACCCACTGATTTATATTCAGAGGCAATTTGGCGGCTCTTTTTATGGTGGCTCCGTTATCATACAGCTGTGCCAAATACGCGATATCGATATACTTTTATACCGCTGTATATACAATGTCTACGTATGCATAGTTGTATTGTCTTGACTTCAGACGTGTGTAGGTACAGAAGTTGGTATTGAGATTTCATGGTAACTATATGAAATCTATTTGGATATTTCTCACTACTTGGGGCAGTCTGAATGGTGAAACCCTACAGAAGATTGTAGCCAAATATTCTTGTGTTGGGTTCCTAGAGTGAGTAGGGTTACCAGAGCTCCTTAGGATAGGGGGTTCCAGGTCTGCAACGCGCTAGTGATATCTATTGTATTACAAAAGTCCGTAAGCTATAGAATGTAAACGTTTATAGTCAGCAGGCTTTGTCACCTTCGTTGTATAAAATAATTACATCGAATTTGGTAATAAAGTAAGTTCCATGCGTTGTAATATAACTGAATGAATTATTTTTATTACATGATACAATTTTTTTTAATGTGAAGCAACAAATAAGCAAGCAGTCCACTTGATGTTAAGCGATCACTGTAGCCATTACCTATGTTTAACCAACGTCAAAACGACCATAGTCCCGTCGTCAGTCATAATGGGTTGCTACTTCTGAGGACTGTGTGGAAGAGCCTCGATGTAGACGTACGGAGAGAGATTAATTTCTTCACGCCACTATCATTCACGTATTGATTGACACTATAATATCCTTTTGACAAAAAAACTTACGTTATATGAAATAAATTAAATGTACGGAGCAAACCATAGTATTTCTTTTGATTAAAGCTGTATGAGTAATCTAAGTATATCTAAATATATTATGGATACAGTGCCTGAATGACTGACTGATCTATCACCACAGAGCTCAAACCACTGAACGGATTGGACTGAAATTTGGCACACAGGTAGTTATTATGACGTAGACTTCCGCTAAAAACTGATTTTTAAATATTTAAACCCTAAAGGGGTCTGTCGAGGGTCCTATTCAAAATTTAACATGGGAAAAAACGTAACTAAATGACTGACATATCAACGAAGAGCTCAAAATAATGGGGCAGGGCCGTATAAATTTGCGTGTGGCTTCTTTTACACTTTAGGTGAGAACTGATGAAGGATTTTTGGAAATTCAACTCCTAAGGTGGTGAAAAAAGGAATGAAAGTTTGTATGAAAACCCGTAATTTTAGAAAATAGATCTGTGAAAATTCGTATTTAGTAATTCAGGTAGAAGGTAAAAAAGATGAATCTAGGTGTATAATAAAAACCTTTTCAAGACATATAGACCGTAGTTACCTACCAACGAATTAAAGTAAACTATATATTTAAAAATAATATACATATGTAACTTGATATATTCACAAAAATTTAATCGTCGGATATTCTAAACGAAGGGCTTCGCTTTTCGCGCAATTAACCGCTGAGTTTAGTCCCTTCACTTCCGGCTGGGTACTTCCGCTCTCTCCCCTAGCTCTGATGACTGGCATATACGGATATTGATTAATGCCAAGAGAGTATATAAGAGAAATTCCTATGAATGTATGTAGAAGTAAACATTATAGACAATAACATAATTGGACCTTCGTAATAATGTGACTTGTATTTTCCAAATTATTTATCTACATTCTATAACCATATGCAAGCATGTGTTTTTGACATTGTAAGATATCTTAATGTAAGGGTGATCTATAACAGGCAAAATAAGAAACCTGTTTCAATAACCTATTCCAAAATAACAGCCTGTTACATAATGCTATTTCTGTTCATTAACATAACATAACATACCATCACACCTGTATCCCGGAAGGGTTAGGCAGAGGTGTACTAAAGTACACCCACAGTTCTCCAGGTATGTTTTTAGGTTTCATGTAACAGGGAGCGAGCCTATTGGCATTAATCGGGCACAAAGTTGGATTCCTAGATGCTACTGAGAATTTCCTAGAAAAACCCAATAACATTTTGTTGGACCTGGGAATCGAACCCAGGACCTCGAGACTAGCAGTCACGCTTATGACCACTAGGCTCATGAGGCAGTTAATTAAATACTCTTTTTTATCGTTATATGTTTTAGCGTTGTGATCACAATCTCATCTGATCTTAAGAGATGATGTGGCCCAAGACTGGCTCTCAAGGGCAGTTGCCGGAACACACCTATTGGTGCTTGGTGACAGATTTTCAACTTGAGGGTGGTAGCTAGCCAGGCGGTTATTAGAAAAAGACCTAACACCATGCAGTGGTTTCATCACGATGTTTTCCTTCACCGAAAGCTCATGCTCATTGTAGGGATTAATGACTATAATTAAAAAGAGTAAAAAGCTTGTTGCAAGTCATATTTATTTGTATCTTCCTCTGTTAAGGAAAAATTCTTAAGTATGAATAGAGAAGAACATGTTACAAACTGAAACATTTTCTGTGTCTATTCATATGGTATTTTCTGTATCGATATGGAACAGGTACGTAGTAACAGCTTTTTCAGATTAGAAATTACAGTTCCAAACTGTTATAGAGACTTCAACTCATATTTGCGCGTGGCCCTATGTGTGCGTGACCTAGTAAACATTCAGTTTTTGTTTGTATGGTAGTGACGCGGCCGTCGTCTTCTTATCAACACGTGTTTTTATCGCTTTGTTCTACAGATACAATCGGTAATAAAAATGTCAGGTTCACTAGGAAAAAAAATGTTTCAACTAACCATTAGTTGTACTTTATAATGCGTCGTACCACAATGATCAAAATATTAAAACGCTAAATTCTCATTTTAAAAAGATAGATATTCAGCAATATGGTATAAAAATTATTCGTCTACCACCATATCATTCTAAACCCCATAGAAAATATTTGGGAAATTTAAAATATATAATATCTTCATATAACATTGAACAGAACGTGATTGAAATAATGAAATTAATAGAAAGTTCATTATTTGGTGTTTCTAGTGGAGTGGTATGGAATAATATGTTCCATAATCATGCATTTACCTAACTGTGCTGTTGTTTTATTTTAAATCTGAACAATTAAGATGTAAAATTTTAGATATAATATAAATAAAATAGTTAATAGAATTATCTTGTGTACTTGACTGTACTTCTAGACACGCAAACATAGTCACTATATCTATACACGCTTTACGCACACTGGGCCACGCACACAAATGAGTTTAATTGTCTATACTTGTAAATACCTGTTCTTTTATACCGTTCCGATAAATAATACGCTTCACTCTATTATTCTATTATGTTTTCATAATTAAATCCACTAGATATACTAGCGGTTTGCCTGTATATCATTTATTACTGTTACTGTGGGAAGTATCCTACGAAGTATACTCAAATTGACCGCAGTTATGAAGCTAGTCATACTATATTGCTACTCCTAAAGACTGAGTCCAACACACACTGGTGTTCCTAACCAAACCTTTTGGACTCGAACGTAGCAATTCCTGATTTTAAACTATATCTCACTCCGCCCTATGTATCTATTGTGCGTGTATCACGCAAAAACTACTGAATTTTATGTTTTACTCCTTAGATACTTAGTCCTTATTAAAAACAAATTATCACGATATCTCCATACAATTAATATTTATTAGAAGTTTTAAGAAACTACGATATTTATAAGAATTACGCGTTCTTCTGTCGTTTACGCTAGCGAAGCTACGAGCAAGGTAGTCATATATAAAAAAGGTGTTTCTAAGACATTACAAAACAGTTATGAAAGCTAATTTGAAATTTTGAAAAAAAAAAAATTTAAAACTTTCTCAGCGCCTTAACTCTGCTCTCGGGAATGGCATATATGAATGAACGAATGAATACTTTATTGCATTTTTAGTTTGTACACTGGCGAGCTTAATGCTAAAAAGCATTTTCTTCCAACTATCCGGCGCTGTAGTAATGTGGTAAAAAATATTATTGTCGGTAGTGCAATAGGAAATTGAGACAAACATCTTAGTATTCCATGGATTCACCGTAACGCTGCCGGGTCCATCGTGTGGCAGACAGAGGGAACACGAGCAGCCCCCGGGACTTGCGACCCTGGTGTAGGTTTAAGGGGCCCGCTTATGATGCATATCAACGCTCACCTTGACCGCCCGCGATACCCTCCCTGCCAAGCCAGATTTGGGAATAAAATAAAACAAAATACCTAATTACGCCAGTTTGACGTATATTTTTCTGACGTCTGGAGCCAAAGCCAATATATTTTATTTACAATTGTAGAGTGGTAGAGATCTGTATCATCACCACGACCACTTTGCACATGGCGATAAACCTGTCATAGTGACTCACATTTAGCTTGGCGCGTTCCGATATCAGCCAATGTATATCCAATTACCGAAAGGTATTTGGATTCTACTGTGTTTACAATCAGGCACAGTGTCGTAACTTTGGCATGCTATTATAAATTAAAAATAATATGAAAATAATTATTTGTTTTAATTTCCAATAATTATATTGTCATATTTTCTGTCTTTTTTTGTATCTCTTTCTAAAAAGGTACTCTTGGTATTATCATCCGGATTGATATAAAGAGTTTATTTTGTCCTAAGACGAACATAATTCGCGATGTAGGTGGTTATACTCAATAAGCTTAACTACTTACTGGATAGTAGATGTGATTATTTATTTAAGTGCCAACTTACAAAACATTCAATTTATAGTAACAGTGATGGAAATACAATTAATATTTAAAACAAAAAGTTTTTAAGTCCAAACATCTAAAAAAAATGTGTAATATTTTCCACACAAGTTGTATGTAAAACAAAGAACTATTTTATACGAGTATTCCTTAGGATATTCGAGCGTTTTGTGCAGAATTGTATTGTTTCCCAACACTTGAGATACCCACGAGAGTCCGGAAAACGATAATGAGCGCGCACTTTTCTCCGTCTACCCTCTCCCTCGAAATGAGGCCAGATTAAGTGTATTGTGTGTATTCATAATTTTATACAGTATTTGTTTTTTCTATAATATACCTTGGGGTGATATTTATTTTAAAAAAATCTTTATTCTTTATGATCTCTTGCGCTCATAGATTTTGGAATAAATGAAAAAAAATGCGCGTTCGAAGGACACCCACTAGGAAGAAAGTTACTAAAAATATAATATAAATATATATAAATATAATTATAATACTAAAAACTCAGTCAATCCAATTTGCAAAAAACACATCGATGTAAGTTTTACACACATGTACCATACAAAATAACTGATAAACCTTTGTATTACTGAACTAATGCCTATTTCGCGAGAACAGCCTGAGGATGAGGTTATACAACTGGCCGCACACGATGCTCGTCTGGTCGAATCTCGATACTCGCACGCATACACACACACTCGTATACAGACAGAAAGAGAAATTTGCATGGAGAGGACATAACACTTTTCCTTACGTGATGATTTCTACAAGGCAACTACTAAAGCAAACCGCGTTATGGAACTATGTTCCAAAAATATGTTCCCTAGTTTTATGTCTCTATTTTAATATTAACCCTTGCTTGCCTCTTTGTAGTTATGTTTCTTATATGAATAACATAAAGTTTTCGGTATTGAATAATGATTACTTTATTCGTGACTAAGTAACTGTTTAAAAATTTGGAGTTTTGTAGCCTTCAACCTTATGATAGTTACATTTTTACACAGATTTTTAGTTAGTGAGAGAATTATAAAAATTAAACATTTTCAAAATCATTTTCACTCTATTATACATACGTATATCATATTATCGTAAATTATAATATAACTATCTACTAATTATAGTAACGTATGAAAATTTTGGCAACCATCGAAATTAAACGTCTTTGAAACTAAGTTAGTACTCTAGGTATAAATACGCACAAATGTTTCATCATATTATTTATAATGGATATACAAACTCTTTGGATCCCTACTTATGAATAAAGTTGAATTGAGAAAATAAATACTAAAATTTGATTAAATCTCATATAAACACATAACTAAAGTGCATAAGAAAAATCTTGTTCATAATGTAAATAAAATAGTAACCTATTTATTTTATTAGTAGTCTGTATATATTTGTAGTGCTATCTGTAATTTTTTTTTCTTAATTTCCCAATAGAATATGAAATTTTTTGTGTTCTTCTTCTTCTTCTACTTCCTAACTTGGCAACCGGTCCTCTTTAATGAAGACCATTACTGCCATTATCGAGTGAATTATAGTGTTATGTGTTATGACGAATCAGTATCCTAACAAGATGGTGGCTCCCTTGTTAGAACTTTCTAGGAAGATTTTGTGGGGCCTCAGAATGAATCCTTTCAGCTTATATTTATAATCCACTTCACATATGCACAAAAACCAAACTATATCACGCAAAACGCCACCAATATTACATAATATAGGGTCAAAAGCCTAAGTTAATGAATTAAAAATAAAAACCACAACATGTCACTTCAAGATCCCGCCAAAAACTCCATTTTTGTGTTGATTTGTATGTTAGAATTTTACTCGAAAACGGTTTGAGTATTTTTAAGAAATTTTGTACACGGGAAATGCGTAAATGTTATTCCTGAATAATTGCTAGGCTATATGAATTGTCAATAATATGAGTAAAAATGAGAAATAATAATAATTACTGCATAATAAACGCGTGCTGAGCCGCGGGACATCGCTAGAAAATAATGAAATTATAACTTTTACATAGAGAGTAAAATAATCAATTTGGAAATCTGTTCCGAGCCGGGCGATCCCCAGACGCTCACGCCTCCTTTCTGTACGCACACGACAGAAAAAAGGATCCACCGGAAAACGAGTTTTATGCCTCCATAAAAAATTTATGATCGTCCCTGCAAGCGCCAAATTGAATATCAAATCAGCACGATGAACTTTTAGACTAAATTTAATGAAGTGAAGTGAGCAAGAGTTTCGTTGCTATGCCCGTTCCACGTTCGAGTTGCACGATCGTTCTAAATACATCTTTAACAAATATTGAAGGTTCATGGCACATTTTTTTTTTTTTTTTATGTAATCAGTTAATCAATTCGATAACAGCCTTTGAAATCTAATGAACAACTTTCAAACTATTTGACACTAGTTGCGTAGATTTTGATTAATAATTAATAAAACACAATATTTACATTGTAATTTATTTTTAAATTTACGTTTATTATATACAAATATTACATTTTATAATTAGTTATTATAATATTTCGCCTAATTTTTAAATTAACGTTTTACAATATGAACGCGTTTACTTATGGTTAAAAAATAAAATAAAAAAATTAAAAAATGTGCTCAGTTGAAAGACGTCAAATGTATATCGGTAATTCTGTTTTTTATTTATTTATTTATATAGGACTAGCTGTACCCGTGGCTTCGCTCACGTGGACTACAGATTGCGCGAAATTTGCTCCCCTGCCTCCGGCTGTTTTAAAGACAAAAATGCTTATTGTGGGTGTTCCTTAGAAGATAAGTATACACACTCCCGGACTTTTTTGTAGGTCTTTTTAATGCTTACAATTAGGTCGTACATTAATTTGCTATATCTCTTATTATTTACTCATCATAAGCCATTTAAGCGCCCGAATTGATTCACCATAACCAGTTTTTTTTTCTGTGCGGGATCCTAATTCTTTTTTTAAGTAAAAGTAGCCTAAGTTACTCCCTATATCATCAGCTATCTATTAGTAAAAGTCCCGTCAAAATCAGTCCAACCATTTCGGAGATTACCCGGAACAAACAGACAGACAAAAATTTAAAAAATGGGCTTTTTGATATAGGTATCGTATATACTTTCATATGCATTTAGTAAAAAACTGTTATTTTGTCATTACAAACAGACACTTCAATTTTATTAATTGTATAGATGAAAACCACAACTTCAAAAAGTACAACTAAACATTTTCTGACGAATATAATAAAGAAATCTACATAACAATTTTCAAGCAAAAATAAACATTTTTTCATTCACTTTTTTTTTAATATTAGTTTATACTTTTATAATTTTTCCTAAAAGAACTTGATTATAGTTGACTAATTTTGAAACTGTAACTGGTTTAAGTATATTTTGTATCAATAAACAAAAAATACATAAAGCTATGCTATGTTTGCACGAAATAATGAAAATATCAGTTTTAAGGAAACTCTTAAAGCTACGAGAATCTCCCAAGCGATGGGAAGAGCGGACTATCTTTACAAACTAAAAGCAAGTTTAATGAATCTTAATATTATCAGTGAAGGGTATATTTCAAGATGTTAGGAGCTTTCGTAGTTAATGTAGCGTTATAAGATAAACGGTATGATTACGGCGGTAAGACCGCAGATACGCATTTATTTATGGCCCTTTACCCCTTCAAAGTAATGTGCAAATTTTCATATTAATAAAATTATACGCGAACTTACTTTTTGCGGTTTACATTTTTAAACATTAAAGATTACATCACTTGAGGAAGTAAATTAAAATTTTCACTTCTTCTGTCATGTCAATAATTGTATTAAACTGATTCTGACCAGTATTTGGCCAATTTTTCACTAAGAAGGCGGTAAATAGGCATACGGTCCGCTTGATGGTAAGCGGCTACCACAGCCTATGGGCGCTTGTAATAAATACCATAGGTATCACTAGTGTGTTGCCTTGATATCCTACTCATCGCAGGCTGCGATCTTCTGTAAGGTGGAGGTATTCCACCAGTCGGACTGCCCCAAGTAGCGAGAAATCTCCAGAGAAATTGTTTCTGACCAGTATTCGGCCAACTCCAGAGTGTTTAAAACTGGAATGAGCTGTTATGATTAAAAGTAATAATTTAGTTCGTGGTTCTGAAAAGAATCATTCAGGTTAGTCTGTAGAAGGACACAATCATCTTGGGGAAAGGACTGATCATTCGAAGATTTGCATTTTCATAAAAAGTTTATATTGCTAATACTTATTTTCACTTGAATGTTTTCATTTTATTAATAAGTTTAATTAATTACGAGTCACTCCTGTCTTTACGCTGTGAATAATTATTTCAAAATATTTCACTTACTGATTTGAGGCCTGTTTATTTCGTTTTTCGTGAATTTGAGTGACTTATCTACATTTTTCAGATGTACCTACGTGACTTTGTCATTCGTTGTTTCGATAGCTGATATCATAGAGTTCAAATATTCAATTAAAATAATGTTTGTAATATACGAGGAGTATACATTAAAAAACGAAACTATTAATGTAATACATTTTATTTTGAACTAGGTGTACCCGCTGTTCCACGCACGTTAACAGAATTATTGTTTATGAAGACATCGTGATATATTTTTTGATAAGGACCAAGTATCTAAGAAGTAAATCAAAAAATAATTGATCAAAATATATCCAGTAGTTTTTGCGTGATGCTCGCACAACGGTAAATCAGAATCATTTTATTCATATAGATTTAAAGATAGATTATACATTTTTAGTTATTACAATATTCAATAAACATGTATTCTATATCCTCATTCCTCTATCCCTACAACTTTGCATGCGAATTTTCCATTGCTCGTAACTGTGCTGGAAGTATTTTCCTGTTAGCTTCTTCATGACCCGTGGCGCCTTTTCTTTCACACTTTGAATATATATACAAATACGATATTTATTGTCTCTGTGCAAGACTAGATTTTTCCATAAAAATCCTTCTACGCAATTTTAGGCTGGAGATAATTATGTCATCTCTCTTTACCACCGTGTACATTAACAACCTACAGTGAGCATCAACACGAGGGTAAATTCTCAACTCAGAGCGAAAATGGTGGAACGTCCGCAATAAACAACACTTACGGGCAAACGGTAGCGGTGCGGCGATGAGCGCGATTTCATATGAAATTATTATGATTACGACGTCTCTAGTTCTTTACGTTTCTCTGTAAATTTTAAGATATAATTTTCACTTGGAATTATTATTGTACTCGCAGTTTAATTGTCTTGTTTACAACATTGAACAGTATTGTGATCACAAAATTGTATAATGTTTAAGTAAAACTGATTTCTCTATATTTTATTTAATATAACTTATGGAAAATCATTGCATGTTTGGAGGGACTAATTATAATTTTGTTATTGAATATCAGCAAAGATCCGTGATTTCATACGCTTTAATTTGTTAACCATACAATAACCTAACCGATGCCCTGGAAATTAAACAATAAACAATTACATAATATACATAACAATAATACAGGAAATACAAGGTAAAGAATAGTATTAAGATAATTAGAAGCGGACCACATAGACCTAATATAACAAGGTGCACTGGTTTCCCTATCCTTCACATCCCTACTAGACTCAGTGATAGCAACACCAGTTTTGGAAATGATATCAGACATGATGACTCCCAAATTTTAGAATCGGATCAGTAAACTTCTAGAGATTACCTCTTACATCCAAACACAGAAACTTTAGTTTTCCATAATAATACGTAGCATAGAAGTATAACAAACGAATTACTATTTATTAGCTATTCTCAAAAACATTTATTTCAAACTGTTTCAGTGTTTTTAAGCGTAGCATTTTTTATAAAAGGTAAAAGTTAATTTCAATTTCTTGATTTTCATGCTGCATTCAACTGACCAATACGCATAGGTATGGGCAAAAAGATAAATATCAACTATACTGATCAACTTACACCTTTTAATAGTGTAATCATTAATAACCAATGTAACTTAAATGTATATAAATGTTAAAAGTGGCTGCAATACCTACATAAGTTTTTTGTGCGTTGGAAGTTATAATTCTTTGACGTGATCAAAACGATTATTAATTTAGATGAATATAATACTTATTTAAATAAATATAACTGCCTCATTAGCCTAGTGGTCGTGAGCGTGACTGCTATGCTCCAGGTCCTGAGTTCGATTTTCCAGGTCGAGCAAACTGTTCTTGAGTTTTTAATGAAATTCTCAATAGTTTGGCTCTCGAAGTTTGGCTTTGAGGCCGATTAATGGCAATAGGCTCGTCTCGTACTACATGTGACCTAAAAACATATTCTGCGAACTGTGGATGTACATTAGTACAACTCTGCTTAACCCTTCGGGGATACAGATGTGGTGGTATGTTATGTTTTTTTTTAAATTATAACACTGGAATGTTAAAGAAATATGAATGATTTTAACATTTGAAATTTATTTTTAGATGACTGTGATACAGCATTTTAGAACAATAACATCGTTTTAAGCAACATCATGGTGTAAACTTTTTCTTTCAATGTGTAAATATTCACTTATTATTTTTCATAAAGAGGTACAAGTTCAAAAGTACCTGGTCAACAAAATGCAATCTAAACATAGGCAAAATCGCCTCAGGCAGCGCGTCATTGCAACATCCATCCTTTTGTTGTCTGCCACTTGACCCACATCCTCTACGTGTCTCCTGTAACAGGAAACACTCCCACCTACTCACCGTACTAAACTTTATACTAAAATAACTCTTCCTTCTCACCACATAAGTATCAATTTCCCGTGAAACCTTCACACTCAAAGACAACTCCCCACGCAATTTAACACTTTGTTTTTCCTTCAAACATAGCAGAATATTCAATGGCGGCGGAAAATGAGTCGGATGTATGTATTTAGTGACTTACTACTCACCCACTCTCGTAATAAGTACCACATTCAATCGGCGAGTCTGTGTTTAGTAATGAATTTTTTATCCCGTTCCAGCCTACACTAGTTGCAATAATATACGTAATCTAAGCTTCTCGCAACGCGTTCTGTATATTCACAAACGAAATACTTTAAAAATTCATATAGAAGGGTTACTATGGGTATGCCCTACTTACAAATATTTTCCGAAAGAATGGGGTCACATGTTTGTGTAACGAATGAAAATAATATTTGGAATTATTTCAAAGGTAGCAAACGTATTTCCAAGTCTGGAAACGTAATAACATTTTTCAAATTCTCATTTGTAATAATTTAGGTTATAAAACTCAAGGTTGTTTACACAAATTCCAACTAACTATTATATTGTGTTCGAATAAATACTAAAAAAATTGTAGTTAGGTAAAACATAACTGTTTAATTTATGGGACTATTCATAAGCACCAAATACATGCACGCCTAATTTCGTTTAATTTTTATGAATTGTACTTGATCGTAATATAAAGTTTAATTTACAAATATCTACATTACATATACTTTACCTAGAAATTGAATAATAAAATTCGCACCATTTCTCCACAAGATTGCCTTATAAAACTGCTTATTTACCTCAATACCGTAACTTTCATATTTTATTCGTATTCAAAAATTTTACAGCATCTCCGTATGCATCGGGTAGGGGGCCGTCTTATCTAATAAAATCCTTGGACAAAGGGTGAATAACTTTTGTGAAAATTTTGTTGTGCGTTAATTCAGTTAAAATGTTGCAAACTTTAAGCAACTTTTAATTGGTTTAATAATTCTCGTTTTCTGATCGCTATGTAGGTACAAATTGTTAACTTTTTCAATTATCGTTAGTCAAGTTTTAGAATTGTGTGATTGACGGTTTCTCTTAATTTATCCGCTATTTTAATTAACGTTATCACTTACAAATGTGTTTATAGAAAAACGATAAATAAAAAAACAATAAAAAACGAAGATTGTTTAATTACAATTTTTTCCTTTTGATTAAAAATATTTTCTTACAATTTTCATTATACTTTATTCAATTACTTTACACTTCGAAAAATGTATAACATTCTGTTTTGTCTGACATATCTGTATTTCACATAGCCTCTGATACAAATTTAACAATGAGTATAGTATTTATCCAACGCCTTGCTAAGGTACAGATTTTGTCGTCGTTCCTTACATTCTACATTGATTTGTTATTTATAAGCTGTACCTACACATTCACATTACCTAATAATTATGGATTTTACATAAAAAGTATTTATTATTACGTTCCATTTTAAAATACTTTAAGCTATAGATCGAGATAATTATAGATGTTCCATAATATAATATTAAATAATATCGCGTAGGTACTTGTAATTACTATTTACAAAGCAACACTATCAAAGCGAATGCAATCAAAATAACGGACCAGTCGCGTGGGTGATAACATTAGACCGAGGCTAGTTCCCGTAAAAACACTCATAAATCACCGGTCCAGAAACCCTGACTAATTACGGTTTAATTTAGAGTAACAAAGAGCCGGCCCGCATAGTTCAGCTGGGGAAAACTCGCTTGATAAATATACCGGTCTGGATGTGTGTCGCTAGGCAAAACGGCTGAATGTTTATTTCGTAGTTTTTCATACAAATGGGCTTATCTTATAAACTATGAGGTAAGCTTCGGGGCGGCTCCAGCGAACTGTGTTATCGGTATATTTTTACGGGCAAACTTTTTTATAACATAAAAAATTGTAAAGACAGTGGTTTCGATACATTTAATGAAACGTTTTGAGATAAATATAAGTCCGAGACAGGTGTTGAAAACTGTTGCTGGTTATCACTAGTATTTCTATAGGATATCTATATTGCGATTTTTTAAATGTTAGCCCTTTTTTGGGCTATAAAAGTTTTCGGTTTAGGTTTATTTACTAAGATTCTTGACGTACGTAGCAAAATATGGCTACAAAATTCTCAGTTTTTAATAACCCTGCACCCGTGGATGGGCGGGCATAAATGGAAATTTTAACGTATATTAGTGTGATCTTGAGAGCCGAAGGGTTAATCAGATCTATAATCCAAACACAGCACGAGAAATATGGACGACAATATTTCCATATTATGTTATTGTTTCTATTTATTAAAACCCTCTATAAAATCTTAACAGTGTTTGTTACTGTAGCTATATCTATGTTTGTGTTTCGTACGTCTATGTAAGACTGAGAGTTTTACAAAAGTGAGAAAAGTTTTACCTATGTCACTGTTCTACTACTTTTATATTGTAAGCTCACGTAAATTACTGTATCTACTAAATATATAGGAAATAAACCATTGAACAATAAAATCTACCTTGACTTATTTATTTAATATTTTAATTTAATATATTTAATTTAATAAAATATTTTATATTTTTTAATATTTAATATATTTTATATTTATTACAACAACTTAAATTTACAACTTAAATTTTAACAATGGCCCCAAACTAGGCATGCCTGTGTCTTGGGAACCTTACATACGAGTTACCATATTATACTCACTCATAATAACATCTCAAATCATTAGATTACACACTACTTATTCATTATACTACATACCATACCGTTATATAGTATGCAATACAGACACATAATGTATACTACATAAACATAATTACATACAACATACATATTATCATAAATAAAATAACACACAATATAAATGCAACAGCTAAAACCATCATGGAAAATTACTTATAGTTTTAATTATCAGAGAAGAAGTAAAATGTAAAATTATTTTTGAATTGTAAGTACATCCTCAGTTGTGTTATATGTCAGGGTACTTAGCCAGCCGATAATTTTCCTTCTTGCTTCGTAAAGCAAACAGTCTCCAATTGACTCATTATATAGTTACTATAATTTTTCCACTCTCAGACGATGAACAAGAGTGAAATAGCTACCGAGTCAGCAATGTACGCAAGATATATATATTATGTGAGGCAAAAATATAAAAAAGTAATTTAAAAAATGTAATTTCACTCCCCTTCTCGCCGCTTCATGCATAATTTGACAAAACGTCAATGGGTCATTAACCTCCGTCTGACCAACGCGAACCAACCTTGTTCAGTGAAACAATTCACTCGCGAAATTAAACTGTCACTCTTCAATTGTGACACATTTAAAATTGTCTATTTTTTAAAGTAACATTGTTATTTTTTCCAATATGAAAAATCTCCAGAGGTATCGTGGGACATGCGGTAGTAACGAAGTTCCTTTCGCTATATATTATATTATGGTAAGACACGATTTCTACGCACTGTAGTGTTTACAGTACGAGTGATCGATGGTTCGAGACCCGCTGAATTAGGATTTTAATTTTAAAAATTAGCATTCTTTATAACTTTTCTGATTTAATTTTTTTATATATAATCTTTTTTTAGCTTTTTTGTTTATAAAGTTGTTACTATTTTTATATAATTTTTTTAAATTGTTTTATAATGATTCTATTTAAAAATTTACCTTTTTCAATCACTTTGAGCTAAAGTTCTCTACTATTGTTATTCTAACCAACAAGCCCTTACTTTCACACTTTCAAGATACCAAACTAACCGGTTTGTACTGTGCGTTGATAGATAAGTCGGTCAGGGTTATTATAATTACGTATAGATTAAAATTGGATTGATTTAATTTGCATTATTCAGTAAAAAGTTTACGCATGCAGCCCACACACGTGATAGAAGTAAATCTTTTTAAAAGGGGAGACATAACAGCCTGAACTGCGTATTAGATATACAATGTATATAGCTGTCTTTTTCTTTCTCTCTATGTTATATCTTTCTTCTCTATCATGTAATGAGATGTGGTTAAACGTGACGCGTTCTTAAAATTTCACTCTCAATTTTGATCCAATTACAGAATCGCTGCCTAAAAAGTGTCACTTCAATCTGTACTTTTATTTTTTATTATAATATGTATAATAAAGTGGAAGAGATTTTTGCTTGTTTGGTTAAACATGCTTATCTCTGGAACTACTAGTAGGATCTTAAAAATTACTTTTGTATATGATAGCCCATTGACGAGGAATAGTAATAGGCTATCTAACATCAGGCTACAACTCTTAGCTTTTTGTTAAGTAATTCGGAAGTGGAAGCCCTGCCGAACTGATTTATCCGTGTGCGCTGGCATAATGGTTAATGATACGTAAATACAATGTTCTACAAAAATATTGGTCCTTAGTAATCTAAAAATAAGTCCGCGATAGCATAAGCCTATCTTTTATAAAATGTCGGGGAAAAAGTTTCTTCGCATTTTTATATGAAAACTCAAGATATTTTTTTCAAAGTTTATTTACATTTATTTACAGTATATATGTGCCATTTTGTTCGATGACTTTCTGCCATTTTGTAGGTAGAGACATGATTCCGTTACTGTAGAAACTTTGGGACTTCTGATCAAAAAAACGCGACAAATAGTTTTGGCAGTCCTCTCCTGATGTTAACCTTACAGAACCTAAAGAATTCTGAAGAGACCGAAACAGGTGAAAATCTAAAGGTGCAAGGTCAGGGCTATATGGTGGATGCACTAACACCTCCCAGCCAAACTCTCTTAATTTTTGCTGAGTGGCTAAAGATGTGTGTGGTCTAGCGTTATCGGGATGAAAGACCACACCCTTCCTGTTGATCAAATCCGGCCGCTTTCTCTCAACTGCTTCCTTTAATCTCATCAGATGTTAGAAGTAGAGATACAAATCGATGGTTATGCCATGCGGTAAAATCTCATAAGGAACAATGCCCTTCCAGTCTCACCATACACACAGCATCACCTTATTTCGAGTTAGCCCAGGTTTAGCCACAGTCTGTGAAGCATGGTCGACCTTTTTCACAGTTTTTTGTCGCACGTGATCCATTTTTCATCGCCAGTTATCAATCTCTTTAAAAAAGGCTCGGTTACATTACGTCTCAATAATAATGAGTATACGGTAAATTAGGTTTCATTCAGTGAACTCGTGTGGCACCCAAATATCGAGCTTTTTGGTATAGCCAGCTTTCTTCAAATGGGTTAAATTGTTTTGTGGTCAATTTCCAGTTCTTCAACTACATCGTAACTACTGATATGCCGATCCTACTCCACTTTTTTAAAAATGGCGTCCATTTTATTCGTAACAGGGCGACCAGAGCGAGGTGCTTCTTTAACATCAAAATTTCCGGACTGAAAACGTTTGACCCAACTTTGTTCTACTTTTACTGACACTGCATTAGGTCCATAAACATCATAAGTTATTTTCGCTGCTTGAGTTGCATTTTTCCTTTTTTGTAATAATATTTTAAAATATACCGAATTTGTTCATTAGATTCACTCATTTTTACAGAAAGAAAAACAAATGAAAAATAGCGGGAACAACTTTTTTATTTTTTTATTTTTAATGTAACCTTTTTAATGTTACCTAGACCAGTCAGATACAAATAGTACAGCCAAAGAAATTTTATAACAACTTATGCGAAAACACTTTTACCCCTACCTAATGCATAACCCACAATATGGTAATTTTGCGATTATTATCATTTTTTTTTTATTAAAAATTAATTTATTAGTTTAATGATTTAGGCATGGCATATTAATCCTTACGAACAAATGTTACTTCATCATAAACACAATTTTATGAAGTTAAATTTTGCCCTTTATGCCACTTAGTACAGGATATAATGAAAAATTGCTATAATTTGTACTTGTGGGAAGTGAGAACATTTATGATAAGCTAGACGGGTGCGTTGGCGGCGCGGTGTTTGTTGAATAAAATTAACACGGGTGAAACCGTTGCGCATAGCTAGTATCCAAATAATTATATAGCTACTAACACCAATTTATTGTTATCGCTTAGTTCATTCAGTATTTGTTTAATATAATTATATAATTGTGAAGAAATCCATTCAGTACTGATAATTTGATACGTCTATTTCAGTTAATATTCCTCTGACCGGTCCACTGTGACTTCACGTATCAACGTAGAACAATTCAGTCGCGAAATTAAACTGTCACTCTTCACTGCAACCTTGTGGAATTGTTAATAACTACTGATAGTATGTTGCTAGGTATAAACAAGTAATTTTTCGAGCAAGGATTTTTTTTGTTCGTCCATCAAAATCACTATCCCAGCTATTAGATAATGGGTTTCCAAATACAATCTAACGTTTTGTTTTCTATTTCTGGTCTTGTACATTTTTGTCCAGTACTTATGTCAGAGACATTGCTAGTAGATATATGGAAAAAAACAATGATATTTTTTTATATTTTTCGATGTTGAATTTATACTACTATTATATGGAGGTAAAGTTTGTAGGTTTTTAAGAAATGATACCCGGAAATAATCATTTAATTCTTATAAATTCTTTACTGATAGCAGAATTAAAATAAGTAATATTGGCTATTTTGTATTAGGGTTCTATGGTCAACAAGGATCTTTACAGTTTTGCCATTTCCGTCTGTCTGTACGCGGCTTAACTTAGAGATTCTTAGTACTAGAATGCTGTAATTTGGAATGACGCAACACCACCACTGATCACATGACAAATGAAGATCCTTACCATAAACTCCAACAGAATTACTTACTTCATTAATACTGTTGGAGTTCGAAACCACACCTACGTAATTTTAATCATACCACTTTCACAGCTTGACCGTGGAGACGTAGAAAATTAAAATGACTTTAATGAAGATTGTTCAAGTATTTAGGTGAGCTTGAGTTTAGTTAACATAAAGACAGGGTGTTTATTAAACGATACAATCTCTGTAAACGTATTAATATTCATCGGGTTGCACACCTACCCTCGTGTCGTGTGTCATGTTATTTACTTTTTAATGTGAAGTATTCCGCTTAATATATTTAGGTTAGTAAGAACATACAGTGTGTACATGTAATAACTTCAACTCTTTTAATTTGTCGCTTGTAATTACGAATTCTGCCAGTGTCAAGTCAATCAAGGAAGAGTCAGTCGTATGTATTAAAGATAAATGAGTAACTGAGTTTTTGATGGGATCTTGATCTGTTTTTATTTTAATAAGTTAATTTAACATTCACTTTAATAATAATATAACTTTACCATTAATTTTACCCTATACTATTTGGTTATTGTGCACAAATGAAATGGATCATAAATATTATATAGAAACATGCATTTTGACTTGTAATAAAACTCCCTGAACATTTCTAATAAGTGAGCCAACAACTTGTTTCAGCGTTGTTTGTACTCTGAAGATTGGAAATAGTAGATTACACAACAAGTAAAAATGAGGGAATTTAATTCGAAGATCCGAGTTGGATCCCGAGAGCAGCGAAGGATTCTAGATTAGAATCATGAGAGGTATCGAGGGATACAAGGACCGAGATTAATTTTTTTTCACGAGTTATGTACTCTACTTTTTACCGTTGATCTGATCCGTTGTTTTAATGTTGATCTGAAAAATAATAAGTAATCAAATAAAAAAGTAGGATAATGTATGAATATTGTTGTTGATAATTTTGTTATTAAATTAATAAAATACGTAATTAGATATATGTTTGTGAGCAAACGCAGCTCACGAACAACTATTATGTTTTTACTTTGCTAAATTGAAGCCATTCGTCGCGTTAAGAACGGCATTTATTGTGACCAAGGATAAAAAACAGCGCTTGCATCTTGACACATGAAGGGGATGGAACATAATTAGTTTCTAGTCTCAACGGCGCACATAGAACTGTTATAAAAGAAAATAGTAGTCTATTAAATAATTACTTCTTCAATCTTTAATTTGTGTTTAAATTTGTTTAGAGATTTATTTATATAAAATTAAAAATATATGGGGACACAATTTCACACACGTCCATTTAATTTCATACTAAGCAAAGCTTGTAATATGATAACTAAATAGCTGATATACATATATGACATAGATATTTAATACCCAGACACACAAATGACAATTATGCTCATCACACAAAAGTCAGTCATGTACGGGGATCTAACCCGCGATCTCTCGGCTTAATAGTAGGTCTTACTACCACTGCACCTTCATGTATAATTTATTAATTATATTTATGAGTGGCGACCCGCTCAGGCTGCGCACGGGTGCAATTTACTAATTTGGTGTCATTTAAAAAGTGATGTTCGATCGATTTACAGTTCATCGCTTTGATATTGATAGTTCATATTTACAAAAAGTGCGCTGAGCTCGCGACTGGCTATTGATAAATAGGATGCAGCGCCGGGTGGTGACTAAGTGCGCCGGCCAACCGTTTCATTGTGAGCCATTTTTTGGTTTCGCGTAATTTTGAATCTGTGATATCTTATGCGATACCTATTTATTGAAATAATATTATGTACAGGGCGTCTTTAAACTTCATCAGATGCCTAAGGTAACTAAAATATATTTATTTATCAAAGTCTGTATATATCGCAACCAACATAAATGTTTAAAAATGGACCGATTTGATTTGAGAATTGCAATTGACAACAATTTTGGTCCCTCTTTTTCCACTTAATTGACATCAGGTGAGATTATGATGAAGAGCTAAACCTATAACATTTTAACAAGTCTTGATAATATTTCTCGCCTAAAGGTGACTTGCACAAAAAAAAATTAAGTTAGTTTTAGTACAAATTCAGTTGTCAAAATGTCTGTAACTGCTAATCTTAAATCTGATTTAACGATTTAAATGTGATTTAAGGTTTTGGATCAAATCTATCGGTGGTCACTATTGTCTTTGGATTGTACTGTGTTGACCATCAATAATAACTTGTTAGAGCGATGTTTGAACTTATTAATAACTTGATGACTGCCGATGGATTGTAAATCCCACGGCGGTTGCCGATGTTTTTGAATTGCACTGTGTTCACCATAACGTACAATGTAATCACTTTGCGCGTTATGATAAAAAAATAACTTTGAAGATTAGAAAAATATTTTATCCACGTGACATTGGCAGAATTGTAGATAAACACGTCTTCATTAAATAAGAAAAATATAGAAAATAACATTAACATTTAGTTATCAAGCTTTTTTAAATATATTTTCTAATGAAAAGCAATAACAATATAAATATTACAATAAACTAAAAAGGGTCCTTTATTTATCTTCATGTTCACTCCAAATGCGCAAAAAGGCTGAAAAGTTCGTATTTGGTCAGTAAATAACTGATAGGTATGGTAGGGTTATCAGTGTGAGGCAGCGACAGGCTTTTAAAATATGAGCCCCTGATAGGCTGGCGGCAGAAATCACAACGCTTTACGTGTGTAAGTACTACAAATATGAATGAAATATCATGATAGTAACGTTTTTACTGAACCTTTACGTATTTTATATGGATGTATAATAGTGTCACATTGTTTGTGACGTAATTGGGGATTTTTAAATGGTGGTGTTTTAATTTCAATCAAATTATTTTAAATTTGTATTTTGTTTATAAATAATTAGTAGACCATAAGAAATGTATAAGTAAAAGTGAAACTACAAGACGAAAATCATCATTGCGTAATAAACTCGTACGGAGCCGCGAGGCAACACTAGTTCTAATATAAATAGATGTTCGATTTTTTGTATCTTATACAATTATCAAATTTGCTCCCGACCTTATTATTATTCCAAATTCTGAGCACGTCCGTTTCTGTCCCGTACTTTGGATGGATTATAATCCCTTTTGTCGAAAAATTTACAACTTCAAAAATTAGGCGCCGTCTTCTGACTAGTCTGAAGGGGACACGCCCACCGGCAAATTGTTTAAGGTTCTGGTTTGAATTTAGAAAACTACTATATAATTATACTATGGCCCATTATACAATGTTATTAAATTTGTCTCGAATGACTACATTTGTCTCAGAACAACACATAATAACAGCTGAATTGTTACCTATGTTATTGGATAAACCTGTGAGAAAACTGAAAACCACGAAAACTGAAAAAAAAAACATATTGTATACCTACAGACAGAACTACAAATATATTAATGCAAATGCAGATGCATGCGTCACAGTACGACAAATTCAGAACTTAACATATTTTATTATTATATCTGTAGAAAACATATTATATTTTATTATCTTTAGAATTAAATATAAAGTAGGTACAATTAGATAATTTTATAATTTGTTACAGTAACTTCTTTAGCATTTTTTTTGTTTTTGATTGAAACCTTTGAGGTTTTATTGGTAACAATAATTAGATTTCTAATAAAGTAATAAGTCGAGATATATCATTAATGTAGATCTACAGTATTATTTACAATTAATGCAACTATCTTAATTTTATAATCCAATCTCTATACATACATAGGACATAATTATATGCCTTACCTATTTTTAATAAAATAAAAATCTTCCATGAATCCTTGTTGTGATGAACGGTTTTTGTAATTATTAAATTATGTGTGGCGTCACTATAATTTAATGATCATTTTATACACTGATTAAATAAAATTC
Organism: Saturnia japonica; assembly: GCA_033032175.1. Taxonomy (NCBI): domain Eukaryota; kingdom Metazoa; phylum Arthropoda; class Insecta; order Lepidoptera; family Saturniidae; genus Saturnia; species Saturnia japonica. The sequence goes on from CM065318.1 coordinate 12,066,815, forward strand.
TACAAGTTCTATCAAAATGAGAAATAAATTATGTTCAACCATTTGCTTGATAACAATTTATGAAGTCTTGTGCTAATATCGGAGTCAACGGATAACTATTTTCATTTTATATTTAAAATGGAATGAAACTAGATGACGTTTATTTTTAAGGAAACTGTATAAAAAATTAGGGTCACATCTTCGTCAGCTTGCTAGCCATCATCTTTAGTAACTAAGTTAGAAAAAAGGATATACGAAAAAAAGCTACAGTGGAGGATATCAGTGCCTGTATAAACTATATCAAATGGTGATGTGCAAGACACTTGGCCTTATGTGATGATGAAAGGTGGAGTAGATTTCTGATAGAGAAACAGACAAAGTGTAGGAAGCCCAGTAGCGAAATGGGGTGACGATAGTACAAATGTTTTCGGGAAGATTTGGACAAGGCTGGTACACGACAAGGATGAATGGCGTGAAACAGTAATGATGATGATGAACTGAACGAAATGAATACGTATCAAAGCTGTTGAAATCATCCGATAAAATTTATAATCTCATCTATAATACTAATTTTGCTTTAGGATATCCAACCTCGCTTTTAGAAATTTATTGACCTTAAAAATGATTTACACATAAATCAACTTAATCCACGTTCAAAAATATACATAAAAAAGGGCGTTGATGATCGATTTCATAGAAAGGCTTTTGTTGAAAACTCTTATTTATGACCGATTTTTGCTTCTGTTTAATAATGCAACAGTAAATTAAAGCTTTTTATTATTACGCGAAGCCAGCCTTCGCAGCACACTGTTCGCTTAGCTTCGCTTCGCTTAATACTTCGGCTTAAGTCTTAAACGACGAGATAGTGATAAACGATTAGTTACAACACGACGCTTCAATTTTATAGTTTACATTAATCGGATTTACGTACTGTCGTTCTGCTAGCGAAATTGTAGCCTTTGTTTTCGTGTCTCTTTGAAGTATTAAATTATTGGAGTTAAACTTATTACTACATATTTTTTTATTATTTTTCAATATATTTCTTAGGCTTTATACTATTTACTCTAGAAGATTTTTGTTTTAATATTTAGACTTTTCAATAAAGTGTTATTCGTATTCTATAACTATTATAAAAAGCAATGAAAACTTTCATAAACTATGATTGTGGCGAATAATATTAAGTGGGGCATATATTCACCGCAAAAATTATAATAGCTCAAATATTTAAACATATCGCACTGACATCTAGTGTTACAATTATGAACTACATACTTCACAGTCAGTCTCAAAAATTTTAGATTGCTCTTTGTATGTATTTTATTTTATTTCAACATGGGGTTTTTAGTAGGATTTTGAGGTGACGTGTTGTTGTTTTTATTTTTAATTCATCAACTTAGGTTTTTGACACTATTATATGTAATATTAGTGACATTTTGCGTGATATAGTTTGGCTGTTGTACATAAGTGAAGTAAGTTATAAATATAAGCTGAAGCATGCATTTTGAGATTTCACAAAGTGTAATAGAAAATTTTACAAAAGTCTAAATACATTGATTGACACTGGCAAGTGCTTTTTGCGGCTCCAAAACAAGAAGAAGAAGAAGATTTCAACATTTCTAGATGGCGCTCATGTAACATTCTAAAATTTAACATGGAGTGTGACACTTTTGGTATTTTGTCAATATCAAGTAAACCCTTATATTAAATAAAATGTGCACCCTAGTCAAAACTATTTATCGATTAACAGCTAGAAATAAATATGCATTTTATTAAATCATTGATAGTTCTCCATTGTATCGGTTGTTTATTTCTTTTATTGTATATACTGTATATAGTTGGCAACTTCAGTATAAATAGTTTATTACCCGACTACGGCAAGGCGAAAAAAAAGAATTATGTTATATATTTTCTACGTATGTTTGTATTTGCGTATGTTCTACATTAATGCCTAAACTACTCATGTGATTTTAATAAATGCGATGTCAATCGATTTATTATTATAGTCCGGGTGACAAGCTACATTTTATACGAACAAAATCAATATGAAGGATGTCACATCTAAATCAGTGGAGTCTCTTTTTTTATCATATCGAGTGTGTTGTCTAATGAAAGAGGAGAAAAATAATACTTCATGTTTTTCCCACAAACCCCACCTAAGTCGTGTTTTAGACATACAATAATTTTAGAATCTCACATAATATTATTATTCCTGTGACTACGTTTTTTTTTAAACTTTTAGTGTTATTTAATTCTAATTGTAATTATTTATCCGCTAGCGCTCATCACTCGGAGCTAACGTAACCGTAACATCGCTACGTGATTTATCGCTCGCAACGCCACGCTAACTTATTACGAGCGTTTATGTTGGGCGAATATGGTACCAGATCATGTATATGGCTTTATATGTAATACATAAAACATTTATTTACTCACATAAATCAACACCGATATGTCGCGACAGCGAGTCGCCCAACTTACTACAAATACACATAATATATACCTACTATATTGATATATAATAGATATTGGACTTCTAGCGGCTTATTTCCTGTGGCTGTCGAAATTCCAAAGCATTATAAAGCTTTTACTATTTTAATGATTTAAAAACTAATTACTGAATAAAACGGAAATAAAAGCGTCACTACAGAGATGCTGTTTTGGATTTAACAAACGATGAATCCTGGCGTCGGATTTGATGTGCATTTGTACAGTAAAATAAAAGAACGTTGTAAACTAACTGATTACTGACGAATATATCGTTCATATATATTGATAACAGATGACGCCATCAGTAATGTTTCCTTTAAAAATAAAAAGCTTGTATGAAATTTTATTAGACATGGTTATATGACTTCGTACAGATTTATTAAATATTGTTCAGCGTATTGATCTGGAGTCATTCTTGTTTCAAACTCGGTACAGAAATATGAAGTTATCGTAACTTTGCTTAATTAATATAAATATTGTATGTAAGGGCACTTTTGTTACTTTTGTAATTATTCCGGCTAGTATTCCTTACATTGCTTTTACGAGACTAATAAAAGTAGTTATCATGGACTTAAAAAAATGTATATATATTATTAATTATTATTACTCTACTAGCTGACCCGTGCGAATAAAAATATCTTACTAATAATTGTTACATTAGTTATACAGATTGTTCATAGATGGCGCTTCCTACATGTTAGTTGAGTATATTTTCATTAGGAATGCCGTCAACATCGAGGAACAAAGGCTTTAAAATGTTGTTGTAATTATTAATTTTTATGAATAACTAAGACTTTTTCAACAATTTTACAACAAATTTACTCACATATTATAGCAGTTATAACAATATTCGTATCGCCATCTATTAACACTTTTAAGAATATTTTTATTACAAATTATATCTCTAGTATTATTTAAAAACTATACGAGAGAAACTATTTAATCAGGTCCAAAAAGGTTAATATAATAAGTACATAAATATATACGTATATATTTACTACACATAAGTTATAAAATAATATTTCATCTATCTAAAACTTTTCTTTAAGAGTGCTTCGCTTTCTATGAATCAAAACACCATTCCAATTTTGTATTCAACATGAATGATTAAAGGGTGCCTCTTCTAACGATCCCTTTTATCATAGTTTTTGTAGCCCTTACGTAAAAATCCTTATGTAATATTGAATAGCAATGTTATAAAGCTACGAGAGGTCTACGTAGAGCTATATTCATTTCTATTTATGTTATGAGTTTTCAAATTATTTATAACTAGTGCTTTTTGCGCGGCTACACTCGTGCCATAGTTGAGTTATGTACCATCTATTTTACTTTATAACTGACTTGTATTCATTCCTTTTTCACCACCTTAGTGGTGGTTGAGTTTCCAAAAATTCTTCTTTAGTGCTCACCTACAGTGTAAAAGGAAACCGCATGTATGTCAGTCAGATAATCAAACACAGCCCAAACACAATATACATTTGTAGAACGCGTTTTAATTCTTTAAATATACATGTGTAACACGCACCACACCTTGAGGCTGACAATTAACTGGACAGAACTTTCAAAATTATTAATTAAAACTTCAGTATTTTGGTTGGAATGTAAGAAATTTATTTCGAGAGCTTTTGTCCAAATTAATAATTTATTCTAGAAAAGCGAACAGTATTTACCACTAGCTATAAATAATCCCTTGATGTTCCCAAAGGCCGTTTGACAGACGCAAGCCTGAAATAATGGGTGGAATTTAATGCCATAGATCAGAACATAACTATTAAAGAGTCGGGAGAATTCAGTAATCCTACAGTTTTATGACCAGCTTTTGCATATTCAATGTATCTCAAGCTAGTTCAGTGACTGTATCAAATAGCCTTATATAGCAAATATAATTTAATCATATTTTTATATTCTCCTCGATAGCACCTACTTCTTTCGGATATATAATGTAACTCGAAAAACGGTATAGTAAACAAAGATATGGTTTTACAATAATCATAATAGTTTCTTTATTCAACGTCATAAATTAAATATAAACATACTTAACAAAATATAAATATCATATAAAACGTAATATTTAAAATTATTCTGTTTCTACGGCATCTTCTAAGGGAGCTTCTGTTGTATCCTCGTCAGCAAGAGCCTCAACTGGGGCATCCACTTCGCCTTCCGTTGGCAAACTTTCTGGTGGAGGCTCTTCATTTTCGGAAACAGCCTCTTCTGGAACCTCTACTGGGGTTGTAGATTCAGGGGGAACTTCTTCACCTTCAAGTATTTCTGGTGTGGCAGCAGCTATACTCTTTTTACTCTGAACTTCTTTCTTTAGAGGCTCTGGATTTATATCTATAGGTGGTTCAAAGGGTGTTTCGGCTGGTATTTCCACTGGTGTTTCGGCAGGTGGTGGGGGAGGTACTCCTTTAGGTAAATTGCTTCTTTCTTTTCGATTTTTCCCTTTTTCTGTTTTCTATCTAAAGGTAAATAAAGCTTATACTCCTGAGGAAGTTCCTCTTCGGTATATAGTCTTTCACTAAAGTATATTCTTCGTATTCGGGCATTTGCATGTACTTGAACGCAAAGTGTCTCTAAAAATTGTGTTCCGTATGCTCTCCTTGTAAAGTCCGCTAAGTTGAACTGTATTTGATTCCAACCACCTGATAGACCAATAGGCATGCTTGTACAGAAGGGTTTGATTTTAGTAGTAGACTGGAAGTTGGAAATTCTGAAACGTCTTCGCATTTTTTTGTCATCGAGTATTGTAATTTCGAATGAAAAATATCGTTTTAAGTTTTTAACAATCATAACGAGAAAAGGAAGTTTGATACCCAAAACTTGATTGTTTTTCGGGCATCTAATGAAAGTTGTTGCAACGTTAGTGCTTACAATCTCAAGAACAATAGAGTTTACTTCGTTATCAGTAAGTCTTTTAATGTGTCCATTCTTAACTTCCATATCCCATATGGCTAGAGGATTAGAACCACAGCTATAAAATATTGACAATAAACCGTTTTGATAAGAATTTTTGAACATTTTAATACTACTTGACCAACTATTAATAAATTATGAATAGCGCCTGACACATCAACCTACGAGATGTAAATTATGACAGTAGTAAAATATCTTACATGTTTACTTACATACATGCCAGTGATAATTTATTTTCTAATAAAATATAATATGACCTTTTTAAAAACAAAATTTCCGTTATACGTAATATAATTTAAAATAAATAATTACAGATTGAGACATTAGGAAATATCACTGCATCAAAGACTCAAAACAATGATATTTTATAAATATATATTAATTTATTCAAAATATAAATTCACGTTTTTATTAATAAACAACAACCATTTATTTCTAAAATAATTAGTTTATTTTAGCTACTCGTTCTGTTGGGGTTCTGTCTCAACAGGAGCTTCTGGTGAGCCTTCTTCAGCTGGAGGAGACTGTTCTGTATCGGCAGGTGCTTTTGATGAAGCATCTTCAGCTAAAGGAGACGGTTCTGACTCAACTAGTGCTTTTGATGAAGCAGTTTCATCTGCAGGTGGTTTATCTCCTTCAGTAGCTTCATCTATTTCTTCCCCTATCACTTGTTCTTCAGGATTAAGATCAGTATCCGGCTCTGTAGAAGGTTCGACAACCTCCACAGTTAGAGTTCCTTCTTCTTCAGTTGGTGCAGAAACTGCTCCCGCTTCTTCAATTTTATCTTTAGATTTTCTTGGTTCAGATACTGAAGGTCTTTTTAGTGATGCCTTCGAAGTCCCTCTATCTAACTCCACTACACTTTTCTTATCATCACCTTTATTTACTGTTTGCTGCGAAGTTGACGTCTTAATATTTTCTTTTTGAGTTTCGATTGCTTTTACTTTTGTTCCTTTCGACGCTAAAGGAAAGAATAATTTGTATTCAGGTGGAAGTTGGTCTTCTGGAATTAGTCGCTCAGTGAAATATACTCTTCGCAAACGTATATTTGCATTAATTTTCAATTTCTGCACTTCAACAAATTGTTTTTTGTAGGCACGTCTTGTAAACTCTGCTAAATTAAATTGAATTTGGTTCCATCCATCAGATAGACCGATAGGCATGACAGTACACAAGGGTAATATTTGAGTTGTACTTTGAAAGTTTGAAACGCGAAATCTCCTTCTGGTACCTGTTTCATCGAGTACTGTAACTTCAAAACTAAAATATTTCTTCAAATTTTTTACTATCATAACTAAGAATGGCATAGTTATTCCTAAAATGGCTTTACCTTTCGGACAAGTCATATAGGTTGTGCTTACATTAGTTCCACCTATTTCTAATACCATCGACTTTATATCTTGGTCTAAGAATCTGCTGATATAGCCATCTTGGGTATGAGTTTCCCATATATTCAAGGGTTTTGAACCAACACTAAAAAAAATAGTCAACATACCACGTTGATATGCATTTCGATACATTTTAAACCAATATACGTAAAACACTATTAGTTATTAATTACGTTTTTTCTTGTGTCTTTTTGGTGTGACAGTTTGCAGTTGACACTTTTTTGAAGAGCATAATTTTTGTATCTTCTTTTATTTAATATTGACAAGAGGTTTTATTACCACAAAAAGAGTTTTAAGATGAGTCACTTGATATATACCTAGGCAGTTCCTCAAAAGACCTAGATTATGCTAACACTCCTTCATCTATCAGTTAAGTGGACAGTATTATAAGTCAATAAAAAACAAGTAAATCAGTTAATTTTATGCAAAATGTCACACAGAGAAATCAACAGATGGAAAATTATATTAGGTACTAAACATCGACCGGGCTATATTTTTATTAAATAAGTTAATAAACATGACCAGTATAAACGCAATATAAAAGTATCGAAAATTAATAATTTAAAAGAAATTAAATCTGAATAATGCAATTAGTGCTAAAAATGTATAGGTAAAACTGAAATCTTGCAATTAACATTAATACCTATATTCAAAGGTATTCGAAAAAATACATATCTTTACAATGTCAAATTTCTCCTTGTAACAATACCAACGTTCATTGATTCGTCAATGTGACTCGGGAACGTATTGTTATCAAGTGTGAGAGGCCAAATTCAAACTGGAAAGCACTTTAGCCGCGGCGCCGGCGGAAATTAGCGTTTTTGCCAACACCCTCGCTTTTATCATGAATTCGACTACATTTTCTTACGAACGCTTGAATAATATATCTAGATATGATAAAGATATATTTTATTATACTGTTGTTGGTGAATTTTATCTAACTATTATCGAAAAATCGTAACAGTTTTAAAACAACGTAACATGTAAACATAAAAGAATGTCTCTAGGAATACGTAAAAATAAACTTTTAAAAGAAAAGGCTCGCTTTCCCGGTGTTTTATCTACACATTTGTCATCCTCGACACTAAGAAAATATGTCACGCAAACCCACAAGTAACGTTCACACACGACCCGTAACGAATATAGCATTTTTGTCGTCTTTAAATCACGTGACTTTTACACTATGCGGGGTGTTCCTCAGAGACTGGCACACACTAACAAAAAACACAAAGAGCTCGGAACAAAGAGGAAAAATGAAAAAGTGCCTTTCGACTGTCACGATAAGGAGTGCAAGGGCGTGTTTCGAACGTTGTTATTGCATCTACTAAGGCGATGTCTGGCGACTTATCCGTATTATTTTTTTCCTAGCAGAAAATTCTGTAGCACGACGTGTTTTTTATATCTGTAAAGGGGAGCCAACATGTCACGCAGTTAAGATATCATGACGATTTTTCGAGATTAATGGCGCAGAAAACGCGAACTCGATAACGTTAACGGCTGTCGGCAAGGAATAAATGAATTAGATTTATTTGGCAGCGATGTTTTCTGTGAAGACCATTGATTCAGTTATTCTTGTGTAGGTGCCCTACATAAAACAAAATTAAACTTTCACATATATAACAATTTACAAGTTTTTTTTAACTAATATCTAGTTAATTAATAATTACTAACGAAAATTAATAAAAAACGATTTCATTTAGTGACCTCCGAGAAAAAGCTTCAATTATCATTTTGTTGGATCTATTCGGCTTCTAAAATATCCATCCACACTTTGTCACCTGTAGCCATGGTTGCATCAATTAAGAAAAAAAACCTAATAATTATTGTAATATGTATTTTCCTTTTTTTAAGGCTAATGCCCAATTTGAGTCTCATACCAATTTGTACTTACTAGTATCTAATGATGCAAAGAGTAAGGAACAAAAAAACTCCAGAGGTGTCGTAGGACATTCGGCAGGAACGAAGTTCCTTTCGCTATATAATATGTAATAGCCAAACTTGTACGCAATGTTGTATAAAAATACAGTACGAGCGATCGATGGTTCGAATCCCGCTGATTCGCGATTTTTTATATAAGCTTATTTATTTTTAGTTTTGTTCATACAATTGTGAATATACTGATTAGATTATAATTTGTTTATGTTTTTATTATAATAATCCTACTAGTCCTACTAATATAATAAATTTGAAAGTGTATGTTTGTATGTTTAGATGTTAGGATGTTTGTTACTCAATCACGCTAAAATGGCTGAACAGATATCAATGAAATTCGGCACACAGATAGTATATGACCTGGAATAACACATAGGGTACTTTTTATCCCGTTAAAAGTCATAGTTTAACCAGCGTTATCCTACAAATATAATAAATGGAAAGTTTCTATTTTTGTTACTTAATCACACAAAAACGGCGATTTTTTTGGTTTGTCGTATTCCGAGATCAGTCTGTGTATATCCAATAATACGCAAACGAAGTCGCGGGTACCAATCAGTTATTAATAAGTATGCTCTTGGGGATGGCATACATGCCAATTTTACGTACATTTTTTTGACCAAAGTGTTAATACGACCATTCGACAAATCGACCATTCGTACTCTACATACAACAGTGCGTACAAATCTGGTCATAACACAGCTAGTTTAGAAAATTCTATACATGTATGTGTTTGACTCTTTTTAGTGTTTATCGGGTTGAACACTTTTTTCAGTTTAACTCCTATCCCGCAATAAGAACTTCGTTCCAAAAATATAAAATCAAGCTAAACTGTTGAAGGCTAAACAAAGATAGTCAATTAAAGCAAATAATCTCCATTTTAAGGATTCTGTTAATAAGTCTAATTAGTATAATATAACATAAAGTCTGGCTTTCAATTGTGCTCGGTGTATTTACAGAGCTCATTGGTCGGAGCAACGAAGCGTGGTCTGCATAATGTATTGAACGGTATGCGATTCAGACGAAGCTTTGTCTGCGTTATTTACAACCGACCCGTGTATTCACCCGGAAATTGGATTTGTAAAATAAGACAGTGTGTAAATAATCTTTATCTAAAACATATATCTCCAGGGTCGTATAACTTGGAAGTGTTACGTCACCGCTGTGGAACATTTGTTGTGCAATCTCTGACACTAATAGGCTCCTGATATAATATATCTCTTGGTATGAATTCACTATTGTTTGCTTGAATACATATATAATGATTTTTACATATTTATATAAGTTAAACTGCAATCACATTCGGTATTACATTAAGGATTTTAAATGTTACTGTTATTAAAACGACTTCAACGAATAATTATACCGGTAGAGATTTTATTATTTAGTTTTTTGGTTCACATTTGTATAGTCGCGAAGAACCAGAATCGTTTTTATATATTCAGACATTCATCATAAGAACAGATAAATTATTTACAGCCCATTTCTTACGTTTCCTAACACTATTATAATAAATAAATAATAGCAGCCTGTATGCGTACCACTGCTGGGCAAAGAGGTCTCTTCCCTAGGTTATGCAAGGTTTTAATCACCACGCTAGCTGTGACGACAGTGACTTTAAACCCCGAGTAATCAGTAGTTCTATATTTTTTCCACATACAGTGGTACTACAAGTACATTTCTTAAGCGCTTCGGTTTCGCCACGATGTTTTTCTTCACCGTAAGCCGATAGTGTAACCAATTTAAATTGGTAAATGTATGTGAATTCCAAAAAAAATTGTTGGTTGGTGGACATCGATTGAATATTCCGCCGGTTTGAACCATTCGACTACCATAGTGAAAACAATAATATTAGTTGAGAAAACACGCATATCTCTTTAACCTAATATTCTTAGCTAATAGTTACCGCTAAATATTCTAGCGATATTTTCCTCCTCGTTGATACTGGCGCTTAAGTTACGGTTCAAAATAATCGGCGTCGCTTCAGTGCCCAGCCTGGGACAATGTATCGAAATTAATATCCGGGGAGTGGGAGCCAGCGAACAATTTGTCCAGCCGGAATGCGGATAATTAAACGGGCCTGCAGCCGTTTCCTAGCTTACATGAAGCTGAAAATATATTTCGTTGTGCCTAGCATAAATTTTGTTGCCGTTTTTGTTTCAAACTACAATATGTAGAAACGTATTTACATTTTATCACTAACATTGCAATGTTTAATTGAAAAAACCATTTATAAATTAAATATGTTCCGAATAATAATGAAAAGCCATTAACAAATTATTTAAGCTAAATGCCATATTGGTAAATATTAATCAATAATAATAACAAAAAAGAAAACCAGCTTCAATTGTTTTGAGGAGTTCCCTGGTGAATCTTCGAAGGTGAAGGGCCAATGCTAATGAAAATAAAATTTGACCACTCTTGAGGTATTCCCTTTCCAACGAAAAAAGAATCATCCAAATCGGTTCATAAACAAATAAGTTATGGCTGAAGATCCATTAAAACATACACTCGAATTGAGTAACCACTGTCTTTTTTGAAGACGGTTAAAGAGAGGAGTTTATCAATTTGAATGTATATTTTTTCATTAAGGAAATATAAAATAACATGTAGAGATCACATTATAATTATGTATAATATAAATTATATTGTTTTAAGAAGTTATTTTCTTGTTAAAATTCGGTACCTTGGATAAATCTCACGATGTTCGTTCGTGGAAAGGTAGACAAGCTTTATAATTTACAATTACAATTAGAACCGTGTTAATTTTTTTAACCACTTAAACACAGGAGCGCCTTAAACTAAAACTAACATTTCGGACTCTGACTTTGAATCACATGTGAAATAATTTAATGTGACTATTAAATATCTATACCTACGCACAATTCAGAAAAGGGATAATAAACCCTCCAGATAGTTACAGCTATGGGAAACCGTTATCGACCGACGACCCTAAGGTATAATAACAGTTAGATGAGTATACCTTGCGATTTATGTATAACTAATTTAAAACTTAATCTTTATTATGTAATCTCTTAATAATGGAGTTTTGTTTCGATATCTAAAACCACCTAACCTAAAAACGGTAGACTAGTTAGAGAAAAAAATCAACATAAATCAGACTTTCTGTTTTTATATTAATTAGTTTTTGCGTCTAAAATTAGATGTAAATTTTTAAATTGATTTAAGTCTTGCATATTTCGTAAAATATAAGTAAATTTGAAATTTTTTAACAAACTACTATTTTGGAATTAATTATATAAAATTAAACATAACATACAAGTTTTAAATTGTTTAAAATAATTGAGGTTGACATAGTTACCTCTGCTTACCGCGGTAGAATTACATCGCAATAATAATATTTACACTTATTATCCGTACATAAATACTTATTAACCATTTTATTTCACCCGAAGTTTCGTCTTGCTTTTATTTAACCTCGTTACTTCTATTTTTAATTAATGCCACAGTATACTAACGTTCGGTGTTTTTTTTTAATATACTTTACAAGATTAGTCTTTTCGTCACAATTTCACGTGAAGTTAAGTGTCGACATGGCCTAAAATGGTAACTCGCTAAACCTAGAGGAGGACTGGCTCTCAAGTGCAGCTATCGGAACACACATAAAGGTGCCTAATAGGTGGGTATTAGAAAATGCCCGACCTTCACTCAATGGTGACACTACGATGTTTTTCTTCACCGAAAGCTCAGGCTTAGAATTCGAACTTACGTCAATTTCCTATTTACTTCAGATTCTGATTTTGTTACCACGCACTGAGCCATCGTCGTATCAATTTTCTCATTTGATAATTTATTCAGCGATCTATGAAAAGAGCTATGCTTGGAGTTTCTCTTAGGGATACAATCCGTACCAAGATTATACGCTAGATAACCACAGTAACGGAAATAGCTTAAAGAGTAAGCAAGCAAAGCAAAGAAAACTTTGGTATTAGGCCGATCACGTCTGCCATAGAACAGACAATCGTTGAAGTAAAAGAGTTTTTGGGTGGAAACAGCATCTTTGCATACATAGTGTAGGACGCCTTCAAAGTATTTGTTTTTCTTTGTAAATAGGCTTTGTCGTGTTGCGGACTATAACACCCCGTAAAAACCCTACAAACATAATACAATCAGAACTTACTACACTGGTAGCCATAAGGGCCCTGGAACCTCAGACAACTTTTACAGCTTCACCGTGGCTTGGGGGTGAGATCACTCAGCCGCGAATTTCCATACTTAACACTTAAATATGATGTACATCCTCAACCACACCACATATCGTGCAAACTTATTTGATGGAATGTGTCCTGAGCTAAGTCGAACATCAGTCAAGATCATCGAAGATCAAGTCAGATCTACTTAAACACTCAAAGTCAATGAACGATTTTCTAAAGGTGACTTGGATGTAACTGGATGGAGAAAGTGTATTGCCTCACAACCCACCGCCGCAACCTCCATCACTTACGGCAACTCAAGCCTAGGTCCGTTCCTCGGTGTGAAACCGTTGAGTCTGGCAGCCGCCCGTGCGATACAGGTGACATTGCATTTGCAATCACTTAGCTACAGACACACACATCATTACTCACAATATGTTCATACATAAGTGCACACCACTTATGTACATAGGTTCTGTAAGAAACCTTTTTTTCTTTTTTACGCTAGTTAGTGTAGACCATATTTCAGATCACTAAATACATATACACATGTTCCTTCCTTCCTCCCAGGAGGCAGGAGCATGTATTTAAGTATATGTTAGTTTAGCTCGAATACGGCTAGGGAATTAGTCAGATCGCGACTTCTTTGCAATTGCGGCAACCACCCAAGCCGAGGTCCGGCCACTTTGGCACCCTTGCGCACTTGTTGCCCACGCTTTTGTTGCTGAGTGCCTTAAGCGCTAACCGCCAAGCTTGGTAAAGCTGTAAAAGCCATCAGCGGCTCTGTTTTTGGATAAGGCCCCTCAGGCTAACAGTAAGGTCAGATCGAAAAAAAAGGATGCAGAAAGCTGGGGATAGGATACAATAATGAATCTCGAGGATATGATACTGTGGCTTATATAGGCAGACGATGATGCCTATGATACGATACTTATAATAAACATTATATTTTATAATGTATTACAATTAACGAATGTAAGTTAATTTGTAATAAACGCGCTGCGGCATATAACCTAACGGTATGTGAAGACCCATGGAAATCCGTCGGATATGTGTAATTGTTAGTTTGGGCGGAATGAGCAGGGTCCCCTCTAAAATAGACAGATTTTGATACGGGATAGAGTTAGGTTCTATTGGGTACAATTAATTGAGGTGTCGAATTTACTTTAAATTTATTACTCTATTATCACAATCTAAAATTAAATTGAACATCATCTGTTTGTTTATGAAATTAAATTAAATCCCCCAAACAATACAATTCATACTTTAATTTAATTTGAAAGCATTCTTTTATTTTGCTTTATACATATGTGTATTTTGTTTCTGTTTTATTATTTTAAATTATTTTCTTTAGGTAGTAAATTGTGTTATTCAATATTTAAAACTATTATTACAATGCGAACAACGTAAATAGAGTTCAAATTGTTGACTTTCAGAGCAAGCCATTGCTTGGGGCAATGGAGGCAATGGGCCAGTGGTATTGTGTACGTACACAGCGGCGATAAAGTGACCTTGATGACCTTTCGGTGAAAGAAAACATCGTGATGACACCATAGTATGATATCAGGGTATTTTCTAAAGCGCCTGTCTAGCAACCACCATCAAGTTGAAAATCTGTCGCTAAATACCTATAGATTTGTTCTATTACATTTGAGAGCCAGTTTCTCCGCTAGGCTAATCATGTCATCATTTTGCGCCACATCGTTACTTAACATCAGATGAGGTTGTGGCCCATAACACTAAAACCTATAAACTATAAACAGAAAAGTGACAGAGAAGTTGAAGGAGGGATGAAAGTCATAAAGGTAACTAGAAGAGAAGTAGAGTAAGTAAGTACTAGAGTATGAAGGTAGATGAATATAGAAGTAGACCTAGGAATGATATTTGTATAAAAAGTGTGAATAATGAGATGACAAATGATAGAGGAGAGTGGAAAACAAGAAGAGAAAAGGATATAGAGAAATTTCTTTGGAGTCTTCTCTCTACTTGGGGCAGTCCGACTGGTGGAATACTCTCAACCTAAAGAAGATCGCAGCCAAATAACTTAGTGTTGTGTTCCTGCGGTGAGTAGGGTTTCCAGAGCTCTTTGGGGTAGGAAATGTTCAAGGCCGCGATGCGCTGATGATACGTATGGTATTACAAGCGTCCATAGGCAAGGGTAGTCGCATATCATCAGGAGGACCGTGTGCTTGTTTGTCTCCTTTATTGTATACTAGCTGTGCCCGTAGCTTCGCTCACGTGGTCTACAGAATGCCCGCGCGAATCTTGCTCCCCCGCTCCCGGGCATTCTAAAGACAAAAATGCTTATTGTGGGTGTTTCTTGGAAGATAGATGTATACTCTCCTTGACTTTTTTGTAGATCATTTTAATGACTATGATTATGTAGTACATTAATTAATTTACTATATCTCTTATGGTTTACTCAGCGTAAGCCATTTAAGCACCCGCATTGATTCACCTTGGCCAGTTTTTTCTTATTTGTGCTGACCCCTAATTATTTTTCTAAAATAAAAGTAGCCTAAGTTACTTCCTATAAAGTCAGCTATCTACCAGTGAATGTTCAGTCAAAGTCGGTCCAACCGTTTCGGAGATTACCCGGAACAAACAGATAGACAGACAGACAAAAATTTTAAAAGTAGGCTTTTTGTTATAGGTATTGTATATACTTTCATATGTATTTACTAAAAAACTGTTATTTAGACATTACAAACAGACACTTAAATTTTATTAATTGTATAGATAAAAAAAAGGAAAACGTGTTGTGCTGGCCCTACTTGAATGGGAATGAAGAAATCTCATTTTATAAATAGAGACTTTTATATTTTCTAACATAGAAAAACGAAATAATATGTAGATGTTTTTTCTAGGAATGCAAATTATTTTAATGAATCTTAAGCTTTTCAAAAAGTCATTAATTTGGGATCAAATATTCTGTCAAAGTATGCATATTCCTTCCTAATCTTTCTTACCTCGGCCATACTAGCGCCATCTACAAAACACAAAACAAAAACTCATGCGCGACGAGACAGTGTAAAAAAAAGACAAAACCGCGTCGCCGTACGGAGCGCATTAAATTATCGTGCTGCTTAAAAAGTTTACCAATATTCAAGAAAACCTACAAATATTCATTGAGCTCGGACTTTACAAACCCCGGGGTTCAATAGTACGTGATGTACAATACCTAGAAGCAAAATATAAAAATCATCAACGAAACCGAGGTGAGTGGCCAACATACCTATCTTATCCAAATTCCTTCCTCGCATGCCAGGGGTCTAAACAACATCTAAAACAATACCTAATCTATTAAAAATATTATTAGACATTCATACTAACATTAGTCACATAAAATAAATGTTATTAAGAGTGAAGCGCATTTGTAAACAAAGGTTGGCTACAGTACAGTACTCAATTTCACTGTAGCTTACATCGTAACCGTATTTACTTACTTTAACTATCATTTAAAAATGCTGAAACCATTCTGAAGGTTTCAATAAACCTTAAGTGTGAATATAAACCAACATAATAGCACCGTATGGGGTGTTTACAGCCACCACTTAGGAACACTAATGGAGCGTGTGCACTTTATTGTTGAAAATTGCATTTGGCGAATGGAAATTTCAAGACTTATTTTGTCTCAACGATTTTGCCTTTGGGACGTGCTTGAAAAATGCTCCTGGTGCAACTATTAATCAGTTAATGCGGTCTTTATGTATGTAGGTAGCCTATAAGATTGTCATTACATTGCATTGTGTAAAGTACTAAATTTAAGTAAGTACGAAGTGAATTATCGTGCCGTTTATTTTTATTTACTTCACGTCACCTCAGTACTTATTTGTTCAATCAATCCACTATTGGTTACATTTTATAGTAGAAGTTTTTTTGCTATATTTTAAAAACAAAGCATTATTTTAAAGGTTTTTGAAACTTGTATAAATCTCGATAACTCTGGTTTCAAGGGAAATGCTAAAAATATCGAGTTAATGCGTTTTTGACTTAACTAGAATTTCAAGATACAAAGGATTTAATCGCTAAAATTTCGATTTAGGAAGGAAGGCGCTTTTTTAAGTATATTTTGCGAGTTGTAGTACAGCCATAATGAAATAAAAATTCGAGTACAGTTTACAGAATTTTGACTTTAGGGCGATCGCTAGTCTATATTAATAAATCTGTAGTCCTGCCTGTACTTTCAATATTTTTCCTAAACTTCACGATAGACACACTATATGAACGATACTGAAACACGAATATGTCATTAAATTTTTTTTGTCTGTTTTTATGTCCGGATTTAACTCAAAAACGGCTTGATCGTTTCTTAATAACTGTTGTACACGGGTGCTTACGTCATCGGTCTATTGATAGGGTATAAGAAATTTAATATAATTCTTAGAAATCTTAAAAAAACATAATTTCCAAAAAAATTGTTTTCGATAATTCTTGGTGGATTTTGATGAAATTTTGTACACTGGAAGTCTAAGTATTTACAAAATTAATGGGCTATAAAAATTGTCGCACGTGTGTGAATAAATTAAGAATATTGCCAATTTTTTGTATGTGTTGCAATTTTGCATATGCTGTAATTTTTTTACATGTTTTGCAATTTTACATAATATGTTGGAATTTTCTTATTAGCCGGCAAAGTAATGGCACTGCTCTCAATGATCACAGTACAGTCCATAGACAATGATGACCACCGAAAGATCGGTTATACGAAACGCGAGAAACCAGAAGAAAATCACTTGGACGGCTTTATTACCATTTGCATGGGTACACCGCTTAATTACTGGCTATACACCAACTGATCCCGAAACGCAACTCGCCTTAGTGTAGAAAAATGATACCTGGTAAATACACCTGGTATGAGGTGGTCGCGGAATTGAATTTCGATAAATCCTAGGATTTTCGGGATTAACAAAAACATTAAAAATTGTTAGCAAGACATTGAAGAGGAGAGATTTTTTTATGGTGTTTTTATAGTTGACTTTCTTTTCATAATACAAATAAGACACGTACTTAAAGTATCTAACCATTTTAAACCATATCTGTTCATTTTAATTTAGTAATATAAATACCTACTTGTTAAAGGAACTTAAGTGTGATTATTATTATTTTTTTAAGTTTAACGTATTAATTTTAAGTTTTATAGACAGATGTAGTAGTAGGTTTATTTTAAGAGAAGTTAGAAATGGTTTGATCTTATTTAACTTAATTTTTCTGATAAGACTTAAAATATAATCATTACTCGTCATTTGATTCATATTGATCTGTGTAAAAGAATAACGTACGTTATTACGGAATTTAATGTCAAATTAAATTGATATTTGTTTTAGGAGTTTAAAGTGTTATAGACAGAAGTTGTTTGTGTTGTTTAACCGACTTCAAAATAAAGGAGGAGCTATTCAATTGAAATGTTTTTTTAATGAATGTTCATGTGTAATTTCTTTATTTAAGAACCTATTTAGATGATTATTTTTTCGATGGTAAGGGGACACCTCGAGGGAGATCCCATTTTTATCTCATTAGTATTGGACCTTAGACTTCGAAGATACACTAGGGAACTCTTCAAAATAATTAAAGTTAATTTTCTTTTTAAAAAAATTGACTTGTAAAAAATTTAAGTTGAATTGTAACTTATTACTTTTTTAACTGATTATTTTATGGATGTTTAATTATTTTTTAAACAAAAAAGCAGAATTTATATAAAAACTAACTGTTCATACCTGTGTACAATACCAGGATTATATCGGGATCCCTGTATTATTTTATGATGATCCAGTCCCGGGATTACAAAAAAACCACTAAAAAATCCTCTTAGTCTGACACAACTATCGTTTACTCGTACTACTTTTCAGCACAATTCGTTTTAATAATTGTTTACCTTATTATTAAGATTTTTCTTATTAAATTAATTAAATGTGTAAAGTAACTTTATTACTACATTAATTTATATTACCTACTAGGTAACACCTATTTTTAGTGAGTATTAACAATGCAAATAGTCTTCGGAACACTAATTACTCAGACCACAATCTGTTAAGTAAGAGATAATTTAGAATAATGGGCACTATAAGTAAAAATAAATACTAAACTAACAGATCCGCACTTAGACTTTCTAAAACACATTTAGTTTTATTGAGACATATTTAGTTTGGAGTAAATCGAAATATATCGAATGCTTTTCTTAACATATAACCTAGGATTATCTTTTATAATGTCCACCATTTTATATCTTACTTTTCGTACATGCTTAGTTCAGATAAATTACCTTTAGCATGATTTTTCTAGGTAGCTAAATATTTTATTTATCGCTAGATGACGATACTGTATATTGTTTTTATTTTTTACTAAGAAACCCGCCTACGCTTTGCTGTACCGTTTTGGAGTACATAGGGAACAGACATACAAACAAATATTATGTAAAAGAAGAAGAAAATGAATTAGATAGTATCACGGTTATATGTCAGCACTTGGCCGATGAAGCACAGTAGAATCCAAGAACAACGACCAGCGAGAGATCTGCAATCTATCGCCAGTCGTGGCTGTCATGCCAGCCTGTAATCATCTTTGCAGTTGACATCATTTCATAACATGTCTACAGAAACATTATTTCAAAAATTAAAGAATTATTTGATAATCTATATCTTTGGAAGAAATAGAATATTTAACTTATAAAATATTAATTATTCTGTAAACGATATTAATAATATTAACTATGTCACAGCCTTCAACGTCTGGTAGCTAATAAAATAACAAATAAAAGACTAAAATATTATTTCATGACATCAGAAAATAATAAAAGTAATAAAAGCCTATAAAAACCAAAAGTCTATTATGTTGGTAACGTAGAATACTAGATATAAGAAATTCCATACATGACAGCAAAGAACAAATATATTATGATGTCTGTACCAAAATACCGGTTTGTCCTCGTAGCAGTGTTGCCTGATGACGAAGTTGAAAATAGTGGATTTGGGAGCAAAAGTCTAGTGCTTAATACAAAAACTTTAAATGATTTAAATGATTAAATGATTAAATTTTTTTTTATTTTGCCTATAAACAATAAATTATCATTTTCACTTAGTTCGATATATTCCTGTTTTTTTTTTTTTATATTTCTACATTATATATTAATATCATTTTAGTTTCTACAAAATTCACGCATTAATAAAGCTAGAATTACACTATCGCGTGCTCACTACGATTTTTTTCTGATAATGCTATACTATATAATCCAAAAAACTATGACCGGGGCATCTTCTACATCGAACGAAAATTAAAAAGCCTTTTTTCATGAATACAAGAAACGCTGATTTTTAAAATACAATTAATGTTGAAAAGAAGTTTATAGCTCGCCTGATAGTAGGCGTTGACCGTAGCCTATGGACGCCATAGATATCATTAGCGCGTTGCCGAGCTTGAACCCTCCAACCCTCTTTGGAAACTCTACTCACCCCATGAACTCAACACAAGGTTATTTGGCTGCTATATTCCGCAGGATGATGAGGTATCCCAACAGTCAGGCTGCTCCAAGTAGAGAGAAATCTACAAAGAAATTCTCTGTGCCCTATGTCTCTTACAATATATACTCTTTCTTTGTCTAAACAGATGAATTTTAGGCTAGATAAAAATGCAGTGTTCTCCCTACATACACTGTATTTTTACTAATTCTAGAGTGATTAACTTGAAATTTAATTACAGTACATCTACCACAATTACAGTGCATCTGGTAGCACTACCTCGTAGAGACGCCTCGTGTCTGTGTGAAATACCGGCCCGCTATATCAGCACTAATGGCTTGCAAATAGCCCCGCCAATCGTCTTACACTCTTATATCATTCGCGAATCGCCCCGTCTGCATTATTCAGTATTTTACTTTTTAATATTCAGACGACATATTTGAGTCTCCTTTCAATTTTTTCCTATGCCTCTCTCGTACCGGTGTGCGCGGAATTTTCAATGCTACTTATTGATGTTGCCTGCTTAATCCCAACATATCACGTCGGATGACGGCTGGTACATATTTTTTTATAAATGCCGGTAAATTCTTGTATACGTTTTAAAACATTTTCGGAAAGCTTAATCTGAACATTTTTATAAACAATTTATTAATAATACTCGCTGACTCGTGCGAATATTTAGCACGCTATATAATTTAAACAATCTAACTAACAGCTCTAATATATTAGTTAAATAGATTGTTAATAGATGGCGTCTTCAATATACGAGTATTTTTATTAGCATGAACAAATGATTTTCCTGATTATTTTTAAATAAAAATATTAATTTGAACCATGTGTCTATGTGTCGTTCCAACCAAGTGTTTTTTTACTCATATTATATTGTTGATAGTTCATATAGTCTATCAATTGAGAAATGACATATTATACTTCCCGTGTACAAAATTTGTTAAGAACTTTTTTTTTTGATTCCTAAATATATTTTTGACGATCCTTATAAGCCTATCAATTATGGAATCACGTATGCTTCACGTCTTCAAAATTTGTTCAAAAACAGTTGATAATTAATGAAAATTGTTTTTTTGTAATTCTTTTTACGATTTCTAAATTATTACTGACTATTCTTATAACCCATCATTCATGAAATGACATACTTCCTGTGTATAAAAATCATCAAAATTGGCCTTGAATTAACGAAAATAGATTTTTTGGAAATTATTTTTTTTAATAATTTCTAAAAGTAATATTGAAATTTCTTATACAGTATCAACTGACCAATGACATAAGCATCCCGTGTACAAAATTTCATAATTTCTATTAGTATCGTCCATATAGTGTGTCTATGTGTATATGAAAAATATTAATAGTACAAACAGAACTACAGAATTTAGGCTACAACTCTCAGCTAGTTTTAAATATTGGTTTTTGTTAAGTAAGTCGGGAGTGGAAGTGTTCCCGAACTGTTTTATCCGCATGCGCTGTCGTAATAGTTAATTGTACGTAAATAAGATGTTTTACAAAAATATTGCTCCTTAGGATATCTAAAAACAATTATGTGATAGCATATGCCTATCTCTTATACATAAGCCACAATAAGGAATTTGGTGATTTTTTTTTTTGTTGAAGATTGGCTTCATCATAAAGATAATTTTAGGAAGTCAAATTTTGCCTTTTATATTATGTTATTTGGAGACATCGATTAGGAGATAATAAAAAATTAAAATAATATGTACTTGCGGGAAGCTACAAGGGTGCGTTGGCGGTGCAGTGTTTGTCGGATGAAATTAATACGGGTGAACCCGTGGGACACAGCTAGTAATATATATGATTTTATATAACCTAACCAATTCAATTAGCTTATAAATCTATGAAAATGTATGCGTCAGCTAGCAAATTATACCTATCAGATATATTTGGTTAGCGTACGTTACGCATTTTTAAATCAAACACTTTTCTGAATTTCGCTATTGTACCTACATTGACTTTTGTCCATAAGAATATAAGTTAATAATCACAGATTACTATTTTTCTCAAATAAGTGAGATATTAATTTACCTTTACGAGATCAAACCCATATAACTGCTTATATTTAATTAATCATGCTTCTTGAAAGATCTCACAAAAGTATCACAAATAAGTATAAATCAATTATAAATCAAATCATTGGTACTTGCATTGGCGAAAGCTCTGTCGGCGACTGTAATTTATGTACGAAAACTGAGTTAGACCGATTAAAAAGAGAACGAAAGTGTAATGTATGGAGCCAACGATCGATATAACTCCAGAACCGTTTCATTATCGACATTCCCGCATCAGGATAGAAATTGTTTTTGTTCAACGTACGACGATATTTCATTATTATAACCGCTGTATCGAAGCTTCGGTGGACATGACAACGTATTTACGATGTTATTTATGTTCGGAAATTAATTTCCTCTTGGAGATAATGAAATCGTATTAATAACAATCATCTCATAATAGGTCCACGATTAAGCTAAGGCTTTCACCTCAGGAAGCATGATGGTAGGATGGTAGGACGGTAGAGCTGTAGAGCCCGAATGGGTCGCGACGACAATGCATATGGTGAAAAGCCTGTCATAGTCATTCACGTTGTGGGATCATTCTATGTATATCAATTTTCTATATACACAGGCGTCACAAGCCGGCAAGACAGCAGCAACTAGTGATGGATTGTTGATGTTTCCGTGATCACCACTGTTTGTGGATTATTCTGTGCCTACCTTCAGGCACAGGTTACATGACTTCACCATACTATTATCAATAAATAAATGAAATGCTAATGCCCGCCCGGCTATCTACAATCTTCTAATTGGGAATCTATCACTATTAGGTGAGTTTCCGAGAACCAATCAATCTATATTTAACATGTTAGGCACTTACTACTTCAAGCCACCTTGTCACCTATTATCAGGAAATATAGTGGTCAAAGGTTAACTCTTTAATCTATTAAACAAAAAGGTAGGTAAGATCTTAACAAGTTCATTGGTGAGTATTATATTGAAATTTTAAAGCTTATTGCAAAAACTATTAATTAGTGGCGAATTATTACGCTACATCGTGTGACTGGCAATCCGACTATAATAGTATTGGATTGAAAAAATTTTCAAGCAAATTCTTATGAAATCCACTATTAATTATTTTTGGAATTTGCTTAACGACTTAAAATATTTTGTTTCCATACAAAATTTACCTCTATGTATTGTTCTCAATGTAAAGTTTAATAAAGATTTGTTCATCCGACTTATTTATTCTGTTAACATTTACATTATCTTAAGTTAAATAAGCTTGGTAAAGTTTATCTTTGTTGTTACTCCTATCTAACTTACTCTTGGGTATTTTCTTTTACTTATCTATTCATGGAAATTTGCATAATTAGATAACTACACCTAGGAAAATAAAATTGACAATTTATCAAATAATGAAACTTTATAAAAAAAAGTACATATATGATGTTAATCTTCATTTATACACCAGTAATTACTAAATAGAAAACTTACTACAAATTTTGACTATAATTGTATTCCCCCTTTATTATAAACCTATTATATTTGAAATAATAATCTATAATTAAATACCATTATAACTGCCTCATTAGCCTAGTGGTCGTAAGCGCGACTGCTATGATCAAAGTCCTGGGTTCGATTCTCAGGTCGAGGAAAGTGTTATTGGGGCTTTCAATGAAATTCTCAATAGCAGCTTGGAGTTTGGTTTTATACCCGATTAATGGCAGTATGCTCGCCCCCTATTACATGGGACCTTAAAAGCATATACGGCGAACTGTAGGTGTACATTAGTACACCGCTGCCTAACTCTTCGGAAATACAGGCGTAACGGTATGTTCTAAAATAATAATAAAAATTACAAAAATAAGCCAGTTTCGTTAGGCACAATTATTATATCTTACGTATGTTTGATACATACTCGTATGCTAAAATATAAAGCTCAAGAGATCGTTTTTTGTTTGGGTAATTCCAGGAGATATATGTTAGATTTCAAAAACTCTTTTCGCATTTTATATCACATCTATTGAGGAAGACTACATAATTACACGCTACGGCTCT
The DNA here is from genome assembly GCA_033032175.1 of Saturnia japonica. Lineage (NCBI taxonomy): Eukaryota > Metazoa > Arthropoda > Insecta > Lepidoptera > Saturniidae > Saturnia > Saturnia japonica. The sequence continues at coordinate 12,091,207 of CM065318.1, forward strand.
AAGGAGCAGAGCAGTGACCATGACGGTCAAGTAATCTGGCAAGTATGGGATGGGAGAACAACAATAGACTACACAAGTGCCTTGTCGGCGGTGCATTGAAGAGTTAGTTGAGTAAATTTAATACGAATGAAATTGTGAGGCACCATATAGGCACTAAAACCTTTTCATAAGTATAGGTATAATATATATTACCCCAGTAGAATAATCATAAAAATAGGACATTCAGTTTTTGAAAAAATCAGGTACATACTAATACTACTACAACGCGTACTAATGTAACAAAAAGCCTTCCATTTTTTAACTCGGTTAAAAATCATGATGATTCTGGAAATTCATTGAATTTAAAAGAAACAATATATCCGTGTAAACTTTTTACGCGCTTGAGGAGAAACTTCTTCGGATTTGAAAATTGTGCACTTTAAACCATTACTCTACGTTCGGTAAAATGATACGTTACGGTACGTTGCGTAACAGAAATTTTCTCTTATCCTACCCTAAGACATTTGTACGGTTACGTACATTATATCGCAATACGAACAGCTCAAACCTACGTATACCTGAAATTTAGCATAATATTAGATTCGTCAGTAGCAAAACAGCTCTCAAGTAACACAACATGTTTTTATTATTAAACAAGTTTTTTACCTAACTTAAAACATTTCTATAACGACCCCTACAACATTAATTACCATGAAAACACTAAGAATAATAAATTTTGTCTACATTATTAACATCAAACATAAGGTTATTCTTTTTAATGATAGATTCAACAATATTCTTGAAAGTGTAAGGAAAAATACTACACTGCAGAAATATGTTGATTTTGTTAGCTGTACGTAAAGTTAAGCACTTCGAGGTCCGCCCACCAATAACTCACAAAGATAATGGCCGCGTTTATTCTGACATCGCAACCGACAAGCCACTTCCAGTAAGTTCCATTATCCGTCTATAAATCAGTAGTTGGTCCATTCCGGCAGATTGCCTGCAGTTACCCTTGCACTTATTGCCGATTCCTCCAATCTCGGCCCCATGACCCCCTCTAGCCCCCCGGCTGTTTCTGACCCCTCTGGACCCTAGTCTCCTTGTTAATACGACAGCTTCATTTGTTTGGATATTCCGTGTAATTCGGACGTTGAACTGCAGGATAGGGGTGACTTCGTTGAAGATCCGATGGCATGTCATGTCCCGAACGCTTTAATCTATCTATCTATAAAATTAATAAAATTGAAGTGTCTGTTTGTAATGTCAAAATAACAGTTTTTTACTAAATGCATATGAAAGTATAAACGATAAATATAACAAAAAGCCCATTTTTAAATTTTTTGTCTGTCTGTCTCTTTGTTTGTTCCGGGTAATCTCCGAAACGGTTGAACCGATTTTGACGGGACTTTAACAGATAGATAGCTGTTAATAAAGGAAGTATCTTAGGCTACTTTGATTTAAAAAAAAAATTGATTTCTGCATAAATAAATAAAAACTGGTCATGGTGAATCAATTCGGGCACTTAAATGGCTTATGCTGAGTAAACCATAAGAGATTAATTAATGTACTAAATAATTATAGGCATTAAAAAGACCTACAAAAAAGTTCTGGAGAGTATATATCTATCTTCTAAGGAACACCCACAATAAGCATTTTTGTCTTTAAAATAACCGGGAGCATACTTACATATATACATACATTACATACTTAGCGTGATATACAATTTTGGACCACATCGTCACTTAAGATCAGGTGAGATAGTGGCCCCAACGCTAAACATATAAAGATAATGGCAGGCCATCTTTAAAACGGGTGGATGAAATTACAGTTGTGGCAGGCGGCATATGGATAAGAGTGGCTGGCGATAGATTAAAATAATCATTTTTGGAGGAGGCCTTTGCCAAAAGAGGCAAATAGACAAAGTTGTCGAGGCAAATTTCTTAGAAATAAATGGGAAAAAAATGGGTACAGTCTGAATAGGGCTTTATTTATTATAATTATATGTTTGCCACAAAATACAGATACCGGGAACTAACATCACAACGCCGACAACAAAAAATGCCCATTAAAAAAATTGGATCAGAGCTGGCCATAGAAGGCAACGGTCATTTATTAATTAATTAATTAAAACAGCGCCAACAGTGCGGATATTATACATTGACAATTTGATTTTAACATAATATACAGATATGCGAACTAATTACATGCATACAGCGCAAAACAATTACAATCAAGCATCACTATACAATAATATTAGTAATATTAATAAGTAAAATAATACTGTAGAACTATAGAATGTTTCATTAGATTTGCTTTTTTACATTTAAAAAAATTATAAAGCTTGGTGTATAAATCATATATTTATCATTTTATTATTGTGTACATTTTCTTGTAAAACGATGAAAAATGTGGCCATGAAACATTTTCCTAATATTTGTAATATTCAAAGTTTTCATATTGCTATAACAATTTGAAAATGTAAAATAAACAAGAATACCCTCTGTCTAATCAAACACCTACCAATGTTAACCGATATAATTTTTTACCCGTGTAATTGGGCAATTTTTCCGCTACGCTAGTACTGGTGGTGCTTTGGCGTAAATTTGAAGCAATTAGGGCGTCTAATTTCACGCCTCTTAAGACGTATCAAGTTCAAATTTTGAGCTCGCGAAGACCCGTTCATCGTTTTGCAAATTAATGGACATGTTTTTTTTACACATTATTTTGTGAATCCAAAATTTGTTAAGTTTATTTTTATGATATTTTTTTTTATTTGAAAAACTCGCTCTGTTATATTTTAATAATAATTTAAACTAAGACAAATATATATTTCATAATATGTTAATAATTATGTTATTGAAATATTGATACATAACTTTGTCCTTTGTCCTATGATACCGATACCTACTAAATTATTTCTAATCCTACACTTTTCCCTCTTATTAAGCTTTTAAAATATTGCTTCAAGCGCATTCCTTCGAGAAATGGCTATGATCTATGACTTCATCAATGCCACAGTTCATCACCGCCGCGCTACCGCCAACGCATTCGTGTACCTTATCGTTGTTCTCACTTCCCGTACTTGCTTATATAGCTTTCGCTATTGTTTGACATTCATGGCTACTGCTCCGCTCCTTAGAACCGTAGCTTGAACTTATATAGCTTAGAATCTTACTCAATAAACGCACTATATGATAAAGTAAGATTTTTTTTTAAACGGTAACATAGTCAGCTGCCAAAGATCTCCTCAGCGACCGTCCTGTGCTACCTGCCTCTAGCCGCTTCCCGCAACATTTACCAGGTCGTCGGTCAACCTTGTGGCGGGTCTACCCACGCTGCGTTTTCCGGTACGAGATCATCACTCGAGAACTCTTTGGCCCCATGGGCCCATTTGCTATCCGTTCTACGAGCTACGTGCCCCATCCACTGCCACTTAAGTCCAGATATTATTAGGGTGATGTCGGTGACTTTAGGCCTTCTGCGGATCTCCTCATTTCTGATTCGATCACGCAGAAAAAATCCGAGCATAACCCTTGAGCATAATAATAATTACCTTTGTAAATGTAATGTGTAATAATTTCATGAAAGCATTAAAGTCATTGTTAGAATTATCACAGCACTTGCATCAATGTATGATGACGTATAATAACAGTAGGTGCCAGTCATTTTAAATAATTTTTTCCCCGTCTTAATAGGCGGAGGTTACTCCAATCGATTTTTTTTTATTATTGTTCAGCCACATCTTCTTTGTTTATGAACCGGTTTGGATGATTCTTCTTTTGTTGGACAGGGAATACCTCAGGGAGGTCCCATTTTAATATCATTGGCTTTGGATCTTCATTTTCAAAAATAAACTAGGAAACTCTTCAAAATCGTTGAAGTTTGTTTTCTTTTTTGTTAAAAATGATTATATACATATATTCTCTCGATAAGATAGGTAGATAGATATAGATACTCTCATAGGCATTGGTTTTAAAGCTTTTAGAGTCTGAATGCTGCTATTTATTTGATAACACGTTGCTACTCATTTTTACAAGTTTTTATTTAACTAGGATTGTTAGTATGGGTCAAATCTTGCAACTAAATTTTAAAAAGGGTATCCCGAACAATTGAGCTATAATTATGTCTGTTCAAGTATAGTTTAGTACATGGTTAACTAAGTGACGTCATTCTAAATCCAATATGGTGGACTTCCAAAGATAGCGGACCTGTAATTTTTTTAATGCACCCCCATAATATGGATATCAAATGAAAGGTTTTGTTGAAAAAAACACGAAAAATATATTACTAAAAAACTTTTTAAAAACAAAATTTTATTCAATAATTGTAAATGTTTGTAACGCTAATAAAAAAGGAAGAAAGGGAAAATAAAGCTTACAAGCTTTTATAATTATTGACATATTCAATAAAAGCTTGTTTTTAAAATAGTTTTTTTTTTTAATAATAGATATCTTTTTGTTATTCATTTATACATTAAAATAACGTGATTTTTATTACGTAGTGTATCTATTTTTTTTTAAACATATATGTATATTAAAATAATCTCATATATAAATATCATATGATAATCAAATTTAAAAATACCTTTTAAAAACTCAGTTTATTGATAATTATAAGAAGTCATTTTCTCAAAGCTGTGATAAGAAGGCTATTTTTAATTCAAACGCCAAAGTAATAACTATTACCTAAAATATTAAAATTATTACCTACATTATTTAAACTTTATACGGTATATTATTTTTTTCAGAAATCAATTATTTTTTTAGAATGGGGTATTTTTAGCAGGTGTTTTACTCAACTTTTGTTGGAATTAAAATAGAATTTTGTTGGGGGTGCGCGCATGTAAAACGTTGTACCGGCGTCGAGACGCAGCAATTTCCTTGCCAAATCGAGTGTGAACCAGTAACCGCCAGTTCAAACCACCGCTTTTCTGTTTTTTTTTTTTTTTCAAATACACATAGTAGTTGTTTATTGGAAGGGGGTTGCAATACGAATTGAAAACCCCAAGAGAACCTACCTACCCTGCAAGTTTACGATTTGTTTTCCTTTATATAGTTTCAGTAGAAGTAAAATATTAAAATGAGACTATTGTAACGAATTTACTTATTACGTTTATATGATTTTATAAAAAAATATAATAGTACTATAGGACTGTTGTTAATATAGAATATAAGAAAAAAAAGTTTTTTAGGTATCCTAATAATTTTACATGCTTACAAGTATTTAGTTTTGGATTCCGCCAGATATACTTGAGGCAAACACCTACCTACCTACATTTTTAGCATATTACCAACTTTGGCCTCATTCATTAGTTATCATTTTATATATAGGTAGACTAGCGGTGAGCCCGCGGCTCCGCACGCGTCTTTTATTATACAGTCATTATTTTCATCCCGTAATTTTATTTTCGCTCATATTATTGACAATTTATATAGCCTATCAGTGAAAGAATAACATGTATTTCCAGTATAGAATTTTCATCAAAATTGGTTGAATATTATCAAAGTTACATATTTCTGAAATTTTTGTAGACGATTCTTATAGACCATTAGGAAAATACATATGCATCCCGTCTACGAAATTAAGTCAAAAGTGGTTGCGAATTAACACAAATTAAATTTTTTGTATTTTTTTTAGAATTATAAAAATATTTGTGAAAATCATCATAGCCTATAAATTATGGAATGACTTATACTTCCCTTATATAAAAAAGCATAAAAATCGGTTAAGAAATAACAAAAATTATTATAAAAGTAACATTGAACATTCTTGTACCCTATCAATTGGCCAATGACTTAAGCATCCCGTGTACAAAACATAAGAATCGGTCAAGCTGTTTTTGAGTTAAATCCGGACATAAAAACAGACAGATTGACAGACAGACAAAAAAAAATTAATTGGCATATTCTTGATCAGTATCGTTCATATAGGATGCCTATCGGGAAACATTGGAAAAATATAAATATACAGACAGAACTAGAGATTTATTAATAAAGAGAATATTGCAACGTTGCCGAACAAATGCCACATTAAATTAATTTTTGATACTGTGTTCTTCGCTTTATTAAGCCTAGATCACGCTAAAACCTTTTCAAGTTGTTTTTTCACAGAAAAAACAAAAACAATTTTATATTGAATTGTTCAAATAAAATAGCTGCCGAAATCTCTGTCCAAAGCCGGAGGTTAAAAGACAAGCGGGTTGAAGACGCGATAACCCCAGCGACGGCGCGGGGGTTGGAAATCTAATTTGCAAATGCATTTCCTGCCTTTCAAGTCGCAGTGACGTGAGCGAGGCTTTACATTTTTAAACAACCTGGACGAGGCCGAGATTTCGAACGCTTTTTGTCTGTTTTAAGGTTGATAAAACACGTCAGAGTTCATTACACACATGTGTTATTCGAAGGTTTTTTTTTTAACTATAATTTGGATTATAAACTGGTAACACTATAAAATTACGGTAAAAACTTCATCAATTAGGTATAAATATTTTTTTTTTTTTAATATATTCCTTAGGTATAGTTTATTTTTTTCAGCATTTATTAAAAACATAAAAATACATAACTAAAAACTAAATGACATTAAAAATTTAAGTTTCATAAATTCAACCGCCTGTTCTTATTGCATGTGGCAACATTGGGTAAGATATCTAAAATGAGAGTTTTTCACGAGACCTTGGTCTTGCATGTGGTGGTTTTTATTTAAATTCATAAAATGGCGTTATTTAACCATTTAACATGCAACATTAGTGGCAATTCACTTGATATACTTTTTTTTAATTTCATAATTACAAGAATAATATTAAGCTAAGCTTAAAGGACATACATCCATTGGTGTTAACAAATAAAAATAATGTCATATGAAGGATAGGAGTTTTTTTTTTATAGTTTAATAAAATAACAATTTAATTAAATACGTTTGAATGAATCTCTTAGACCTGTAGTGAATAGAAACTCTATCACTGCTAGTCTGCTACCATAGCTTAAAACATCAATAATAAAAGTATTTCTAAAATTGCTCATTCCACATTTAATCTGGCTAAAAGGAAAGTGTAGCAGTGCATCGGATATGAATCACACAAACTTGTATATATATATATATATCATACCTTCGTGGTTCAAAGCGCTAGCCACTGTGCCACTGCGAACCGCTTTATACCGATTGGCAGAATTTAGATGAAATTTCGCCAATACTCAGTCTATTGCCGGTAGAAATCACATTCCGTACGCACGCCAGCCTTTTTGTGTAGAATTTTATTCACTTTATTTATTACTAGCTTGCCGTGCTGGCGGCTCCTCTCGTGTGGATGACAGAAGAACTCGTAATGTTTAATGTAATGAAGATGTCGTAATAATTTTTCTTTTTGATATAGACAAAGTATTAAAAAATTAAAACAAAAAAACATTAAGTTAAACTCTATCCAGTAGTTTTTGTGTGATGCTCTCACAACGGAAAAACTCAATTATTGATTTTTATAGAAGATTGGGGTTTCAAAAAAGGTTGTAAAATTTGAAACAGTTGATTTAATTACTCCGTAAACATATAAAATTAGGTATAGTAAGAGTTTTCAGCGGGATCTCAAACTGTCATCTAGTGGTTTTTTTATTCTTACATTTATGTTTAAGTAACATGGACCATGAATTCTGAGATGTCACAAAAACTCTCTGGAAAGTTCTAACAAGGGAGCCATGATCTTGTCAGGATACTGAAATTATCATAAGACAAGACACTATATATTCACTTGATAATGGCAGTAATGGTCTTCAATAAAGAGAAGTAGTTGCCAAGTTAGGAAGAAGACGATGAAGCTATGGTGATGATATAAATAAAAGAATACAGTACAGATAATACGATAAAAGTTAGTTATTATCATTTATAACCGGGAAAAATCACTTAATGTAAAGTATTTCATATGCGTGTGTCCAAAAAAAGATAAAATCAACAATGTATATTTTATAGAAATCCTTGTACGTCATTATATAATTCCTACCTGAAGATAATATTTAATCTTTTGAATTTCAAAGTAGTAATGCAAACATACTGATAAAGATAAAAGGGTGTTTCCTATATAAAGATATTTACCAAACATAACATTTCTTTGAAATTGTTCGTAATATTCAATATCTCTGTAACAAGTGAATTTGGTAGAGGAAAATTCGTTGAAATTGTTTTGATTCGGAAACGTATTTCAAAAAATTATCTTTCTGTAATTTGTGAAGTCTGTATTATAAATGAGTTTCTTCCATGTTATAAAGCTGGGTATACACTTTCCTCGAATTTATTACGCAGTAATTATTATCGTCCCATCATTTTTTTTAAATACATTTCCCCAGAATTTATTATGTAGTAATTATTTTCGTCCCGTCATTTTACGTTTACGCACATTTTTGATAATTCAGATAGCCCATCAATTGAGGAATGACATATACTTCCCGTGTACAAAATTTCATAAAAATCGGACAAGCAGTATTATGATAAATCTGGATATACAAACAGATAGAAACAAAAGAATTAGTGTTATATTCGTGTAAAGATCTTTTGTATTAGATGTTTGGAAAGTTGGAACAAAAATACATGTTTAGACAGAATTACAGATTTACTAACCTATACTAAATACAATTCATTATAAAGCTCGATGAATACACTTTTGTTTGTTTTTTTTGACACTTTGAATGCGCTGACAGAATAATAAAAATCATTTTGTATTTCATAGCTTACTAGTAAACCCGACCACGTATGTATTATTATGGCTCAAAAAAAAAATTTGGATCCGATCGCTACCTAATTTTACAGGTTCACCCGCTGGGCTAATATAAAGATTGTTTGAAAATTTCATCAAACTCACTCCTGCCGTTTTTGCGTAGATGCGTTACATAAATTTTATATAGGTTTATAGATTTTTTCAGGTAGACTATAGATTATATAACTTTACGCTACGATCCGAAGGAGGTGAGCAGGAACCATGAACGTCAAGCAATCTAGCAAGCTGTAGGCAAGTACGAGAAATGAGAACAGCGATAGTCTACATACGGGTACGTTGGGGGCGACGCGGTGGAAACTTGGTGAATTAAATTAACGCAGGCGAAACTGTTGAGCAGAGCTAGTATAGATATATATTTGCCGCCGCTTGTAACTACGAGTATAATAATAACTTTACGCGGATCAGAAAAGTATTCCATTTCGCTTCACATTAGTTGCTCAGCTTAATGGGTTTAACGTGTTGAGATCAATTTGTGTCCTATACGAAGACACTTCTGCGTTATTAAATTTCTGTTGACATTTTCCTCATATTATAACGTTTTAAGTATACAATTTTGAAATGTCAAGAATAAAACTTATTCAGAATATTTATAATTTGAAAAAGAAATTGGTTTTAGTTAAAAAAATTTAACAATAATAATATATTTTTTATTATCTGAACACATATTATGTAATAATGGAAAAATCTATCGACAATAAGTAATTGGGACACTATAAATCTAAACATATTGTATTGAAATCTAGAGTTACAATTATGAACTACTTAGCCAACCAAAGAACGTTAATTACTAAAAATTGATTTCAATCTTTGTTATTTATAATATCAACACTGGTACAACATTTCAAAAAATATATCGAGGGTGACTATCTTCACCATAATCAAACAAGAGGATTAGTAAGTACCTACTTACTTCATAGTGTCTACTTTTTGTTACAGTTTTTCAAAATCGTAAATAATACAAGTAACCATGTCACAATATTAGCTACAAACTAACAATTTGTCCAATGCTATATGCATCACAAACATTTAGATATATGGAACGAAAATAACCATGCCCATTTTTCTCCTATTCATATCCATTCGCTATTAATATCATTTAAAAAAAAACAATACAGAAAACAGAAAATCGAATTTTTTTATTCCATTCCGATAGGTTACGGAACTCAAGATCGCGACGTAGAGAATCACTCATCTGCATCAGCCGGTTGATTCTATTTATTTCGAATTAATTTCAAAATATGTTGGCCTTTTGACTTTGACTTTGAGGAACGTTAATGCGATATAAATTGATTAAATTATAATTCAAGTCATTTTTCAATTCAACCATAAAATTTCAGTTTTTGTAAAAGAAGTTAAAAAAAGAAACAATTTTTTTAATTTTTCTAAATGTCCAAAAAAGTTATAAAGGAAATATTGTTATAATGATAACGAAATATTGTAACAGGCATTTGATTGAGGTCATTAATTATTCTTTATAATTTACATGAATGCTTTCAAAATATTCTATTCATCTACTTAGTCGATCGATCCACTATATTATATTTCAGTATAATTATGAGTTTAAAAACATCAAAACAATTTAACCACATTTGAAGAAAACTTCATAACCACTATTATTTATAGATACAGATAAACTAGCAAAAAGCTAAATTTATTTTATATCTCGATACTAAATCAAGAAACTAGCGATTGGAACTTCTCAATTACGTATGGCGACAAAAGTATATAAGTTGCAATATCGAACGTCTATGGCTGTTGCACACATCACAAAGTCGGCAACTTTTGACAGATCCTCGAGGCACTGCCGGCAACTAACTTTTACATTAGAGATGAAGTTTTACTTCGAACTTATTCCCGACTTGTGAGGAATCTTCACGCAATGAGCGGAACAAATCTCTGAAAAGGAACTAGACGTATCTCTTTCTTTATACCAACTTTATTAGCGGGTTAAGTTAGATTAAATAAACATTGTGCGTTTTTCTATCGTTTAAAACACTTCTATAAGGGGAAAAATTTATTTCCAAATAAAATTCCTTAGTATTTCCTTACACTTCGTATTGGATTTAACTTAATCGGATTTAAAATATACAGCGACTATAAATTGATTTTAACTAAGTACCTATATCATCACTTTTAATTAAATAATGTTAGCTAGGGATTGAAATACTAATATTTCGTAGGTACCTAAAAATTCAATACATTTCAAATGAAAGAGAATTTTGAATTTTCGATAAAATAGTACACAGTCATAATGATTTAAAACGGTTAAATACGTTGCACTGCAAGTAACGCCTCCCTAAGTAATAAGGCTTCAGTATACCTAAACTAAATCCTAAGCTTAGCTTACCGGATTAGAATTTTAAAACAAAGTTGGTTGCAGGTTTAGTATACGCTAGGAATTAATTACAACGAGGCCTTTGAACCATTCACAATAAAACATAAATTATATTTATTTAATTGAACTCTGTATTTAAATATATAAAATACACGTCATAACAATTTATTAATTATGTTTTGATACTTCCTGAAAAGGACATAGGTACATTATTTATTGGGTTATAAAAATAATATTGTATGTATAATAATGCTGAAAAGGCTTACTGTGCAATAAAATAAACTTAACTAATAATGAATAATAATTGAGATGTGGTGGATGATGGAGAACACCAGTTGAATAGAAATGATTACACGAATGAGGAAGTGCTAAGAATGGTTGACGAGGAAAGACATTTGTTGAAAAACATAGATAACAGAAGAGGAAAGATGATTTAACATGGCATTGATACGGTACAAGTTCTTTAAAATAATTTTAGAAGGAAAGCGAAGAAGACGAAGACCTAGACGAAGCTTTTTCCAACAAGTGAAGGATAAAAGTAGGAATCATGTCATATCGAAAGGTCAATAGAACATTAGCACCTGCTCCACCGACAAGAGCTCATTTCTTAAATTAAAGAAGAAGAAGAATTTATTCTAACACATTAGGCGTTTCAAAAACTTTTATTAAATAAATCCCGTTTTAAAATATGTAAAATGAAGTAGTAAAATTCTTATTAAAAAAAAAATACGATTATTTATGTAGTAATATGAAAGAAAGGAATTTAGATAATAAGTAATCGAGCAGAGTAAATATTAAATTATTCATGAAGAAAATTGTAGCAAAGGCTACGTATATAATCAATTAAGTGTGTTCATACAACATGGATTCCTTCAAACACAACATGAAGAGGTATTTAAACAGGCCGGTATGACAGCGACTACTGGCGGTAGATTGTAAATCTCTCGGTGGTCGCTGCCGTTTCTGGAGTGAACTAAGATATCCATCTGGAACAATGCCGTCACTTTTTAGTGCTACAGTAAAAAAGTTTAACCTAACATACTAATCTAATTATTTTGCTATATTTACCTAGTTTATGTATTTGGGCGAAGATTAAATGCTGGTTGTTAATCAAGAAAGTTACTTAAATGCATATATTCTGTTTAAATAATCCAATCTTAACATCTATTAGATTTCAAATATACCTTTAACAATAATATTGCGAAAAGCATCTAGTTCCCACCAGGCCAACGTCATCATGTTCTCTGAAAAAAATTCCTACTCGCCATTTTTCATTATTATTCACTGCATATACTAGAATCTCGTTGTACATAAGTATGAAATGAGTTGTATATTTATTTACTGTCTAGACGTTTCATTTATATTTCGTAATAAAATATGAGAATAAAAAGTGAAAGTTAATAGGGTATTGACCAGACGTAGTAAGATAAAGGCTGGGTTTTGAGTGGACGCTTCTTAACTTTAGACAAAAGAAGCTAGAAGTCGATTTCTGTCTGAGTTCTATGCTTGATGCTTGGCTTGTTTTAGTGGTTAGGTACTTTTTATTATTAAAGTGGGTATTAATTACCACGGCGATCGCATCGATACAAAAAAATAACTAACACTTTTTTTTAAAACCCTTTCTTACCTTAGCAATGTTTGATCAGTGGTAGGATGTACGGACATCGCGTCGATCGAAGTGAGGTCGAATCCTTGCAATGAGCTTTACGTTTCGGAGAATGAAAACAGTGATGGAACCTTAGCTTACTCTAATGCCCGCGTGGGCTAGTTAGAGTTGAAAATCTGTCGCTAAGCATCTATGTGTGTTTCGGCAGCTGCTCTTGAAAGCCGTTCATCACTTAGCAACCGCTCAAATTATGGCCAAACGCTAAACCAAAATAGAATTTTTAAAAGACGCGTTATAAAATAATTATTGGTGTGAATTTTTACGAAGCGAGCGCTTATTGTAATATAAAGTCCACACTATGAAGTTGCCAAAGCTCTTGTTTTATTATGATGAAGATAGTCATACTCGATATTTAGCGTCAAATAGCATCAAGTGTGACTACTTCAAGAAATAGTTTTAACTTCTAACGCGCGTATATAAATATCATTATAGGAGTCATACGCATCCACTTTTTTTATATAAAGCTTGAAAATGCTTAAATGTCGAATATTATCAATGTTAATAATAATATTCCAGAAATTTCAACGTTGTTGTATAACTTCGTCTTTGGCAAATAAACGTAAATTTATTTAAGTAGCTGGTTGTCTGCCTAGTTATTATCGAACTTCCTGAAATATTTGACAGCAGTTGGCACTTACCGAGCTTTTATCGCAAACTATGACGTTATCAGCCACATATCAGTTTTAATGGGTGCTAAATTTAAAGGATTATTTTTGGGTACTAAAATTGGAAGACCAATATTATATTTTTCGTTTATTTAAAAAGCGGAACTATGTTTGTTTTATAATAGTATTATGCTAGGTGTTTAAATCGTCTATATAAGAGTTGTGTTCATAAATTTTAACGGTTAAGTTATGAGCGAATAGACACGTTGGTTATAAGTACGATGCCTGCGATGACCAATTAAGGAATAGTAGATATAATCAGGATTTAATTTGATTTATCGACATTTTTTGTTCAATTCTAATCATAAACGTTAAATCACTTCTGATACTACTTTGTATCCATGGCACAACTGAACACTCAGTATATTTTTAATAAACCTATTACTTATAGGATTATTACAATATTAATTCCGTAAACATTTCTTTTTCGAAAAGAAACACCAATTTTAAGAAAATTTCATGCGAACACTCGTGATTATGCAGAATTAAATAAACGTTGATTCTCCCAACTATATATCGCATAAGAAAAAATGTAATATGCATCAGTAAGTACGTTTATTACGTTACATTTATTCGTGCAGTTTGTTAGATATACAATCATAATACACATACACACATAAATAAACAAACAAAATAAAAGACACTTACCAAAACTGCAGACATAATTAAAAAACTATATAAAAAAATTCCAAATCTTTAATTTTTGTAAAGACACTCTTTATACTTTATTGTTATGTCAGATTATACTAATATTGTTAAAATTTCTTTTTCAGGTATCAATCCTTCCTTATTGAAAATACCTATATGTAAGTTATAGTACAAAATAAAATATAATATAATTAAAAATTTCCGATAATTTTACTATTTTAATAAACCACATATGAATTTGATCATATTAAAGCAAATAATCCCATTTCTGATTATGCTAAAGATGATAGATAATACTAGAATTAGAAGAAAAGGGAATTGAGGCTCCAGCAGTGAAAAGTCCCGATAGAACGATACCATATTAAAATATAACATTAGTTGCTTTATGTATTGCTATACATATAAAAACTTTAGCGTAATTCACAAACTGCTCAACGGGGTCCTTTAAACTTAACGTGAAAAGATATTAATTTGGACCGCTATGACAGTGACAACTACCAATGGTTGTCACCGTTGTGTTTATATTTTATTGTACCATTATATATGTGTATATTATATTATAGTGTATTATCATTAGCCATGAAAGAAAGTGCTCCAAGAGACATTGATTAATCCGTCGAGCCTAGATGATAATGCCAATGATTTATCGATTTATTACCATCAGGGACAGTATCCTTAAATTGCTAAACTATTTTAAAAAAGCACGCATTTTTTCATCACAAATTGAGAATTTTATAATACTGGCAATTAATATAATAAAAAAGTTATCATGTCATGGATATAATTATCAAAGTTTTACGCAAAAAATTGAAATATACCTTACTATGTGCATAAGCATCAAGCGTTTATCACACGTCTCCCTCGACGTTTGTAAATCGACTTTATCGCCACAATAAAACATCCTTAGCGCTAATGCGGTGGTAAGTGTGCTACATAATCTGACTGTTACGTGTTACGAATATTATAACTGCGAGTGATACGCGATAGAAATTTTAAATCAATTTATGAAATGCACAACACAATACTCATTAGCGATTGTAGCTCAGTAATAAGTTGTGCAGTTCGATAAGGATCAGATTCCTCCAATACGACTTAGCTTACAGTAAAAGTGACAAAGAAAATAATATTAATATCTCGGCGAGCGAGCTGCGCTCGGTGTCTTACAAAAACACCTATCTATGTATGTAAAGTTGTAAATACAAAATTGTATCCAAATAGTTGAAGCTGTTTCTTAGAAACCAGTTACATATATCATATTAGGTCTTTACCTATGAAATTGCCGTTTTATATGAAAAAATTGAAACGAATTTTTTTCATGTATTTTTTATTTGTATTAATCGAAGTAATCACCCATGCAATCAATGCATCTTTGCCAGCGCAGTGGCAGTTTATTGATGCCCTTCTTAAAGAAATCAGCTGGACGGGAGGAAACAAATTCTTCAAAGGCATTTTGTACTACCTCTCGGGTATTGAATTTTTTTCCCCGCTAAGGAGTTATCCAAATTGTATGCGCAAGGTCTGGTGAGTAGGGCGGATGATGGAGAACTTCCAACCCCAGTTCTTGCATCTTGGAGACCGTCTGCTGTGCAGTATGAGGTCGCGCGTTGTCGTGCAGGAGCAGCGGAGAGGAGCGATTGACCAATGCTGGTTGGAGATGTGCCAGCTTCTCCATCATTATGTTCAGTTCTTCACAGTACACATCTGCAGTAATGATCACCCCGTTTGGTAAGAAGCTGTAATGAATCACACCGGCGCTAGACCACCAAACAGTGACCATCACTTTTCTAGGGGTAAGTTTTCGTTTAGGGCATTGTTTAGGTGCTGAACCAGGATCCAACGAACTTGCTGAGCGCTTGCGTTTATCAAACGGAATCCATTTTTCATCGCAGGTGACATTGCGGTTCAAAATTCCTTCATTTGTATGTCTGTTGAGCAGTGCAAGGCACGTCTCGACGCGTACTTCACGCTGGCGATCATTGAGTTCGTGGGGCACCTATTTCTCAAGCTTTTTTACCTTGCCAGTGTGACGCAAATGGACCAATATTAATTTGACGCTAACGTCGAAGGCTGCTGCTAATTCAGCCGTAGATTGTGTATCATCAGCTTCCACAATCGCCTTTAATTCGTCATTGTCGACCAAAGTCTTCGGACGACCGCGAGGTTCATTTTTCAGGTCGAAATTCCCTTAACGGAAGCGAGCAAACCAATAACAGGTGGTGCGTTGGTTTGTAGTGTTAGCTCCGTAAACGTCGTTGATGTTGCGTGCCGCTTGTGCCGCGTTGCTGCCACGACGGAACTCATATTCCATAATTACTCGAATTTTTAACGTATCCATGATGACAAAAAGATTGAAATGCGTTGAAAATGTAACACTAATCAATAAACAAATGACTACTTTTGGAAAAAGAATTCCATGTTTTTAAAATAAAATTAATTTGAAATTAGAATTCTTAGCCAAACAAAAATTATTTTGATTTGAAATGGCCAGTACTGCAGAACGGCAATTTCATAGGTAAAGACCTATTATATATAGTTAATAGTACTATTGTATTATTTTTAAAAGGACAATGCTCAAGAGATTGGTTTTTTTTAATGCGTTCATCTCTGGAGCTACCAACCAGATTAGATTTCTTTTTTCATTTTATAGTATACTAGCTTTTACCCGCGGCTTCGCTCGCATTGAAGCCATTAAATAAGTATCATAGGTCATTTACCATAGAAATGAATCAATATGATAACTCTATGCTATTGCTTAGCTGGGGATGATCAATTTTTAAAATTACTACATACAATGGAGATTAAAAAATTTAAAATAAACTTTGTTGAAATGCAACAAACAACAAATGTTAAAATATATTTCTCTGTAACAAAAATAAATAATTTTAGATTTAAACAATTTAAATAGATATAAATGCAGAGTATTAATGTAGGATATTTTTTAGACTACATTAAAAGTTTTTCCATCGGGTGCAAATATATGTAAATTCCGCGCATTAGACACACGCGAACAGGCTCCATATAGTTGACCATGAGAGAAGCATTGCCTTTCTAAATGTACTCCCGCTACCTGTAATGTCTGCCCTTGTGCTTTGTTTATAGTAACAGCAAAGCTAAGCTTGACGGGAAACTGAACCCTTTTGAATTGGAATGGAAGGTCAGAGGGAATAATTGGAATCCGAGGTATGATAACACTTTTTCCCTTCCGACACCTGTTAAAATAGTAGCACCAAGTATATTCTGCCCCAATTTTGTTATCCTAAGCCTTGTTAGGTAGTGTAGCGTTGCTTGTCTTTCTGAAGGAAGTCGTGCCTGAAGAGGAGTTTCAGATGCTCTCATAACACTTTGTCGCTCTGCTTGCTGTTGTCTTCTCAACTCTGCTTGAACCGAAGATTCTTGATTTCATACAACTTTTACTGCACGGGCCCGTGAAGAATTTTTTGATAGATCATATTTCCGCTTCCGAGGCCTTTTTAAAGAAGAACAGAGTAAAAATTGAAACCAAATAGTAAGATTAAAACTAAATAATAGCATCTAACCACAAAAATGACATCTAACCACAAAAATAACATTTAACCTCAAAAATTCGGATAGTTTTATACTTCATATATATTTACAGAAAAAAATAACAATAAATATAGAACAATCCCAAACAGCTGAAACTATAGTCAATTGGATTGGATATTGACGTGACCGTTGGCAATACAGTACAACGATATTACAGTACTCAGGGTTGGAACTTCATTACTGGACTGCTAGATGGCGTTGAAGAAGCTTGATTTTTAGATTTTTTGACAAACAATTTTTTTTATTTTTCATATAATTTTTTTTTTATAAAAAATATCCTATGATACTTTTAATACCTCCAAGAATATGTGTATAAAGTTTCATGATGATCGGTTGAGTAGTTTTCGCGTGTAAGCGTAACAAACAAACTTACATTCACATTTATATATTAGTAGGGATCGATTTTTTTTATAATAAAAGGTATCCTATATTACTTTTAATACTTCCAATATTATATTTACAAAATTTCATAATGATCGGTTGAGTAGTTTTCGCGTGTAAGCGTAACAAACAAGCTTACATTCACATTTATATATTAGTAGGGATCGATTTTTTTTATAATAAAAGGTATCCTATATTACTTTTAATACTTACAATATTATATTTACAAAATTTCATAATGATCGGTTGAGTAGTTTTCGCGTGTAAGCGTAACAAACAAACTTACATTCACATTTATATATTAGTAGGGATCGATTTTTTTTATAATAAAAGGTATCCTATATTACTTTTAAAACTTCCAATATTATATTTACAAAATTTCATAATGATCGGTTGAGTAGTTTTCGCGTGTAAGCGTAACAAACAAACTTACATTCACATTTATATATTATATTAGTAGGGATTGATTTTTTTAATAATAAAAGGTATCCTATATTACTTTTAATACTTCCAATATTATATTTACAAAATTTCAAAATGATTGGTTGAGTAGTTTTCGCGTGTAAGCGTAACAAACAAACTTACATTCACATTTATATATTAGTAGGGATTGATTTTTTTTATAATAAAAGGTATCCTATATTACTTTTAATACTTCCAATATTATATTTACAAAATTTCATAATGATTGGTTGAGTAGTTTTCGCGTGTAAGCGTAACAAACAAACTTACATTCACATTTATATATTAGTAGGGATTGATTTTTTTAATAATAAAAAGTATCCTATGTTACTTTTAATAACTCCAAGAATATGTGTACAAAGTTTCATGATGATCGGTTGAGTAGTTTTCGCGTGAAAGCGTAACAAACAAACTTACATTCACATTTATATATTATATTAGTAGGGATTGATTTTTTTAATATTAAAAGGTATCCTATATTACTTTTAATACTTCCAATATTATATTTACAAAATTTCAAAATGATTGGTTGAGTAGTTTTCGCGTGTAAGCGTAACAAACAAACTTACATTCACATTTATATATTAGTAGGTATTGATTTTTTTTATAATAAAAGGTATCCTATATTACTTTTAATACTTCCAATATTATATTTACAAAATTTCATAATGATCGGTTGAGTAGTTTTCGCGTGTAAGCGTAACAAACAAACTTACATTCACATTTATATATTATATTAGTAGGGATTGATTTTTTTAATATTAAAAGGTATCCTATATTACTTTTAATACTTCCAATATTATATTTACAAAATTTCAAAATGATTGGTTGAGTAGTTTTCGCGTGTAAGCGTAACAAACAAACTTACATTCACATTTATATATTAGTAGGTATTGATTTTTTTTATAATAAAAGGTATCCTATATTACTTTTAATACTTCCAATATTATATTTACAAAATTTCATAATGATCGGTTGAGTAGTTTTCGCGTGTAAGCGTAACAAACAAACTTACATTCACATTTATATATTATATTAGTAGGGATTGATTTTTTTAATAATAAAAGGTATCCTATATTACTTTTAATACTTCCAATATTATATTTACAAAGTTTCATGATGATCGGTTGAGTAGTTTTCGCGTGAAAGCGTAACAAACAAACTTACATTCACATTTATATATTATTAGTAGGGATTGATTTTTTAATAATAAAAAGTATCCTATGTTACTTTTAATACCTCCAAGATTATGTGTACAAAGTTTCATAATGATCGGTTGAGTAGTTTTCGCGTGAAAGCGTAACAAACAAACTTACATTCACATTTATATATTAGTAGGGATAGGGATTTATTGAGAAAGGTTATAAGGCTATATTTTAATATAAGACATCGAGTCGATAATACGTTAATAGATAATGCTCGACTTATACAAGCAAACATTCATAAGCTTTATAAAATTTGTTTTTTATTATCAACCAGTATATTCTTGCAATTGCATTTGAAAACCACCAACTTACATCAGGTATGCTTGTGACCATCTAAGTTACTTGCAAGATATTATGTAAAGCATTCGTTAGCAATAGTTTATTCTCATATTGTATAAACCTAGGTTGTAGGGTACGACAATTGCGTCAATCTGGGTAGCGACCACCATACACATGGGAATAAACCGGTTAAAGTAAGTCTCTTTTGTTGTGTTTTACCGAGAGGTTGGTAGACCTCCATGACAGCAATGACCTACAACCCGTATATATAGTAAAGCTCTATTAATCTTTCAATCTTATAATCAAAACTAAGAAGCTTATTGATCACAACTTTCAAACGACTATTATCTGAAACTTTCCGAAGCTAATCCAGTTATCTCCATGATACAGGCAAAGTGTCTATTCTGTTGTCTAGAACCGTCGTAACGTAATTTGCAACGGTGTCACTTACAGCTATTGATCAGCGGCAAGACATCCCCTTGATTTTGGTAATAAATGTAATGGCATCCGTGCACACTCCTTATCGGTCAAGATTATATTTTTATCCCCTCGAATATCCTTACACAGGGACGTACTTAGTACTATATACTATGGATCAAAATTTAATACGAAACATTAAAATTAGATGGGTAAACATTTCTATTTTTATTCTAATGGTTCTATTATTGTCAATGCTAAATTTTGCATAATTATGTATTGTAATAAGGAGCAAGGCGGTGACAAGGGACAACGTTTATTGCAGTCGACTTATTAACTTCACGATTAGAAATCGCGATCGTGTTTGTCACTATTCCACGTCACTACTTGTACGCTAGCTACTCTTTATATACAGGCCACTCAGTCCCACCAGTAGGGTAGTTATGAATATAAATTAATTAATATACCCTAATATGTTAAATAGTATGTTATGTAATATGACGTGTTGGTAGAGGAAGCCGGCTTTTCTAACAGTATGTCATGTTTGAACTAAATATTATGGCTATTAATATATATTTTTATTCTAGAAAAAATCATTTGCCAAAAATCGTCTTTAATGCTAAATGTACTTTTGAAGCGATGTTGGGTCACCGTTTCGATCGATGTGAGTTCATATGAATGAACCTGAAGTTTCGGTGAAAGAAAATTAGTCATGACGAAATCAATAGTAGGGGTTTTGTAAGTCTTACTGTAGGTTTTCAGACACCTACCTGCAGTTGAGAGCTTGTCCCTCTAAGCTTGGCGTATTATATCTTCTGTCATATCCTTACTTAATTTTGTAGGCTAGCGAGCACCAGAAAATATCAGTCACTATGGAGTATTTTTTCTTTAATGTTGATAAATATGTCAATATATTCTATACTACTATCATATTTTTCATCGGGTTATTCTCCTGAAACTCCTCTACATCTTTACATGACTCAAAATGTACAAACTGTTCTTAAGGTATCAACATAATCTCCATCATATAAAAATCTCTTCTCCCTTTCATAAAAGAATCACACGCGCTGGCCTTCGCCGTTACAGCTTTACGGTAACTTCCATCTCGGCATGAACAAAAAAGTTATCTACGTCATATCATTTTCGTACTGTGAAACTGTGGAACTTTCCTCCCGCCTCTCAGCCAGTGTGTTCACTACCTCTTACAACATAATGTGCCAAACATTACATGAAAAGGCATTTAAACAGGCCAGTTGACATCGAGGAATGTCAATGGATTGTTGATCTTCAGATGGACTTTGATTTTGTTAAATTGATCTGTACTTACCATCAGGTACAGTGGCTTTATGTTCGCCATACTACGATTTAAAAAAAATCATAAAAATATAGTATTCATAAAATTCTTCATAAATTCCATAGGGATCCATGGCCCTTAGTTCCGCCCTTACTTACAAAGCCTGTCCCTAACCACCCCTCTGATGTGGTTTGATATATTACTTTATTTGTCAAATATCAATAATATCAGATCGAAGGCACTTTGTGTGGACCGCGACCCGATTGAATATAAAATGACTAGCTTACACGACCACTTCACAGACGAAATTTAATTAAAATATACTCAATCCCTAGAATTAATATAATACATAAAAAAATGGATCTTTGAAATGGATGATTAAAATGTGAATAGGTTGATACGTATTTTTAAAGCTCTTTAGACTCAACATTTGCGAATTGTAATAATTGATTAAATAACGATGATATTAAATTAATATACAAAATATATATATATAGCTACATATATTTCATTATAATAATTTTTTATCAAGTAAAAATGAATCTATTTATTGTAGAGATAATGGTGTAGCACTGAAATATAGAGGTAATTGTATTTTATTGTTATTGAAGTTGCAGTAGGTACTATTCATATTTGATGACGAATATAATAGATAATTAGTTGATAAACTCCCACAAGCATCGTTTTCATAATTTTGTACTCGCTCATATAAATCCATGAACAGACTAAGCATTATATCTATATAAATAAAATTATTGAGGTTTACCGTTGTGCGCGCAAGACGCAAAAACTACTGGATTGATTTCGATTTTTTTTTTTCGTTTTATTCCTTATCGATATCGTAATTCAATAAGCAGTTATTACAGTTTTAAGAAACTACGATTTTTATAAGCATTACGCGTCCTTCTGACATCCACGCGAGTTAAGCTGCGGTCCCAGGTAGTAATTCGTAAAATTATTTAAACAAACTGCTTCATATTCAAATTATCGATTCACAGGAATAACGAAAACACATTACCAATATTTGCAGTCGTAAAATCGAGAGGTGATTAAGCAATTAATAACGCAATTCGATCATTCGTCGGATCATATCGTGACGCTCTAATGAATCAATAACGATATAAATTTCAAAATTACTCGCGGGAATAGTCGACCACTGCGCCACCCTGTACTGGCCGATACTCATCTGCAGGGATGTCAAATGGTATTATCAACGCGTTGTCTTATTTAATATAATAAAATATTCATTCGTTCTCTTCACGCTTCTTCTTGTGTAGTTTATTATATGCTTGGCATTTTGGCCACATTCTTACCTACTTTTATGTGATGATATAGCACAAAATGGTGACACTCTAAGACCTGTGGGAGGACTGACTTTTGAGTGCAGCTGCCGGGATCACACCTTTAGGTGTTTGGTAACAGATTTTGAACTTAAATGTGTTGGCTAGCATGCGAGCATTAGAAAAAACCCTATCACCATGCTATGGTTTCATCATGATGTTTTCCTTCACCGAAAGCTCAGGTTCATTGCAGGTATTCGAACTCACGTCGATCGGCGCGGTTGAACACGCATCTACTGTGCTAAAATTGATTCAAATCAATAATGAAATTTTATATCGATATAGTGAAATAATTTTGATATTTTACAAGATTCACGTATTCATTTTATATATTTCACTACATTATTGGTTAATACACATTAAATTTTTTACTAGGCGACAAAAAACTCAAGATGTAATTTCCCCTACAAGATGTAAAAATGTTTGCCGAGATAACATTTATAAAATAGGTAATTTAAAATTCTCAGAAGCAGACGACAGCCCTAATCGTGGGCAAATGGGAAACGCGGTGAGCGGGGGTGACGTCGGTTTCCCGCATTCAATTACCATGATAACATCACGCAACACCACAATTACGATGCTAATCCGTCAATCGAGTGCAAGTATACACTTAAATAGTGCCTCCTTTTCAGTTTGGATCGAGAAAATTGTTAACAAAATAGGAGTCTACATGCTGTTGATCGATGCCCGCTAGATCAATATCATCATTTTGACACATTATTGAAGTGAAACGTCTAATGCGGCTGGTCAGACAGATTTTTGGCCCCGATGTTGGTTAGCGTGGTGACCATTTGGTTAACGTTGGCGGTGTGGAGCCGAGTTCGTTATTTTTAAATAGACAGACTGTATCATTTCAGATTTTCATGTTAAAACGTAGATAGATTAAAAGCCGTTGGTTGGGATCGCGACCACAATACATAGTAATAAAATAAACATATTCACAGTGATTTTCTATTGGGTACTGGTAACTTTTTTAAAAATAATATTTACTAAAACATTTCACATCTGCCGGGCCTCCTGTGACGTCCAACTTTTTTCTTTATATCTATTCTTCTTCTCTACCTAACCTGACAGAACCGTCGTTTTTTAAAATCATTACTGCCATTATCTAGAGAATATAGTGAGTGTCCTGTCCTATGTTGATTTCAGTATTCTAAAAAGATGGTGGCTCCCTTGTTAGATCTTTCTAGGGAGTTTTTCTCATTCACGTTATTATTTCCAATCCACTTTGCTTGTGCACAATAACTAAGCCTTTTTATGCAAAATGCCACCTGTATTACACAATATAGGGTCGAACAACACAAATTTATGAATAAAAACCAACTAAATGATAGTATTGTAAGGTACAAAGAAATGGAACGTATTTATTTAAGAAAAGGATAGTTTATTTAAGTTTTGCAAGTATGAAAGAGTAAACGAATGAAGAGAATGACAGGAAGTGTGTAAGTGAGATAGTTTATATATATTGTAATTAGTGTAAGAGGGAAAGAGAATAAAACGAATATGGTGTCAACCAAGTCTTTTTATTTACATGGCGCTGAGACAATTTGGCATAATAAAAAAAAAAGTTGAAGATATTTTACGAAAATAATAGTAGAGTACGTTTAACCTTACTATTATACGCAAGCACTACGTATTTGTGCAAAGAAATACTTCAAAGTTATCGAAATTATTCAAGATTCATTTTGGCAACGTATGGCCGTAAATTATTATAACAATGGAATCTACAAAAACAGAAGAGTTGGAAAAATTCAATGTGAATCAGCTGAAAGAAGAGTTAAAAGTAAGATTTTTGCCAATAACAGGTATTAAAAATGATTTGGTTGAAAGATTAAGGCAAGATAATATTACGAAAATAGAAAATGGAAGCTTAGAATATTACAAAAATGAAAAGATAAGGCGAGAATCAGAACAAATGGAACTAAAAAATTTAAAAATGGAATTAGAAATATTAAAAGGAAAGGAAAAATCTAGTGAATATGATGCAGAAATACAACAAAAATGTGATCCAATATTAATTAATATACTACAAACACAGTCAGAGTTGCTAAAAAAACTAGCAAACCCTACACAAGGTATTCAAGTTTTTTCAACTTCAGATACAAGTCAGGCAATACCTATATTTGGTGGATACAGGACGGAAAACGGGAAAGATTGGGTGAGACAAGTGGAAAGAGTAGCATCTTTGGCATGTTGGTCAGAAAATTTAACATTAGTAAATGCTTCTATGAGGCTCAGAGGTCCGGCAAACGATTGGCATAAAGCATATGGAAAAAAGTTACTGTTATGGGATGATTGGAAAGGTAAATTATTGGAAAGATTTTGTATTAAGATGTCATTTGCTGAATTTATTGCATATCAATCTAAAAGAGTTTTAAGATCAACGGAGACAATAACTGAATATATTTACAACAAAAATGCAATGTTTGAATGTTCACCGATTAGTATTTCAGATGCAGACAAAGTGTCATTGTTATTGGAGGGTATCGTGGATCATCGCTGGTCTATACCATTAGCGACTAATTGTTGCAGTAATGTAGAAGAATTATTAACTCATGCTTCAGCATTGGATAATATACGCAAGATACATATTTTTAAGGATAAATACAACATTAAAGTGCCAGAATATGTGAGTAATTACAATAATAATGCTAATAGTAACACAGAACAACATAAAATTAGTAAATTTATTTCTAAATTTAACCCGCAAACAGACAAAGAAAGAGATCAAGTGTGCTATCGCTGTAAGAATAAAGGTCATGTTTCATATAACTGTAAACTACAACCCAAGGTAGATTATGTAGGTAATCATAGAAATTTCAATAAAGCAAACACATCAGTACAACAAAATGATGATATTGAAAACATAAAAAGTCAACCATCCACAAGCTTTATGAGTAATAAAAACCATAAAATTGATAAAAATCAAGTAAGTTGTATTCAAAATGAAACGCCAAATGTAACATTGATACCTGTAACATTAAATGGGTCAATTACATTACAAGCATTACCAGATTCAGGCTCTGTCATAACAATAGTTGATAAAAGTTATTTATCTGAGGATACACAAGTGTATGCATGGCAAAAGGGACATTATAAGGTAGCTGGGAATATATTAACACCAATTGGTTGGTTGTCAGCTAGAATACAGATTGGTAACATAGATTATATAATGCCGCAGATAGCTATTTGTGAAAACCTACCAGTGCCAATGATTATAGGTAAAGATTGGCAGCTAGCAGTGTATGCTCGAATAATTCATGAACCCGATGGTAAAATATGTATTATAACTCCAACCCACACAGAGTATTTTCCATCTACATGCAAACAAGAAAACTTAATAACATGTTGTATAGAGTTCAGTAAAGTTTCAAAAGAAAATGAAAAGAAAGTTATGGAACTAGTTGAAGAATTTGATGATATTTTTAAAAATGATTCTAATAATATAGGAAAATTCACTGATTTTGAACTTGAAATTAATTTAAAACATAATAAACCAATAAGTTGTAAACCATATAGATTACCAGAACCAGAACGTATTTTTTTAAAGAAAACAGTAGAAAAATGGATAAAACAAAAAAATATGTAGATTTTCAAACTCACCATATGCAGCACCAATGTTTGTAATACAACAACCGTTTCATGAGACAACACCATACAGACCAGTAGTTGATTATTCAAAAACTATAAATCCTATTACAATTTTAGACATACAACCCATTGAAAGAATGGATGATATTATTACAACAATTTCACAATTCATATATAAGTTTAAATTAGATATTTACCATGCCTATCACAACATATGTATAAAAGAGGAAGATATTTTTAAAACTGCTGTGGTAACACAAGACTATCACATTGAGTTTACAAGAGTAATGTTTGGATTAGTCGGAGGTCCATCAATAATGTCTAAAGTCATAAAATCAACCTATGGATGCCTATATAATGATGGAGTAAGGGCATATTTTGATGATATAACTGGAGGGAAAAATTCAATTAAAGAATTCATAGAAATATTAAGAAAAGTATTTGAACAAACTAGAGAAAAAAATTTAAAACTAAACAAGGAAAAATGTATATTTATAGCTAATGAAATACCTTTATTTGGAAAATTAGTTGGCTACAAACAAGAGAAAATGGATCCAAAACGAACAACAGCTGTTGAACAGTATAAAACTTTAACAACATTGACAGAAATACGCTCATTTTTAGGTTTTACAGGTTCATTTAGAAAGTACATTAAAAATTATGCATATATAGCAAAACCATTACAAGATACATTGAAGAAAAATAAAAAAGATGACAATGAAATACAAAAACATGAAGCATTAAAGAAAAAAATTATTCTTTCAGAAGAGCAACAAAAATCATTTGAAATTTTAAAAAACTTACTTGTTACAGCACCAGTTTTATCAAATTTTCAACAGGATGCGGAAACAATAGTGGAGACAGACAGTAGTTACCAGGGTATGGGTGCATGTCTACTACAAATTCAAGGAGGTGAAAGAAAAGTTATAGAATATGCCAGCCGATGTTTAAAAGATGCAGAAACAAGGTATCATATAAATGAATTGGAAGTTACAGCTGTACATTGGGCTATTGTAAGTAAATTTCGAATTTATTTACTCGGAAGAAAATTTACGTTGATAACAGACAGTTATTCAACAGCTTACATCATTGACAAAGCGAAAATGAATAGAAAATTTGCTAGATATGTTGTTGACTTAGCACCATTTGAGTTTACACCAGTTCATAGACCTGGCAAGGAAAATGTAATTGCGGATCATTTATCAAGATATCCATTAAATGAAGTTTGTATGTTGGTTGTGAGTAGCAACACAGAAAAATTAAAATTAGGACAAAGCAAAGATTCATTTATTCAACAGATATGTAAAAAACTGTCTAAAGAACCAGTAACACAACATTTAAAACAGATAAAAAAGTCATTTGAACTTTCAGAAGGAATTTTATTACACTTAAATAAAAATGATTTATTTAATCAAAAGAAAATTGTAATTCCACAGAGTCATAGAGAAAATATTATTAAAATTGCACATGATGAAAATGGACATTTAGATTTCAGCACTACATTACATAAAATCAAAAGCAAGTATTGGTGGAAAACTATGAATAAAGATGTGAAGGCGTATGTTGCAGCATGTGTTATTTGTGCAAAAACAAACAGACGTACAAAATTAGCATATGGAAAAATGGGAGAACGACCAATACCAGAAACCCCAATGCAAGTTATTTCTTCAGACCATATTGTTGCATTACCAGAGACACAGTCAGGTAACAAGTACATCTTCGTTCACATAGATCATGCTACAAGATATATTTTTGCAAAACCAACATATACACTGTCTGCAAATAATGTTATAGAAACGATAGAAAATGATATTATTTATGTATATGGGCCACCATTAACATATATATCTGATAGTGCACCTTGCTATACAAGTCACTTAACTCAAAATTTTTTTGCTAAATTTGGAATAGAACATATACCTACAACCCCATATACACCCCAAAGCAATGGATTAGTGGAACGTGCCAATGCCACAATAGTATCAACGTTGACAAAGTTTGCAATGGATAATTCAAAGGAGTGGGATAAATTATTACCAAAGGCAGTATTAGCAATTAACATATCAAAACAAAAAACAACAGGATATTCACCATTTTATTTAATGTTTGGATTTGAACCCAGAATTCCACCTAATGAAATACATTTTGGAACAATAATTAATGATATGGAAAGACAAAATCAACTAGAAAATTTATCAGCAGCCAGAGAAAAAGCATTACAGAATATAAAAAATGTACACTTATATAATAAAAACAGATTTGATTTAAGAAGAATAGAACATAGGTTTGAGGAGGGAGATTATGTGTTATATGAATGGGATAAACCTTCAGATACAAAATTAACGCCCAAATACAAAGGCCCATTCCAAATTACAAAGAAAATTGGTTCAGTGTGTTATGAGATACAAAATGTACAAAAACCGTCAGTTAAGAAGATAGTACATGTTCAGTTCTTGAAGCCCATGTACGAGCCCCCTAATTTACATTCTATTTCAGCAGTATCTTATACCAACTATGATGATAGCTATGATGATGCCTACAAAGAGGTACAGAGGGAAATACAATCTGAAACAAAACCATATGTGACAACAAGAGGGAGACCAACAAGAATTCCAATATCATATTGAATTTAATTTATATTATAATTTTTTTTTGTGTTTGAACTCAATAAGTTACTTAGAAATTATTTTTAGTTGTTTTTTAGTATAAAACTGTACCTAATATAGAAATATAGTAGTCATTCTTATTGTAAAGTTAAAAAAAAAAAAAAAAAAAAAAAAAAAAAAAAAAAATTCAATTTAAAAGATAAATTGTTCAATGTAAGATAAATTATTATTAGTTTTTCTCAAATCAATTAGTATTAGAAGAACATGTAAGGTTATGTAGTGTGAAATTAAATTTTTATTATTCGGTAATATAAAAAAAATTGCAATTTCAAAGGGCATGTAAGGTACAAAGAAATGGAACGTATTTATTTAAGAAAAGGATAGTTTATTTAAGTTTTGCAAGTATGAAAGAGTAAACGAATGAAGAGAATGACAGGAAGTGTGTAAGTGAGATAGTTTATATATATTGTAATTAGTGTAAGAGGGAAAGAGAATAAAACGAATATGGTGTCAACCAAGTCTTTTTATTTACAGTATGAGATCCCACCAAAAAACTATCTATATCTATTACTGAGATTTGAATGATTATATTATACTTATGGCACTTAATCACTTTGTTAATAATGTAATTCTTTTCACATACGAACACATCTTAAAAATGTAAACTTAGTAAGTATGACAAATTTCCTTTGTTTAATTTCGAAGGAGCACGTAGATGAATTTTCCATATCACTATATCTATCGACTTAGTTGGTTGCACTAATTTGCATAACATCGCATATGAAACTAATTTGACCAAACCCAATTTTAGGCCAACACCTGCGCCCGGTACAATGCGGTACAATTTATTGTTATACAAACAAGTCTGAAATGTTCCAACCTATATTTTAACCGTCTGAGTGATCTAATTATTTAGATTTTAAACGAAACGAAACCAATTTTTTTTATCGCTATCGTTAGCATTTCATTACACTTTTTAGTTATTTTATTTCAGTTTTCGATTTTATTATAGAACACGACCATACAGAAGTTTGTGGTTTGTAGTTACGCTCTAATTTCCACAGAACAACCGCATTGCGGTTTGCACTTTACCAATCAATCTACAGTTATATTATAGATATAGGTTTATTGTTATGGCAAATAATAAAATACACGTTTAGGATCTTGTTAAGGTAGACACAGTTTTTGATGATTATTAGATTCTTATCCAGTTGATCGTGAGGCTCAGCTGACTATTTGCTACTCGTTTTTCTTTATATTCACGGATTATGATTAGTATGGAGTAGATCATGGATCATGATATTCATGTTCAAGTCTGCTTTTCTCAAAACACAAATAAACTCCACGCCTTATTATTTAATTTAAGAGCTCAACTCTTGTCTGTGGAGTCGTTGCCACTGTTTCAAAGAATCTTATTCGGAGTCGTCTTGTATCAAGAGATCAAAAGAAATGCAGAGGTTAAGAAACATGTATGTATACATAATACATATACACTAAAATATACCTGGTTACATTTTCAATCAGTCTCCCGCATCTTTCTCTTTTACTTCGCTCTCTCCAACACTACACATTTCCAGTTTGGTTTGAACCTATTCCGGGGTCATTGACTGGAAATGGGCATTAAAATATATGACTATAAAAAACGAGTACGATCGGGGGACTCCAGTCAGGAAATAAGTTACTAAAATATAAAAATAACTGAAATCATTATTTAAAAATCAATTATATCAATTCATAAATAACAAAGCGATGTAAGTTTTATATACATGTACCTTACAAAATAACTTAAATAACTTATACACCATTTATTTACTGAACACATGTTTATTTCACAAGAGTAGACTCCAGTATAGTTTTACTTTTCGAACTTGGTCCACCAGTTTAAGGCTCACCTTCAGCTTTAGAGCCTCCGAAGAAGAAGGAAAACATCGTAATAAAACCATAGCATGTTACGGCATTTTTAATGCCCGCCTGGCTTTATCTACCACTCTTAAGTTAAAATCTATCGCCAAGCACCTATATAGGTGTGTTCCGGTAGCCAGTCTTCCCACTAGGCTTAGCGTGAACATCAGGTGAAATTGTGGCTAAAACGCTAAACCTATAAAGAATAAGAAATATATCGGCAGTTTCTTGATATCGCCGTACGAATTTTGTACAATTCCATTTATGAATGAGTACAGACTAACTAACTACACAGGAATAGTTGTTTTAATTTGTATGTTGTATGTTGAAAAATTATAAATATTATAAGTATATAAGAAGGAAAACTGTATCAGAAACATTTAAATTGCGTACTTACTTATAAAACGAATTTAGATGTAGACCACACAGTGTCATTCTGTACTAACAAACTAGAAATTTCCAAGTCGATATTTCCGTCTTGATTCGCGACGGTCTGGGTAAAACGAGCACTGGAAAAATTTCCGACTTGTTACTCCATCGGCGGTGCTCTTATTGGAAACTCGGCACTTGACTAGTGACCGGCAAAACTTCATGTTCGGTTTTCTGTACTTTCGGTATCTGGAATTTTAAATAATTTTGAATGCTTTCACTAGTTCCATCCACCATGAAAAAATACGTCATAGTGATTCGTTTTTGCATGTCGCGTTTCAGTATCGTCCCTTGCGAATCCAGTTTGAGATCGTCATCGAATTGGCATAGCGGTATGACGACCAGAGTTATACTCACTGTTGTACTTGTATGTACAGTTCGCATGGTCGATAGTTCAAAGTTCCGCTGATTTTGGTTTTTAAAGATGTTTTTTAAAATTTACAACGCTTTTTCTTACGTGACGATTTGTACAAGTGAACTCCTACCACAAGTCACGTTAAAGAACTTCGTTCCAATAAAAATATCGGTTTTATATACTACCGCAAATGTGAAATATTAAGATAAAAGAATAAGCCCACAAATTAATGGGTGCTACAGTTAAAACTTCGCTTTATTACAATGGAAAAGGATAATTTGAATTTATTACCTAATTGTTGTTAGCGGAGCCGAAAGTTCTTGACTGTTTCCAGCTACAATTTTATACAATGCTTCCTTCCTTATATTTACGAAATACTACTCCAGTCTCCGAGATCACGAATAAGTGTCACTTAAGTATTTTTTAATTCTGTTTTATCTACGCTTGAGAATATTTTTACAGGTACTTTATTAGCGTAAGTGGCTGAATAGCCAAGTCCCGCTTAAAATAAGGTAATCAATTTCATATATTGTAATGAATCTCATAACAATCTTTTTAACTTGCCTTATTAGTGTGGGTCAAATCTTGCGACTGAATTTTAAAACAGTTATCGCCAACCAATTGAGATGACATTTTGCACACACGTTTAATTTGGAAGACAATGCATGGTTAGCTAATTGACATAATTCTAAAATCAATATGGCGGACTCACAAGGGTCATCCGTTATTAGCCATCCGTCAGTTATTTTTTATGGATCCTCATGTATGGGTTTAAAACGAAAGAGTATTCTGATAATAAGACGAAGAAATATATTAATTTAAAATATTTTTTAAAACAAGCTTTTAAAATCATTGAAAATTTCAATTGAATAAAAGCTTGTTACCCGACTGCGAAATAAGAGGGTTATGTTTTTCGAGCATATATATGTCTATTTCTTAGGCACGCTCTGTAGCCTAAACGACTTGATGAATTTTAGCATACTAGATGTCGTTAGATTCGTCTTAATTATGAGAGTGGCATAGGCTATTTATCATTTAAGTGCGACGTCTAGGAATCAAAAAGCAAAAATAGAAAAAAAAAATTTTTTGTTACACGCGTTTTTTTTTTGTTGTAGCCGAGTTTTGTTTCCTTTTTAGTAATTTAACTTATTTTTAAAAGTTTTTATTTTTATTTTAAGCACTACTCAATTTTATTTAATTTAAATAGTAGTTTCCTTTTTTTAATACATATTTTTCTACAGAAACTTTTACAATAATTATAATTGACGAATGTGTCATATGATTTAAATGATATTCATTTACCAATTAACTATAAAAATAATTCACTTTAAGAGTCTTGTTAGTAAGTGTAACATTATATGACGCTCTATAAAATATTCTTAATAGTAAACTATTCTGAATCAAATGTATTATCTCATTGCTTAGGTTTTTTTAAAAATATACAACTTTTGTGGCAAACATGCATACGGCCCGCCTGATGGTAAGCGGCTACCGTAGCCTATAGACGCTTATAATACCATAGGTATCACTAGCGAGTTGCTGACCTTAAAAACCCCCCACCAAAAGTAGCTCTGAAACCCCTAGTCACTGCAGAAACACAACACAAGGTTATTTGGCTGCGATCTTCTGGGGGTATTCCACCAGACAGACTCCAATCTCCAAATAAATTTATATTTTCTTTTTCTTCTTCAATATAACTAACGAGGCTAACAATTTTTCTTTTACGTATCCCATTTTCAATGAAATAGTCTTTGTCTATTTTCTTTATTGAATCAAATTGCTCGAAAAATATTAAACTAATCTTTCCAAAAGTAATGATAACGTCCGATAAATGCACATCACTGTTTTGTGAATCGTCTCGTTATATCTGGATTACTTAATCCTCGGCTTACATTTCGCTTTTAATTGTACCTTCACTGTCTGACCCTCATCGAGGTCTCTTGTTTTTCAGAATTTGCCGTCTCGTTAAACCTCAGCTTAAGTTCAGCTGGTGCAAGTTACGGGACTTATCTCATTTTTTTTATTAGTTTTCTTTTTCTCTCATATTATATCGCCACAATTTATTAATTAATAATATATATTATTCATAATTATTATATTGTTGTATTATTTTTATAAAAACTTAAGCTTTTCTTCTGCGTAGTACAAGACCTTTTTTGTATTCAAACGTCTTCAACTTGGTTTATCTTTTGTTTTATTGCGGAATGACAAATTTGTCCCCGGGGTATTGTCGCTGCAACTATAATTTGTAATTTAAACATACATAAGAAGAAGGTGTACAATTTTTTATATAATATAATGAATAAAACTAACTGTTTTTTTAATGTTTACTAGCTAACCCGTGGGAATATTTCACGCATTATAGAATGTAAACAATCTAACAGCTGTCATGTTATTTAAACAGATTATTAACCCTTCGGCACCCTTACGTTACAAAAATGTATGTAAAATCGGCATATATGCATATGCCATAGTTTTGATGGTGCTTCTTGCATATTGACGGCATGTGTTGCTAATGAAAAAGTTTTATAAATCATTTTTGTTAATCAATTTCAAACTCTCTTTCGTCAATAGCGATGAACATAAGCTTTGATATTATGTTTAAATCATTAATTTCAATAAAGAATCAAAGGAAATATACCATTGCCACAAAAAAAAAGTTTAAAATATCAACATTAATACATAGAGATTGTTTTTGTATTTAAATGAATTTTCTAATACGCGTTATACGAAAATTGATAACTTAACGTTATGATTTGATGTTTTATTTTAAATTAGATTAATGATTGTTTGACATAAGATTTTTGCAACAGTAATAGATATAAAAAATTAAATAGAATATCTCATGCCTTGGGCCAACTCCTAAGGTCTGTTATCACGATCGTACATCCGCGAACCCTTCCTCTTTTGTTACATAATTTTGTGATTAATTAAATCCAACGATCGTTTACATTGCTGAAGACAGACTGTAATTTGTCGAACGCTATGTTTATCATAACTTCCCCTCACCGCTGATATTTGTCCCAGTAGTGATTCACTAGTTTCATAAATACTTCGAAACAATCATATTCCGTTTAATGATAATATTTTCCACAAAACGAACTTATTTTATTACTCTTTAGTAAACGTGA
The DNA here is from genome assembly GCA_033032175.1 of Saturnia japonica. Classification (NCBI taxonomy): domain Eukaryota; kingdom Metazoa; phylum Arthropoda; class Insecta; order Lepidoptera; family Saturniidae; genus Saturnia; species Saturnia japonica. The sequence goes on from CM065318.1 coordinate 12,126,217, forward strand.
TTTATTATTTATTATTCTGTGTGAATGTGAAGTCTGAAAGAAAGTAAAATTCCAACAAAACCGTTTGACCGACTACCATGAAAGTTTATAGATTTAAGTGTTTTTTTTTTCATGGTTGTTTTTATGATATCCCTGAACGCGATAGATGGAACTGTAAATGAGTTATTGAATACTGAAACCCACGGGGCCAGATAGTTCGATATAGTTTGACAGGCCTCGTTGCGCAGTGGTAGTAAGCCCTACTATTGAGCCGAGAGGTCACGGGATATAGGTATATTGTTTATTTATCAGCTGTTGTTTAGTTACCATAATACAAGCTTTACTTAGATTTGAATTAATAGGTCGTGTGTGAAATTATGTCCTCATATTTATATTTATTAGATATTATATTGTTTTATTGAAACAATTTTTTGAAATGGCCATAAATAAATTTTTATTTGGATTATTCTATTACTGCAATGACATAACGACCCGATTTCGATCATCTATACAGAATAAGATATACTTTCAAAGAATGCATCTTTGGAACAAAGGCAAACAAACAATCAAGTTATCAATTTCAAATAAAAAATGTAATATCCAATATGAAACTCGAAACAAAGCAATAACCTTCCTAAGTATTCAAATTGTCGATTCTCTAACGTGAAACATTTCGTTTAATCCAGCATTACGGGTCAAACCGGACAGATATGACATGGAATAATCCTTCCTTAATTAGGACACACGGAAAGTATCTGTTTCAACGCATGTGCGTATAATGGACTTATATTAAGGTTAATATAGAGAAGATAGCTTAGCCAATTATCAGTAATAGTTTTAATTATATAGTACCACGACAAAGTGGCGGTGAAAGGTACAGTGCATACTTGACGGTAACCATAATGCAATCCAAAGATAACGATGACCATTGAGGGATTTAGAATACATCGCCAATCGTAGCTGTTATACCGGTCTGCTCAAATGTCTCTTCACGTTATATTTAAAGGACTCCCATATTATAGCAAAAGGGGAAGAACTGTGCTATCTTCTGTTCTGTATAAAACTTACTAAGCTTGTGAAAAATATTTAAAACTAGCGCTGTGCCCGCGGCTGCGTACGCGTTTGTTACTACGCAGTAGTTATTTACATCACGTAATTTTATTTTTACTCATATTCTTTGCAATTCATATGGAATGGAGGAACGGCATGTATTTTCCGTGTATAATTTTCATCAAAATTGATTGATAATTTTTATTCTATTCTATGATTTGTAATGTATTATTGACAATTCTTTTCTTTTTCAAAATTTTGGAAAAATATTAAAATTACAGACGGAATTACAGATTTATTATCTATCAGAATATAATATAATATCATCTTATCTATAGATAAGTATACATGTTTCTAAAACATCATCAAAAATGTTACGAAACAAGACAAAATAATTAGTAATTGGATTCATTTTCACATAAGTATCTTATTAAATAAAACTATTCTCCTTGAAATAATAACATATTATGTTTACTGTTTCACAATTTACGATTTTGAAACCGTTATTTAGTGATCTCCGATATTGTTTTGTCCTCCAAAACACGATGATAAAGGGCCACTTTAGGAATTTTAAAATACTGACAATCGCTCTCAGAGTTTTTGACGAGACCTTAATTTCTTATGTTGTGGATTTAATGTTAAAATTAACTTCAAGTTTATTTGGCCCTATCGTATGTAATATTGGGGTATTTTGCGTGATATAGTTTGGTTATTGTTCTCAAGTGAAGTGAATTATAAAGAACAATTATACAGCTTTAATCTAAAGTTACCACAAAAACAGCCTGGATAGTTTTAACAAAAGAGCTACCGTCTTGTTATAGCGTTGTTTGAACATTACACATAATTGTGTATAATTACATATACATAATTAATATAATTGTGTATAAAACACGAAGAAGTATCTCTTAAAATTAATCTTTTATAAGCATAAATATTTAATTCGTTTGTCCTATTTATATAATAACAGAGCTGATCGAACCAATCCTAACTTGTATAAACGTACCTTGAAGTCAATAAACGCGCAAACTAAACTTCTCAAAGCTAATATATATCGAATGTTGGTTGAAGCTATGCAGTCCGCGTACACCCCCAAGTGGCAAACTTTACTCGAACGTGTATAACTTTGTGACGCGTTTGCTTGTTCTAGTTGCCAACAAATGTTGCTTACGCTGCGTGAATTGTGCAACCTTTGATCGGACCATCATATTGAAATTTATATTATAGTGTTGACCTTTTGTTGACTTCCATTAATCACATACGTAACATGTTTTAAATATTGTGATATATTGAAGGAAAAGCGTAAACTTAAATGCTTTAAGATTAGACTAGTAAATACCAGTATAGACACCATAAACACTTTCGTATTTTTCGTGAGTTTTGTAATATTTTTGTCCTAATGACAAACTTTTACACAATTTTTGACTTGTCTAATGATAATCTACTTAGAAATTTAATCTTCGATGCAAATAAAAATAGTATCATAAGTGAGGATTGATGATTACTTTGTACATCCTTTGTAAATATTGTTTGTACAGTAAAATAAAAGATAAAACACGATCGAGTTTCTTGCCGACACTTCTCGATGATTGGAATGTTTTATGAACCGGTGGTAGTGTTTTGACGTTATTGAGGCCTAAATTTAATAAAGAATTTGATTTGATTTTGAATCATATAGAAGATTATGGTATTTATATAATAGATTATAGTACATATGTGTATTTTGTCGACGTATAGAATATTACCACAAACATTCTGACAGGGTAAGAAAATTGTAAACGGATACACATTTTCAACTATGCTTCAAGTCCAAAGGGTCATCGGAAAGGAACACACGTCAACAAAGTGATGTCCTCACATAAAAAGTAACTACTAAAATTCCGTATCGTAAACCGGGAACGCGGGACGCGGGACGGTGCGTCACCCTTTTAATCCCGTAAAATTTATGTTCCGGGGTGCGCTCTCACAACGAAAATGTATTATTATTTTAAGGGTGATCTATTTATTAGGCCGCGGCGAGGCCCCTGGCGAAGTCATAAACAATCTATTAATAAATTAAGACCTTTCTACCTCTGAGTCCGTTCCGCAAATATTATAAACCTAAACTATTCTGCCCGCAGCTTGTGGAAAAGGATGAAGGCTGCTTAAAATACTGAGGTTAGATGAATTAAAGTCAGTAAATTTCATCGACCGATATGAATCAATGTCAAACTTCAACGTAGCATGTAAATGTACGTATAAATATATATTGTACACGAACGGTTCCGCACAAGATTATTACGAAGTTAATATTCGTAAGTTATTAGTCGTCTCGTATTTTTATTTTTGTCCATATTATTGACAATTCTTAAAGCCTATCAATTGACCATTAATAACATTTAGCTAACCGTGTACAAAATGCTGCAAAAAAAGTCATTTTTGAGTTAAATTAAAATTACAGACGGATAGAAGGAAAAAGGTGTGTGTGCGATTCACACACGATAGAAGTGAAACTTCAGTAAATCGACAAAAACTTCACCCAGTTCCAAACGGTCGTAAGCGCCAGTAAAAAATGTATGGGAATGTAGCCCTTACTTTACACAATATATCATTCATATTAGCTTTTGTGTCTCTTACCTGTCGTTTTTTCCGTTGCATCCGGTTTGAAATCACAACGATTCTAAAGAAGTTTCACTTCAAAAAGTTTTTAGCGTCATATTCGTGATCAGTCTACAAATAAAAAATTCTTAGATTCCCCATATTAACTGTAAAGATTCTTTATCAGCGAGCGCCCTTTGTATAGGACAGTCTGACAGAAAATTTGGGGAAAAAAATTAATGTACAGACAGAGTTACAGATCTATTTATATAGATAGATAAGACTATAGCTATTCAGATCAATTTAGTATTTAGATAATGATTTACTTTCCAAGTACCTATACCTAAATAGGTGTCTTTTTTTGCTTGGTACTGAGAGAAGCTTTATCGCTCAGATTTTAATTATATTTATCTACTCCATGTTTTCAAATTTGAGAGATCATTAAATTTGTTCTTTTTAAATACTAGAATTTACTGAAATAAAACTAAGAATTGTTTGAAGTGTACATAACATACTGTTAATAAGATACAAATATTTTAAGTCAATTTTTTTTTTTTTTTTTTTTAGAACTGACTACACTGTTAGCCTTAGGGGCCCTAAAGCCGCTGCGGCTTTTACAGCTTCACCGGACTTGGGGGCGAGCGCAGAGGGCACTCAGCCGCGAAAGTTTTGTGGACGACTCGCACGAGGGTGCCAAAGTGGCCGGACCTCGGCTCGGGCGGTCGTCGCGTTCGCAAATAGGTCGCGATCTATTCGAATCCCTACACCTACGATTCGAGCTAACTAAATATACACATAGGCACGTTCCCTTCCTCCTGGGAGGAAGGAAGGAACCGTGCGTATGTGTATTCAATAATCGGAATGTTTCTACACTAACTAGCGCTAACTAACTAGCGTAAAAAAAGAAAAAAAAAGGTCCCTCACAGAACCTATGTACCTGTGTGGTGTGCACGTGTGTATGTTCATACGTGTGTAGTGTTGTATGTAGGTAGCTAAGTGATGCACGTACAGTGTCACTTGTATCGCGCGGGCGGTTGCCTGACCCAAGGGTTTCACACCGAGGAACGGACCTAAATTTTAAGTCAATATAAGCCTACGTAATAAATACTAAAAAAAATCTCTTATTTTCTCCACGTTGAGTAATGTAATTTAGCTAGAATTAACGTTTTAATATTATATATTATGTATACCTATATTGACACTAAAATATTTTCTAAGATATTTTTAATTATTCTTTGACAATAATTGTATTATTAAATTGTTATACCTTGCAAATAAAAAATAAGTATTAAGTTAAGTAGGTACTTAAAGGACAAAATTTACTAAAATATATATTAGCTATAAAATAACATCACCAGTAACTATCAAGCCTAATAGATTTTGAATCAATTTAGTTTGGTGTCGGCCATTTTGCGACGTGGCCGCCACCCGATGGCTCGTTTGAATTCCGAATGAGCGCGTAGGCACAAACTCCATCAATCATTGGACCGCGCTGGCCCGTGTCTGACGTGGCGCAAATTATGATTGAGATTTATGCCTCATAGCCGCCTAGATGGCCTTGTCTGAAATGACAATTAGGTGTTTATATGTAAAATTTAATATATTCTTCTTTATCTGTCAATGTCTCTGCTACTACTCTAGTAGTTGGCAGTGAGTCACTTGTATTATGCTCTTTTAATACGATTTAGTAAAGCCTTACCAACTAAGGAATCAATTTCATTATAGGTTCTTCTTGTAAAGTATGTTTGTTTATAGGAGGTAATCTCCGGATCTACTGATCCGATTCTAAATTATCTTTCACTGATAGAAAGTTATGTTCTCCCTGAATGATATGATTATGCTATATATTATTCATATTAAAGTTTATTAATTAGCGCGAACAGAGTCACGGGTGGTTGCTAGTGTATAGATATATTGCCAATATTCGGCCGCCAAAGCTTCATTTGTTTACATTGCGGTTTTTAGCAGAGAGTAACATCCGCCGCCGCCATCTCAAGTGTGACTGTGATGGGAAAAAATCAATTTGCGGATGGCAACTATCAAAAGATCCTCAGCTTTCCGTACTTACCATCGAACAGGCTACAGTCGATAAACGATATAAAAACGGAACCGCTAATGATGACATAAAAGCTTTTAAAATACGACGTAGATATTCATCACTCGGCATTCTCCTATAAATAGAATGATAAATGTATGAGTTCTAAAGCGATGCTAAGAACAATGATAAATTATTTTGTTTCATGCTTTCAAAGAGATATCTTAAATTCTTAGCTCTTGCAACAAAATTTAAGTTTGTTTAAATTTTACTTATGCGATTGTTAAAAGGGTAACGTGTCTTTCCTTTTCTGATTTGTCTGCCAATACGGCTGTCAATGCCTAAGTAATATATAATTCAATTAATATGTAATTCAAAAATCTTGTTAAACTCAGATCAGCGTGGATTAACTATAAAACCAGTAGAAAGTCTATATTCCAATTCGAGAAACTTAATTTACATGGAGATAATACTTAATATTATACTATTAATATAAGTATTATGCTATTAATATTAAGTAATATAAATATTAGAATTAGTCATTTGTGTTATATCATTGTTTTATTAGTAAGTATTTACTAAATTAGCATATACCCACGTATTTATTATTTCAACTATGGCTCAGTGGTAGCGTGTACGGACATCGCGTCGATCAACGTGAGTTCGATCAGCTGCATTAAGCCTGAGAGCCTAAGGAAAACATCGTGATGAAACTATAGCATGGTGGTTGGGCTTTTTCTAATGCCCGCCTGGCTAGCTACCACCCTAAGATTGAAAATCTATCGCCAAACACCAATTTGTGTGTTTCGGCAGCTGCACTTGAGAGCCAGTCCTCTGCTAGGCTTATCGTGTTACCATCTTGGGCCACATCTTCACTTGAGGTCAGGTGAGATTGTGGCGATAACGCTAAACCTATAACGATTCAAAAAATAACCGTTCTAACATGTAGATTTTTTTTTATGACCTTTAGTCAATAATTGACTAACGTAATTGGTTAGTGTAAATGGCTGATCATTAGCATTTCCACAGTTGATTGACATATAGATACTTCTGATTGTTTTCTTTCAAATAGATCAGTAAGTCAAAATTCATGTATCGCTTATAGATCAAGGTCAGATACAAAAATAGTGGTCCTCCCAGAGATCAACATTCCATCGTCAGTTACCGCTGTTATGCTGGCCCGTAGAAATAGGAACTATAATGAGCTAATATTTAACCAAAATATTTAACTTTAGTAAGTTTATGGCGCGATGTATAATTATAAAAATGTATATAATAGGTCTATACTTTTGGAAATCTATTAAATAGTATCTATGCTTCGACTACTAAAAAAATCTTACGTAAGTATATTTATACTTATTTGATTAATAAAGTTTATTTCTTTTAAAGTTTCTTGATATTTTAAAACAAAGCTGTACCAAAGGTTGACAGAATAGTTTATAACACTGTTACATTATAATGATATATCGTTTATTTTTATCAAATTTGCTTAAAGTATTGAGCTATGTAAGAATCTTTATGTACGTAGTAACACGATCGATATAATTCTAAAGTTGAACGCTGCCTTGTTGGGTTATCTTGAACAACGTACGGCGTCTGAACGATACGAGCCTCTGGAAGACGATATCCGTCTCTGCGCCTCTCCCTGACACCTATTGTACTCGAAACACCGATACAGCGCGTCGTAATACGGTATGAGATAATTCGGTTTCTCACGGATCTTACTTTAATGATCGATTCTAATCCTGTTTCCAGGTATTAAATTAGGTAGATTATAGTGAGTACTCGTAATTGGATTAACACAGAGACGTTATATATAATATAGTAGAGCTTTGGCCGTGGATTCGCTCGAGTCATAGTTGAAAAATGTCTCATTATAATGATATTACCTCCCACTTTTTTTTTTAAATGGCACCGATCCAAACGTTGCACGTTTATCGACTTTCATCAAAACATTCTTTAGTACTTACTGCCTTTGGCTAATAGGTGTTGTTACTTGTATTATATACATTTTTACCCCACCTTTTACACCCTTAGGAATTCAATTTGAAAAAATTATGAAACATGTCTTTTTTACTTTCTAACTGAATTGCTAAACACCAATTTTCATAGATCTATCTTCAAAAATGATAGATTTTCATAAAAAACTTTCATCCCTTCCCGGTGGTCCTTAGAAGGTGAATTTTCAAAAATCCTACAAATGCAAATTTTCAGTTCTAGCCCCAGTAGTTTGGGCTGTGCGTTGATATGTCAATCAGTCAGTCAGTTATCCTTTTATATATATAGATAGTAAATATATTGGTAAGAAATTGCAAGCACTAAGCAATTACTTTCAATTTCTCGAAAGAAGATCAAAAAGTAACTAAACTACCTCGTATTTGTCAGATAAAAGTATTTTTGTGAAACTAGTCTTCTTTATTTCGTTATTACATACATTTGTACATATATTTTAATATTCCAAGAGCGTATATAGTAAATGATTCCGATACCTAATATCCTTGGTTTACCGTGTCTCTGCTAATATGAATAACATCGGTTAAAAGAAGACCCGTTTAAAAAAATTATCAATTTTTTTACATCAATACTGCACATGTAAATTACATGGTACCTGTTCAGTTCAATTCAAACTCTTTTGACTTAATTTTTGTGTATTATAATTAACTGATTAGTTATCAATATATCTTATCTGATTAGTGATTAGTTATGAATGTATCTCTATTGCTCGTTGAGATAATGTTGAGATAACACAATAGTTTTTTTTTTTTCTGTATTTGCTTATCGCAATCAAAGTTACTCGTATAATATTAGGTGTCGATTTGTCCCTAATCTTTTTCCTCAGGTGGAAGAGCACGTTTTGGCCCATATGTTGTATACTGTAGAAAAAACTATAATTACAATTAATTAGATATATACTAAGTAAGGTTTATCACGAATGAAACATAATCGACAAGCTGTCTAAATCGGTAAGGTAGGCACTTCGCAGCACAATGAACAACGGAGATAAACCGGTGAAGCGCTTAGCGCGATTCCAGCCAGCTTGATAGGTACCGATCCTGCACACTGATCCCCGAATCCCGACGGGATCGGTCGGATCCGAACGACCGCCAACGTATCAGTTTTGCGATCCGATCTTACTCGGAGCCCTAATGCGTAGAGCAACGCTATAGATTAACCGAATAACTATTTTTGAGAGAACAGAAACATGGTATGTAACTGTTACAGTAAACATTAAGTCAACTGTTCCATGGTTATATTAACGCTACAATAAGCCTTAGATTTGAAGAAACCATATACAGACATGATAAGCCATTTTTACTACTTGCCAGACTACATAGTATCGGGTATACCAAAGTTATATTTTAGAGCTAGGCCCCGTTTTAATTTTTTTTTTAAATACGATAAAGTGACGTACTGTGTGTTAAGCATATTGTATATCAATAACAACGACAAACGAGAGACATCTCCAATCTTCGCTGTCATGCCGGCTTGCTACAATGTCTCTTCTTCTTCCTATCTTGGCAACTAGGCCTCTTTATTAAAGACCATTCCTGCCATTATTGAGTGAATATAGAGCTTCCTGTGTATGTAGTCATTAGTATTCTAACAAAATGGTGGCTCGGACTTTCTATGGAGTTATTGTAACATCTCAATGTCATGGTACATGTTGTTATTTCTAATCCACTTTACTTGTGCACAATAACCAAGCTTTTTTAACCCGCTACCAACACTTAATATAATAAGATAAAATAACTAGCAGTCGCCCAATGATCGAAATTCGACCAGCGACTTTTAAATCATAGACTATTTTCTGTTTGACATTTGCAGTATGAACCTAAACAATGAATATTATATAACTTGCTGTCACTTTTCATTGAGTGACAATGTCAATATTTTGGGGGGTCTAAGTTCAATGGCACTAGTCAGGTTAGGATTCCCAGTATTAATTTAATATATAAGTAACAGATATTATAGATAAATTTAACCTTTCTGCACTCCTTCTTCATATAAACTTTAACCATGCCAAATCTCAAAGTATTCCGTGCACGCAATACGCTCTAAAAGGGGTAGAAAGTTTCACGTATTAATATAATGATAATATATATATATAATTATATTTAGTAGTAATTATAGTAAAACGATATTATCTCAAACATGTTTTTTATAGATAAAATAAATACCCTAATGTTTGTGACGTGCGATATGTATTTATACAAATTCAAAGAAGATTCATTTAAACCGCAAGCACAATATTTTTATTAAAATATTTATATATATATATATATATATATATATATATATATATATCATTTAACGGTATTACTATTACGTTAATATTCGAATTACATATTAGATTTAATGTATGACTGTTTATAATTTAATTCATAGACATTACAGTTTTCCACATAATGCAAAAATTACCTAACGTAGGTATTTTGGGATGACCTTTAATCAATATAATATATCCAAGATTAAAAAATCAACAAAGTTTTTTACATGTTAACACATTAACGTATTAAGCATTGTTTTATACCGATTAATAAATAATCATAAATTCATCAATACGAAGCTAGGCAATTCTTGAATGATACACACTATTAATTCTTATTACTTTGTATATTGTATTTAATGCGACGAAATTCTCCGGCGATTGCTAGTAGCATATATAAAAGTAAGAAGTGAAATCTTTTAATTAACTCAAAACATAAATAAATTCGTAAATCAGCTTTTAAAAATTGGGCCAGAAATACAACTTTCCATTATATGACGACCTTGTCTACAGTAATAATGTTTTATGAAAAAGCTTTCGGAGTATATTATATCTTTATGGAATACATTAAATTAGTTTACGAAAATGTTGAGTTCAACATACTTTGTAAGTTGTTAGTAATTTCATAATCTCTTGTACTAACAATGTAATTTCTTTATAATAAATGTCCCATGGTTTAAAACACTTTTATCGCTTTTTCATACTTATGTTTAAGTTTTTGCCTTAATTTTTTAGTTTCTGTGTCACATGGGTTTCCATCTGTTAAGTTTATTCGACCAACTCCACCCTCCACCGCCCGCTGCCTACCGCGAATACATCCGTGTAGTCTACAACTTGCCTGATAGGTTGACGTTCATGGTTACGATTTACTCCTTATGGTCGAAGTTGCATAGCTTTACTCAATAATAAGGCTATAAAATGCGAACAGAATATTTCAAATCTGACTAAGAATTCCAGAGTTTAACGCGTTCAAACAACCAGACAAAAACAATTTCTTGTACTTTATAATACTACTAGCTGACCCGCGCAACTTCGTCTGCGTCATATTATAGAGGGCGAGAAAGGGTTAGAGCGCCTGCCTCCCACATTATTCTACATAATAAAAATGCGCTCGCGGTATTTGATCATTATTTTGCTGTCGAGTTATTTTAAAACTGTGATATCTCCTAAGATATTCATTTAAATCAATTATTGTAAAGGACAATTTTGTTCAAAATTAAATACTTGTGATGAATAACGTATTTATTTCGATAAGGATTAATACCATGTATATAAAATATCCTTCGCAAATAATTCATTATTTTAGAATAAATTTTATTACCATAAAAAAGGATATATTGAGTAAACCTTAAAAGATAGCCATATCAACCAAACAAACAAACAAACTTTTCAGCTTTATAATATTAGTACTTATATAAATAACAATAGCTTGCCCAGCAGATGTTGTTCTGCTATACAGTTGTTGATGGGTTGAACACAACGCCACCTGTTGGGTACTAGTATAGCATAACCATCGTCTCGATAAAATAAATATGTTTGAGGTGAAACGATCAAGTCGTTCAGAAGTTACACGATCATTATCAGACGCACCATAGAATTATGAACTCGGCGTGTTAGAGTAGAGCGGACTTTATTACTCTATGAGACGCACACAAAATTTTATATATAAGTTATACTAATATACTAGTTGTACCCCACGGTTTCACTCGCATATAATTTAAAAGAACTGATTAATCATTTTACTTAATAATTATAGACAATATTTTTATCGGTCTACCAGAGTTTTTTATACATCACATTCATACGGCTCGTTCGTAACACTTATTACTTACCATAGTTATAGACCGAGTGTTGAATTATTTTAATTTTCCATTATCTCCCAAATTACGCGTCCAAATAACATGATATAAAGGGCAAAGTTTATCTGCATGGAATTGTCTTGGTGTCGAGGTAACTTTCATTCGTAAGGGTTAATATGACATGCCTAAAAATAATGCTCATAAATCACATTTTAATTTTCAACAAATCTTTGTCTTAAAATACCTTATCGTGGGTTAAGTATAAGGGATAGGTATACACTATCGCGGACTTTTTTAGATATACTAAGGACCGACATTTTTATAGAACATTCTATTTACGTATTAGTAACCATTACGCCAGCGCACGCGGATAAAGTGGTTCAGGAACGCTTCCACTTCAGACTTACTTAACAAAAATCAATATTTAAAACTATTTGAGAGTTATAGTATAATGTTAGATATCCTATAATATTCCCCGTGAATCGGACTATCATATACAAAAACAATTTTTCGAATGAGACTGGTAGTTCCAGAGATTAGCGCGTTTAAACAAACAAACTAACAAAAAAAAACTCTTCTGTTATATTCTATTATTAAAGAACCTATAGATTATAAACAATCTAACGTTAACCAAATTTCATTCATTGAACGTCAACAAATATAACAATACAATTTACTCGGATAATCTTATACTGAAAATAAGATCAATTTGATAAAATAACGATCCAATACCGAACACTTGCGTCCATCGTACTGAAATGCAGAAGCCATTGTGGCGCCATTACGCCGTGCCCTAGGGCGGCAGACGAACGAATAAATATTCATGAGTATAATTCGACAGATTCCCTTAACGATGGCACGTCAAAAAGCGAGCGTAACCGGCTGGTATGCATAGCGAATGCCTACAATTGGATTATATGAGAGAATATCGAGTGAATTGTGTTGTTTCAGATTCATGCATACATTTCGCTTGAACGGATAAATGTTATTTTTTCACTTGATAGTTTTTCATCGATATCTATAGTTCGACATATTGCTTTATGACTGGAAATAATAAGTAAGATTTCAAATCTATATATACGAGTATATAAAATGAATGTTTACATGATTGCTCCATTTGGACTCCAAAATGGCTGGAATTTTTTTTTCTGATCCACAGCAACGCGTGGCCGGGTTTTTTGCTTTATATAAAACTAGTTCATAATATTATGTAGGTACTTATTTCTTATTCAAATGTTAAATTCAAAATTTTGCCATTTCTAAATATATAATATATTTAAATAAAATTTTGTTAACTTGCTAGAATACAAAATAATAAATACGAATCTATACTAATATTATAAAGCTGTAGATCTTGTTTGGTTTTTTGGTTGAACACTGGTTAGCATGGAAAAATTATGTTCAATAAAATTAGTGTTGGATAGCCCATTTATCGAGGAAGGCTATAGGCTATATAACATATGAAAAATGTTGCAAAATGGGGAAAATGTATTCCTTTTGAGAGCTTTATATGAAGCAAACAATGTTGCGCGGGTCAGCTAGTGTGATAATATATGTAGAATTTATATAATTACAAAGGTTAATATTACAAAACTAAAACAAAAAAATATACACAAGACGAACCTTGCGAGTATTTTGCACAATAAAGAATGTAAACAATATAACAGTTGTCATGTTAGTTAAACAGACTGTTAATAGATGGAGCCTTGAATATATTTTTATTAGCATTAACAGATGGTATTAGTAATAAAAAAGTTTTTAAAGAAAACTTTAATTTTAAACTAATTGTTTATCTGTAGCAGAAAACGTAAACTTTAAAATTATGTTTTAACAACAATTTTGATGAAGAATCCGAAGGAGGTATAGCGTTGCCAGGAAAAACATGTTTGAGAAATAATATATACTGGCGATTGCCTTAAACTCGAAATTAGACTAGCGACTTTCTGATCACAGACTGTATTCTGTTTGACATTTGCAGTATTCATGAACCTAAACAATGAGTATTATCTACATCACTTGCAGTAACTTTTCGTTCAGTGACAATGTCAATATTTTGGGGGTCTAAGTTCAATGGCATTGGTCATTTAGGATTCGCAGTATTAATTTATTTAATTTAATATAAATTACTAACAGATATTACAGATAAATTTTAGCTTTCTTCACTCCTTCTCCATATAAACTTTAACCATGCTAAATCACAGTCTTCCGTGCACGCAATACGCTTAAAAAGGGGTAGAAAGCTTTTGCTTCACGTATTAATGTATAGATGATTAATTTGTAACGCCTCTCACTGTTTCCTTTTTTATCCTGAATTTATTTTATGAACACACATTATGTTGCACTGGAGGATACGCTTAATACTCCAAAACCAACTTAATTTGACTTATCAATAAAAACAAACCCGTAGATACATTGATAGGCTACAAAAAATAAGACACAGTGACAAACGACGTACGAAGTAACATTCGTAATCAAAGTGGTAGTGTCAACGGAACATTCTGCTTTCACATTAATCCCCTCCCCCTAACACCCTTCTCCTTATTGCGACTCTCGCGCGAATAAAACGTACCGCAAAAAAACCGCCTGACATTACGCTTACAGCTCTTTCGTCAAGGAAAAGGGGGAACGCGCTGATTGCCCTTGTGAAAAATTACATATCATCGTATACGTGTCTAAAAGCTGCGTTATGTGCGTATTATTTATTACACGATATAATATGTGAAGAATAATGACAAAAAGTAAATTATAAAGCACGGAACGTATTGTTATCATGAATAAATTTCGAACATTAATTTTAAAACTAATTAAAAAAAAATTTAAGTTTTACTTCTTTAGGTGTGCTATGAAAAAATGATAAGAGTGATTATTGCACATTGTATCAAAAATCTACACCACGAACTTGCTCACTAAACCTCTTGTTTTATTGTGTTAAATTGTGTTAAATGAATCCAATTTTATTATATTTTTTAAACAATAATAATTATTTATTTTATTTAAGTTTCTTCAACCGCAACATAGCTACTATAGTTAGTTTTCCACTCCTGAAAATTAAGTTGGTTGTAATCTATACAAGTAAAAATAAAATTGGAGTTTGTAATGTCAAAATAACAGCTTTTTACTAAATGCATATTAAAGTACATATAAAAAAACAGAGTCAGTAATACGGACTACCGACAGAAGTGAAAACTCAATTTTGAATTTTTTAATTAATTAATTAATTTTAGTCTGAATTATCGCACAATCTGTCGGTAACGCGAAATCATCAGATTTTTACCCATCCAAAAAGTCAAACACGCATATCTACAGTCGAGTATATACAATGTATTAATGTGCCATATATGCGTATACATGTACACAGGCCACTAAACTAAGTCTTACGCAAGCACAATAGGTCACGAGCATGTCGAGATCATCGGTGACGCGAAGGACACGCGAACCCATAAGTTTTTTCCTTACCAAAAAACGCTTAACGCGGCTAAAGAACTTTTCAAAAAACAATTTTTACAATTTTTTCTGTCTGTTTGTTCCGGTTAAGCTCCGAAAAGGTTGGACCAATTTTGATTGTATGTTTACTGGTACATAACTATTATAAGGTAACTTAGGCTACTAATATTTTAGAAAAAGAATTAGTATTCCGCGCTAATAACAAAACGCGTGGCAAAGCCTCGAGGGCGTCGCTAGTAATAAAAATAGTAATGATGCAAATTATACAATCATTTAAATGTACTAAACTAATTGTTTAAGTATCAAATATTTCAAAGAAATTATTTGTTTGCATTTTTTAGAAAAATAACATTTTAATGATATAAAGTTGGTCGTAAAACAAGATCAAATATAATTATAATATTTAGAACGACGAATATCTAAGTAATTAATGTATACATTGAGAAAATTGTTTGTCTTTCACAAAGGTTCGTGCTAAATACCTAATTTATTCATAGAATTCTTTAAGGAGAACAAATATAATGTAAACTTGAATGACTATAAAATAGGAAAAAACAACTTATATTTATAACTTTTTCCTTTTCACTGAAATGGTTTTTATTTTTATGAAATGATCTATATTCTTAGAGATCTTTCGCATTTCAATACACTTGGTGGGCTTGTATTGTAGCCTGTTGTATAACAATATTAATTAATTGGGGTATAAGAGGGGTGAAATATCATCTTAAGGTTTGAGACTCACAACCAACCCCCCGAGTAACGGAACGAGGAAATGGT
Organism: Saturnia japonica; assembly: GCA_033032175.1. Taxonomy (NCBI): domain Eukaryota; kingdom Metazoa; phylum Arthropoda; class Insecta; order Lepidoptera; family Saturniidae; genus Saturnia; species Saturnia japonica. The sequence goes on from CM065318.1 coordinate 12,142,142, forward strand.
GAAAGCTAAGTTAAATTTCCAGCGAGTCATATAACGTATAGAATAATTTAAAGTGAAGAAATAAGACGTGTAAATAGTAAATACGCGTGCTATTAGGGCCCGCTTGGTACGAATTTGCATTAAGATTAACTACTGCAGGCTCAGTTGGGACCGTCCTGTGCACTATGCAACGTACTTTTGCACAATTACCTTTGTGAAAACATTCTATTCGATACTCGCTCTTGTATCGGTAAAACAGAATTCAAAATTCTACAAATAATTTTGTTTTAACGTTTTGTGTTTTTAGCGTTGTATCCACAATCTCACCTGATCTTAAGTGACGATGTGGCCCAAGACGGTAGCGCGCTAAGCCTAGTGGCAGACCGGCTCTCAAGTGCATCAGCTGGGACACACCTATTGGTGTTTGTTGACCGATTTTCAACTTTCACATTACGATAACTTTATTACTGTGACCTACTTCACATTCTAATGTTATTTTACAAATGAATTGAATGTTTAACATACTTAGGTTCACATTTTGTTGTAATAATAATACTTTATAACTTACAATAATAAAAATCAGAAGAAATTAAATCTCGCTTCTTTATGTTTTACCGAATAGCATTTGCCCATAATCTAGTGTGGTATTATGTGACATTGCGTCCAAACGATGATACAGGAGTTCGAAATTAATTTAGTAGCAACACTACATTTTTACTGGCAACCTTTGAATATTTTTTTCTCTCTCTGAATTTACCTATGCTTCGCTGTACGTTTCAAGTACTTACGTTGTAGTTATATTTTGAAACTGTATAAATATAATTTGTGAGGAATTAGTGGTCATAATTTACCGCCCACAGGGCATTCAGAAATCTCAAACAATCCTACACATAAAACATAAACAAATGATAAACCCATCAAACTAAAACGAGTTTTACTCTCGGATAAATCTGTCAAAGTCATACTACATCTATGGTCAAAATTCACTGATTAGTGCTTTGTGTCAGTTTTCCAACTTTATCCCTTAAACAGTAGAGTTCTACAAAATGCCATACTACAGACGATTGTTTCATAGCTTCAAGACAATGCTTTCCTTCACCGAAATCTCAAACAAATATAACACTATATAACGCTATCTAAACACATTTAAAAAAGATTCGGCATGGCAATAGCTTGGGTGTGGTGCATGGTTGTTTTTTATTTGATATTCTAGTGCCTACGTTTATATAGATGGATTTATATAGACTGAATAATATAATTTAATTTTAAATTACTTTCCCACTGCTGGTCGTATTTTGTTAGATTCAGTAATAATAACGAACGAACCATAATTCACCGTGAGCTGACCACACAATATAAATTGCAGTGAGCTGTTACTTTGTCAGAATTGTCGGAGCGTCCATATCGACTCGAATCTATTTTGTTGCAACAGCGGCAGCAGAACGCCATGGGGCGCCTTGCTGGCTCTTAGCCAATTTGTTTAATGCCTAGTTACGCTCCGTTTACTAGCTCTGGATCATCCCTATATTATAATCCTATGTTGCGAATTTATACTATTTTGATATACGAATTAACAATACAGGCAATTAAATTAATAACACTGAAGCCTGAATTTTACTAGAAGATAACACATCATTGAATAAATGGGGCCATATTTTGACCTGTACAAGTAATAATTTCCGAGTTTTTATAAACTTCATTCGGTTTAAGTTTATGTTTCGTAACGTCCAACCTCTTGTCTGCAACTTCATACCCTTGAAAATGTTTTGTGCTGTCTACCGCAACTAGGCCTGGGCTCATATTTTAGATTTTGCTAAAAAATAACACATCATTAAATTACTGAGGCCATATGTTCACCTGTGCATGTAACATTTTCTCGAGTTTGTGTAACTTAAATAAACTGGCCCATGTGTTCTACAGTAAATGTAGTATAGTTCCTTTATTGTTATAACGTAACCATTGTTCGAATTTTTATGTTTCGCGACGTCAACCTGGTATCTGCATCTTCGTACTCTTGAAAATGTTTTGAAACTAAGTGTTTTAAAATAAATAAAACAAGTAGCCCAATTGAAATAGCCTGTAGCATTCTCGGGGCTTGCAAGCTATCTCTCTACCAAAGTTCATCATCGACATCATCATCTTACATTTCAGACTTTTTTACTACCCTTCTGGAACTTTCTTTTTTACTGTCCGCATGATGCTCGCACGGTCAATTAAACGGAAATTTTAGGTTTTTTCCCCATGACTTCCCTGATTCTATGATCAATACAATAATGTTCTCTGTGATATTTTTCTGAGCATTTCATCCATAGCCAGGAATGACCCTATGACAGTTTTATTATATTTGCAACAGTTATGTATAAATTGGTATTTACATTGTTTCAATCCCAAATTAAGCATTTGTTTTCAATACTTATTGAGACTTGTGTGACCATAATCCACCAAGTCACCGCACAAAATCTATATTTTTCAGCTATAAACACAATGACAACTAAATTAAATTTTGTAGTATATCTCCAGTTTACTTAAATTCACATAACTATATAGAATCTCTATATTTATAGTAATAACAATGTTGTCTTTAGGCACCGTGCCAAATTCATAATGGATGCCCCTAATACTATAATGTATTATTTCAAATGGTGCGCTATGTCGATAATGTGCAGTGTGCACATTATTTTAATGAAAAGGCTTTGCTTGTCCCAATAGTCTATACTATTTATATGAATATTATTACGTTGAGCTTTAAATAGGAAATGATTTTATATTACTTGCAGGATACCAGTACAATAACTAGACAAGATAATCTACGAGTATATGTTTATTCGGCCATACTCATTTATATTCAATTTAATAAAAAAATAAAAAAATTCCATCTTGCTATTATTGAAGTTTCAACTTGAAGTTAATTAAATAATATCAGACATGTTTTGTATTTCAGTAAGGTTTATTATCAGATGTTATCGAAATATGTTTGCTTTAGCATTTTCCCCATACTTTTACTCAACAAGAAAAAAAAAGGATTAAGAAATCGCTGGAACTTTATGATAGCTTACTTACTATGTATATAACCATTGTAAGCTTTTTGTTCCCCTGCAAGGTATATAAGTCTTCCCTTTCTCTCTATTACACTATTCCTATCTGTTCTGAGCCAGCCTTTTTCAAATATTCCCGGCAAGCGTGATAACGTCGACCCATCTCGCTACGGACTTTTCTGCACTCCGCTTGCCGCCCTCTCACGGTTACCACTCTGTCAGGAATTTACTCCTCCTGTCATCACCATATCTGGCCAGTGACACTTGGAGACAACGTTATTTGAGTTCCCATCTCCCTTAATCATTTATCAAAATTAATGATTCATAAATCATTTTAAAGCTTTTGTTCTCCGCTATTGATGAAATGTAATGATTTCCTTGAATGAAATGTAATTCCTACTGAAAATGCGTTCAAGAAAATGTTGGAGACGCCATCGATTAACAGTCTGTTTAATTAGAATAACAAATGTAATTTGTTTACATGCTATAATTTTTGAAATATTCGCACGAGTCAACTAAGTATATAACTAAAACCAATTTCTATACTATATGAAATAAAAATATCTCCCTATCTCTCACGACCAGTGCCATTTGTGAACTAGGAACGCTGAATTAGCGGCTGAATTAGAATTATCAAATAATAATGAAGATTGGAGCACAGCAACGTCAAAATCAAATATTTTCATTCAACACAAGCGGCAGAATGAACGCGTAACAAAGGCTTTTCAAACAAGATTGTGATCAGTTAATTGCGTCATGATATGAGCAGAGCCGGCGTAAAAATCATGAAAACAATGTTTTAGAGTCGCTCGCAAACCATGCGGTATTATTATTGAATTAGTCTGCGCTCGGCGCAATGCAGTCTTTCGACTGTGAGCCGTGCTGTACGCTGGAATTGGACAAATTTAATGTTTGAGCTTTATGTATGGGAATTAAAATATATAAAAAAGCTACACTGCTCGTGTGTATTTGTTTCTCTTTAATTTGTTGTCACGTATTTTTTTGTAGTTTAGAAAATAATTGAAAGATAAACAGAATGTATGTAACATTTAAATGGGTCAATGAGGGTTTTTTTAGAACTTGCTGTACTATTAGCCATAAGGGCCCTGGAGCCTCTAGATGGTTTTTACAGCGTCACGGTGGCTTAGGACAGTGAGAGGAACTCAAAAATATAGAAGATAGAGAAACAAAAATGGATACAAAATGTCTGTTAATGTGAGTATTTCAAAACAAAGTAATTAAATTCAGCATTTTCTTTTAGTTTTAGACTCAGGGTTCCCTAGCAACATTTATTCCTTACAACCTACACTATCAATTATCGTAATACAATGACACTTTTATTTCTTAAAATGATTAGGTACGATTCTCGGATACGTGTATGTATTTTTGAAAATCTATGAATGCATTTTTTGCTACCTTTAAAATCGATGTCATTGTGCTTTAGAACATATTTCTATATCTCTTATAGTTTCAGAATTCCCCCACTGACCGATTTAAATGTTACATCCGTATAATCATTTTATTATTTGATTATCTGATCTAATTAAGAATTATTAAAAGGCATATCAAATGTTAAGAAAATATGTAAATACTTATTAAAGTACAAATAAATAAATAAGTATGCATTGTTGATTGTGTACATTCATTATAGCGTGATATTATTACTTTTAATTCAATTTAATAAGTTCCAATATAAAATGTAATAACGATAAGACACAGCCTATAACCATAGATAAGCCTGGAAGAAGCATCAGTGAAAGATTTTTTAGAATCTGATCAGTATTTCCAGTGTTCCTTCTACTTTAGTTAACCTATTTATATTATCAGTGTACATAATTGACGGCTTAAATGGCAATATAACGCGTTATATACTGCTGATGTAGGACATCAATGGACACCTACTGGCAATAATCAGTAATAGCCAGCTATAACTTGCAGTAATGACTTCATGCTGTTGGCAGGTTCGATCAGAAGCCGCGCGGTCTTGTTATTAATATGATTGAGGCTGTGTCAATTAAATATATCTTTTTTTATTGAAATTAGCAAATGGGTGTACAGTTTACATGGATATAATTGGTTACATCCACACATGTCTATGCAAAATCGATTCTAATAGACAGGATTATTACCCGAATGTGAAAAAGGAGGGTTATGGTGTCGTTAGATTCGTCTTAATTGTGGGAGTGACATAGGCTATATAGTATTTAAGTTCGATGTCTGGGAATCAAATAAAATCAAATATATTTTTCTACTCAAGTACAGTCGGGTTCTTTGTTTCCTTTTTAGTAAATTAGCTTGTTATCCTATGTTAGTCACTAATAGTTTGCTACTCGCTACTAAAACCTTAAACACACTTTCAGGACAACACACCCTTGGAGTCATGGGATATAGCTAGTCACAAATTTCGACACGACCGCACCCTGGAAATTTGTCTACGGGAGTAAAGAAATAGCCCAGGGTCATAATTGTACCAAAGTAAAAAGAGAATCACTTCCATTTTACTATTAACTATTAAGACAGGGTTGTCAAATTTGTAATTTAAAAAACCGTTGCTTTTTTTAAAATCTCTGTGTATCTTTGTACCCACGTAAGAAGTTATAGTTCTTTGGTGTAACAAAACAAATATAACTCCAAATATTTAGAAATTAACGTTGTATAAACATTATCTATTTATTTATTTAAATTGATTTAAAAATGTGTATTATTAATACACCGTTAAATTATTTTTACATTATAATTATCGATCACCGTTGAATTGACATTACTGTCTATAATGGCTAAAATCAAAATATTACACTTCCATCACGTGATGCGCGTGCAGTACTCAATTGTATCCTTGACTAAACGCTCAAAAAGAAGATGACCTTTATAAAACACTTCATCAGTTAAACATAACATCAGATCCCTGCTATCCTACCTAATCAACTAGACTTAACTCACTCAATATAATAAAAGTAATGTGTTTTGAAATATCCGTTACAATAGCAATAAATTATTCAAATCACCATTAAGCTTGCCCGGTTATTCGCAGCCATTCATGGCTGACCTTATTAAGGATATTGCCCCCGGGTAGGCCAGACAAGTGCGACAGATGTGAGAATTAAAAACGCTTCCCTTAAAATATATTAACATCACGACATTCGACTGTTAATCCTGAGCTATAAAGTTTTTAATCCGCAAATACTTATTTAAAACAAACTTTTATTTCAAAGTTCAATTTATAATGGTAGTTCCTTTGTGTTTCATAGTTTTAATGTTGATTTCTATTGCTTGGACAAAGAACTCTAAATGGTTTGAAGATGGTTATCTAAATGTTAATTAAATGGCTGTACAAATAACAGCAAAACGTAGGGGCGTTATGGTAATTTCTCGAGTAATAGTCGTAAAAATATATCATGTAGATATTTATTGCTGAAAACAACGTTTAATTTTTGCGACCGGTATTACTTTAGTAAATATGGCTGACGGAATATCATTATCAGATATGATAACTCATACAATATCTCACTGATATCGTCGATCCTCTTTTTGTCTTTATAGGCTTAGCGTTGTGGCTAAAATATCACTTAATCTTAAGTGACAATGAATCCAAAGACAATAGAACGCTAAGCCTTGTGGAAGATTGGCTCTCAAGTGCAGCTGCCGGAACACACCAATTGGTGCTTGGCGACAGATTTCAACTTGAGGGTGGTAGCCAGCCTGGCAAGTATTAGAAAAAACCCTACCACCATGCTATGGTTTCGTCACGATGATTTCCTTCACTGAAAGTTCAGGCTCGTTGCAAGGATTCGAACTCACATTGTGACCGACGCGAAGACCGTACACGTTACCAACTGAGCCATCATTGCTTCATATCCAATCCAAATAATAATAATAAAATTATCCAATACAAATATCCTACCTTTACTGGGCAGAGTTTTTTACCACAAAAACCACGGGTTCGATTCCTAATGCTAACTAAATTTGTGTAAATTTCCTAATTCTGTTTAAGCCCTTTTCATTTAAAAAAAATAGATAATCAATTTCGGTTAACAAAAGCAAACATATTTCACATAAATCTGTAGTACCAATCCATGTGAGATTTATTTTTCATAAGGACGAAGTAGCATACAGCAATACAGGCTAAGTATTACTTCAAACTATAACTTCACACAGGACTGTTATTTTGAAGTGAGGAACTTATGGGATGCTTTTATTGAGAACTGAGTTGAAATATCTCGTACGGCAGTGAATGTTCATATTAAATAATATACTATAAAATATATGTCGGAGAATCATGTCGATATGATTATGGAACCCATACTATTGACCGGGTGCGATAGCAACAGGTATATTCTGTGACCGCACGCACTTTATAAGCATGCAACGACCGGCTTGAAGGTATTCTCCCTTGGACTGCAGGATAGTGACGACCTCAGTTAATAAGTCCACTACAATAAACACTGTTCTTTAGTTCGATCTACGCTGCCCATCTCGCTGCTGCGTATTACAATATCACACAGTTCCTGTAAAGAACAGCTGTGGTGCTGGTGCTTCCGCTGTTGTCAATTTCACAAGAACTACCACTATTCATACATTTCAAACAAGTTAAATTATTAAAATAGTTATTTTGTATATTCGTAATAACAAATTGCACTAAACTAAATTCATCGGCAAATTGAGATTCTGCATGTTTCATAACATGTTCATCATAGTAGTATATACATATATATAAAAGGACAAACATTTCATAAAGCATATTTATTTGATTATTTATTTTATTTATATTCTATATTTTAAAGTTCAAAAGTTGCAGAAATATTCTTTACATGGGAAACCACTTATCCGATTTACATGTTCTTTTTTTTATTCATAGCTATAATAATTGGGCTGGTCATAGGATATAAATATTTGTTAGATAAAGTAACATACGAAATAAGTAATGACGATAATGGTGAATCAATTTGATAAAAGAGGCTTTTTGGCTCTTTAATGGCTTATGGTGAGTAAACCAAAGACATATATCAAATTAATGTACTACATAATTATAGATCTTAAAAAGACATATAAAAAAGTCAACAATAGCATATTATACCTATTAGGCCATTACATTATGAAATTGGCGTTTTGTTGAACTGGCCACGTTGATCTCAAATATCTGGCGTTTAGTTAGGAATTCCAAATTACAATTTATTTCAAATTTAGGCTCTTGTATTTGTATTTCGAATTTAGTGAGTTATTTGTTTTCGCACCATTTGATTTTTCTTTGACATCGTTCTTTTCACAAAATGGAAAACTTGAAATATCGTGTTATTTACGAATATGAGTTCCATTGTGGCATCAGCGCTGCAGAAACAGCTCGAAGGATTAATTATGTGTATGGAGAAGCAAGCTAAAAGAAAGAACCTTAATATTTTCTAAGCATCACCCACAATAAGCATTTTTGTCTTTAATATAAAAATTGTCATTAATTATTTGAATAAATAAAATTATAATAGAGAAGTACTTATAGTTAAAAATGCTAAAAAATGTCTTTATATGGAAATACAAAGTATCTACTTAACTTTAGTCTATTAAAACGTGTAAAGTAAATAGCTTGAAATTTCTACCGTATCAGGTTACTCGGCACTTAAGGATGACTGCTAACAGGGCTCGCTTTTAGTGACGCATGGTGCTTCAACCACTCAAGACTTCCGTCGAGCTTTCTTTATGAAGTGATGGCGTAGAGAATTGTGTAGAAACTAAGAACTCATGAAAATATGTACATTTTGTAGATATCACACAATGCTGACCCGTGTGAATATTTCACATAATATAGAATGTAAACTATCTAACAGCTTTCCTGTTAGTGTACAGATGTTTAAAAATATGTTAGTTGTACAGACTGTTAATAGATGGCGACTCCGTCATGTTACTTGATTCTCTATTTTTGTAGTTTTTTTTTTTACGAAAACAATTTTTTTTTTCATTTTCGTCAATAACGGGCAAGATAAAATGATGTTTGAATAATTAATTTTTATGAAGAATTAAGGGAGATATGATCTTGCCACTTAAAAATACTCTTGAGGATTAATATATAAAGATCGATTGTACATAGTTTAATATAAAAAATCGATATGTTTAGAACCTGTTAAAGGATACTGTAAAACATATTTTTATAATTATGTCGGTTTTTTAATATTAAAATTAATAAGTACCTATTTATTTTTAATAGAAAGTTATAATTGAGCTTCTATCAAGGAATTATTGAATACTAATAGAATATTGAACAAAAATCTTGATCGAATTTATGTGGTTTTCGTCTCTGAAATATTAAATAAATAATCACAATTCAAAGTCAATATTTTAAGACACTCTGATTCGTACCCGAATGAACTTAACAATATTCGTAAATTTAACCTTATACAAATTTACACGAAATCGTTTACGGTACCTTTTATTTAAACATATTATAATTAAGCATTTCATTTAACTTATATAGTATTAGAAACGATTGAAATTAGACAACATAAATAGTAACATGTAAAGCAGGTGAAGCTGTAGCAACAAGCTTAAATTATTCCCTTTTGAGGATACACCCCGGACAATAATATTATATAACAAAGAATTATTGAATGTTTCTTTTTAATTACATAATAAACATATCATTTAATTCTTAATATACGGTACGTATACGCACTATACGGCAAGTAGCGTTACCTAGAAGTGTTTATTTGACAGACGTTATATTTTATTTTCATATCTAATTTGGCACTCTGACTAGCGTAATGCTACATCATCGCATACGCCACTATCACAAATAAAGGGGAATTGTCTCCTATCGGTAATAATCTATCCATTGACAGTGGTCAACGGGATGCAATCTCTAAAATATCGTGTTAATAGCTTCCATAACGTACTTTACACGCGTTGAAATCATAACAAAACCATTATTCAAATTAACAATAGAAAATAATAAATTCAAAAAGGAATTTTAATTTTCTTTCGCTAAAATATACATAGATTGCCTGTAAATTTCTTTTTTATACTTTTTAGCGGTTGTTGACAATCTCACGTGCTGTTTAGTGACAATGTGGGCCAAGGAACAAGTTAAGCCTAGTGGGGGGGACTGGCTCTCAAGCTGCCAGAACACACCTATAATTGCTTGACCATAGATTTTCAAGTTGAGGGTGGCAGCTAGCCGAGTCATTAAAAATTGCCCTACCATCATACTATATTTTCTTTCACCGAAAAGAAATCATTTGGGCTATTTGCAAGGATTCGAACTCACGTCAATCGATTTGATATCGGTATTATTGCTTGTTTGATTGAGATACTTGTTTGATATCTATAAGCAATTTCAGTAATGATAAAAACTCATATTTGTCTAATAAACATGTACATCCATAGCTAGGAACTTCCTTTGAAATCTTTAAAAAGGATAAAAATCGTGTCTAATCGAAACCGTTTTCCTATTTACAAAATAATCTCAGACATAGCGATCCGACCGATTATTTTCAATCGGAGATCTGGTACGGAGAGAAATATTCTCTCCCCATTCAATCTGTCCCTTTCACTTGGGCTTGTTCTCCCTCATTCTTTCATCGGTACACCGCATTGCAGCGGATATTATGAGAAATATTTGGCTCAGTTTACAGAACAAAAAGAAACGAACAAGATATTTTTCCAATGTACGATTGTGATTTTCCTCTGTCTATAGCACAGCAAACTACGGTCTGTGTCTCTAACTCTTGAAAATTTATTTCAAGCTAAATACTTTTATTCTTATATCGTGATATTTTCTATACAAATAAGTCTAAATAAAGTGTGTATTTTACTAAATGCATATGAAAGTGTATACAGCACGTACAACAAACCCCCAATTTTAACATTTCTGTCTGTCTATTTGTTTTGGCTAATCTCCGAAACGATTAGACAGATTTTGATGTACTTTCACTGGCAAATAGCTGGTATTATAAAGAATAATGTAGACTATTTTTATTTTAGAAAAATATTTATAGTTCCGAGTAAATAAAATAAACTAAAAAAACAGTGCCCAGTACCGCACGCGCCCCATCTGCAGGTTCCCCTTCGCCGCCGTCGCCGCATAGGGTATTCCACACAGGCGAAATCGCAGGTACAGCTAGCTTATAATATAACCGAGTATAAAAGTATTTATTTTAATTGGTTACATTGAAAATCGAAATCCTATCTCCTATAATGGTTTTAAGATTAATATGTATTTTATTTTATATAATTATCTACATTAAAAATAATGAAATGTAGGTGTATATTAGGAATACATTATTTATTCCATGTGCTAAGAAAGAAATGGATTTATATTCTCGCAGTGTCGGAAGATCATTACTTCAATGAAAAACAAAATATTTTTATATTTACTGCATTCCTCATACATAAAAATTATATGTAGCTAATAAACTTCAAAATCCATTTATAGTACTTACACATTTTCAACGTTTATTGCCATTGTTGAAGCCCTCAATATTCTAAGACGGAATTAAAAGTTTCCATCTAACGTTTGTTATATTTTGTTACAGGTACATCTTCGTTTCACACAAGTTTCAAAGGCATTTACATCAAACAGAAAACATTTAACTTTTCATAAACAGACGAGACATAATTATGGTGAAAGAGTTTTTACTGAAGAATAAACCTAATTAGAGTCATTTAAGAAATTTAAACAGAATTTAAGAATACTTTCTCTTTAAAGTCACGTTTACGACTGGGTAACTCGTTTTTAAACTTGGTGAGAAATTTTTCATTCTTTACAGCCGAGCTGTGACTCTCAGGTTATCGTATTCGGCAGCCGGTTTATGTTTACATTTTGAGAGCTGCTTCTTCTTAATTTTTTTTTTTCGCTTCATAATTTTTCCCCGTCGCCGCTAACGATGGTGAATTTGGAATTGCAAATGTCGTTAATTGCCTGATGGAAGTTAGCGTTCGCACTTAACCGAAGCGGTTGATTGTTGAAATATTTATACCGTCGTCGCCGAAAGCCGAATAAATCAGTGATTTCGTTCTCAAATAATCACTCACTTATTTTGTAAACTAATCTAAATTTCACATTTTGTTTATAAATCGTTTGACTTTAATTAAAGGGGAGTGTACACTAAGATCCTCGTTGCTGTTACATAACAATATAAATTATTATTCCCATTCATTCTCTCAATGATCGACAATTCGATGCAAAACAACTGTACTTAAAGTCTCCGACGATGGATTCCAAGTATTTCTGAATGTAGTTAACTTTGTTTATGAGCTCAACTGAATTTAACAGTATTATTTTTACATGAATTTTGATGAGTTATTATTTATGGTTTTGAAAGTTTTGCTATAATTGGCGTATAATAATAGATAATATTTAAAGATATAAGAAGTATTTATATTTCTCTTCATATATAACATTTAAATGGGTCTGGAGCTATAAGAGACAAGCTGTGCCCCACGGATTCACGCGTGTTTTTATCCGACAAACACCGCGCCGCCAACATATCAGTATAGCCTATCATAATTGTTCTCACTTCCCGCAAGTACAAGTTATTTTAATTTTTCAGTATTACCTAAACTATGTGTCCAAATAACCTGCTATACAGGGCAAAATTTAACTTCATAAAATTTTCTTTATGGTGAAGTAATTTTTTTTTCGTAATGATTAATATGCCATGCCTAAAAATAATGCTCAGAAATCACTTTTTATTATTTAAGAAATGTTGCAAAATAGCGTTTGTGGCTTATGTTTATGAGATAGGCTTAAGCTATCGCTGATTTTTTTTACATATACTAATGACCAATATTTTTATAGAACACTGTATTTACGTATCATTAATTATAACGCCAGCGCACGCAGATAAAGCGGTTCATGAGCGCTCTGACTTCCGACTTGCTTATCAAAAATTAATATTTAAGGCTTGCTGAGAGGTGTAGCCTAATGTTATATAACCTATATTATTCATCGCAAATTTGGCGGCTATCATATTCAGAAAGAATCTTTCGAATCCGACTGGTAGTTCCAGAGATTAGCGTGTTTAAACAAATAAACAAAAAAATTATCCACTTTATTATATTCGTATAGAAGTATTATAGATAGAGAAAATATGCTCTGAATCTTATTATATTGTCTTAGTGAGCAATTCTTGTATGTATATATGCAATTGTTTTTTCGGAAACGGCTCCAATGATTTGGATGAAACTTTGTATTTAGATAATGATTTACATTCCAAGTATAGGTGTTTTTTTCTTTGTGAGACACCGAGCTAAGCTCGGTCGCCCGTATATTAATCAATTATAATACAATAACATAAGTTTTTTTTTAATGATTAGGCTCGTTTCCGACTTGTGTATCAGTTTTTTCTTATCTTTAAATTCTATGTCATGGTTCTTTAGAACATAAATTCTCTATTTCTTATAGTTTCAGAGTTCGTTTCACTGACCCATTTAAATGTTACACTTGTATATTATAGATGATCTGTTGGTTAGAATTTATTAGTTGGTTATTTTTTAATGATTATATTTTGTGATAATATTGTCATTGATATTACAATAATCCATTATTGCGTTTGATTTACGTTTTTCACAAAAACAATCGGTAAGAGTAAATTTTACCATCTTATATAATATTTCTAACATCAGATCAAAACAATGAAACTTCAACTTTCAACCTTATGTATCTTAAGTTGTTTATCTGGAGTTTGCAATCATCACCCCTAAAACCGGTTTAATCCGGTTTGATTTATATCTCTGCCAACTTGACTGCGCGGCTTCGACTGATTACTTCCTATGCATTAGTACTGATGAATGTATTTGCATTAGAAATCCGTAGCTTAGCAACAGATCAGTTGAACACACGATACAAATGTACAAGCTCAATCTTTTTTTTATACAACTATAATGGAAAACAGGCATACGGCCCGCCTAGTCGTAAGCGGCTACCGTAGACTATGGATGTTTATATCACCATAGGAACTCTTGAATCCCTACTCACCACAGTAACAAAATACGAGATTATTTTGCGACGATCTTCTGTCGAACTACCCCAAGTAGAAAGAAATCTCCAAATAAATTTCTCTGTTTCTTATCACTCTTTGAACGCCCCCTTTCCTGAGGAAGAACATATTGCTGCTGTATATTGCTCGTAATATAATTTGTACTAACATTTACCGCGACGTTACGTGTACTAATATCGTAGAAGCATATTACTTGTAATGAGTAACATAATTTACCCGGATTTTGGTAGCGGTTAACTTTACCCGCACAATAGCCGGATTTAAATTAACTACAAATTATTAGATATTTACCTGCATTTGTATAATACTAGCTGTTCACACGCAAACATTGTTCTATCCTCTCCAGAAGTCAATAACTCGGCAACAGCGCCACATATAGTATTCAGAAATAGCATAAAAAATAACTTCACCATGAAAAAACACTAATATCTACTAACTTTCATGGTGATTGGCTAAACAGTAGCCTATTGGCCTCGTTGGCCTCACGTGAAGTTATATGGCCTATAATCTTTTTCATTAAATACGCTATGAAATACAAGAACAATTTTTGAAATCTGACTGATAGTTCCAGGCATAAGCGCGTTCAAACAAACAAACTCTGATAAGTTTTATAATATTAGTATAAATCTTCACATAGTTAAAGTTATTATATGTAACCAAGTAATGAATTATTTTGTCATGTACAAGTACTAAAATATTTGACCAAACATTTGCCCAAATTATCCCCTCACAAAGTCAGAAATAGCTTACCGTTGATAAAGCAAACACATAGAAGTCATTGTAAATCACAATCAATCACAGATGGCGCGACAGTGTTCACATCTTAATCAATTTATTGTTGCTCGCCAACACCACTGTCATGTGTGAGCCAATCAAGTGAAATGAATCGAGCATTCGTCCCCAGCTGCCTGTAATACCTAACGATACAGCATTTAATTTAACATCTAAATAAATCCCTATTTATTTTTGTACATGTATTTTTTTTTTTCAATTTTCCCGATTGGCATACTATATAAAGGACACTGATCATGAATATGCCTGATTGTCTGTTTTTTTGTCCGGTTTCACAAAAACGGCTTTATCGATTCTTATGAAATTTTGTACACGGGAAACATACTTTTACGTCATTCTATATTTGATAGTACTAAGCATCGTAATAAAATCGTTCTTCACCGATTTTGATGAAATTTTGTAAGGGTATACGCCATTTATCAATTGACGGATTATATGAATTGTCGATAATTTTAGTAAAAATAAAATAATGGAATGTAAATAATAACCGCTTAAAAACGCGCGAGGAGCCGCTGGACACCGCTAGTCTTTTATAAATCTAGGAGTTTTTACCGTTTCAAAATTTAATTAATTTGTGTAAATTATGCCCATTGAATGATACATTCTTACAAATTATAATCTCAAATATTAATAAAAACAAAAAAAATATGTTTTTAATTATAAATTATTGATTTAAAATCTTAATTAATTTAAAATTTAGCTTATATTTTAAACTTAGATACGCCTAGTATTTACATAATCTAAGTTTCGCTGAAGATTGCTAATATTTGAAACATCTCAAAGGGATTGTATGCTCCAAGCATCTCATATTTTATGAATCTGACCTATTATTACCTACAGAAAAATCAATTATAGTAATTCAATTATATGTCTAGCTTATTACCGCACTTTCTCATGACCGACCCATTCCTTTGGTTACGATAATATTAACTTCGAACACCAGTTATATTTAAAGTAAAAACAAAACACATAAACTAGTACTACGTCATGTCAACTTCGACGTCCATTCAAGTACTTTATTACGAGTAATTACGATTTTTTTAAAATAAATACCTTTATGTGTTATTTCCCCGAAGCGATTCGCTTTTAGTGTATTATGCGAATAACTAAGGAGTGGAATTCACTCGCGGTGTCTGTCTTCCCACCCACCTATAACTTGGGAGTCTTTAAGCAAATAGTAAATAGGCATCTGATAGTCAAGTGCGATCCATCGCTGGGCTCATCTCATAATAATATCGATCTGTAAGGATCCCACTTCTTGGCAAAGGACTCTTTCCCAAGCGAAGGTCCGGCTCTTAATCATCACGCCAGCCCACGACGCGACGTATTAGCGATTTCAAACCCCGAGAATTCAACAGTTCTATATTTTTCTCACATACAGTTGTACTACAATAACCTTTCTCAAGCATTCAGGTTCCCTTACGAAGTTTTCCTTCATCGCCAATTTTACGCTTCCATCCGCACCTTCAACAATGATAGTTTAACTTTTAAAAATGGCTTTCAATTTTTTTTTCTACTATAGATAGATTAAAAACAACTGATAAAATAATCATAGATTTGGCCTAACACTGAAATTTTTTTAGTAAACCTATTTACTGAAATTTATACCGAGTATACTCAATTATGTAACCTTTTCAACACAAGTTAAAAAAGCAATATTACTAATTTAAATAAAACTGTAATAAAAATTCTGGACAGCGTCTACCGATTAGCATTCTAGCTAAATATTTTTATTACAATGCTAATTTGAAAGGCGTCTAGTTTTAATCGTCAATTACGAAAGTTTTTTATTTAAATAGCTCTCAAAAAACTTAACCGTTTATTACCATAATCGACTACGCCTGTTAAAACGATGTTATAATTAACTATCATTATTCATAAAGGTCCAATTTACACTTTATAATTAAGTACATCTACTTCTCATGAGAAAAAAAAATTGTCATCATCAATCAACTGTCTTGTAGTTAGTTTTAAAGAACACGTTTAACCAAAAAGTTGTCCTTTCTTAAATAAAATTACGTAATCACTCCAATTAATTCAGCAAAGAATTTTAACCTCAGAGTTTGATATATCTTTCTTTATTTTTAGTTGTTAGCATTATATTTTATATACATTTTCTAACGCATAATTTATTTACACGTACTTATTTGTTATATGATTAAAGAATTATAGGTACTTCCTTTTTTATAACAAGTTTGCCACTCTAAGAATTTAAAAGTACGCTTTTTTAAATAATTAAATAGATTAAAAATAAAAATGAATACTCCGAATCATAATCATATAAACAGTGTTATAAACACGAATAGACATACCATATTTAAACACACCAAGAGATTTAAGCGAACAGGGAAACAGCACTTGATGTGCCTCATGTTGGAAAAAATATTAATTTTGACATATCCTCAAACCCACCGTCTCCCCGCAATATCCATCGCAGAGACTATTTGCATGGAGGGTGATAAATCTAAAGCAGAAATCTTATATGAAGACGTTATTGGTACTGAAGCCCGCGATGTATCATAGCGGATTCATTTGTTGACTTATTGCCCTATATTCTGAACTCCCAAGTTTGAATCCTTCAATTTTACTCGATACGCGACGTGGATAATAAGAAATATGTGTTAGGTATATTGCATATATATGCGATTTGAATTGCATATTCATTTGCATTCGAAGCATCTGAGATTATATTAGTTTATTTTTATGCAGTTTCAGAAAAGGAATTTTTACATGAATACTGGTGTAGTTTGTAAAAACTAGTTATCAGGCTTTCGTGTATACTATATTTTTGAAGGAAATTAATAGTGGAGGCGGAGACAGGTTTTTACCTACCAGTGAATTATTAATGACTTATACTGACAGGAATATTATATTTACCGTATTATGTAACGTGCGTTTTATATATTATTTTTTAATTATTTTTATTACTAAACCATAATCGAAACGATAAAAAAAAACAATTTTACAAATGTATTAACATGTATCTTTGGTGACTTAATTGAAAAGAATATATAATACAATGAGATTATTTAGTAGAATACCTACTTTAGATGTTAATATATATTGCGCTATGTTGCCACGTTGGTAATTACAAACAAAAGAGTATAACTGTAACCTGAACATGGTAATTATGAGTTAACTGAAATTTGAACAGTATTATTTTAAAAATAAGTAGTATTAATATGTAAAATGATGTATTGAACTCTTATTAATATATTCAAGATTGTTTAATTAGTAATTTCTTCAGTTTCAGGTGAGTCTTGCCTCTTGGCGAAGGACTCGAAGGTACACAAGTATCAAAACTATAGGAATGGTTGTTGTATTATTCAATTGATTTACCGATTTATTTTCAGTTAACAATTGGCTGAAAAATATATTAATACGTGTAAGTAATTTTTTTGTGTTGGAATTCCTTTAAAATCATTCCCAAACATTAAATTGTTATCTAACAGTTTGCCTATCTCAATTTATGCCTTATATTAATTTGTTTAGTCGAATGTCTTTTGAAATGACTTCCAACACTATAGCCAAATTTAAAGAGATCAAATTAAACTGAGCTTAGCTCATAACTCCAAAATATTAATCGAGAAAATTCACATTATTTTCTTTTAATTCCGTCTTATTATTTGCTGTTATTTTTTTTAAGTTTAATCTTTCGGAATCATATCATATTCGCACAATCTCCTGAAAATTCTAAAATTCTATTCAACGTTATATTTATTTCGCCTTAAATGTTTAACTTCTCTTTCTAATGCTATTTTATACTTTAAACTCACAATTAGCTTTTTTATTTTTATCTGCTTTATGTTTGTGTATGTGTCAGCTAGTACTGTGTGCATTTCATATTTTCCTGCGCTAATTATTTTTACATTTTAAAATGCATTTTTTTGCATCTAAATGTTTTTGTAGCTATGTAACCAATATAAGTGTGTAGGTACGTAGTAAAAGTAATTAATATTGTCGTACTTTGTAAAGAATTTAGTAGAGTATTTGTAGAAATATTACATAAGATCTACACGACAAGTTTATTGTTTATTGTATTACAAATTTATTGTTTAGAATTTTGTTAATACAGTCCTTTTTATTTTAGGATTTTTTAATCATAGGAACACCAACAGATAGCACTGCATATAATGGTATCAATAAGAAAAAAGGCTTAATATAAAGTTCGTATGTGCTAGCCAATTATAAGATAATACAATATTTTTGAGAAGCATACGTGATGGCTACATATTTTTCAATAAATACTTTTAATAAGTAAACTATCAATGCAGACAAACAAGAGTAATTTAATATAATTGGAATTACAATAGAATTAAGAACAATAAGTACCTATAGTAGCAATTATAATAATTAAATTAAATTAAAATATCGCAATATTGTTAGGAATGCTAAGCATACAATCATTGAATACTTAATTAAAATTATAACTCATATTTCAATATACATATATAATTACACGACGAAAAGAAAACGTTTCCAACTACTAAAAATTTCATAAGTTCAGAAGCTTGCAGACCCCAAAATATTGATCGTGGCTCCCTCTCATTCATGATGGCGTGTGACAAAGCCCGTTTTGGCTCAGTGGCCGTGGAGTGTGGCGGGTAAACCACGCACACACGCGCGTAAAGATCCACGCACACAAGAAAACCGTTTATGTAAACGTCAGCTGACGTCCGAGGGGTGCGAGGCATTGGACAACGCATGCGTAATGACGACATAAGCGGTTGTAGCACTTTATTTCCGAGCCAAATGCTAGACTAACAAGTCGTGGTTAAGGTTTAAACCACACTCAAGGGGTTTCGTACCACAGTCAAACTGCTTAAGTTTATAAAGACTGACAGTACTTATTTATGCTGTCTTCATTTTAAAGATTTCTTGGTCTGGTTTAGTTTATTTTTATTAACGTATCAAGCAAATTAATATATTATTTCAGTGATACACAACAAAATCTTAACTTACTCGTATTAACATGGTTTTATGTTTCTTATTACAATTAAATTCCTTTGTACCAGATTTAATTATCAACTTATCATTTTCATATCGCTCTTCTAACTTTGTCTAAAACAATGCTATTAGATCTCTGTTCATACTGTTTTGTTTTCTATTATAGTTGTTAATTTAGTATTTCGCACATTATAGAATGTAAATAAACTAACAGCTGTCATGATAGATAAACAGACTGATATCAGATGGCGTCTCCTACATGTTACTTGAATATATTGATATACGTTGATGGCATTCCTAATGAAATTTTTTTTTAACCAATTGTTTTAACGAAAACATAATATTGAAACTATTTTTCGTCAATAGCTGGGAACATAAGCTTTTAAATGATGTTTGAATCATTAATATAGTTTAACAGTTAAGGATGATATGGTGTTACCAAAAAACCACATCTTTGAGAAATAATATAATTGTAGAGTTAATTTAAAATTATTTTCACTATCTTTGTCACCAACTTTAATGCTTATGTCGGTTTAATTGTGGAGAAGCAATAAACAATTTTAAAATGCTCACCCCGCAAGTCTCATGTGAACAGTTTTCAAGTGAGGTGACTTTTATGAGTTCGTTAATTTTGAGTGGTCAAGCGGCGAGCGGACGAGAGCCAAAATGAGGCAATCACTTCAACCACTTTCCCTTCTATCGAAAAATGGCACGCTTTTATGAAAAATTCCAACGGGTATTTCACAGTCGTAAAGCTGATTTATTTCAGAAATAAAAATTGGTATTTTGTTGTACAAATTATTGTTCGAATTCATTGACGATAGTATTTTAACTCTTCGGCTCGTGACGTCACACAAAATGTACGCAAAATCGGCATTAATGCCATTCATGGAGGAAGGCTTGTTATCAATAGGGAATTTATTTAAATTATACTTAATTGTACTTTATATTGTACAACTAGTAAGGTAAATGCTACTAGGTATTTTTTCTCTTCCAGCTAACCAACGGTACTGTGGAACAAAAATATACCATCGTTTATAATGCAAATACAAGAATTTGTAAAAATATGCAATAATTGAAAGGTAAATTGAAAATTTAACAAACCCTCCACACAAGTAACCTATTCATTGAGGCCATTCCAATGTGCCCAGACACGATATGTCTGTTGTAAATTGGTGAAGAGTTTGATGTCCTGCAGATGCCTGTTAATGCTGCAACATCAACTCAATGTTGCCATGTTCTTTTTTATTATCGTTGAAGTAACAGAATACCAAATGTCGACTACATCAGAAAAATGAGCTATCACTAAATTTCAAATATTTTATATAGTAATAAATGTGTAGGGATATATTACCTATATTAATAGTATACTAAATAAATAATATAAATACATAGAAAGAGCATATATACATACTTTTTAGTTTACACTAGTTGGCCCGGCAGACGTTCTTTCCAGTAGTTAATGGCTCGATTACAGCGCCACCTATCGGATCCTAACATAGATATAAACCATGTCTCGATAAACTTATTAATATAAACTCAATAGGTCCTGGGTCAAGTTGTTCAGAAGTCACACGATCACTAACAGACGCACATAAGATTTTTATCTTATTAGCTGATGTATATTTTCTTAACATTATTCCATATCGAGACATTATGGTCATAGATTTTAATTTAGTAGAAACATTCTCAATGTGCTAAAAACGACTAAATAAGAATTTTGATATTCATGTAACTAATTTATTTGTAAAAAACTGTGATATCTACACTTTGTCCATAGCAGTGGGAAGTATTAATTGATTAAAAGCAACATACACACTCAGATTGTAAATGTCAGATTAATAATGTTATGTAGATAAATAATACTTTAAAAAATAATTGTTCAATTTACGTACATAAAATGTATTTGATTATTCAGAATAACCGTTGAGTGTATAAATCGATTCAATCACTTTGTCAATGTTACAATCAAAGCGTTCAAAACGATCTATAAAAATATTTATATGTTCGCGCTGCTATAAAACTGTCAATCGGTATTTAGATTGAAAAGCCAAAGCTAGCGCTACCCAGAGAGGCGTCGTCAGCTTTAAACGCCCGTTTAATTAAAAAAGGTCCTGATTTAATTGGAAAAGTATTCATTTACACACTCTTTTGTTTGGTCGTGACGTTGTGATATTTCGTCTGGTTTCGGGATCGGCCTCGAGCACGAATGCTTTGTTTTTTTTTTCGGCCATTACGTAAATGGCAACGTTGACGTGTGATTTGTTTTTGTGCTTGAGAATAAAATTGGACGTTTAGTCGGAATGGTAATGAGAATGTAGAATGAAAGAATTTCGTCAATTACTTGTAAACGTAAGAGCTATAAACCACAA
The DNA here is from genome assembly GCA_033032175.1 of Saturnia japonica. Classification (NCBI taxonomy): domain Eukaryota; kingdom Metazoa; phylum Arthropoda; class Insecta; order Lepidoptera; family Saturniidae; genus Saturnia; species Saturnia japonica. The sequence continues at coordinate 12,164,249 of CM065318.1, forward strand.
AACAAATTTCTACACAGTTCTATATTCTTTTCTAAAGTTTCACAGAAGGGTTTTTTAAATTTACTTAAGTGCAATCTTAAAAATACTGTTAATAAAAAAAACTTGCAAGTTTCATAAAGAAATGTTGATACTTACGACTGCTATAAAAATAAAACATTTAGTATATTGAAACGAAAGACGAATATTTTTAAAAAATTTAATATATTAATTAAATTTAATGTTTAACTTGTCGAGTTATTATTAATTTTACTTTTGATAAATTCTTGCTGTCACTGATAGATTCAACCGTTTTAAATTTATTCTATCAACTTTTCAGCGCACCGCTGACAACGCACCCGTGTAGCCTATCGTAGCGTACTTGTCTACGGCTTGTCATATTGCTTGACATTCAAGGTTACTTAAATAAATATGCTATGAAACAGTGAAAGAACTTTTCAAATCTGGTTAGAACAACCTCCTTAAGCTTTGTAATACTAGCATAGATATAAATCCTAAAGTTAATAAAACGACTTACTGTGAATAGAATTTTGTATTCATCAAAGACAACTAACCTCAGCCTAAAACTTATGCAAACAGCTACAAGCGGTCTGAAAGTAATAAATAAGACTTCACCGTCAGCCATATTTCAGAAGTTAGTTCCGTTTGGCTCGACGCGAGACGGCGACAAAATATCTGCAATTCTAATGGCGGCCTGAAGTTGTCGGGGGTAAGGGAGGCCATGCATTACAAATGCACTGAAACTAGTCGCAGACGCATGCCATTATCGCCCGGTTTATGCGGGCTAATATTCAGCCTTTGTGAATAAATAAATACTCTTTTGAGTCCATGCAGACTATAGATTATATTTTACTAGAACGACTCCCAGGGAAATATAATAAGCCTAGTTTGTTATCAAATACAGTAACGAAATTAATTCTCGGACAAAGATCCTTACGGAACACACCTAAGGCAATTTTGATAGAATTAGAAACAATCAGGTTGAAGCAATGATGGCTCGTGGATTTCGATGGGCGTGAGTTCGAATTACTGCAATGAGCCTGAGCTTTCGCTGAAGGTAACCATCGTGATGAAACCATAGCACGGTGGTAGAGCATTTTCTAATGCCCGCTTGGCTAGCTACCACCCTCAAATTGAAAATCTGCTGCCAAGCAACTATAGATGTATTCCGGCAGCTGCACTTGAGAGCCAGTCACGAGCAGTACTAGGCTTGGCGTGTTACAATCTTGGGCCACGTCGTCACTTAAAAAACATCCCCGAAACTACCGCTTGACAATATTTTTTTTATATTATATTTATTATACCTGTTACAATGAAGGTCATATTTTGTATCGAACAAATCAATCATCACCACTATATTATGACATTGACAGAACACAAACGACTTACATTTTGCAGATTAAAGCTTTCAATTTAGCGCTACAGTTGTAAATTACCCCGCGGCGCACTCTGTCCGTGGTTCGAATGAGTCGTTGAAAAGCAGGCTACAGTAAGATACAAAACGGCTCCGTCGTACACAACTCGGTTACAGATGTGCACGAGGTGCAACTAAGTGTTGGCCGCCTGGGGTGCTCTAGCGTTAAGTGAAAACCTGTGTTGAGTACGAACAAACGCTGCATGCGCAAGTATGTTCCTGTACATAAGGTTAGTGCATTATATGTTTCTACGCGAATACAATTTTTAATTCCATGTATTTATCATCACGCTACGTCTTTACTGGGCTGGTGGTGGGTATCACTTTAACCCTACGCTTGAAAATTACTTACGCTTCCTTCAGGTTCATGATTTTGTGTCAGCCCCAATTCCGTGCGATTCTTGCTTTCTCTTTAGTCAGTATCTACTTTTCAAGATATGTTTGAAGGACTCCATGGATCACTCTGTAGGAAGGATAGAAAAAACTGGCCAGCAGACAGTGAAAGATATGACGCAGCGAACTTCTTTGTTTGTACCAAGATGGAGGTTACCGCAAAACTATAGCTCCGGAGTCTAGAGTGTATGGTATATTTTAAAAAAGGGAGAATATATAATCAGGGTGAACAGCTGTTCAGAACAGTCGCCATGATACAGACTGTAGAACACGCTCAACGACTCAACATACTTAGTGCGTATGTAAAAAATATATTAGGTATTGTTATAAATAAAATTCAATACAAGTTTGGAATAAAAAATACAGTTTAATATATAGACAGCACAATACTTAACAAAAATATTCTCGCTACACAACTAAATGTTTAGGGTACAAAATAAATAAAAATTATTGCAAATAATCGTAAAATTCGCATACATATCAAATTATAAAACTATATAAAAATTAATTTAATAAGAAATGACCCATATTACTAGAAATTCTATATCTATTTTAATAAACTTAAGAACCCATAAAACTGCTAAAATTATATGTAAGCAACACTTACAAATAAATAATATTGAAATAACAAGCATCTCTTCTAACTAAGTAAATCAATTAGGTATCTACTTCGCGTTTAAGGTCTTCGCAAAATAATTGGATGAAGACGAAAAGCTATTGGATGAAAACAATACATTAACGAGGTTGAACACTCATTTACTGTTATTCAAATTAATATTGAAATATTCGTAGCTTATCTACCTCTAAGAAATATCCGACGACCCTTGGGAACCCACATCTGCCTGCGTTAAGATCCTCAATTTAACCAATAGAAGATATATTTTTTAAACTGATATTTCTCTGTAGTGTTATTGCTTTTATAGGAAGTCCATTTACATGACCAATGCATTATCAGCCCTCTAATTACGTATTTCGCAAGACCAAACCCATAACAGAAATGGTTAAAATGGGCTTAAAAATGGCAAATTCAGATTATGTACCAGCCATATTGTACCAACTGTCTCGTTAGCCTAGTGGTCGTAAGCGCGACTGCTATGAACGAAATCCTGGGTTCGAATCCCAAGTCCAGCAAAATGTTATTGGGTTTTTCCTATGAAATTTTCATTAGCAGCTCGGAGTTTGGTTTTGTGCCCGATTAATGGCAATAGGCTCGCCCCCTATTACATGTGACCTAAAAACATACTCGGCGAACTGTGGGTGTACATTAGTACACCTCTGCTTAACCCTTCGGGGAATACAGGCGTTATGGTATGTTTGATGGTATGTATATTGTACCAAACATAATTTGCAATTTCTTCTATGGCTTTATACTAGCTAATGTTTGACTGGCTAATACGTAGTTAGAAAGTAGATATTTGTTGGCCCCAGCAATCATTACAAAGATTTTTTTTAGTCTTCACGTAAATATATACTATATCGCAATTAAATAGTGACATTATTAACTGACGGTGAAGAATATCTTTGTGATATTTTTGTGGTACAAATTAAACAGCATCCATCTAATCTTAAACGGTTACTCGGTCTACAGCTACTTATAACTAACCTGAAATAAGACTACAGTTCTAACCAATGAAGCCAGTTAATAATCGGACGTTACTCTTGGAGACTGAGTTAGAACGCCTCGTGTGTTCCAGTGCGTACTATATCTAGTGGAGGAAAATACAGAACTATAGATTTGTTACCGTTTGAAATTGCGAATACGTTGTGTGCTAACGTGATGATTAAAACCATACCTTCGCTCGAATCTTTCTCCAGCAATAGGACTTTTAGGAGTTGTTATTATTATTTTTATTAAACAAATATAATGAAATTCAACAATGTCTTTAAATAGAACGAAGATTGATACGCTTCGCGGGTCATCCATCAAAGTATAGTGCTAACTCCGCACCGCATATTTCACGAAACCCCAGCGAGTAATGACTTAACAACAACCGAATATTTCTTTCATTAATATTCCGCCACAAAACCTCTTGACAATTCCAAATAATACTGAATAGGGAGTTTTAATCTTCTATCAAGATATGAAAATACAAATAGCTATTGAGGTCGGGTCAAATGTCCTCGAGACGTCTACACTTTTAGATATGGACGACTCCTATTAAATTATACTTTTTTAATTTGAAACACTACAACAATCACAATTATATGAAATCCTTTTTACCCGACTGCGAAAAAGGAGTGTTTGCGCTTAAACGTGTACTCAATGACCTAATAATCGGGTACAACCCTACCGTGAATGACGGTGGCAAGATCTCTTCCGCGTCCTAAGGCATGGCTCATTGCCTTGGACGCCCTCAACCCGCGCCATGCGGGGATGACGAGTGTTAGATACGTCTTGCACCGCCGTGTGTGTACCGCGCCGCGCCGCAACCATCTCTACTATTAAGAGATACAAAATATTATAAACTATTGGTGTCTGCAGTGCGATTATGTAACTGGACCTGCGCAAGAGATTCTCTAAATATAGGAAGAAACCGGAGTTAAAGGCAAGTGGTTTTGCCCTATTATTAGAGTCATCGAAGTGCACGAGGGATTCCGCTATATTTTTATTTTAAACTTAGTTCAACGTGACCTATAGAAAAAATACAGTCCACTAAACCCCCCCCCCCCCCCATTAAGGATGGTTATGTTTTTCGAGAGTATGTATGTCTATTTCTTTAGCACGCTCTGTAGCTTATAAACGGCGTGATGGATTTTAGTATAAGAGGTGTTGATAGATTCGTTTTAATTGTGGGATTGACATAGGCTATATAATATTTACGAACGATTTCTGGGAATTAATTAAAAAGAAAATAGAAAAATAAACTTTTTAGTCAAGTGTTCTTTAAATGAAAACTTCTATATGGAGGTTTGGATAGGGAGTAAATTCATGTAAGTCGTCAACGACATGGTCACGTGACGTGTTAACGATAAACGGAGTCTTTTATAGCAATATAAGCTAAAAATTAAACAATACAAAAAATTTATTAAAATATTCATTTTGATAGCAAAAAATAACAACTATTTGTTTATAGTTTTAAGTTTTCACTTCTGTCAGCAGTCCTCGTGACTGCTTTGTCTGTTTTTTTCTTGTTGCAGTCGGGTTTTTTGTTTCCTTTTTAATAATTGAGGTTTTTTAACACTGTGACTTTCTTAGATAATTTAATAAAAGTAAACTTCTAATAAATACAAATTCAAGGGTTGACGTATTTAGCTATATTTATTTATTTATTTGACATTTTTAGGATATCTTACAGCTAATAGAAAGAGTAGTAAAAATATAATCGAAAAGATAAGTTTATACAAAAAAGAAAGACCATCAGCCACGAAAAGAAACACAAACTAAAATTATTATAAAATTTACTTCAAAATTAGTGAATATGTTTCTGCATAAACTGCGCCTATGGAGGGCACACCAGTAATAAATATATCAACACTATCATCTAAAGAATTAAATTGTTTGCACGCCCGGATTAAAAATGAATTTTGTCTATATGTTGTCCTTACCAATTGTACACATAACAGTTGGTTACACATTTGTAAGTACACACAGCTGAATTTTCGAAAGGGGTTCTAGAGAGTCTACCATTTAATTGGCTATAATACTTAAATAAGATAGATCAGCTATTTTAGGTGGTTCATAGAGTGGAAGAAAATGGAAATATTTTCATCGCTCTATATAATTAGGTAAATAAAAAGAGGTTCTAAATTGTACGTATCGAAGGAAACTTTTCTGGATGCGTTCAATACGAGATGCCGATATATATTTCTCCTTTGTTCTCTATGCGTTCTTAAATCATTCGTACAATAGCGATGAAACTTTGAGAAGTCGTTGTGCGCACGCAATCGAGTGTTCTGTATTAGTATTTCATTTTGAAGACATTGGAACGAAATCGCTGGCAAAAGCTAGTTTTTTATACAATTAAATAAACAAAGTCTACTATGAAACGATGTATCGAATTTAACCATTAAAATTAAAATATAATTGCTCTGTATTGAAATAGTTTCATTCATATAGAGGTTATTCAGTGCATGGCAATGCATAAACTAATATAATTACCACAATAAAGCATATTATCACAGGTTAAAGTTACGTTAACATTCTATACCAGAAAATTTTGCGTTCATCTGTAATTGGCTAGTACATAAGACCTTTAAAATGAATCCTTTTATAATACCCAAGGTTAAATAATTTAATTGGTTCACGTTTTAAAATACTGTCAACATTTTCATTAAAAAGACGTCAAAAAATAACATGGGAAAAGATAAGTATATTTTTAAAATGGTATAGATGTTATAAACCATAGATTTAGTATAGTGTTGTAGATCGGCAGTAGGATTTATCCTATCCTTTTATTTATAAAAGGAGACTAAAAACGGAATATACTAATTTGCGTATGATTTTCTTTATTTTTTGATATACGAAATACCTACATCCACTTACAGTACATGCAACCACAATTAAAAACGTCCACGAAACATTAAATTACAAAAAAAAAGTAGGATTTGTTATGATAACAATTTACGTAGATATACAGGCTGATAAAACATATGAAAATGCTATCGTATCCCTGTCTCGTTTGACCAGAAGCGTATACTATGCTCTATAGTCTATCTCTTTCGAGTTTCCGATCTACATAATATATTCAATCTATGATATATAGAATTAACTTCAATAGATTCAGATTTTGTCAAACTTGAACGCCTTTACCGAATAAAACATTGATTCACTTTCCTTTTAGTTATTTATAAGTACTAATATACTAATAATATAATAAAGCGTAAAAATACTTTGTTTGTTTATTTAAACACGCAAATCTCTGGAACTACTAGTCGGATTCGAAAAGCTATTTTTGTATATGATAACCATATTCACGAGGAATATATCAGTTTTCAACATTAGGCTACAACTCTCAGTTAGCTTTAAATATTGATTTTTATTAAGTCGGAAGTGGAGGCCCTCCCGGACTGCTTCATTCGCGTTCGCTGGCGTAACGGTTAATGATACGTAAATACAATATTCTACAATAATATTAATCCTTACTATATCTAATAAAAAGTTTGCGATAACATATACCTATCTGTTATTTATAAGCCACAATAAAGTATTTTGCGTCTTTTTTTTGTTGAAAATAAAAAATTGATTTATGAGCATTATTTTTAGGCAGCATATTAATCCTTACGAATTAAAGTTACTTCATCATAAAAAGTATTTTATGAAGTTAAGTTTTGCTCTTTATAGCATGATATTTAGACAAAATAGTTTAGGAGATAATGAAAAATTAGAATAATTTGTACTTGCGGATAGCTACATGGGTGCGTTGGCGGTGCAGTGTTTGTCGGATAATATTAATACGGGTGAAACCGTGGTGCACAGCTAGTCGTACATATCGACAAGAGTGGTAGAACCTGTGCATGTTTCAGTTGTGAAATCACCATGACGACTCCTATTCGTGCCGCAAAGAAGCAACGTTCGTGCCTGTATTCCAATCCAAAATTTGTGGTTGGTACTACGCCCAGTTACGATACAATCAGCCCAAAATAACGCAGTATACTGACAACCAAGAACCGTATAGTAAAAAGACTTTTCACACAAGAGACCCAACGCATTAGGCTGCGTTCAGACGGCAGGGCAGGCTGCGTCGCCCGCGGCTCCCTGTGTAATCAACGTGGCTTTGTACACGAAGATGGAAATTACAGATACGCAACGGCCCTAGGCTTCACGGGGGCGATGCGCTCCTGTATATTACTTACATGCGTGCGAACTAACTGCTGTATAACGGGTATAATATACCTTTATTCGCCTTATAATCTAAATGGTTAATACAAAGTGAGACAATTATTTATATCCACTTCTAAACGAAAATTTTATTGGACTGTTACTACTGATATATTGATTAACTTTAATCATGTATGTATATGTAACTATTACCTACGTTTGGGTTTGGGTACAAATAAATTATTTCAAAAGTCCAAAAACTATCGTATATACCAATTTTTTACATTACCTATATTTTGTACAATATCAATATATGTATATACAAAGTAAGCATTCTACTTTTAAAAAAGACAAAAGACATGAGTTCCTTGAATTATCACTGCTTTCCCCATAGTAAAATCAAATCTAACCCTTTGTTATTAGATTGGTTTTACAAAGATACACTGGTGGCCCGATTTCCTAACTAAATAGGGCACACATACGTCTGAGCACATTTCGTCGGCACGCCTCCGCCCGCGTCACGACGCGCGACGCAAAGGCTTTTTTTGTTCTTTCCATTAGTACCGAACTAGCGCCTCTCTATATACCCATATCGAATACTTAACATGACAGATGACTGCCAAATAACATTGAACCGACTTGTGTCAAATAAACTTAATGTAGTCAATAAAATTTAAAGTATATTTTTATTAATTTTTACTTCTATATGCGTCATATGAAAAGCTATGAACGTGAATATTTACGTTGTGCGCATACACTGTAACAAAGTCACTACACTATGAAGTTGCTTGCTAAAAAACCTCTTGTTTTATTGTGGTGAAGATAGCCACTCTCGATTATATGCATCACATGACTATTCAATGAAATATAACTTCTACAGCATAAACTATCCATTTTTTTCTTCATTTAGAGAGCTAAGAGGTACAGATGGATGTGCTAATAAAAAGCATGCATTTCAACTGCTTGTATAAGCATGCTTGATACTAACAATGGTTTCAACACACATGCGACTAGGTAGCAATCGCTCAATAATAGCATGCTTTCGTGCTACTTACTGACATGTCTATCACTAACTTTAGGTTCAAAATGAGCATGTTATCTCATCGTAACCTAAACTTGGTATTTACAAATCTAGCTTAATGTACTAATAACAAACTTCCATAAAGATTGATGATTTTATGAATGTTGGCTTGATCCATTAAATTCACTTTAAACTGATTTATAGGTAATGGTTTTCGTTGAAGGTTGTTCCGGCCACACTCTAGGAACAAAAGTTGCATATTATCTTCAATCAATCCACGTAGTATACTATAAAGCTCTATTTATTATTTCTTAAAGGTGATTTTGTGATAACGTCATATCTCCTTTAATTCTTCACTAAATAATTATAAGCATAATTGTGAAGCTGTTGTATCCCGCTATTCACAATAAATGATGGCCCCTAGTAATAATATATTCGAGAAACATATCAGAGGCGCAATCTGTTAACAATCTAAGATATTCAATGCAATTATGACAACTGTTAGACTGTTTAAATTCTATAACGTACGAAATATTCGCACGGGTTAGCTGGTATATATATAATTTTGGTAAATGCATAAATAATACAAGAACACATTATTAGTAATTCTTTACACATTTCTTGTACATTGTGTACGTAGCTATTAATTAAACTTTGATGTTTTACATAGTCGTTTAATAGAGTCAACTTCAACAAAGTTACAATGGCGCGGCGTATTTAATCTTCATCTACGTACCTAGTACGTAAAGTTTCATAAGTCGAAAGACATTTTAGTTATTTATAGGTTACATTGACAGTTATTGGTATTGTGAAGCAGGAGGCGTGTTTACGGAGAGAGTGATGGATGACGCGGCATCCGGCCGAATCAATCTTCGTTCTACCGAAATGTTATCAAACGGTTAGGACCAAGAGCCACACGATGTAGGTGGATTATTGTGGTATCACAAGTTCATAACATTACTTATAATTAATGCAGTGTATCGTAAACACTATTTGGAGCGAAATTAGAGCGGTGATATGTGTAATTATGATTTTAGCTTTAAAAAGTTTTGGATATCAAAAACCAACAAATGATTATTAATACTATAAATGTATCCCACGTACAGGTAGACTGGAACGACATTAATACACCAGGCAAAACACCCGTCATAGTTATAGTAGTGATTATTTTGATTTTTGATAGTGGGACGGTTAGGCGTGTCTCGTTTCTTGATTAAGGGGATATTTCACGTTACGATCTACCGCGATTTTTTTCAATATTCTTTGCACTGTAATAAGGAATCGGGTATGCAGGATACGATCAAGGATGAATTATCGATCCGATCGCCTGCAACGCAACGATAGCGTAGTTTAGCATCTAGTCGTCGCGTGACGAGCACGAAGAGCAGTCGTATGCGTAATGTTAGCCGTTCGTATAGTCAACCCTACTATTGAGTCAAAACGTCGCGGGTTCAATCCCCGCACATAAGTTTTTATATTTTTATACTTGCTTACAAAACAATCGATACTAAAGAATTTTCAAACAATCCGTTTCTATTATATTACAATTTTAACGATCATAATGCATTAAAACAAAACAAAATATTATCTATAGAAAAAAAAAAATTGTGACTGTAGTAGTAATCATTTTTTGTAGTTTCGACAGTGTCAGCGCCATGATAACATATGTGCGCATCTCTCAACGTTCGTTTTTCAACTGAGATAGCGACATAATATTGTAGCTTTCTGAGATTGGGGCCGGAATGGCAGTGTGGTGTAATTACGCAGCACGATCCTGCGGCCAAATCCCCTTCCCCACCTTCCCTCAAATATCGGTTATGGTAGATCGTAACGGGTAATAGGGTTATTAACCGGTATTTGTTCAGTAAGCAAGCGTGGTGGTAAAGACACCTATCCGAGTGGATCGCGACAACCATGCACGTTCATAACCGTCACAGACACTATGTTTTGGTTTGTCCTGTTTCGAGATCAGGCTGGTGTGACAGCGACAAATGACAATGAATTGCCTGAGCCTCTGGTGAAGGAAAACATCGTGATGAAACCATAGCATGGTTGTAGGGCTATTTCTAATACCCGCCTGGCTAGCTACCACCCTCAAGTTGAAAATCTGTCGCCAAGCAACTATAGGTGTATTCCGGCATCTGCACTTGAGAGCCAGTCTTTCACTTGACTTAGCGTGTTACGAAACGAAACGTGAAAATATTTACGAGTGAAAGCTTAATAATAATCCATACACCCATTTATGTGCTTACTTTAACTGAATGTAAATTAATACCTTCTTAAAATGTCTTCTACAAGAATTGTGAATATAACAAAATCTTTTCCAAAAGCAATTATTACGAAAACACAATAGTTTGGTAAGGGCGATCGCACATTTTCCAAACGGAAGTGCGCTGGGCGGACTCGAACAGCGGATTTATGGCGCCACATCCGCTTCCGCCCCCGCGACATACACGTTATATCGATTTTCGATTCATGTTTTTTGTTACCATTCCACTGGTTCCGTGTTTTTGGGCTCGCCGGACGAAATCTCATTTATGGTTGATTTTAGATGGTTTTTGTTTTATAGAAATTTGTATGAAATGGTATTGTTACCGATCTGAGTGAATAGCCCTTCTTTTTCGCATCGTCGTATTCGAGTAAAAACAGAAATAAAAATCACTATTTAATCATTTAAAATAGCATGCAATATTATTTTTCGATGAAAGAATCAAAATACGTGAAACTGTTTGTGTTAAATGAATAATGGCGTGTAAGTAAGACATCTTGACGACAGCCAAGCCACCAAGAAAATATGATTATCATAAGAGTTTTTGGCGGGATATAGAAGTGACTTGTTGAGGATTTTATTTTTAATTTATTAACTTAGGTTTTTGATTTAACTACACATTATATGAAAGGAAATGATGATGATTTCTCAAAGGTATTATTATCTGGCAACACCATATCTCCCTTAATTCTTCATCAAAATTAATTATTCAAACATCATTTTAAAGATTATATTCACCGCTATTGGCAAAACATGACAAATAGTTAAAAATTAATATTTTCAATAAAAACCTTTTAATGAAAATGTATTCGAGGCGTCATCTATTAATAATCTTTTTAAGAAACATGACAGCTGTTAGTTATACATTTCATAAAATGTGTGTAATATATTTCTATGTGTTAGCATTATTTTTTTTAGTGGGACAATTTCCTACGCAGTTGTGTTGTTCCAAACTATGCATAGCTTATACTATTGTAACTAAACAGTTGATACGCCATAATAATTATATTAATATTTAAATCAAACAAAGGCCAGTCATGTGCGGGTGAATCGAACCCGCGACCTCTCGGCTCAATAATAGGACATACTTGCACTGCGCAATGAGTGACACAATTCTTCTTTAACGTCAAAACTAAAGAGATTCAAAGCCTCTAATGGCTCCAGAGCCCTTAAGGCTAACATTATAGTCAATTCGAAAAAAAAAAGATTCATATGCTCCATATTACCTTTTTTGAAAGTAATTTAGTTAGAGTAATTTCCGCATTGTAGTAATCTTTTATCATTCAAGTGCTTTTTATACGTTTATATAATTTTTATATTGTTACGAAGTTACTTATCGCTGGGTGGGAGCTAAACTGAAAAAAGTAACCGACCCGACCGATAATAAAAAAACGAACACCATATACAGATTTTCAAAATTATGACAGTCGTGGAATTAGCTCAGCTGTGCAATGAAAGAAAGAAAGAAAGAAAAGTTTATTTATTCACCACACAACACATCATAAACCAATATTATAAAAACATAAAATCAAAACAACTAAAAAATAAATAAAAATAATTCCAATAATAATAAGTAACGCACCGTGCGGGAATAAACAGGTCCCAGTCTCAGCATAATTACTACACTAAAGCAGTGCAGCGCTGGTATTCTGACTAGATTTCTACGCACTGTTTGTTATATGTACAAGAGTGGTCGATAGTTCGAGTTCCGGTGATTTAGGATTTTTATTAATATAATTAATTATTATTATATAAACTATTAATATAATTAAGAAAATCCAAATCAACTGCAATCGAACCATCGACCATTCGTACTGTACATACAATAGTGCGTACAACTATGGTCATCACTTAATATATATTTCGAAAGGAGCGATAATAATCCAATAATAATCCACCTCTTACAAATGACATAAAATTTATTTTGAAACCACTAATTGGCAACATTATTAAACAAACCATTGAATTAATTTCCATGTAAATAATACGAGAATATCCAAAATATTGGAGTGGCGGCTTAGTGCGCCTCTAGGTATTTTCCAGGGAATCGTTTGCAAGTTAAATGTCGGTAATATTTTCTTTCTAATTGCCTATTTGCACCTGGATCTCAATTTCTACGAGGTTTGTTAATACAAATAATTCTTATTAGTCATTGTTTTGTATTCTTATTGAAACTCGGTGGTATTGATCCGATTGATTTGTTTTTTTTTTTTTTAATAAAACCATTGTTGCAATCAAGCATACGGCCCGCCTGATGGGGAGCGCCGGACGCGTTGCCGACCTTGAACCCCCCCTACCCCAAGGAGCTCTGAATACCCTACTCACTGCAGGAACACAACACAAGGTTGTGATCTTCTGTAGGGTGGAGGTATTCCATCAGTCAGACTCCAACGGAATTTCTCGGTGCCCTACCTCTCATAGAACTGGTTTATTTAAACCACTGTATAAATCGACCTCATTACTTCATACTGACTACTTCATACTATCGAGGAATAGAACATCTCTGAATGTTTTTGGATTATACTGTGCTCACCACCAGGCACAATGACGTCACTCTGCTATAAAAGAATATATTTTTACTTAACAGAAATGTACTTTAAAATATCGTTCACAATATCACTGAAACTTGAGCCCAATTCAGGCGATGCAAAGCATGTGGCTGTTGTGGAATGGCCCCGATACAATCGAGGTTCACATTGACCCAAATGAGGTAGGTATTTGGCGAGCGGCCCGAGCGAGGTACATCCGCAACGTTCAGTATCGGCCCCCTTAATACCTACAATGGTATTTTTTTTACAATTATTTTTCAACACGTTTAAACATGCAATAGTGTTGTTAAATTTTTTGTTATTTATAAATTAGGTTAAGCATTTTGGCCACAGTTTTACCTAATGTTAAGTCACCATTTGTCCCAATATGGTTACACGTTAATCATATTGTTGGCGAGGGGGACGGGGGGGGGGGCTGCTTTCAAGTGCAGCTACCGGATCACACGTATAGGTGTTTGGCGATAGATTTACAACTTGAGAGTGGTAGGTAGCTGGCTGGCATATGGTTTCATCAAGATGTTTTCCTTTACTGAAACTTAGGCTCATTGTAAGGATTCCAACTGACGTCGATCGACGCAGTGTCCGTACAGATTACCACTGAGCCATATATGCTTCAAAATGTATTAAATAAATAATAATATAATTGGTTAAATATTAAGAAGAATACTAAAGAGGTCATGGTTTTGTTATTTGCAAAAATATTTTTAGTCCGTGGACAAAAAATATATTTATTTGACATGTTGTGTTTGAAATTACGTTGTCATTTTTGTCACTTTTGTTGTCGCGCATATAGAAGATAAGTATTAACACTTTAATTACATCTAAGACACTCTAAATTACTAATAAATAGAAAAAAACTCCAACATAAAAGTGGTGGGGTCATTTTCTCATAATACATTATGATGATTAGGTATAGCGCGTCCCTTTAGAAATCTAATATCAAAAAAAGTAATAAATTGCTTTAACTATAATTAAGGTAACTGCTATGGAACTTAGCACCCGTTAGATCTCAGCTCTTTTATCGGTGACAACGATGTTTCCACAGAACTTTGCCCCTTTTTCATGATACCATTACCTTTGAAACGCTGCGCAACGCCATCTGTTGGTGAGTGAGTGGAAACGCCGTTGTAGTTGATGCTCATTATGATTATTATTTCGTTTATATTCAATAATTGCACTTTTTTGAAGTACTTTTTATATTTTTCCCTTTCCATTTGGCTTAATGACGCCTAACAAGTTTCTGAGTGTTAGAAGAGGTCTAGATTTTTGGTTGAATGAGTGAATCAGTGGAAATGGTTCGTGTAAATATTAATACATATACACACTTGCCGGTCTATCGCCCAGACTGCTCTACCTAATTGCTATCGCTGTAGTATTCGTATAGTATAATGACAAGGCATATTCGACGCTGGATCCTGAGTTCTTAACGATGAAATTAACCTTCACTGGATGAACTTACACTTATTAATTTAAATTCATAAAAATGTATATGTAGTAGATATAAATACATAAATAAACGAGACTACTGCGAATTTAAGTGGCTATCATAAAAATTGCGTACAACTACATGAGTTTTAAGCTGTATATAAAAATACGAAGTACGAATAAAAAGTACGAAGGAATTGTCGGTGACCATTTTAGTCACCTGTGTCGAGGAAAACTTTTGAGATTAACAAAATCAAGGATGCTTTTGATTATCTCATTTGCATGTATGTTTTCTTGTGATATTGTTTACTGCTGGCTTAGTAATCTATGGGGCATTTCACTTGAAGCGTACAGGGGAAAAACTGAGGTTCTGAAATTCGTTCATATTCGGTCTAATTGACTTCTAGGTATGAATATAATCACACATTTTTTTTTTGCTATGATGTTTATTGGTTATTTATGGGATACTAAAGAATACTCGAAATTGAAATATATTAAAAGTAGCGATTTATATTTTAAAAAAATGTGTTTATTTTATATATTTTACCTTTTTAGAATGAGAATCTATGCCAGAACTGGTTCTATTTTCCTGCAGGGATTCGATTGTTGGAATAAAGGAATGCAACTTTTTAGCTCTTGGTATGGTGATTGTAAAACCTGGGTTGCTATAATAATTTCTTATATTGAATATCATCTTTGGACCAGTAGCTCATTAGAATCGCTGTTTGTTTTAAAGTTTTTATCAGAAAATACGGAATGTCTTTGAGTTATACCTCTACCTTTTTCTAGTATAATAATGTCTTTGATTTCTTCGTTGTCCGCTTAATGTGAAATATCCAATCTTACTAATATAATAAATGTGAAAGTGTGTATGTTTGGATGTTCGGATATTTGTTTCTCAATCACGCTAAAATGGCTGAATAGATCTCAATGAAATTTGGCGCACAGATAGTCTATAACCTGGAATAACATATAGGGTACTTTTTATCCCGGTAAAAGTCATAGTTTAACCAGTGTTATCTTACAAATATAATAAATGGAAAGTTTCTATTTTTGTTACTCAATCACGCAAAAACGGCGATTTTTTTGGTATGTCGTGTTCATTATTTGAAAACCGAATTCGAACGTAACAAAAAATCTGACGAGTACTTATTGAGAAAAATTTTCTATTTATTTTACCAAGTGAACTTAGGTCAAAATATCATATAATATTTATACATACATACATATAAGTAGTACCTAGTAAAAATGGAACAATTATGTATGCGAAAACTATTTGAAACTAAATACAGTATGAATATTCTTTAGTATAATTTTGTAATTAAGTACATTAAAGTATATAGTATTATCTCGCATACTTCCCGTTCTGTAATAACACCCAAGTTGCAACTTATTTTTAATGACTCAGAAGTGAGTGTTATATTAATGAATTTTGTAACAATCTAAGTTTACCATGAAAGAAAGTGAGTTCGCGCGAACATCGAACTAATGTTGATAAAGTTTTAATATCATTAGGCATTCCTACATATCTCGGTCTATTACAGGCATTTATTAAATTACAAAACTTTATAATTGTTTACGATGTTAACAAAACTCATTATGTACGTCTGGAAAATTACATTATACACGACTCTGACTTTTAATATACGTAAACAAAACATTTGATTCACGTTTTAACAAAATAATTTTTACAATAATTAACCTACGTACTTACATTATATATTATTTCTGAAAGATGTATTTTTGCAGCAAGGTCATATCTTCCTTAACACTTCAACAAATAAATAATTAAAACATCATTGTAGAGCTTTTATGATTACCGCTATTGACGAAAAATAGATAAATAGTGAAAAGTCTCTATTTAATATTTCTCAAAAGTGTTTTTTTCTTACAACGATAGCGTTGATATAGATCTACCTTAATTCTTAATCATTACTAATTATTGACACATAATTTTAAAACTCACTGTCTCCGATGTTGACGAAAAAAAAAAACCAATTGTCACAAAAGACAAAATTAATGTTTTTCTTAAAAATATATTTAAAAAACTATATTAATTTACAATAATATTATTTTATCATGTAACAACTAACTAACATGCATCAGCTATTAACAATCTGTTATCAACTAACATGACAGCTTTGTTAGATACATTGTTTACATTACATAATGTGCAAAATATTCGCACGGGTCAGTTAGTTCTGTTTGTTAGACATCTAGACTTTATCTTATTATAAAATAGTTAGTAAACTCAAGAACCTTTTCAAGCCACTAAAGATCAGTAAATTATTCAAATGATGCAATAGAAATGGAAATATTCAAATTGAATGCCACTTACTAGAATCAAATTTAATTATTGTAAAATAATAGTAGATTTCACAACAAGTGAAAAAAGAGGGAATTTAATTCGAGGGATTGAGCTGGATCTCGAGAGCAGCGAAGAATTCTAGGGTATAATCTATTTCACATACATAAACATTACATTGAACACTAAAAATTAAAGATGATAAAGATCTTGACCACCATACACCTAGTAATAAGCCCATCAATGATTTTTATTTCAATAAGTTTCACTTCTATCACGTATACGTGCAATTTTTTTATACATAAATAATTTATAAAATTTGTGCTTGTTCTAAACATAAAACGTTTTTATTCTCTTTTGAGTAAAAGAGTGTTATATCCACTGTTATCGATGAATAGAATGCCCTTTTTCGAGTAACAATGGTAAAAATATCATTTATCCAGAGTCGATAATTCAAATAAATCTTATTCATTGCAAAAACAAAATATAAGATTAAAATTCAGATCGCAATACATAAATCGAACTATTTTTATTGCTTTTCCCGCGTTGCCGGTAAGAAAAAATAGCCGTCCAGCGTATTTGATTGCCGAAGTGTATTCGTATTTTTGCCTGCCAGCGTTTTTATGTTTTGCAACGCCATCTGTCTGTCGGACGGCGTAACTTGAACCCAGATGTCGCTTACGGCCTGAAACTCGTAAAAGAGCCGGGCCCTGGGGGAAATTAAAAATAGTTTCGATCAAAGCTTAAATCAACACTCCTTGAGGTAACTTTCTGAGAATATTGAATAACTTGGTTGATTTCATATTCGCTTTATCAACAGAGCTAATTATTATGATTAATTTATAATTTAAAAGGAATTTTTATGTTGGTGGAATCATTGTTGCAGATCATTTTTAGGTTTGGAAATTCAAATAAATACGAGAAAGAACAATCATTTCAGAGGGCACGGCCATTATATCCTAAGCTTTGGTAACAACAGCTGATATAGATCTTTATATATTTAACGCCCAGAAGCAGAACTGACAGTCACTCTTATCACAAAAAAAGTCAGTTATGTAAGAGGTTCTCGTTGGGGTCCTGAGCTACATCTTTACGGTACCTAACCACCAGCTCGGCAGTCGGCACGAACAAAAAACTTCTCTACATCATATTATCGTACCGTGAACTGTCTCCCGGCTAGTGTGTTAACTCCTTCCTATGAGCTAGTACACATTAGGCGTTTAGCGTTGCGTCAAACGCGCGTTGGTTTTGTACAAACACCGCGCTCAGCACGACGTTCGACGAGCGTTAATAGGGTCAGTATACCGGCTCAGCTCTGAAATGGACTTCGAAGTGATTGCTTATGTGTGGCTTCTTTACCGTCGCTATAAAAGAAGACGACAAAGACTAGTAAAAATTATAAATATATATATATTATTTTTATATCAGGACTCTCCATGTCCCAAATAGATGGTCGCTATGTATTTCGTCGATGAACAAATCTGTATCAAAATGCTCGATCTCCATTTTTGTCACAAAAATATGTACATCTTACACAGAAGCGCGCGTTCGAATATACAGCAAAATGTCGGTGCATACATCTCATTCCGCACAGCTGACAACCGCGCAACGCGTAGCAGAACCCGCGCAACGCGCGCTCGAGCCGTAATTCGAGAGCTTGAGCACAAGCGCGCGTTTGAGTGTGTACGGATATATATTGTTTTATGAAAAGCGCGTTAGCAAAGAGCGCGTTTCAAAATGCCTAATGTGTACTCGCAGTATAACATTGAGTCCTTCAAACAAATTTGCTCACATGTTAGCAGGAACCTTGATGACTGCGACGAGAGACGATGGATTGTATATTCCTCGGTGATCGCCGATGTTATTGAATTGCACTGTCCTTACCATCAGGTAATCTACAATCACAATAACATGTTACGAAAAAAAAAAAAATTAGGTGTTTTGTTGTAAGCTTGAGGTTCTCAATTATAATGACATACTAGTTGTGCCTGCGGCTTCGCTCACGTGGACTACAAAATGTCATCAATCGGGCACACGCGCGAATCTTGTTCTCCCGCTCCCGGCTATTTTAAAGACAAAAATACTTATTGTGGGTGTTCCTTAGAAGATAGACTCTCGTTGGTAGGTCTTTTTAATATGTACAAATCTACAATTATAATGCACATCAATTTTCCATTTAGGCACCCGAACTGATTCACCATGACCAGTTTTTTATTTATTTGCGCGGAAATCTAAATTTCTATAAACAAATAAATATTGTCTCAATGCGACGCGGTAAACGCCGCCTGCGCCCTGCTCCCGAGTCCCGTGCAGGAAATTAAAATCAACGCAACCGTTGAGAATAATGAAATCCGCATAACTCACAACTCGCTTTCGAGAACAAGTTTTCTTGTTAAATTAATGTACTTCACGAAATGAAACATGAGATATATGAAAAAAATCTGTGATAAAAAACATAAATATATTATATGAGTCAATAAATAACTCATTTTGTAATGACCATTGAAACAGGAACTCATCAAGGATTTAAATAAGAAATCTTTGAAGAAAGTTTTTAATAAAACAAGACAATATAACTAAAATTCATATTGGTACACGAAGCCACATCTACACAGCAGCATCCATCTCGGCATGAACAAAGAAGTTTGAAAGTTCTTAGTGAAGATCCGGAATTGCATCCCGGGCAGCGTTTTCTTGCACTCCTACGATATCGGGCCCTTCAAAGGAGACGTGAAGAGACATTTCTTCATGCCGGTTTGATAGCGATGACTGCCAATGAATTAGTCACCACCACCCCTCGTTTGTCTCTAACTGCACCGTAATTTTCATTTGGTAATGTGTAGTCATCTTGCCGAGCTAATATAAAAATGAGTTAGTTATTCTAACTCATAGCTTTCTTTGTTATTTTAGTAAATACATAATATTTGAAAATCAATAATACAACTATGAATTATAACTATGTCTGACTATGTATGAACCAAGTCTCTTATTTTATATTCAAATTATAAACGCAAAATGTACTGTTAACAAGATTCCAAACAGCAGAGCTTTTCGCATATGAATGTAAAGCCGTTGGATATACAAGCTCATGATAATTCTGCACATAGAAGCAAAGATCTTGGTACGATTCTAATACTGCGAAGTGTTTAAGCTTCCTCAATGTTATTATACACTAAGGTATTAATTATTTGTTATGCTTATTCAGGTTTATTGATAGAAAATTATATTTTGTTTTTAAATGATGCCTGTGGAACGGAATCAAAGAAACGTTTTCACCCAGGTTTTAACAGAGTTTTCTAGAAATCCGAAAAATAATAAAAACTTTTTTTCATCCTAATAAAATATTTTTTTATTAATATCTAACATGTCTATAAGCATATGAAGTTAAATTAAAATGTAATTCATTAATAAACATACATTATTATTAACACTAACTATAAAAATATATTCTGTGTATTACTTAGAATGTATTAATATTTATTTTATACTACCAAACCCGGCCACGCTTTGTTGTGCCCTTTTGGAGTCCATAAGAAACATTGGCCTGATCGCTGTATCGATCGATCGATCGAAATGTACAAAATTTCATCAAAATCACTCTAGCCGTTTTGGAGTCCTTAAAGAAAATACTTACACGATTTTTAGGGTATAATGAAAAAAAAGGACCCTTATAGGATCACTTTGTTGTCCGTCTATCTGGCTGGCTGTCTATCCGTCTGTCAAGATACTTTTTCTTGAAAAGGCCTTGAGTTTTAAAGATGAAATCAATATCATATACTAAAGCATATTTTATGTCCGCATGCTGTTGTAAAAAAATAATGTTCTAGATTAACGCATTAAAGAGACAGAGCACTTCTTAGATGAAATAGCGCTTACATACCAATTATTAAAACCTATAGGGTACTCCCACAGTCCAACAGTCTTGGTATTTGGCACTAAGAGAGGTATTATAACAAAAGTTTGGGAATAAATCCAAAAATAAGGATTTCTAATCCCGTGTGAAAGTATAATCTAATGAAATTGTATTCAGTTTCATTTTTTTATTTTTTCGCCAAAAGGACGTGAGCTATACAGTTGAAATTAATACCGAATACTTAAAATGACTTCAAACTGCTCTTAAAAATCAAGTTTCTAACTTAATGCAATAAGCCCTTCATAATAAAAGTTTAAAAGTCGCAATCGGTAACCAAATTTCAAAAACCTATAGAGTACTTCCCGCCGGCCTACAGTATTCTTAATTTGACACGAAGTAAGGGCTTTTATTAAAAGTTAAGGAAAAAACCCATAAAATAACTGCATAGTGTGAAATTATAATGCAACAAAATTATATTTATTTTTCCGAAAGGACTTAAGGTAAAAAGTTGAAATGAATAACGAATTACAATATAATCTCACAACGAATATCATTATATGTTTTTCCTTATGGTTTGTTACATTAACGTTACAAAACATGGCCTAAAACATTTTTATTAAAAACATTTATAAAATAATAATAAATTAAATATTCACGAGTGGTTCATAAGCGCACTAACAGACAGACGGACAGACTGAGATAGATATATATATAGAGATAGTATATAAACTATATTAATGTAAAAGAGTACAATAATGTATGGTAAGTAATACAATCAGTACGGAACCCACAAGGTACGAGTTCTACTTAATTAAATTAATTTTAATTGTTCATTTTTAAGTTGTTGTACATAACAACAGAAACAGAGAGTTAATAAACTGCTAATAATTTAATTCCCAGCCAGCAATAATATCTTGCAACGGAGAGTTTTTGTTGAATTTGGATATGCTCCGATGGAACTGGCATACACAAACTAAAAGCCCCTTAAATAAAGAGAAAAAAAAACGGAGTTGGAATTACGTTTTAGTACCGATATGAGACACAGTTGTAATCTCAGTGTACGAGCATCCTTAATGCCGTTACTTTTCTTTCTTCGTTTTTATTATGACACTAGCTGTGCCCCACGGTTTCACCCGTGTTGAATTTATTCGACCAACTGTTCATCACGCTGCCACCACCGGCATCGCTCACGTTATTCTATCGTTCTTCTCACTTCCAGTACTGCCTACAGCTTGCCATATTACTTAACTTTCATGGTTATTGCTGTGCTCCTTAGTGTCGTAGCATGTAAATATAGCCTATATCCTTCCTCGACAAAGAGCCTATAAAATGAAAGAAGATTTTTTCAAATCTGACCAGTAGTTGCAAAGATTAGCGAGTTAAAAAATATATGTCTTAAACTTTTAAATATTAATATATAATAAAGATATTATGTAATACCTAATAAATAATACTTAATAATAAAGGCTCATTCACTAATTTTACAGCAAAGTATTCTTTATAAACGAGTTAGCGGTAAATTTCACCAAGATCAATTGGCTGTAACATTTTTGAGGGCATATAGATTGATATACTAGCTGACCCGCTCAACTTCGTCTGCGTCACAAAAAAAAGAGAGAAAGTAGGTCGTAGGCACCTATACAATTCTAAAGGAGCTGAAACTTTCTTTGTTTTATCTACGAACCATTTGACACCTTCCCCCCCCCCCTCTCCACATGAAAATGCGCTCGCGGTACTTGTATATGTAAAATGTATAATCCAGATAATTTACAATAGGTGTATCGCTTAGAATATATAAACTTCCACTATTAAACTATCATTTCATAGGTAAGTATTAGAAATACAATATACATTTCTTATTAAGTATAACAATATCAATGAATCAACAAACCAGTTGCCGTTAACAAAGATGTCATTTCATAATGACTGCACATGCGCATAATAAATCAACAATCTGGTTGGCGTGGCAGCCGACATTACCGCGCATGCGCATTAGTGTTCCCATATTTTGTTCTTACAAACTTTCATCCCCTATTATCTACCCTTAAAGTTATGTTTTCGCTACAAAAAGTATCCCAATCTATCTCTATACAAAAATTAATCAAAATTGGTTCAGCGGTTTAGGCATGAAAACGTAACAGACAGACAGACAAACAGAGTTACTTTCGCTTTTATAATATTAATATGGTTATATATGGATATTTTTAAATAATAAAACTTAGCCTAAAAACAAAACAAGAAAATCTACAATTTTCAGCATCTATTATTAGATACCTATAATTGAATAGAAAAACTTTGTAATTGAGATGGTTCTATAAATTTATTTAACACATAGATTGTAATAGATAACGCTAACATTCGTGACCACACACAAGGTTCACAAAATAAGCACGTATCGTGTAACTATGCAATAGAGTCACGAATAGTATACTAGCACTTATGTGGTTTTAACGTTGGTTCCTAGGCGCTTGTACACTAATGTAAAATATTAGTGTTGCGCACGTTGCACCTTGTGGATTATGCAAACCTGGCTCTTGTCGCTTTAATAAAGCTCTCCGACTTAACATATAACATTACAAACGGAATACGGTGTAGTCCTCAGTGTTACGTTTATTTTCTTATTTATAACTTGTTAGTGTAACATGTTTGAATCTTGATTCCACTTTCGTATACATATTATTAAATGGCGTTAACTTACTTATTTATGATTCATTTATTTCTACTTTGTTTTCTTGTTCTTCTTTAGGTACGGTTAAGGGGTAAATGAGTGCATTATATGACTTCATAGTAACAGAATCGTAAACCACAATTTTAATTACTCATAATTGAAATGCTCCGCGATTTCCTTGTTTTAAAATTATTCGAGTAACTGTCCACCTCGTCGGTGTCAACGCATCAGTTGTAGCCTATCATTGTACAGCTATTCAGATTACTTGACGTTCATTGGTACTGCTCTCTTCCTTAGGTGAGGTCGTAGCGTGAAGTTATAACCTTCCTTAATAAATAGATTATAAAATACAAAAAAAAATAGTCTAACTAGTAGTTCCAAAAATTTGCGCATTCAAACAAACAAACAAAGAATCTGATAAGCTTTATAATATATATAACAATTATATAAGTATAATATAAAAGTATAGATTCCAATATTATTTTAGCTGTTTACTACATTTTTTTTCACTACTTACTAAATTCTGTTTTACTACTACCATAACTTTTTGCAGGGATTTTGTTTTAACCGAATTTAAAAAGGAGAAGGTTCTTATTTCAAATGTATATCAGCCATAACTTCTTTGTTTATGAACCGATTGAGATGATACTT
Organism: Saturnia japonica; assembly: GCA_033032175.1. Lineage (NCBI taxonomy): Eukaryota > Metazoa > Arthropoda > Insecta > Lepidoptera > Saturniidae > Saturnia > Saturnia japonica. Next base: position 12,188,552 of record CM065318.1, read on the forward strand.
TTGTCCTTAGAAAGGAGATACTCCACTTCGTAAATACACCAGGGAACTCCTTAAAACTATTGAATTTTGTTTCCTTTTTTTCATAAAAATTGTTTTGTTACTAATAAGTTATATATTAAAGTAAATTATAAGTAAGTAAAATATGTCTATATAGATTCAGTTTAAAAAACCGTATTCATTTAACTTCTTTGTCGACTTTGCGACACCAAGAAACTAGAATCGGATTAAGTTAAATAGAACTGACAGTTAATTCCAAGGTTCACTACATCCGTTGGATCGATACAAAATCACAAAGCAACAATCTGAAGTCGAACAAAACGAAGCGTCGGACATAGCGCTCGAACAAACCGATATAGACGAAACGAGTCTCGGAAGTAAAATTAGCAACGTCCTTAATAAGTTGTTTACAGTTGCTTAACATATAACTGTCAAGATATCTTTAAGTCATGCATTCACCAATCTAAATAGGTCTTTTTTCACCCAGATGATGATTATATTTAGTCACCATATTTGTGCATGATGTTCAAATACAAAAAATGTATTCTTTATGGTTTTAATTATTTTCTTGATGACCGGACACTTTACTAACTAATACGCATTAAATACCTACTAGCAGATCCGTGCGAATATTTCGCACAATATAGAATGTAAACAATCTAACATCTTCTTATGTTAATAACAGATTGTTAATAGATGATGACTCCTACATATTAGTTTAATCACCAACAGATGACTTTTCTATTAAAAAAGTTTAATTTTACTAAAACATTAATTTTTAACTATTTTCCTCAATAGCAGGGAGTGTAAACTTTAAAATGATATTTAAATCATTAATTTTGAGGAAAAAATTAAGAGAGATATAGCCATGCCACTAAAAACGCCTATGAGAGATAATTTAATAATGGTGATTATGCAATGAAGTTATTAATGGTATCTAACTGCTGTGATATATACTCGTAATTTGCTTTTAATAATGATACGAAGATAAAAATATTACCATTTAGTACCTTAAGTTCTTTTTACAAAAAATCGCAAAGCTAAATTAGTAATTATGTGGTTTTGGCAACGTTCACTAAAACTGTTTAAGTTGCATGTAATTCGACATCATCCACCGTAATAGGGGCATGAAAGTTACTCCACTGCTTCCAACGAAATAAGTTAGTACGTAAGATTAATTGTCCCCGAGCGGACAACACTGCACCGGAAGCGCATCCTGGCTACTCTTCACTCCGCCATTTTGTATCGGCGCGAGATAAGCACCCTAATCCCATTAAACTATCGACTTTTAATTTATATTCGTTTCTTTCGTTCGTTACACCTTATCCATATTTGATTTGATTATAACTTTTATTCGAAATGCAATACAGAGTTATATTTAGAGTTATATGTATTTAGATAATGTATTTTAGTAATTTCTTTCTTTGTATTTCTGGCAATTTTATATTGAAATATGTGTAATGTTTAATCAATTATGACAATTATATTGAAAATTAATTTTTAATTTCTACAAACTAATAATGTGTAAAGTTCGCAAATTCTTTTCTTTACCATACTGTGAAAATGTGTAATACTTAGTTTTCTTTGCCGAAGTTCGTGGTTACTGCTCCGCTCCTAAGAGTCGTAGCGTCAAGTTATATAACCTTCTTTAATAAATAGGTAAAAGCAAAAAAAAACAATCTGATAGGTCCAGAGATTAGCACATTCAAACAAACAAACGAAAATCTCTTGAGCTTTATAATATTAGATATGTTCAAATGTTCTTATGTCTTCCCATAAAAAAATATGTTAAGGTTTACTTATCTGCTTAGTTTAAGAGCTTCCTTGGTCTAATTTCCTAAATAGATTATACTGCAATGTTCGTGAGCCGTTGACGTTGGTACTAATTTTACTTAGTTTACCATAATAGGGATGTGGAAGTTTCATTATTGCCTTAAACAAAATGATTAAGTATTTATGATAAACCCGAAGACTTTGTACAGTGTTAGAGGATTTTATAATACTTTTTCCGTAGGTGTTAACGCATCATGGTTACTCGCCTTCAACTTGAGGGTGGTAGCTAGCCAGGCTGGCATTTTAAATACCCTATCACCATAATCATCAGCCTCTATCTGTCTACTGCTGAACATAAGCCTTCACATCCAGTAGAATCCAGTCACCCTGCGCAGGTCGTCGCCCCATCTTGCAGGGGAGCGTCCCACAGTTAATTTACCTAAACGCGATTTTAACTCCAGAACTCGTCTTCCCCATCGGTCATCAGTTCTTCGGCATATGTGCCCAGCCCACTTTCAGCGAGCTAATCCTACTTCTATCCTTCAAAGAAAATCCGAGCAAGCCTTTTGCTTTTAAATTTGTGAACGAGCCCAACCGTGAGTGTCCATATTTTTTCGACTCCGTAGATAGATTATAACCGGTAGGACGCACTGATTGAAGACTTTTGTCTTTTGACTTTTTTTGAATGGGCAACATGGAAACTCGACTTAATTTTTCTAACCCTGTCCCAATTTATCTGTATTCCCCTGCTGGTCTCGTTTTCGAAGTTGTGCCTACCAAGTTGTAAGGTTTGCCCAAATTAAACGTACTCTTGCACAACTTCGAGTGGGCTGTCGTCGACTTCACCTGTCCCGGGTTGACTTGAGTATTGTACATTATTATACCATACTATAGTTTAATCACGATGTTTTCCTTCGCCAAAAGGAACGTGGACGTCTTTTGACTGACATGATTAATAATGATGATTGAATTTAACTATCTACTTAATGTTATAGTGATACGTAATTATAAAAAAGTCAAGGATATTCGGTTATCAGTTACATTTAAACATTTTATCTCGTTACGATAAATGTCACCTTGACTATAGGTTTACTATGTATATACGGATGCAGCGAATGGCCTTCTCTTGACAGATATGGATGCGTTTCCGCCGGCAATGCCGAATGGCGTTACAACCGATTAATCTTGTTCGTAGTCTAGGCAAGGTTATTGCAAGGAGTTTACTAGTATCAATAAAATAAATTATATATTTGACTCTAAACGAAGCATTTGGCAGAGTCTCGATCTGTCAAGTGATGGTTTTCATTTTATTTCATGAACTTATGTTATTAATTGACCCTATAATAGTTGTAGCAGCATTTTATGAGGTTTAGATTGGTTGAGCATAAGAGAAGTGGATTATACTTAAACGTTATTAGGAAGTCGCATCTCAAGTTGCTTCAAAACCTCCCAGGACCGTTTTAACAAGAAAGCAACCATCTTGTTAAAGCACTGTTTAAACTCTGACGATAAGGAAAATGTTCTATCCACTTGACTTTAGCATAATTGTGTATAAACATATACAAACACTTGCCATATCATAAGAAGAGGTATATACATACAGGATTATTTTGCACGGTTAATAACATAATATAATATACATAGTTAATATTTCCTTTTTTAGTAACGTAATTGCTAATCAGTAGTCTGCAATAACTTGATTTGTGATTAATTTTTAATTTTGAATGTTTAGGTTTGGAATATTAATATAATTATATATGCATTGTATTTATATTTATATTACATTATATTTCCAACACTCATGTACGGAAGTGAAAGCTGGGAGTGGCAGAAAAATCATGAAAGTAAAATAAATGCAGTAGAAATGAGAGTGCTAAGAGATATGTTAGGAGTGAAATTGAGTGACAAGATAAGAAATAGTGTAATTAGAGAACTTTGTGGTGTGAAAGAAGATATAGTCACACGGATTGAGAAAGGGATGCTTAGATGGTTTGAGCATGTTGAGAGGATGAATGAAAGAAGAATGACTAAACAAATTTATGATGCGAGTATCAAAAGAACCGTTTGAAGAGAAAGACCTAGACGAACATTTATCGATCAAATCGGAGACGTTCTGAAGAAAGGTAAGGTCAAAAGTACTCTAAACCGACGAGCATGCATGAAAAGATTAATGAATGTCGAAGGAGCGAAAAAGGTATGCCAGGATCGTAGCAGGTGGACCTACCCAGTTGGGAAATAAGCGTAATTTATGTATGTATGTATATTTGCAACTTTTCCATCTCACTAGTCATCGTAAAAATCAAGACATGAGTAATTTCGTTGTATGAACGAGCCGTAGGTAACTATGGAAAAATTACCATTATAAGAGATTTGATTTTTTTTTAAATAAATGCACTGTATGAGATACCATCAGACGTAACAAAATGGTTTAGATACTCTCGGAAAAGAGATACGAGTTGGGAGGGGCGAGGGGGGAGGGGTGGAGGGATCGAGCTGTCATTCCCAGAAGCTTCAGTGCCAGACTTACACAACTTGTCACCAGACTTTATCGTGTTATAGCGATCTTTTTACACCAGTTACTTGTGTTTAGGGATGCCACTTTTTATTTCACGTAAACTCTTCAGAAAATTAGTTTCTCTTATCTAAGTACATATATTGTATTGTTATCATACTACAAAGATGATTTACAGTCTTAAAAACGTTAAAAACATTAATACTAACCTGACGTGCATGCATTGTGCTAAGTTAGGTGCCTTTGCACATTTCTCGACTACTTAAATCACAGAAAAAGTTGCCTTAGGCAAAATCGGCATAAAAGGTTATATATAAAATATTAATTAGTGTACGCCGCGCTCTACCGTCGACGTACTATATAAAGGCGGCAACCAAAACTACTCTGAAATCGGCGTACTACAGTCGGTGTCATTCCATCAGCTCTTGTGAGGTTGACAAATCGCACGATATGGGTGTGGAAACGATGTAAAAACAATACTACAATAAGTAGAAAAGGCACTGGAATCACATACGATCATTATGTATTATATATCTCTACAAAAACATAAAACGAGAAAGAGGTGCCAAGTACCATAACTGTTCTTTTAATTATAGCTGTAGGAAAGCACGTTCTTCACAAAATGTACAAAACAATATGTTACATTCTTTGATATGGGATTTGTAACTTGGCAAGTCTTAATTGTCAATAGAATACTTTTTGACTTATGTACCTGTGTCAAAAGTATCTCAATATGGTTCGTGTAAATATAGACACTTGCCGGTGTCGCCCGTTTCGAACTTGGCTGAGATAATGTCATAATTTGAATGTAAAATAACATGAACAACAAAATATTACGTCTACACTGTGAATTTAATTCAAGAAATATAAATGAATATTTGTTACAAATGTAAATATTATATTCCTTAATTGTTATGTATATATAGATATACAAGATTAATATTTATATATTTATTACTCAAAGTGTATAATTATTACAGTTTTCCAATTTATAACATAAAATTTAATAATTACGACCTATGCAACCTATTTCTATATTTATTTCAAAATCTTTAACCGAAATTAAATTTCAAATATTATTTTCCTATTTGCCTAAGTTAATATGAGCTAGTTCAGCTCTTTCTCGAAATCGAATTAAAATATAAATTGAATGTTAATAACGTTTCTTCAGTCTGCAAGTTCAAGCGAATTTTAACATGAAATCGAAGTTTTCGCAGAATACGGAGTAAAGCAATGCGCTGTGCCGTCAGCAGGAAATTAAATTGTACTCTCTCTCAACGTTACAATGTAATCATGCACCTGAATTTATCCAATCTTTATTCAATTCACTATGTCATAATAAAGTAATCTACCTATCTAACATCATATGATTTCCAAAATCGGAAGAGCAAAACGACATTGTTTTATATCCTAGTAAATCTCTGTAACGGTCTTAAAATTCATTAAAACCTTCATTGATAGTTCTATAATACGCAATTTACTAAATAAAATATAAAGTAATGTATATTTATGGTTACTATTATGAAGAGGTAAAGTTTATTAGTTAGAAGTTATTTTATACGAGGTAATCTCTGTAGCTACTGATCCGATTCTAAAAATTCTCTCGCTAATAAGAAGCTACATTATTCTTGAATTATAAAGGATTTTTTGTTATTCTGACTTTTTTTTAAATTAATAACTAACAAGTAGCGGATGTTTGCTAGTATACAAATAAAACTGACAAAGTAATATACCAATGGCAAATTATCTATCGACACTGAGTAACAAAATATGCTATTAATAATATTCATGTGATTTCTCTTCCGCGAAGATCTCCGTGACTGAACGAAGAGTATAAATATAACATGAAAGCTTGTGAAGTGCTGACGGATGGATATTATGTGAACAAACTGTTGTTGTTTTTCCGCAAAACACTTAGAACGACTAAAATACGTCTCTACATTTCGTAGCGATTTGTGGCCGTGACTACAACAGCGGTCGTCGGGTAATGAAGACAGATACGAACTCGTTGCCTTGAATCTTTTGATATTAGTTCCTAAGAAAATATTCTCTTTTGGTTTACAAGATTGATATAATATACCTTATTCGGACTTTTTGTCAGGATCTTGATCTGTCATACAGTGACTTTTATTTTTAACGGACTTAAAAAAAAGAGGAGGTTCGTAGTTTGAATTTATATATTTTTTATGGATATTCAGCTATAACTTCTTTGTTTATAAACCTATTTAGACGATTTTTTTTTTTAAAGGGGATGCCTCAAGTTTTGTCCTATTTTAATTTCATGGGCATTGGACTTTCGACTTCGAAGATACACCAGAGAACTCCAAATTGAAGTTGTTTTTTTTTTTGTAAAAATTGTCTTGTAATTCTTAAACCTATATTATATGGCCCCATAATATTTAATTTGGTGGCATTTTAAGTGATGTAGTTTGATTATTGTTAAGTGAAACGGATTATAAATACTTAATAGCAACATACATTTTAAGTTGCCACGTAAGCTCGTCGGACACTTATAACGAGAGAGCCGCTATCCTGTTACATCTATGTTTGAAGATTACAACAACAATTAGAAAAATATTCTATTCACTAATGGTTGGCAGAATTGTGGATGAACATAGTTGCCATTAAATAAAACAGAAAATCTCTTATTCGTATATTTTAAATTTTTACCGGTATTTTGTTCTGGAATATTGTATTGTGATCAATATTAGTCGGAACAAGTATAAAGTTTTGAACCTGTTCGATATGTATCGGTTAATAAAGCTTCATACCGGTTTTAAATAAATATTTAGTTTAACACTTAACCCATAAACATAGTGTTACCTGAGAGAAATAAACCGGTTTATTCAAAACCGACCCGTCTCGAGAAACTCCATACTTACATGAAGTTCATTTCTAGGGCGTAGTGCGCGGCGGCAAATAAATGAGTATGAAATTGAAAATTATTTAATGCCTGTAAACAATAAAACCTGAGCTATTAAGCGATTTGTGTTTATTGGTTAAAAAATCGAAAGGTTTTAGAGAACAAAACCTGATTCGTTGGGTTTATATGTGTCCTTGAGCAGTAATGTTATGAAATGCCGGTTTATAAGCCTTGACACCAAGTTCATATTCAGGTTCCTAGTTTGACATTCAGCCAATGGTCAATTGAAGGGTGGTAAGGTTGTACAGCCCGACTGATTCGCCACCACCATGAATATGGTGGAAAGCTCGTCTTAGTGATTCAGTTATGCGCGTTACGTTTCGGGATCATTCGGCGCATATCCAGTTTCTATTTACGGAGCCTGGAATGACACCGGCGACTGTCGATGGAATGCAGATCTCTCGATAATCGCCACTGTTCTTGGATTGTACCGTCACAACAATCAGGTTCCGTCATTTTGTGTGCTATTAAAAAATCTTCAAGATACGGCTGATTATATTCTTTTTTTTTTTTTTAGTACATATGTATTATGTACTGTAAAACTACTGTAGTGATCTGTATTTTGTACAAAATATAACTTAGTTTGAAATGTGGTCATGCACGTGTTCCAATTTCCGCCTCTCCCACACAGGGGCAAAATTTCAATCGGAATACCATACGAAAAATACCGTCATATTCGTCTTGCGCACTCCATATTATATTAATATTCGACTATATCTAATAGTCACTCGGTGCTCGCCGTTGTATTTGAACTGTGCTTGGCTTATCGTCAGGGAAAGTACCTACTGTCAATGAGCCGAGTTATATAAAAAACAATATTTTTTTAACATGTAGGTATGCGTATAATCACACTTGATATCAAAGAAAATGTACTAAAAACTGTTATATCAATAATCGTTATTTTAGATTTTTTTAATAATAACATCATCATATGAAATTCGAAACTGTGTACCTTATTTATTGCGAATCTAGATATCCTTGCCGACTAGCTCTACCGCGCCTCCGCACATGTTTTCATTATTTTTGGACACAATATTGATTATTTTTAGAGTCGATCAATTTTGGGATGACATATACTAAGTGTATACAACATTTCATTAAAATCAGTCAAGCCATTTTGTGTTAAACCCAAAATACAAAATTACAGATGAACTATACTTTTTAAAATATTAAATTTTAAATATCTACTTAGCACAAAATTTTAGAAAAAATACATATGCAGACACAGAACTACAGATTTTTTATACAATAGATTTAATAAGAAATATTTAAAATAAAACAGAACATTTATCTTCGTCTTTCTAGAAATTATTGAAGCTAGCGATATTATTTCTCAAGTAAATAGAACGAAGTTATATCGCTAAGGTAGCCGAGTTAGCAATCACTTAATTTCCTATGATATTCCGGTCGAGACTTCGCAATGAAACGATATCGTTCCCGTAGTGCACTTTTACACTAAGACGTGAAAATAAACTATTGGAATGTTTTTTTTTTTTGTGAAATCGGTTATATATTTCAAACATTTTGAACAAAATGCATCCATATTATATATAAAAATTAGCAGTGTGCTACGGCTGCGAACGTATTTATTATGCAATCATTAGTTTCGTCACGTAATTTTATTTTTACTTATATTATTGGCAATTCTTATAGTCTATCAATTATGGAATTGCATATGCTTTCCGTCTACAACATTTCATCAAAATAGGTTTTGATTAAAAAAAAATGTTTAATACTTTATTTCACACTAGCTGGTACCCGCGACTTCGTCCGCGTATTATTGGATATTACACAGATAGATCTCGGAACACGACAAACCAAAAGAAAATCATGGATGGGATTGTCACTATGTGTATGGTGGACGCGATCCCTATCACCCCGCTATATTACTGTATATGCACCGGCTGATTTCGAAACACGAAAAAGCAAAAGAAAATCATACATGAGTTTATCACTGTTTGTATGGTACTGTCATTATATTATGCCAATATGAATCCAACACATTAACCGTCCCAATAAAATTTACAACAGTACAAACAACAAACATTCAAACTTTACATTTATTATATTTGTAGGATAACACTGGTTAAACTATGACTTTTACCGAGATAAAAAGTACCCTATGTGTTATTTCAGGTTATAGAATATCTGTGTGCTAAATTTCATTCAAATCCGTTCAGCCGTTTTTGCGTGATTGAGTAACAAACATCCAAACATTACACACTTCGACATTTATTATAATTAGTAGGATTGCTAGATTTTCCAAGAATCTATTTTTCGTAAATATATAATCATTCAAAGGCTTAAAAAAGTTAATCGTAACTTTAGATAAGATGTACACTGTATTTTAATATAATGTACTTTTTCTACTTTTACCAACCAATAAACTTTATTTGTTCAAATAAAACAAGGCAACCCTACTCCCTACACAGTAGAGAATATAGAAATAAAAAATAGATAAAGAAGACCAATTCAAATATTTTAGCAAAAGAAACGAACGTCGATGGATAAAATTAATCTTAAAATACGAATACGCATGTCATTCAGGGGTACGAAGCTCTTTCTAAAGGAATCTTAATTAAATAAGAGATTCGAAATAAATCAATTGCGTTTAAATAACGTGTACTTATAAGGATTTAATGAGCAACTTTCGAAGGCTTCCATTTAACAAACATTTTACAGAATATTGTATTAGATATTATCATATAATATATTAATATAATAAGATTGTATGTATAAGCAGTCTTTCGCAAGAAAGATTTGCGTTGCTAAAATTAATTAGCAGTTTGGCTTCAATATATTTTCATCAGCTTTATTATTACAATTATTTGACATTTTTACACATACCTATGAATGTAATATTTCTTCTTCTTATTTAATGGAAATGTTCATTTATACACAATTATCCCAATGTCACGTGGATAGAATATTTTTGTAATCTTCATAGTTCAAATAACGCTTTATAAAGATGGTGATTCTCTCATTAAAGATGGTTTTTGTAGCAAGTCAAAATGCATGCTTAGATTTATTATTTATAATTCACTTCACTTCTGCATTATAACTAAACTATACACATCAACACCGTCTGAGGATATTTCGTATAAAGTCCTAACACTCAAAAAATACTGGCCGGTTTTTATTGAAGAAAGCTTATTTTGTAGGCCTTTTTGGATGATTCCAAATTCGAATTTGAAAAAATAAATTAAAACCAAAAGATTTGCGCGGCATAACTTTAGCGAAGCTCGAAGTTTAAATTTTTATCTAACATAGCTTCTCGTAATTTTTAGTGTCAAATTAAAATTTTAAAACAAGTTAGCAGTTACTTTCGAATATATGCCACTGTATGCATCATGCGGAGGCGCCATTCAATGAAAGAGGAAATTTTAAGGACAGTAGGCATGCTCCAAGCTGGGGCTACTTAACAGAGTATTGCTGAGGAGATTGGAATAAAACAAAACGTGATATCAAAGTTATGGTCACGTTATCGTGCTACTGACAAAGGGGCTGAAAGACACTTAGACGGGAAGCGTCTAACCACCCAACGACAAGTCCGATTTTTGCAAATTGCCGCGAGAAGACAACCAAATGTTATTGCCATGCAGTTGGTTTAAAGGTTTTTCGAGCTGTGCTTGTGAGTGTGAGTTGCTTGTGAGGAGAAAACTGCATGAAGCTAACCTTCATGCTCGTAGACCGCTTCGTATTCCAGCACTACACTAAGGAAATCGTGGACGAAGATTATGGTGGGCTCATGAACGTTTGCTCTGGGAAGATAACCAGGGTTCTGTAGTGCTGTTCACCGACGAGTCCCGATTCGGTTTCCATCCCAATTCACGAAGAGTAAAATAACAAAATCAAGATCTCACCAAAAACTCCAATAAGTTTTTTCTACTTATCCGTGTTTTTTTTTTACATTAATGCTCCCGGTTATACATTCTTTAAGCCTACTTTGTTACTATTTTACTAATCTGCAAAGCCCCTTAGAACTTCGTAGAGACATCGGGTTTCTATGTGTGTTCTACCGTATGTACAATGAAAAACTATTTGACATGGTGTCTTCGTCACACATGCTAGTGTCAATGTATCTAAGCCTTCATAGTATTTCCTAATATTCAAAATAGGTCCGACAAGATAATAGCTCCCTTTTTAGAACTATCTAAGAAGTTTTCGTGACATCTCACGTCCATCCACATCACACATTCACAATAACCAAACTGTATCAAGCAAAATGTAACCAACATTACATAATATAGGGTCTAAGAATCTAAATGAATGATTTAAAATAAAAACCACAATATGGCAGCTCAAGCTCCCACCAAAAACTCAATTTGAAATACGTCACTATTACCGGGTTGTTTTGGCTGATATTGTAACAAGTCGTAACGACATAAACTGACTCTGTGTGAGGTTATAATATTCCCATTGTTGATTTAAATGTAAATTAACTATTTATTGTCTATTTTTTAGTTTATAATAATTATAATCTATGCAAATAAATAAAATTGCAAATATCTGTTTGTAACATCAAAATAACATCTTTTTACTTAATGCATATGAAAGTATTTACGGTATTTAGGTATAAAAAAAAATTGTTTGTCGGTCTGTCTGTCTATTTATTCCGGCTAATCTCCAAAACGGTTGGACGAATTTTGAAGGGACTAGCGGATAGTTTATGATATATGGAGTAACTTAGGCCACTTTTATTTTAAATAGAGAATTAGGGTTCCGCGCAAATAAAAATCAATGTTGAAAAACGACGATTTTGCGCTTAATTGGTTTAACGTTGAGTAAATCATAAGACATAAATCTAATTAATGTAGTAGGTACATAATTGTAGTTCTTAAAAAGACCTACAAAGTAGTCAGCGAAAGTCATGCCTTACTTTTAAGGATCACCCACATTAAGCATTTATGTCTTTAAAATAACGGAACGGAGGTAGCATGCGAGCGAAGCCGCGTGCGTACACAGCTAGTAGGAAATATTAAGATATTGGAAGACACAACTCTGCATGTATCACAAGTATGTATTGCAGTAAATATAATAACAACATACCATTACGCCTGTATCCCCGAAGGGTTAGGCAGAGGTGTACTAATGTACACCCACAGTTCACCGAGTATGTTTTTTAGGTCCCATTTAATAGGGGGCGAGCCTGTTCCCATAAATCGGGCACAAACCCAAACTCCTGAGCTGCTACTAAGAATGTCATAGAAAAACCCAATGACACTTTGCTCGACCTGGGAATCGAATCCAGGACCTCGATCATAGCAGTCGCGCTTACGACCACTAGGCTAATGTAAATAACTTTACATGCTTATAATTATTATCTCCTTATTTTTATATATCAGGTGTTCAGAATTGTAATAATTACATTAATACGAATTTCCTATTATTACCTCAGATAACTTATAGCAGAAAGTTGCTAAACGTTTTACTCAAGATATGAAAAACTATTTCAAAGATTTAATTTTCTGAATCATGTCTGAAGTAAGTTTTCTATGAAAGAAAATCAACTTTATTAATTCATTTTTAAATTAAAAATACGTTCTTGTTTAAAACTAAGTTAAGATTGTAACAACTGTGAGGAAGAAAGAGTAGAAGTTTCATATTATTCTATTTGTGAAAGAAAGCAATAAGGTTCTAATTAAATTTAATTCATTGATAATAATTATAATAATCAGTTTCGGCGATTCTTAGAACAATATATCTCTCATACTGTTTAGTGAGATATTCCTATATAATATGTAGGTAATTGGCTTCTCGGAATCGGATCAAAGGATTTAGATGATATTTGATATTTACATAATATTTTACTCTTTATCTAGATTGGTTTATTTTTGCAAACCACCGAGCGAACAGCTTGGTCGTCCAAATATCATTAATAAATCAATCGAACTTGAAATCTTCCTGAATGGAATACGTGACCTTAATAACTACATCACCTCACAATCTATTGATGAAATGTCTAAAAATCTACAGTTTTGAATTTTTTCCATTAGAGGGTACTATTGAAATTCCTAAAAAAATCAGGTTTCCTCACAGAGCACATTTGTATATCCTCACTTTCAGTTAACTTACTATTATGTTAAATCTAGTTAACGTCAGTTAGTTATGTATGATAATCGAAAATCGGTATTCCAATACTGCCTTAGCTATTACTGCTATTAATTTTTACAACAGAATCGAAACCGCTAGAAGAAGCTACTTGTGGTAAATAATAAGTTCCTATACAGTATTTTTCATGGATTGACATAGTAACACCCAATTTCTTATTATCGCTTTATATTATTATAATATAATGTCATTGTTTGTATGTATAAATAGTTAAATTCATTCAGTAATTCTTAAGGTGCTCTTCTATGTACTTTATTTTACTAGAATTATTCAAACCAACACTATTTTCTATATTAGTATATTATTTCAGGGATTCGAACTGTTTTTGATTGTGCTAAAAGCACTGTAACTTGGTGGTTTATAAATGATCGGATATTATTGCGTATGAGGATGTGCAGTTTTCGTTACGCGTGAGTGAAGACCCGATGAATTATCCAAGCGAAAGGTTCATCTCTAACAACCATAACAATATGTCTCACTGTGGATTATGTGGCCACAAGAAATGCGAAAATGGTATTAAAAAGTTTTTTGTATTATTATTAATAGAATAATTGTCCCAATACTGGGTGGAGGTTGCCCAGTGATTGTGTTAATGGTCGATTAACAACTATGGCCAACTCTCCAAAAACTGTTAATATCAAGTCTAGCACACCCAACCATAAATATTACATCTAGAACATCTCGCCGTGGCTCAGGAGACAATTTTTAAATAATTGAAATCATAGCTTGTACAAAGAAGGCTAGCTCGCTCCCTAAATGTTTGGTGTTATGGTTGTCACATAAGACGAATCTGCCATTTTGAAGCCGATTTAAAGCGTATTCTGGCATCGCTTTGTTCTTGCCAAATACGTAATTAGGGAGCCAGTTTCAGTTTCAATCCATAGCAAACATGGTAAAGTAAAATAGTACTTGCTAACAATAAACTATTCATGTAGTTGTTCACCAGAAAATGCAATGTTTCTATTAACTCTATCACGTTTCTGTTATTTAGAATCACATATTTTAACTTACACTATACTTATACTATGCGCTCAATGATATTACCTTAAAGCTTACTAAACACCATATAATAGGAATCTTAAAACAAGAAGGGCAATACTGATTAGCCAATCCAAGACCTGGAGCTATCATTTTAGTTAAATGACATAATAATAGTAAATTACATGTATGAAAATGTACTATTACATTAAGATAACCGTTAAGATTATTCTAAAGTGAGTTCTTCGTACATACAAGATTAGATTTTGGAGTTAAGACATTTATTAATATAATTTTAAATCTGAAAACTCTTTAAGCTTATTAAGCATGGTATAATTAAGTTCATACGTTACGTAATCAATTACTGTAAATAATTCAAAACTACCTACCCTAGTAAAAACTTGATTAATAAACAAATAATTACAAAACTCACGTAAAATTTATATACAAAGAATTCAAAATATATTGAAAATACATATTTTACAAAACATTGTCATATTTTTATAGCATAATGTTCTTAAAGAAATAAGGAAAGTTAAGTGTTTTATTCCTTCTCATATCTATCTGAATGATTGATGTAATTTGTTTTTGTCAAGTCTACAAAATACATTTGATTAAACATACTCTTACGACCGGATATTTATATACCAGCCGATAATCGCTTCAAGCAGATGACACCGACCATTTAATGGCTCAACATCCCACCCATTGTGAGGTAAAGGTGGTCATTGTAGGCAGGCAGGACATTTTGTCCTCTTGTGTCCCGGCTCGTTAGCTTTAATGGGAATGGGTACGCCATAGCAACGGCTAACGACACTCGTATGTTATCGCTTACTTTTTTTTTACCAAACAATATACAGAAGGTACTTATACGCTACGAAAATACATACATTCAATAAGAATGAATAAAAGGACAACCTGAATCTTAACAACGATATATGTTTCTGTTAAATATAAAAATAAAACAATATAAAATCGTAATAGGGAAAATAAAAACTAAGTAATGTAGAAATGTGTTTCTGTTTTTATATTTGAAAACAATGAAAATGTACTTCTTCGCATTTTTTGCAAAGCAAGATGGTTTTAGACAGGTACAGAAGATATAGATCGAACATATGCAGAAAAACTGTATATCAGATAAAATAGACAAAGGTTTCACGTGGTTTCTCAATTAAAGCAGATTAAAAGAGTACGAAAAGTGCTTCTGTAAAATTGACCTTGAATGACCCTTTGAGTATTCCGTACACTTTAAAGTACTCCCGACTGTCTAAGTTCACTACGCTCTAGATTAGCTTAATCCTACCTGTTAACCCGAGTTTATGTAACACACATCCGCGATGTTCAGCTAACAGATAGAGCCAGAAGTTCTCAAACTTATTCGACCCACTGCGGCACTTACGAATAAAAAGTTTTCTAGCGTACTCCAATTTCGAGCAGTTTAACCAAAAATGGTTAAAACTTGATTGATACAAATACGGCACGCGGCGTGACGTGGCAGACGACCTAAGATAATAGATACCTACTTCATTTTATTTTAGTTACTGAAGTACCGATGATTATAATTCCATAGAGCTGCCGAATTTTAAAGATTTTGCGTCATTTTTTAATCTGCCAGCGCCTTTGTGAACCGCCTTAATTTTCTATGAGGCTTCTTGTTCCTAGCTCGGGAACCTTCAGCGTGAGTAAAGAGGCGTTATCGGCCCTTTGAGAAAGATAGTACAAACTTGTGAAATATTTTATCTTCTGCAATAATTTTTCCTACTATATCGCAATATTTTTGAATTAATTATATCTTCATTACTTTATGTAAAAAAAACCTTACGAATCATTTTTAAACTACACATTTTATTATAGATGAAACTGAGAGTACTTGTTATGTAATTTATAATTACGATTTTAAGCATACAAGTAAAGAAAAGAAGGATTTTAATTTGTAATACAAAGTACAGGTACATCAGCTTGGAAACGTTTTTGCGTTTGCAGTAGTTTAATACACGAAGTGACTTGAACCGGAATAAACCAATTTACGACAGCATATTGCAAACGTACACTATACACTACCTACATGTATACTATACTTTACACTACTACAAACGCAAAAACGTCTCCAAGCTGGTTTGGCCGTATTTTAATAAATTGAAAAACTTGGTACATATATTTTAAGTTGCCCATTTAATCCAACCGTGTGTATTAATAACACTACCTAACTATTACATTATACACGCTAGCCAGTTAGCGTAGCTTAAGTTCGGATAACAAAACCAATTATTCTAGTTTAAGCGACCCGTTACGTTATTGCTTGGATTATTAGTAAATATAAAAGATGAAATATCATATAAGTTTCAAAATTACTTTACTATTTGCCTTACACTTATATTTTAATACTTTATTGAATAGCAATGCAGCTTATTATTTCTTTGCCCTTATATTTTGCGCATTTTTAATATTACTTATTGTGTTTTCCACATGTATAAATAAATATACTTTTATAGTTTGCGATATCTTGCTTCTCTTGCGCTGTAAAGTCCAAATGGCAAGCAACGGACATGTGACGTCATCTAGAAAACTTAGCAATGTTGTTGTAGTTGTCCAAACGTCAGCAGAAGTCGCTAAATACCGGCTTCAAAAAGACAAGTTCAGCTTATTTTTGAATACAATATTTAGCCAGTTCTGCTATCGATATCTCTTGCGAAATACGTAATTAAGGGGCAATGAAACTATAATTGTGCCTACGCAGCACTCGATACTACTAGTGGGTTTAATTAGCACTAACGCTCGTCTAGACCACCGGTGGAGATCATTTTGTTTAACTCGTAAGAATTAATGGCAGTCGTATACACCGAACGCGGAGCTCAAATTCATTATAGATTTTTGTCAATTATTATTTTTTTCTTTTTAACCCATCAGCTCTCTTCAATGGCGATTTAGCCAATTTCACGTACATTTCTATTAAGTAAGGGAGCCAAATTGTTAATAAAGAAAATTGCCTCTTAAACTTGCCTATGTATTAGTATAACTGTAAGCTTAACAATGTTCTTAAAGCAATATAGTACACTTTACGGTTGTATATGATAAAATATATTGTGGAAGTTTTCACGATTAATATAAGAAAAGATAAATCATTTTGTTGAAACTAATTGAAGTCATATAACGCAATTCAAACGCTAAGATTTTTTATCTCTAAGTTCAGCAAAATAAATGCACTTCAATCATATTGTAAATGAAGTACAACCCAAGAAGACGACTGCCTAAATATTAGGATCTAGGTAGGTACCTAGATATATCCTCATTAATCTTAAAACGCGACGCACTTAAACAAAGCACTGGGATTAATTTTTACCAGGTTTTTTTTTAAATAGTAGCACGGTAAAGTGACGGCACCATGTCTGATGATAATCACAGTAGAATCCAAAAACAAGATCGGCATCCATCGACGAACGCCGTTGTCACGCCGACTTGAAAACCTGACAATTGGATATACACTAACTGATCCCGAATCGCGACGAACCAAAAGAGAGTCTCTGTGGCGGCATTATCACCATGTGCATGATGGTTGCCACCTAGTAGAGATATGCCTAAACCAACCCACTTTATTACTGGATATAATACACTGACTGATCCTGGAATGCGACTCTCCTAAGCGAATTACTACCTGGTGTTTGATAGTCGCGATACAGTCAACAGCTGATGGATATTTCCTCGTTTATGTCGGTAGAGTTGTTTGTGTACGTGAGCAAAGTCTGTCACTGCCGTAAATGTATATTCACGTATATGATAGGTACATATAATATGAAAATAGGTGGAGTGGAATTGCGAACGACATCGGATGTTGTACTCGTAAACACGTTATCTCAGCAGTTAGGAGATACAACACCCGAACTGGCAACCATAAAAAAGAGCGAGAATGAATTCTAAAGCTTTTCTATAATATATTATTTTTAATATGTTAACTCTGTTAGCGTATTAAAGTGATTTAACGATATGATATGATGCGAAATATTCGCGCGGATCTGCTAGTTCATTATTATTACCACAGATTATTACTGTTAACATATGCATACAATATAAATTTACTATACATTTTATTAAATTTTAATATCTGCTTAAACATGTTGTTACGAAATTAAGGAAAAATATATTTTATATATAACTAACAAATAGCCTTGCAATCTAAAGCAAAACAGAAATATAATATTTTATCCATATAAAATACCTTTTGTTCGTCCCAATTTTCTTAGTAAGAACGTACAATTTCAGTTCTACAAATAAATATATAATAGTCATTCCATCTTTTAGACTTGACAAATATTTTTAGGTAACTAATAATGTTAGGTTCTAGAATAAACTTCCTAAGCACATTACCGATTTACCGGGTGATGAGTCCAAGAATCATGTTAGCAAGTTGTATTGTTGAAAGGGAACACAAATGAAAAATCTAGATTAAGTTGAACAGCGTCCCTATGATACACAAACAGCCAGTTTGAGCGGAAATGAATTAAACTGGCCTGTATAGGACATTTGCCTTTAGTAGTCATAGAACCAATGTTTAATTTTTCCATTTACTATGGTTTTAAACATATGTGGTTGATAATCTCAAATGAAAAGTGAAAATAATATTTTAGGGAATATGGAAGTGAAAATGAGTATCAAGATCTCCAGTAGGCTAATTATTTCATTACCAAAATAAGTCGTTCAAGTCCCAATTTAGACGCAAAAATAGACTAATTAACTGACACAATTTTATTTCACTTTCTGTTCAGTATTTTCAAAAAATTATTTGAGTTTTAGCGTAATTCGTCTTCCCCAATTTGCGTTAACCCTGAAATCTCAAAAAACGCTTAAGTAATACTGAGGAGCTTTAGAGGGGCTCTTGCTCCATCTTGTGGTGGTTTTTATTTTAGTTCCTAATCCTACGTTATTTGGCGCTGAATTATGTAATTTTGGTGGAATTTTACATGATGCAGTTTTGGTTATTGTGTACAAATGAAGTGAGGTATAAAATAATAATTAAAATCATACATTTTAAATTGCCAAAAAACTCCCTGGACGGTTTTAACAAGGGAATCGCCATCTTATTAAAGCTATGTTTGAAGATTACCTACAAGAATAATTAGAACAATTACATGACGTTTTCAGAATTGTAGATGCACAAAGTTCCCATTCAATAAAAAGAAGAAGAAGAAGTAATTATGAAGATACTGAACATAAAAATAAGTCCCCATTCCTTTAACCCGTATTCATTAACTATTATCTACAAGAATAAAGCCGTTAATAAAGAATCCATTAAGTTATAGAGCTATCTTTTAATCATCTTATCTAATAAAAAGAAAACTGTTTTCTTTTATGCGCATTAAACTTTTATAAGGTTCTTTCGACATTTAATCATTATTCTGGGTAATACTTATATTATGTACTTGGGCAATTATGTTGCGATGAAGGTGAAGGTTTGAATTTTTTTTGTAATTATATTTGTTTATTTCTATGTAATTTTGCTATCCAGTGTAACTGGTTATAAGCTTTTTTATTTTAAGAATGAGAACTATGATATATTGTATATTCATCCACTGCAAACGTCGTATACCAATTTATAAAAAAGTCTACAACTAGTACTAAATTTAGTAGTCTCTAAAAGGAATTTTCCGCATTAGATCCGCAAAATAATTTCAATATACGCCTTCTGGTAATTACATTATGTCTTACGACGATCACTAAAATACATAGATTGTCTACCAACAGTCTATAGATGTACAAGTTCGAGCGCGTCCGTCCGGTTTCCGACAACATTCGTTGGCGGGGTGGGGTACTACTGACAATAACGAGGGCGGGTACTGTAGCGGGGAAGGAAAACGCGTGCAATTGCGTGACGTAGACGCGCAGATATAGTACACTAAAGTAAGCAATATTTCATATAAAAGGCCTAAACTAAATCCAGGTAAACTTCTATGCACAATAGTCGTGAGTACGCAATTTATAACTAACTAGCAACCCGGCCCCGGCTTCGCACGGGTAGCAGAGCATAATATATGTTTACATTTAAGAGGAATAATTACGTAATGTACATTACGGTTTACACGGCTCACGCCAATAAAGCTCTCAGTCGGCAAGATTTTTTTCCGGTATCTTCAACAATCACCGTGATATCTCCGCCAATTTACAAAAAACCTTATTGAAGTATACACCTAAATCTTCTTCACGAATCACTCCGTTGATTGATGAAAATAGCATCAAAATTCAATCGGTAGTTTATCGCATTCAGACAGACAGACGTGGAAGGGCGACTCTATTTTATAATAAAGTAAGAAAAGTATGTTTTAAAGTTTGCCGCTTTAGAATTGATAGTTCATAACTACATGTACAGTACAACGAACATTTGGCAACTAAATTCTATAGGGTGTATTTGTCACACTTTATATTGGCAATTAAATTCTATAGGGTGTATTTGTCACACTTTATATTGGCAATTGCGCCTACATAGGCAGAAAGCCAAAATAAAAAAATAAAAATAATTATACCATGGATTAATGACGAAATATTATACTATACCTACTTCCTAGAAGTATGTTACTGCCTATATTACTGCTTTTGTAAGTTTTTATAAAAAAATATTTCTACTTGTTTTTAATTTTTAGTTTCAAAAGCGATTGTGAGTTAGTTAAGATGACTATGTATTTTTTTTAAATAAAAAAAACAGTTTTATATTCTAACATAATATATCATCGCGCCTGTATCCCCGAAGGGTTAGGCAGAGGTGTACTATAATACACACGCACAGTTCGCCGTATATGTTTTTAGGTCCCATGTAATAGGGGGCGAGACTATTGCCATTAATCGGGCACAAACCCAAACTCCGAGCTGCTACTGAATATTTCATAGAAAAACCCAATAACACTTTGCTCGACCTGGGAATCGAACCCAGGACCTCGATCATAGCAGTCGCGCTTACGACCTGAGGCTGACGACGATGAGGCTGATGTTTCCATTTCAAAACAGTCGAGATAAAGATATATACCGAAATTATTGTTGCAGCTTTATGTAAGCTTCTACTTTCGGTAGGTTTTAGATATTAATAAAAAGTATTGTTATACTCTAAAGGAATATTTTCATAAAAGCTTAAACCTTTGTTATCAATTGAGACATTGAAGTAAAAACTTGTGTAAGCTGAAGATCCCTGGGTCTCACAACTTTTCCCGGAGTTTTTTTTTCATCAGATAAGTTCTTTTATCAGAGATTAAACCGTTGGTTGAACTGAAAAAGACTCGTGCCCTTTCGTAGCCTATAAAGAAACTCGAATATTATTTGTTGTTTGGACGAAATTTCAAATTTTTTGTTAAGATCTTTTGCTATATCATTGTATGTTCTTAAAATAGATTCTTATTCAAACGTATCTTTTAATCTATATTAATATACCTTCGTAGTACATCGACCCTGAACCCTCTTCTCCAAGGAGCTCTGGAACCCCTTCTTACCGCAGGAACACAACACAAAGTTATTTTGGTGCGATCTTTTGTATTTCACTGTATTTGGCAGTCAGGCTGCCCCAAATAGAGAAAAATCTCCGAAGAAATCTCTCTGTGCCCTAACTCTCTTCGTTTCATTCCAGTCATAACTCACCTTATTATAGCGCGATAGCTTCTTAAGCTAATGTTCGCCTGGTTACTTAATTTACTCCGTTTCGCAAATCTTTAACAAACTTGAGAGTGAGTTCATCACTCTATACATTTTTTCTAAATTCAATAATTTGTTTTCTAAGTTGATACAATCGATACATAATATTTGACACTGATGTTTAATTATTTATAATCATTTCAGTCGAAAGATGTTCACTGATGGACATAGGCTTCCCCAAAGATAGTCGCAATAATCGGCCTTGCGCTGCTCGCATGTAGCGGATTCCCGCAAATTCCACCAGGTTGTCGGTCCACCTTGTGGCGGGTCTACCCACGCTTCGTCTTCCGGTACGAGATTATCACTCGAGAACTCTTTGGCCCCATCGACCATCCATTTTACGAACTACGCCCCGTCCACTGCCACTTAAGTCTAGCAGGTCTTAGGGCTATGTCGGTGACTTTGGTTCTTGTGCGAATCTTCTCATTTCGAAACATGCTCGCAACTTCATTGCCTTTTGAGTAAATTTCAACTTTCTTATGATGCCGATAGCTAGCAACCACATCTCAGCACTATATTATATCATCACTTAACATGCACTGGTCAAAGACCTCTGTTTTAAGACTCTGCGGTATCTTGAACCAGAAGGTGCTATGTAGCTTCTCAAATGTTGCCCAAATCTTTAAAGTATTTGTCACTTTTATTGATAAAATCTTAAAATGCTGGGGAATCGCTGAATACACTATGATGCATTTAATTTGAATTCAATATTGTGAGTACCAGGGAAAATTCAATACCTTTATTTACCCTAAACATTGAAATAGTCAGAATCTCTTAACTAAAATTCAATATGTAAAAACATAAAAAATACATTCTTGATAAAACTCAACATAAAAATTGTAATTAAAATAAACATGAACCACAGACACGTACAAAAACAATATACCACAAAACCGGGAGTGCCAAAATTTACACAGCGATTCGCATTTTAATTAGCGTTTCGTTGGATTTATGTAATTGTAAAGTTGAGTGCACAACGCGCGTTAAGTAGAACGTGCTCCAAATATCAGTACGAGCCCCTTGGGATAATGTGGCGTTAGTGGTTACGACATCATTCAAACGGCGTATAGAGTCGCATAATTTTGATATAAAACATAACTTGTATCTTAAAATGACACTCCGTACTTTATTAAATGCAAAATCTGAACATATTTCTTTAAGTTTTTTTTCGCTATATAAAGGCCACAATCTCACCTGGTTTGGTGACGATATGAGTAAAGATGGAAATACGCTAAGCCTAGAAAAGAGACTGGTTATTTCATACTAGCTGTTAGAATACATGAATGAAACTGGGCGATATATTTACAACTTGAAGGTAGTAGGCAAACAGGCGATCAACAGAATACGCTATACCACCATGCTAAAATTGCAAACAACATAAATGCAATAAAAAAACTATTAAAAAAATCGAGTTTCTTACTGGCTTTTCTCGAAGACTGAGACGTTTTCAGAACATGTAGTAATATATTGACATTTAAAAGTGCCTTCTTTTTGCCTAAATTGAATATATATTTTACATTTTGAACAGTTTAATTTAATTTAATTTTACATTTCATTACATAACATGCTTTTTTCAACGAATTTAACTTAATAACTTACAAAAAAACTATCAGAATTGCCATGTGTAAAGTACAATTGTTAAGCATAATCTATTTGCCAAACATATATAACGTTGAGAACCTCCTTTTTATCCGCGTTATCCCCGATATCTGTCAAGATCCACCTTTCTACTTCTATTTAATTGTCTCGTTCTGTAGCAAGCTCAGGTGTAAGACTATATGTTTCCATAATGGCTCTACTAACAAACTGATGATCAACACTTCTTTAAAGTTTCGAGAGTATGTTGACATAATATACAATAAATGAAGATATAATAAAACTTTCGAAGGCAGTACTCACTAAGCTTTTTGAAAGTCTCTGTCAATGTAGGATGAAGTCGTGAACCTATCCATCGACATAAAAAGGGTCCCTTTGAGTAATCTCTGATTTTATCGTACGTGCCGTCGAAGCGTTTTACTTGTCATCTTATTCTCACTCGAGTTTTTATGCTTTTCAAATAGGAAACGTCTTCGGTTTTTATGAATATTGTTTTACGCGTAACTGAACACTTTTATCAAGCCCTTAAGATGTGAAGGTTGGTCCGAAGCATCTCTCGACGTTATTAGCCAATAGCCAATGAAGTAAGTCGACGGAAATGTTTGAGAGCTTAAGCTGCTGCTACTTCGCTATCTTTCCTTATTGTAATTATATTAGCTATAAATAAAAAATTTCCGTTATATATGTAGAACGTAAATCCAAACCACTTTCCGGATTTGATGCTTAAAATGTTTTCTTCAACAAAGTTTTTTATTTCGTGTTAATAAGGTAAACTATTTTTCCCATGCTATTCAACTTCATGTTTACGGGAAACAGGATGGATTAAATGAATATACTTCGTTGAATACAATTGAATGAATTATTACGGAACGATACTTGGAGCAACATCATTTATCAAGTTTCTTCAAAATAATAATAAACTTCAAGTGCGTATTTGAAAGGGTCTTCAATTTTACTATAAAATTTTACGATATCATGAGCCAGCATTGTTTGGGGATCTAAATTAGTATCGGGAATCAACGCGAAACTGGGTCAAGGCTCGACGTTGGTTTAATACCCTGTCTGTCGTTGATATTTTATTTATGACTAAGTGAAATTAACTTAGTATCTATTATATGTTCAAGTGTGGATCACTATAATAAAATGAATAAATCCATATAATATTTGACAGACTTTACTACCAATAGAAAATCCCGTTTGATTTGATAAGATTCCCAAATAAAATCTGATATTTTGCATAAAGCAATATTATTTTTACATCCATGAGCATGCATATTACTTACTACAAATCCAATATAAAATCTATACGTATATTATAAAGAAATGAAATTTTTTATACTAATTATTGTAAGCTACATTATCTCTATATATATATATCTCTTCTTTATTTATATATATTATAATTAATTTTATTTTACACTCAACGAAATACTACCATAAATAAAATGGACGCTCAATATATAATTTAAGAATAAAGGTCATGACAAAAAGTGTTTCAATGGAATCTCTATTTCAGACCTACTTTGGGCTAAAGCTTTTGGACCGCAGATGACTAACTACTATCTACTAATTAGTAACTTTGTTCCATAGTTTCAATTATAAAAAATACCTTTTACCTAATAATAACATGACATTACTCAATATAGTAAACTTTTGACGCTAGTAGATATATTATTATCGTATTTTTAATCAAGGCAAAATATACAGAGAAAAATAATTCTGAGGCATAATGTATTATATTAAAGCGTTAGAAACATGATTACTGAATAAATTATATTTGAAAACACTAGCAGTATTCGTCTGGAATCCACTTAAATATTAATTCAATACTCGCTATATCGCTCAATATTTTAGATATAAAAGATAAAAATCGTACAAAGTATATTTGATAAACTTCTTTCAGAAGTAAACACTGCATACGTAAAGTATAATTTTGATATATTTTAATTATGTATACATATATTTATGTAAAGCCTTTGTGTCTTTAATAAAATTACATCTTCAATATACGTACGAATAAGAAAAACTCTATTGATGATAGTATTTATTAACTTTGGGCTAGTGGTTTTTCGAAGGGAACCATTTTATTTCAGTATTTAGTGTACTTCAATTTAGCGAAAGGTCTGTAACTAACAACGTAAATCCATTCACCGTTCTTCTGCAATGTCCAGTTTCCCGTTGGTAGTTTGGGTGAAAAGACTGTGATACAATTTAGAAAAATCCTCTGCACTTCAATGTTAGCGCGCGCGGCGCGAGGTCTCCTCTTTTTTGAGTTTAGCGGTCGAACACTCGCAAGTGTAATGTATTTTGAAAAATGGCCACTTTGACCATTCGACCAGTTTTAGTAAGGATTTGTTGGACAGCGACTCTGCAGTATAACTGCCCGTTCCGTAGCAGATGTACACGTCGTCAGTCATAAACCCCGCATAATTTGAAGTAGGGACTTAGCACTGAACAAACTCTTTGTACGGATTTACCATGACATATTTAATAACAATAATTTAAAAAAATGCTCATTGAAGTGAATATAATTGGATGAATATATAATACGCAGATATTTTAAGCTCCATTAAACTACGTATCTTTAAGATAACAAGATAACTTGAGACCCTTTATAATATGCTCTTAACGTAATTGAATATATCTTATGTATAAGTATTCATAAGGCCAAATGACCAATTGCGTGTTCTACGGGTCAGATTGTATTATTTGTGTTTATATTGGTTTAAATATAAATATAAATGATATAAATGATAAACTACGTACAAGCTATATTCATGTTTTTTTACTTCTTTTTATAGGCAATATTGCAACCTTTCTCATATAGATTACTTACAGACTAATACCATAGATTATATTTACTTTATTTATTATTACAAGAATGTTTGACTAAAACTACAAAAATGGCATATTATGTTCTTCTCGGTAGACCATTTAAATATCTAGCGATTTATGTTCTACACTCCTGATTCTATGAGAAAAAAGATCCCATTATAAGTAATGAAAGTTGAGAAACGATTTTCGACTCTCTATCATAAAAATTTAGTTAGTAATAATATAGTACCAGATACTTCAAAAAATTTATACACTTATAATTAATGTTGAATCGTTATTAATGAATTTCGTATATTTGTTTCAGGAGTGGACGATACGCACAAGTTTCTCGGAAACGAAACACACACAGACTATTTCAGATTGTTATTAAGGGATGGAAATTATCTTCTTGTAGGCGGCAGGTGAGTGTATTTACAATATTATGCCATAAATATTGATGCCGGCATGTCACAGCTCTACTGGGTATTACAAATTCAAATTGTTACTTCCCCGGAGAAAAAGCTAAGCATTAAAATACCTTGAAAATGTTAGAAACAATTTAGAAAAGATGTTTCTATTATCCTACTTCTATGTTAAAAAAGAATTTTTCTATATGAAATTTAATATAACTTTAACGTAACCTTCTATCGATACCCAATATGAATAACATCGTAACCTATTTAGCTATGGTTTTCAGAAGAGCCGTTTTACAAAAACGATCAACTTCATGTTTTTTTTTAAATCACGCTTCAAAAGTAAATAGGATGATACCTATTTTTAAAACTCTTTGAACTCAATATTTGTGAATTGTAATTATTTGATTAATAACAATCTTACTTACTATATGTACATGCAATATTATATTTATATTTAATTATCAATGATAATTTTAGTCAATTAGTCTCAGACATAAGAATGGCTGTTAAACTCAAATATACGGGTTTTTCCCGTTTGTGCTTAGCGTATTTCATTGTAATTATAGTTATGAGGTTATTCATATTAGGTATCGATTTGTGCCAAATAGCATGCATTCCAATAAACACGAATAACATTACATGTTATGAATTAATTTGGAAATGGTTTTAAACTTAGCATATATAATACTTTTTAAAACACCTTAAATTTTTTGGACTGTTTGGCCTGCATAACATTAATGAAGCGACGATGGTCCAGTGGCAGCAAACTCGGATGACGCATCAAATAACATGGGTTTGAATATTACAATGAGTCTGAACTTTCAATGAAGGAAAAGAGCGCAAAGCGCCTTTTGTGCTGATTTCATCACAATCGAGCAAAGCCTAACACGTTTTTAAGACATTTTATAAAGATCGCTTGGCTAGCTATTATTCTCACATTACTTATTTGACACTGGTAGAATTTTTATTTACGAGACACCATTAAAGCAAGTTGAAGTTACGTTGAAGGATTGCTATAAAACAACTATCCATGTGTTGGGAAAATTGTACATGAAATCTAGTTTATTTTTTCAACTTAGTGTGTTGTCATATTCGGCCGTATTGTCAGTAAACTGAA
This sequence comes from Saturnia japonica, assembly GCA_033032175.1. Taxonomy (NCBI): domain Eukaryota; kingdom Metazoa; phylum Arthropoda; class Insecta; order Lepidoptera; family Saturniidae; genus Saturnia; species Saturnia japonica. The sequence continues at coordinate 12,216,454 of CM065318.1, forward strand.
CTGCTGACAGAAGTGAAAACTTAGAATTTTGGAATAACCCTGGTCTTTTTTAATTTATAAATTAATTATAGTATGGAAACTTTTAAATTTATAATTTATAAATTGAAATTACTTTTAATCTTGTTTTTCACATCTATTGGTACCTACTCCGAGAAATAATTAAAATAGATATCAATTGAGTAGTCCACGCATGCGATATGCTGTCATGCTCTGTTATTCTGAAATAATGTTCCGTTTCACTTAAAGTTTGACTCTTTGTTTCGATCGCGATCGATCAAGAACGATTTTGTGAGTCCTTTAATTTTCATCGTACATTGCTTGTTTGTAAGAGCGTTAACTTTGGAACTTCCAATTATAAAGGTAATATATAATTTAACAATCAATTCAACACGTCATACTTATAGCTACAGATATACTGTTACATTTTGGTGTCGGTGTCGCAAGGGACGCGAACTCATAAGATTTACCCCATACAAAATCGCACAACGTGCCTGTAGAAGTTTTTACTTCAAAAACTAAAATTAGCTTAAAGAAACAACGAACGAAAACTCAAATACCTTTCGCATAAGCATTATTTGCTCATTTTATTTGATTCCCGCGAGGAAGTAAGTCAACAGTATCAGAAGCATGTGTCAACACTGTTAATACCACCAAAGTTCTGGTAAAACTCTCGTAGTTACACCTATTTCGTTTTAAAATACTTAAAATTATACATTCAAATAAGATACTTAGTTATTTGTTTTTCAAACTCGACTTCCATTCGCTGCAAAGTTGGGACACCCTTAACGACATAGACTGAGTCGGTAAGAACGTGCTGTATCTACCAGTAACCGCAGGATCTAACTTAGATGCACCTGTACTTGTCCCTTTTGCACTCGTTGAAATTGTATATTACTGTCTCGTTTGAATTTATAAAGATTTTGGCTTGTGTTTGGATGGAGGCAAGACAACTTAAAAACACCCCTCCCACCCGCCAGCCTACCGTCGATATTCTGTCGTGGATATTGTTGATAAAAATCTATCGACATCCAAATAAATGTTAAATTTATTTAAAAATTTGCCTACTTAATTAAAAACTTTATGACTATAATAATAATAGCAGCATGTTATTACTGAAACATATACTAGTAAATATTTATTCATTCATAGTAATTTCATCGACAACCACTTCAGATTGTCCTATACACAGTTTAAAAAATACTTTTACAATGAAATCATCATCTTCTTACCCCTTATCCTATTTAAGTAGAGTCGGCACAACATGTTTTCTTCTACCACTCTACTCTATCAAATATCATTTCAGTATTTACACCTTTTATACGCATATCATTATTCGCATAATCCACCTATACCTTCTTCGGTTTTCCTCTACTCCTATATCCATTCACTTTCATACTTAACATTCTTCTAGTTATATGACTTTCATCCCTCTTCAAGACATGCCCGTACCGGGCTATCTTATAACCTCTCAACGTTTCTGTGGCTGGTGCTATTTTAAGACTTCTTCTAATAAATTAATTCCTGATCTTATAAATTCTGGTTACTCCACTCATCCATCTTAACATTCGCATCTCTGCCACGTGTAATCTTCTTTCATTCAGTTCTTTCGTTGCTCAGCACTCAGGTCCATACGTTAAGACATGTCTTATAATGGTTTTATGTACTTTTCTCTTAAGCTTCAGGGGCATTCGAGGATCACAAGTTATCCCCGAGACCTATCGCCATTTCCGCCACCCAGCATTTATCCTATTCTTCACATCCTGGTCAATGTCACCGTTATTTTGGATTAATTTACCGAGGTACCGAAAATTGGAGCAGGCTGGTAGGGATACACCGTTTAAGGCTATATGAGAAAAACTGGATGGACCACCGAAGTCGCAGAACATTTACAATTTTTATATATTTTTACAATGAAAGTGGTTGACAATTAATTTAGTTATACATTATTGTACTTTGAAGATTGTACCTGGTATATAGCGTATGTACAAAATACAAAAAGAAGTCAGAATATTTTTTAGAGAGAAGAGAGAAAATGTCAAGCTAATATTTTATTTATTTTTTAATTTATTCCACCCAACTCAACGGCACGTCACCAACGCATCTGTAGTCTATCGTTGTTCTCACTTCCCGTACTTGCATACAGCTTGCTAGATTGCTTGATGTTCAATGTTACTGCTCCGCTCCTTAGGGTGGTAGCGTGAAGTTACATAGCCTATATAACTTTTCCAAATAAATACGCTATACAAGGCCAAAATATTTTCTCTAATCTGATTTATAGTTTCAAAGATTAGAGCGTGCAAAGAAATGAAACAATTGAAACAAAAAAAAAACAATCTGTTGAGCTTTATAATTATTATTAATATAGATTTAGAATTTAAATGTTATTAAGCTATACAGTTATTTAAGAAATTATCTCCACCATAATATATTGTTTTTCTTCAAATAACCTATGTGTTTTATTTTTATTAAAATTAAAAAAATAGACATGTCTCAAATGCAAGTTCATAGATCTAGTCATAACAAATAAACTAAGTAAAAAACTGATGTGCAGATACTTTAATTATATTTTTGGTATATATTAATTACATTGAAAAATGCACAAAAAATTATATTTCTAAGATTCAGAGAATTTTGTATTCAAAATTAACTGCTCAAATATTTCAATTATTTTATCGACATTGTTCCATCACTAGACACGCCTACAACACATCTGCTCGCTACCGCTATAACCGCAGACCGTTACTGACTCTATATTTAAAATTATCTTTATTTCTACATTTATATTGTATATTATTTTTATTATTTACATAAACATGAATATGAGTTGTTAATGAATATAAAAAATAGTAAGTAAGTTTATTTTAAATTGACCAATTTGCCAAATATATACAACTATTTTAGAGAAGTAAAGTTTGTTTGTTTGTAGAAAGTAATTTCAGTAACTACTGATCAAGTTCACTTGAACATTATTTAACTCACAGATTTTAAAAAAGACAGTTGGATCAAGTCAGAACACCAAAATGTCCCATAAGAGTATTCAATTGTGTCAATTTTGAAAAGATAATTATTTCATGCAATATCAGTACCCCTTGTGCTTTAATATTATTTTTAAAATATGCCGTCTTGTGTTATTACATTCTGAAAATTCTTCGCAAACACAAAAAAAGGAAGACGGAGTGTAGTTTCATTGTTAACAAAGAATATGTTGATAGTACATTCCGTGTTATTTTGTTATTGATAACAAAATTTTAAAGATGTTGCTGGGTTCTTCTTCTTCTTCCTAACTTGGCAACCGGTCTTCTTTAATGAAGACCATTATCGAGTGAATTATAGTGTCATGTGTTATGACGATTCAGTATCCTAACAAGATGGTGGCTCCCTTGTTAGAACTTTCTACGAAGATTTTGTGGGACTTCAGAATGAATACTTTTAGCTTATATTTATAATCCACTTCACATATGCACAAAAACCAAACTATATCACGCAAAACGCCAACAATATTACATAATATAGGGTCAAAAACCAAAGTTAATTAATTAAAAATAAAAACCACAACATGTCACTTCAAGATCCCGCCAAAAACTCCCATGTTGCTAGGTTACAATGATATATTTGCCTGGAAGTTATAGTAAAATATAATATGTATAAATAGCGTTCAAAGATCGTTTTATTTACAACCCGACTACTACAAAACCAAAAGGAGAGCAATATTTGTTACGTAATAGTTTGTTTCTCTGTTAACGATCTGCAAACACTGAATGAGATAGCGCTATGATTTCAAAGTAAAAATTATAGAGAATCCGAAGCAATTTAGTGTATCAAACAAAAATCTAAAATCCAAGTTGGCCGCCAAAAATTTTAAACTTCTACGACATCGGAGGAACTATTATAGATAGGTATGGTAAGTTAAAAAGTTAAGATGGTAGATATACGTTTAGTTGAAAATTGTTATTTAAATGTCCTTGGGGTCCTTTATTTCAAGTACAAAGCAGTTGTTTGTTGATGGATTAACGACTACACTATTAAAGTGGTAAAAAACGGTAAAACCAATTTTAACTGCCCTGGCAACATTATTCACACGATCGCACGTGTCGTTATCTGTTTGTCAAGAATACAAAGCTAAATGCATGTCTCACTTTGTTGTTCTGAAGGCTCCATCTTCCTTTTACCAAATCTGTGCTTTAACTAATAGGAAGTTTCATTATTCCTGTGTCATTTTATTCTTATGGAATTTTGTACCTAATTTAATTAACGCGAGAGAAGTCGCGGGTGGTTGTTGGTATCTAAATAAACGTAAATTATATACATAGTAATATACGAAATTACCACAAAAAATATAACGAATAATGGTACAGCTATTTGGAGAATTCATTATACTTAGGTACTTTTAGATTGTTATATAAAGATTGTACAGAAATAAATAGGTAAAACAAGTGACAGTTGCCAAAAATATAGTCCCAAAAAATGAGTCCACAAAAAAGTAGATATGTTGCAAATTGGACAATATTTTTTACAACATCTCGTTGAATATAGGAGAGTCGCATAATTTGAAATATTCATCCGTACCAGCAAAGTTTGCATTTCTTTCCAAATCAAATTTGCATGACAATGGTCACGTCGTGTCGTGGCCCGATGAAACTCTCATTGCGAGAAGTCCGCGGTACGAGATTTATTAAAGGGGGCAAAATGATTGTTATAAAACCGATGTTGGAACGATTGCACTAAATAGGGAACAAAGAACATGAGATTTTATTTGATTACTTATAACTTCTTTTAGCTATACTTCTTTTAGCGATTTAGTACAGATATTCAAATGCTACTTCAAGCTAGAGTCTATTGATGTATTAAAATAGTTTATGTAGATATCAAAAGGCTATGATAGGAGTTTCTGAAGAACTAAAGTCACTGATATAACTCTAAGTATAGCTAAACTTAAGTGGCAGTGGGCTGGGCACGTAGCTCGAAAAACGAATGCTGATCGGGCCGTAGTGTGTTCTCGAGTGGCGTACCACGTACCGGAAGACGCAATGTGGGCAGACCCGCCACAAAGTGGTCCGACGACCTGGTGAAGGTAGCGGGAACCCGTTGATACGGACAGCTCAGAGCCGGTCGTTTTGACGATCTTTGGGGTGTAATGTGAAGAGATATTGCCTATAAGGACGACCGGCAATGATTGCCGATTTTTACCGTATCACAAGGTTCATCAGGATGTTTTCCGTCACCGAAAGCTCAGGCTCATTGCAAGATTCGTCGTTAGTCGACGCAATCACTGAGCCATCGCCTCATCAAATCCACTTCGTTTAGTCCTAATACTTCCTACTTTTCGTTCATTTTAAAAGGTAATAATGAATTTGCAATCTTTTCATGTCATAAGTAAGAACTTTAAAAAAACATTGATATTATAAAATATATTTTCGTAAAACAGTAGGGAAATAAATGTTAATACTGGTTTAATCAGATAGGACATTTTGAAATCCCTTCATTAAATTTAGTAAATTTGCTCAAACTAGTAGTTTAGTTATCGTTTGTAGTTTCCGTTGCCGCTCTAATGTCACATACGATTGTGATAGCCGACAAAAACGTTCACACTATGTATAAACAAACATTAGTTCGAAGCCATGAAGCCAAACGCTCGAAAATAAGCGAAGCGTTTAATATTTTTTTGGTCATCTCTTATAATGTTTATTATCATGCTATATTAATTTTGCGATAAACAGAGATACTTTAGTGGGAGCTGTTTGTATCCCCTCCTTTCTTGTTTTGTGCTAAATGTGATAAGCAACGTTTTGCCTGAATAATACCTAGTATTTTTTTTTAATAGGATATAGTGTCGCTCTCAAATTCTCCTACTATGCTGGAGCATGTAGCAAGGATTATACTCTTAATGAGAGATTTTCAAGTTGTCTCTGATCAGATCCAAAATTGCATTCGATGAAAATTAAGATTTTTAGGGTTTTGTTCACTTCTTATGTTGAGAGATAATATCATTAATATTATGAGAACATAGCCTAAATAAACAGATTGGTATTTTAAAAGTGGAATTGTATGAGAAAAAGAGAAAAGTGTTGCAATATAGTCTTGAATTCGATTTATGTGAAAACAAAAATTGCATATTTACTTACTCTTTTAAATCTCTTGCTTGAGCGGGAATATGAAACCAGTTCATTTTTCAGAAATATGGTATTGTGTTATAATTACACCAACAATTTTGTTACTAATAAGTATACATACTTACAAAATAATGTATGTATTATTAAAAATTAAAAGAATTGGCTCATTTTTACAATAAATGATATGTACAACATTTAACAATGTTGTTAAAAGATATCACTTTGATCGCTTATTTCATAGCTCTACTGTAAATTTTATAAGTTCGCTTACCCTGCGAAAACGTTATTCGGGCCACGTCCCATGTAATGTTATTCCGCTATAGAGGGTGTGATCCTCTTTTGTGTGGCCTTTTAACGAAATTAACGTTGCTTCGTCCAGCAACCCGGCCGTGGCCGTTTGTACACGAGATGCTATTATATCGCGGCTTTAACATAACAAGTGTTTTGTTTACTCGTCCATTACGACTAGTCGACTACTTTCACCTTCTTAATTAGTTACTTCAGTTAATTATAAATTTGGTACTATTATGAATTTATTGTTTTAAACACAGATTTAAAGAAATGGTATATGGAACCTTCAGAGAAACAAATGTGGGACAGGCGTTTAGCTCTGTATCCTAGATAACCAGATACGGACACGTGCGATCATGTGAATAATGTTGCCAGGGCAGTTAAAATAAGTTTTACTGTTTTCTTTACCTCTTTAATAGTGTAGTCTTTAATACATCATAAAAAATGCTTTTGTACTTGAAATGAAGGGCTCTAAGGACATTTACAAATTTTCATCTTGTTTTTTTTTTCAACTTACCATGCCTATCCCTAAAGGTCCGATTATTATTTATCTCCGGTCCCGAAGTCGTAAGAGTTTGACATGTTTGGCAGACATCTTGGATTTTAGATTTTAGCTTGAGATACTAAATTGCGTAGGGTTCTCTATAATTTTTACTTTGAAACCATTTCACTATCTCTTTCAGATCGTTATCAAATATACAAACTATTATGAAACAAATATTGTCCTCCTTTTGGTTTTGTGGTAGTCTGATTGTAAATAAAACGAACATTCAACACTACATATAATATTTTACTATAACTTCCAGGAAAACATTTCATTGTAACCTAGCAACATTTTTGTAATTTTGTTTTCAAAAACAACGGGGACTGACATATCCTTTCAAAATTGACACAAACGAATACTAATATAGGACACTTTCGTATTCTGACCGGCTCCATCTGCCTTTTTCTTAAATGTGAAACGGTACTTATATGTATGGTGTATTTTTTTAAAACAATTTTTAAATTGTTGTCTGTCTGTTTGTATGTTCCGGCTAATCTCCGAGACGGTTGGACCGATTTTGAAGGGGCTTTCACTAGCAGATAGCTGATGGTAAAAGAATAACTAGGCTACTTTAATTTTCGGAATAAGAAAAAGAATTACGATTTCGCGCAAATAAAACAAACTAAAGTAGCAGCATCGCTTCATACGAAATTCTACGCGGACGAAGCCGCAGGCACAACTATTTATTTTTATATTTACGAAAAAATTAAATTATTTATATTTTGTTCGTCACAAATTGTAGTTTGAATTAAGTAAAAATTAAAATACTTTTGTAAGACCCAATATCGTTTATTACCATACTACAGCTCAGCATTCGTATACAATGTATATATACAAAAAAAATAAAACGGCCGTCCCAAGCATAACTACATAAATTGTACGTATATAAACGTTACATAGTATGCGTATGACATAAGAGTTTCCCTGTACATTATACAGTGAGGTAGCGAGGTCTCGCAAACAGCCTCCAATGGCCACTTCAAACCTTATCACGCACAGCCCCACTCTGCATAACACCCGCCCAAATGATGCTTGCTGATTTCGTCTTTAGGTAAGCTGATATTTTTTATGTTTCCATATTATTTTTTTGTGAAAAAATGCGCATATATTATAATACTCCTAGCTGGTATTCTGTACTTATAAGGTTAGTAAAAATATTTAAGTACGCTGTCTCACTTTCTATCGGATAGACCAAAGCTTTTGTAGGTAATAATTTTCATATATTATATTGAATTGAATTCATATTGTTATTTAGTACTATACCAGGCTATGCATTGCTGTGGCTCAGGCTGCTTTTTTCAAAAGTATATAAAACCAAGTGCGTATTCGAATGCAACATTTTGTCTAAATTTCAAAGCAATTGGTGAAGAACTTTCGGAGATTTAAGTTAGATTTGAAAAAAAAACGAACAACTATCTTTTTATTTATATCGATAAATTGAAGTGGTGAACTCATGCACTTCATAATTGATTAATACATTAATCGAAAAAACATTGTAATTTATTTATTTAATACTTAAGATCCTTATAAAAAGTCAAGAAGAAGAATCGGAATATTTAAGAGTGTTTTTAAAATATAAATAACTAAATTCGTTCGCGTTAATTATATTAGAATATAAAATGTAATAATAAAAAAACTAGCATATATCACTCCGAGATAAAGTTAAAGTTTCATTTCTAAAGTAGTTTCAGGGATCACTTTCTACGAACATACAAACTTTACAATAGTAGGTAGTATAGAAATTTAATTAGAAGATAAGTATTGTTAATTTGTGCCTCTAAAACGCATGTTTATAACATAGTAAATAGTATTTCTCTATGATTGTGATAAAGTATTTTCAACAAAAGAAACAGTAGTCTTTTTTTTTTATAAATTTAATTAAATATTGTAATTACCATTGTTACCATATCTGTGATATTTTATTATGTCAATTGAAAAATACGTGTTCCTGAAAATATTTTAAATCAAACCTACCATCATTTTACAATTTTAAAACTCACAATAACATCGGATAAAATTCCCGAATAAATAAATATGCCCTTAATTAATCATATTCATACGGGCTTCGGTTGGCTAAATCAATTTTGGATATGAAAATATATTTCTACCAACGGTAAATAAATCCACAAACGCTTTTTGTGTTCCGCATACGTTGCCGCTTACATATCTTTACCAAAATTGCTTATCATGTTTGTACACACTTTCAATTAGGGATCCAGTTCAATTACCCTTTTTTTATTTAGGTACGTTTTGTATTTTGTCGAGTCAATTTACTGTACAAACGGCAATTAAGGTCGACCTCGTCATTTATCATAACCGTGAACTTTATGTTTAACTTTATATTATGTCGCGGTGACCGATATTTATACAACTGGAATGCCGCTCTAATGTACCCTATATATACTATATGTCGACATAAGACAATAATTTTTGAAGTTGTACTTTTTTACTATTTAATTCTTTATTAAACATTAGTGTACAATTAAAGGACTTACTTCCAAAAAGCGATTTCATTCGGTCTTCCAGTGGTGCAGAGCACGGTATATGTAAGGTGTGAATAATGTTTATAGCAAAAAAAACATGTAGATTGTAGATATTCAACTGCTCCAAGTAGAACCTACTTAGCGAATGCTTGAAGGAATCTCGAGAGTTGGCTAATTGGATGTTGATAGGAAGCGAATTCCACAGTTGTGCTGAGTCCAGAAAATTAGTATGGTGGCATGGTATACTGGGATTTAAAGAATCGGAAAATCTTAGTGGTCTATTCCGCGAGAGATTGACATACTTTTTTTTAATTTCATATTTAGGATTATCAGGTATGGAGAATGCTCGTAGAAATGTTTAATAAGTGACGTTATTAATTGTAAAAATATAAGTATATATATATATATATATATTCCTTTTGAGTCATGAGTGGGTCATCGTAGCAAATAAATTCGTTCCGAGAAGAAAAAATCATTGAAGAAAAATGATACTCGGACGTTAGATCGCAAACCAGAGAACTAAACGGTATATTTAACAAAGCAATAAAACGTTTACAAAAATAACAGGTAGCTACAAAACCGGCCAAGTATTCGGATACTCGTTGCCAATTGACCAGCACAAGACTGCTATATCCGTGACATTAATGAATGTTCTGTAATTGTACTCAATAATTTGGATGGTGGAACTTATAAATGTTGTAAGCATGACAGAACGTACATTAACAATGACGATCGTGTGTGTAAGTAGATGCGATGAGAAGAAATCAAATGAAATTTGCAAGTTAGAGCCCAACGACACTAAGTACCTTCATTTTTAAACACTGTAAGTGTTCGGCATTATGTAAGTTAAATAAATCAATTCTAAAGCTTTTATCGTCAATGTTAGTACCAATAGAAGGTACATAATTATTAACTATTAGGACTTACCTTCTTGCCACTTCTCAGGAATTTTAAACCATAGGGGATGAATTTTCAAAAATCCTTTCTTAGCATTTTTCTTGAAAGTGCCTGTTACAGTATACTTGTTTCTAATACTTTATAAGTAAATTATAACATTACGTTAGCGGATCTGCCGATGAAAGCTAATTTTGAAATAAAACAGCCTGATGTATTATAAAATAATACTGACCATAAAAATATGAATGAAGTATCAGAACATAAAAATAATTTCCTGTTGTCATCACGTACGGTAGGTCACATCCAGCCTTCCATTATGCGAACGGGGAAAAGTAAATGGCAAACAAGAGGTCGGTCGTGGCAAAAAAGGAATTAAGGTAATCATCACATCCATCACTTGCGAGCTACACCCTGAAGTGTTCCCGCGGGAACCTGCCGAGGATGAGCTTCAAGCTCTGATTGTGACGTATTCGCTCGGCCTTCGTGAACGACAGCTCTGACTGTCGATGGATGTAAGGGTGCCCCAGTTTTATTGATAACATTTAGAAAAACTAAGAAGTTATTTTATTCTTTGTTTTTTAAATAGCTTGATAAAGCATTTAATTTCAAGCTTAATTTTGATGTTGAATAACGATCAGTCGAACAGAGTATTACAGTACCACCTTAAAAATTGAATGGAATGTAGCTACTTAGCAACAGATATCTAAATTAATGATGGTATTCACTTCCAAGTGAATGTTAGAAAATGCTCAATCACTGCAATTACATACATACATATCATCACACCTGTATACCCGAAGGGTTAGGCAGAGGTGTAGTAATGTACACCCATAGTTGGCCGTGTATGTTTTTTAGGTCCAATGTAATAGGGGGCGAGCTGCAATTGTTGAAAATATACATGTATACTGCTATTCTCCTCAATATTAAAAGAAAATTAATACCAGATAATAATCTATACAATTAATAAAATTTAAGTGTCTGTTTGATATGTTAAAATAACTGCATATTAAAGTACACATTATGATACCTATAACAAAAAAACAAATTTTAGTATTGTTGTCTGTCTGTCTTTCTCTTTGTTCCGGGTTATTTCTGAAACGGTTGTGCCTATTTCTACGGAACTAACTATGGCAGATAGCTGATGTTATAAGAAGTTACTTAAAAAAAAAGAAAAAAAAAAAGCTACTTTTATTTTAGATAAATAATTAGAGTTCCGCGCAAATTCGGGCGCTTAAATGGCTTACGCTAAGTTAACCATAACAGATATGTACTACATAATTGTAGACATTAAAAAGACCTACAAAAAAGTCAGCAAGGGCCATTATGTCTATCTTCTAAGGATCACTTACAATAAGCATTTTTATTTTTAAAATAACCGGAAGCGGGGGTAGTAAGATTCGCGCGTGTTGCCCGATCGACGGCATTCTCTAGTCCACGCAAACGTAGCCGCGGGCACAGGTAAGTAATGCATAAAGTTTGATGATTTAATGATAATGCTAGAGATGTAGCATTATCATGAGTTACAAATAAGTTTATAAGATGATAAGTCAATATACTACACAAAGTATACCACTATTCCTTAAGTGTAATGTAAGATATTGTAGATAGTAACGTATTATACATTTGCAAAATTAGTATCTATTGTACAAATATTGTCGGAAGAGGGCGACAGCTCCCAATGGGGCTTGTACCCTTCAATTAGAATTAACAGAACAAGAGGGAGTATGGAAACTCCTACTTAGCACACAAAATGACAGTAGTCAATAACATTCAAGCCGTCGTCTCTTTCATATGGGTTCTGAATACCTTCACCAATTGAAAGCTAATTTAGTTACAATCAAATGAATTAAGAGTTTGTTATAAAACTGACCAAAATAGCTTATAGCTAGAATACGTCAAACTATGAATTGTTGGTAAGATCCTTTTTGAAAAGAAGCACAACGCCATCTGTTGGTGAGCGGATGGAAATGCCATTGAAGATGATGCTCATTTTGAATATTATTTCTTTTAAAATTAATAATTTTACTTCTTGAAGTGAAAAGTTCTTTAGCATCGTTGTGATTTAAAAGTCGATGAAACGAAAAAGCGAAGCGACAGTATAAATATTTCCACGCAATAATGAATTTTATTACCTCACCAAAAAGATCGAAACAAAAACTTTTAAGACAGCACTTATGAAATTCAGTTACTGATTTATATTGTGTTAGGTTACCATGGATATTTCAAATTCAATTTTATTACCTCACCAAAAAGGCACGAAACAAAAACTTTTTGGACAACATTCTGTTACTGATTGATATTGTGTTAGGTTACCATGGATATTTGAAATGTACATTAATTGAAAATGATATTGTGAATAATGATTGTGAGTAATTGTATGTACATTTTCATAAACTTTAAATTAGTGTGTATGAGAATCATTTTCTGAATTTAAAAGACATAGATATGAAGGTTTCACTTCTACCATGTGTGAATTGCACACATAATTTTTTTTCATAAAGTCCTTTGATTTTTCTTTTTGATGTCAAATTTCATATTTCTGAGTCCTCTAGAAGTGGTCTAAGTTAATGTTGAGTGAGTAAGTCAGTGATAAAAATGCTAAATTTTAGATTTTAATAATTCAAAAATTATAATAGTTTTATTCGTGAAATTTGGTGTTCTAGATGTTCAAGGGAGGTTTATTAATTATACAAAATTTCAAGTGTGTAGGTCAAAATAGTTTTTGACTTATGGAGGAGTAGAAAGTAGCTCAAAATAGTTCCTTTAAACATATATAGGTCACACTGGCCGGTATGTCGCTCTTTTTTTCCGAACTTGGCTAACACACTACCGTGTGTCTAGATTTATTTTGAATAAAAAATAACCTATATCACTCTGGGATAATGTATCTTTCTTTATGTGAATTTTTTGAATGTGATCAATAGTTCCGGAGATTACGTACTACAAACATACAAACTTGTACCTCTTTATGATAGTAGTATATATATATATATATATATAGAAAAATAGATCAAACATAGCGTTCACCCTCTATTCAGGTCGACAACACCACTCACCACCGTCCGTATATTTAAGTCCTTTTACCACAATACATTTCAACGAGTTAGTCAACACACTTAACAATATTGACTAGACATTTCATTTTTTAAGTCTACCAATCATTTCTAGTTATTATACAATGGATATTTATATTGTGACTACGCCATAATTATAACATTATTTATATGCAGATTTCATAATATTAAAATTTTCTTTATAATCATTTTAGCTGGCCCCTTTCACTCAGACATTGTTTTGCCCTTTACAATAATAGTCAATTCACACATCGACAAATCATTAGTTGTTCCGAATCATGATTTGATACAATTTGTTTTTATTTTCTTCTCTTCTTCCTAACTTGGCAACTACACATATCATCCTATTGCCGTATTCACACGCTCAGGAATCGTTAAAAAGCACAAATATGTCCAATTGTATCGTACCTCCATCGCAAATAATAACGAAACGTCAGTGACGGTTGTATGTGTGACCATGCTGTAAGTTGATGACAGCGCCACTTATCGCTTTCAGAGATAGCTTTAAACCTTCTACATGAAAAACACTTAGATGTACTTAACTTTTATGGTGATCAGTTAAACAGTGTTGGAATTAATCTCATGTATACCAACATCTATTTTCAAATATTTATATGCTAACAACTGCTTTTGATATTTAATTTAACTCATACAAATTTTTATTGAAGTATAAACTCCTTCAGTACCGTTGTGATTTAAAACGCGATGAAACGAAAAACTGACACAAAAAAGAGATAAACACATACATCTATAGAATTTAGCCTACGACAGAATGAGATGGAACACGTTATACAGTGTTTCCTATTATCTCTATCTCCTCATTGTGCAAGATTGTGTGTGCCTGCGTATTACGAATCACTTTACCAATATAATAAATAATTAAAACTACTTAACAATAATATCCTAGACAGGTTTACTTAGGTAAAATTAACGCTAAACGGGAAGAAGAGATAATAGCGAGGTTGAGTGTTTGGATAGTTTGCTTGGGAACCCTGAAAATCCACCAATAAATAAACCTTTTGTTCAACGTATTCTGTGTACAAGTGAGCAAGCAAAACAACCATATTATTTCGTCCATACGTTTTCCCCGGCGTTCTTTTGATTAAACAATACCGGAGTTGTAGACGCAATTTGAGGCGTTCCCAAGGAAACTTCGTTCTGAGTACCTATTTGTTGTGGCCTAAACAAATAAAGTAGTTTAGGGGGAAAACAGATCAGTTAAGTTGTTAAGTGTGTGAGGACGGCACCTCACTCTGCCAGGATTTGTTACAAATTGCTGAGGTTGCTGTTTACTTTGAGCACTCTTCGTATCTTTCAATGAAATTAATAAAACAATTATAAACGTAGATTTCGGTTCCACTACTGTTATAAAACAGTATTAATCGTTTAGTAAACAGAATTCGTCTTGAAATTGGAGTTCCTTACCTCGCGTTTAGCGGAAGGGAGCAGCTCCACGGGAAGAAGTTTCCGATCGCGATCACCGACCAAGAATAAAAAGACACAAACACATACATCAATAGGATTTACCTTGCGATAGAATGAAATGGAATAAACATGGTTAATGAAAGTCCTGATTTTCAATACCATACTCGTCGTCGAAGTGGCCTAGCTGTGTGTTGACCAGACTTGTGCGCACTGTTGTTTTATTTTTACATATATTTTATTACTTTTGAAAGTATTATTGATAATTTTTATACTCTGTCAATTGCGAAATGACAGTTACTTCTTGTGTATAAAATTTCATAAGAATCGGTACAGAATTAATAAATTATTAGGTATTATTTTATTGTTTTTTTTATGACCTCAACTTTATTATTAGCAATTCTTATAGCATTTCAATTCTGAAATAACATATACTTCCCGTACCTATATAAAATTTCGATCATTCCGTTTTTGAGTTAAATACAGACAGACAAACAAAAAAATCAGATTTGTTACTTTTATTACCATATTATATGGCTTAAATAAATATACCTCAATATAAGATGTTACATCAAGCCTCAAGAAGTTATATCAAGAAGTATGAACTCTTACATTTCATTAGGTATTATGAGTTTAAGAAATAAGCGATTTAGATAAATTATAATTATATAATATAGCACTCGCCTGTTACAAGACTATCACAAAATTTAACACTATAAATATTTACATATAAATGTACCCTTAATACTAATCTATGCCAGATTAAACACTGACGAGACTCAAACGAAATTAGAGATTATTTCTCTCACCTCGTCACGTTGGGGTAATCCGATAAGTGATTGACATGTTTATCGTTAAATATTTAACCGCCTGTGTGCGACGAGGCAACCACGACACCGGCGAAGTAATTTTAACTGAGTTTTTATTCAATGAAATTTATTAGATTTTTAACGAGAGATTAACTATTTTATTGCAGTATTATTTTTATCTTCGCCGTACTGTCAAAATCTGTAATCGTTTCCCGGTCTACGTACTCCTTAACGATATGGGGTCCTTCAAACGAGCTGTGAGGAAGCGTTTCTGCAGGGCGTCGTGACGGCCACGAATGCCGATGGAATTTGACACCGGCGTGGCGGTCACCGTTGTTTCTGGACTGTGACGTACTTTCCATCAGATACTTTTCAGTCATTTGGCCGAGCTACCATGAAAACATAGAGTTTGAAGTCAAATAATTCAAATGAGTTTTAAATGTACTGTTTTGAATCACAAATTGAATTGATTTTTCTTAGTATTCAAAATACTCAATATACATTGAACAGGATTCGAACATGGCATGTGTTAATTAAAATAAGTAGTTTTACTGACGCTATAACGTTATACATTTTATTTTTGCTCTGACACATTTGATGAAACATTACATCAGTTATTCTGTCACAAAAATGAATTATTCCATTTCGACAAATTTCGTCGTAGCTTAAAAGCAACCCTTCCCATTTATTTACTTCCGTCATAAATCACGCTAACGTCAGAGCGAGACAACAATAGAGGTTCAGTGCGGTCGACATTTTCAACACAGAACGCTTTTAATTAAAATGTTAAGAATTTGTATGCGGGTGCCTGACAAACACCCAAGTTAATGAGACCCTCATTCCTGAACTTAAACCAACGAAAATCAAGATCTGTTGAGGATCTTCTACTCTGGACATACTGTTTTAGGTAAGCAGATATCATATAAGTTTTACACATCATAACTTAATTTATTTTGAATCTTTATTAGCTGCTGATTTTACAGGCTTTTGTGTTGTTACGCATAAGGAACTCCTAGCATTAATAGATTGATAACTACTATACAGTAAAATACTGAAGCAATGAGCCTCTATTTAAAAACTTGTCCAAAAACACAATTGATATCAAAGTGTGAGGTGTCAGCTGATTGACAGATGTGCAACATCTAAAAAATATATTTTTATAAAATTATTTACAAAAGCAATATGTTTTAATTATTTTACTATAAAGTCCAAATTTCATTTTACAGTAATGTTAAACACAATTAAACTCTTTAGTGTGTACGAATAACTTATAAAATTTGCATAAGGGACCACGCTGATGCACTAACACACACGTAAAGTAGTGAATTTGTGGTTTAGAGAGTTAAGCGTTCAAAACACATGTTGAGAGAAGAGCAATGAGTCGGAAAGAGTCGACTAGACACGACGCTAGCCAAATGGCACGTAGCGACGTCACAACATAATTCTTTCACTCCTGTCCAAACGCACCATTAGATGGTTCACATCAAAAACGTCTGGGGGCACCGAAAAGTTGAAAAGAGCTCTTCAATCAAGATATATGGTATATCATCATTTAGTTATTGCGTATTTGGAATATGAGTGATTTTATGATGATGATTTTATATTGAGGCCTCACCCAGTTAACTCCACGGTTGATGATACCTGAGTACATCTGGTGCACCCTGACAGTTAGTCTCAATTCCTATACCACTAACTGACGATTTCGCCACGGCTCAAGCTTTTTCTATTTAAAACACAGTATGTTCCGACACGAGAGTAGAAAAAGTACCTATCTTTGTCTCTAAACAAATCATATGAACAGTTAAAATACATTTCACAATAGTTTCCAATAAAACTTACTCACAAACACCGCGAGACCCGCTATTCCTCGAAACGGTCGCGGCAAACTAACATCACGCGTTCGACGTAACAAAACTTTTGTTGAAAAACAATTGTAATAAATCTCGTAACGTGTGAAGCATAATTTTGAGTCAAATATGTTTTACGTAACGATTCTTGAGGGAGGAAAGCTACTAAATAAAAATACATATATTACAAGTTATCACTCTTATAATGTATATTGCTATTTATAAAACAACAATGTATTCTCGAGTGTAACAAAGCTCTCAATTTTGTTTTTTTTTTATTTTGTTAGTTAGTAGTTTACATTAGAGTAACGTTTTCATCACGCGATTGTGTCCGAGGTAAAAGAAGAACGAACAAATACAAAAAATCACAAACTTCTAAATTTATCTACATCATTTTTGACTTCAGTCACGGTCTATATGAATTTTCTCAGTCCTTTTAGCATCCCACTCTTGTACACTGAGAAGAGTACGGAGTGGAATATTTGCAGATGATCTTTCCAGAATAAAAGGAACATACTTCACAGTGCATCAAAGAATTATGAAATGAGAGAATGAAATACTTTTACCATAAATTCTCCACAAACTAAAAACTTTGCCTCAGTTTTCAATTATTAGCTAATTATTTTTTCCCACGTTTTCCCTATTTAATACTATAACAATTTTAAATTATTGTCTGAGTACTAACATTTAGATGAAGTTCTGCGTTTAATTGGTCCCGTAACTTTCGATAGGTATAGAGCAACAAAAGGGAGTAAACGACTTTCACTCTGTAATACAAACGATGAATGATGTTGAAAAACAATTGCGATAAATCTCGTAACATGTGAAACGCAATTTCTCAGCGGGAGGCCGATGTGTGCCGGAACTTTCGCAATATTGTCAGCACTACCACAGCTTCGGAGACGACAGACGACTGGCGTCACGCCCGCGCCCGTCCACGTCGCCTGCATTGAATAAAAACACACTTTTAAGACGTATCCACATGATTCAATTTAAATATAATAAAGATATAGTTAAATTATTTTTTATTAGTTTATTTACTGTAGGTATATACCACCGGATAATTGTAAGAACCGTTAGCTGATAAACAATATAGCGAGATGGTAAACTGTCCATAGCAATCTATAAATTTCCGTTCTCAACGAACGAACACTAAAGTTTACAATGTAATGCTTTAATTTTTGTAGGTTGCATACTAGATTGTTTAGGTTAGGTTGAATTTGCCATCAAAATGCACGAGCCCAGCGAGCAAAGCAAATTTACTATTGTAAATTCACCTTTCGCGAGTCCTGGATAAAGATTTTGCTTATTTAATTAATATAGACTCAAAAATTCAAAATTGATTGATGTCTATTTACATTTTGTCGGCAGTTTACAATTTCACTAGATTGATTATAGACTAACGGATTGTATAATTATCAGGTGACATACACGTACTTTTCCTTTTTTGCTTTTCAAGTATGACTAGTGGTCATTCTGGATCAGTTAACTGTTACATGCCATAAAAAGAATACAATAATATATTGTTGATATAAAGTATAAAATAATACTGGGATTACTCAGTTGATTATTTTTATGTATTTGTCTAAGAACTAGATAATAAAAAATATTATACTTAAAATAATATGACACAGCTATAAAACATTGTAAAAAACTTGTTCAGTGTAAGCATGCCTTTAGTTCTACTAGAGATCTCATATTCCTAGATCCACACGAGTACCCATTTGACAGTCAAATTGTGATGACAGACAGACATGGCAAGCTACTGAAGCTGAATTAAAGTTTCCTTTTATAAAACATGCTTCGAAATAATGCATAAAAATAAACTTTTTTTCACAAAGACAAAACTCACTCCAAAATATTCTGAAAAAATGCACTAAAAAATAAAAATAATTACTTTATTAATTTACTTAAAATATCCTTTTTTTAATTCAATTTGTTATTCCTACGAACTATTCGTCTGCCACATTATTTATTAGGACAATAATATACAATTATTCTTATCTTTGAAGTCGGTACCAGGCAGGTTTTTAAGAAA
Organism: Saturnia japonica; assembly: GCA_033032175.1. NCBI lineage: Eukaryota > Metazoa > Arthropoda > Insecta > Lepidoptera > Saturniidae > Saturnia > Saturnia japonica. The sequence goes on from CM065318.1 coordinate 12,235,969, forward strand.
TTTTAGGAAACTTGAAAATTGCAACTAAGCATGTATTTAATAGTTGTATTCGATATATCAATTTTCAGTGCTCTTGTATGCTATATCACCTATACATATATATAATACATATATATATATATATATATATATATATATATTATATATATATACCTATAGGTAACCTGTATTCTCTAATAGTATTCGATTGTGGTTGCTTGATGCTTAGAATCGCCTTAAGGATTTAGATTGGTTTTACACGAAATCTGTGTTCTTCAATGTATTTTCGGGTTGTTGCTTTAATCCCCTACTTTTTTTTTTGTTGTAAATATGCAAGTTAATTTGTAATTAATGTGTCGCTTTAAGCAGTTGTGTTTATTTGCAAATTGGATTAATTGGGTATTGCTACATTATCGAGACTTTAAATATATTTTCTCAATTTTAGGAAGTTTTTAAAAAAAATTTAAAAACTTGGTTGGCACCGACTAAAAATTAATAACCCATTACACAAACGGTAGAACATGCAAAAGGAGGCAAAGGAGGAACATTCCACATTCATGCTGTTTGTTGTTAAAGAGTTCCGTTGTGACTTCGCAGTTCAAGTTAGTAGAGAACGTCCTTAGTTAGGTACACCTAGTCTTGCATTATGATAAATCTACCAATATATCAATCACTATACATTTCCCATTCGATTTTGAAGAGTTTTTAGGTGTATCTTCGAAATCCAAAGTCCAATGCCAATGAAATCAAAATAGGACCCACCTGGAAATATCCCCTTTCCAACAAAAAAATAATATTCTAAATCTGTTTATAAATGACGGAGTTATGTGGTAACAAACATTAAAAAAATGCAACCGAATTGATAACCTCCTCCTTTTTTTGAAGTATGTTAATAATGTCAATCAAATTTTTTTCACTGCAGCTCCGTGTACTTTCATATTTTGAGTAATGTAAATTTGTTCTTATTAAGGTCCGATTTTTCAATGAAAATTAACTTTATTGGAGAAATAATTTTTTTTTAAATTAGGTTTTTCATAATTTATCCATTAAAACGTCAAAATTATACTTATCAAATAAAGTTATTAAACAATTGAAAAATCGGCCCTAAGTCCAATTACCTCAGCAACATTAGTTTGTACGACGTTCATTTAACGCATTTAGATCAAGAAATATCTATTTAATCTTATTTACGAATCAATTAATATTTTACTTTTAGAATCATGTAATGTACTTACTAATTATTATTAAAAATGTACAATTGTATAAATTATTATTTAAACACATCGTTCACTATTTTCTTTAACCTTTTGCCTTTGCCTTCTCTTGTTTCTTTTACTTTGAGCGGTCTTGTGTCTTATTCAAAGGGGGCAGCTACATTTGTTATTTCTAATTCACCCGTCTGCTGCTTTCTGCGGCCCTTTTCCTCTTCTAGTCTATTCTTATGGTTCATTCGATTACTATATTGTTAGGTATTTTAGGTGTTCATGGCTACCCTAGTCGGGAAGTTGGGTGTTAGAGCATGCATATATTCCTTCATAACTTTTCCTACCTAGGCCACTATTAGCGCCATCTACAAAAAAAAACCAAAAACTCACATGCGACGAGTGACAGTTGAAAAAACAGGAAAAGAAAAAACGTGTCGCCTAACAGAGTGCATAAAACTATTGCGTCTCCGTCGCAAATTATAAGAATAAATCAAATAACAGTTAAGCTCGGATTTCACAAACCCCGGGGTTCCATAGTGCTTCAACAGTGCGTGATGTGCAGTGCATAGAAGCCACGAAAATCAACATCAGCATGCCCGAGGTGAGTGGCCGGCAACATACCTATCCAAATTCCTACCCCGCATGCTAGGGAGAAAATATCCAAAACAATACATATATTAAGTGGTCCTATCGAGTCAAATGTCCTGTGGTAACTAAAATTTACTTAGTTTACAGTTTTATTAGCTTTTACCTATCTAAATACTTACCTACCTACCTACCTATTTTACATAAAATTATAAGTACACGTACGTACTTCTTTACTTTTTTATGTAGAATTCTAATGCGTTTGATTCGAAATCAAACCTATACTTAGCTTTACTTATATAGGAATAAAGTACATTTAGCTACTTCTTACTTTTTCTATATAGTAAACAAATCTTAACTTTTAGCGTAACTGAATAATTTGTCGACCGTTTTATCATATCTACCTACATCGGAAATCACTTAACTTTTATCAAATATCTTTAAGTTTTATTTACATAATATTATATTTATCTGTCATAATGAGTAACGAACAACAAATTAAATTGTTCTCGTCCCAACGTGAATATGTTTTTAGAGACATACAAATTCTTTTTGATTTAAGTAAACAAATACAAATCGATCGCTCTAAGTTCAGTCAATTTAAAGCTAGGTACACACGAGTTGAATCTTTGCGACAGGAATACGTTACATTAACGAACGAAATAAATACTTTGAAATTAAAGCTAAAGCCCGACTCAAACATTGACAATCAAGCTGTTGCGGCGTTTGACGACTTGTACTATGCTGTCGTCGATGCGTATTCTGTTATCATTGTTCCCGAGTTATCAAACATTACGCCCGATACCTCTAAGCCAGTTGGCCAATCGCGGTTGCCTAAAATTGAGCTGCCTAAATTTGACGGAAGCATTGAGTGTTGGCAAACATTTTATGACACTTTGACGTGTTTAATTCATAACAATGACAACATTAGTAATATTGAAAAATTTCATTACTTGTTATCGTGTCTGTCGGGTTCCGCGTTATCTGTCGCGAAAGGCGTTCCAGTAACATCTGATAATTATCAGGTTGTATTTGATGCATTAATCGATCGTTTTGAAAACAAAAGAATCTTGTCTGTTATCTATCTTGACAAAATATGTAACTATCCTTCTTTAAAAAGTGGCAATTTAAATGAGTTACGTATATTCACTAGCGTATTATATGAGTCTGTAAATGCCCTTAAGGCGATAAATATTGATAATCTTGGCGAGTATATTTTATTTTATTTAGCGTCCCGTACTTTGGACCAAGATAATCGCAAACGATTTGAATCACAAAACAATTCGCAAATACCGACATTTAACAATCTTTTATCATTTTTACAAAGTTATGTAAAAGTATTAGAAGCGAGTGAGTCCAGTCACTCTGTTCAACACCCATGTAAATCAGTTTCTAATAAATCTAATTTCGTACCGAACACAAGTTTTCGTAAAAATTATAACAATGATAAAAAATATAAATCTTCTTCATTGACCGTCAATACAAAGGTACCTTATCGTAATATTGATAAGGTTGAAACTTGCGTGTTTTGTTCTTTACCACATTCCGTGTACAAATGTGTTGCGTTTAAAGATTTAGATAATTCATTTAAAAGTAACTTTGTAACCAAGAATAATTTATGCCGAAATTGTTTGCGTAAAAATCATAACCTAGATTCATGTTTCTCTAAGTCGCGATGCGTAACTTGTGGTGGTCGTCACCATACCTTATTGCATTATCCAGCCATGTCTGACAGCACTGGTCCCGATCCGGGAGTCAACCCTGCTACTGCTGCCGTATCGAGCGTGAACTTCGACGGTCCCAACATAAGCACAGTGTGCGCTAGCACACTTGTCGAAAGTAACCGCGCCATGGTACTTTTAGGTACTTGTAGTGTTCGGGTACATCATCCGGAAAATACCGGCCAGGTTTTACTCGTCAGAGCGCTTATCGATAGCGGAGCACAGGATTGCTTTTTAAGCGTAAAATGTGCTAAACGTTTGGGCTTACCGTTACGTCGCTGCAATATAGCCGTAGCCGGTCTAGGTCAAAACATTGTACACCAGGTACAGGGTGTTACTTCTTGCACCATTTTACCGCGCTATTCAAAGAGTCCTTCCTTTAATATTAGTCCCATAGTGATGTCTAGCATTACAAGTCAGATGCCGATGGCACAAGTTCCTACTGCTGTTCGGGAATCTTATAAACATTTAATTTTAGCGGATAGTGATTTCGATAAACCTGCTGACGTCGACTTATTAATCGGCGCGGAATTATTCCATTCAATTTATGATGGTCAGCGATTAGAAGCAGGGCCTGGATTGCCAGTCGCCCTCCATAGCGTATTCGGTTGGGTTATCACTGGGAAGCTCGACAGTGATTATTATCGACCCCCTTCGACGGTTTCTTCCCTCTTGGCTTCCACCTTTGCCTTAGACGAAGTGGTCAAGCGCTTTTGGGAGGTTGAAGAACCACCGTTGATCAGTGTTTTAAATCCAGACGATACCAAGTGTGAACAACTATGCTCTAAACTAGTATATCAAAACACTGACGGTCGATACGTCGTTGCTATTTTACTAAAGGAGCCGTATAGTGATCTCGGTGAATCTTATAAGCATTCTTTATCGCGTATAACAAATCTGGAAAGGCGTCTCAAACGCGATGATAAGCTGAAAGAGGACTATTCCAATTTTATGCGTGAGTACGAATCATTAGGACACATGCAGCCTGTTGAATCGTCATCACCAAGCGGGAATTATTTTATTCCCCATCACTGTATCTTACGTCCCGAAAGCACTACAACCAAATTAAGGGTTGTATTTGATGCCAGCGCCAAAAGCACGAATGGCAAATCTCTCAATGACATAGTTTACACTGGTCCTAAACTTCAAAATGATATCGTAGATATTATCACGAAATTCCGTTTTCACGCTGTTGTGTTTACAGCGGATATCACTAAAATGTATCGTAACATTGAACTTGGACCTGAAGATCGTTGTTGGCAGCACATCTTATGGAGGGAGTCTCCTAACGATCCCGTCACAGAGTTTCAGCTAAACACCGTCACATATGGCGTAAGCAGTTCTCCGTTTCTCGCAATTAGAACTCTTCATCAGGTTGCCCACGATTATGGTAGCGAGCGACCTCATGCCGCTAAAATTCTTCTCAATGATACATTTATGGACGACATAACAGCTGGAGCACAAACTGTTAATGCAGCGTTAGAGCTCAAAGATGAGCTGGTAGATCTTTTAGCCTGTGCACAGTTTGAACCACGCAAATGGAGTAGCAACTCTAAAGAATTTCTGTCTCAAATTCCTTCTGAGCACTGTCAAATTCCCGAAGAGTTTTGTGATGATCAAAATCAACGTACGTTAAAGATACTTGGTATTAAATGGGACCCAGTTCAAGATATCTTTACTTATTCTTTCTCGCAGCTAAATTCGAACTGCACTAAGCGTGCGATACTTTCAAACGTCGCTCGCATCTATGATCCTCTTGGTTGGTTGACGCCAGTAGTCTTACAAGCCAAACTTATCTTACAAACCTTCTGGCGCTACCAACTCAATTGGGATGAGTCTGTGCCATCTGATATAGCTCAAGAGTGGCAAGACTTTGTGAAGGAACTAATTCATCTCAAAGAACTTCGACTTCCACGCCGAGTCTCGAGCTCCACGGCCGTTCATTACGAGTTGATAGGTTTTTGCGATGGATCCACAAAAGCTTACAGTTGTTGTATCTACATACGAGCGCTTGGTAGTAAAGACAATCCTGTTCAGTTACTTATTGCCAAGTCGAAGGTGGCACCTTTAAAACCACTTACCGTCAACCGACTGGAGCTTTGTGGTGCCGTCTTACTGTCACGGATTTTAAAGCACATGTGGAATCTTCTCCGCGGTCATATAGGTCTAACTCGTATGATAGCTTTTACTGATAGTAAAACCGTTTTGTCGTGGCTCCATACTGAACCACATAAACTAAAAACATTCGTGGCACATCGTGTTGTTAAAATCACGGACAACGTCAGTGTTGAGAATTGGCATCATGTGTCAACACATGACAATCCGGCTGATCACTGCAGTCGAGGGCTCAGCTGTTCTCAACTCATTGCTTCCCCCTCCTGGTGGTCAGGCCCGAACTGGCTCTCAAACGAGACATCAACATGGCCTATAAATCACACGGTCTAACCGCTAGATTCGGTTCCCGAACTAAAACCTATTCACATTTCCCACGTAATTAGTGTTAGTGACCATACTAGCACTGATGTCGTATCTCATGTTTTGAATAAATATTCTTCCTTTTCCCGGACCCAGCGTGTATTAGCCTGGTGTCTCCGATTCATTAATAATTTAAAATAAAATTCCGAGTACAGACTCAAATCTGGTCTTACGGTCAGTGAACTCGAGTATTCACTGAACACTTTAGTTCGACATGTTCAGACTACCTCATTCTCGAATGAGATCGCATTTATACAATCATATCAAAACTGTTCTCGTAACATCCAAAAGTTGAAACCTCTTGTCGATGAAGCAGGGTTGCTTCGAGTGGGGGGACGTCTAAAAAACGCTAACTTACCGCAATATGCGACACATCCTTTCTTACTTCCAAAAGATTCGCCGCTCTCGAAACTTCTAATTGACTATTATCATATTCTTTATTTACTTGCGGTCCTCGAACTTTACAATCATTTATCCAAAGACGTTTTTGGATATTAGGTATTCGTAACTTAATTCGATCTCGTTTATCAAAATGCGTACCGTGTTTCAAACTAAACCGACTTTACAACAGCCTTTGATGGGTGATCTTCCTCCGTCCAGAGTACAGCCTTCGCGTTGCTTCCAGAACGTAGGTATAGATTTTACAGCTCCCTACATTGTTAAAGAAAGCCGCAGACGTAACGCTAAAACTTATAAGGTTTACGTTTGTATTTTCGTATGTCTCGCTGTGAAGGCAATTCACATCGAGCTTGTAACAGAACTATCGACTCCTGCGTTTCTGGCGGTTCTGGATCGGTTCGTTTCACGTCGCGGACTCTGTAAATCTATTTTAACTGATAACGGTACGAATTTTATAGGCGCCAAGAATTATTTTAACGACCTCTATAATTTTATGCGTAAACAAAACTCTGAAATTGAATCCAACCTTGCCAAACGCCACATTATCTGGAAATTTAATCCACCTACTGGTAGTCACTTTGGTGGAATTTTCGAAAGTGGAGTCAAATCTCTGAAAACTCATTTAAAACGAGGTGTGGGCACCCAAGTACTTACTTACGAGGAATTGTCCACAATTCTCACTAAAATCGAAGCGGTGCTAAACTCACGACCTCTCTGCGTTATATCTGCTGATCCTCAGGAAGTAGATATCTTTACTCCGGGACATTTTTTAGCAGGATGCCCCCTTGTATCTTTACCTGAACCTGATCTTACTAATGATTACGTCAGCCCCTTGGCAAGATGGAATATGCTTACCAAACTAACTCAATGTTTTTGGCGAGCTTGGCAGCGTGATTACCTTCATACCTTACAACAAAGATCCAAATGGATCGTAAATTCTAACAATGTTAAGATTGGCAACGTCGTTCTCATGGTCGATGAGCGCCTACCATCATTAGAGTGGCGTTATGGGAAAATCGAATGCGTGCACCCTGGCACCGATGGTGTAGTGCGGGTGGTTACTCTCCGCACAGCTAACGGTCTACTTCGTCGACCTGTTACAAAGATTTCTCCTTTGCCTATGCAAAACTAGTACATAAAGTTCTTTAGGTTATCTTAAGTGTTTAACATTTAGCTTAATTTTAATTTAACATTAGGATTCTTAAGATCTGTTATCATAAGGATGTTCGACTGAACATGGACGACTCTTAACTTAAAATCTTTTAACTTTTCAATCTTTAACTCAATTTTCAATCAATTTAATTGTGAAATCTTATGATGATTTCAAGTGGGGGGAAATGTTAGAGCATGCATATATTCCTTCATAACTTTTCCTACCTCGGCCACTATTAGCGCCATCTACAAAAAAAAAAAAAACTCACATGCGACGAGTGACAGTTGAAAAAACAGGAAAAGAAAAAACGTGTCGCCTAACAGAGTGCATAAAACTATTGCGTCTCCGTCGCAAATTATAAGAATAAATCAAATAACAGTTAAGCTCGGATTTCACAAACCCCGGGTTCCATAGTACTTCAACAGTGCGTGATATGCAGTGCATAGAAGCCACGAAAATCAACATCAGCATGCCCGAGGTGAGTGGCCGGCAACATACCTATCCAAATTCCTACCCCGCATGCTAGGGAGAAAATATCCAAAACAATACATTGGGGTATATTCATAATTGGATATGCACAACTACCCTACTTTTTACCCTACTGCTCAGACCGAGTGAAAGGGTTTATAAGGCGCGGCACATATGCACGCTGGAACGTCGTAACGTGATGAAGTCGTCTTGTGTTCTGGGGTTGCTTTGTGCAACTTACTACATCGGAATCCGAAGAAAGAGACAGTCTTGCTGGAACCTACCTACTGTCTCGGGATCCTAAAAGGGTCATTCTCTCCATCTCGTGCTGCCCATCCGGGTAGACGTCTGGATAAGTTCCAGTTTGGTCAGAGAGGCGAGGTTCAAGAAGGTTTCCGAACATCGACATTGGAGAGATGACGCCCACGAGACCTGTGACCTGTGATCACCAATGCACATAGATTTGAAAATTTGCTTTCGTACGAGTGCATGTACCTAGCACATATAGTTGCAGAGATCTCGTAATGAGTAAGCAGGTTTTCGCTTACATATATAGAAGAAGATATGTGTAGATGTTATAAATATCGTTTTAAATAAATCGTAACAATAGAAAACACGGTCACGCTTTTGATGTTTGTATCAGTCTTGTATTGGCTAGCAGCATTGCTGAGTGCATACACAGAGTCAATATACGGCACACGTGCATCGATGCTCTATTGATATTGTTCTAAACGGAACTCGTAAACTTTTCCAATATGAGAACCGTGTCGGGCGTCGGGCGTATGTAAACAAATTGCCTCTGTCGTCACCCGCGTCCACAATTTCAAAAACGTTCACGATTCCAATATTTCAACATAATAATTTCGATACAGATCTAGGTGTCATCATTTTGCAATACAGAATACGTCATTAATTTTAAACTATATAATCCCCGAGCCCAACGCAAACAGTGGTGTTATAAGTTTAACATGTTTGTGTGTGCATGTGTGTATGTATATATAATTTCATACTATGTATATAGAATTGTAGCTTTTGTTTTTATTACTAATGTTATTGTTTATTTAACTATCTCGTTCTTTCTTTCTTCCGATCCTTTGTAAGGGTACCTGGAAGAAATTGCTTTAAGCAATAAGGCCGCCTGTTGTTTCTGTTCCGTTTTCTTTTCTACTTTTTATTTTTAATGTACAGTGTGTGTTTGAAACAATAAAGTATTTTCTATTCTATTCTATTCTTGATTAAGAGTGTTCTTAGCTATGATTTAAAAAAAATGTTCAGCTGTTTGCAGAACATCAGCTGTTTTCGACTTGATGAAGGGATGTGAACAACTTCCACGAGTTTTATCAATTCGAGATATCCTGTTACTTCAATAATATTGCATAGTAACCTTGATGTGATGGTGCATGCGTGCAGCAGAATTTGGAATATAAAGAATATTAAACTTCTCAACAACTTAAAGCAGAGATATCGTGTTTAACCTCACTGGAATGGTCACAATGGATAGGTTACTTTATGACGTTTTTTTTTTAATTACTTTTAATTTACCAAATTACTGAGATGTAAATCATAGAAATTTGTCAAAAATTAAAATTTCGGTATCAAGTAAGTATACCTAGCAAATATGATCTTATATTTTTAATCGTCTTCAAAAAAAGAAGGTTACTTAATTCGAATGTTTTTTTTAATGGAGGTTCAGCCATAACTTCTTTGTTTATGAACCGATTTGGATGATTCTTTTTTTGTTGGATAGAGGAATACTTCAATGATGGTTCCATTATAATTTCATTGGCATTGGACATTCAATTTCGAAGATACACCAAAGAACATTTTAAAATCTTTGAAGTTGATTTTCTTTTTTGTTAAAAATTTTCTTGTTGTTAAACGTTGAAAACTTTTATAAAATGAAATTGCGTCTATATGTTTATTTACCTACATAACCAGATTTATTTACAACCAAATAATACTCAAATATCTATTAATTTTACCAAATAAAACATTAAAATCAGCAAAAAAACATTGTTGCAGTTTTACAAAACGGATTACAAATAGAAGTATTGCTACAAGGGAGATTTTTTTACGTGGAGATAAAGTCACTTTGTCAGGCTATCTATAATTTATTCCAGCAACGACAGCGCCGTCGCCCTGTCTCCCCTGCTATTTCTTTGTCTGTTTTACTGCACTGTAGTTAGAAGACATTTTATGGACCCCTGACGAACCCCTGCCTTAAGGCTTACTCAACTAATACGTGAGAGTGCGATAACACGAATGTTTCTATCCCTAACAATTGAATTATTTATAAGATAGTTTTACCGCACTTCCAAACAAAAGAAAACGCATAATATACAGAGACGCCATCGCGAACATCTTATATAAAATATGCAACTTTAGTCCGTAGCCTGCAGTTTATTTAGCCTATATCACTTTTTGTCACAATGTGGCTCATCATTACATTAAAAGTTTAATTCTTTAATTATGGACGGTCGAGGTAAGGACCATGTTCTCGGTGTTACAAAAAATATGAAAGTAAGATGGCGTTACTGTGCTAAAATACGGTTTTAAAGAAAACGCTGAAATATGTGAGAGGTGTTATTAAAGTTAGAGAAAAGTTTATTTCTATAATTACGATAAAAAAATCTCTATGATTATAATACTTTCAAATAATAGTGTAAACCGCCAAACACTCACCAATACCTTTCTCTGAGTCAACTTTCGCTTGGGACAGGATTTGGCTGGTTCTCCTGTGTTTAACAACTGTAATGAGTATATCCGTTTGTCGTAAAGGTCCAATTTTCGTTATAAGTAACAATACGATACAAAATTTCCTCGTTATTGTGAAGGTTGATTAATGTAACGCAGCAATCATTGCGTGCTTCAGTCAATTCATGCGGTGCCTATTTCTTGAGCTTTTTCACTTTTCCAATTTGTTGCAAGTGAATTAAAATTGTTTTATCACTCAAACCGAAACCTGCCGCTAACGCTGACGTAGTTTGCGATGTTCATTATCAAATAGGGTCTCCGGCCGTCCACGGGGTTTGTTTCGTATTTCAAAATTTCCAGAACGAAAGCGTTGGAACTAAAACCGTACCATCCTTTCTTTTACAATAGCTTCCCCATATAAATAATTAATTTTTCGAGCTGTTTCTGCAGCGCTGATGCCACGGTGGATCTCATATTCGTAAATAACGCAATATTTTAAGTTTACCTTTTTGTGAAAAGAACGATGTCAGAGAAAAATCAAATGGTTCAAAAACATATGAATTACTAAATTTGAAACACAAACATACAAGCCTAAATTTGAAATAAATTTGAATTTGGAATTCCTAACCAAAGGTCAGATATTTCAGATCAAAGGGACCAGTTCAACAAAACGCCAGTTTCATATGTAAGGACCTAATGTATAGCTTAATCACTTTTCATAGTAAAACAGCGAGGTTCAAACCACACCCTATTATAGTAAACGAGCGCCATTCTGGCCATTCTCTGAAACATTATTTAATACTTTTTGTAGACACTTTTTGAATTAAACAGCCGTATGCGAGTGTCATCCTATCCTCTACAAATATTCAACGTTGGAATAACCAGTACGTAACCTAGGTACGGATGAAAATTAAGCTGCAGCATATTATCATCGGAGTGCAATCCACATATCGAGCATTGAACTTTGCTAATCTTCGCATCTGCTCATAACATTTTATACAATACATAAGTACAGACATCCTCTTGTGTATAGTTTAAATTGATTTCAATTCATTTACACCGGTTTATTAATAATAGCCTGCGTTTAGAGCATCCTAAACGGCGTATACTATCTATCATTCACTTCTCTTATAATTTCATTCCTAGTAATTTATATATTATGAAACAACGAACGAACAAGATCACGAACATCTCCGTATATAACATTCGATCACATTAAAAATTAATAGTTATATTTTATTATGTAAATCTCTCTTTATAAACGCCACCATCGACCATGTTTGACATTTTCATTTCGATTCAATCTGTGTGTGGTATGTGCGTCATGTTTATTTATGAATACGAATCTGATTGGCGGGCGGACGGACCGCTTTCATTTCATGATATTTAATTTACTATATCAACCCCGAGAAAATTAAATCTGTACAAAGAAATTTTTGGAACGACGGAATTAATCTATTTCCCAAGAAATACAGAGTAGAAAAAATAAATAATCAAAGCGTAGACACGAAAATAATTGTAACTCCAGGCCATCAATCAGCGGCGGACTCGGGATTGGACAGAAGAACACAAAAACATGGGCGAGTGACCTAACAATAGATGCCGCTGACGATCCGTCGCACACAGCCCAAGATGGCTGCCGCCTTTTGGCGGGAATCACTGAAGCGAATAATTGACAAAGGATACAGTCTTTGTGCCTTGGGCTAGCTCACTTGTCCGTCGAATTTCCTTGAATATACTAAAACATATAGATTTTTGTATATAAATTAATATTATCTTAATATATATAAATCTCGTGTCACAATGTTTGTCCTCAATGGACTCCTAAACATTAACCGATTATAATAAAATTCGCACACCATGTGCAGTTCGATCGAACTTGAGAGATAGGATAGTTTAAATCTCAAATTATAGTCGCAATTTTAATTTATTGCTAATTATTTGTCTGTTATTATTTGACAGTCACAATTATCTGTTAACTCCAAATGATTCTAACAGATGTCGATACTTTCGACTGGGTTGAGTAAGTAATCAATAGATGGCGCTGCTATGGTAAATCTACGAACGTGTCATATAAGCTACATTTTAACAGCATAATTACCACGTGTTGTTGACGCTATAAAATTAATTAAATTTATTTGTAGTGAACGAAATACCGTATAATTCAGCTAATTATTTGTCTGTTATTATTTGACAGTCACAATTATCTGTTAACTCCAAATGATTATAACAGATGTCGATACCTTTCGACTGTTGAGTAAGTAATCAATAGATGGCTGCTATGGTAAATCTACGAACGTGTCATTTAAGCTACATTTTAACAGCATAATTACCACGTGTTGTTGACGCTATAAAATTAATTAAATTTATTTTGTAGTGAACGAAATACCGATTAATTCAATTATTTCCACTTTTAAATTTTTACATAAAACAAATTTCAGCTCCTTTAGAATAGTGTTTAATATACGTGCCTATGAATTCTCTGTCACTCTTATATGACGCAGACGAAGTTGCGCGGGTCAGCTAGTTTATTATAAATTAATAAAGAAGAGTAGTAGTAATATAAAAACTTTACTAACGATGCAATATATTAAACATATATACATATTAGGTATAAATATATGTTTTATTCGCATGCTAACGGTATGGTAAAAAGACGTTTTAAAAATATTGAATCCAATGAGATTTAAGTACTATTGAACGATGAAACATGCTTATGAAGATTAAGTTGAGCTACATATATTTGGTTAAAGCACATATTGCTAATCATCATTGTTGTTAAACGAATTATTGATAATAAATCATAATCCATATTAATAAATCTGTAATTATGTCTGTACGTATAATTTGTTTCAAATTTTCTCATACATATATTATACTAGGTGACCCGCGCACATAAGAGAGAGAGGGTTAGAGAGAGTGGGACGTAGGCAGAGACAAATAACAATTGTCGTAGGCACCTACAATATAATTTATAAGTGCCGCCCGCCTGCCCACATCATTCCGCTAAAATGCACGCGTGGTACAAGTTATTATTTTGCTGCGGAGTTATTTTGAAACTGTGATATCTCCTAAGATATTCATTGAAATCAAACAAACAAACTCTTCAGCTTTATAATATTAGTACGAACTCTGATGACGAAAATGGCTTTAGTTTTTTTTGTCTGTCTGTCTTTTTGCATTTCTAGATTTAATTCAAAAACGGCTTGACCGATCCTTATGAAATTTTGTACAAGGTAAAATTAATTGCGTCATTAGTCAATTGATAGCCTTCAAAAATGTTCAGTAATACTTTATGAAATCGTAAAAAGAAGAGTTTCAAAAAAGACATTTTTTTAAAATTCCTAACCGATTTTGATGAAATTGTGTACAAGTTAATTATAAGTCATTTCATAATTGATAAGTTATAACAATAATTGTCAATATTTCTTTTAGAATTCGTAAAAACAAAGTATTTCAATAAATTAAAATCCCATCGACTATGGTTTTTTTTTAAAAGGAAGTATATACGGCATCGCGTAATTGATAGGAAACCGTGACTGAATGACTGACTGAAATTCAACCCCTAAAGGGGTGTAAAGGGAGTTCAATATTTTTATGGAGAAATCTTATAAGATTTATATTTTTCAAACTTGCTGTGAGCAAAACCGCGGCATAAATCTACAGACTAACCGAATAATCGGTGAACGTATCACCTAGTATTATATTTTCCAACGTCTAGTCTAAACAATCCAAAAGCGCCTATTAAGTTCTACCTAATTTAGTCCAATAACACACTCCATCAAAACATGATAAATATTATTGACTTTCTGACATGACGTCATAAGGAACCGTAAATTCTTCGTAAATACTACACAAACACGATCACGCTGTAATTTGTTGGTCTATTCTCAACTGAATTTAATTATACCACTTCGTTACGTCATAAAAAACTATGGGGTAGAAGGGCTATGTTGTGTCTATAAATTTGGTCCCCAAGCCTTTCCAAATTACAGAAATTGCCTTTGTACAAAACCGTGTCTATTGACAAGACGAACATGCACATCGAATCTGACTACTTACTATAGGGTTTATTGCAAATAAATGGCACTCGGGTAATTTCAAAGTGAATTATGTTGACTGCTCCTATTGGTGCATAATTCTCAAAGTAGATATGTCTAACAAAATTTGTTTCAATTATTATTATGTATGCTTATTTGTATTCTATACATAAAGATTATTATTATTACTTGCTTACACATGAAAGAAAAGTAAGACAAAAAATATTATACATTTTTAATTTCGTTTGTTTCATAATTGTTTTTTTTATACTACATAGGTGGCAAATATCATAGGTATCACTAGCGCGTTGCCAAATTTGAACCCTCCCTTACCCAAGGAGGTTTGGATACCCTACTTACCTCAGAAACACAACCCGAGGTTATTTGGCTACGATCTTCTGTAGGGTGAAGGTATTCCACCAGTCGGGTTGCCCCAAGTAGAGAAAAATTTAATAAGAATGAAATTATGTGCAGCAGTGACATGAGTTTAAATTGTTGGGCTCTTCCATAGAATAGACATCGTAAACCAGCATGTTTAACACAAAGTGATCTCCCAGACCTAACTTTTCAACGGTCTGCAGTTTTATAAACAGTCAGTTTCAAACAATTCTGTTATATTTAGATTTAAATCAAGTATAACATTGATTTAAGTAAAGAAAAATATCAGTGTTTAGCGGCTAAATATTAATAAGCAATCAAAGAAAAGAAATACTATATACACTCTATAACGTTGTTAATTGTCATTTCTAACCCGTGCGAATATTTCTTACATCATAGAATGTAAAAAATCTAATAAACGACTGTCATGTTAGTTATACCGATTCTTAATAGATGGCGCCTCCTACATGTTGAAGATATTTATATATTTATTGAAGGGACATGTTGTGGTTTTTATTTTTTATTTATTTACTTAGGTTTTTGACCCTATATTATGTAATATTGGTGGCGTTTTGCGTGATATAGCTTGATTTTTTGCATAAATAAAGTGTATTATAAATATAAACTGAAAGCATGCATTCTGTGATCCCACAAAAACTCCCTAGAAAGTTCAAACAAGGCAGCCACCATCTTGTTAGGATACTGAAATCGTCATAAGACAGGACCACTATATTCATTTGATAATAGCAGATTGTCTTCATTTAAAAGGACTAATTGCCAAGTTAAGAAGAAGACAGTATTCCTAATATTTTTTTAACCGTAACATTAATTTTAAACTATTTGCTAAACATATGCTTTTAATCGTATTTGTATCTTTCATTTGGAGAAAGAATTAAAGGAAATATCGCGTGGCCACAAAAATAAACATTTGAGATATAGTATTATTTAAATACGAAGTAGAATATTAATAAAATTAAAATTTTACATTCAAACCTGAGCGCTCCTAAACTTAATCTGTTAAATCTCAAAAACATTATGTAAGTCACACCGGCTATCCTAAGCTATAATTGGTAAAGTTTATGTCATAATTTCTTTATGAAATTTTCGTGCCAAATATCTTAATTAAGGGTTGAGGTACTTTCGCAATTATGCCAGACAGAACGCAGGTATGCTCTGCCAACTTTAATGAATTGCCGCGAACTTGTCTCACAATTCATTATTAAATTGTGTGTATTCATAATGACACTTCGTCGGTAGTTTACAAAACTACGGTTCAGTTGGTCCATAGGTTAATTGACTTCGTAAACTATGATCGTTTTTTACTTTTTAATCATGTTATTAACTTAACTGTGGATAACTTTTAGACTAATACATTGATTTTATTTGCTAACCTTACATGTTAAATATACTTTAGTAATAGTTTTAGATAAGAAATGATCATAATTTGATTAGGTACGAAACGGTTCGCTTTGTCGTTTATTACGCGAACAGCTAAGAAGTGGAAATCATTCCCGGAGTCCGTCTTCCCTCCTACCTATGACTTGGGAGTCTTCGAGCGAACACTGATTAGGCATCTGATAAGTAAGCTCGATTCATCATCGGTCTCGTCTTCACTTATTAACAGATGAGGTCGAGATCAAGCGCGTACCTATAATTTAACTAGTAAAATTTAATTATTACAATGTATTACAACTGCATAGAAATTATCTATTATTGTAATATTAGTATGTAAGTGAAAACTTATATATTAGCAAAATTAATCTGAAAATGAACATACTTACATTTATTACTGCAATGTATATATTACATACAGCGCTCAGAATCGAGTTGTATATTACTACTTTAGAGGAAGGACCTTACGCTTGTCAATTCCTGTGGAATGGATGGTCTTGGCTCACTGACTATGAACATATGTAGTTAGAAAATACATATTCAATTAATTAACTTTTATATTGTCATATTAATTATGTTGCTATAAAAATGATAAGTTATTAACTCGAACATTTTGATAGAAGTGCCTTGTTAGCCTAGTGGTCATTAGCACGACTGGGTTCGAATCCCAGGTCGAGCAAAGTGTTATTGGGTTTTTCATATGAAATTCTCAGTAGCAGCTCGGAGTTTGGTTTCGTGCCCGATTAGGGCAATAAGCTCACCCCCTATTACATGGGACCTAAAAACATACTCGGCGAATTGTGGGTGTACAATTAGTACACCTCTGCCTAACCCTTCGGGGAATACAGGCGTGATGGTATGTTGTGTTATGCACAAAGCAGTACTAGACTACGCTACAAACAACCGAAACCAGCCGCATTATAAACGCCGTGGCAATACTAACACTCATTCCAACTAACTTCACCTGAAACCCTCAACTCCAAGTGCGATTAAAACCACGAACAAACATTCGCCTAACAACAATGAGTCGGCGTTACCATCCTAAAATGAACTGAACCCGCTTTCCGCCAAAGAACAAAAGCGTCCATTACGATGAACAAAAGGAAGTCGATTAACGTAGCTGCTAGTTCTATTTAGAATGGTTATTATGCAATGGTCAGCGTTCTAGAAGATCTAAGTGGCCAGGAAAAACAGTTTTAGAACGGCTTATTATTTGGAGGCTTTTTTGAACTACTTTATTGGATTATTGTGAATTGAAAATGTTAGATTTGTATGTATTGCTAACTTTAAAACCAGCATTGCTAATTTATCGCATGAAAGTATCCAATAAATTCATATTTTTAATTTATAATTCTTTATGCGCTTTATGCAAAGCGCGTCGCATCGCAGTTTTGTTTTCATTTTATAGATACCAGGTCTTTCTAATTTTACCAAGTGTAACTTTTTGGTTTAAATCAAATTAATATTTAACATGAATCATTTCTTTTTTTGCAGGAATGTCGTTTACAATCTCAGCCTAACAGATTTGACAGAACAACGCAGGCTGGTGTGGTACTCTCCCGAAAATGATGTCAAGATGTGCGTTGTTAAAGGAAAAGATGAAGTAAGTGTTTTTCAATTATGTGTTTCAATAGCCTAGTGTCTGTTCAGTATACTTTTTAACCAAAGTCTTATATGTATAAACATTGAAGAATTTAATTGTTTAACTAACTTTAAGAAAGTAACGTTAAGTTTTAACAAAGATTACGTAAACTGTAATGAACTTTTAAAAATGACGGAATAAAAAAATCAGAGGGAAAATAATATTATAAAGTTTGTCGTGTAAAAATTTCATTTTTTTTTTAACTACATAGAAGTACCTAAATTAAGAAAGAAACTAAGTAATTGTAGTGATCAATTATGACAACTTAACTACTACGCCGTAACTATCGGCTACGCGCTACGTAGTACTACACATATTTAACGCAATAGTAACCTTCTAATTGTAAATGCATTATAAATGTATAATATATTGTTACACCCGTGGGTAATAAAAAATGCCGATGATTGACGTGAAGAAGTTTTATTCGAATTCCACATAATTACAAATTTCACGAACTCGCAACACTGTTATTTATTTCACTGTGGTTTCACTTCTTTTTATCGCTCGATGTTATCGATTTATAATTCAAAAGTGAACTGCCTCGGCGCCGCGGCCTGGCCACTTAAATACCTACACTAAACGATCGCAGAAAAATCTTGAATCATCGCTAACTTTCTCGACGTTTAGTTGCCATGCCTACTCGATGACGTAATCGAGGCGAGAAGCCCTATACATGTGTGTGTAAACTGCGATGTTTACACAAACATGCGCCGCGGTTGTTTACGAACCGAACATTATTTCGAAGTCGTGAGAAGTATGTAGATGCTTCGAGATATTATTTCGGGAACAGGATTTTCTCTCTTTTTAATCGAGTTGTAACAGGTCGTTAAATTATAAATTACACATAATATAATATTTAAATCTATTGTTTTAGGATATTTCCTTACTACAACACTAATCAATCTGGTATAAATTAAAATATGGTATTCGCGAGTCGTGGCTACCTTCAGTTAAACTGTCATAAACAGCACACTTTTACAAACTTTTTTTTTTTTTAACCTGGAGAAACCCGTCATAGGTACACACCTGCCCGGAAGGGGGGGGGGGGACAAGTGGTTATGTGAGTCTCTTACTCACTAAAACTCCACGGTGTACCTCAGCCGCCTTAGTGGGGCGACATGGGCTCGCGGTTGCATTCAACCACGTCGCCCCGGCGGCAGGCCCAGCTACTACTGCCGGGCCACCACAAAGGGAGACAATTCGATACAACCCTAACTGTCTCCCACAGCCGCCGAAATTGTGCAATGGAAAGACGACCCCCCGTCTTCCCTGGGTCGGCTAGGGCGGCGGGAGTTGGCGGACGAATCGCCTCCTCCTGCCGCCCGTTCGTCTTTGGCAGAGAGGACCGCTCAGAAGATCATCTTCGCGTGCCCTCTCCGCAGCCTTCTTCTGCGACATTACTTCCTCGCAGAAGGAGGCCACCGCCTCCCACGACCTCTCACTGCCGAGCATGGTGCTAACCACACTCGGGAGCGAGAGGTCCTTTCCTACCACCGCGGTCACACTCAGAAAGAGTGTGCTGCGCGGTGTCATTGGCAGCACCGCACTCATGACACACGGTGGTCACCTCCCTCCTTGCGATCCGGTGCAAATACCATCCGAAACAACCATGTCCGGACAGCACCTGCACCAGTCGAAACGTGAGGGAGCCATGCTCCCTCCTACACCACTCTCTTAGGACCGGGCGGACGGCGTCTATGGTATATTTACCATAACGCGCGTCCATCAGGTCCTCCCCCCATATCCTAATTACCCCCTCTTTTAGGGCCCTCCTCATGTTCGCTACCTCTGTGGGAGCTGGAGGCTCTCTTCTTTCCCTCCTCGCCGCCATGTCCCTATACACGGCGAAGAGCCGGCGAGTACAAAGGCCGCACGCAGCACACGTCTGTTTGTGGCGCTGAGAGCATCCACCCAGATCGGAGCCCCGTAGACGGCCATGCTTCGCACGACTCCCGCAAATAAGCGGCGGCAGCTCGCGCCCGGCCCTCCCGAACACTTTTACAAACTAAACCAGCTTACCTCATGCCTCGGCAGTTTCCAGGCCCGCAATTCCCGTAGACCATGTATAGTGAGTTTTGTGTGTATAGTAGGTGTGTAAGATCTAACTAGAATGGTTGGATCACTTTTCCACTCTCCAAACTAATCTGGACCGGCACACTTCCTTCCTCAATTTTCTCAAATTCCAAAGGGTTTTTTAATACAAACCATCATACGTCGCATAACATTCACAACACTACTTTGACAAAATGTTATCGAGCGAACGCCAGTGGTATTAATTTTTATTCCTACCTACAACTAATGAGCAAAATATTAATAACAAGTACAAGACAACGCCAAGCGCATGACTTCGACTGTTTAGATTTAATAATTTAATTTCCAACAATGCTAATTTATCAAAATATGAAAACCCTTTAACTTTTAAAATCTAGAACCATAGTTAATAACGTTATTTTTAATCTAAAATAATTATTAATACTTACAGTAAACTTTCTATACAATCACATTATATAAAATGAATACAAAACCTCAATTTAATCCACTGTAAACGATAATGACGTATATATATATAGCTGACTTGGCAGACGTTGTTCTGCCATTTTCGGTAGTTAATTGATCTACCACAATGCCGTCTATCAGATTCTAACATAATTATGAACCATCGTCTCGATAAAACAAATATATGATTATGTTAGAATAATCACTAACAGACACACATATGATTTTTGTATATAAAATATATACAGATAAATTCGTTAATGAAAATGGTTTGAATCTACTCTCTCAATTACATTGAAATAAAGAACAATAAAGTGCAAGTGCAATATCAATGTTACCTGCCGCCATCTTGCGGCGAGTAATTGAATTTTCAGCGAGCCGGTCGCGTATGAAACGAGGCCGTATTCTGAACGTCTCTCTACCGAATACCGGCAAATTAAAAAGCCAATCGAGCGGAAATTCACGCTAAAGTTGTACGGTTAAGACGCTCCGTATCTCTATATAATCTTATTTTAGTTCGAGTTAATGAGCGACCTCATCGTGGAATTACTGAATATGGAGGTGGAAATGGAGTGAACGTAGGTATATAATATCTACCAATCAACTGTAAGAACTAGACGTAGTGTAATTTACTTCGTTTTATTGACTGCCAATATAATTCTAGTATATTTCGTTGTTTTTTTTTTATAGTGAAAGCACGGCAAGGGCGCTGTGCCTAATGAAGACTGCTGCAACTTAGTATTTTATATTTTAAAGTAATCATAGGTACTCATAAACGATCAAGACTTATACAATATATCAAATTAGTTGAAGAATCGATAATATTTCTATGAACTTTAGTCACAGCTTATAAAATATGAAGCCATGGATTTCATCTCTCGTATTCCTAAGAAATAGTAATAGAAACCGGTTGAAAGTAGACATAATAATAAAGATAACGTCTTTTTCGGCAAACTTGAAGTTCCTAGTTACAAATAAAGCTTCATACATCTCACTAATAATAGTCAAATAATATAATTAAAATTTAATTGTTATATTATTCTTAAAAATTAAAGCTTCAATTATATTATGGAATTTTATGTGATCATTCAAATGTGTTTTATTATGCCTATATTATATACAACATCAGGATAGTTAAAACTCATTTAGTGGGTCTCAAAGTGGAAACAAAAATAACCAGAGCATGAGAAAATATGCTTTGGGTAATGTAACCCCTTCTACACTTACCTATAGATACTTAGTTGCTTGACAGATTTTTATCTTGTGGATGTTAACCAACTTTATATAATATTTTGTTTGTATAATGGGTTGTGTTCCAAGGAATTGTTCGACATGATGCCAAAGGCTACTTTTTATCCTCACACCTTGAAACCTAAATGGTCGCAGGCAGTCCGGTTTCAGAGGAGTTTTCTTCCGCGAGCGCTCCGTGTGTAAAATGAGGTCTCTGCTTAGGTTTTCCCCGGGGACTACAGTATGGGATTATAATGGGTAATAGGTTTTTAAATGGTCGGCAATGCGCATGTGACGCTTCTTGTGTTGCAATCGTCCATACGCTGCAGTGACCTCTTACCATCAGCGGACCGTATTCTTATTTGCCACCATCGTGATATAAATAAAATCTTTGCAAGCATTACAAAATTCGTATCAATCAGAATCATGTTATAATTTTTTTTATAGAAACTACCTACATATGAAATAATTATAATCTATTTTAACTTTGAGGACGCTTACACATTGCAATCCAACACATCTATAGATAGGTGCTTGGAGATAGATTTTCGACATAAGGTTATTAGCTAGTCAGGCGAGTATTAGAAAGTGGCGTACCATTTAAAATCTACCTACTAAATCATGACAATTTTTTTATTTATTATACCTACATTAATATTGTAGAGATCATATCAGATATGATCTTCAAAGATAAAAGTTAATCGTAAGAATATTGTAACTAAAGAAAATAATTAAAAGTAATAATTTATTAAACAATTTTTAATAACTGTGATGTATTTTGAAGTAAATGCCCCTTAAATGTCATGAGTGCTTTGTCCTCCACAGTAGTATTAATCCAATAAAACGTTCTTAACCACTTCGTAACTTAAATTAACGTGCAAATAATAAATCCTCACTGGCATTAAAACAAGTTATTCTATTCTCAAGTATTCTAGCAAACACATTTAGTTTTACGAGCTTCTTTAATTTAGTGGTGATGAAAAATTTTAAAGGTATTAAAAGTATGAAGCTAGTTGGGTATCTCGTTAATTTATTTTATTAAAGCGATAAAGCGAGATTCCTATTGGTTTCTTTGATCTATATATACAACCGAAAAATTTGTATTTGTATTGTAATTAGTAGTATATTTTTATCGCCATATTGATTTTCTACTACATATTTAAACTAGCTTCTACTTATAACTTCGTCTGGGTAGACTTCAGAATTGCATCTTTACAGAAATAAAAGTATTCTCTACGTTAATCCAGATTATAAACTATCCAAATGCCAAATTTTATTCAAATCCTTTCAGAATTTTTTGTTTTTACATTTTAAATTTCAAACCCCTTACACCCTTCTAAAGATTAATTTTTCAAAAATCCGTTCTTATCGGATGCTTACGTTATAATAATTATCTACGTGGGAAATTTCAGCACAATTCGTTGAGTGGATTCAGCTATGTGTCGAGAGATAAGTCATTCAGTAACGGTTTCCTTATATAATTTAGATTAGAAAAGATTTGTTTTCTTTCTTTACTTTTTTAAATATCCATCCACTACTTTGTCTTTATACTTTGGCTTTTTTAAGTACTACTTCGGAAAAATGATTCTAGAGCACCTGGTAAGTACGGTACAGACCACAAGCAACGGCGACCGTCGGTGACAAATATTTCATCGGCAGCCTTAGATGTTACGCCGGCCTGCTGAAATGCCTCTCCACTTTACGCTTCATTTTAAGGCCCAGTATCATAGTAAGGAACACGTTGGATCTAAGACTTCGAGTTTGGCATTTTTATTTATAACTCTATGCGACTGGTGAACTGTCAAGTGCATGAATATTAACCATAAATCTGTACGTGGATGTTTTTTTCTTCTTGACTTGAGAAATGAAAATCTTCAGTATATATATATATAAGATTTTGTTCATATTCCATATTCAAATTGACATAATCGTAAATGTGCGATATGTGCACATGGGAAATTATGGTGGGCGCAACATTCAATCCCGAGAGAGACAATGGCACTTGAAAGATCAGAAAGAATGCTAAGATGATCATGTAAGGTGGTGGCTGAGGCCACCTACGATCAATGAGGGTCCAGCAGTCAAAAGAGCAAACTTGGGACGGCTAACTGGTCATCGTTCAGTTGGTAGGCCCAGGTATCGTTGGCAGATCGACATCAGCTTCAAGTCGACAATTAACAAAACATTGCGCAGGATCGGCGCATTGCGAAGTGGCACGTGCTCTCGTTTCAAAGGCCAAGATCCTTTTTGGATCACTTAGCCCAAAATAATTAGCAACTTCTAATACGAGATGATGGTATACAGTCACGTAAAAAGATTAAAGAATTATTTAAAAACACGGCATACATGGAAGTCCTTAATACGAATAACACATAGGAATCTAAGTTTTGCTGAAACTTTCGCAGAGATGCAAATATGCATCCGCACCATTTCCCACACGTAATGACTTCCAATTAATGTAATTGCCGTCATTTGGCAAGAAGAGACCAACTTTCATAAATTTTTGGTTTTCCCATTCCACAGTGCTCTCTCTATATTATCCTATAGTACTCTGGTTTAATGTGAAGTTTTTAAACAGAATTAATGCCAATCATTATAAATTAGCCATAAATTTGGGGACACAATTTCACACACGGCCATTTAATGGGTCTAACTAAACAGTAGAGCTTCCTATCGTTGCCCCACGAGGATTGTGAATTAGGGGTATGTCCAAAATAAGGTAATTATGGATCTTAATACACCGATCCGATCTACCGCAGACTATTTCTTTTCGAGCATACAGAGTGTCCAAATTAATAAATTTGGTACTACAACTCCTAAATAACTTAAGAAATTAATTAAATCGTATGTAAAAATGACCACATCTTTCTAAAACACAATGTTCCCATAGCGAAACTGTTCAACGTTCCTTGCATTTGATTGTTCGTCGCTCGCGCTCGTGGGACATTCGGAAATTCATGCTTCAATTGCAGACGGGCGAACGCTGTGCTCTTACTTACTACATAGCATAACTAAAATAGAGATACCCCATTTTATGTTACGTTTTACCATTGACTATCAAAAATAATTTAGTATGTGTGGTAATATTTTTAATTCGTGTTATTATTTTAAAAGATAATAGTGGCTACGATAATATATTTCAGAAATAATAAAAATAAACGCTGATTTTATTAGTGTACTTTAAGACAGATTTTGAAAAATTATATTATACTACAAATCTACTATGATAATTCGTGTACAATCCTACTCTCGTAAATTCATAGAAGGTATTACTTTCTGTTATACAATTCATGAGAAATAATTATTTAAATTGTAGTTACTGTTCTATACATAAAAATATGATCACAATTACATAATTTTTAAAACATTATATTTTGTATCTATACTTAAGATGGCGTCACACATCTGCTTAGTTTTTTTTTTTTTAAGTCGAATGTATCTTAGCCTATACTTCTAAAACTCTTAAAGAACATTTAAAAAAATTTAATATTTTCAAACGTACATAAATAGTAGTACATAAATATCCATAGGTATGAAGAATTTTATATATTAGTATATATATTTCTTAACCCATTAAATATATCAATCTATTCATATCGAATTTGTAATTATGCAGTATTTTAATATCTTGAAGGAGCATATGTATTTATTAAAATAAATAAAATTAATTAAAAAATATATTTTACTAAACATCTTAATGATTACAATGAAAAAATAATACTTATGCAATTGACTGAGCATTCTGTAAGACATTCCGTGCTTGTAACGACATGCCATTTCAGTTCGCACTAAGCAGCCGCCGACGTGCTAGGACTGCGACCGGCCCCTAAACAGATTTGTTGGATTTCAATCGATTTAAAAGATTTCTTGTGTTTCCTTTAAAAAGTTCCTCTGTTCGATTATATAAAATTCTTTTAAAAGTTCAAAAAGCGAAATGTGAAAACATAAGCTTATTAACAGTATATTCTATATCGATTACCAAAGAATCGTCTATTAATATTATATGTATAAAATACAATATATTAATTACCAAGAATAGATTTTTGTTATTGTTATAACTGCATAGTTCCACTGTGTTTGTGTATTGTTATATATTTTTGTTTGTTTCCATTTTATACGGTTCTTTACAGCTTTAGTCTTCAGAGGGATATTTTTTTTAATATGTACCAAAGTAAAATTTATTTCAATAACTATTCTGCCAAAGTCACGTGAATAAAATATTTTTGTAAAAGGTCTTGTAGTCATCAAACATAACTCTAACAAGATGGCGGCTCCCTTGTTAAAACTGTACAGAGAGTTTTTGTGGCAACTTAATGCATATTCTAGTTATTACTTACAGTCCTCTTTACTTGTACTTGTAATAAACAAACTAAATCAAGTAAAATGCCGCCAAAGTTACATAATTTAGAACCAAATAACATGCCATTGAAGTTAATGGGAAACCACTCTTGAGGTATCCCCTTCCCATCGAAAAAAGAATCATTTAACTCGGTTCATAAACAAAGAAGTTATCCATATATATTAGAATTTATAAAACATGCATTTAAAAAAAATACAATCGAATTGAGAACCTCCTCCTTTTTTGAAGACTATTAAAAATGAAATTACATTGTAAAAACGTAATAACGTAGTGTTTGATTCTTAGTGAAAATGTAATATACGTATAAATTCATGTTCCAAGTGATGGATGAGTAGAGTACTATAATTGGGACGCTCCGTAAATCCGGTCGCATCTGAATAGGATTACACGCCGACATCTGGACGTTGATGCGAATGCAAATACAATCACAATATTACCTACTATGTATAACCATTTATACGTTTTACGTAAAACCAGTAACATAACAAGCAGTATCAGTGTTGTGTTCCTGTAGTGTGGTTTCCAGAGCACCTCGAGGAAGCGGGAGTTCAAAGAGAGTTAGAGCACTGACAATTCTCTCTACTTAGGGCAACCTTCACCCTACAGAAGATCGCAGCCAAGTTGAAGTTGTGTTCCTGCGGTGAGTAGGGTTTCTAGAGCTCATTGGGGCTAGGAGGGTTCATGGAGAGGTAGGGCACTGAGAAATTTTCTTGCAGATTTCTCTCTACTTGGGGCAGACCAACTACCTCCATCCTACTGAAGATCGTAACCGAATAACCTAACGTTGTGTTCTACGGTGAGTAGGATTTCCTGAGCTCTTCGGAGTAGCGGGGTCCAAGGTCAGCAACGCGCTACTGATATGGGTATTACAAGCGTCCACAGACTACGGTGGCCACTTACCATCTTACTGGCCGTATGCTTTTCTGCCACCTTTGTTGTATAAAAAAAACTTCCTAATATACAAATCTACTAGCTGACCCAGTAAATATTTCTACAACAAGCAATTCGACCACAGTGCCGTCTATCCCCTTTTTTCCCCTCCAAAACTTATCTTGTCTTTTCTAGAAATTTCGCATATCCGTCGTTTGAATTGTAGAATTGTGTGTGTATATATATATAAGGGAATAATTGAAAACCGAAATATTGTTTTTTTTTTCTATTGGAATTTAAACGCAATCACACACACACACATATGTATGTATATATATACATATGTGTGGGTATGTGTGTGATTGCGATTAAATTACAATTTAAAAAAAAACAATATTTCGGTTTTCAATTATTCCCTTCTCTAATAAACTTATTCGAACTATTCATAACATTTAAAATAAACAGTAAGCTAAATCGGTCCCGCTGTTCTCAAGTAATGCCCTTACTAACGAACAGCATTTAATTTTTACCTAAGAAAATATCTATAATGAAACCAGCTTGCGGAATAAAAATTCAAATTATTTCATTTATATTCCAGGAGGGATGCCAGAACTACATCCGTGTCCTTGTCTCGCTGGGTCCCGGCAGACTTCTGGTTTGCGGCACCAACAGTTTCAGGCCCTTCTGCAGAGAGTACAGCGTCCAGCGGGAATCGTACCATATGGAACGAGAAAAGTCGGGACAAGCGGTTTGCCCTTACGACCCTGAACACAATTCTACTGCAGTATACGCCGGTGAGTTTCCTTATCATGACTTTAACTTGCTTCGAGAAAACGTCGGTCCATTTACTAAATACAGATTTATTTATAACTAGCGGTGTGCCCGAGGCTCCGCACGCGTTTGTTACTACTCAGTAGATATTTACATCCCGTCATTTTATTTTTACTCATATTGTTGATAATTCATGATGTATGCTTCCCGTCTACAAAATTCGATTAGAATCGGTTAAGAATTGATGAAAATTTGATTGTTTGAACTTCTTTTTTACGATTTCAAGAAGTAATATTGACATTGTTATAGCCCATCAATTATGGAATGACTTACGTACAAAATACAAAGCCGTGTACAATTTTTTTATCAAAACCGATAGAATTTATGAAATTTTAAATTTTTGGAAATTCTTTTTTTTTACGATTCCCAAGTATTATTGTAAATTCTTATAGCCCATAATTCATGAAATGGCTTATAATTCCCGTGTACAAATTTCTCCAAAATCGGTTAAGAATTAACGAAAAGTTTTATTTTAATTCTTTTTTTTTTTACGATTTCTAAAAGTAATAAGGAACTTTATGATATCATATCAATTGACCAATGACGTAAGCATCCTGTGTACAAAGTTTCATAAGAATCGGTCAAGCCGTTTTTGATTTAAATCGGAACACATCGACAGACAGACAAAAAAAAATTAATAGCATATTGGTGATAATTATCGTTCATATAGTGTGTCTATCAGGAACTTTTCGAAATATATTAAAAGTACAGACAGAACTACAGATTTATTCATATAAATTAAAAACGTTTAATCCGCTACTACGTATGCGTGTTTTTCGTAATATTCATGTTCTTCTACCAGGTCTTACACTACCTATATTCCAAATTTTATTACCATACCGGTTTAGAGGTTTAGCCTTGGAAATGTAACAAAGAGACAGAGTTACTTTCACATTTATAATATTAGTGTTCATTATGTATCGTATATATCTCTTCATAAATTTAAATCGATTTATTTCATAACCTACTAAATTATTATGCACGTAATTGGTAATTTCAACCCGGATTAATAGTTTATAGAATAAAGACTTGCGGTAGCATCATTCGTTTATAATTGTTGTTTACAACGATCGTTAATATGCACCTCTAGTCTTCTAGAAACATCTTGATGACGTCATCGATTTTCAGAAATAACCGTAACGTCTCAGAGAAAAACACAAAATTTACATTGTATAGTCTCAGATCAAGTTTGTCTTTAAATTAATTGCCAAAGTCATCCAACTCATTATAATTTCCCAGAACTTAAAAAACACGTTATGTATAAGGTTTTATGTAGATGAAGTTATTAGTAAACTGTAAAATAAGATTATTGTTTATATTGTTTTGTTTATAAATATGAATGCTAGGGATGTCTGGAAGTGACTCCCTCTCAGTGTATCCACTAAATTATTATTACTGTACCTATTATTTTAACACTTGTACAGTTGGAAAAAAATATAAACCCGATCGAGTTTCTTACCGGTTCTTCTCGATGACTGCGATGTTTTCCGAACCGGCAATAGTATTTTGACGTTCATAAGTGCCTTCTTAGGGCCCAAATTGAATAAAGATTATTTTGATTTTGAATCCAATTTCCGATCTTGTTGTAATCGAGTGTATAGCGTTTAGAACTTATCATACATAAATGCAGAGATGCATGAACTAGTGAGTTGTGTGTGCGATCGCTCGGCCATTAATGGGATCCGACAACGCGCCTGTTACACCAGAGCTCATACCAATTAAGCGCGTTGTGTTTCCCACAATTCTTTATGTACGCAATAGATTTAATATTACATATTGCTAAAAATACCTACTAGTAATTTGAATATATGTAAATTTGCTACATTTTTTACAATTATATAAAAAACCGGACAAGAACGAGTCGGACTCGCGCACCGAGGGATCCGTAATTGTACAGCCACATTCACTAAAATAATTAAGTAACATTACTGAAGAAAGCGCCAAACAATTCTTACAAAAAGAAACTATATTGAGGGACTAACTTAACTTTTCCGTTGAAAACTGTTGTCCCCATACATTGATATATGCCAAGGTCAGTTTATCAAATGCAAATAATTGTGTAATAGCAATTTTTTGCGATGTACTTACAAATTTACGTTTTTCGTCTTTACTTGTGCTGTAAGACATTGTTTTTGCAAAATTTCATGGTTCCACGTCAACTGGAAATAATCAATAATTAATTTCCCCTTTGCAAGTGTTAAAATATGAGACATAAACGGCCGTAACTTTTAATTCCGTTGACTTAGAAGTTTAATTTTTTACAGCTCGAAGCGATTGCAGACCTGACAGTATTTGATATTAATTTCAACTTGATTCCTCCACGCACTCCTGAGAAAAAGGTCTTTATAGCCTCTTGATAGGTCTTGAGACAGACGGACAAAGATATGATGAGGAAAGATGTGTTCCTTTTGAGGTACGGAACCCTAAGAACCCAAAAAAGTAGTGGTTTACATCCACCTTGCCGCCAGAAGGAAGTGTACTCATTGCCTCGTTGTGTGCTAATGCTTATTTGCTTATATGCAGTCCATCGGTCATAAGATGCGTCGACCCGACCAGTCGACTGAAGAGATTTTTGATAAATAAGTAATTTTATAAACGAAAATGTAATAAGAATACTATTAGATAAATCAATTTAATATATTATTAAAAAGCTAGTGAATTAGGTATTATTTATATATTTAATGATTAGAAATTAAAACTAGATGTGCCCGCGGCTGCGCTCGCGTGGACTAGAGAAAGCCATCGAACAGACACACGCGCGGATCGGTTATTTTAAAGATAAAAATGCTTATTCTGGATGATCCTTTGCCTTTTTTGTAGGTATTTTTAAAGGTCTACAATTATATACTACATTAATTTGATATATCTCCTAAGGTTTACTCAGCGTAAAACATTTAAGCACCCTACAATCGTCGTTTTTCCAAATTAATTTTTATCTGCGGAAACTCCAATTGTTTTTCTAATATAAAAGTAGCCTAAGTTACTCCTTATAACTTCAGTTATCTGCCATATAAAGTCCCGTTAAAAACGGTCCAACCGTTTGGGAGATCACCCGGAACAAATAGAAAGACAGACAATAAAAAAATTAATTGTTTTTTTATAAATAGGTGCTGTATATACTTTTATATGCATTTAGTAAAAAAACTGTTATTTCGTTTATTTTTTATTTTATTTATAAACAATATCTGGGCGACCGAGCTGTGCTCGGTGTCTTATAAACAAAAAAGAAAAACACCTATCTAGGTAAACTTGGAATGTAAAACATTATCTAAATGCAAAGTTTCATCGAAATCGTTGGAGCCGTTTCCGAGAAACCAATTACATATGTATATACGAGAATTGCTCACTTAATATAATAAGATAATACATTAGTGTAGCGACAATAAACAAAAACGCAAACCACTAAAAAAAATTCTGTTAGTTGAAGAAATTTGTTAGTCTTTTCATATCAAGAAAAGCGACTAAAAACGAGCCTTATTATAATTATGTAAAAAAACGATTATACAATTCTTATTCATTATATTGTAGTAAAAATGTTGAACGATTTTAGGGTTAAGGATCGTCAAATCACTTATATTATCCTTTATATTGTGTAGGTAAGCCTCCTCGAAATCGCCAAATTCTATATGTACACTTGTACGCCTTACATAACATTTTAAAATAGACAGAACATCTACCTTACGTATTATCCATAAACCCTTTTCACTAACGGGGTCACATGTGCGTCACGGATCCATGGCAGTCGTTCCCATTGTCAGGAAATTAGGAGAAGGAAAATCTTTTTCATATCGATTGAACCCACTTTCACAGTCTAGTAGAGTACAATGGCTACTCGTTACATTGACAAGAGCTACCGGTGAATGTTAATGCAACGTTTTGTTACGTAGATAATTGTGTGATATAGGCAAATAATTGTTTGGGCTATTTCGTATGAAAGTCTATCGGAAAGTGTAATCTTTAGCTTAATGTATTCAATATCTTTTTTATACAATACTAACGGTGACCCACCGCTCCAGACGCGTTTAACGTAGTAATTATTTTCACCTCGTAGTTTAATTTATTGTTGAAAATTCTTATAACCTATTGATAGAGAAATTACATATACTTCATACATCAAAATTGGTTGGAGAATTAATGTAAAAGTAATTTTTTTTTACGATTTCTAAAAGTATCATTGACAATTCTTGTAGCTTATCAGTTATTATGGAATGATATGCTTCCCGTCTGCAAAATTCATCAAAATCGGTCTAGAATTAATAAAACATTTTTTTTTATTTCTAAAAGTAATCTTGAAATTATTTAATTTTTGACATATTTTTTAATGCCATATTCGTGATCAATAAATGTGTACAGGAAATTTGACAATAAAATTACATATATAGATAGAACTACACATTTATTAATATAGATAGGTTTACACGCACCTTACCTCGATCTCCGTTGTTGAAAAGTGAAGTTGAAGCTTAGACGACGATGGATAGCACTTACCTATCAGTTGTCTATTCTCTGTTCGCTTAAAAACTCCTTTCTTGAAGAAGTTTTAGGTAGGCGAAAGTCGGACGCAAGGAATAAATTCCACTCCTTAACTGTTCGCAAAATAAACGACCACGTGAATCGGATGAATGTTCTCTGGTGGTCACAATGATGAAAAACCTCACGACACGTCTTATTGTCCTGGGGCTGTAAGTGTTGGGCGGAACGAAATTTTGCAATACCTGTGTGAACTCTTCAAAGTTTGGTACAATATAAAACTTTTCGGTATGCCATTATTTTCTAACTAAAAAGCACATTTTAATCCTGGCGTGCAAATCAATTAATTCTAAATTATAGTATTGACTTCTTTAGTACAAGTGTGTCAAGAGTGTATACAGTTTAAATGCAGAAACCTTTTTCAGTAGTTTTTAACTATTCTTTTTAGTAAACTTTGTGTTATCTTTTGTATTTTTTTTACTACGCGGCTAACTCTCTTCCTTTTCTGTTTCTGATTATCAATTTATGTTTGTGAAAACTTGTAATTGGCCTTTATTTCGATTATTTTTCCTATTGTTTCTATTAACTGTACGTTTTCCTATTAATGTAAAATAAAATATTTTGGGAACCATAGTCAACTTGATAAAAACATGATATCCCTGATTATCTAATAAGTATTTTTCCTGTATACAGGATGCCGGTCTTGGCTCACAACTGAAAAGGACAAGAGATTATCCTAAACAAACAAAAGTTTTTTCAGAGGGCTTTGTATAAAAAATATATATTTACTTTCCCCTCTGTAACTTCTAAACGAAATTATATATTACAAAATTAATTTGGATACTTATTATATAAGCGCCCTAATTATATTTATTTAAATGGAACCTAAATTGGTTTTCAATTTATATTATACATAAATTGCTAGGGTAATGCAAAAATATGGACTCGCGCAGTATTTTTTCCATAATTTTTAAGTAACCTTTTAAATATAACGTCACACTGTTATTCTTTACCGTTAAACAATATATTATAATTTTAAAAAAGATTAACTTAACTACTATCGTTATCGTATAGTGTTATCTGATATTTAATTTTCCCAACACTCTACCCCATCTTAAACTGAAAATGTTAAGTATAATTATTTGATTTTCACTCGAAAATTTTGAGAAATTTATATTATGTATGGCTAGATGTTAGGACACGACGATTGTGTCGCGACCACCATACACTAGGTGCATAAATAATGGCACTCTTAGGCGTAGGATCAGCCGGTGTATGTTCAGGAATCAAGCGAGCAAATAGGGATCTGCATAAGAACCATGCACATGGTGAAAACCCGTCAACGTGACTCTTTGTTTTGTCGCTTTCCGAGATACTCAAATACAAAAAAAGAAACATTTTTTTTAATGCAGGTACAGATATGCGCTCGATCTTACCTGATGGTAAGTAAAGATTTGGCCGACGATATATCGCGCTTACCTGTTAAATGCCTATTCACTCTTCGCTTGAAGACTCCCAAGTTATAGATGGATGGGAAAACAGACGACGGGAATGTATTCCACTCCTTTGCCGTTCGCATAATGAACGACGAAGCGTAACGGCTTCGTGCGAATCGGGGGAATGTTCAGAACATACGGGTGGAAACCCTCACGGCTTCTAGTTGTCCTATGGTGGAACGGATTGGAAGGAAATAAATCGTGCAAATCATATAAACAATAAACATAAATACATAAATCACGCCTCTTTCCCAACGAGATAGGCAGAGACCTCGTCTTTCCACTTGCTACGATCCTGGCATACATCATTTGCTTCTTCAACATTAATCAATCTTTACATACATGCTCGTTGGTTTAGAATACTCTTGACCTGACTCTTCTTCACTACATCCCCGATTTGATTAAGGAACGTTCATTTAGGCCTTCCTGTTCCAACGCTTCCATTCACGTGTCTTATAAATCTGTTTAGTAATTCTTCTTTCATTCATCCTCTCTACATGCCCAAACCATCGAAGCATTCTTTTCTCAATTCGTGTGACTATATCTTCTTTCACACCACAACGTTCTCTTCGGTCACTGTCACTCAATTTCACTACCAACATACTTCTTAGCGCTCTCATTTCTACTGCATTTATTTTTACTTTCGTATCAATATGCAAAAATAATTAATAAACACCAATGTGTTGGAACTAACTCTCTTCTATGTACAGCCAGACGAGCTTTCGTAGAGATTTTCTGACTGTTCATAAAAGTGTACAACGCCCCGCCCCATTCACCATGTTACTGGCATTTCCTCTCTTTTCAATATCACTTTCTTATAACACACTAATAATAATAATATATTATATAATATATACATAAATGTGAGCAACATTAAAATACACTATTTACATGTAACCATGTAAAATTCAATTTGTTTACACATCCCCCTAACAATGTAAACATAGAACGACAGCGGTCATCAATTAGGGTCGAACGTCCCCTTTGTGCAATTTTCTTTACATTAACAGATTCCTTGCAAATTCACACGCATTCGTCTCGGATCGTCTCATCCATATACTGCTTCTAGTAGGCAAAGCGCAAACTATATCAGCAATATATTTTCTGTAGGTTTGTTACAGATATGTTTTTTTACCAATTTAAAAATTTAGCATCAATATTATGTACTGTAATTTGTTACTGAAAAATATGAATTTACTTTTCCATGATGATAAATTACATTTTTTAATGTAATGAACTTAACAATAATTGATTTTGAAAACGAACATTTTAAAAAATGGTTTAAATAATAGGTACAACAAAAAAAAACTAGTTATTTGACCACATTTTTGGAAATCTTAAATAAAATTTAACATTTCAGCGAACTTCTAAACAAAAACAATTTGTTGGTGCTATTAATTCTATTATATAATTAAGCTGACACTAATACTGAAAACAATTTAATTAACAATGAATGACACGAACTACAAAATAAATTACATAAATACCAATCATTAATGAAAATGTAAAATTGACAACAATATATGAACTCCTAGTGTCCATTTACAGTTACATGGTCACGGTTAGTTATCTCCCATTGATCTGGTCCAATTAAGCGCAGCGTCGCCCTGGGGTCTCGTGCCCAGCCTGCGGTGCGAGCATGGTCTGCAATGCGCAACTACAAGTCATTCGATGCACTTATACTGCCGTTGTAACTGTATTTACGTTTACAGTCTGCTACAATTTACAAACGAATCAAATACCTATATTTCATTATAATGGTTCATGACTAGGATATTTGAGGATATACGTACATATCGGTTTCATCCGGGCTGTTAAATTTATTCGACCAACTCTCTACCTTCTCAACTTTCAGTGATGTAAACAGTGGGGTAGGAGAGTAACTTTGGAAGAAGAGGGGCAAAGAGGTTTGCATACTTCAGAAAACTACAAATTTTGGTACCTCACATCGCCTACCATGGGTATCTTAACATTCGTTCATTCGCGCCAACAGGAAAAAACATAGTTATGAATTCTTATAAATCCAAGTTTATTCTAAAAATAAATCTGTTAAAATATTGACCAATTTTCCACGCGTGATTTTTTATATAACACCAATAGTATGTTTTGATCACCTTAAAAACAAATAAATAATTATGATTTCACTCTTGTCCTATCGAATCTTAAAAAGTAATATCACTAAGCTTCACAGAATAATCACATATAACCTATCCGAGTAGTTGTTATTTACTTTGCTTATTCAGATCATAAAACTCGCTTTAGATTTTCAAATAATCTATAGATCTTCTTCTCCTTCTTTTTTACGAGGTGGATATTTGCGACGTGTGTTTATACCCAATTATAAATGTCACGTGAATAGAATCTTTTTCTAATATTCACATTTCAAACAATGCTTTAACAAGTTGGTAGCTCTCTCGTTAGAACTGGACATTTTTGTGGCAACTTAAAATTCATAATTCTAATTATTATTTATAATTCACTTAAGCACATTAACCAACATTACGCAAAATACAATAATATGGAGAGAAATTACGTAAGTTTATGAATTAAAATTGAAAGATGACAGAACAAGATCCCGTCAAAAGCTTTAATCTATTGTTTATTATATATTATATTTTATAGATACATGAAAGCACTTTCAATGTACATTTACACCGACACGGTTAGTTATCTTCCATTGATCTGGTCCAATTAAGGCATGCGACGCCCCGGGGAGCCGCTTCCGGCTTAGCCTGTCGCTATACACTACATAATACATAACTCACGGTAGACACGTCACACACCTCCGAGATATAATTCTGCTGATGTAACCAGCGTCCGTGCTGAATATGTAAATAAGTACTGCAGTGGAATCTCTGTAGTATGCATATGTGGTAAACCAATTCATGGATAAATTACTGAACCATTAATACTTACCTGTGATTTTTAACTACATTAGATCAAATCACATTAGCTTTAAGAAAGATACCATATGAACAAGCTGAAGTCTAATGCCCTGGGGTAGAGCGAGAGATGTTGTCGCTCTAGGCGCCAGGTAGTAAGGGGCGCCAAAATGCCAAATGCGAAAAATAAAATTTAATTGTATATAATTTAAAATATCTGGGCAACCGATCTACGCTCGGTGTCTTACAGAAAAAAAAAAAACACATCTTGGTAACTTGTAATGTAATACATTATCTAAATACAAAGGTTCATCTAATTTCTTCAAAGTTTCTGTTACCGTTACAAAGTTGGTAATTATTATTTACTTAACATGAACTAAAATACAAGTAATGGTTTGAAAGCGTCGACCAAAGGGCACCGAAAGACAATCTCGCTCTACCTTGATAAGGATTAAAGCCTGCTACTGATGCTATGCACAAGGTATCAAGGCCAATCATACTCATATTTAAAAACTAAAAAAAAAAATTCTATTATATTTCACTCATTTTATTTTTAAGCTCCGTATATTTGACATTGTTATTTCAATATCTTACATATAACAATGCATCATATTTCCTTCAAACATACTAATATTGGTAAATTAAACTTAACTAATATTGGTTTTAGTTCAGAATAGGTACTTATTTCATTTCATGCCCGAAATCAATTAACTCTCGTAGATTTAACATTCGAAGCACGTTAACCTGTAACATGTTCACAGTATTAACCGATTGAAGTATGAGGTATCAGCTGGCGAATGCAGATTAGGAAAGTATCACCCGATTTAAAATATTGTTAGAGAAAGAATTCCAACATTGAAGAAATGTTATTAATCAAAGTAACATAACGAAAGATAAGATAAAGATAAGAAAGCCTAGGCAATATTTAAGAGATTATTCTTTTAGAAGTAAGGGGCCATCCATAAATTACGTCACACGTTTAGGGGTTGGGAGGGGGTCGACGAAGTGTGACATTGTGTGACAAAGAGTGGGGAGGGGTCCCAAATTTTGTGGTACCACATTTTTTCAAAATATAATATTTTATATCTAAGTACATTAGAACTTCTTTAAGTCGAAAATCTCCCAAACTCGAAAGAATATGTTCCCTTCCATTCAAGCCCCAAAACCTCCGTTGCACTAAATCTCAACCCTCTAGTCAAAATAATCAGAGAAAAAATTAAATTGGACTTCTGTATCTCGAACATAGCAATGTTTTATTTAACAACTTTTACAACTCGATTATTTGAAACTTATTACCTTTATAGTTCGAAGAAAAATAAGTTACCAACTTTAAGAATATTATCGACAATGTAAGTACACCATTGTTTCTTAGAAATAAATTTAGGAGTATACAATAAACAGGATTACCACGAATTTATGACTCACGTTAACATGTGTTGCAAAATATGTGACATCATACTTGGGGGGGGTCTGATGAAGCGATGTGTAAATAATCTCTTCACCGCGGTGATCGTACTTATGCAAGTATGATTAATTTAAATTCTATTTGTATTGATATCCCTGGGCCCAATCTAGAATATGGTTTCAAAAATAAGATTTAGGTGCATTGAACGCTAAGTATGCCCACTAACCTTTGAATCCAGCAACCCAGAACACTTCTGCTCTGCTAGTCTTCGGCAAACGTTCTTTCCAGCACAAAACCACAACTTCTTCAGAACTCAATGTTCTTTACCCGGCCGGGAATCACAAAAAGACACAAAGATACTCTCACATACAAAAATTTCATCGGTAAAAATTATCCGACGAGAGTTTTAGGCACAGAGCAAATGCAAACTGCACGTCACTAGTTGATTACGGTTGGAGGTAGTTCGGCAATATATATGGGCCAATCAGATGCGCTTATATCACACGACAGCGAGAGTTTCAGCGAATCCAAAAGCTACATTCTAGGATCGCGGGAACACTAACATCCAATGCACGTTAATTTTGAAAACCGTTAAGTTATATACTTTAGGTATTTATGCCCAACCAGGGTCTCACAAATGTGACCAGCTGTGACAAGGACGGGGGAGGAGTCAAAAAAATCATGAAATTCGTGTGACGTAATTTATGGATGACCCCTAATAATCTTCATTAACTTTAATATACGTAATATGATGACCATACGTCCGATCGGTAAAAACAGCTCTAGAGTTATTTCCTAAAGTGCGACTTTTCGGCCCATTTTCAGTACTGTAAAGATAATCGTATCGTTATTGCTCATCCAACTGTTTTAACCCCATATCTAACTTACTTAAAGTTGATTTCATTCTGTTAAAAAAAAAACAAAACAAATATAGTCACGCCTGTATCCCTAAAGGGTTTAGGCAGAGGTGTACTAATGTACACCTACAGTTCGCCGGGTGTGTTTTTAGGTCACATGTAGTAGGGGGCGAGCCTATTATCATTAATCAGGCACGAAGCCAAAACTCCAAGATGCTACTGAAAATTTCATAGAAAAATACCGCTGTTCTGTACACTTTTTATAATATTTAAATATGTACATATACGCATTGCCTGCGGTCATCGGAAAACGTGTCGCTAGAAGTACCAACAAATACCACAAATTTTCTAGCTTTCGCAGTTCAGACTACAAGACTATGGATTGCACTACCTGTTTCTTTAGAAAGAAAGAAAAAGATTATTATTTGTCAGTTTAATATTACATATTGTATACGTATTGGAACGCGGAAACTCATCATTAATCTGTATTGAATTCATTATAATATTTTCAAGGGTTGGGCACGTGCCCTCGGCCCGCGAAACCGACACGACTATTTTCTCTAGATCGTCTTAGCGATCACACGCATCATCGTATTTATTCATATTAAATGATTATTATTGTAAAAACTTTTGCTATAAAGCAAAATACAATAAAGTAATAGTACTTGCCTACTACTCTAAAATCCTATGATATCGAAGCAAACAAACAATGACAATGTCTAACAATAAAGCAAATGAAATCATAATAACAAAAAATGTTTACACTGATCCTACTAGACCCACATGATCTCAGAAATGGACGTGAATCAAGTTACTTGGAGCCGCGGATTAAGTTTATTAGCAAATTTTAGTAGCGGATGATAAAGCATAGCAATCGCGGATAGTTAGGAGGATTCGCCGTTTCTGGGGCACTCTGAATCTACTTTCAATTCCTAATCCCAATGTTCGATCGGATCTGTAATTAACGGTACACAATAAAGTTTAAATTAATTAATAAATACACACCATTATTCATGAGAGTGATTTTCTTTAAATTTTTTTGTTTAGTAATATTTGTTAGTTTGAGAAGTCTTATACGAACACTTAACTATATGGATAAACCAGAAAAATATTTTTGTTAACCATATCACATTAAGATCTCTAAGGTAAAATACTTTGCTTTATTTTCAGACGGCGAACTCTATTCCGGTACAGTTGCAGATTTCAGCGGCATGGAACCGATCATTTACCGGGAACCTTTGCAAACAGAGTCTTATGACTCTATGACATTAAACGGTCAGTACTTTTTTAAATAATAACTTTCACTATTTCCACAGTAAAAGACGTATAATTCATTTTTTTTAAATATATATACTGATGGTGAAGATTGTGTTTGCAAATATATATAAGGTATATTATTAGTAAGATGTGACAAGCGTTGGTATAAAGGGATGCCAATCGACCCGCGAGAACCGGAGATACGGACATTCCGTTTCTAGGCCTTATGAGGATGCGTATTTATATGGCATAATATGTGTGTAATAATAAAACATGTCAAACAAAATTATTTTTATTATAAGCAAAACTAATTGAATTCTAATAAAGCTTATTACTTTACGTAAGTAATTGTTTAACTATAATTAAGTTTGTTGTATGCTAAGAAAATCAAATTAGTCTTACTATTTCCAATGTGAATACAAAATCCGATTTCTAATAATTGTAAGTCTCGACTTCCTACATTTCGACAGCTGAGTCCCGCTTTTTTAATACGTCCAGCATTATGATTGATTCCTGCAAATTCTTGCACTGTGGTTGGCAACTCTATTTGTATCCCAGTATAATTAATATAGGTATTCTGAAAAATATTATTGAAGGCAAACAGATCCATTTTATAACATTGCATATTCAATTTTAAATTTTATTGAAGTCAATAATGGAATGTATTTGAAAGCTTTGCAGCATAACTCACTGATTTTGATCATTAATAAAATATTAATTTAATAACATATTGAATTTAGTAAATTAATAAGTGAATACGAATCAAAGGAGCTACTGAACCGTGTAATGTACATTAACCACAAAACTCGTGTTGATTCAATCGAATAATTGACAATCAAACGCTGTATGTAAATTTTATAAATTAAATTTAAACGGGGTGTGTGATTCTAACGTGTAGGTGTTCTTGCTATGTAACAAGATTATTAACCGGTCACAATGTCAAATTTGCATGTAGATCACAACGTCAAACGTTTAGATACATAATTCAATGAACTTGGACGCACAGCTAATAGGGTGTAACCTTAGAATAAAATGCAAACAGATGGAATAAGTGAATAGTCCGTATAGAAACATGTATTTAGTTTTATATGCAGGATGAACATCTTCTACTTAACAAAATTCTTAAAGACTGACTGACAGACAACGCACATTTTACATTGATGGGTCTAGAAGCATGAAGTTTTCCACAGGTGTTATTTATATAGCATATGTAGCTAAGAAAAGATCTTTGAAAATTCATCCTTCAAAGGCTTAAAAGAAGAAAATTTAAGAAACTCCTTACAATGTCACCTATTCATTGAGACCATTGCAATGGGCCAAAACACGATATCTCTTCTCTAAGTTGGTGAGGTATCCTGCAGATTCGATGGTGCAGCATCAGGTCTAGGTTGCCATATTTTTCTAAATTATTTGAAATATTCCACAACTCGATCAGACATCCATTTATCAACTAGAAGAGAACTGATAATCTTCAAATGGCTGAACAGATTTTCTTGAATCATGTAACTAAGAAGATTATCGATCAAGTCATCTTTCAAACAAGTAAAAGCTTTTTGAGACCTACGATACAACAGACAGTTACAGATACACCGATGCGAATGTATAACACTCGTATAATACCCCTCTATATATGTTGGAGCTTAAAAATAGGATAATTCTTGAGATATTATCGTTGGAAAAAATTCATAGAGCACACGAGTAGTAGATATTAATTATAATTTGAGGTCACGAAAACTAGAGTGGCCTATCTGCGTTTTTCGGTAAATTTACTATTTAACATATTATTATTAATCTAAAACCGTGCTTTTATTAAACATCATCTATGTTAGTATCACGTATGTTAATAGGTCAGTTTATCGAAAAAAGCATATAGGTCACTCTGGTTTTCGTGGCTTTATTTGATGCACAATATACAAGTAGGTACCAAAAGTGTCTTATCGCCATATTATTATTTTTTGTGTTGCTCAATGGAAAGCAATACCAGTTAACACTTCTTAATGTTCGAACCTCTAGTATATGTATCATAAAAACCCAAATAATTAATATTGCGTATTATACAGGTCAACAGTTAATTGCCAACTTCTTTAAAAACTAGAAAGATACTAAAGAAAAAAGGGCCATAATCAACTGGCATAATTATAGAGATGTGCATAAAAAAATAAGTAATTGGGAATTCGATTAACATAACAAGTTGAAGTAATAAAGCTTTATATTTAATCTACAAATAACGTGAGCTAATTCAAACACAATACGTTTCTACAGTTAACGTAACAAGATACTAATCTCATAACAATGAATGTCAAACATGATGAATAACATTTGCTTATGAAACTGTTTATCACGTTTCCACGTCCACACGGTCCATTGCTTCTAAATGTGCCTGTCAAACGTACATCCGTCAATATAATTGAATTCAGGACCGGTTTTCGCGAGAACTCCCCGTCATTCGGGTGACGTTTGACGCGTCAACAATCGCTAAATCCGATTAAGATCGTATTAGAATTATCGGCACCGTCGGTGTCTCGGTGATGGCGCATCCCTTCGCTTAATTTAATTTTGTTGAATGTATAATATAAGACGTGAAGTGTTCTATTAAATTGGTTTGTTTCAAATATGTTTAAATATGAGAACATCTTATAATATTCATACAAAATTTTTATGACACATTTTTTTTTATATCTTCTTTAGTATCATTGTGATTTGCAATGACATGAAACGAAAAAGCGACACTAATAAGAGACCACATCTATAGGATTTAGCCTGCGACAGAAACAGATAGAAAACATTACACAGTGTTTCTTATTATCTCGGTCTCACCTTTGTACGTGTTAGATAGTACATGTGTGTGGCCTGCGTATTACGAAGTTTTGGTGAAAGGCGCCATAGCCAGCGTGGTGTATATTGTTCACGCGTATGTTTTATGGGAATGTTTTTATGTTTTCTGAAGGTTTCACTTTTAATGTGTGTGAACTGCACACATGTTTATTTTTTGGTCTACGAAATTGGATACAGTCTTTAAGGTCGATACACACTATACCGGCGGCATGGCCGCTGGTTGTCTGACCCGATGGAGTTGTCGCAAAAAACGAGCACGACTGAGCCGCGCCGTGGCGGCTATTGTCACAACTAAAATGATTCTCGTGCGTTACTACCGTTTTCAGCGTTATATTCCGGCAGCATACCCCGTGTGGCAAATCCCTGCCTTGAACATTTAAAATGAATATAATATTGTAAATGTTAATTTAGGCCTCTTCTAAAGACGAACCCATTTACAAATTACTCTTACAAAAACAGCGTTTTATTAAGATTAATCAATACGTACAAAGAAATAGAGAATATTAAACTATTCAATAAAACTGAGAAACCACACACACACACACGAAAATAATAAAAATAAAGAAGCTAAAATAATCCGTTAAGTGTTAAATATTTGATTTGATAATATTAATTACAGCATGTAATTAAAATGAAATACAGTGTAAACTCTTTATAACGAAACTCAAGGGACTGAGCATTTTTTGTCGTTATAGAGAGTTATCGTTATATGAAGTGAACAAAAAACTAACCAAATTAACAAGAATTTTTAATATATATGTCTTAGATAATAAATGCTTATAAATTATTGTTTACACATATAGTCTGATAACTTTGTCTGACGTTTTTTGCTATGCCAGTACTTGTTTTGTATTATTTTATGTATTCTATTCATATCTTCTTCTATCAAACTTTTTCGTCAACACTAATCGCTTTCCGTTTACTGGTCATGTTAACAGTTTCAAAGTAGGTTTACGACTGATAATACGATAGGTACCCAGTATGCTTGGTCGAAGACCATCACTTCCGAGAAAACAATGCGTCAAACTGCACGTGTTCAAGGCAATTAAGGAT
Organism: Saturnia japonica; assembly: GCA_033032175.1. Taxonomy (NCBI): domain Eukaryota; kingdom Metazoa; phylum Arthropoda; class Insecta; order Lepidoptera; family Saturniidae; genus Saturnia; species Saturnia japonica. The sequence goes on from CM065318.1 coordinate 12,280,142, forward strand.
AACAAAAGCTAGACCGACCTCGGATATTTCGGAGCTTCAAAGTCTTTTGTTACCTGATAATAAACAATAATACCGATAATAAATATTTACTGTCTAAAAATATGAACACATTTCTTCGTAATAGAGAATGGCGTATCGTTATAAAGAGTGTGTTCAATATGTGGGTTTTAACGCAAACCAACCAAGTTGGGCTCACTTCAACGTTATAGGGAGTTTATCGTTATAAAGGATAACGTTATAAAGAGTTTACTCTGTATGTTCGAAAAAAATTCAAACTTTTTATTTGGCTCTAGTACTTAATTCTGATTTTAATCTTTTAATCAAATAACTACGACATGTGGCCTTCACTTGACTCTACAATAGTGTATAAAATAATTGTCGGTTTACCAATTTTTGTTACTGGGTCTGAAAAAATGTATTACTTTAGATTTATCTATGATTGTACATACTAGTTTAATGTCTTTGCTTTGTTTACAGCCCCCGATTTCGTGAATTCGTTGGTGCACGGCAATTTCGTCTACTTCTTTTTTAGGGAAACTGCTGTTGAGTACATCAATTGTGGGAAGGTAAATAACATTAATAATTTTAATTGTTCATTATACCTTAACTTGACAGTCTATGGATTATTTATATTTCTTATTTGATTCCAAAGACCCAATAATGTTTGAATTTAAATAATTCTTAAATTAAATAACATAGGGGTAAAAATGCGTTGTAACAATCAAAACGAAATATCGTTATGATGATTAGGTACATAATATGAAATACGATATTCCACAGGCGGTATTCTCTCGTGTGGCCCGTGTATGCCGTGATGATCGAGGCGGTCCACACCGTTTCAAACAACGTTGGACATCATTTCTTAAATCGAGACTAAACTGTTCCGTCGCTGGCGACTTCCCGTTCTATTTTAATGAAATACGTAAGTTCAATACTATAACTTTATTATTTTATTTATTCTCGGTCTACGATTAGATTAGCAAGAGCGTTACCGTGGAACTAAATGGTAAAGGATTGTACACATGGGATTAGCAAAAAAAATGTATACTTTAATTACTATTAACGACCATTTCATATAATCAGTTTTAACAAAATAATTTTGAACTTAAAACTAGATCTAAACTTTGCTCTGGTAATCATAAACTAAAAAAAAATTAGTAATTTAGGTGACAAACTAATAAGCTTTTATCCTGGTGTAAGTACTTTACGTTGCATAAAACCTTAACAAACCCGGTCAAAGACGGGGAGGACGATTTGGAAGCGTCTTACATGCATTATGTGATGGATAGCTTTCCACTGAGCCCGCGCATACTTAGCGAAAGAAACTACTAATAATGTAATATTACGTAAAATATATTTATGCATTACGTCATCCAACAAAAATGCTTAGGTTAGACTAAAATTATTCACAGAATCAACAACCGAACTTATAGAAGGAGTTTACGGCGGTTTAAACGCACAACTGATGTACGGAACGTTCACAACTCCACCAAACAGCATATCGGGGAGTGCAGTGTGCGCGTTCAGCATGCAAGATATTGCAGACACTTTCGAAGGCACTTTTAAAGAACAGAGCGCACTCAACTCTAATTGGCTGCCTGTCAACAGCGCAAAGGTATCCTTTTGTTTATAATGTCTTTGTAATAATAAGAATACTAGGAAACCCGTGCGAATTTTTTCACATTTTCTATAGAATGTAAACAGTCTAACAGCTGTCTTATTAGTTAAGCAGATTGTTAATAGATAGCGCCTCCTCCATGTTAGTTCAGAATATATTTTTGAAATATATTTTTTTACCGACTTTATGGATATGTCATAATATCTTTGTCTATAAACCGATTGGATGATTCTTTTTTTGTTGGAAAGGGGATACCTCAAGGGTGGTTCCAATTTTAATTCATTGGGTTTGGCCCTTCGACTTCGAATATACACCTGAGAAATCCTCAAAATTATTGATGTCGATTTCCTTTTTTGTTAAATATTGTCTTGTTAACGTAAACATTAATTTTATACTATTTTTCGGCTTTCTAACAAATATTTTAAATCGTGTAAGTTCTCAAACTTGGTTTGTTCTATAAGATCATCATTTAATTTAAAGTCTGATTGGGTCAAGTTATGGTCACATTGTCAGACAATAAAAATTTGCCAAATGCGATTCGGACTCGCGCTCTGACGGTTCCGTTTCACCACACAATAGATATACATATTGTGTTATATGTTTACAAAAAATATGATTTTATTTTTCACTTTGGAATGAGCCATATTGGTACTTGGCCGATTTTCCTTATTTCTTGTTTAACTTTTGGGCTTGCACCACAGTCACAAAAGATTAAGTTAAAAAAAATTGTGCCCTTTAATAATTTGCTTTTGGTATCTTTATTATTGGCTAAGATAGCCGTCATAATAACACATTCTATGGAAATTTAATCCGGCTACTCATTACGGTTCAAAATATACAGGCCCTTACAAAGTGATTTTATAAATGATCATTGGGCCCTTTAGAGGGAAGACGGACTTGGGCTTAGGGCATAGGCATTTTAAGAACGGAAACCAAAAAAAAAAGAGTTACTAAAGGTAGAGATAAAACGATTCATACATATTGATTATAAATTTATATTATTTTTATAGGTACCGGAACCCCGACCTGGAACGTGTCACAACGACTCTAGACAACTCCCCGATCAAACACTGAACTTCATCAAAACACATGCCCTTATGGACGAATCGGTTCCAGCGTTCTTTGGTGAACCCATTGTTATACGAACAAGTTTCCAGTAAGCCCAGTTTTAATCATTTCTTACCACAACATTATTTTCATATCCTTAAATTTTATTGTGTAGCCGAGTATAATAATATGTACTTAACCGAAAAATCGTATGAATGGTTAGTTTATAAATAATCTAGTGAGATTGTAACTATCGATAGCTTGTAAACGGTTATAATAATTTTGATTTATTGAGGTTATGTCTGTTAAATAACAAAATATAACTAAACAAGGACTTGAAAATGTGAGTTTTCAATGGTTGATTTGTATCTAACAATCGCCGGCCGCTGCCGTAGGCCGCTCGCTTCACTTGTACGTTTCAACTTAACCTAAACAATCTAGCTTACGAACTAGGTACTAATTACTACGATCATTTTAGTTTTCGTTTAAAATATACCGACAGCTTACAATCTGACTAGATTGTTTAAAAACTAACGGTTTGTACAATTATCTAGTAACAAATATAACAAAATATTATGATCTATATAATGTTGTTAATAGCTTATGAAGTAGGTACGGTACATTTATATCATTTTTTTACTGTGTATATTTTCTTGATTTTTATAAGAATGTGTGTGGACCCTAAAGTCACAGTAGTTTCGTTTCTGTTTCAGCTATAGATTTACGCAGATCGCAGTAGACCCGCAAGTGAAAACGCCTGGGGGAAAGGCATACGATGTTTTATTCATTGGGACAGGTCAGATTTTTAAAATCAATTTTACCACTTACCACTTACCACTGTGACACTATTGCATTCCTATTTATAAAAATCTTTTGTGCGTCTATTAGTGATTCTATAACTTCAAAACAACATATAATTTTTATTTATTTAGATTACATTTTAATTGTCTCATAAATCTTGCAACAGATAATGGTAAAATCATCAAAGCGATCAACGCGGTATCTTACGATTCGAACAAGCGTGCAGTGCCTGTAGTTATCGAAGAGTTGCAGGCCTTCGCAGCCGGGTCGCCGGTCAGGGCGTTGAGGGTCGCGCGCGCTGGTCGCGACGCAGCTAGGCTCATCGCCGTCTCAGATAGGGAAGTACTCAGTCTGAGACTACACCGGTGTTCCAGCGACAAGATCAGCTCTTGCTCGTAAGCCTTATTGTTCTTTTTTTATTTAAAGGCAACTGTCTTCATTCACGGTTCTGCCATCGTCACGTGAACAGAATATTTTTAAGATAATGGCTCCCTTCTTAAAACTGTCTAGTGAATTTTTGTGCAAACTTAAAATGCAGTTTATCTTAACTGCATCACGTTAAATTCCATAATATGGGGTGGCAAATAATATAAATCTATGAATTAAAACTAAAACTACCATATGGCAGATTTAGATACACTTAAGAACTCCACTTGTGAGTCTCCAGTTTATTACTTTGACTATGTGCCTGTGCCTAGCCTTGTATGGGAAGGGAGGGCTAGGAGACAAAATTTACAATTACTTAGTATGGTACTAAATAATAAGAAAAAACCACAATAAAAAAATAATGGAACACGGATAAGGATTTACATTATTTAAAATAAATAAATAAAATTATTATTTTTTTTACATTTTATTTTGTGTTTTTTTTAATTGTAAATTGTAATGTATTTTTAAGTGAATGCGTCGCACTTCAAGACCCGTACTGTGCTTGGGATAAGCAAGCTGGTCGATGTCGTGCCTATTCGCACGGAGTCAGCCGGTGGCTGGATGAGAATTCCTTCTACCAGAGCGTCAGTACCGGAAGCCACGCCGCTTGTCCACACAGTATGTATATTTTTGTCTTTGAACACTTTGGAGCAATAGGCACACTTTTTAATTACACATGAATAATTATTAGTTAGATTAAATGCTTAACTTCAGATCTATGCTTGTTACCTACTTTTGGGTTTTGAGTTACTTTTTATATCATGAATTTAATCATAGCTAATGTTATAAGGAGTAACTTAATCTACTTTTTTATAATTAGGGTTCCGCGCATATAAAAATTAATTCGGAAAAACGTCGTAAGAGATATATCAAACTATCTGTGCCCGTCACTTCGTTCGCGTGGACTACAAAATGCCGTCGATCGGGCATACACGAGAATCATGGAATTCCCGCTCCCGGTCTTATGCTTATTATGGCAGATCCTTAGAAGATAGACTTTTTTATAGGGCTTTTTAATATCTAAAATTATGTACTACATTAAATTGATAAATATCTTATGGTTTACTCAGCGTAAGCCATTTAAGTAGGTACCCAAATTTATTCAACATGACCTGTTTTTTATTTATTTTTGCGGAACCAGAGTTTTTTTCTAAAATAAAAGTAAGTTACTCCTTATGACATCAGCTACCTGCCAGTGAAAGTCCTGTTAAAATTGGTCCAACCGTTTCGGAGATTGCCTGGAACAAATAGACAGACAAAAATTTTAAAAATTGGTGTCCTGTTATATTTTTCGTATATAGTTCTACTTTCATATGCATTTAGTAAAAAACTACAAAACTAACTAACTACTTGATATTACAAACAAAAACTTCAATTTTATTAATTTTATAGATTAATGTACAATATAATAATATATCTTTAAAAAAAAAAACAAAAATGTCACCGATATTATATATCACCCACAATAAGCATTTTTCTCTTTAAAATAACCGAAAGCGGGGGTAGCACGATTTACGCGTGTGCCCGATCAACAGCATTCTGTAGTCCACGCGAGCACAGCCGCGGGCACAGCCAGTAAAATATATATCTACCATAATTTCATAAATTCAGTTATTAATTGATTATTTAGTTCGCGCAAGCGATACTAACTACTCACAGACGTATGGATGTATTACAAGCGATTGCCACAAGTTTCTTTGATCTGTGTATCAAATACCAACCCAGTTCATATCGGTGGCAAGCCAAGCTAAAACTTCATAGGCCAAGCCAAACATCCTATCCACACGCTTGAATTTGTTCATAATTGCCGAGGTTTGACAAACGTGTGGTTCGGGCTTTGGTGGTTATATATTTCGAAATTGTAACTAGTGACTATTCTAGGTAAAGATGCAGGCGCAGTCGGCGGGCTCAGCTCCGGTTTATATGACGATGCACGATCAGACAATAAAGGAGAGGTCATCAACATCATACAAGACAAAGATGGAAAAGGGGGAAATAGTAATAGTGAAGGTATATTTATTAGCTGGTTGACTAATAGTGGCAAAAAAATATTTTAATACAATTATGGTTCATGTGTTTATTAAAGAAATGTACCTAATGTACGTAACCCGAAATGAAGAATAAATAATTTTGTAAAGCAAGTGTATAAATAATAATTTAACATTGGTTTACCACTTACACTTACACAATATCATTGTGGTCAAACTACATAAGTACTTAATATATTGCCAGACATAATATACGGCCAAATAACATATTATATCTAATATAAATAAAAACCGCCACATGAAAGATCGTGATCCTTTCAAAAACTTCCTCCAATAAAGATTTTTCTTTGATAAGTCCTTACAAAACTGACATCACTATGCAGTTTCTCTTTACTTCCATGTAAATATGAACAGGACCTGAAGTTCTAGCTGCGGACCCACCACCAGCAGCTTACTCGGTGGAAACATTAGCGCTGGCTGTCGCTGCCGGTGCCCTGGCAGCACTGGGAGCCGGTTTTGCTGCTGGTTACATTTGCGGAAGGAGATGCAAGAAAGACGAAGATGATAATATGCCCTACCCTGATACAGAGTATGAATATTTTGAGCAGAGGCAGAATATAAATAGGTTAGTGTTTATCACTCAATTTATCTTCTATATACCTACGTATGTATATTATGTCTATTTCTCTATTTTAAAAGGTGTTTCTTTGAAAGATATTTTAATAAGTTGAAACTTGATTTAACCAGATACCGTCGGCGTACTATAAAAAGCGGCAATCAAAACTACACCAAATCGGCGTACTCGATTCAGTGTTATACTAAAAATACTGTTGCGTTGACAAGCTCTATTTCAAATAGTCACTACGATATTAAGCGATTAATTATTAATACGATATTATTAGCTAGTCAAAACGCATCGGAGACCAGACACCAATAATTAATCTATGTACGATTCTCAATATATATTTTTTATGTTTTGTACAAATAACATTTTATACTGTTATTTTTGTACCGCTGAGATCTACTTTACGCTTTATCACAATACCTGGAACCATTGCTTCTATTATTTTATTAATTTCAAAACTACTTTTCCTATCATCTCATTAAAATGAGAATGTTCCTTCTTTGTTAAATTAACTCATAAATCTCCGATAGTGATTGAGCGATTGCTTTGAAATTTTCACACAACGTTGCATTAGATATTGTTAGTAGCTCGGCAAATTAACGATACTGTCCCTGATGGTAAACACAACGGCGACCACCGAGAAATCAGTAAGCCATCGGCAGTAGCCGCTGTCATGCCGGCCTACATAAATATGATAGCGTATTTTATAATTAAAAAAACAAACAGCCAATAACTACGCGTGTCTAAAAATAAATAAAATGATAAACATCTGGAAAATAATTTCAGGATTCAAGCCGAGCCTAAACTGTTACAACAAGTTGAGGAAGTGACATACGCGGAGCCAGTCCTTGCGCCTCAACCAAAGCCGGCGTCTCCGCGGGCCACTCTTCGAAAGCATCCCCCGTACCACCCTCACCATGAGACTTTGTTCCAATTCCAACCCGACGCGTACCGCCGTGATAACTTTGGCACTCTCCGCTCCCACCAGGTCAATGTCAGTTGTTCTTCTTTTTTACTCTTTTGCATGGCATGTACTACCCAGTGAACACTCGGCCTTGGTTTTACAGCATATTTACATGACATATTTCAAATTTACATAAATTTTATAGATATGACGTGAGGCTTATGTCAAATACAGGTCATATGTTCACCGGGCACCGTTAATTATTCACGAGTCGAAATTTCTATTGCAAACAATTATGTTTTAGAACTGATAACGTCATACACAGGTGTTACATTATGATGAAGGTTTAATTAGATTTATAATTAATATTGTTGTTACAAAGTCGTGGTAGTCGAATGGTTTACACCGGCAGAATATCCATTCGATTCCCCAAGTAACGATTATTTCAGAATTCACGTATAATTAGGGACGATTCGATACCACTGAGTACTCATTGGTATCGAACCGTTTCATTCGATACTGAGTACTGGTATCGAATAAAAACAGTGGTATCTAATCAATTGGCGTCATGATATCACCCCGCCCTGGGCCCTTGGCCAGTTGACATGCGTGATAATGAATATCGGTGCGGGGCGGGAGAGCAGGCGGTGATATTTGATTGATAATCAAATAATATTAAATAAATAATTGTTATTATCTCTATATCAAACAAAATTCCCCATCGCGTCTCTCAGTCTCTGAAATCTGAACGTAATACACAACAAAATTGAACGGATTTTCATACGATTTTGATTAATGGATGGAGGTAATTCACATGGGGAAGGAATAGTTCAATAAGGTTTTATGTAAATTGGTTTAAATATGACGATGATTGTTGAAAATGTCGGAACAAATAATGCTAACGAAGCTCGTGTTTGCTCTTGCTTTGCTTTATTTCAGCATACAACTTATGTACTTCAAAGTTTCATTAATGGTCCAATAGTCATTAAATTTTTAATAAAATTATTAAATTCGGAAACGTGGCTTGTATTTTGTACTCCAGCTTTAATATTGTTAAAAATTATAATGTATGTAATCTATGAGAATTGTTTTTAGACATGGCATACGAACATAAGTAAGTTCATCATAAAGACAATTTTATGAATTTAAATTTATCTGTTTATAGCATGTTATTTGGACACATAGTTTAGGATATAATGAAAAATTAAAATAAAGATAAGAGTGATAACTCAGAACTTTAAAGTGGTATCGAATGCGTGAACGATGCTTTGATTCGATACCTGAATTAGGACGATATGGATTCCAGCGTAACCACATTTTAATTCGTCAATATACTTCGGCAACTTTAAAAAATCAACCAAAATCTACCAGAGCCTAGTTGAATGAAAAAAAGACAAAAAAGGTCATTCGGCCTTAAAAAATGATTTGAGTACTCACAAGTATCGAACCTTTGAAGTGGTTACGAATGAGGTATCGATACATTGATTTGGTACCTGAATGAGTACTGGGTATCGAACAAAGGTCGGTATCGAATCGTCCCTACGTATAATTACTAATAGAAATTCGTACCTAACACTATCGTTCGAAGTAGAAGGAAATATCTTGCGAAAATCGCTATGGTTGGAAAATGTTCCTGTACTGACCGACCACTTTATGTAGGAAAAATAGCACCTGTGGATTTCTTGGCGTCTGAAATTGTCAATACTCAGCCTTTAACCCAGCAGTAGGACACTGACAGACTGTAATTATTGTTATAGTTATTATTTACATATAGTTACACATATATATAAATGACGTTTTAGTATATTTTATTAACTTATATGAGATTATTTCATCTCTTGACTCTGTGACTCTAAAATACCACAGAGACGAAACTTTATTACGACAGCCTCAAAGTTGAATAGACCAATATTTAATATGTATTATATATTATTGCATATAAACCAACTCTAAGTTTTCTCCGTGTCGTTTCTTTGATTTAAAAAACATATTATACTTGATAATACTTTAGTTAAAATCAATTAAAACCACATTAATGTGTTAATTTCATAGTTTTGAAGTATTATTACTTCATCTTCCAAGCGTAAGTGGGTATTACCTAATAATTAAAAGATTTCATTAGCCTGTCGCTACCCATTTCACTGTCATATTGACATATTTTCATGCATGTTTAATGTACAACTCAAGAGTCGATTGAGCAATTTATGTAAAAAAAATTAAAATATAATTGATATTAATTATATAAAATAAAGATTAATACATTATCTAATACATACATAAAACAATAAAATAATTAACAAAGAAATTATTTGCAATTTGCTCATTCTCCTTAGTTTATTATATGTACCTTACTTACATTATTAACATTATCATTACATTTTAAAATCATTCATTTTATCAATGATTTTATCGAATCCATTAATCCATTAATTTTCATTGAAACAGTCACTGTTGCCAGATCCGAGGTTGCCACTAAATTCAGGGCTATTAATTAGGGAGACAAAATGTTAGGGTACAATGTGAAAAATAGCAAGCATTCATGAGAGATTAGGGTTGCCACATTTTTTTGGAATAAAAATAGTGTATTTTTAAAAAATTACGTAAGATATAGTATTTTTGGGAAAGTTAGGAAAAAATAAGGTACACACTTGTATTTAATCATTATTAATCAACTGTCCAAAAATAGAGTGTAATATTTACAGGGTTCATGTATGTGAGTTTATTTTTTCCACTAGAACTTTTAAATGCCTGAACAAATTTGAAAAAAAAAACCCTCCACAGTTTTGTTGAAAAGATTCTGTGGTATGTGAGACGTGATCCAAAATATGAGAGATAAAATGAAAATAAATTTCAATGATAATTTACCCTTCAGTTCAATTTAATAAAAGAATATAAAATAAGAGTGACAGTTGAATTAGCGATGAAAATATAGTATTTTTCGTACTATATTATTTTTCTATAGTTTATAGTATATAATATAGTAGAATATACTATATAATATAGTACGGGTGGCAACCCTATGAGAGATCCGATCCACCTATACCAGATGGTTACTACTCTTTTTGAACTATCTTACTCTGGACTAGGTTATGTTTTGTATGGTAAGAAATGAAATCGCAAGTTTTTATTTTTTTTTTAATCGTCCGGTTAAGAGTCTTTACTTTTCCGTTCCCTGTGCAGCGCTATAGAATTAACACAAAAAAAGGTCACATAAATAACATATATTACTCATAATTATTTCTAAAAACACGTAGGTATTTTAGAAATGTATCTAAGCTCAGTGGGAACACGAGACATCCATCTGGCAACAGTGAATAATCATCTGCTTAAACCTACTTGAGTTTTATTGAATGTACTTATAATAAAACGTTTTAAACGCATCAAGTGAAGATTATATTTATCAACAAATGATTTATGACGTAACTGGTTGGCATTAATTATGTATTGACTCTAAAAAAGTATAATTTCAGTAAAGCTCATGTATTTATTGTCATCTGCTATTTATTAATCATGAATGTCATTACTAAAGCACGAATATTCACGTTGGCATGTTAGTTAACGCAGGGATATTCGGACCGCAGGGCGATGGCTACAGGCGCGGCAATGACAACGGTTTCTCGACCACGCGTTCAGTAAAGAAAGTGTATCTCTGAGAAACAAGCGGGGCGGACTCGCGCGAACAAATGCATCACCATAAGCATAATACGCACCACCATCATACGTTGGGTAAGTTTTTTTTACCTTATTGGTTTAACATTTATTCACAATCTCACTTCACGTTTAGTCTCGATGTGGCCTAAGACGCTAACTTGACAAGAGCAACTGCCGGAACACACCTATAGGCATTTAAAAAATGCTTACCTAAATCTTCAATATTTGTAGTATGTGGCATTGTCGCAGTCTCGCTCTGTTTTTCTTATCACAAGTCAAACCTAACCCAGCCATATCTTCAGTGAATTGATCATTTAGTTTAGGAATTTTATCAAGTCACTGTTTTTATGCCACCTCCGTTGCAGACCGATCTCATTAATATGAGGACAAAAAACTTATGTTCCCCGTTATTTATCAAAAATTTTATAAACTTTATATTTTGCTAAATATTCGCATGGGTCAGCTAGTTTACTAACATTAATGAAAAACTTGTGTTGACCAGTGTCGCAACGCAGTAGCGGCTCAGGTTCGACGTCTGGTACCGGCGGCTCATCGTCGTCGCCGTCGCCGCCGTCGTCGTCCCCGTCGCCGTCCGGTGAGCGTCCCCCCACGCCGCCGCCGCCCGCCCCGCAGCCCTGCGCGTACATCTACCGCAACTAGCGCGCCGCCCCGAACGACCGCCTATCGCTTCCACAATAACTAACGTATATGGTGCAGTCATATAGGCTCAAAAAGTGGGTAAACCTCGGAATAAAAAATAAGCTATAAATTGGTATAAACCTTTGTTTCGATGTTTTAAAACTTGGGTCAAAAGTCTCATAACATCCCCTACAAAAAAATTGTTAACCTTTTTCCTACTTAAACTATAATTATGATAGATAAGTAAGAATATATATAATTACAATGTAGTTCACTTTATTATTTATAAGATAATTGAATAATGAATGTTGAGTCTTTACATAATTACCTATATTTTTCCCGTACTATAATTTAAACACGCCTAAACCCATAAAAATTGCTTGTTACATAATTTGTAGAAAATTGTATGCTCTACAACTTTTGTAATAAATGAAAATACCATTTGAAGCGTAGGAAGCGTAATATTTACGAAAACCCAGTTTTCGCGACCTTTGACATTGTATAATTTAAGACGCGGACATGAGATCTTATGAGACTTTTGACCCAGCTTTCAAAACGTTCAATCGAACGCTTGGGTATACCAATTTATAGGTACCTTTCATTCCTAGGTGAGACCTCTATTATGACTGGCCTAACAATCGAATGCTCGAACGACACGTTCTAAATATTGAAAATGACATTTCGTGAACTGATCGTGATGTAGACATTCCAAATTTTACACGTTATTCGGTTTTCATTCGAACGAATGGTGACCTACTTTCTTACGAGTGTATTGTTATTGCCGATGACGGTGACCCTAATTTAGTATTATTATCTATTATTATATTGTGCATACGACATCGTACAAGAAGGTTGCCTATACATTGTAAAACTTATATTGATTAATTCCTTTTCATGTAATTTAAAGCAGCATCAAATTTGTGCACACATTCGTGTATTGTACAAAAAAGCGTTTACAAATCTGGTGAGATGACGCTTTTCTAAGAAATATACTTAACTAGAGGTATATAATTCATAAGAAAAAAACTGTTCTTTTAAAAAAACATGAACCATATTATCGGTTCATGTATGATGTAAGTTATAAATTAACAACATGTAGTTTGTTTAGTATCATATTAAATAGTTTACATACATACAATTTAGGTAAAAATATAGTTTTTTTGTTGGTAAAATGTTGATAATTAGATACGTAATATAATAAGTATAAAACTGTGAAACTCGTTGCAGGCTTTTTCGATAATAACATTCAGACGCCCTTGTAAGTTCCGTAAAATCCTTGTATTAATAATTTACTTTTCAATGAGAATTATATTTTAAGGGCAAACTGATGGTTTCTTTTTTTGCAATAAAATTACCTGCAACGGGTTCGCGGGTCGCTTTTTTACATAACTACCTACTATTTCTAGAATAACTTATTTAACGTAAGATGAATTCTCTTATTCTAAAACTAGTGATACTATAACTCGACAAAACAACTCTGTCACGACGCATATTTGTAGATACGCCAAATACACAAAACATTTGCCTACGAAAAAATGTTACTACGTCGCTTGTTATCATTATTACTTAATACATAATATATTTAGCGTGACTTGTCTAGTTTCGTTGTCAAGATTAATATATTTAATAAAATAAATGACTAAAACCAATTATGAGACATAAAATATAATATAAAAATTATATATTTACTATGTATGAAATGACATGTAAAGTTCTAATACTTATTCATTCATTAAAAAGTGCTTCTTATGGGTGTATTTAGATTATTAGGAGATCGTTTTGATAACTATTCGATAATGTTATAGATTTAGCGATTATATATACATAGATATATAGTTTAAGGAGGTACTGTGTTGCCACAATGCCAATATAGATTGTTGGTGCGCCATTGTATAGTTACGACGTGTAACTGTGATCATTGTGTACATACATTTTGTGAAATTCAATTTTCCTTTTTTTAATAAAATTCGTGAAATGTGGGCCAAAAATTAATAAAATCTCTTTCAGTGTCGCTCCAGCTGCTTACTTGTATCGCGAAATGTTTATATTTTTAAACCATTGCTAGTTTCCACTTTGGATCCCATTGGAGGATATTGTTCGGTCTCATCATTACTCGTTGTTGACAATTGAATGCGTGTAAAGATATGTCAATTCTATTTGTAATGACTTAGTGCCTAAGTATATGTGGCCAGATTGAAATATACCTATACATTGACTGATTCATTGAAATTTATTTTTCAAATTTATAAACTGATTTTACTACGCCATTATCTAAGTGACAGCTGTAGATTAAAAATGTATTCTATAATCTAGTAAAATACCTCACGACTCGTAAGTGTAGCATGCCTATTGAAAACATTGCCGCATGGGAAACTTACGAGTTATTTGGTAAGAAATATGTTTGTACACAACAAAAATAAGGCATTCTCAAAACTGCCTTTATAATTTCATTTAGTGTTATCTTTGTAAAATACCAAAGATCCCTTTTTTATGTTATTAAATAAGTATATAAATTATTTATTTATACTAATAAATGCTAATACATCATAACTTATTAAATAGTTGTTATTTTTTACGAAAACATAACTGCCAATTTGTAAAAAATTTTTAGTGACTAACCAAAGTAATACGCACAGAATAATAATTATTTGAATTTCTTAGTTATTATAATGAATCCATGATAAGTAGATGCTTTTATACAGCTAGTGTTGTTTGAAATATAGTTAGGTATTTAGTATTTATAAAAAGACAATTGAAAATGATAACCCGAATGATATTTGTACTGATCATTATATAAAGGGATATCTTTTTGTAAGTTAAGGTGCATCGTACACGGAGTTGTCTAGTTATACGTACATTTTATAAATGTTATAAAAGTGATTGAAATAAAGTTGGTTATCATTTTCAATGTAATAATAACGAAGTAAACACGTAATACGTAAGAGAGGCTAGTACTTGTAAATAGCGGATTCCGTATTGTAATTAGTTTTCGTCGAATAAAAAATAAATTAGTATGTAAGAAGCATTAGAAGTTAAGGGCAAGAAGATAAACATTTTAAAAGTGAATTGTTAAGAATCGATTTTTTTATTGTGTATTACATACTTAAAATATAAATATTAATAAGATGTATGTACAATAACCATTAATACATTCAAATTGCTGAAAAATCTTTTTATACTAATTAAGAAAAAAAATTGTGTATCAACATGCATAGAATGAACATAAAAATATTGGTTTCTAATATTTAAATATATTGAGAATAATGTAACATCGTATAATAATGTAGTTTTTATAGACCGCTTTATTTTTTTTTAAACTCGAAGCCTTAGTGTTAGAAATTGAAGACTTTTATTGACATTAAAAAAAAACTTACAAAAAAAATTAATAAAAATGGTCCGTAACTTGTACTAAGATATGTAACATAAGATACAGCACATACAAATTTTAATCACAAAACAAGACATGTATAGTTCATGTTTCTACTCGATTTTTTAAATACTTTTATTTATTTTATATATAATTTATTATTACATTATTTTCATAACAAAATCGTAACTCATTTGTAAAGATTGTTAAAAAATAAATATTCCTCATTTATACTGCTTCACAAACACACTATTTCATTTTAATTTTCAGACAGCAACATGGCTGTTTTTTTTTAAATATTCTGTGCGATGAATATAGCAAAATGAATTAATAATGAAACTATGGGAAGTGCCTAAATAATTTACCTATTCGCAGCTATAGTTAGATCTACCAATGATAGATTACCGTTAAACTGCGGTTTTAAAATACGAGTATTTCTATATCAGAAATTAGACGCTAGTTTAGTATGTTTCATCTCTCTTATCCAGATAAAAAAGGAGTAAGACAAAGATGCTTGTTATTAAAATACATAACATCTCTACGAAACAAATGGGGTTTCTAATAGCGTGCCTTTAGAATCTAATATACTTATACCAAACTGCCCTTTAGAAACTCAACATTTCCTATATCCGTTTTGAATTATATTCCAATGCATGATTCGAAATTCCATCTCATGTTACCTCACAAAACATTGACGTAAAATTTATAATATTGAAAAGACCGTATTAAATTGCTTTTTAGACTCTCCATCGACCATTGTCTATACGTCTCAAATTTTACTTCGTCACTGCAAACTATGCTTTGTTTCTTTCAAGTTATATAACTTCGAACAGGAACGAAATATAGCATACATTGAACAAGTAAAATATATAATTCCTTATCATAAGACATAGGTTTAAGTAGGAGTTTTATAATGAATACAAAATGCAATTTGCAGTGATAGAACTGTTAACACTGTATTCGCTGCCCGTTTAAATAGTGTGCAATTTTTTTATAAACTAGCGACAAATAGATTGTAAAAGCATTGATCTGCAAAATATGAAATATTCTGTGCACCATTTAAGGTGTACTTTTGTATTTTACGTATCATTGTTTGAATGTTATCATCATTTTCTCATTAAAATATTATTAATATTATGCTAAATATTTTAGCAAAGGATAAAATGTACCTATTCCTTTTCTTTAGTAAATAAAATATTGAAACTCAATTGTTTGTTTCACTTTCTAATTAATGACGATCGATCAATGACTACTTTGTATTGTCTTAAGCATACTATTACGCCTGTATCCCCGAAGGGTTACGCAGAGGTGTACTAATGTACACCCACAGTTCGCCGAGTATGTTTTTTAGGCCCCATGTAATAGGGGGCTAGCCTATTGCCATGAATCGGGCACAAAGCCAAACTCTGAGCTGCTACTGAGAATTTTTCACAGAAAAACCCAATAACACTTTGCTCAACCTGGGAATCGAACCCAGGACCTCGATCATAGAAGTCGCGCATACGACCACTAGGCTAACGCGGAATTGTCATAAGTTTAAATAATAACTACGTAGTAGGCAGTAGCGAAACTCTATTGAAATTGCGCAAAAGGCGACAAATAAAATACTTAGAGCGCGTCTCACCCCGCAAGCGCAAAAGTACAAGTTGTAATAAAAGTTTGTTAATTGTATGTAAGCCGCACGTCAGTAGAGAAGTAGGTATACTATATTACATTTATATCTACTTAGGTGAGTAAACACTAGAAACACTAGACGAAACGTAACCCATGCGATGCTGTCTGTTCCCACAACACCCGCAACGTCGCCAGACCTTAATAGCACGCTGATTATATCAATGCTGAGCGATAGGCATTTAATCCGTTTGTTCGGCGCAGTTTCACTACCTACGTTGTTATTATTTATACTTATGGTTGTCTAAGCCTAGCTGGGCCGGTAAACGAACTTCTTCTTCTTCTTCTTTCAATCTTGGTAACCCAAAACGTTGTTCTACCCTTTCCGATTCCAATAGGCTCTACCACAACGCCACCTATCGGATCCTAAACCGTTGTTTCGTAAAACAAATATTATTTATTTAGGTATATTATCTCAATAGGTCGAGTCGTTTAAAAGATATAGAATCACTAACATACTTTACATAAATTATATTGTTACTGTGCACAAGTGAAATAGAATACAAATAATAGGAACATCCATTTTTCTTTTTCTTTTTTAATTTATATGGCAACCCAGTCCTCTTCTGTCTTGAGACTTGAATAAATACTACTGCCATTTTCAAGTGTAGTTTCAATCATAATGAAGAGTTTAGAATAAGCTCAAAGTACTTGGAATCGTTTTAGATTTAGATATGGAATGGGTTATAGGCGGTTAATATATGGGCAATATATAAATGGATTTAAGATAGAAGAATATTAGAAGGAAATATGAAATTTAAGGAAACATCCATTTTAAAATGTTACAAAATCTCCCTGGGCTGTTGATACAAGGCATTCGCCATCGTTTAGCTGTGCTTGAGGAATACATCAATTATAAAAATATTCTATTCACGTGACGTTGGCAGATTGTGGACAAACACAGTTGTCATTAAATAAAAAGTAGGTTTCAAAGACCCAAAAACCGTATATAAAATAAAAACAACAGTTCATATAAATACAATTTTTATTATATATTTTACATTATGACATACTTGTTGAAAATTTTCTATTTTTTCTTTTGTATCCTTTGTGCATGTTAAAATTTCCTGAGTCACCTAAAATTGGTATAGATTTTTGATGATGATAGTGTCAGTCAGTGAGTGATAAAAATGCTACTTGTCAGACCTTAATAACTCAAGAGATATAATTGATTTATTCATTAAATTTGAGATTGTAGATGTTCAATGGAGGTTCATTAAACACAAAATTTCAAATGTATCAATCGTACATATATGACTTATAAAGGGGTCGAAAGTAGCTCGAAATGGTTCTTCTAACCACACACTGGTCGACGACGTCGCCCATTCCGAACATAGCTGACCAACTTCCGTGTGTCTAGATAAATACAGAATATTTATTCTTCATTGATTCAAGAATTTTTTCCAATATCGAAAGACAAAAACCTCCGCACTCTTTCACTACCAGTAGTATCTGGGCATAAGCATTCTAACTTTACATTTGCTATATATATCCATATCCATTATCACAATACAAAATGTTAATCGATCTATCCAACGAATATTGGATGATGTAATGGACGTTTAAATATAGCAAGCAACCACAGAACTTAAAAAAATTCATAAGAATAGAACAGTTTTTGGCGGGATCTTAAGCTGCCATGTTGTGGTTTAAAATTTAATTCACTAACAGATATTATCATTATGTAATGTTGGTGGCATTTTGCGTAAGTTAAATGAGGATGATTAAATATAGACTGGAAACACGCATTTTGAGTTGTCACAAAAACTCCTTGGATTAAGGGGCCACCATCTTATTATACTCTATTTTGAACATTAGAAAACATTGAATCTGGCAAGTGCTTAAAGTGGAGCCAAAACAACAAGAAAAAAATACAATTAAAATTTCTATACCGTATAGTTTTGTTTCGCATTATCATATTTTTCAAGGATCAATTTTCTTAAATGCGAATATTTTGTTAGTGAATTGTTCAATGGAAACACTATTATATTATGTACAGAATCATATTCGTGGTAATAGTCTGTTATCTCTGCTACATAATCATCATCCGAAAATAGATCCACTTCTTTCGCTTTTAAAATATTCATTTTCACACATTTGCTTTTCATTAAAAATGCACATATATCCTGAACGGATCTGCTTGTTAAGAACTCGCAGATATCTGATAAGTATGATATTGAGCAACCGGGATTCTCAAAAACTTTATTCATTATAACACCCGCCCATTTTAAAAATATATCCCGTCTGATTTCCGCGTTTAACGTCAACCATGGCGCAGGTATTAAATAATTTTCATTAATTTTCATACACCACTTAGCGGCAAATTCGGTAAGTACAATTACGTTTTCATGGAAACCTATACGTTTAATAATATTTTCACTTTCCAAATTTGATAGTTTTTTGACGAGTTCTTTGCTGTTACAATCGATTACTTTCTGTAAAAAAAAAAAATACATTTAACCCTATTCGGTGGATTGGACGCGGAGGTGCTATAGCTTGACCACCACGCTCGCCTGAACAAAGCCCTATTCCCTATTCCTATTTCCTATGAAGTTACTTTAAAGAAGCAGTATATGAGAGTAATAATAATATATATGAGTGTGTTAAGACAAAAAATGAACCTTGTGGCTGAAACTGTAAAAAATAATATGCGGGCTCTAAGAAGTCTAAAAAGAAATTTTATTAGATGTTGGTTGTGCCTAAGAGTTACAGGAAGGCATTTTGAGCATTTATTGTAATATAATGAGCTGCAATAAATACTTTTTCATCAATAATGTTACATTTGTTTTATTTTAATTGCCGTCGAAAAAATTGTCCGTAATATTGAATGATGAATAAAAAGTTTTAATTACTTTATACCATAGAATTATATCCTATTGGTTTCGGTATGAACTGTAGATGTTTTTAAATAAAAGTTCCACAAGGCTATCATACAATTTTTTTACACCAGCTTCATTACAATATCCCATTGCATATGTTTTTGCTTTTATTTTTATGTCATACCCATAATTAAGCAAGAATAACATTTTGATTATAAAGAAACATGTTTTCTTAAATCTCTTAAACAAAAAAATTATTATTTTTATTTTATTTAAAATTTAAATTTTGTGTTCATAGAAGAATTTCAACAGAACATTAAAAAAAATTCATAACTTTAAAACTACTAGGCCTAGGACAATAAATTTTAGTGTTTCTATTAGATCATGTCACACTCTATCACCATCATAGCGTTAGCCCATTCCTTACAGGACACTCTGTATAAATTTGGCACCCACATATTATGTTAACGCTTAGGACAGATATCATTATTTGAACTAGATCTGGAAAGATTACCTCCAATTCTGCAAATGTGGATCCATTGTCGCCTTTTTGTTTTAAATGTGTTCGTATAATATCGTCAGTTTCAATAATGTAATTGGTTTTCATGTCAACTTTGGCAGCACTGAAACAACATTACTTGTAAATATCTACAGGTTTTAATTATTAATTAAATATGTGTAAATAATTTTCATTTATCATAATCTATAGTAACATTATTTATCTTATATCCTAACACGTATTAATATAAACTCATACCTTGATAGCGCACTGAAATATTCATCATACTGTAGAGCATCCTGGTATACATCTGAAAACTTTTTCATATTACAATTGTTCTTCCAGCCTAAAGTTCCTGATTTTAACTTATATTTTGTTTCTATATCGATAACGTTTAGTTGTTCTTCTTGAATAATTGATGTCCCTGAACAATCTATGATGACGGGAATAGTTGATGAGAAAATATCTATAGCATTACTTGCTTGTATTTCTAATAACAGACAGTTCACTTCCGATGAACCTTTACAGTTCGCCTCAAGAAGTTCTGAATTTATAATATTGGCTAAACTATCAACAAAATCCGAATTAAGTCTATTGATCCATTTCCTTTGATAATTCATTGATATTTTATATGTTGTTATAACCATATCTTGTACACGGAATTTGTGCATCAAATTATTTAAAGTTTTCTCTTTTGCAGCTATAGCGCCACATTTTCTAAGCTGGTTAAGCGCGATTCGTAATGAGATTTCCGGGTATTGTTTGAATATAGAGTATATTAAGTTACCAGTTTTAGGTACAAGATCATTATTAAATGATAATAGTGTTGTTAAAACTATGCTTTCTTTTAAAACTACATGTTCCGGATCCTTATATATATTACACAGTTTGTTTGCTGTTGATAAATTTATTGTGAATTTTTCATGAAAATCTTCGATGTTCGTTGCAACACATGAAATTCTTGCATTTGGGAACTTTTTGCGGTCTATTTGCGATAAAATCCACACTAATTCTATCATAGGCAACCTGGCTTCATTAATATATTTGGTCATGTTTCCTGGATAACGAATCCTAATCTTCTTTAAAAGGCCCTCATACTTTTGTATCAGATTACGCTTTCGCCTTACTTCATTTAATATGCGCTCTTTTTCATGTTGCAGTGTAGAATTTGATCCCAGGTATAATGCCCGTCTGTGACATGTACTTTTTGTTTTATTAGGATCATTATGAGAAAGTAGATCTTTGGCTACTAAATTTCTGATTGTTAGACAGCCCGGTTGAGAGACAGGGCTCATAATGGAAATAGCAGCTTTGCACAATGTAATAATTTTATCCTCCTCTTTTGTCCACTTTATTGTATTAGCATCACACTGTCTCTTTCTAATTATTTTAAGAGATTTGTCAGCTTGCTTTGCAGTTGGTTTTATATTGCAAAGAAAGTTCTTCTTTACCTTTATTTTTTTATTTTTAGGTTCTAACTTGGGAAGCTTTATTAGCTTCTTCTGTGGTTTTTGTGTTTTAGCAATTTTCATATACATAGCGTTCCACAAGTAAGGTAATTCCATGAAAAAACTGGAATCGAAACCACAAGGCCCAAGACCATCACAAAACCGTTCACCATTATCTAAACTCTGTACTTCGTTCGGCATTCTTAAGGGTGGCATCATTTTTTTTCGTTCCCGTTTTGCTACTTGTATTTTTGTATTTATACTTATACCATATACTGTGTTCCAATAATTCTTGACATCATCAAAATTATCAAAGTAAAATGATTTTTCGCGAGTTTTTATGTCTGTATTTGGTCGAGGCCAAATGCCCGTTGTATCCACAATGTTAGCATTTCGATTGACATATAATAAAAATGTAGTAAGGCCACAATTGTTATGATCAGCTGTCTGCACTGCAGACTGGTAAATTAATTGAATAAGACCCAACATAGCTAGCACCTTTAGGTTAAACCTAATTGTAAGATGAAATCCTTTGCATTCTAATAAGATTTTATGTAAATCTGGTGGTGCATCTTTAAATTTCAAAGAGAGTAAGTTATCATCAAAATTAAACTCATTAATACCAATGCTGTTGATGTTAGTTATATTGCCTATAACAAATTCGATTGTAAATTCAGGAATAATATCAACTACTGAAAGGAATCCTTGAGGTAAATTGTGTGATTCAGATTTTATGGGGTTAAAATAAGCGAACTTCATAAGAAACTCATGAAGCTTTTGTATTTTCATATATCTTGGGAGAGCCAACTGTGCTAAAGATACTGCTGGATTGGATTCTCTTTTAACGTTAATCTTTGAATTACTTGCAGCTCTAATACCAATTTCTTTATATTTAGCCTTTAATAAAGGATCAGTAGCCTTGATATGTGGAGCACAAATAAAATTGGAATACCTTTGTTGAAAACCAGGCCACTTCACTTTGTACATTTTTAAGTGACCACTATAAACCAGTTTTTGTAGAAAGGATTTAAGACACTTAGCATCCAATTTAGGTTCACTTGTTTCAGAAGCAACTAAATTACATAGTGACTGATAGCCACATACACAAAGTCTTTCCTTGACTACTTTTAAAAGACCATTTGCAAATTTCAGTTGCCTTAATGACAGATTTTTATCTGTATACTGTAGAGATTTCGCTTTTATCTTTTCAAATCCATTAAGTACTTTTATTTCAGTTACATAATTTTCTATATCGTCCTGTTTAGATTCAATATCCTTATCCATATCACTATCATTTTCAACTTTTATTTTAGATTCAGATGTTTCCATAGGTACTTCTACTGGCACCTCTGTAACTAGTTCAGACATATTTTCGTTCTTGTTTGTATTTTCATTTAAATATTCCAAAAACTTTTTCTTTTCTTCTGCATATGTTATACCCATTTTACCAGTGCTGGCTACAGCTATATACCTGCAATATTATTAAAATTTTCACATAGAAAAATCGTTATTGTACAATTTTATTGTAATGAAAATTAATATTACCTGGAAGTTCTTTGTCTACCTTTATCTTCTAAAAATTCCCTCACTAAATGTTTTAAACGAAATATTCTACATATAGTTCTACTTGTGTAGAACTCTATTCCTAAAAGTTGTGACAACTCAACTTGTGTTAGCCCTTTGAGACCAGCATTCATGAACTGTTCATAAGCTTGTCTTAGTAAATTAACTCCTACTTTATATTGACATTTAAGAGGTATCTCATTACTTTCTTCATCAGATGAGGCTGAGTCATCACTTTTAGTTGATAAACAAATAAATCGTCGTTTTATATCCTTGTTTTTCTTTTCATCTTTAACAAGCTTCTCCTCCTAGAATATTTGAATGAGTCAGTTTTTGCAATTTGCAAGGTGTATGTCAGTTTAATATTACAAACTTACAAAGTTGAAAATGTTTACTGTTTTCCTTAACTTTTTGCTCTGCGGCTGAGTTAACATTCCTTGTCTAATCATTACATCAGTTTTTTCACAATAATTAGGTTTTTTTGACAGGTAATCAACAATGTTATATAATACTCCCACTTTCGGCATACTGAGAAT
The DNA here is from genome assembly GCA_033032175.1 of Saturnia japonica. Taxonomy (NCBI): domain Eukaryota; kingdom Metazoa; phylum Arthropoda; class Insecta; order Lepidoptera; family Saturniidae; genus Saturnia; species Saturnia japonica. Next base: position 12,303,747 of record CM065318.1, read on the forward strand.
CTTAGGTTGGTGAAACTTTTTAAGCCTTAATAGTAAGCTTTTAATGCCTCTACCATTTAATACTTGTGTCACATACTGAACTCTTATTAAATCAAGGTCTTGTAGTTGTTTTCTGTTGTAGAATAGAGTCTTTGGTTCTTTGATAACTTTTGTTATGTTTGTTGTACCAACTGTCATTTGTCCCTGTCAAGAGGATGATTTTGTTTTAATGTCATATTTAAGGTGTTAAAGAAAATATTTAAGAGTATAAGTATGTTATGAAACAATGACTACCTATAAACATAAAAATATACTAACATATGATTTATCGGTAATGTGATAATGAAAAATCAGAAACATGTACAATTTAGGCCCTAATATATGTGTGAAAAGTACTTTAAAATAAACAAAATAGTATTATTCAGCAAAATTGAATTGTACATTAAGAGAAATACTCACATTTTCCCTTGACTTTCCAACCAACTCCAATATACAGTAGTTAACAGGTGTTAAATTATCTAAGTAAACTATAGGTGCATGATTTGCTAGGGCTCGCCATCTTTCTTTAATTGATGCTACCAAAACTACTGTATTTCCATATTCATCCAATAGTTTATTATAAGATAACTGATGTAAGTGTTCATACGGTAACAACACCCTTGTAGAATAATGTTTGCATGATCCAAACTCATTTTCAACTGGATGATATTCATAAGGGCCATCTAAGTATTGCTCCTGAAAATGGAAATATTGAAATCCATTTATATTACACAATGCAGTTTAATATATTAAATGCATTAGATAAAACTACTGCCTAACTATATAACTCTTATATTATATAAAAATCTTGTGTGCGTGTATTCATGATTGTGTAACTTCTGAATGACTCAACAGATTAAAATAGTACATTTATCTTTTAAAAGGAATGGTTCATAGCTATGTTAGAATCCAGTAGGTGTTGCTTTAGTCAAGCCATTAAATACCAAAAATGGCAGAACAATGTCAGCTGTTCAGCTAATTATTTTAAATATATAAGGTGACACATATGGCCATTTAATTTTAAACTAAGCAAAGCTCGTATTATGGTAGCTAAACAGCCAATATATAACTATACATATTATGTAGATATTTATCTTAAAAGATTAAATGATATTACATGAATTTATTATATTTATCCTATCAATACCTTCGAGCCATCAGTTTCCAAGTGTACCATGACTATCACCTATTGTGCTATGATATACACTATGGATGCTAATAGAAAATAAAACAGCCATTCTCCTATTTGTTTAAACTATAGTTTTGTCATAGACATTTTTGACATATTTTATTGCTAATGAAAGGTTTATATTACAATAAACACAACTTATTTAGTACTTGCCTACTTGCTGATATCCGCGAGTTCGTCTGCTGTGTGTTTATTATATTAACACCATAGTCTAGACAACAAACTCAAAAACGTGAAAAATAGAGATAAAGGTCCTAAAAATATGAGCGACAGCTCCTTGGATTCGGAACCACCTCTAGAAAAATGTTTTTGAAGGATTTCGGTGCAGGTAAAAAATTGCAATTGTTATTAACAAAATAAGATTTAAAAAAATGGTATTTAGTTTTTCGTTAGTAACTCTAACCCAGGACCTCGCTCATAGCAGTCGCGCTAACGACCACTAGGCTAACGAGGCAGTTAAAAACATTATGGACCGAATTTAATGAAATTTGGTATGATTGTAGTTTATAGTCTGAAGATACATTTAGGATGCATTTTGCATAACATTGGTAAGGTCTATTAATTAAGTTTAGGTTATATACATATAAAAATAATGTATACTTAATAATAATAATAATCTTTATTTAAAACACAAGATCAAGCAAAACATATATCATTGGCATCTGTTCAAGTTAGTAAATGTACCACAGATGCCAACACCCTCAGTTTGAATTTAGAAATACAAATCTTTGGTGTGCATGTGTGTTTGTGTATTTGAGTGAGTACACATGTGTGAGAGTGTGTTTGAAACTTGTTTATGTGAGTGCAACTATAAGTAAACTAACTACTATTAACACTCACAAATGCTTAAGCACAAACAGGTAGGTATTATGTAAGCTGCATGCTATGCTCTGAGAAGTGAGAAGGTCTTCAGATTGTATATAGTTTAGACCACAAAGCCAAGTTCTAAACTATTTTTTTAACAGTATACAAAGGCCGAGAATATATATCAATCACTTTATAATTGAGGACCCAGAACAATGTAATGTTGTGATGCAAGAGCAGTACCATGTGGTTCAACTTGACAAACATGGCCTTGTCTTCTATTCAAATTTAAAATTGGGAAATAGGATAGCATACTATGCCTAAGTATAATTGTGTGGAATACAAAGAGACGTCTCACAGATAGAACATTACACTCCATGAACAAATCAATAGTAGGGTATAGAATCAATTTTTTATACATAACTTTTAAGACTGCCTTTTGCATACGTTCCAACTGAATAAGAGATGTCTTACATGCACCACCCCAGGCAGTCACACAATACGATAGGATAGATTGAGCTAAAGCAAAGTAAACCATCCTCAGTGCTTCTATATGTGCAACAGATCTTAATTAAAAAAAAAAAGTTTTCTAATATGTTAGCTCAAAGAAATAATGTGTGTTTTCCATGTAAGAGTACTGTCAATTAGAACACCCAGATATTTAGTGCAATTTACTCTTGAAATAGGAACACAATTACAAAGTTCGCTTTGAGAATTATTATAACAGAGCTATTATTTCAAAAGTACCACTTGGACTGCTTGCAATTGGACTGCCTTACTAGAGGAGAATGTAACAATCTATATGTAATTTTGAAATATAGCTATACAATTAATAAAATTGAAGTGTCTGTTTGTAATGTCAAAATAACAGCTTTTTACTAAATGCATATGAAAGTATATATGATACCTATAATAAAAAACCAACTTTTAAATTTTTTGTCTGTAATTTTGTAATCTCCGAAACGGTTGGACTGATTTTGACCGGACTTTCACTGATAGATAGCTATAGGGAGTTACTTAGGCTACTTTTATTTTATAAAAATAATTAGGGTTCTGCACAAATAAAAAAAAAACTGGTCATGGTGAAAAAATTTGGGTGCTTAAAATGGTTTACGTTGAGTAAACCATAAGAGATATAGCAAATTTATGTACCACATAATTGTAGGCATTAAAGAGACCTACAAGAAAAGTCAGTATACGTCTATCTTCTAAGGAACTCCCATGATAAGCATTTTTGTCTTCAAAATAGCCAGGAGCGGGGGAGCAAGATTCGTGCGGGCATTCTGTACTCCATGTGAGCGAAGCCACGGGCGCAGCTAGTTCTAAATATTTAGTGAAACAGAGTGAAAAGATATCAAATTAATCAAAATTATTCCATAGATGTCGCAGTACAGCTTGATTTAAATTTTTACATTTAGATCACTTTATAATAAGGCTAAGTATAACTTTTCACACTGCAGAAATTAATAGTTTTTAAGAAATATTTTGACAATACAATGAAAATACAAATTTCAGTTCTAATTAGTTGTCATAAAGATCACTTTTGAAAGACAGGTAAAAATGTTTGAAGATCATAATTTTATTTGATACATTTTACTATATGAATATCTGTGGAAATGCATTGTGATGAAACAAAAGAAGATCTTTTGAGATATTAATTAGGGTAATTAATTACATTTATAATTAATTAAAACTTAGAAAATGTATTGTTTTATTGAAAAAATTTATTTACTATAACCTCATTAGTACACCACTGCCTAACCCTTTGGAGGTACATGAGTGATGGTACTCTATGTTACGGATACTAAAGTTTTGTGTAAATTTTAGTTATTTGCAAACAAATAGGTAGTGAGGAGCAACCAAAGGAAGCGACAAGTGTGTTAAGGTTTCTTGCAATAAGTCCCGTGTCCCAATTTTATAACTATCATTTTTGTCTAAGTAAAATCCCATCAAAACCATAAATTTAACTCTAAAATTTATACCCCTATATTTCTGGCGAGGAAGGTTATTTCTTCATTGGAATAGTGTCAGAGGGTGGGTCGCTAGCGCTTCACCTTCTCTAATCCATTTCTTGCATCTAAGATTACCAGAGGCTACAAAATGTCGAAATTTCTTTGATCTTGAAACTTTGGACCCTATAGGGGTTGGCTCTGATTAGTTACCTTGTAATGGGAGTAATGTCATAGGGTTAGGGGCATCATCCTCCCAATCCCTCCCCCTCCTGTACCCCTCTGCATGCTAAATTATTCTAAATTTTAACCTAGGTCTGAACTGTGATCATCATGAAATAAATATTGTCTATTGCAAATTCATACACAACATATCCTTAAAATTTAAAGATAATAATTTCTCAAAAACTATTTGTTTCCACACTTTTTCTTTCACAGGGGATTACCTCTCACAAGGACCCGTCTCCCCCACCATTTCACATCATCAAATTCAATGGCATATAATCTAAAGTCCAACCAAACATTATTTCATAAATTTGAGTTAAGTGTTTTTGAAGTTGATGTTTGGAAAAATATTTGATCACATTCTTACAGCTAAATAATAATATACTTACAGGATCCTTGAGATCTCCACTAATTGGGTCAATTATAGTAAATCTATCAAGAATTTCCTTATGTTCGATTGACTCGGGTAGTTTGTAAAGCTCTACCACCTTTAAACTTACAATATAATTCCAAAATCGATCTTTCATTTTATCAGTAACTGGTGAGGAAATTCGTTTTTCAACTCTTCTCCATAGTAGATCAAATCCTATACCTTCTAGACCTTCCAAAGCAATTTCATCTAATATTATTTGCTTATAATCAAAATAAAAAGGGTTGAGTTTTAACATTTTCGTTTAAATGAATTCACGTGATTTCGTTATATTGTTATTTGAAACTTAATTTATATGTAATAACATTTCAAGTAGTATTTCATAAAACACCAACTGCAACTACACCAAGTGAGAAAAATCTATCACAATTAGAGGTGGGCGATTATGAGAAATACTAATGTAATCATTAGATCATGAAAATATCTCCATCATAGATCTCCATTAAAACCATAGTAATGCATAGTAATCATAGACCAATAACCAGAGGGATAGTAATTTTATTCCAATTATGAGTATCGACTCCAGTATCCAGTCTAGGGATGGGTAAAATAAACGAATAGTCGATATTTTCTCATAAAATTGTAGTTATCGTCAATATTTTTAACCGCAATAAATCGAAGTTAATTTTAGAAAATCGAATTTATATTAATTTTGGTATATTGTTAAGGCAAGTCGCAATTTTCGCTTCTTTTTTAATGTGACTATAACTCCTTGCATGCATGCTCCTCGCGCGTCGTTGCATTTGAATTTTTGTCTATGGTCTTCCTGTGTATGGCAATTAATTGTGTATCTGTACTGTGCGGCAACTTCGGGGCGGTGCGGTGTGGTTGGTGTCTGGCAAGCTCAATCAATTAATCCCGATTGAGCTGCTTTTCACGTTTAAAATAAAGCACATATAGTTTCTTCCATGTGGAAGTTAAAAAAAAAACAACTTTTATTCGTCTTCTGTACAAATGATAATATATGGATTAATTGACATTTTTCTGTCAATCATTATCAATACTATAAAAACACATCCAAACGTCAATATCGATAAATTTATGTTCACCTGCTGACCCCTAGTGCAGTCTTCTTCTTCTTCTTCTTGTATTGACGCCGCAAAAAGTACTTGCCAGTGTCAATATTTTTCAGTCTGTGTAAAATTTTGCATTAAATATAGTGGAGTCTTCTGACAAGATGATGGCTCCTTTGTCAGAACTATCTGGGGAGTTTTTGTGACATCTCAAAATGTATGTTTTCCAATTTATATTTATAATCCACTTCACTTAAGCACAACAGACAAACTATATCACGCACAATGCCACCAATATTACTTAATAAAGGGTCAAAAAACCTAAGTTAATTAATTAAAAATAAGAACCACAACATGTCACTTCAAGATCCCGCCAAAAACTCTCCAGTGTGCAGTCTTTGGCACAGACTGCACCACAGAATAGGGATGGCATTTAAAAATAAAAATCGATTTTTGTAATCATTATATGCGTAGATTATATATTTGTTTAATAATAATTGTATTTGTTTAATAAATAACCGACTTTGCTTAATAATTGATTTATTTCATTATTTGTGAAAAATTGATTTAAACACCTGAAATATTCACAATTATAACTTTCTTATTCAAATAATCAATTTAAAATTTAAAAAAAAATTGTTGTTAAAACGGAGAATGCCTACTCTTGTACCAAATTTTGTTGTATAACAAGGTTGAATAAAAAGTAAACAATGTTTTTTTCATAATGTTTTACGACCTCCTGTACTTGGAATTTGGTTTTTTAAGTACGAATATTTTTTAAACTTTATCTACAGTCTATAGTATATTTAAACTAATATAACAGAGCGGAAGTGTTTTTATGGTTTTTTGTTTGTTTAAACACGCTAATCTCTGGAACTACCAGTGGATTTGAAAAATACTTTTTGTATACGATAGCTTGATTCAAGAGGAATAGCACAGGGTATCTAGCTTCAAGGTGCACATCCCAGCTAGCTTTTAATATTGATTTTTGTTAAGTAAGTCGGAACACGAAGCTCTCCCGAACTTCTTTTTCGGCGTGCGCTACGATAATTTTTAGTGGTACGTAAATAAAATGTATACAAAAATATTGGGCCTTACTTTATCTAAAAAATAGTTCGCGGTAGCATATACCTCTCTAAGTATAAGCCACAATAAGCTATTTTATGAAAAACAATTGTTAAAAATTTAAAAAAAAAATATGTTCATTATTTTAAACATGGCAAATAAAGACAATTTTATGAAGTTTAATTTTTCTCTTTATAGCATGTTATTTGGACACATACTTTAAGTACACGGGTGGCGTTGGCGTTGCCGTGCTTGTCATATAAAATTAACACGGGTGAAACCATGGAGCACAGCTAGTAATTATTATACACTGTGTAAATAAAAAAAAACTCCTTATTTAATTATAAATAACGATATTTATGGGTGACATTAAAGGGCGATTGAAGTTTTTGGTGGGATCTTGAAGTGACACGTTGTGGTTTTTATTGAAGTGAAACTTCTTTATCGGGGTTAGAAAAAAAATTTAGTGTAACATTTTTTCGTTACGCGCTTAACGACATCAATGATAGTAATAATTCTATTACAAATAATTAAATTCAATAATAATCTTTGTAGTAATAAGCTAAAATGAAATAATTGTAGAATTTGTATTTATGTCTATGATAATAAAAGCCTTTTAGTAAACTTTATCTAATTTAACTTTATTTAACCAATTTCTGTAAAGTTGCTTAAAGTAAATTATTTTTTGAAAAATAACGTTATAAAGAAGTTTTACTTCTTAAGAGTGTACGCTAGTACACGCACACATTTTTTTTTTGAACTAACTGACCCGCACAACTTCGTCTGCATCACATAAGAGAGGGAGAGGCTTATAATACAATTCTAAATGAGCTGAAACTTTCTTTAATTTGCTGTGGAGTTATTTTAAAACTATGATATCTCCTAAGATATTTATTGAAATCAATTAATGTCGAAGACAATTATGTTCAAAATTAAATATTTGTGATGAATATTGTATTTATTTCAATAAAGATTAATTACCATGTTTATAGAAACACCTTCGCAAATTATGCATTATTTTAGAACAAATTTTATTACCATAAAAAAGGTTATATTGAGTCAACCATAAAAGATAGCCAAATGCTATCGCAGACTTTTTTTAAACTTTTTAAGAGAAACAATTCCGTCACACATGGTTGTTGCGTAACTTTAACAATTTACGCAGCGCATGCAATGGAAGCTCTCGAAAGCAATATATTTTCCCATTTTTGCAACATATTTTATTGATGATCCGCTCCTATTTGTCGTAGTGTGTTGTTATATAGCCTATAACCTTCTTCGATCAATGAGATATCCAACAAAAAATATTTTTTCCATTCGAACATGTAGTTCCTGAGATTAACGCGTTTAACCAAACAAACAGACAAAGAAACTCTTCGGCTTTATAATATTAGAATAGATTTATAGCGGAAGTGAGAAACAGAGAGTAAAGTTCCGCATCCGTCATAAAAAAGGGAGGATCCTCCGGCCAGATGGGTGCTATGTCTGGCGGGCAGCTGCCCAACGGTTGTAGTCGGGTTCTTGTATATATACTCAATTGTTGAGTTAATTTCTGTAGCGCGATGTAGGATGCGTCATATGTGGCTCGATAGATGTCGCTATGTAGATGCGTCAGTTGTGGCGAGAGATGTCGCCACACTATCAACAAAAAATTGACAGTGAAAAAAAATGAATTTTTCAATAATCAATTGTCTTAAATTATAAAATTAATTTATATAAAAAAATTATCGATCATTAATTGTTTTTTTTAAACATTTTTTTCACATCTCTACCACAGAACACTAGACCGCAAAGAGTACACCTGTTCTTAAATCAGGCGAGCTTACCGTTAAAAGTAACGAAATTATTTTCCTTTGTAGAATATTTGAAAGCAAATGTACAGGCATTCCGCATGTTAATTACATAGTTGCTAAGTGTGAAAGAAACATTAATATGATGAGAGCACTTTCTGGAGTTTGGTGGGGTGCTCATCCTTTTTCTTTAAAGTTAATATATAATGCAATGATAAGAAGTCTTTTAGACTATAGTTCTTTCACTCTTTGTCCTGTTAATAAATCTGTAATTCATAAACTTAACCTTATTCAATCTAAGAGCCTGCGTATTGTCATTGGGGCTATGAAAAGCACTCCCATTGATGCACTGCAAATAGAATGCTCAGATCCACCCCTGCACATAAGAAGACAGTTTTTATCAGATCGGTATCTATACAAATCCCTTCAACTTTGGACCATCCTCTTCATAAAAAAATAACTTATCTTGATAGCCTTATTGTTAAAAATAATGACTACTGGTATCGAAGGCCTCCGCCGCATTTAATTCATAGTCTCAGGAATCTACTTAAACAGGAATGTACAATCACAAATTTTCCTCGTAATCCTCTCTTCTTTTTTGATTACAGTGTGCTTATTTTCCAACCTGATGTAAGATTATCCATAGGTATAGGAAAAAATATGTCAAATAGTGATTCCAAACATTTGAATTTTATTAAAAGGAACGCTCCTAATGCGGAAAATTGTTTTTACTGATGCATCTAAATCTGTTGAACTACTTAAAGGAAATCTTCCAGATTTTTTGGAAATGTTTCAACTATTCAAAATAATAAACAAGGAGTACCTAGGTGCTGCTTTTTATCAAATTTCGTCTGGATATTTTAAACTTTTTAAATACTCTTCTCTAATATCTAACTTTTCTGGGGAATGCTTAGCTATTTTGGAATGTATCAGCTATATCATAACGGGAAAAATTGCCAGAGCTGTGATCATTACGGATTCTTTAGGTTGTTTACAATCTCTTTTACATAATCCTTTAAAAAAAAATTGGTCACCAATTTCTCTTGTAATTAAAAACAAACTGAAATACTGTGTGCAACTAGGTTTACAAGTTTCCTTGATGTGGATTCCTGGTCATTCAGGTATCCATGGTAATGAAAATGCTGATGGTTTGGCTAAATTAGCAGCTTTTCAATGTGCTCCTGATAATTCTTTATATAACCAGGATTTACTTTCTTTTCTACCTCGTCAAGACTTGGTTGAAAGGTGGAATATGCACTGGGATCATTCAAGCAAAGGTAAATTTTATAAAAGATTTCAATCTTCAGTTGCTCTAAAACCGTGGTTCTCCAAATGGAGATTTAGTAAGAAAATTACAACTATTATTTCGAGGCTAAGGTTTGGCCACTGTTCTTCGCCAGTCCACCTGAACAAATTAAGAATTAGAGATACATCTATCTGTGAGTGCGGTCTGGAAGAGGGTAACATTATGCATATTCTTTTCAACTGTTCTCTTTACAACTCTTTTTTCATTGTATGATATTTTGTGTAATTATAAGGCTATTCCTCCTTGCGACCTGTCATCTATCCTATCTCTCAGTAATAATATATTAAATCATTAGTAAAATTTCTTCATCATCATAAATTGTCATTGTAGGTTTCTAATATTATTTTTAATTGTATTTATTTATCGCCACTTCTTCATTTACCCGCCTATTCCCTCCATCCGCTTAAAGTATCGAAAACGCATAACTTGAAAATGGCAGTAATAGTATCTAAAGTGGACTGGGTTGCCAAGATTGAAAAAAGAAGAAGAAGAATCTATTCAAGAAGAATATCTTTAGACGTCAAATGAAGCACGATCAAGAAGTACAAAACCTTTTGTGTGGTGGTGGTTTTATATTACTTCCATGGTGGTGGTAGTAATACAGAGAATACTGTAAAGCAGTTTTGGCCAACAGCAGTTACGGACCATGTTGAGAAATACTTTTGATACGAAAAAGGACCCGAAGTATAAAAATATCACTAAATTTATAAAGTGCTTTGTGTGTTCCCATTTCCAATGCACAATGTGAAATAATTTTTTCGCTATTTATTATCATTAAAACTAAATACAGAAATAGGTTTTTAACTAAGAACATTCCTTGCATATTAGGTACACGTTATGCAAGCTTTGATTGAAGGTTGTACTTCTTTTGTCATCTCATCAGATATGATTAATATTGTAAAAAAAAATGTAATAATGATTATAGCATCGATTGAGAATAAACAGTTTAAACATTACAGTTTTTTTTTTTATAATACCAAAATGTAATGTAAATACCTCGACTGCTGAAGTACCGAAACAAGTCTTATATAGCATTATAGTACACTAAACTTTGTTTCCAAAAATAACTTAAATTAATGACCCTAACATGTTAGTTGATTTTTAGTACAATTATGTTTTTCATTTAGTATATTTTAGTACTGGCCAGACATTTTGTCAGTACATTACATAATTTTGAAACGGTCACACTGCTCTATGGGCAGATGGCATAGGGTTTAAAAAAATAAGTAGGGCAATCTGAAATCCGCCATTTTTTCTTAGTGAAGGGAGATTTTATAAATTGTCAGGCTGGAGGACGAAGAGTATTTTGTAAAAAGTGTGTCATTATATTTAATTTCTCGTAGCAAAAACTATTATTTGAAAAATCCTAGTTTAATAGTGTGGTTTTATTTATTACTAACGTTTGTATGTAGTGCTATTTCTCTATCATAAAATTTGCTCATTGGTGTGTGGCTTTAGCTAATTCGATGGCTATGATATCGAAGTTGTAATCTATCGTGTCGCTTGAGGTTCACCTAACGGCTTAGTGAATCGAGGAAGCGAGGCGACACCTTTAGAAATGAGCAGGTCTCAAGGCGGACGCATTCAAGTCCCGGATGACCTTAGAGAGATCTTATTGGAGTTCACCATAAGTTATCTGTTGGAGCAGCCCGGCGATGTGATCAACTACGCAGTTGAGTTCTTCACAAGGTTACAGAACAACAGGACTACGACCATCGTGCGCGGCCCTACTGCCGGCACACCCGATGAGTCCATTATATCAGACGAGGAAGGTATACATTTATTCATACATTACTTATCTATCGTTACAATTCGTACCGATTAGCCGTCAGTCACCGAGGTTCGTTTCATATCTGCCTTAATATGAAAAATTACGTTATAAATCATAATTTATCACAAGTCCAAATTATAAGTTAGTATTTGCTAGCTTAGCTTGCGGCTGCTTTAATATTCCATTGTAATATCAATTTTGCAGTAGTTTAAAATATTATTTTTTGCTACCTAATCAGTTTGTACAGATCTAATAGAACATATATTTTTAAATTCAATATTACATACTGCCTTTTAGTAAACAAGACAGTATTGTATGGACTGGATGTAGTTTACTATATTTCCACTATTTACTTATTAAGTAGAGCATAGTATATTCTCAATGATCCTATATAAATTATTACTCAGATTAGTTAGTTACCAAATTGACATCAACAAAATGTTGATATAATTCATACATTAGAAAGATACAAAAATGTCTGAGTAGTAAAATTAATACTATAATATTTTTAATTGCAATCAAAGAGTGCAATTATTATAACCTGTTTGTAAATTATTACTCTTTATTATTTACAGAATAGAATGACCTGATTTATCTGTACCAAATGTCTCTCACACAGAGAATGTGGTGAAACCAAACATTTTATATTTAGACTTCATTGAAACTAGCATGAATGTGTATTTTTATTTACTACTCAGGACTTATAATTTGAATTAGTTTTTTTTAACTATTTATTTTACTTTATCATTTGTAAAGTCTAATTTTTTTTATTAATATTGTATAAAATTTAAATTCACCATATTCATATTACATAAATATGTACAAATGTTTCTATATTACATAAGAATATTTAAAAAAAAAAATTGTTGATGAAAAATATTTAAAAATACTTTTGTACTACTCATGGCATTCAGTAGTAATAATTTGATTTGTTGGCACACTGCCATTACAGTTCCAATGATATAACATTATTTTAATTTTAAAGGAATAGAGCTCACTGATGCCATGTAACTAAATAAGTTTAAATTAATGTGATTTGAGTTGAAGTTGCATTTGTGCCAATTATAAAGTAAAAATATTATTTGTGTCCATAAATTTGAATTTCCCATGTCTATAGTAAGTCTTTTTGAGAAGAGTCCTATTTTGTTATTTAAATCCATGAATGGCCTCGTGTTTACTATGACACATCTTAACAACTTTACTAAACTTTAAATAATGTGGTATAAAAAAACATTTGTTGTTTACAAACGGGACTTGTAGATTTTTCAAAGGGACTGGTTTAAACTTAATTTGAGAATTTAAAAAAGGCAGATTGTTTTCACATTAATAAAAGGCTGCTTTGAAATAATAAAGTTAAATTAAACTTACTCGGTTATCCTATAATTTCATATAATTAATAAACAGCAGGTACCATTACTTTACCCATTTACACCCAAATGAAAAGGATTCATATCTATATTAATAGATCTGTAGTTATGTCTGTATATAATATTTTTCCATTTTCCCGATTGGCACAGTATACTAGTTGGAAAAAAATGAATGGGACAGTGAGGAAAAGTATATCAAATTTTACTCTAAACAAACATTTTTTAATTTTTTGAAATAATAATAACTGCCATTCACAGTATTCCAAAAAAAGCTTTCATACACCGATGATCGAACCAACTAGAAATGCAAAAAAACTGACATTTTCTATGTTATTTCACTAATCAATAGGATCTATGATATGGATGAAATATCTGGAATAAACATTGTACCTTACAATCAAGAGACCATGAAATTTAACTATAATATGACCTAACCTTGACTTATTTAGAATGTAAAAGTTATTTTAATTTTCTAAGAATTCCAAGATGAGAGTAGGTACCCAAATAAAAGAAAAGATAATGTTCTAATAAGTATCTGTAGAAAGTTATTAACTGAATAATTTCTACATAAAGTAATTAGCAAGATTAAATTTAGAGACCTGTTTTTGACTGTGTGGGGCTGTAATTTTGAATCTGGAAGGAATACCTCGATATCTTGTTTTTTTTTTTGTTTTTTTGCTGTTTGTGTTCATTTTACTGCTATTTCATAATATTCATGACATATGAAGAATAATTTGATGACTTAGAAGTTTGCTTTTAAAAACACAAAGTCTCAAATTAACTGAGAGCTGGATAGACAAATACTGCCTATTATTTTTATACAACAAAAATGGCCACCAAGCATATGGTCTAGTTGCTAGTAAGCAGTTACCGTAACCTATGAACACTTGTAATAATATGGTATCACCGGTATGTTGCTAATGGGTTACTTGGTTGCAATCTTCTGATGGGTGGAGGTATTTGAATAGTCAGACTGCCCCAAGGAGAGTGACATCTTCAAATAAATTTCTCTGTGCACTACCTCACTTTGATTTTGATGTTGTTGTGAATGGTACAAAATTTGGTAAATGTTTAATTTTTAGGAGACGGGTATAACATCCACAGGGATAAATTAAGACAACTCCACTTTTGAGTTAATTATGTTGACATACTTTGAGTGTTGCTGCTGGTAAGCTGCTGAAGAGTTAAGCACCACTTATACAATCAAATACAATGCTTTCATAATCTGTGCATACAAGAAAATGGGTCTTATTTTGAGCAACTTATCAGTTTATTTGTTAGAGTGTATGAAAACAATAATTTTAATTTATATCTTCTTTAGGTAAAAATTTCATTTCATATTAGTTTTGATATGTATGAATAGTAAAACTTCATGGTATCCTGTAATTGTAAGATACAATGTTTATTCAAGAGATTTTATCCTTATCATACACTCTGTCGATTGGTGCAACAACATAGTGCATGTCTGTTTTTTGCATTTTTACTTGGTTCTTTACTTTTTGAAAAAAAATCTGTGAATTTAGTTACCATTTCCTTTCTCTAAGTAAAATATATAATATACTTTTCCTCCATTTCCGATCATGAATATGTCCTTAAAAATTGTATATCAAGATTTAACTCTAAAACGGCTTGATTGATTATTATGAAATTTTGTACACTGGAAGCTTATGACATTGGTCAATTGATATACTGTAAGAATTTTCCATAATATTTTTAGGAAAAGTAAAAAAGTCTTGAATTGTCAATAGTATGACTGAAAAAAAAATTACGGGATGTAATTAATTACTGCCTAATAAAAAACGGTGGAGAGCCACAAACACAGAGCTAGTATGTTATATAATTATATCTTTATTTATAGACTAGGTACTGAGGTAGATAATAAACACATATAAAGCACATTTAAAAAAAAACGAGTAGTATTTTGGTGGTGTACTTTTTAGTATTTCACTACAGCAAGCACTTATGTGACAATTATTGAAATAGTTCATTTTGTTTTCTTTTTTAATAATAAATATGTCATTATCCAGCCTATGTAAGCTATTTTGAAGAAAAAGATTTCATTGAAAATAAATATTTTTTCATGAGAGTGCTTTAATATGTTGTTAATAAAAGTGTTAATAAACCCACAAAATGGTTTTAACAGGGTTTTAAAATTAACCCAATAATTTAGACAATGGTACTAGTAAATGAAAGAAGAAAGTAGATAAAAATTTTCTCACTAAGTATTTTTATATGATTTTGTCCAATTCTTAAGGATAAACACAAAATAGGATAGAATTTTATTTTATGAATAAAATTCGCTTATTTTCAGTGAATTTATATTGCTCAGGTATAATATGTGAAAGTAAATCAACAACTAAAAATTAAAGCATTTTACATTTTTTATTATAAAAGACACCATTATTATATAAAACTGCAATTGCACCTGAAAACATTTTTATTACATTTACCACTAACAGCTTGAAAGAATTCTACAAACTAATGCCAGTTTTACACAAAAACGTGTTTGCCAAGATATAAATTTACATTGTTTACTACATGCTGATCCTATTTGTGTTTGTTTTTTGAACGCTTTGAAGTTGTGTGATGATGAGATTGGCTTATTTTTTTCACGTCCGTGGCTGAGTTTAGCTACATAAACTGAACCAGATGTTGGCGTTTTTACGCGCATGTTACTTATTATTAGCTGGGCCTATGTAATGACAGGTAATGAGGCAACACATCACATACAATGAAGTGCTCAGATGCTAACTAGACCTTGAGTTTTCTTTGCGTATGAAATGTCCTCTTTCATTGTTATCTGTGTATATATTATCGAGAACCAAGATCGTTTAAAAGTTATAACAGATGAGACAATATAAAAAAAATTTAGACTGGATTTCACACATTTCATCCAAGATTTAATTTTTCAAATGGCCAGTTGTAAGTATGCACTTCAATGTGATCTCACTGTTGCTACGTATATCTTGGTAAAATATTGCTAAAAAGACGTGGCTTAAGCTAGATTACATATTCGTAGTAAAATTACTTAACAAATTTTACGTAATAGAATCAAAAATATTTACGACGTAGTTACGTCATTTAGAATTCTATTGTTGTCATGTATGTCGGCGACAATTCACGATATTCTGATTTGTCTGACGGTGCACAATCTTATCTATACGAACTAAGATAGTGTCATAGAAAATGAATGCACGAAACTCGTGTAAAGGTATTTATTACAATACCTACTTAACAATAATTAAATATAGAGGCGTTATGCATTTTTGAAAAGCCAGCTAAAATCCTTGTGTTCTTATCTCATATTGAAAAGATTTTAATATATTATGGATTCAATTTGTTGCACATACTTTACTGCTGTACTGGAATAATAATTAAATACATTGACACAGTTAATACTTTCACTTGTCGCAACAACTAAGCATACATAACATACTATGTATTTTAACGTCAAATCGTAATGTATGTTATAATAAAAACATATAATTATATGTAGTCCACATTCAACCTTAAGTGCCAAGACATATTTATTAAATATTGACTTGACAAAGATTGGCCTAGTTTGAAACCAGTTTACGATTAAATTACTAATAAGTCAATGTCAACTTAATGTGAACCTAAGAAAATAATCTAAACCTAGGACCGGCAACTGTGGTTCGTATCTGTACTACGGAAGGTAGAAAATTAAACTATTTTAACGTACTTTTTTACATCTGTAATTTAATCTAATTTACATGAATAATAAAACTAAATAGTATCGAATATGTATGTATTTACTGTATGCATTACAGTCTAATCTCTACTTGCATTTGCCTAGAATTTATTCTCTGAATTAACAGAGACAATGGATAAAAAATACATATTTCGCATAAATTTATGGAAACCCTGCAGCTGAATTCAAATCAAGATTTCGTAAAAAAAATTCAAAAGTTAGGAAGAGCAAAATTTATTTGCCGAACCAAGTCTAGATAAACGATTGATTAAGAATTTTCAAATGAAGCACGAATAAATAACTCCAAAGCGAATTAAGTAAACATTTTTTTTTATGTACGCCTATACTTAAACGAGTATACAAATTTTGTTTTAGACGTAAAACATATTTTACAAATAAATCAAGATCTCGGATGCTGTTTCATTTCTTGACATTGATACACGCGTCATATAACATTTTCGCTTACGTGATGTGCGTCACATATTGATACACGATGTTAAATTCTTCTTAACCCACGTATATAGATGATCGGTCGACGCCTCATTCTACATTTTACACTAATAAGTAACATTTATATCAATAAGTTTTCATTGAAGAGCTATTAAGGTAATAGAGTTTTAAAATTCAAAGCGTAGCATCCATTACGCACGTTCGAGCTGGACTCTTGTATCGAGGTCCGAGAAATCTAATGCCCGTAGTCACGATTTTATAATAACTACTTGTGTCGAGTTTTTGGCGGGATGTTGATGTGGTGATTTTTATTTGAATCCATAAACATAGGTTTTTAAAATCATATATTATTTTGCTAGGATTTTACGAGATGTAGTTCGGATATTGTGCGCAAGTGAAGTGTATTATAAATAAGAACTAGAAACATGCGTTTAAAGTTGCCACAAATGCCCCGTAGTTTTGAACATTACAAGAGTAATTATATAAATAGTCTATTCGCGTGACTTTAGCAGAATTGTGCAGGAACACCGATGTCATTAAATGAAAATAAGAAGACTACTTGGGTCACAATAATATTAATTTGTGTCATTGTTTTGTACACTAGAAGTGCCAGTGGCACGTTTCAACAACCGACGCAAGTCGGTGTTCGCGGAGACCTATGATCCCGAGGAAGATGACTCGGACGAAGGCGCGCCGGCCGTATTCCCCAAGTCGGACGCACAGCGGTCCCGACTCGCTGAAGCGGTGCGGGGCATACTCTTGTTCCGCTCGCTTGATGCTCAGCAGATGCAGCAGGTAACTATTTTAATACTTGATATAATACTAACTACCGCCAGCCACTTCGTTCGCGTTAATTACAATATAAAATTAAATTGTAGCACTCAGCGATAATTTAACTTCCCATTAGTGAAAGAATTTTTTAAATTGGATAGGTAGTTCCTGAGATTATCTCCTTTATACATGCATACAAACATTAGGTACCTTTTTATAAACTGATTTGGATGATTCTTTCTTTTGTTGGATATGGGATGCCTCGGTATTGGATCTTCAACTTCGAAGATCTTTTGATCCTTATAAGAAACTGGATCCATTGGAATGAAAAAGTTCTTATGTGTATTGCTCATTTTCTTGCCGAGATTTTTTGTAGACTTAAAAAACAGTAAACGTAACTCAAAATGTCTCAAAAAGTTAAGGTCAGTCCTCAAAAAGTTTTCCTGTAGCTACAACGGTAAGGTATCTTACCCTTACAGCTTACTACCCCATCTCAAAAATCCATTCTGTTTATTATATATTATGTACATAACTTATATAACAAATTGGTTACCAGACTGCCATGGAGTTTTATATAAATTCTTAAAATCGAATTACAGTTAAAGCACCCCAGACGTTGTTAGTTTTCCTCTGGTGCAAAAACACAACAGCTAAATTTTAACAATTTGATTAGCAAATTTATTCAGCTCGTTCTGAATTTCACTTCTTCCGCACACTTTCTTACATAGTAGCTACTATGTAAATTGCTTTCTTATAATTATTATTGGGCATGCAATAAAATCGTTTACCTGGGCGCTAACCCGATACTACGACCAACAACAGAATTAGAAAATTTTTGCTGAAATCAAACTCGCGACCCCCCGATAATGTAAACAACCTAGATTACTTAGAACATGAAAACGATCTAAGTTTAATGTAACTTAAAATACTTATTACAGATTAAATTCGTTTAAAAAAAAAACAAGAGCTTTTTAAGCATTGTGGCCACAATCTTAGCCCAATCAAAGCTTAGTAAAAGACTGGATCTCAAGTGCAGCTGCCGGAACAAATCGGAATACACATAATTATATAGTTGCTTGGCAACAGATTTACAGATTTTCAACTTGAGGGTGGTAGCTAGCCAGGTGGGCATTACAACCATAATGTGGTTTCATAACGATGTTTTCTTTCACTGAAAGCTCGGGCTCATTGCAGGGATTCGAACTCTGTCGTTCGATGCGATGTCCGTACACGCTACTACTGAGCTTCATTGCTTTCAACATTCGTTTACTTACAAACATCGGTAAAAAAAAAACTAATAATTATTATTATGAATAAATCGTATACTTAATGGATATTTTTCCCATTATTTCGTATTCTGCTAAAATTCAAGGTTTTTTTGCGTTTGATAATTATCGTACTTTGTACTCGATTATTCTTTTTAACTGGTCTGTTGTTAACAAAATAACTGATTTTGTTGGTTTTGCTTATAAATTCTATAATATTCCTTAGGTGCTAGATGCCATGTTCGAGAAGCGAACAGAGCCGGGCGAGTACGTTATCAGGCAAGGCGATGACGGTGACAACTTTTACGTCATCGAGAACGGCATATTTGACGTGCTGGTCACTGGGGATGATGGCGTCGAGAAGGTAATTTTTTTTTTATTGAAACCATCAACTTGTTACAAAAAAAAGTGTACAGAATCGAACATAGAATATATAGTGTGTATTAAAACCCCGTCGGATCCGTGAAGGTGTTATTAGGTATCGAGATTATATTCTGTTTATGATAGATTATCTCAGATTATAAGTAAAAAAATTACACCTGATAAAATATAAATAAAATTAGTTAAATGAGGAAACTTACATGGCAATACAGGCGGCGCAGCACAGGGTACCGCCATATAATCAAACGTACCGTTGTGCCGCGCCGCCGGAGCTGGCGACGGTGTTATCACGTATTAAAATATAAAAAAATTAGGGAAACTAAAACTAAATATGTTAATTTTAAATCGCAATAACATTTTTATTTTCATAATAAAGTAATGTCATTGGGATACCTACCTATATACCCTTTTCGGATTCGACGGGGTTTTTTATACATATTGTAGAACATTAATAGAACTTTCTTTCCCACCTCTTTTTCCCCCTAACTACCTATTTCGCGGAGCAGAAATCGCATATTCAGATTATGTTAGGTACATTATGGCCGGTATCGTTATAAAATTTTTCATTTCGGTGCTGATATTTAGCGATATTTTGCTAACATCTTGCGTGATACGCAATTAGGTGGCGGGCTACCTACCAAAGTGTCTGCGTTTCACAGAAGGAAAAAAGTGCAACAAAAACAGAACAAATAGGTATTGAGCGTGCATGTCATAAGGGGTTATTTCACGGCACGATCTACCGTACCCGATTTGCGGGGGAGGTCAGGGGGGCTTGGCTGCGGAATCGAGCCAATAGCGACGCTCGATGGCCGCAGGATCGGTTACGGTAAATCGTGCCGTGAAATAACCCCTATATTGACTGCAGCTAAGAACAAAAAAATAACTGCACTTTTTTACGAAATCTACTGCCCTATTAACCAATTGTTGTAAAAATAGAAAAAGCTAGCTTTGTTATTCCATTAATTTTATTATTATATTATAATACTAACTGTGTCCGCGACTTCATCCACGTAGTATTTCGTGTATGAAAAACGGCAACTAAATGGCAACCTCACTTCACCTCAATCTCACCTTACTATTATTGACCCTACCATTATTATTAAAATCATTTTAAATGTTAACCGATATCACAGTTTAACTATCGTACAGATATTCTCTAAAAGATGTAGTCATACAAAAATGTTAACTTTTCAATCCTTTACCAAAAGCGAAGTTATTTTTCAGTAATAATAACGCTTAATAGTACTTATGTCTGTTTACTGTAATTTAATAAAAATCTTAATTATGCAAAAACACCAAACAACGAAGAAATTTAGACATATTCTTACTTATTTAAACATTTAAAAATAACATTAAAATCTGTCTAAAGATATTTAAAACCAGTCTTAAATTATTAATATATGTTCTTACAAAAAATATTATATCAAATCAATTTCGTGATAATTGAAATCAAGCCGTATAGCGTGACCTATGAATACTTTTGCGACATAAAAATACATGCGTTTCCATTTATTGATTTTATTGAAAATTATGTAAACATAAAATAATTTGTATTAAAATAATCTTTTCACTATTTTTCAGAAAATATATTATAGAATTACATACATTACTTTTTCTATGTACATAACCTAAACGCAGTTTATTGACCATACAAATCCACATAGTGTAAAAATGCATTCTAAATGTACCTTCAGACTATAAACTACAATCATACCAAATTTCATTAAATTCCTTGCAGTAGTTTTTGCGTTTTTCGTTCAAACATACCGACAGACAGGCAAAAATTTCAAAAACTGTCGAAATGTGTTCTGTGCATGATTATAAACTCCCCTACCGCCGTATTATTGTTTCTCAAATTTCTTCAATGTACAGTTTTCGACTCTTTACTCTTTTATTATAAGTTATAGATATAGATTTTAAAATCGTGATTTTGTAGATAACCGTTTATTTCTCGTAGCCGCGATGTGTGTGTAAGTTTTCGTAAAGTAACTAATATTTAATATGTAGTAAATATATTCTTCATGTACATTCATTCGAGATTCATTTTAATTTGAATTCCTGACAAGGAACAATATACTTAATATTTGATTAATTATCCTGTAAACAACTTGTTTAAGTATCATGCCTCTGCATGTAGGTTATTTTTTACCTTCCTCCTTTTTTTCTAACGGTATTATAACACTATAGCCGAATCCGAATATCCTCTCGATCTTATAAATGCTGTTATGGTATCTTCTATGGTCTTGAGAAAAATATAGCTTTATTGTAGTTTTTTTTTATAGTCGCTCGGCAAAGTGACGGCATTGTGTTTGATGGTAAAAACCACAGTGAAATCCAAAAACACTGGTGACTACAAAGAGACCGACAATCCATCACTTGCAACTGCTCCATACACTGGCTGATCTCGAAACGCAATGCGGTTGGAATGTCTGCGACACCCACCATACTCCCCAGAGTTGAATTTTTTCCTTGTAAGAAGTTGTCCAAATTCCGGAAAAAATGGTAATCTATTGGAGCAAGGTCCGGGGAGTACGATGGATATCGCAGACATTCCAATTGTATCTCATCTAACTTAGTGGTTGTTTGTTGTGCAGTGTGTGGTCTTGCGTTGTCGTGAAGCAGCAGTGGCCTAGGGCGATTGACCAATCTTGGTTGTTTACCAGCTAGTTCTTCCTTCATGGTTTGCGGTTGCTGACAATAGATTTTCGTTTAGGGCAGGATTTGGCTGGGTCTCCGGGTTTCAGCCATTGCGACGAGCGCTTCCGATTATCGTACAATATCCACTTTTCATCACAATAAAATCCCTTCATTATTGTGTCGGTTGAGCATAGTAACACAGCAGTCGACGCGTGTTTGCAAGTTCGATTCACTCAATTCATGAGGTACCCATAGTTGATTTTTTTTATTTGCCCAATTTGCTTCAAGTAGATTAATACAGTTTTATCACTTACCCCGAAGCCTGCAGCTATCTCTAAAGTGCTTTGTGATGGATCCGCTTCCACAAAAGCCTTTAATTCTTCATTTTTCACTTTGGTCTCCGGCCGTCCACGGGGTTGGTTCTGAAGGTCGAAATTTCCAGAACGAAAATGTTGAAACCAAAAACCTACCGTGCTTTCTTTTGCGACACCAGCGCCGTACACATCATTAATCCTTCGAGCCGTTTCTGCAGCACTGGTGCCACGGTAGAACTCGTACTCGTAAATATACCGATATTTCATATTTTCCATTGAGCGGTAATAAGCGACGCCAAAGAAAAAAAATTATGAGGAAAAAACAAATGAATGACTGTTTTCAAAACTCAAATTTACCAGCTAAATGAATTTATAAGTTTGAATTCTGAATTCTTAACCAAAGAGGAGATATTTCAGATCAAAGTGGTCAGTACGACAAAACGCTAATTTCATATGTAAGGACCTAATATTAAAACTCGAGAGATTGTTTTTTTTGTTTGATCGAATGTGCTAACCTCAGAGGTACTACCAGTCATATTTGAAAAATTCTTGAGGAAGGTTTTTAAGCATATACCAATATTAAGTGCAGTAAAAAATGGCATACTTTATCATACATACATACTTATCCGGAGTACAGTGCCTATTACTCGTTCAACGCGACCTCGCTTTGCGGGCTGCCGCCGCGTATCACACTATAGGTCAGCGGATTTGGACGGGATACGGGCATTCTTTGCGACTTACCCATGGGGGCAGATTTGCTTCTCGCCGTATGATCCAGACGTTGCTGACTCTGTCACCGATGTGGTGCTACAGGGTATAGAGCTCTTTATTCCGTTCTCTGCGGTTCCCATCGTTTGCAGATTCCAGCCTTTGTTTGGTCGCTCCTGCAAGACGGCTTTACGCCGAAAGCGGAAATGCTACCAGGCCTGGGCGGGTGCGTCGGCGTCTGGTGATGTAAATACCAGCACATTTAAAAAGGAGTATAACTCTGCCTCTAGGTCCTTCAAATGTGTCATTGCTAAAGCGAAGTCGGAGCACATTGGCAGAATTGGCGAGAGGCTGGTGCGTCACCCGTCGGGAACACGTGCGTTTTGGTCTCTCGCCAAAACCGTCTTAGGAAATTTCTGTCAGCCTTCTTTTCCACCCCTACACACGGAGGATGACTCGTTGGCCCATGCCGCAAAATTGAAAGCCGATCTTCTGGGCTCTCTCTTTGCATCCAACTGGGCTCTGGATGATCGAGTAAATTCTCCACCGTCAATCCTGCGATGCGATACTACGATGCCGGAGGTTAAGTTCCGGCAAAGTGCAGTTCGCAAAGCACTTCTTTCCTTGGATATTCATGAGTAGACCTGATGGCATCCCTCCGATCGTGTTGCAGATATGTGCTCCGGAGTTGGCACCGGTTTTAACGCGTCTTTTCGGGCGCTCCTAGGCATTAGGCGTAGTCCCGAAATCCTGGAAGGCCGCTTTAGTGCACCCGATCCCTAAAAAAGGCAACCGTTTGGATCGTCCAATTACAGGCTTATAGCCATCACTTCCTTGTTCTCCAAGATAATGAAATCCATTATCAACTGCCAGCTCCTGCGGTACCTAGAGGAGCACCAATACGGCTTTCGTTGGGGTTGCTCGGACGGGGATCTTCTAGTTTACCTGACGTATAGGTGGGCCAGAAGCAGTTCAGACTAAGGGAGAGGTGCTTGCAGTCAGTCTAGACGTAGCGAAGGCCTTTGATCGGGTTTGGCACAAAGCGCTTCTTTCGAAGCTACCTTCCTATGGGCTTGCCGAGAATTTATGCAACTGGATCACCAGCTTTTTGGCCGATCGGAGCATCAAGGTCGTCGTCGACGGTACATGTTCTGATCCTAAATTTCTCAATGCTCAAAGGCTGTGTACTGTCTTCAACTCTGTTTCTTCTGCATGTCAGTGAGTTGTTGCAAATCAGCAACATTCATTGCTATGCTGACGATAGCACTGTGGGTATCTTGTACACTGGCCGTGCGAATATTTCTCGGGAATACGTCGATGAGAGCCGGAACAAACTTGTGTCTGAAGTCGAGTCTTTATTAACTAAAGTCTCGGACTGGGGTCGACTAAACTTAGCCCAGTTCAACCCTAAAAAGACACAAGTCTGCTCGTTAACCGCTAAAAAGTCCCTATTTGCCGCTGAATTTCACCATCGGATATCGCGTCAGAATCGTAAATTCCATCCACATCACCTCGATGTCCAGCGTTCCACAACAGTGCGTTTCTTAAGGAACTTTCTGCCTCGCACAACAGCTCTGTGGAACTAGCTGTCGCCTGGGATCTTTCCGAGCCGTTATGACCTGGTGACCTTCAAGAAGAGAGCTTATTCTTCCCTAAAAGGCCGGCAACGCATCTGTGAGCCCTCGGGTGTTGCGGATGTTTGTGGGCGGCGGTGATCACTTTCCATCAGGTGCGCCACCTGCCCGCTTGCCTCCTCTTTACCATGAAAAAAAATGTCCATGTAAACGGTTTTTACATAAATTAATTACATAAATTGTATTGCATTAAAATAATGACGTCAGAGAAGCTTCATTTAGGTTTTTTTTTTTTGTTAAAATGGACGTTACCGAGTGTGTGAACCATATGTTACAATGTCAAGTTTAAAATTATTACGCTTAATAATAGACGTCCGTACGTACATATTATTATTTTTGGTAAGAAAAAATGATACGCCGCGTAATTTTACTGTTGGTTTTATTTTTTATTTTTTTAAATATACAAGGCGACAAGGCCGTGTGACCTTACGGTCTGATAATTATTATGGCATGTTTTATAGCGTCAATTGTTTAAATATTCAATACGTATGTGTGTGTTATAGTTAAAACCCATGACAATAGAAATCAAATAATAGCCCAAATTCCGTGTAGCCTTTGTAGTTTCGCTTTTTTTTCTTTCAATGTTATAACGAGGATAAATTTCATTGTAACAAGTATGTGAAAACATTAGAAAAAAAT
The DNA here is from genome assembly GCA_033032175.1 of Saturnia japonica. Taxonomy (NCBI): domain Eukaryota; kingdom Metazoa; phylum Arthropoda; class Insecta; order Lepidoptera; family Saturniidae; genus Saturnia; species Saturnia japonica. The sequence goes on from CM065318.1 coordinate 12,329,185, forward strand.
TATTTTAAAAATCATTTTTCAAACTTTTAACGGCAGTACCAGTATAACACGGAGAACAAGAATACAAGTGAAGAACAAGCTACATCAAGAACGTTACTACTAACTTTGTAACAAGAAATCAGAATAAATATTACGTATTTTATCAATATAAATATTGTGGACTTTCGTTCATAATATTTATTTAAACCTACCCGAGTTTATACTAGTTTATCTCTGCTTACTAGATTAGACAAGAGGGAAGCGAGAAATACTTTAGGTATTGTTATAATATTTGTTATACGTTTCCTTTAATTTATAATAATTCCCCTTAGTTAATTCTTTAATTAAAGTATAATTACGTTTATAAATACACTAACTTTTGCCCGTAGATTATCTCCAACGTTTTTGAAATGAAACGACTCACGCGTCGCCTTTGTAAATTAGTAATGTTGTAGTCTATATTTTCCATATATTTCTTTAACTATAGCATCCATTTATTTTATGATTTGCGTTAATTTTTATGCCGTATTTAATTGATTTTTATTATGCTATTCTCATTACACCCATACTACCCCTGATTTTCACTCTGAAACATATCCATCCAATCCAATGGTTGCCTGGAAAAGTTGCTTTCATCAATAAGGCCGCCCTTTGTACTTATATAATTTTAATGTTCGATTGGATTTGTAATTAAAAGTGTACAATAACGATTAAAATAAAAAAATAAAGCGTACAACAAACAACTCACTAATGTTTCATTGCAAAGAGATAAATTATTTAGAAACGTATGGGTGACAAACAAAGAAACATTCGTTTTCATATAACACAGTTCACCCCACAAACGTTGTGCCCTTTCTAGTAGTCAATAACTCGAGCATAACGCCACCTATCGTGTTCAGGTATAGCAAGAAATCTTCACCATGAAAAATCTTTTAGGTCTACCCCAACTTTCATTTTGAATGTGTTTGACCTTATCAACCTTTATGTAGCATTATGTAACATATTTTTTTATGTCGGTGCACGGAAGAGATTCTTGAGAAGTAATTGTATAGTTAAACCCGTAACTATGAGAAATAGCGATAAGTGGTGTACTTATGGAACCATAAGTAAATATGCAATTCAAATAAGTTACTTGAGTAGGAAATCTTTTTTTTTTAATAAATACTATCTCAAAAATCCTTGAATATTTTATTTTGTAATTGTATATTAATTAATAAAATTGACGTGTTTGTTTGTAATGTCAATTTTTTTTACTGGATACATTAGTATATAGATACAGGCACCATAAATCATAAGAGATATTATATCAAATTAATGTACTAAATACCTACGAAAAAGTCAGCGAGATATGTCTATCTTCTAATGATCACGTACAATAAGCATTTTTTATCTTTAAAATAACCGGACGATTCGTACGTGTGTCCAATCGATGGTATTCTATAGTCCACGGGAGCTGAGCCCTGGATACAGCTAGTAAATAAATAAAATTGAAAATTGAATTGAAGTAATCTCCGAAACAGTTGGACCGATTTTGGTCTATTACTGGTATAAGGAGTAAATTAAGACTACTTTTAATTTAAATAAAGAATTAGGGTTCTGCGTAAATGCAAATCAATTCTGAAAAACGATGCTTAAATACCTTACGCTGAGTAAACCAAGATAATATATCAATTAAATGTAGTACATAATTGTAGATCTTATAAAGACCTTAAAAAAGTTACTGAGAGCATATGTCTGTCTTCTAAGGATCACTCGAAATAGGTATATTTGTATGTCCGGGAGCGGGAGTAGCACAAATAGCGCGTGTGCCCGATCGAAGGCATTCTTTAGGCTACGCGAGCACAGTCAGTTCTAGAGACGAACTTATTTACACAATACGTTAATATAAATAGTCTGTCCATCTTGATAAAACCATGATTCAGTAGTTTTCATCGCCTTAAATTAGCGCCGACATAAACATTTATCTTTTGTGCACTTTACGTAAACAAATTATTTTTAATTCATTACTTCTTTATTTCATTCATGGAATACTTGTAATTATTATTCTCAATCATTTTGTTAACACCTTCGTCGAAGTGGGGTTTCGCATCATACCTAAATAACTTTAGCACCCAGTTGATTTACAGCATTTTAATAATAATAATATAATAATAGTAATAAGTAGGGCAAGGGTGCATAGAACTAAGCCTGCGGGACAAAAATAAGCCCTCTAACGTATTTTCATTTCTTTTGTAACCTGCTTTTTCATTTTTTGATTACTGTTTAAACAGGCACGTGAAAAGCTTTGTATATTTAAAATATGTATCTATTTATATTTGAATCAATCATGATCGTAACCATAAGGTGGCCCGCCGACTGAAATGAAATCAAAATTATATTAAAATAAATTAAAAATAAAATAGGGAGCCTAGATGTAGGAAATGATAGTACTAATGAAATATCAAGTGTCATTTTATATCCAAAAAATATTTGAACAAATGCAATGTAATGGTAGCAATATGCTCCCTCCTGCCATATAGCTTAAAGCTTTCGCTTGAGGGGAGGGGTTCCTAAAAGCATAAAGATAAACTAGTTTCTGCTTGTAGCTTCAGACTATAAAAAGCAGATTTCTAAACGCTCAAAGCTCTTTAATCGAAAGATATAGGCGTTGTAGGTCAGCATGGCGGGTGATTGAACGATGGACGCCAATCTCACATCAGATACTGTGAATAATGATACTTAAACTTTTTTTTAAATCGTAGCACGGTAAAGTGGCCGCTTATACACGTGATGGGTATGCACAGTACAATCCCAAAAACAATAGCGACTACTAACAGACCGATAATAGAATTTATGCCGGTATGCAAGACTCTGCATCTGGAATTCTGGATATACACTGACTGATCCTGAAGTACGATAAACCATAACCCAACCAAACCCAGTCGGCCACAGATCCCCAGCCCGGGGGGAGGGAGTGGACCGGGCGGCAGTTTCATGGGGCACAAATCTGGTATATAACAACTGACTGATCCTGAAAAACAACTCAATTATTCATTTCATTTTAAAACACCCAGTTGGTTTTTACCACATGTCCCAGCGGGGGGTTAGTGAGTGGACCGGGCGCAGTTTAGATGGGGCACAAATCGTAAGTTCTCCTTTCAAAAAATTACATGATTAAATCAAACAATTCAAAAATTAGTTGCCTGTAAAGTCTATCGCGAAATTTTACGTGACAACGACTTTAGTCTGTCTCTCTCGCTCTAGGCGGGCTAACCATGTCAGAGTGGAAGGGACGCGTGCCTCTCATTCGCTCTACGAAATTGTGAGCGCATAAGAAGCGGATCGTAACGTTCAGTTTCTTCCAAGAAAAAATTCACACATGCAAAACCAATATAAGAGTTACGTCAAAAGTGCAAATTTATCTAATGGTTCTTATTGTCTTGATCACAAAAATACCACCCATTATTATATTTGTGAGTTTTAAAAAAAAAATTATCACAAACGCTGGAAGAGGGGGGCGCCAATATCAAGTTTCTGCCCCGGTTCGAAGTAATCGTATTACCAGGTCTGCAGATCACTACCAGTCTATTTGAATATACACCGGCTAATCCCGGAACGCGACACGCCTACGTAGGCCACTATGGCGAATGTTACATTAGTGTTCGCGATCCAGTAGGACACAATTGTCATGTCCTACTATTATACAGCAATATTTATTGGCACACTACAGAATGAGATCTTTAGTGCATTCTTTATACCCACCAAAGTAAAAAATGGCATTTCATGTGTTGCTACTTTATTTGTGTTTTTAAAATAGTGATGTCACCAATCCGAACTAATCGTAAAACCGTATGAGATATACCTATTGATATTTTTTTCTGGATAAAAAAAAAACGTTGAACATTCAAAGGTGAAGGCCGAACAAGGTAAACAAAATTGCGTCTCGCGTGAACCAACCGAAGCATACTTTTGTTAATTTCTGTTTTTGTAAGTTTTTTGCTATAATATACATTTTATAGTAAATTATCGGGTATGTTAAATAACAGAAAATATTTGAATCAATAAATAAAAATTTTAATTAATTATTTAAAATTTTACGATTCAATAATCGTAACTTAAAATATACGGTAGGCACACACTATAAAAATAAATGTGGCAACTTTATTTTCATGTTTGACATTAGTGATTGTCATTTTCCCTCCATTAAAAAAAATGCAGTATAAATTTATATTTTGATTATTAACAGGTAGTACACACATATGAAGGTTCTGGATCGTTCGGCGAGCTGGCTCTCATGTACAACATGCCGCGTGCAGCGTCCGTCCGCGCGCAGACCCCGGGCGCTCTCTGGGCCATGGACCGTCACACGTTCCGTCGCATCCTGCTTAAGAGCGCATTCAAGAAGCGCAAGCTCTATGAGGAACTGCTCGACAAGGTGCCCATGCTCAAGGCCCTGCAGGTATGTGTACAAATTTACTCCATAACTAAATTATTAAAATGGAAACAAAAACACTTGACAACATTTTTTTTCTATTTTTTCCTTTTATTTGTTTCCCAGGCCTCGTACTTAAATATTATATTATAACCTATGTCACACTATTAAGACAAATCTAACAACACCTTGTATGCTAAACTATCAGGCCTTCAGCTTTCAGTCTACGCTCGAACAACATAACCCTCCTTTTTCGCAGTATAGTAAAAATAAATACAGCATCGAACTTTCTATTTAAATAATTTGAAAGTACTCTATGAAGAAATTTTTTTTAATAAGTTCAGCGTTTGGTCACAATCTTATCTGATGTTAAGTCACGATGTGGACTAAGATGGTAACATGCTAAGCCTAGTTGACACACCTATACCTGCTTGGCGACAAATTTTCAACTTGAGGGTGTTAGCTAGCCAGACGGGCATTAGAAAATACCCTACCACCATGCCGTGGTTTCTTCACGACGTTTTCCAACACCAAAAAGCTTACGCTCATTGTAGGGATTTCAATTATTACACTTTTATAGATGAAATTACTAGTTACTTAGTTAATAGTTACTTTGAATTCCCGATAACCAACTTACGAATTATTTATATATAAAACAGAATTCGTAACGTTAATCCAACGTTTCTGACTCCTGTATATAAATAACTAACCGAAAACCTGTGAAATTTTAATCAAACTCAATTAGCCTGTAGTAACAAGCAACAGGAAATTGTGACGCGGAACCCTTCGTAACGTTTTTACGGACGAACGAATCCGATGTTCATCGTCCCGAAAATATCGGCCCGGTCACGTTACAAACCTGACGAGTGGACAATCAATAACCAAGGGGAGACCCTGTTCCCGATTCTTAGGTTGCCTGTCCACTGAAGCGGAACTGTGCATACTTCGACCAATAGAACATCTTTACATTTTTATGTAATTCTATGGGTCGAAATGTACACAACTCCATTCCGCTTCGCTTCGGCGGACAGGCAACATAATGTCTCCTCTACACGTCTAAAGATGCGTCCGCGGACGCCGACAGATTGATCAATACGATCCGTCCACACGTCTGTAAATCGATCAGTCTATATTTATTCTTGAAAGAAGCAAATCGCTACGTACCGTTTTAAAAAAAAATGCATATTGAGACCGTAGTGCCGCAGCTATTTATTTATGTTAGTACTTTTAACTACTACTTGAGTATGCAGCGCACTAGAAGAATTAAACCGCAAGAAGCACGCGTGCACTCTCAATAGCAACTCCGAACAGACTGATGCGTCGTCAGACGTGTCGACATACGCCGGACGTTCGCGCCGAAACCCTTTGATCCGTGCCACAGAAACCGACAATAATCGTATTGGAGGTGGACGTATCTGCGGACGTTAAATACCTACAACAGACGAGCAAATTACCTCCTTTATACGTCGGTGGACGCACCTGAAGATGACGTCTGCAGGTGCATCTGTTGACGTGTAGAAGGGACTAAACAGTAGAATCGTAGGTTATATTTATGTGGACATGCTTACGTTAAAAACAACATAAAGCTAATAAAAGTATTAATGTATACAAATAAATAAAATTGAAGTGTCTGTTTGTAATATGAAAATATATGCATTTTTACTAAATGCATATTAAAGTATATACGGTTTTTCTAAGAAAAAAACAATTTTTGTCTGTCTTTCTGTTCCTGGTAATCTCCGAAACGGTTGGATCGATTTTGACAGGACTTTCACTGGCAGATAGCTGATATTATAAGGAGTAACGTAGGGTACATTTACTTTAATTTGAAAAAAAAACGATGATTTTGTGGCGTTTAAAAGGCATGCGCGCAATGAATGTGAGCATAAGAGATATATCAAATTAATGTAGTACATAATTGTAGGCCTTAAAAAGTCCTATAAACTGTAGTAGCGTGGGTACAAGTTAACTGTACCAAATAAGTTAACAAAGTAAAGTTACTATAACATAAAAAGTTACAGTACAATTCCTGAAAACACTTACAAAGTACTCATTTCGTTTGCATATTGTTTGTGTAGCTAATGGAACAATAATTAGTCCCCAGTGATTTTAAACCTTATCGGGAACTAATCAATCGGTACGTACCTTACGTTATTGAAGTCCACAATAGATTTTTGCATATTTTGAAATATGAAAATGATGCAAGTATGGCAAGTTTTGGATTGCAGATTATAAATTAAAAGTAAACCTTGCAAGCAGAAAAGTTATTGATCATAAATTTACTTTTACGCATAGTAAATAATAATTTGAAGTTATCGATATACGTCACAATCCAACAAATTTAATGACAATCGAAACGTATAAGAAGCAATTGAATGATAAATATTATGATAAAATTGAAAATATGTAATACTTTGGAGCGGCGCGGCGCGGCGCGGGTCACATGATGCCGCGTTCGTATATAATATTACATAGATAACTTATCAGTTAATACTGATTTAAGCTAAGATTAGGAGGATAAGTTGCAGCGGTCAACACCACGGTTTGTGTTACGCTTATAGGACACTGAAACAGATATTAAACTGACCGAATAATTACCGACGTATCTACCTACGTACACGTTGAATAGCCAAAACTCAAGATCTATGTGTGTGTTCTCACACTTTTGTACTCTTAAAACAGTCAATTTCAAATTACCTAACATTTAGAGTCGAGCTAGAAAAGTAGGCTCCCAAAGTCCCCATTGCTAAACAAAAAAAAATCTTATTCTCCCAAAGTTTATTTATTTACTGTTGTGCATCTTAAAAATATCTAATTAATAAAAAAAAATATCGTGTGAACAAGGAATTAAATTTATTAAATATGAAGTTTCAGAGCGTTTTGCATTTTAGTTTGAAATACGCGGGTTTCTAATTCATAGAAACTGCGGAAATAAGTTTCAGAAAAACATCATTCTTCAACAATTTTATTATTTAAAAAATACTGTAGTAACTTTTTGGTAACTCATTATTGCTAAGAATACTTAGTGTTAAAATAATAACCAGTAATCAAAGTTAAGTATCTATTACTGAATACAACAATGTATGGACTAGAACCCAAATGTATGCATATAACAAAGTATATATTCATTACATGTAAACTTGAGGTTTTCATAATAATAACATAAAAGAAAAGAAGATTTTTAGGAGTTTTAGGTGTATCTTCGACGTCAAAGGTCCAATGCTTATGAAATTACCCATGAGCTAAGTATCTTCTTTTTAACAAGAATCATCCAAATCGCTTCTTATGAAAGAAGTTATGGCAGAACATCCATTAGCAAAAAAAAACATTCGAATTGATAACCTTCTCCTTTTTTTGGAGTCTGTTAATAAAAGCTAAACGAGGTACAATTTTCCATAGAGAGGCTGAAGAGTAACCAAAAATAAACGCAATTTAAAAATAATATACAAATGTCAATGCTATGCTAACTTCATGTCCGAATATTATAAGAACATAGCTATTATATAAAAATAATCATGACACATAATAGATTTCTTCTAAAGGGAAAATTTTGGAATAATTCAGAGTATAAGTTGACAATCAACAATTTTGCAGTCTTTTCGCCATATATAGTAGGTACATATTTTCTATAAATCCTTTTTTATCTTATGCCTACTTCACTCTACTAGCCTTAGCTTCGTGCAAAACTAAAAACAAAACTGAAACACGGCGATAAATGCTTTTCGTGGATAACTGATAAGTCTAGATATTAATATTATGTATTATGCAAAATAAAACTTAAGTCTACCAAAACGTCTTTCATGAAACCTGTCGATAAGTTCATTGGAAATCGATAAAAGATAGCCCACTTTTAATCTAGATAAAACACGTACGAGTACCCTAGGAACTAGACAAATCATTTTTACAAATATGTCGTAGTCGCGCGAACCAGCTAGATATCATTAAAGCTGACTTGTAAAAGAAATATTCGGCTAAAATGAGACCAATTGCTTTGCCAATTTTCAAGTAAAAACGTACTTACGTTTTTCTTTATAGCAGCCGCCCGCGACTTCGTTCGCGTTAAGCTATAGGTACTAATATTCTCCACCGCAAGAAAACATCACTGAACGCGTGGTGATTATAAAAACCGTAGTTTCTTAAAACTTTAATAACTCTTTATTAAATGAAGAGATCGTGATGATGTTTCTTTAGATAAGGACCAAGTAGGTACATAAAGAGTAAAAAAAAAGATTAACAACTATCAAGTAATTTTTGCGAAAACCTCTATTATTTTATTTTTATAGTTAATCAGTTTCAGGATATTATCTTTAATAACTAAAACGACTCTGCGGCTTATACTTCACAATATTAACGCCCAAAAATAGTTTTAAAGCAAGATTATATTCAAAACAGCAAAGTATAAAGGCGCTCTAACCCATTTCATTGACTGACTTCAACAAAAGACGGGAGGTTACTCAATTAGAATGTTTTTTTAAATGTATGTTCAGTCATAGCTTCTTTGTTTATGAACCGATTTGGATGATTTTTTTGTTGAATAGGGTGGTCCCATTTTAATTTCATTGCATTCATGGCATTGGACCTTCAACTTCGATGATACACAAGGGAATTCTTCAAAATCAGTGAAGTTAGTTTTCTTTTTGTTGTTGATTTATGTATTCAATTAAATGTCTCGAGAATCGTTAAGTTATTAGCAACTGAAAAATAAATTCTAATTTAATGATTTTATTGTCATGAAAATTAATAAAGTAGCTACAAAATAGTTAGGGGTCGTTCATTAATTACGTGAGGCATTTAGAGGGGGAGAGGTTCGAGCCGAATCTCACGTCGGAGAGAGGTTGCTCTCGCTTAATATCACGTAATTGTTTTTCGCGAAAACTATACAATTGACAGAAAACCGGGTTAAATTAAAACAACTTGGTTCTCCACTAAAATATGGCTAAATTCTATACAATAATATTAATCGCGGTAAGAACTCCATAAAGTAGTACGTATAATGTAGTACTATGATTTAACTTATAAATCACATAGACATGTTGGTTCCAGTAGACACTCTTGAGACCAAACACGAGTCACCATGGACTGAATTTGAATGAATATTCTTTTACAAATTTTAATAATTCGTATTTAAGTATTTTATTGTTTGATTTTCTCACTGTGATTTTAGACTACGTTCTGTGTTAAATAAAAATACCTAAATAAGTAAATTATGTTTTTTTTTAAGTAAATCTAATGCAATGAAGCTGGGCTACACTAAAAATACGCATTAAAAAATCTCACATGAGATTACGGAGGGCGGAGAGAGCTGGTCGCGAGCCAAGTTTCACGAAATCTCACCCAAGGTTGAGAGGGTGTCGATAGATCGCCTAAATCACCTCACGTAATTAATGGACTCCCCCTTAAAATAAATATTTTTGTACCTTTTACCTTCTTAAGAATGAAATCAATAATTTAAATAATTAATTAATTCGACAAGTTATAATTAATGACACCTGGTTAGGAATGAGTTATAAAAAAAAAACAGATGCAGTTTCCAAAGAATCGTCTATTTATGCTCTCGTGACTGACGTATTACAGTCTTACCCTTTTATTTAATACGTTCTAAAATATGATAAACTATAACGTTTAAAATATTTCAGTCAAGAGCCAAGACGTCGTAACGCGTTGCGTAATCATTGGGTTTTAAATGTGGGAGAGCTATAGATTTTCGGACTATGTGTGATATTTCACATCTGGTGTTGATTCTATTGACAATAATTGTTTAGCACCCTAATTAGAATGAGCATCTCACTTATTGAAATTCCCGATTATAATTAAATTTTGTCGTTGGAGCTAATATATACGTACAATGCTACTCAAAGAACGTACAGAAACGTGGATTTCTCCGGGACAGTATTGTTTGTAACGAGCATATAACTTTGGTTAAAAATCAATACCAACTATTTCAATTATTTTACCTAACAATACACCGCGTCGATCGACGTGAGTTGGAATCTGCAATGAGCCCGAATTTTCTATGAAGGAATACATTATAATAGAACCATAGCATGATGATAGGGGATTTTCAAATGCCCATCTGGCTACCTACCAAACCTCGAGTTGAAAGTCTGTCGCCAAGCGACTATAAATGTGTTCCGGGCAGCACCGGGCTGCGGGCAGCTGGTTGCATTTGAGAACCAGTTCTTTCAAGAACCGATAAAGAATTTAAAAAATCTAAAGTCATTCGTTATGAAAATAACTCAACACACCACCAAGCCAACCTCACCTGCATGTGGTGCACCCTGCTGAGCAACGAACGAGGAAATGGCGATAGCAGGGTGGTAGGGCTGTATTGCCCAACTGGGTCGCGACCACAATGCATGTGGTGAAAAGTCCGACATTGTGACTCGCTTTTCGGGATCAGCCTGTGCGTATACAGTTAAATGAATGCAGGCCGGCATGACAGCGGTGACCATCGATGGATTACGATCTCTCAGTGGTCGCCGTTGTGTTAGGATTGTAGTATACTTACCTTCAGGGACAGTACAATCAATTTGCCGTGCTACTATATTAAAAAAAATTGATTGTTAACCGTCGATATATTTGTCATTTGCCAGTCTTACGAGCGCGCCAACCTCGCGGACGCGCTTCTGCCGCGTACGTTGATCGACGGCGAGCTAATCATCCGACAGGGCGACACCGCCGATGGCATGTACTTCGTCGAGGACGGCTCCGTCAGCATCCGCATCACACGCGACGACGGCAACGAACATGAGATCAAACGCCTTGGTAAATTTTATACCTTTATTTTTGATAGGTCCCGCGTTCTTGATCGGTCATGTATTTATTTTTATTTTTCGTAATTCATAAAATTACGTTATTTGGCCCTTTATTATGTAATACTAGCTTCTGTCCGCGACTTCGTCTGCTTGGACTTCAAAATTAGGCCTTTACCGGGTAAAATGTATCCTATGTATTAATCCATGTTATAAACTATCCGTCTGCCAAAGTTCACACAAATCCGCTCAGCTGTTTTTGCGTGATTGAGTAAGAAACTTGCAAACTTTCACATTTATATTATTATATAAGAAAGATGGTGGCATTACATAAAATTACATAAATGCATGAATTAAAATAAAAACCACAATACATATTATGACAGATCAAAATTGTGCCCAAAAATTCTAAATTTTATACCTTATTTCATTAATCACCATACTGCCAATGCATTATACACTGCAATTGATGGTAATTAAAAAATAAAATTAGATTACCAAATAACAACAGCAACGTCCAAAAAGGCAACGTGCACACACTGTAACGAAAGCCACTCAGTGATTTTCGTATCGCGGGATTCGATACGCTTATTTCAGGAGCTACATTTGCATGATACAAGAATAATCTAGCGCGGCGCTATTGTTCTGTGTTTACTTAGGATTTGTTATACCCAATAATATAACAACTTTAGTCGGCCAGAACTTTTCTCGAATCTCTATATGTATTTGTAGCGACATCTATCTTGCCACATACTACGCATCCTACATCGCGATATTAAAATTAAGCGAACAATTGATTATATGTACCCGACAAAAACCGTGGGGCAGCTGCCCGCCAGACATAACACCCGTATAGTCGGAGGATCGGACCCTTGTTAAAATGTGGAGATGGTAATAATCGCCACACATACTTATAAAACTCAAAAGATTGTTTTTTTTTTGTCTCAACGTGCATATCTCTTTAATTATCATGAAAATTTGAAAAATGAGCTGCTACTGCGTATTTCATAGAAAACCCCAATACCTTTTTCTCGACCTAGGAATCGAACCTAGGACCCCGAGCATAGCAGTCGCGCTTCCGATCATTAAGCTAATGAGGCAGATTATTTAACACGGGTAAAACCGTGGGGCACAGTTAGTAATGAAATTAATGACAAATGACTTTCCATCAGGAGGAATGCGCAATATCGTGTGATCATTTTTTTTAAAGAATTTTTCCAAACGTGAGGCGCTATGACAAAACGTAAATTCGTAAAATTAACTCGAGCCAAGTTCAATAAAATCTACAGAAAGTAGAAATAGTGCTACGTATTTTCTCAATACTTTAATTATTATTTAAAACTATTATTTGAAGTATTTTCATCATATAATGTTTATGATGGAATGGAACAGGAAAACACAACATTATATAATATCAGCTAATCCATTCTTATTTATATATTAAACACATATTTTTTTAATTTTTTTAAAGTGATTTATATTAAAACAATATTGTCACATACGAGGAGTTACAAGTGAAATACTATATGATCTGCTGATTGATCTATTACTGGATGGTAGGACACGGCAAGTGTGTTCGATTGGGTCGCAACCACCATACATCAGGTGTAAAACACTCGCTTAAGCGTGTCGAGTTTCGAGATCAGATGGTGTATATCCACTATCCAGTAATCAAACTGGGTGATATCTGTTCACGAGTGGGTCGCGACCATAATGAATCTGTCTGTCTCTCTTTCTCTTTAAGTTTGTCGCGTTACGGAATCATCATTTCAGCCAGTCGTTGGTCCACCTTTTGGTAGGTCTGCTCACGCTGCGTCTTCAACTCTTTGGCTCCATCGGCCATCCGTTGTACGAGCTACGTGCTCCGCCCTCTGGCACTTAAGTCTAGCATTTCTTAGGGCTATGTCGTTGACTTTTGCGGATCTCCTCATTTCTGATTCTGAAACTCGGAGTATAATAGCCTTTTCTTTTGCCCTTTTACGTGACCAATGTGTGTATTCAGTTGTGGAAAGGATTGTAGGTCGGTATGACAACAATGACCGGCTATGGATCGTCGACCTCTCGGTTAACCCCTGACACAAAAAGAGAGGTGTTATAACTTTAATGTGTGTATCTGTGTAGACAGACGTCTGTAGCATCATATCTCATAAACAGCTGAACCGATTCTGATTTAGTTTTTTTTTTGTTTGAAATGTGACTTGATCGAGAATGTTCTTAAGTATGATTAAAAAAAATCTGTTCAGCCGTTTCAATATTATCAGCTCTTTTATAGTTGATAAATAGATGGGAGCATCTTCCACAGGTCTAATTAAGTCATGATTTGATATTCCGTTATATTAATATTAGAAAAGCCTTGACCTGACACTACAACGTCATCCAGAAACCGTCAGATACCTAACTCCTCACCAACTTACAGCAGAGTTATCGTATTTGAGCTCATTAGAATGGTCCCAATGAATAGATTAGTTGTATCGGGGATTTAATAAATATTCAATTTTTATTACTGCAATATAATGTTTGCCGTCCTACTTTAAAAAACCTAAAGTCTGATCTTGTTAGAAATGAGACTAGTATTTGTATAATTCAACAAAAATTCACTTAAAAATGTTATAATAAATAATTAGTAACTTCTCTCATGAACAGGTAAAGGTGGATATTTCGGTGAACTAGCCCTCGTGACCCATAAACCTCGAGCTGCATCTGCTTACGCCGTTGGACCTACTAAAGTCGCTTGTGAGTACATGTGTTTTACGCATTAATATGTTATATTGATATCCCTATTCAATTTCCTCTCGAATGACGTGGTACTGTACTGTCTGGCATCCGGTAAAGTATTAAATGCAGTAGTAGCATTAGGTAAATGTTGATAATAAATGTATTATACTCATTATTTTGTCACACTGAAGTATTTACCAGTTATTTTAGAAGTACTACCTATAGCCGCGGTTTTGTACGCCTTTAAATCCGCGGTTTTCAAACTTAGGAGGCAGCAAGATATTTTAATGAAAAAAAAAATATTATGCCATCATATCCATAAATAAATAAGCTACATATCATGATTTTATGTACTTACTACTAAAGTTAATGTTATCATAATTATACTATATGTATTGAAACATAGAAAGCCGCAAAAAAAAGTAGTCATAGTAGCATAAAGGTTGGAAACAGTTGCTTTTAGACACATTATATATAATTTAAATAGGTATCAAGGTCAATTATATAATTTACACAGAAGTTTAATTAAGAATAGAGTTATCCTATAAATTTTGATTTTGCTAACATTTTAGTAAAATCAATAGCACAAACAAATGTTTAGATTTTTTAGAATATTGCATAAATTCAGGTTCGACTCGGCCTTAACAGGGCCTCGTGTTTTGCATTAAACAAAACGAAAGAGAAAGAAAACATCAAAAACTCATTGCGTATAAAATATTATAATGTCGTCGTATCTTTGCTATTTCTATAAAGTTTAAATTGAAAATTAATATTGAGTCCTTGAGAAATGTTCCTAATGATCAAGTCCGTACCTTTCTTCAAGAAAAGGTATTTTTTGCCCAACAGTGGGACAGTTGAAAGTTTGTATTATTATTATTACAAAAATATTACTTTTAAGAATACTCTGGTCACTATTCTGCTAGGTGGCTCATCAGTCTATCAATATCTAGTTTGATACATGTGGGATGTAAAAAGAATGACCTTTGCCTATTTAATAAATTAGAAGTAAGAAATGTCTATGGTGTTTTGTTATTGGTGTAGAGTGAATGACGATGTGAAAGAGGTGACGTTATGAGCGAACCAAAAGTGTGAGTGAAAGAGATGATATGCAGGAAAGGAGTATGAAGTATTAAAACATATGAAGAAGGGTTATGTAAGGATTTATTCATCGTTATGGCCACAATCTCGCCTGATCGTAAGTGACGATGTGGTCCAAGATGGTAATGAGGTAAGCCTAGTGGAATAAAGGCTCTCAGTGCAGCTGCCGGAACACACCTATAGGTGCTTGGTGACAGATTTTCAACTTGAGGGTGGCAACTCATCAGGCGGGCATTAGAAAAATCCCTACCACTATGTTATGTTTCATCACAATGTTTTCCATCACTGAAAGCTTAGGCTAGTGCTACGACTGAGCCATCATCTGCTTTAAAATATGCTAAATTGCTGTAAGACGTAATCACCTTTTTAACCTTTTTGTAATTTTTTTTTACGTGATGAAAATTGTATTTCTCACACAGTTCCCAATGTAAGTAAGACGTTGATAACCAAAATCATTCCAGTCCTCGATGTGGAGACATTCGAGCGTCTGCTCGGGCCTTGCATGGAGATCATGAAGCGTAACATCGACGACTACGAGGAGCAACTCGTGAAGCTGTTCGGGGACAAGAGCAACCTCACCGACGTGCGATGAACGGCTTGCGTCTCATTCTTGCACCAGCGCTCTCCCTTGTTTACCTTCCACACACCGTAATCTTCCCACACACAATACTTACTTGTATTTTGACAATTTTTGTTACCTCGCGAAACAGTATGTCCACTTTCACTGAAAAAGGTGTTGACATTATTTTCATGATGAGCAACAACGTTATTGGCACATACATTAGGACAGAATTCTTGAATAAATCCTTGAAATTCATAAAAATAACAGTGATTAAAAAGTAATTAAAAAATTAGATATTGCTGCTTTTGTTTCTGTATGCCTCAATTAATTAAGTCAATGGTTCGTTCACATGAACGGCAAATACTCCACTATACGTAGAAGCTTTATCGACTCTCAAACCTCTCCCGGCACTTTAGCTTGTTTACAATACAATATATACTGTATTTTAATTTAAATTTCCCAGAATTCTCATACTTGTTGTAAGCCAATTAAATATGCCCCGTTAGTTAATATAATTATCAATAAATCTCGAGATTTATTTCAATGAATAAAACAGCATAATCTCTAGAAAGATATATCGTGTGTCCATTTTTAATGCTAATGAAACGCTTACTTATTAAAGTAAAAACATAACATAAGCTACTAAAGTAGTTTGCATACACCTTATTAAAAAACTAATATGTAAGGTTCTTTACAGTTTCATCTCTAAAGGAAGAGTTATTTACTAAAAAAAAGTATATATAGATTATATTTACTTAAAAGAAATATGTAATTTCTGTTTATTAATGATATATGAAGATAATTATTTATTTAAATTATTGTGTTGTCAGATTTAATATGTGCCATGTTTATTTTTCATGATCTAGTTAGTGATAATGTTAGAGAGATTACGCGTTGATTGGAAGGTGAAACAATGTTATAATATACGAGCGCCCAATAATATTGCATTGTGACGGAAATACGCTTATTTTATATAGAGATATGCCTTTGTAGCAAACTTTATATAAGTACCGAAACTATATGTGACTACTGAGGTAGAAAACAAAATGATTAAAAATGTAAAATATCCAAACGTGCGTCATTACAAACAAGAAGTCATATTATTATATAAGATTTCTTAAGGGTTTCTTTTATTGCATTTATGTCAACAGCATATATATATGTATATTTATATCCTCTCATAGGTGTGTCGTGATATGAAATAAGGGGATTCGTTTATAAACTGGATGGAATCTATGCGCGGGCGCATGTTTTGGACTAACAATCCCCTTTTTCTATATAGAAAGACATTAATTCTCCTAATAATTAAAAGTACTATTGAATTGATTGATAAATTATTGAACTGGTTTGATCCAGTTAACATGGCCCAGTTAATGTACAAACCTTTTTCGTTCATTTTGTTTCCTACAATTCTCGCAGTCCACATAAAGGAGTTGGTACATTCGACATACAAAAGGCATTAGACATTAAATATATCGTAAAAGACGTTGTCAGTAGTGGGAGGTGACAATGCAATACTGTTTGGCACTTGGTCTCGTCTCGCTATCGACATTATTCTTAATATATCTTCACTGACACAGGCTTTTCCGAGTGATTACAACTATCGATACTTTGTAGGTAACCTTTCTAATTTATTTTTTATTGTAGTGTTTAGATTAAATCTATTCACGTATTTATTTAGTTTAAAAATTTCTTGTCGTTGTATGTATATGGAGTTATAATGTGGGGATCGGTTTTATTGAATGCCAAATTGTTATAAATTGTAGTTTGGATTGAAAAAATGTTTTCGCAAATACAGTACATTTTTTAAAACCGCACAGTTTAAATTATATTTAAAAAAAATTGTTGCAAATATTTCTGTGTATATTTTTATTATAAGTAATAAACATCTTAAACACATATACCGATCGATAGA
Organism: Saturnia japonica; assembly: GCA_033032175.1. Classification (NCBI taxonomy): domain Eukaryota; kingdom Metazoa; phylum Arthropoda; class Insecta; order Lepidoptera; family Saturniidae; genus Saturnia; species Saturnia japonica. The sequence goes on from CM065318.1 coordinate 12,346,617, forward strand.
ATTGCGTTATAGTGAAATGGGTGTAGATATTAAAAATAATGCAGTTTTTTTCTAATTATTTACACTAACTATATTGCATAGTAAATTTATTAAGGAAAATAATATGTTTTGTTTTATATTTTAATTAATTTTATAATGTGAAGAATTCTTTTTCTGTTGTAGAGAGTTCCTATTGTTTTGTTTGCTCTTTAAACAATATTATATACTTAATAGATCTGAGTATGATTAAATTTGTAATATTTTTGTAGCGAAAACGTACTCTATGATCACATTGAAATGGCTCATCTTTGATTTTCTTCGCATTAATTGTGGGTGAAATCAATTTAATTATGCGTGAAAAGAATTGGTGTGGGACTTATATAAACTGATGATGACTTATGGTAAGAAGCAGGGTTGTTATGGAACTTTGTAACTTTAATCATCGTATATCCGAAACCTTGTAGAAATGTTTCAAATAATTTCCGATACGGTCGTAGTGAAATGACACACGGTCAAATATCAAAAAAATATTTAATTATTTTTACTATATACTCTACTACAATAAAAAACCTGACTGCAATAAAAACACATAACTAAAAAAAAAATTTACTATTTTCGCTTTTCATTTGATTCCCAGACATCGTACTTAAACATCATTATAGCCTATGTGTTACTTCCACAATTAAGACAAATGTAACGACACCTTGTGTGCTAAAGTCCATCAAGCCGTTTAGGCTACAGAGCGTGCCAAAGAAAAATACATACATTCGCTCGAAAAACAACACTCTTTTTCGCAGTCGGGTAATAATAATACCTATTCTCTTTCTTTAATAAATCATTACTGGAATTCTCCGAAACTGTAAGTTCGTATCCATAAACGAAACTGATTAATTACCTTTAAGATATACATATGCAGGTCCGAAGTGTCATATCTATGACATCCCTGATAAGAACATCAAACACCATGCTTGAGATTGTATGAGAAGTGAATACGACCACCAAAATATTATTTATTAATTGTTAGAACAACTGCGTGGGCTCAGACTCTGTCGGATGATGGTATAGGGCTCCGCCTTCGAGCAAGACATCCCAGTATTATTTGAATTAGCAAGAAGTTCACGGACGGACGTTTATTTTGTGAAACCAGCCAAAGTAGTTGAACGCGTAATGTCGGTATGTAGCGCTAAATATAATAAGTCTATAATAACTAGTAGCGGTTAGATTTTGTCACTTCTTATTGTAATTTTAATATTAGTAGGAATTAGGAATTTTTATCGGTATATACATACATACAGTCAAATCCTGAGGTATGAGGTGTATCGTTTTCGACGCCGTGTACAAATTAATTTCAGATGCCATAGAGAAATATTATTTTATTTTATTAATAATGCTTAAATTATGTTGATTTTCTTATTTTACGATTTTAAACGTCTCTAGCGGACAGATTAGATCTATGTGACTCTTAACGGGCCTTTGCTTTGCTTTCTCCCTGCATAGACTAGGTTTTATTATGCTTTCAATATAAGTTTGACATTATTTTTCGTAATCTTATAACCATCATCTCTATAGTTCTATCAGGAAATACCATCCTCTCTCACTTTAAGTGCCTATTTCATAAAAAAAAAACTTTTCTAAACACTTACCTTACCTAAACTGCCTTCTATATGAAATGTGTTGTGAGATGTGTATTATTAATTAAATAATTCATCTGGTTCAAACTATTGACAACATCTTTTAGAGAAATTATTATTAGATTATGTTACCAAAGCAATAGAGAGAAATAAATATTTATGTTTACTATTCTGAACAAATTAATAATAGGATTTTCTTTATTTAACCATAATAATTATAGATGTATATTTTAAGTCCAGATAACAAATAATATTAAATTTCAATGGACGTTTGTATAACGAGGAATGTGTGTTTCTGATTGGATCACCTTTCTTTGTTTGATATTTCTATAGATACACACTGTTCGGTATATTGTACAAGTCAGATGCGTCACGTGTCCACCATATATTTAAGTCTGTGTGTCCCCTGTACATTGACCCTAGTATTGTGCAATATGTAATTATTTAATTAATTACTGTCGTTTTACAAATAATATAATGTGTTAAATTTTGTCGTGGTGTGAAGATTATTTATGTAGAATTAAAATAAAATCATAGGTATTTTAAGATATTTCTGTATTTATCACTCATGTTTTTAATATCATGTATTATTTAAGCATTGGTAACATAGAAAACACAACTTTTAATTAACTTACATCTATTAGTGGTGGGCGATCATGAATGATCTAAGTAATCGAGACATTTACTTACTACTAATAATCGAATAACATTACAAGAACTTGTATATACGAGCTAAAAAAAAAGTCCACCAAGTTTGAAGTTAGTTACTGACCCTATCAAACTAGTAATTACTAATGGTTTTAATCGAGATATCTCGAAACATCTTCATAATTGTATGATTGCATTAGTATATCTCATTATTACCCACCACTAATATCTATATGTATTCAGTGTTCCGAAATAGGTTTTATTATAGATCTAATTGGTAAAATGTTTTAGCACAATGATGAGTGTTTTGATGAAATTTCGATTCTTCTGGTTGTCTTCCATGGGACGCACAGAAATTTTCCATTCATTCAGTCACGTAGAATATAATTTATTTACGGATATTAGACGCATTTTCAGACCGCAATAATAAAATATAATCCACTGGCTGTATTGGTGTAATAATATTGAAATTTATAACGCTTACCAGTAGCGTGATTTTTATAAATTATACTAGTCATTGGTGTGTAATGTAGTAATGTGTGTTATAACCGGGACGGCAGTACGGCACACTGGAGGTGGAATTATATATTTTTATTAACTCTACTCTGACATTAAATGAGTTGAAAGTCTTCATAACTTTCTCATATAAATAAAAAGCATATCAGTCGAGACGGCTGTCTCTCCGGAATATTTATGTATAATAAACATGTTATCGTAATGCACCGTACATGTACATCCGGTAGCCAGTTGAAAACTAGTACCGCTTAATCCCACTCACGTCATGAGCTTACCCTGTACATTTATGAAAATTATGTATCGTAAAATGTTAGAAAACTGAATTATATTTGTTTGTAGATCTAAACTGAGCTGTTTATCTTTGCTAACCCCCAAGCTTCACAACACTTTTTTTAGTATACTAATTCTGTTCCAAGCATGACGAGGAGCATCAACCGTGATGTTGACAAGTGACTAAATTATTATTTATTACTATTTCTAAATTATTCTTCATTTTCAGAGATATTTCTTTTGGAGATTTCTCTACTTGGGGCAACCCTACTCAGTGAAGTACCTCCGACCTACAGATCACAGTCAAATAAAATAACCTTGTGTGGTGTTCCTGTGGTGAGTAAGGTTTCCAGCGCTCTTTGGGGCAGGAGGGTGTTCAAGGTCGGCAATGCAATAGTGATACCTATCTATTGTATTACAAGTGTTTATAGGCTATAGAATGGGCTGTATGAATGTTTGCCATTAAAAAAAATGCATCTGGGGTGCCTGATAAATAAATCAATAGGCTTGTTTGACTTGTCAACATATTTACTTGGTACGAAGTATCTATGATGCACTTATTTTTCAGTAAAGTAGAGACTTATTCATTTGTGAATTACTGTACTTAAATCTTTTTCTTGTTCTATACCACAATGGTGGCTTACAAGCATTTGGCCCCCTTAAGGTCACCACGGCCTATGAACGCTGCGCTTGCAACACCGGAAGTATCACATTCGCAAATATGTATAATCTAATTAGCATTTATTTTTATAAAATAAATTAAAAGAAACATTCATATTTTTTGCACCTTACTTCCATGTGTAAAACTACATTAAACCCCATAGTTAACCCTAACTAAATATACCAATTTTTAAAATAAACTTTAGTTTTGTTTTTTTTTTTTTAGAACTGTCTATACTGTTAGCCGTAGGGGCCCTGGAGTCTGACGGCTTTTACAGCTTCACCGGACTTGGGGGCGAGCGCTTAGGGCACTCGGCCTCGAAGCAACTCGCTAGTCTGTAGTTTATGCTTAAATATAATTTTAGGTTTTTTTCAGATTCAGCAAAATATTATCTTATTACAATAAACTACTATCAAACATGACACCAGAACTGTACTTAACCCCAAAAAAACAATTCATTTTGTGTTCTCCCAGTTTAAGGGTTAATTTTTACTGAGTCATTTGCAAAATGGTAGACGTTTTAAGCTTTTTGAAATGGAAACACTAGGTTGCTCCATGGTGACTTTAAAGATCTGTAAAATTAAAGTCTCAACAAAATAGTGTAATTTATATGTGACTTGACTTCTTATTTAATCCTACATTTTGTCAAGTTTTTACATTTCAAAGAGCACCAGGAAGGGGATAACTATGAACTAATTCATACATAACATAACATCACTGGAAATAGCATAGATTATAAATTAAATACATCGGGAAAATTGATTTGAGAAGACTCTGTATTCTAATTATATAAAAAGCTAGATGTAGGTGCTTACATTTATTACATTACATAAACATACTAACATTTGATAAGAATTAATACAAAATTTATCATATTCTTAGAATTTAAGGCTTCTGTTAAGTTTTTGGTTTCACAGATTGCTATATTGGTTCAGGCTCCCTGCTGTAAACCTGCATCATTTTTTCCATTATTTCCCAGTTCTTTTCTTTTTGAAGATCTTTTGTGAATACCTGAAATGTTTAATAACTAATAAATTAAAGATGTACAGTAAAAGCTCCTTATTTGCGCTTCTTTCATTCGTATTTTCACTATTCGCGGATGAATAAAATGCGACCCAATTCCTTTATTCGTGGATCTAATCGGTACATACATACACATTGATAAAAAGGATTCCATTACGTAGGAATCCGAATATCCTTTCTAAAGGCGTCGTTAAACGAACTAATAAAAAAATAAAATAGACCTTATTACAACTATGCCTAAAGTATGTTGTTAAATGATATCGCCTCTGTATTGGTTCCGCCTTTGACACAAGCCGCCTTCGCCGCAACGTTTTTGAGATTGTAAACAAACGATGATATCAACCTTATCACTCAAAGCATAAAGTATATTTTTAAATGCGGCCACATTAGACGTTCTGTTTTTATTAAAAGCCGTTTTGCGTGTTTTATTGTTCCATCTTTCTATTCGTTACAATAATTGTGATCGAGTAACAAAATTCTACCGCTGTCTTCCTAAATTATAATGTCGACTAAAAAAATTAAAAACTAGTTTCTACGCGAAAAAAATCTGTGTTACCGTTTAAAGTGAAAATAGAAATGCTTAATCGTTTACGCCTTGGTGAGTCATTTGCATCCATATCGCGTTCATTCAATGTCAACGAATCAATTGTACGATCGATAAAAAAATCCGAAAATAAAAAAAGGTTGTCTGTAGCTTCCACTTCACTGTCAGCAAAAATTGCTCCTGATCCAGCAATAGAAAAAATGGAAGTGGTGTTGACATTATGGATTATAGACCGCAACCAAAAAAGGGTGCCCCTGAGTGGTGCAATGGTCCAGGAGAAGGCAAAGCGTCCTTAGGCACATTTTAAAGAACCTCATGGTAGTTGTGGTAGTGAATGTACAGATGGAGGATTTCAAGCATCAGAAGGTTGGTGCAATAAATTTAAGGTGAGACAATCATTGCATAGCATTAAAATCGTTAGAGAAGCTGCATCTGCAGACAGTGCTGCAGCTGAATGATATCCAGAAGAATTAGCAAACCTAGCAGCTGATGGAGGATACAAACCTGAGCAAGTATTTAATGCACTGCACATGCACTGTTTTGGAAGAGAATGCCAAACAAAACATTCATTTTTAAAAGTGAAAAGTCTGCCCCTGGATTTAAGGTAACAAAGGATAGAGTTACACTGCTGCTATGTGTTAATGCATCTGGAGATTGTGTCATTAAACCACTGATAATTTACAGATTGTTAAATCCTTGTACTTGAAAAAATCAAAACAAGGAAAACCATCCAGTGTTTTGGCGTGCTAATAAGAAAATGTGGGTTACAAGCACTATTTTTTGTTACTGGTTCCGGAATTGTCTTATTTCTGAAGTTGAAACTTATTAAAAAAAAAGAATTCTAAGCAGTTCTAGTTTTGGACATTGCATCAGGTCATCCTCGGGAACTTGAAATTATGCATCCAAATATAAGTGACATTTTTACCTCCCAACACCACGACTTTGCTTCAACCCTATGAACTAAGGAATAATCCAGGCCTTTCAGCTCTATTACATTAGATGAACCTTCAAAATCATATTGGATAATATGGAATGTGATCCTGATATTAATGTTATGGAATGCTGGAAGAAATTTGACATAGCAAAATTCATCATAAACATAAAAGTATCATTGGAAGAACTAAAGCCATACACATTGAAATCATACTGGAAAAAGCTTTGGCCTGCTGTGACTGAAAATGACGAAGAATATGTACAAATTCAAACTTTGACTGCAAACGTAGCCGAAATTGCAAATGGAATCGGACGAGATGGGTTCCAACAGATAGAATCAAGTGACATTCAGAAGTTGCTTGAATCGCAAGATGAACATCTCTGACTGAAACCGACTTGGAGGAAATGTTAAATTCACAGCCCATTGAAGCAGAGGCATCAACAAGTACGAGAAACTTGTTATTTAATTTGAAAAATCTTAGTGAAGAATTAAGAATGGCAAATGAACTTTGTGATTTCTTTATAAAAAATTGATTCATCTATGGAACAAAGTCTTATTTTTAAGAGGCAAATTGCTAATGCCACTGCTCAATATCAGTCTGAATTGAAGGAGCTTTTAAAAACTGCCAAGCAAGAAAAAATTACAATATTCTTTAAACCATTGCCTAAGCCTGAAGATAATAATTAATCTATATTGTCAAAAACTTCAATTAAATTCATTTTTTTATATACTCGTTTTTTACTTTGTCACCTAGGAATGTATCCCCTATAATCCCATGTAAATTACAATTCCATATTCACTGTTTCTATATTCACAGCATATTTAAAGAGCTTTTACTGTACCTAAAATAAGAATAAATAGAACACAACTTATATGAAATCTTGAAATTAAGTAGATTTTTTAACAAGAAAATTTTATATAGAGAAATGATTTGTAGTTTACAAATAAAACTGGAATACAGTAAGGAGGTTTTGAAGAGCTGAGCAAAACCGTTATTATTTTATGTTATTCAAAAGCAATGAAATTAATATTTGGAAAATATAATATTACTAACAGAATACCAAGCCGCGTCGTCGTCTAATGTAGAAGCCAAAGGGACTGATACTCCAAGTACATGAAGAGCCAAAGTCAAACTGGCTACAGCAACATGAGGAGCACGATACTCCAGTATTGCAGGTGAATGGTGGAAATCTTGCAGAAAGGCCATCGCTGTACGAGCGATCGGTGCTGAACGCCACTGCGTAGGTGGGAACCATTCTTGAAGTGATCGCAAGTAATGCAATAGATATCGGTGTGGAGAAGGAGTGTCCAAATTAAATCCTAGTAATCTTAGAACCAGCAGCTCAGCTTGAGCCACAGCACCTCTCCACGACCAATATTCTTCGCCTAATTCTAAAGGTCCAGCACCGCGATTAATCGAATTATGTGCCACATTCACCGCGTCTCTCAGCCTTACGGGTTCATCGCGCGATTTTCCGGCTGCACATAAACAAGCTGTGCAGATAACAAAGCAATCGTAGTCATTTTTATCAGCTTCTTTGAAAAACTTGTGATAAAATATTGCAGCTGTAGCAACAGTAGCCGGTTGTAAACCGAGCTTTATACCACACTCAAATATAAAGTTTGTTGATAAAGCGTGTCCTGGAGTACTGCGATAATCAGGCAAGCGTCTTTCACGTCTATTATTTTGTAATGCCATCACGTCTATTACGTCTTTCATTGTATATTATTGAATAATGAATCGTATCTTTTCAAAATCGAAGTTTGAGGTTGTCCGAAAATGACGGAATATGTTAGCGTCTAGGGATGCGTAAGGATTTTCGATATTCATCGATGAATCGAATTCTCTCGATTTAGATAATACAATGCAAAAGTTCAATCCGATGTACAACTGTTGATGTATTCAATGTATCAATGTATTTTCATTAAACAGCGAATCAATAGAAACCAGTTAATGATTATACCTATTTATTACTGTTTCAGTTGATATCGAACAATAGGGTAAATACATAATTTTTTTTAAATATTTTTAATTGACGCCTTATATCGTCGCATAATCGTAAAAAATATGTCGGTAAAAAATTTCTGAGTTTAAAAAAAAATTAATCGTGTTTGGCCACTTTAAATATCCGTCATTTTGTCACGTGATAGTATTGCACCACAACACCAACACAACTAAATGTTGTTACGAATACTGTGTACTATATTCAACATAATTTTTTATTTTACGCCTTTTATATTATAGACAATGTATGATAGCAGGCATTCTATGGGACTACCTTTGTGTTTTTTTAATGAACAACAACTGAATTAGCTTTGTGATGCAATGTTAGAAAAAGTACACAATTTTGAGAAAACATCGATGTTTCTAACCGATGCATAGGAGAATAACGATTCATAAACTCGATGTATTACATCGAAATAAAAACATCGATGTTTTTATAAGTGGAACACCTAGAGATGCATAAAAATATCGATATTTAAAAAACCATCGATTTATATGGTCGATTTATTAACCGCGATATATCGTTTCTTATTTTAGAAAATCAAATTCCTATCAATTTCGAGTTTTTTTAAGGAAGTCGCTACTTCATTCTTGTATTTAATGTACGTGCAAGGAGTTTTCATGCTCCTCGCACATCGGTTATAAAAAAAAAAAAAATAACTTCTTCCATTGGGGAGCTTATAAAAAAAATAAAACTTTGAGTAATCTTCTGTACTAATGATGATATATCGATATGTTCCCTCGTTAATTTCTATACACACTATATAATAACTGATTCGATAAATATAAATATATATAGTTGCCCATCACTAGAATTTATCACCAAAATAAAGATGAACGATAGTCATTAGAGGTGGGCGAATATAAACGATTTACATAATTAAAATATTACAATTATGAGTGAGTATTCATAAATCTCATAGATTATGAATGATCATTCATAATAGAACCATTGTTGTAATACGCAGAGGTGAGCGAGAGTAGAGAGCGAGAAAAAAAAACAAAAGTCGTTCGGTCGTTTAGTAAATTTACTCTTTGGTAACACCTGGGTACTTTCTCTACTCAAAAGTAGGCGAGAGTGGAAAGGCAAAAAAAGGCCACGTATTCATATTACCTACAATTTTTTTTAGCCCGATAGGTGTCATTAGTGAATAAAACAAAGAAAAATTCAACACTACAAATTAAAGAACATATAGTGTGGCGATGCTTCGCCACACCAACAATCAGGTTTTCCCTCGCCTAATACACTGTTACTACGTATACCACATATATTCAAATCATATAGCGTGACGATGCGTCACAACGGCCTATAACGCCACGCCAACAATCAGGTTACCCCGTCGCCTATACATGTTTAACATCAACAACAAAAAAAGTCGCACAGTCGTAAACTAAGGACAGAAAAGAATTACATAAAAGACAAACAAAAAGGTCGTTCGCTCGTAATAATTATTAACTTAATCAAATTACTAACCTACCATTACCAATTACTAATGGTACTTCGATTTTGAATGGTCACTCATCTTCGAACTACTAATATTAGTAATTACTAATGGTACTTTAATTATGAATTATCACTCATCATCGAACTACTATTATTAGTAACAACTAATAATGGTACTTTGATTACAAATGATCAGTAATCATCGAACTACTAATATTAGTAATTACTAATGGCACTTTGATTAAGAATGATCACTCATCATTGAATAAATGTAGTAATTACTAATGACTATATTTGAAATAACTCGAGATATCTTCATTATCGAACGACTACATTAGTATATCTCATATTCGCTCACCGTTATTAGTCATTTTTTAGTTTAATATAGTTTTTAGGAGTGAGGCGTATATTGTATCGGAACAGGTCAAAATAACAGGTATTTACAAGTAACAGTTTGGAACTGTTATCTGGAAAATCTGTTAATAAATACTATAAGTACTATATCGTAGGTACAACCTGTTCCACATACTAGTGAGACGTCTTTATCGGAGAAGATACAAAAACAGTAAAAGATGTTGTTACAGAGTAACAGCTCGGAACTGTTACGTCTAAAACAAACAGGCTGTTCTTATTACATACCTGTGTCACAGAGACGTTTCTTAGTGTAAGGGTAGGCTTTTCAGTATTTTAGTATAGGGGTTTTAATTATAAATTACTAATTAATAGATTTATTGATTGATAAAATGATTGATGGGTTGATTGATAAATTGTTTGATGGATTGATTGATGGAATGAATGATTGATGAAGTGATTATTGATTACTTTAAATCAAATCTTTATTAAAGCGTATCAGGCTGTGATTTGTAGGGGGGAACAAGCTGGGATACGTTCCCCGGGTGGCACTTTCAGCGAGCGCCAAAATCATAATATTCGAATATCCAATAATTACTTAGAATTCTCATGTGCACAAAATATCATAGCCCAAAAGGTCACTGCTTCGCGATCAAGTTATACCTTTTTAATTGCATTGCATCTGGTTATAACTTTTGTATCCAAAATGACTAACTACTCGGAATTTTAATATACGACATTAGAATCGATAATTATTCAGGATTGAAATTAAATATTCGAAACTTAAAACGAATCGTGCCTAGAGAATTCACGAATTGTTTGATCCATCTTTCGAACTGAATAATAATATTCGATTTCAGTGCTATTCACACACTCTTAAAACATGTTTTTACCTTCGATTCCTAGCGACAATTTTTTGTGTGAAAGTGGAATACATATATTAATTTTTGCGGTAGAATTTAGTAACGTCAATAGACTCTACTCTAATTTAAATACCATCCACTAAGACCTTGAGAGTTAGATAGTTTAACCGGCAATGCTCTCTTTACTGGAGGCTCAGATTCGCCGTCCGCTTGAAGAAAACTTTCAATCAACAATCGGAGTATGTATGGTGATATCGTCGTTTACGCTGTGTGGAGGATCCTTTCTTCTCCGTCCTTTGGATGCCCGTGGACCTACTCAAAGCCTACTACATGTGGCTCTATCAATCACATAACGGGGATAAAGAGGCAAGCGGCTCTTCGGTTACATCAGCAGGGTGACAGCCGAAACGCAAGAGCAGTTTTCTACTGCAGAGTTCGTAGTCTTGCAGGATTTTGACACAAATCGCCAAGTACAGTGGAATTCGAAAGGCTAATGGTCAGGACGGCATCCCGAGGTATCAAAAAATGTGCAGCTGAGTTGTTTCCAGTTTTATCGGGCCTATATCGGCTACTCTACTTCTATAATGTCGTTCGTCGGGTTTGAAGAGAGACTAATATGCAACCGATTCCCAAGAAAGGGGACCGGTCAGACCTTAACAAATACCACCCATTTTCCGTAACTTCAGCATGGCCTTGACCTCCGTGCAACCTGGCATGTTGGCGGCAAAGTCCTGCGGGCTGCGGATGCTCCGCACCAGCGAGTTCTAACCGTACTGTCCTGCCGCGGTGGGAGTAACGCAGGGTGCTGTTCCCTTCGTGGGTTTAATGTATATTTGTTAATAAAATGTTCGGGCCTTTATACCCGAACGTGTGCGTCTGTGAGAGTGGGAGAATCCAGTTGCTTGATCCTCGCTTGCACTGCGTCAATGTGGTGTGGTCAACAGATGTCGGGTCCTGTGCCAAGGCACATTGTTGCTAGGGTATTATTGTTTTCGGCGACGATCCCTTGCGTTATTGTCTGAGCTATTGCGTTGTTAATGTTGCGCTATTGTGACGACAAAGCGACGGCGCCTGTCCGCTAGGTCGCCTCCTGTGGATTGTTTCCGCTCTTTTTTGTCGACGCTGTAAGTCCGCATGTGCCTAACACAAGAGTGTAATCTTTGTACTGGTATGTACGTGATCATTAACATGCAACCATAGAGCAGCTACGCAGACTTTCCGAAAACTTGTGTACAATGTGCACTGCACATGGATCTTTGACTTTCTACATAAGCGCAGAATTTTTATGTTTGGATGTGATTTACAGCTCTTGTCAGTAAATGGTGGAGTTCCGCAATGTTCTGTACTTTCGCTCACTTATATTGAAATATATTACTCAAAAATATATTGCTTTCTTCAAAACGTCTCGTTAGCAAAATGTGATATCCTCAATATTCTGGGTATGGATATCCGCAGCGACTTTATCTTCAGGGATTACATCGGGAGTATCATCTCCGACACATCTCGGAAACTCGAAATCTTGATCAGGGTGCGACAGTTTTTCACGTCCGAATTGCTGTAACTGCTTGACAAGACACAAGTTCGATCTAGTATGAACTATTCAATTCTTTCCCAAAGGACGGATTCGAAAAAATATTTCCTCAATTTCCTAAACAGACTGTAGAGACACGCTATCCGCATTCTAAATGATGCAGACTTTACCATCGAGCCACTTCAGCTGTGCAGGGACGTGGCCTCGCTAAGCGTGTTCGAACGTCCGCGTCTATGTCATGGTGAATGTTCTGAAGAGCTGTACAACTTAATTCCCTCCTCTTCCTTTCATGACAGAGCCACACGCGCTGGGTTCCAAAGCCTCAGCTTTACGGTAACCTCCATCTCGCCACAAACAAACAACTTCTCTTCGTCATAATATCTTTGCTATAATGTGAAGCTGTGGAATTTTCTTCCGATCTATATTACAGCGACGACTGACGATGGATTATAGATTCCTCTGTGGTGGCCGATGTTGTTGGATTGCTCTGAGCTTATCAGGTACAGTGCCGTTACTTTACGGTGGTACAATTATCGAAGAGTGATAAATTAAAGGACACGATTTTTCAAAGACCGAGTGTAGCCTTTCCTTTATTACCTTTAGCAAAAACAATTATATTTTCATTTGATCCTCCATTTTTATTATAAGGTTTTTTTTTTATGAAGGCTCTGTCAAATAAAGAAATGTTTATTAAAACACATAATTTTTATATGTTATTCGAATAATGCCCGAATAAAAACATTTTCGAATATTTGCAAGCTCTAGTTTTTATCCACATCCTAAAGGTTCAATACGAAATTACAAAAAAATAATAGCTTTTTCTTCCAAAAAATTTCAGACATTAGGTCACACAAATAAAAAAGTAGTGACAGCTAATAAATTATATTTTTTTATCACTGTTATATCTCCTGCGATAAATGATTTCCATGTGTGCAACAAATACTAGATACGGAACTAAAGTAAATTACTAGGCGCCATCTATTACCACTTTTAAGCCTTTATCATTACAAATTTCATTTACTATTAAAAAAAAAAATTAGGTATCTATGCGAGGAAGATTATTTAAACCGGACGGAAAGAGTAAAAATAACTATCTCTTAATTTTCATTATTACCTGAGCGCCATATAAAATTCTCCAATAAATCCACGGAATAAGGAGAAAGTTGGAATTGGTACACTTGTATCACAGTATCAGGACCTATGTCGTTAAAATCACACAAACAAAATATACTATTAAATATATATACTACTACTACTAATAAAACACCAATCACAATTCAAAAGCAATATTAATCCAAAAGGCGTAAAGTTACCTAAAGCGTATATTCAAAATAAAACTCTCTCTTTAGGAGATAATAAGGCTTAATTTTATTTTGTATACAGTCACTATTGGCTGGTTCCTCTAACAAACGAGTCGTCATTGTACATTCGCTACCATTCGTTTTTGCATTTATCGCATTGAGCAGGTACAGACGTTCCTAAAACTTTTTACACCTGCTACCAGCGACGAACGGTTGTCGGTTGGCCCGCCCACCGAAGTCTTCCAAGGCGTACACTGCGTTTCGTTGTTACAGAAATGTTTATTTTGAATACAAATGAAATGTAATGTAAAACATGTTATATTTAAGCAAGCATGCATAATATATGTAACAATATTACTTTTTTAAATTATTTGATCAATTTACTGACGAAAATATAGTTTTATTACAAAAAAATACTTCTTTTAGACACTCGTACTAAGTGACCGAAACGCAACAATGTCTAACGAACTAAACGAAACTTTTTCTTTCCGGACAATAATTACTTGTACCTACCTTAAAATATAAATTTTGTAATGTTCATGTTGCATGTGCTTGTATTGTATTGATAGGTAACTTACCTAATTTATTTCAAAAAATGACAATTGTAAATATTAACGTAAACACGTAAAACAAATAGTCAACTGACCGATTTCGGCCAGTAACCAAATCATAAACGTCTAATAGTTTTAACAACGCCTCGTTGTGTCAAAATGTTTATAGAAAAACTACAAGCTGTCATCCCCATACATTTGCCCTACTAGCCGTTATTCGTATCCCTCCCAACCGTACGTAGCACGTCATTGGAACTTTGGTGACGAAACGTTTTATACAGAATGTCTCAGAACTCAACGTCAAGCCGAAACGGGGTGACAGGATTGAATGTAACCATCATGAGAAAAAAAAATCTATCCCATGCAGTTTGGAAATTATGGGCATTTAAAAAACCTAGAAATTTGGTCAAACTGTAACTAACCAATTTTCGGTTATTGTGATTAATTTTTATTATTTTTGTTCATTTAAACTTTGGAACCGTAACCCTAAATAATATTTCTAGAATTACAGTCAAAAATAATGACACAACTGCCCCAAGTTTTCTAGAATTAAGACTATTTGTTAAACTATGAATTTAAAATTTTCAAAATTTGTCGACTTTGAAAGCCCATCCTTTAAAAAAAATGTACTGAAGTGCATTGGCAAGTGCTATTAAAAGTTCGCACATTTAATCGGGATTGTAAAATGTTTCCCAGGTTCCCAAGTTCCTGCCTCAGAGCGTATCATCGCATTTGTCACCACTTTTCTGTGATGATCCGTGACAGCGTTTTGGTGACTTGAGAGTTTGAGTTGCCACCTTAATTGTTCGCGCTACTGCAACGGCGATCACTCTCCACATCGTCGAGGCTCTACACCGGACGCAGCTTCAAACTGTGCAGGCCTACTCCAGCGTGGCATCCTAGACTGAGACTTGATGACTCTATAACGAAGGTCGCAACTGGCTGCAGCATCACGCAGCGCTTGTCTGCTGGCTGACTGTTTGTGGCGCTTCAGACAGTGGAAGGTGTCGTAGCATCTCAACTGCATCGTATCGCATCACGGACCATTGCATCTCATTGACAGGACACGCAGCAACATGACGGTGTTCACATCCCTTGTCGCACTCTATCTGCTCATATTTTCTCATCCGTATCTTGTGTATCACCTCCGCCTGCTGCCCTTGCACTCAGATCAGACTATACAACCAGATCAGATTTTCTAATCCATTCGATTTTTATCCTTATCGTATAGCCTATTCATTAATGCAATAACATAGTGAATGTCGGTTTTTTCGATTTTTTAGTTGGTTCGATTCCCGGTATTGGTAAACTTTTTTTAGAAAATCTATGATTGCAGTTATTAATTTAAAGAAATAAAAGAATGTTTTCTTTGAGTAAAATTTGATATCGTTAACATTTAATATACTTTTCCTCCATGTCGCGTCCGTTTTTTTCACCCTGCATATGACATTTATTTAACAAAAATTACTAGCGCATTTGACCGTCGGTACGGAATATATTCTATTTTTATCGATGTCGATATACTAGTGTAGCGACATCTCTCGCCACAACTGACGCATCAACGCATCGACACAACTACGTAGCGACACATAGCGACATCTATCGAGCCACATAAGACGCATTTACTATCCTACATTGCGCTATAGAAATTAACTCAATCGTTAAGTATATATACAAGAACCCGACTACAACCGTCGGCTGCCACCGCCCACGCCCGCGTAACCACCGTTCTCTCCGCAGAGGACGGGCGGTCATTTCGCTCCCGCACACCCGTCACGTCCACCCTCTCTAGCGGCAACCCAAGCCAAGCCTAGGTCCGTTCCTCGGTGTGAAGCCCTTGGGTCAGGCGGCCGCCCGCGCGATACAAGTGACACTATACGTGCAACACTTAGCTACCCACATACAACATTACACACGTATGAACACACACACGTGCACACCACACAGGGACATAGGTTCTGTAAGGGACCTGATTTTTTTTTGCGCTAGTTAGTGTAGAAAAACCATTCCGATTACTAAATACACATACGCATGGTCCCCTCCTTCCTCCCAGGGGGGTATATGTTAGTTAGCTCGAATTTTCTTAAGATTAGGGAATTAGATAGATCGCGACCTTTTCGCATTCGCGACGACCGCCCGAGCCGAGGTTCGGCCACTCTGGCACCCTCGAGCGGGTCGTCACAAACTTTCGCGGCTGAGTGCCCTAAGCCCTCGCCCCCAAGTCCGGTGAAGCTGTAAAAGCCGCAGCGGCTCTGTTTTTGGATAGGGCCCCTAAGGCTAACAGTGTAGTCAGTTCAAAAAAAAAAACAACCGTCGGGGCAGCTGCCCGCCAAACATAGCACCCGTCTGGCCGGAGGATCCTCCCTTTTCTATGGCGGATGAGGAACTTTACTCTCTGTTCCTCACCTCCGCTAAACTAGTGAGCGATTCACCCACCTCTAATTTAGTAGCAACAAATCACTAGTTAAATAAAAATAAACTTTGTTTCTATAGCGTTTAAGGTTGTTCGTTATTAATGAAGTTTTATACCACCATGTATTTCTCTTTAAAATAGGATTTTATTTAATTAATAAAGAGATGTTACTCTCCGATTGTATGTAATATCTGCATTTAGAAGATTTTTATTTCTACCATCGTTTTTACACGGACTGAGTTCAAAGTTTGTGGAACTACACATGATTACGGTTGACGCGACACGCCTACTTACTGCTTTAAAATAAATAATGTATTCTTTGTTCTGTGAATAAATCCAAGTTTGGGAGGAGTGTCAATAAGATTCAATATCTAATTTCACTCGACAAATTTACTCTTTCCCTCTATGGCACGTATTGCGGCAATGCTCTTTCGCTTCCGTAGCTTTGTGGTCACACGCTGCATAGGTGAGAGAAATGCAGTGACTAAATAAACAACAAAACAACAAAAAAGGAAACCAACTTCATAAATTTTGAAGTTCCCTAGAGTATCTTCGAAGGTAAAGGTCCAATGCCAATGTAATTAAAATGACAAAAGCAGTTAAAGACTGAACACCCATATAAAAAAAAATACATTCGAATCGAGTAACCTGTCTTTTTTTATCATTTAAAAATCAAACTCGGAGCATTGTCGAGTTATCGTAATGACCCGACATCGTGGCTTTAAAATTTTGACTTATGGACCTATTTTAAAACCTTGTTACATTTAGTTTTTTTAAGCACTGTACCTATATCTTTATCTTATGTTAGGTAACTTTAGAATAATCACTAAGTGTTGAAATAGTGGCTTTAAAATAATGTAGGTGTTGTAGCAATTTTATACGTTTAAATAATTTTTATAACATTAAATCTCTAATCAGGGCTGGCGCAAGCGGGTCTGCAAAGCCTATACCGCGCCGTAGGCAGCCACCATTAATTGAGGAGCACCGAACTCCTTCGCAACCACCCAATAATTTAATGTTCGATTATCTTGTAAATATTTATTATTCTAAATCTACTGCATTATAGCTATATGTTCCGAGGGGTTGTTAAGAATGCATTGCCAAATTATGCTCAGTACGATAGAGCCCCTGGCGGCGCCCTCATCGAGAGGCCCGGAAGAAATTCCGTAGCCAGGTGTCCCCGACAAGGGAGACCGTCCAGGCAGAGTTGCTGGAGAGGGTCATGGGAATCTTGTTCCCCAGTGCAATAAGCAGAGGGCACCTGGCCCGGACAGCGTTCCGGGCCTGATCCTAACATTGACGTTGGACCACATGAAGGAAGAGCGACGGGAGCTGTTCAACCATTCCCTTGCAGCCGTATATCGGTATACGGTTGCGACGAAGGAGAAAGGGAAGTCTCCAGCTCCTCCAAGTCTAATTTAATTGATTTGTTTTCGGATTTTAAAGTGTTGTAGACAGTTTTGTTTAATTTAAGATATTTATCAAGTTGAATTTTGATGAAGTTATAACTTCTTACTTTTTTGATTGATTATTTTATGAACATTTTAATAAGTTAATAATACAAATAATTAAAAAGTAGATTTTTATAAAATAGGTACTGTAAATGTTAACTATTTGGCTACAATCCTGGTATTATTTGTAAACATTCCAGAAATCTCATGATTACAAAAAAGGATCCGGGATTGAATTCTCTACCTACGACGTACAATTTTATGTCTATTTCGTATAGTAAATACAACCTTTACTCGTTACCCGCAGATTTTCTTTACGCTATTTGTCCGTAGCACATATTTGCTTCAGATTTTTTATTTTGTGCCCATATTAATTTTTTTTTAAATCACAAATTTCTACAAATTGCATTATTCTTTTGTTGAATATAATATCATCAACATTAGGATTATATTTAGGAACATCAGATGGGTTTTAAATAAAACCATAAAAAATTATTTGAACATAAAAATTAGAATATAATCATTTTCAGTAATTATTTTAAATTATACACTTAAAGTACATTTATAGTAAATTCAATAAAAAATACCAGTGCAGACGAGATACAAATAAGAGAAAATATTGTTACATCGTTGGTTAAATACATCGCTTTCAGTAAATGCATTATATAAACATAAGTTGGAAAGAATTCGAACGTAGCATTTTGAAGGTGTTACTTGATATAGAAAAATAAAGATAAGATTGAATCACATTCAAAAATTACCCACTAGTGACTAAAAATTTTACTTCCTTAAACGTTTGTTCAAATAGACGGGATCGCTCGGCATCGTATCGCGGCCGGTGTGTTTCACCTGCGTCCGCCCGTGTCGGTACAGAGGGCGACTACTCAGCCGGAATACATACGAAATCGACCGCAGCGCCCTCTCGCGACACCAAGCGAACCGTCGCACGCGCTACAAATTAATGTTAACAAGTTCATCAATTCTAAATAAGATATTTTTTAACACTGTACTCTGATCAGTACGAATACAACTCGAGTGTGTAGGGACGCTCTGCTCTCCGCTCCTCCGTCCTTACCGCGAATATTAGATATTATTTACTTATTAAGGAACATACAGTATAACTATAGAAACAATGATGTCAGTATTTACTTTGGCAAATATGAATGAAGCAGTAATTCAAAGTTCGAACTGAGAGTAGCTCATCTTGCTAATGTCAACAGAGATCTCGAAATGTTTAGTTCTCATTATTATCTCATAGCACGTTACGATTATAGCAAGACAGTTCGATATGATCAATTACTCTACATAAAACTGTCACCCGTGGATTGAATAAAGCGTGAGAACATTTGAGCCGCAACAATTCAGTCTTCAAATATGAAGTTTACGCACACAGCACAAGCTCTCCAGATAGGAGGGGGGGTCTGGGGGGGGGGGGGGGTCCTTTGTGCGTACGTTCTTTGTCCAAAATGAGTTTCACATGTAGCGTGTGCGGTTTCGTTACCTATCCTCAAATCCTTATAAACTAAACAGTGATTCGAGCGAACAAACAATGCGGCAGTGTACAAAATTTACATCACATTCACTCGAAAAAATTATTTAAAAAGCATACAAGTTGAAACGTCCTGCGGCTGAGAAACACATGATAATGCTAAACTGACAACTTCAACTGAAGAGATGTGAAGGAATGTATGATCCATCATCACATCCGTCTCGATTCACTCATCACTTTTCATTATATAACGGTATCATGAAGCTTACTTATATATAATTTTCGGTTTTAATGTAGAAGAACTGCGCTAATATTTTTATTAGTTTTACGTACTAAAATGTTTCCCAGGTTCCCAAGTTCCTGCCTCAGAGCGTATCATCGCATTTGTCACCACTTTTCTCTGATGATCCGTGACAGCGTTTTGGTGACTTGAGAGTTTGAGTTGCCACCTTAATTGTTCGCGCTACTGCAACGGCGATCACTCTCCACATCGTCGAGGCTCTACACCGGACGCAGCTTCAAACTGTGCAGGCCTACTCCAGCGTGGCATCCTAGACTGAGACTTGATGACTCTATAACGAAGGTCGCAACTGGCTGCAGCACCACGCAGCGCTTGTCTGCTGGCTGACTGTTTGTGGCGCTTCAGACAGTGGAAGGTGTCGTAGCATCTCAACTGCATCGTATCGCATCACGGAGCATTGCATCTCATTGACAGGACACGCAGCAACATGACGGTGTTCACATCCCTTGTCGCACTCTATCTGCTCATATTTTCTCATCCGTATCTTGTGTATCACCTCCGCCTGCTGCCCTTGCACTCAGATCAGACTATACAACCAGATCAGATTTTCTAATCCATTCGATTTTTATCCTTATCGTATAGCCTATTCATTAATGCAATAACATAGTGAATGTCGGTTTTTTCGATTTTTTAGTTGGTTCGATTCCCGGTATTGGTAAACTTTTTTTAGAAAATCTATGATTGCAGTTATTAATTTAAAGAAATAAAAGAATGTTTTCTTTGAGTAAAATTTGATATCGTTAACATTTAATATACTTTTCCTCCATGTCGCGTCCGTTTTTTTCACCCTGCTTAAGACATTTATTTAACAAAAATTACTAGCGCATTTGACCGTCGGTACGGAATATATTCTATTTTTATCGATGTCGATATACTAGTGTAGCGACATCTCTCGCCACAACTGACGCATCAACGCATCGACACAACTACGTAGCGACATCTATCGAGCCACATAAGACGCATCCTACTATCCTACATTGCGCTATAGAAATTAACTCAATCGTTAAGTATATATACAAGAACCCGACTACAACCGTCGGCTGCCACCGCCCACGCCCGCGTAACCACCGTTCTCTCCGCAGAGGACGGGCGGTCATTTCGCTCCCGCACACCCGTCACGTCCACCCTCTCTAGCGGCAACCCAAGCCAAGCCTAGGTCCGTTCCTCGGTGTGAAGCCCTTGGGTCAGGCGGCCGCACGCGCGATACAATAATACGTGCAAGCAACACTTAGCTACCCACATACAACATTACACACGTATGAACACACACACGTGCACACCACACAGGGACATAGGTTCTGTAAGGGACCTGTTTTTTTTTTTTGCGCTAGTTAGACTAATGCGCTAGTTAGTGTAGAAAAACCATTCCGATTACTAAATACACATACGCATGGTCCCCTCCTTCCTCCCAGGGGGGTATATGTTAGTTAGCTCGAATTTTCTTAAGATTAGGGAATTAGATAGAGGATTTTCGCATTCGCGACGACCGCCCGAGCCGAGGTTCGGCCACTCTGGCACCCTCGAGCGGGTCGTCACAAACTTTCGCGGCTGAGTGCCCTAAGCGCTCCCCCCAAGTCCGGTGAAGCTGTAAAAGCCGCAGCGGCTCTGTTTTTGGATAAGGCCCCTAAGGCTAACAGTGTAGTCAGTTCAAAAAAAAAAACAACCGTCGGGGCAGCTTCCCGCCAAACATAGCACCCGTCTGGCCGGAGGATCCTCCCTTTTCTATGGCGGATGAGGAACTTTACTCTCTGTTCCTCACCTCCGCTAAACTAGTGAGCGATTCACCCACCTCTAATTTAGTAGCAACAAATCACTAGTTAAATAAAAATAAACTTTGTTTCTATAGCGTTTAAGGTTGTTCGTTATTAATGAAGTTTTATACCACCATGTATTTCTCTTTAAAATAGGATTTTATTTAATTAATAAAGAGATGTTACTCTCCGATTGTATGTAATATCTGCATTTAGAAGATTTTTATTTCTACCATCGTTTTTACACGGACTGAGTTCAAAGTTTGTGGAACTACACATGATTACGGTTGACGCGACACGCCTACTTACTGCTTTAAAATAAATAATGTATTCTTTGTTCTGTGAATAAATCCAAGTTTGGGAGGAGTGTCAATAAGATTCAATATCTAATTTCACTCGACAAATTTACTCTTTCCCTCTATGGCACGTATTGCGGCAATGCTCTTTCGCTTCCGTAGCTTTGTGGTCACACGCTGCATAGGTGAGAGAAATGCAGTGACTAAATAAACAACAAAACAACAAAAAAGGAAACCAACTTCATAAATTTTGAAGTTCCCTAGAGTATCTTCGAAGGTAAAGGTCCAATGCCAATGTAATTAAAATGACAAAAGCAGTTAAAGACTGAACACCCATATAAAAAAAAATACATTCGAATCGAGTAACCTGTCTTTTTTTATCATTTAAAAATCAAACTCGGAGCATTGTCGAGTTATCGTAATGACCCGACATCGTGGCTTTAAAATTTTGACTTAATGGACCTATTTTAAAACCTTGTTACATTTAGTTTTTTTAAGCACTGTACCTATATCTTTATCTTATGTTAGGTAACTTTAGAATAATCACTAAGTGTTGAAATAGTGGCTTTAAAATAATGTAGGTGTTGTAGCAATTTTATACGTTTAAATAATTTTTATAACATTAAATCTCTAATCAGGGCTGGCGCAAGCGGGTCTGCAAAGCCTATACCGCGCCGTAGGCAGCCGCCATTAATTGAGGAGCACCGAACTCCTTCGCAACCACCCAATAATTTAATGTTCGATTATCTTGTAAATATTTATTATTCTAAATCTACTGCATTATAGCTATATGTTCCGAGGGGTTGTTAAGTATGCATTGCCAAATTATGCTCAGTACGATAGAGCCCCTGGCGGCGCCCCCATCGAGAGGCCCGGAAGAAATTCCGTAGCCAGGTGTCCCCGACAAGGGAGACCGTCCAGGCAGAGTTGCTGGAGAGGGTCATGGGAATCTTGTTCCCCAGTGCAATAAGCAGAGGGCACCTGGCCCGGACAGCGTTCCGGGCCTGATCCTAACATTGACGTTGGACCACATGAAGGAAGAGCGACGGGAGCTGTTCAACCATTCCCTTGCAGCCGTATATCGGTATACGGTTGCGACGAAGGAGAAAGGGAAGTCTCCAGCTCCTCCAAGTCTAATTTAATTGATTTGTTTTCGGATTTTAAAGTGTTGTAGACAGTTTTGTTTAATTTAAGATATTTATCAAGTTGAATTTTGATGAAGTTATAACTTCTTACTTTTTTGATTATTTTATGAACATTTTAATAAGTTAATAATACAAATAATTAAAAAGTAGATTTTTATAAAATAGGTACTGTAAATTTTAACTATTTGGCTACAATCCTGGTATTATTTGTAAACATTCCAGAAATCTCATGATTACAAAAAAGGATCCGGGATTGAATTCTCTACCTACGACGTACAAATTTATGTCTATTTCGTATAGTAAATACAACCTTTACTCGTTACCCGCAGATTTTCTTTACGCTATTTGTCCGTAGCACATATTTGCTTCAGATTTTTTATTTTGTGCCCATATTAATTTTTTTTTAAATCACAAATTTCTACAAATTGCATTATTCTTTTGTTGAATATAATATCATCAACATTAGGATTATATTTAGGAACATCAGATGGGTTTTAAATAAAACCATAAAAAAATATTTGAACATAAAAATTAGAATATAATCATTTTCAGTAATTATTTTAAATTATACACTTAAAGTACATTTATAGTAAATTCAATAAAAAATACCAGTGCAGACGAGATACAAATAAGAGAAAATATTGTTACATCGTTGGTTAAATACATCGCTTTCAGTAAATGCATTATATAAACATAAGTTGGAAAGAATTCGAACGTAGCATTTTGAAGGTGTTACTTGATATAGAAAAATAAAGATAAGATTGAATCACATTCAAAAATTACCCACTAGTGACTAAAAATTTTACTTCCTTAAACGTTTGTTCAAATAGACGGGATCGCTCGGCATCGTATCGCGGCCGGTGTGTTTCACCTGCGTCCGCCCGTGTCGGTACAGAGGGCGACTACTCAGCCGGAATACATACGAAATCGACCGCAGCGCCCTCTCGCGACACCAAGCGAACCGTCGCACGCGCTACAAATTAATGTTAACAAGTTCATCAATTCTAAATAAGATATTTTTTAACACTGTACTCTGATCAGTACGAATACAACTCGAGTGTGTAGGGACGCTCTGCTCTCCGCTCCTCCGTCCTTACCGCGAATATTAGATATTATTTACTTATTAAGGAACATACAGTATAACTATAGAAACAATGATGTCAGTATTTACTTTGGCAAATATGAATGAAGCAGTAATTCAAAGTTCGAACTGAGAGTAGCTCATCTTGCTAATGTCAACAGAGATCTCGAAATGTTTAGTTCTCATTATTATCTCATAGCACGTTACGATTATAGCAAGACAGTTCGATATGATCACTTACTCTACATAAAACTGTCACCCGTGGATTGAATAAAGCGTGAGAACATTTGAGCCGCAACAATTCAGTCTTCAAATATGAAGTTTACGCACACAGCACAAGCTCTCCAGATAGGAGGTGGGGTCTGGGGGGGGGTCTTTGTGCGTACGTTCTTTGTCCAAAATGAGTTTCACATGTAGCGTGTGCGGTTTCGTTACCTATCCTCAAATCCTTATAAACTAAACAGTGATTCGAGCGAACAAACAATGCGGCAGTGTACAAAATTTACATCACATTCACTCGAAAAAATTATTTAAAAAGCATACAAGTTGAAACGTCCTGCGGCTGAGAAACACATGATAATGCTAAACTGACAACTTCAACTGAAGAGATGTGAAGGAATGTATGATCCATCATCACATCCGTCTCGATTCACTCATCACTTTTCATTATATAACGGTATCATGAAGCTTACTTATATATAATTTTCGGTTTTAATGTAGAAGAACTGCGCTAATATTTTTATTAGTTTTACGTACACATATAT
Organism: Saturnia japonica; assembly: GCA_033032175.1. Taxonomy (NCBI): domain Eukaryota; kingdom Metazoa; phylum Arthropoda; class Insecta; order Lepidoptera; family Saturniidae; genus Saturnia; species Saturnia japonica. The sequence continues at coordinate 12,371,560 of CM065318.1, forward strand.
TCGTTACATAACAGTAAAAAACCTACCTAGCAACAAGCGAACGTCGAACAGTCGAGCGCTCGATACACGGGCCATTGCTGTGTCCATGTACATACAAGTCATGGGGGGGGGGGGGGGGGGGGGCACTGGTCAAGTAACGCATTACGCACCCGTACTCCAGTAACACATTACGCACAAGCACTCAAGTAACGTATTACGCACACGCACTCAAGTAACGCATTACGCACACGTACTCAAGTAAAGCATTACGTACACGCACTTTACGTCCCAACGATCGCATACAACCACTTGTTTCAAATCTAGTTGTTAATTTTATAAGAAAATAGTAAGACATAATAACGAAATCTTTGGTTTTTAGCAACCTTACTTTAAGTTAATGTTTTATGAGTCTTGTATTTTTTTTTTAATTTTAAATTGGCGAATGGCCCGCGCGGTCACAATGTAGGCATTATTATAATTTTAATTTTTAACCACTTTTTACATTCTCATAAACATAAAAATTGAAAAGAAAATCACCTAAACGTGACAATAGTAAAGGTTTACCGTCTAATTGCATTATTAATTAATGTTTATTGATACATTTACTGCACTAATGCTTAAAAGTAAGATTTTTATTATTAATAATAAATTATGTTATATAGTATATATATTATGTATAAGTGTGTGATTACGGCATTACGCGAATGTATGTATATAATTATAGTTTTATATACTCACATTTCTTACAATTGATACAAACAGAATGTCATTGGTGCTTAATAACACTTGACACTAGCGACCCTTGATGATACTTTACAACTGGTTTTCGATATTAACTAGCTGTAAGACAAGTGTAGATAGAAATGCTTAAACTATTTATATTAACTTCCATATCTCAAGTTTCATTGACTCCACGCTCCCTTGCTAAATGACCATTTATTGCCTTATAACACACCATTAAATATAATAATTAAACATGACAAGTTTACACATACCAGCTTTTTTGTGAGTAAACATGATAAATAAAATATAAATGCCTAACATGATTTTACGATTACAAAAATATAATATTAAATTGCTACATCTTAAGGTTAATAGTAAAATGATACAGAAAATATAATATGAACACAAAATATTTATGATTTAAATACAAATATATTCATGGCATAAATAAGACTGGAATAAATAATTTGTGCGTTACACAATGCCAACTTAAAAAATATGCATTTAAAATACGTATGACACTGATCTTAACCATACATTATAGGACCGTAAAAGTGTCATTAAAATGATAAAACTGATGCTTCTAGAAAACGCTCGCAGTTTTGTGCATTCATAAAAGTGTATAAAAAAATAATGATTTTTACTGTGCATGATATAATATGTAACAATGGAATGATGCTTGTGTGATCCGATTTAACGTAGGCCCTGTGTATATATACATGTCAATGCTTTTCACTACTGTGATATTTCAGTACTAAATATTGGTTCCTTTCTGTTTTTGGTCCGTAAGAGAGTGAGTATATAAGCACATTTTGATTATCCGGAGCTCCTGAAACGTCGCACCCACCACAGTCTCGCTCGTATATTATATATGAATCTCTATTTCTCTTCGGTCTTCACAAATACGGTAGAGAGCGGCGTAGAGCGACACCTAGTGACCGACGGTACCGAGACTAGAACGCAAAACCCGAACCGTCCGTTGCAGAAACTAAACACCACTAATGCATTTCTAGCACCAAAATTTAGAATCGAACACTAGCTAAACTCCGTTTCATAATTCCAGTAAAATGACATTTCATGTGTTGCTAGTAAATAGGATTTCAAATAAACACAATTAAGGATTTAAAATCATATAGTTCAAAATAATTGGAACGCAAAATAAACAGTATCACAACACTCTAGAAATATTAATGTGGCAACATTTTTCAAGTTTGACATAAGTGGTTGTCAATTAACTCTGTGGGATTAAAAAACGAGTAAAGATACCTAAAATTCACTTTTGTTTAAAACCAACCAACCAGACAAGTGGCGAGAGCTTCGCGCGCACTGTTCAAAAACATCGTTCAGAGTAACAAAATCCTCAGTTTATATTACAAAGAAAGAAATAATGAAGTGAACGCACCAAAATGATTCGGATCTAGTCGTGCACCGTCAGTTGATGGAGCTAATGTACGACACATACACGATGCCCCAAGCCATGTGACACGATACACTGCACGTCGGCGCGGCGGTATATCCGGTAAGCTTACATCTCATAAAAATATATAGGGTAATTAATTATTATATAACGCGTAGCTGCTGACCGACTGGCGGTGTGAGCGCCCGCAGCGCTCGCACCCACCGCCTTATGACGTCATTGATATGCTTACAAAGTGGGGGTTATACCGGAGAATATCAACAGTTGTATCGAGCGGCCGGTGGGCGTGAGCGTTACGAGGTGAAGGAACAACGCGAGCAGCCGCCGAGCCGCCGGGCCGTATTGCTCCTCGGCTGCGGTTGCGGTTGCAGTTGCAATTGCGGCCGGAGAGCCGGTCTAGTAGAGGCCGCAGCCGCGCAGGTTGTTTGCTATGATCACGTCAGTGACAGCGTCGAACACGAACTGGATGTTGTTCGTGTCGGTAGCGCACGTCATGTGGCAGTAGATCTCTTTCGTGGTGGATTTGTTCTTCGCCTCAAACTGTGCCTGAATGTACGCAGCCGCCTCGCCATACTCTTGCGCACCTGATAATAAACATTTTTTTTTAAGTAATTAGTACCGCTCATGGTTATACAGATAGGTTCTTTATAAAAATCCCCAAGGACAAGGAGTTTCAAGACCCATACCAAGCATTTCACTGTCTAAAGATTACTATTATTACATGGTGGATCATTACGTAAATGATAGCTATGTCTGGAAATGACTCTCTCTAAAAGTAATATAATTGCGGCTACGAGAGCCAAAGTGGCCTATTTGATTTTTTCAATTAATTTACCCATTAACATGTTCATAATCTAAAAACATGCTTTTACAAAACTACAATGGCCTAAAGTTAAATATTTGGTCTTTACATATTAAATTAGCATTTTGTCGTACTGACCACTTTGATTTGAAATATCTCCTCTTTGGTTAAGAATTCCAAATTCAAATTTATAAATTCATTTAGCTGGTGGTACATTTGAGTTTTGAAAACAGTCATTCATTTGTTTTTTCCTCAAAATTTTTTTCTTTGGCGTCGCTTATTACCGCACAATTGAAAACATTAAAATATCGGTATATTTACGAGTACGGGTTCTACCGTGGCACCAGTGCTGCAGAAACAGCTCGAAGGATTAATGATGTGAACGGCGCTGGTGTCGCAAAAGAAAGCACGATACGTTTTTGGTTCTACGTTTTCGTTCTGGGAATTTCGACCTTCAGAACCAACCCCGTGGACGGCCGGAGTCCAAAGTGGAAAATGAAGAATTAAAGGCTATTGTGGAAGCGGATCCATCACAAAGCACTTTAGAGATAGCTGCAGGCTTTGGGGTAAGTGATAAAACTGTATTAATCTACTTGAAGCAAATTGGGCAAATAAAAAAAATCAACTATGGGTACCTCATGAATTGAGTGAATCGAACTTGCAAACACGCGTCGACTGCTGTGTTACTATGCTCAACCGACACAATAATGAAGGGATTTTAAATCGAATCATTGAAAAGCAATGGCTGAACCCAGGAGACCCAGCCAAATCCTGCCCTAAACGAAAATTGACTCAGAAAAAGTTACTTGAGAGTGTTTGATGGACTAGCCCTGGTGTCGTTCACTACAGCTTTCTAAAATCTAGCCAAACGATTACGGCAGATATCTATTGTCAGCAACTGCAAACCATGAAGGAAGAACTAGCTGCTAAACAACCGAGATTGGTCAATCGCTCTAGGCCACTGCTGCATCACGACAACGCAAAACCACACACTGCATAACAAACAACCACTAAGTTAGATGAGCTATTATTGGAATGTCTGCGACATCCACCATATTCCCCTGACCTTGCTCCAACAGATTACCATTTTTTCCGGAATTTGGACAACTTCTTACAAGGAAAAAAATTCAGCTCCAATGCGGCAGTACAAACCACCTTCAAAGAGTTTATTGGTTCTCACCCCCATGGTTTTTTTAGTAAAGGGATCAATGAACTACCTATGAGATGGCAAAAGTGCATAGATAACAATGGTGCATACTTTGATTAATTAAATGTATTTTACAAAAACAAAAAAAATTGACCTTATATTCCTCCCGTACAAAAGCCCATTTTAATATGTAAGGAATAACTAATATTACTAACAAAAGTGATTTACCTGTATATTCTTGAAAGCATATGGTGAGCGGGGATTTGCGTATTTTCTCTTCAAAAAGATCTTTCTTGTTGAGGAACAGGATGATACTGGTATCAGTAAACCACTTATTGTTGCAGATTGAATCGAAAAGCTTTAAACTCTCCTGCATGCGGTTCTGTAATAAAAAAGTCACTACAATAAGTAAGTAAAAAGATCAGAAAGTAGGGAAATCCTCCACTCCACAACATGACAAAATCATCATCATGTTTCATCAATCATGTCATCATCATCATCATCAAGTCATGTTAAAGGTTCCACAGTTTTATTATTCACCATTCTTCCATTATATACTAAATCAACCAATATGAATAATATTGTAACTTTACCTACATTGAAATGCAACTATAACTGTTGGCGACAGAACTGTTATTTTCGTGTCCCGTGTTAGGTTATTATGTCATATTATTGTGTTTATGTGTTATGTACTATGTGTTATGATAAAATAGATTGATATGGATAATATTATAGAGAAATGTTAGCAACTACGCTACATTATAAGTTGCTGGTTATGTATTAAGTTGTATATAAATGCTTATGTATTGTGTGTTACATATATGAAAATAGAACTATTATAGAATAGGTAAATGCATAGAATAAGTCAATAGAGTAAGAACATCCAATGTTATAGGAACTTTACGAACAGAAAGCGGTGATACCGCCCGTAAATTGCATTGTTTTTGGCTTATGTACGGAATATATACTTGATGTATATAATATGTGAATGCTTAACAAATAGGTAATACGACAAGGAATATTTTGACATATAACATGTATACACAAGATATATAATGAAAACACAAGATATATAATGAAAGAAATATAGAGCGATTAACAGGGCGACCAAAGTGAAAACAAAAATTAAAACACGAAATAAAGCGGGGCTCTCTTTACGGTCACTCTCCGAACTACTTAAGCTCGAAGAGGCGCCGTATGGGGCACGGCGCAATTCAACGAGAACAAGTAACTACGAGTAACAACAAGAAGAAAGCTTTGGTCGTCCTGCAAGCAATATTGAAGAATTCGACTTTTATTGAAGACCCGGCACCTCAAGCGGTCGTGCATTATTGCACCCCCCGGAACCCCTCACTAACATCGCGTCCCACTGGCATCCGTACGGCATTAATACAATATCCCTTTTTGACTTAAATTATCATTGTATATAAAAAATATCTCATGTAAAATATCATTGTTAAGTAATTAATTAATTGGTCACAATTCACTAATATTGAGTCGAAAAAGCTTTAAATTTAGGTATCATCCAATTTACATTTGAATCATGATGCCAAAAATCGTTCTTGGTTCTTTTGATAACCATTGCTAAATTAGTTACCATGTTATTAATATTGGGTATAGAAATATTACTTACTTTGCCATCGAAAACATTACTTTCACTAAGAAGGCCCCTGGGGGCGCAACCGCATAAACTGCATAACCATTATATCATTAAAGTTCCCTCTTTGTAACTGTTTTAGCAGAATTATACTTACTAAGATCGCCCTAAGGTCAAAATTCGACCAGCGACATTTTGATCATAGACTATTTTCTGATTGATATTTGCAGTATTCATGAACCTAAACAATGAGTATTATCTACATCACTTGCTGTCACTTTTCGTTGAGTGACAATGTCAATATTTTGGGGGTTCTAAGTTTGATGGCACTGGTCGGTTTAGGATTCGCAGTATTAAATTATTTCATTTACTATATTAGTAACAGATATTATAGATAAATTTTAGATTTCTGCACTCCTTCATATAAACTTTAACCAAATCTCAGTCTTCCATGCACGCAATATGCTTAAAAAGGTACTGAAAGCTTTTGCTTCACGTATTAATATATAGATTAGGAATCTAAAGTGACAAAATGGTTGTACTGAGAAGTACTCGGAAATGTAGACTGGTATTTTTTTAAAGCACTTTCTGCAGACACTGGGTCCCCATCTTTTTTAATGTAAAATACTTTATAGAGAATAATTTAAAGTCGCTTATAAAATATACAATACAATGTACATGCAGCTTAATAAGGAGTTATAAATCTTTCAAACTAAATGAGCCCCGTGTCATAGATAAGCCTACCTTAATGGACTTGTTCACTTAGGTCAGTCGATAATATTGAAAAAAGAAGTGAAATCTTACCGTTGTCTCATCCTCATGCAAAACCTGATCATACTCAGACATGGCGACACAGAATATAATTGCGGTCACGTCCTCGAAGCAATGGATCCATTTCTTTCTCTCTGAGCGCTGACCACCCACATCGAACAATCTGGAATGATCAGGATTCATGTTAAGCACATAGTAGTTTTATTATGTTGAATTTGATATATTGTGAGTAATGATGGCTCAGTACGTGAATTCTTTCCGAATCCTTACAATGATCCTGAGTTTTTGGTGAAGGAAAAATCGTGATGAAATAATAGGATGGTGGTAGGGTAATTTCGAATTCCTGCCTGGCCTTAGTTTGAAAATGAGTGGCCAAGCGCACCTATAGGTGTTTCGGAAGCTGCACTTCAGAGTCAGTTCCAACATATTGGGCCACATCATCACTTAGTATCAGGTGAGATTGTGGCCATAATGCTCAAATCTATAAAGAATAATAAAAATGATGCATTTACATTCAGTATTATTTCTTCAGTAGTAAGTTATTAAATAAAAATCATGAATTCATTTTTCATTTTTGGATATTTCTAGCACTCGTAATAAAGGAAATATCCTAATTTACGATTAATCTCAAAACATTTTTTTGTTTTGTATAATTAATCACATTTAAGTAGACACTAACTTATTGGGATTCGCATTGATTTAAATTTATGTAAAATAGTGATGAAGTTTTTACTTATACAGGCTTTAGTAATTAGACAAATTCCTGTTAGGAGGTGATAGGGGTGACTATTTGCGATAATTTTAATCCCCATATGCATTATGGAAAAGGAACCATTTTTGAGGTATCATGTTTTTTAGCTTTTTTTAAAACAAGTCAAAAATGCAAGACCAAAAATTTATTTTAAAAAGCATCACTTTAAATCTAATTTTTTCATCTGATTTATAAAAAACGATTAAACACTGGTTATTTATCAATATTAAAACAACAATTATCGTTCCAAATTTAAAAATACAAGACGAAAAACGATATTATTTCAATATTATATTGAGATTTCTTTCTACTAAAATGCCTTAAAAACAACAAAAAAACGTTCCTTAATAGTCACCCCTATCGCCTCCTAACAGGAATTTGTCGAATTACCAATAACCCTGTATATAAAATAAATACATTGATTTTTCTAAATTGTGTCACTTTTCTATTTAATGGATGAAATAGCATAATATTACATTGAACATTTTTATTACAACTTACTTAAAATTAAGATTTTTGAAGGAGAAGTGCACTTCAACGATGCCTGTTGTTTTGACTCTAGTCCTTAAAATATCTTGTTCGGTGGGTTGGTAGTCCCTAGCGCCTAACCGGTCCAGGTCATCCAGGAAACTGTAGATAAATAGATATAATATTTATTAAAACCTGAATATCTAGTTGGTAAAAAAGACTCCATAATATTTTTTTTTATAAAAGAAGCTTGAACAGCTGGTCAGATTCAAATGAGATTTTAAATATGTCATAAAATTGGACATAGGATACTTTTTATAACGATATAAAATAACTAGCGAAACGGGCGGGGCACAGGCAAGTGTTAATAGAAAATTTTTCATCAATTATTGATTTCCAAAGATCCGTGTAACAATGCAATAACTTTGTTAACAAACATTATAGTAATCACTTGCGTATTATTAAGATCTTAACTGAAATCAAATTAAACTATATTACACTTTTCTAATTTAATTCAGGTAACTTGTTTACAAACAAATTTAAATGGTACAATTACATCTTTATTATATTATTTTAACTCTCGAAGTGTGCATGTAGTGATTCTTTAACCACAAAACAAAGAACATCCGCCAAATGGGTCATGTCTTACATAAGGCTAGGAACCTAAACCATCAATGCTTCCTTTTAAGTAAATGAAGCCTCAAATGGGACAAAATAAGGCGAGTACCAAATTACAAACATTAAATTACGTGGCACACATCACGCGGTCACTACTGTCTTCATTGGAAAAGTTACTATGAAAACGGACAATAGTTTGTTTTGGTAATTTGTAAGTTACTCAGTAATCATCTCACGTGTTTCATTGTTAAATTCAAAGAAAAGAATAAGGTTATGTCATTTTAATTGATTCTTCTAATTAGCTAAGTTAATAAACCCAATCTATTTTAATATGATAAATTTTGCAATACACCAATATACATAATTGTTCAGAGGATTTTTAAATCTTATAATAATACTTCAAACAAATTAAAGCTTTGTATATTCGCAAGCATATATTTTTAGATAATAATTTTTTATTACTTAAAGAAATTTATAAATACAAATCCTAAAATTTAGCCTTAACTATGATTCCGAGCTAGACTATGCCTTTAACATGGAGGTCTAAGATACAATTAGAATAAAATAGAAAATAGTCAGTGACGCATGTTGTTTTGAAAAAAAAAAAAATACAAATCAAAAGAAATGAAAATTAAAAAGGGATGCGTAAGTTATGTATGTTGGATGTACCAGCTATCTAAAAAAACTTTTCTGAATTTTCTCGCTCATGAAGTAGTATAGTTATTTTGTTTTATCATTCAAAATTATTGAAAATATAACATGAACAGCCAAATTCAATATGGGTAAATAATAATATTGCAACCAACACTACTCTTCCATAGGACGAACTACAGGAGCACTCACGATAACGACATTGCATACATAATAGAGACCTGTACAAGTACTTAGTGTAGACAACACGCTACTTGAAACTGAATTAAATTAAAGCAGAAAATCAGACAAGGCGACTTTCATCAAATTAAAAAAAAGTTAAATCCACTCTTGGCAACAATGCTATTTTATAAGTAGATACGGCATTGAAGCTCTTTACATGCCATCGTGAATGTTGGGCAATTGCCCTTAGTTCACTTTCGACTAGATGTCTTCATGAGCATGAGCGAGAAGAAACTTTTATATTTTTGTGACAACAGAGTTTCTGCCTTACAGCTATGATTTCCTATCTCTGTTGTTTCAACATGCTGATAACAAAATTTGTAACATTTTGAAATTGCTTTTATTGAGAGTATAACGCGTCTTTATATATAAATCGTCATTGCTTGGTACGGGTATACAACATAGCCTATAAATCATCAATCCGAACGATGCTTTACGATGACGAAATAATTTTTATAATTGGAGCTATAGTATGTTACAAACATATTCTACTTAAATTATGTATTTCCAATATTAATAAAATGCAAACAATGCCTTGAGGAATAAAAACGAGGAAATAACAGATTTTAAACCTACCGATTTGTAACCAGTACGATGAATTACATTCCGGCTAATGGCTATCAATAGGGGTAAATAAGAATCGTTTTTGGGGTTTTAATTATTAAACTTTTACATATTATACTTTATGTTGTTTGGGGTCAATAAGTATCTTACTTATGATTCACTGAAGGTCAATAAGAACTGATTCATTGTCAGTCCAATCACCATACATGTATTAAACCTTCATCTTCGTTTAAGAGAGCAGGAATGTTCGAATGACTCAGGTTTCTAACGACGGAGAGAACAGTCACCACTTCCTAGTACCATGGACTTTTAAAAATGTGTGATTGTTGCATTCATTACTTTATTATGAAAAAGTACAATTTATACAGAGCATTGTTTTAATAGTCTTTGTTTATAATCTATGGACTGATTCATTTATAATACATTCTTATTTAATAAAAACACTTATTATATATACATAATAATATTTTGTTCTCTATTGTATTGTATATATTATATTATAGAGAAACATTTAAAATAAAATAGGAGTACAATAGTTTCGGTATTCCAGATATTCCTTGGAAGTTTAAATAGTATAGAAAAATATGATAACAGAAATTCGTATTAAAGATTTGCCCATTTCCAATAGTATGTAGTCATGGTATCGAAGAGGATTTAGTAACCCTTCATATTTATCAAAGAACTGATAACAGTTGGGGCAGACGTGTTATCAAATAGTTATCTATCTCAGTTAAAAGGCTTGTTGGTCGCCCTTTTACTAGAACGAGCAAATATCTTCTTAATAATTTAATGCGGAAGGTTGAAAAATAAATGCATTAGCACGCCTTGAGAGTCATATGTGCAGCGAATAACTGACACTAACTAACGAAACGGGCGTAGTTAAGGAGGGCTGAGAGTTAGGATGGGCACTTTCTACCATACAAAACTTATTGCCTACCTTAGAATTATTGATAGTATTGAAAAATATTCCGCTTTTTTTTACTCTTCATCTTGAGAAAAAAAATTTTTGGCTTATATTGGCTGATCGACTGGCTGCACAGTGCACCCTCTAGGAAAATTCCCTAGTTACTCCAATGGCTAATGATAATATATTTGATTATTTTTACAGTCTGGTCTTTTATAATATATATTGTTACGATCTGGAGTGAAAGTAGGAAAAAATCACTATTGTCGAAATATCTACATATGTCTAGAATCTATTCGAAGCATCGAGCATGTATTAGTAGGTTTGAAAAGACATTGCATTTACTCATACATTGAAAGTTTATCGCTCCGATTACGTAATCCTAGAAATGATGGTCTTTCTGAAGATTCTTCTAGGTGTTTCTAAAGATTTTACCCGCTTTTTATTTTTGGTATGTAAGCACGCCGTTTTCTGAGCCAGGACAGTTTTGTTTTGGAAAGGCAAGTGGAAAAACAACCGACAAAAGGAAAATCTGCAAGAGGACCACAGAGAGAGATACTATAACTACGACCACAGTATAATGGGTTTGTGTTTGACTTTTTGTTTCACTAAGTACGAATAAATTATTTAAGTAAAACCTAACGGCATTTTCACTATTGACCGATATAACAATATATTTTTTATTAGTTTTATAACTGGTAATAAAGTCATGTTAATAATGGCAATGGGGCAAGAGTGTCCAGTTCAGAGTTGTTCAGACACGACATACTGGTTAATTCTAAAGAGGTTATTTCACCGTCCGATCTACTGCAACCGATTTCCGGGGGAGGACAGGGGGTCTTGGCCGCGGAATCGAGCCAATAGCGATGCTCGATCCTGCGGACAAGCCCCCTGCCCTCCCCCCGAAATCGGTTGCGGTAGATCGGACGGTGAAATAAGCTCTTAAGTTAAACGAAAAACAAATTCTGCATGACACGCAAGTTTCTTGTTAAAAAACAGCTTACGTGTTACGTTACGCCACCTCAATATAAAAGGTGTCACCTTCACGAACAAGTGTATTGCCATAATTCCGCCTTGCTATCGTCGGGTGAACTCCACGAGACTATTATTCTTCTGCTTGCGTATCGTCGCGACTCGTAACGGATTGCCACGTTATAGCAACGACTTGATTTACAGTTGCTTTGTTGAAAACAGCTCAGTTCGGTTATAGGCAAGAGCGAAATCAGAAGTGTCAATATTTCTGTTTTGCGGCTAGTATGCTGCGAGTAAGTCGCGTCTCGCAGCGGGTGCGCAACGAGTTATTGGAGTTTTCCTCGTCAATGTGACTTGTCGAATGGCCGCCGTAGTATCACCGTGTGGAGACACGTTCATAGAGTTGTTATAGAATGAAGTGGCAGGATGACAATATTGCCGCGATAAACTAGCCCGTGGAGGTGGGGCCTTAGGTTTATAAATGATACAATGAAAAAACTTGAAGTTTTATTTACATGATATACATATGTAATACCATAATAATATGAACAAAAGCAGTTTCGATGTTCTGTTGAAGTATCTCTATACATTAGTTTTCAAAGGTTTTTTTGTGGCAACGCCATTATATCCCTCTTAATGCTTCATAAAATTAATGATTCAAACAACATTTTAAAGATAATGTTTCTAACTATTAATTACTATATAGTTCAAATTCAATGTTTTCGTTTTGACAAGGTGGAAGGTGCAATATTACAAACAGTACAAGTGAGGATGGTTGTATGCAGCAATGGGCACTATCTGGTCAGATTTATCGTTGACAGGTGCTTTCTCAGTCACCAAGCAACAACAGTATGGTTCAAAAGCGCCATTTGAGCCAATATTGTTTTTAGGCTTATCATGTTACTATATGGCCGGCTAGGTACTAGGGTACGTACCCAGAGCTTTAATACAGATTTCCACTTATCTAAATAAAAAAAATAACCCCCTATTTTCGTCTCCAACATCGTCTTTGTTGAGTTTATAAAACATTGTATATTAAACAACTTTATTTTACACAGAGGGCATAGTACACTGAAAAGATTAATTGCCTGATCGCTATAATAGAAGATACAGGAAATATGAAAATGTTAGTCAGAATACTAATGATAACATTTTCGATCACAATTCATATAATTTCATAAATATATGGTGCTCTTGTTAAAAGTTCTAACCGTAGTGTTTATCGTACTGGCGTTTTTTCGCGTCGGTCCTGAGCGCGTGGCGCTTGCTGACGTCAAGACACTGTCAACATTAAATGGGTCAGTAAACAACGATGAATTACAGTCAGATCACTCGAAAACATTTCATTATACTATTTAACATCAGCTGGTTTTATTGAACGCTCGTAAATGGTGACAGCCTTATGTTAATCTGCTAAATATACAAAATTGAGTATATTATAATTAATCGTTCATGAAACCAAATACCATATGGCTTGATATGACCGAATTCGTCTTCTCAATATTTTGCCTTATATACATCTAGATCACAAATCTTGTGGTCTAGATGCTATATAATTTGTATGAGTTTGTTTGTTGACGTCAAAATATTAAAGCATTAACAATAAAAACATATAGGTAATAATAATTTGAAAGCCATGGGCGAAGAACCATTGTCAGTGATTGTGGGTTTAGAAGTGAATATGACTAAAACTAAGATTATGTGCAAAAATATTGACGTCAACCATGGCCGAAAAGTGGAAGATTACGTCTACCTAGGACAAAGATTAAGCATAGAAAAGATCGGCAAAGGCAAAGAAAATGAACGCCGCAAAGAGAACAAACAAATGAATCTGAAGCGTAGAGCTTTTGTACAATGTGTTCTCTCCGTGTTGCCGGGTACATGGGACCAAGATTTGGACGCTCACGTAGCAGTATATATTATCGCAGGTATTATGGCAAATGATGCAAAGCAGTAGGTAGAGTGGCGTGGGTTGGCCGACGCGCCAATCGGATGCGACTCATAATCTAATAAATGTATTAAGTAGAACTATTGATGAGAACTGGCTTAGACAGATGAGTAACTTGTACAAAGAAAGAGGCCTATACTCAACTTTGGGTAAAACAGGCTGGAGAAAGAGAATGAATAATTCTCCTCTTGGAGCATTTGGATAAATCTTAATTCTATTCATAGTAAATTAGTAAAGTAGTAGTAGTTAATAAAGTAGTAAATTTAAGCGTCTTTTATGATTTTAAAAAACTTTATGTTTCCAACATATAAACTAATTTAGTACTCGAGTTAGTCATAATAAGGTGTATTTTCTAAAAATAGGATATGTATCTAGTTAATTTCAGTAAGGATTTTTAAACGTATTTTGTGAAATGTTGAATTTCACACAAGTCTGCAACAGGACTAAGTGTTGCATCTAAAATTCAAACGAGCACTGAAAAATATCTATGTATGGAATGATGTCGACTCGCCCGGCAACAGGTCCAGCGAGCGCGATCAATACGAACGCCGCGCGCCGCCGCACGTCGCGCCGTTTCAAGCCCTTTCGATATCTACGCGCTACACCGCCGCGCGCCGCACTGCACAGTGGGCTGACTGCAATTTGAGGGACTTTGGAACCACCTTTCACTTTTTTTCATGCCATTGGTTACACCTAATTAAATTTGATTGTTGGTGTCAACTCTTATATGATGTTGTTGGGTTTGTTAAAAGATGCATGCGTAAGATAACGATGTGAAAGTTAAGGGCCGATGATACCTCAGCTCGAATTCCGATTTCGCTGCTACTTCCCCGCGCTAACTCGTTCTATCTCGCTCACACAGTTATAGTGCTGGAGTTAATGTTGAAAAAGCTGTCATCAGTGGTTTCATAAAACCAATCAGTAAACCGATCACCAGTCTACGGTGTATTGTATTGTTGAAGTAGTAGTAGTCGGATCTGAGTCAGTATTTTCGTAGAGGGTAAAATTAAGATCTGCGCGTGCATCTTGTCACGGAAGTACGACTTGATATGATAATAATGTGAATTAATTATCCTAAACTTTTATTTCAATTTTTGGAGTTATTTTCGTTTTGTTATGCCAAAAAAGTATAACTTATTACGTGCGTACAAGTACACACATTTTTTAAATAAATAAATAATTGACATTACCATGTGCTGAAAATAATAGTCTCCTTCACCAGTTACCTGACCTTCTGCGTCAGTTGCTCTCATGAACTTTTGCACATGCCCAAAGCCCTAATCAATTATAGTGAAAATACTATTCGACAAAACAGTAATATTACAAATATTTGCAATTGTAGCTGCATTACTCAATTTTTTCTCAACGATCATATTGTCTGTAAAGATTCAAAGAGACAAAGGATGTTTAGGCTACGTTAAATAAAAATAGCAAAATGAATTTAAAAAAATATATTATTTGTATAGATAACGCCGATCAGCTACAAATAAAAACATAACGTAATTAAATGTTATACTAACTCCTAAACTATTGGTGCTTGGGATCACTCGAGGTCAAAGTGATTTTATCTTAGAATATCATTAAATATTATCGAAATTAAAAAGTATATAAATTTCTCGCTTGTATAATTGTAATTATGCGTGTTTTTTGCATTAATCATTTTATTTACATGGTTTCGTCGCATCATGTTACGTAACTGTGTGTTGAGCGCGAGTGTTACATGTTCCCTACACGAAAATCGAAGCGAGACTAAGCGCGCCGGGGGTTAGGGGCAGGGTGGATGGCTTTAAAGTGCAATAATTGAGGCAAATTCTTTTTATAGAGTAAATAATAGTTATTTTAATAATATGTGGTATAATTTGAGTACTAGCGATTTATTTTTCGGTTTGGAGACAACTTTGCAAATTTTTTCTAACGAGAAAATTTTATGCAATCATGTTTTCGCCAAACATAGTGCTTAGGATCAATAGTCAACTTTAACATATATTGGTTACAAAATGTAAGCTGCCGTTTTATTGGTGTAACAGAGGATCAAGTTTAGGCATTTGAGGTATCATAAGCCCTTAAGTAAAACAATAATTTTATTTGGATTCTATGAGCTGTCTGCAGGTTATCTGTAAATTTTCTATTTACTTCAAATTAAATTTGAAAACCAGAGAACTATTGTTTAAATGTCACAACCTTGGTTTAGAATTAATTTTAGCTTGGATCCCTGGCCATTATGGGATTGTTGTTTTTTATTACCTTCAGGCCACTAATGACAACTACTCTTGGGTTTATTAGGTTTATCCATAGGCATAAAAAGAGGGAAAAAGAAGTTGGTTCCTAGGTCCCTCAAATATCGGTTTCGACCCACTGTGCGCCACGACCATCGCTGTGCCGCAGCCTAGCCATCGTGGAACTCGTGTCGCGTAGCCGATAGACGACCGACGACCAGATCTGATGAACTCATGCAAATACGACAATTCTAACACAGACATAACTCTCTCTCACTGTATGCCGAATTATAATTTAAGAAACTCTTGAAATGTTGAACTCTGTTTTCATTATTCTGTCATTGGTGGTAAGCATTCCTGACGATAAACGCTTGGGTGCCTCAAGGCTCTGTGCTTTCTCCCACTCGTATTTCTTCTGCATATCAATGACATGTTACCTTGAGGCCATACTCATTGCTATGCAGATGACAGCTCCATTCATGGATGCTATTACAGCAAGCCTGAGCAAAAGAGATGGGAGAACTTTGTCATTGAACTTGACCAACCCTTACACCGCGTAACTATATAGGAAGCAAATAACTTGGTTGAATTCAATACAAAGAAAATTCAGGAGTCCGCGTTTTTTTTTTTCCGTTTTCGCCCCTCACCACTCTTCAGAACGTCTCACTAGCAATGCATGACCGGCTCAACATCCTAGGTGTGGATATTCGCAGCAAGCTCAACTCCAGAAATTACATCGGGAGTGTCTCATCTCCACTACATCGCGGAGACTCGGAATCCCGAACAGGGTGCGACGGTTTTTCACTCCCGGTCAACTGTCGGTCATATATGGAATATGGATCAGCAAAAAGCCTCGATGCTCTGAGCAGGTTGCAGAGACTCGATTTGATTCGATTTCGAGATTCGATAGAATAAAAGTCCATACAACATTTTTTTTTATTAATGAAAAAATACTTTTGTTATAAACTACATTGCGCATTTCGGGCACAACCTAGTAGTATGTACGTTAACCATATTATTTGCAAACTTCCTGAATATTTTTATAACTTTATGCCATTCTGGCAGTACTCCTGACTTGGTATTACATAATGTTGGAAATAAAAACATATGGTCGATAGAATATTATATGTCTCAAGATATTATCAACCTTATAAGCCATTCAGATAATACTATTTCAGCATTAACTGTTCTACAGAGGGTAACAAACAGTTCAGGGGCAAAAGTAGCTAGAGGCGCTATAAAGTGCTTCCGGAATTAGCGCGAGCGTCATGCCATTGGCACATAAATCTGTCGCCATCGCCACAGCACGCCACGCCGACAACAACGAGGGGTTGCAGTACGCTCTGAAGGTGGCAATTGACCTGTAACGTCTTGATATAATATAAAGTGTTACAAAGTGAATATTATACTATTACTTAAGTATTCCGCAAAGTCAAAGCGATAACAGAAATAATCAAAAATCAGCTTGAAAATGGATAATTCGTGTTATGTACTTTCCACTGAATTTGCCATTTTGAAACAGATATATTAAGATTTCTACTATATCTTTGCTCTTGCGAAATACGAATTTAGGGGGTCGAATGTCGATTTTTTATAGAGTTGTTGTATATCTTATTTTGTAGGTGACTAGATAAACAATATAAATAATCACTGTTTGGGTTTTATTATAACTAACTGACCCCACAGACGTTCTGTCTTTTGCAATAGTCATTAACTCGACTCCACCTATCCCGATTTTTTTTCTGAGAACACTTTCAGGGCCCCAAAAACAAAACAAAATAAGAATTACGTATATACATAGCTCGAATCAAGAGTTGTGGTCTTAAAAAAATAGTTAATAAGAAATCTAATAGAATAATAAACAAATAATGTGTACATTATTCAATATTCTGAGTAACTTCTAAAATTTTACTTTCTCTAAAAATTTTATTATAACGCTTTAAAAAACGTTCTCAAGTGATGCGTTTACCAACCCACAGCATTTAATTTTTATTTATATAGATTGTTTTGAAGATGTGAGTGACGCGACAGTATGCACAAGTCGGCTTGTGAACTTGTGATTGATTGTACGTGAAGGACCGAACATCGGAGCCTCCGTGAAAACCGTTACGGAAGTACTCAAAATGAACATGTCCACACCGATATCAGTAGGTTATGTTAAAATCTCGCTCCGAAATCAGAACTTTACGTTAATATTTCACTAAACATGTCCTTCTATAAGATACGATGTTATATTTATTGCTTTCAACCTTTATGGGACAAAGACCTACCTACAACTACATAATATATTAAAATGTTGTGTTTAAAACATCCACAATAAGTGCATAATACGTGCTGCTAATGTCAAATGTATATGAAATCCTATATTTATCATCACACCAGTCCAACCAGGATTTAAGAGAGAGCAGTAAGGGCACAGAGATATTTCTCTATACTTGGGGCAGTCCGAATACATCCTACAGAAGAGTGCAGCCAAATAACCTTGTGTTCTGTTCTGGAGTTCAGTAGGGTTTTCAAACGTCCATAGAGTAGAGGGTTCAAGGTCGGCAACGCTCTAAGTGATACCTATCATATTACAAGCGTCCATAGGCTACAACAGTAGCCGCTTACCATCAGAGAGACCGTATGCTTGTTTGTTACCTTATTGTATAAAAAAGGGCAATCCCTGCGACTCCACGCTTTGACGATTAATTTTGGTTATAAAACAGTTCAATCACCAAAATTAAATATCAAACATGAAAATACAGTTTTCCCAACTTTAACAATTCCTTACTAAACAACACAATTATTGTATAAGAAAAAACATTGAAAAAATGTGTTAAATATTTTTCATAGCACAGCACAGTTTAAAAAACTACGGTGAACTCGCTAAGTGAGCACGTCTCTATAGCTGGATGTATGTACATACTGGCTCATCACCATGTGCATTGTGTTTGTGATCTATTCGGGTACACTACAACTCAACCAAAAAATTTATAATCATATCGTTTTCTCATCTGACACATTAG
Source organism: Saturnia japonica (assembly GCA_033032175.1). Taxonomy (NCBI): domain Eukaryota; kingdom Metazoa; phylum Arthropoda; class Insecta; order Lepidoptera; family Saturniidae; genus Saturnia; species Saturnia japonica. Next base: position 12,390,318 of record CM065318.1, read on the forward strand.
CTATATAAACTTATTTTTTCCAGTTCCGAATAATTAACAAAATGTATTATAAAGCTAAAAAAAAAATATAGTGTGATAGCAATAACTTTAACTTTAGTAATTCAATTTCCTACGTCAATCAACGTAGGTCTCTTGAGAACATTTAACAAAATAACCAAGATAAGATGCCAATAGGAAAGGTGAAAACATAGACGTCAAAACTCCTATCAACTAGTGATTATCAGTTGACTGAATAAGCTGTTTAAGAAAATACGAGCCATGATACTTATCGACCGAATAATGCACAACTCAATGGTGCGGTGCGGTGCAGTGAAGTGATCATTAATATGAGTACCTACGTGTAATAATAAAATACTTATTTTTAAATGCACATCAAAAATCTTATCACCCATCAATTTATTTACATCACTTATATAGTTTTTGCATCAAAATAATTATTGTAATCCAAGCAAACCAAATCTTTAACAAAACTAGTACCAAAAATAATCCGAAAATGTACATCAATACTATATTATATTTTTTTCTTCGATTGCACGACAAAAAAGTTAGCCCATGTATGAAAATATTATTTTCATATCAAATATACCAACTGATTGCACATCAAATTAACTAGATCGTACAAAAGTAATACTCACACATTATATTATTTAAATAAAAGGTATGCTATAGTTTTACCTAAGGTTTAGCCATTGAAAGATAAATAAGTAACGAGGAACGACCCAAGGGAGCTCCGAGCGTGTTAGGTTTCTTGCACCGAGGAAAAGAACGAGCCGAGCGAGCGTGCCGCGGCCGGCGTTTTCCATATTAATTGCCATAAGCGTTAAAAAAACAGAAACTTATTAGATATGCGTGAATAAAAAAGCTCCGCTTTTAATTAATAGCGATGCGTCACAAACTCAAATTGTTGCTAAAATAATAAATTTCGAGGTAACTATTTTGCTGTGCAATCGGTATTTTTGTTTAGGATTGTGATTTTTTTAATATAAAAAGGAAGATATTTTGATTTCCAGTTAAATACTAGCCTTGATAAAATATTGGAAACACTATCAGTATGAGATAAAAATTCAACCCTAAACTTTATCAATAATTTATACAGGATTACTATTGTATCCAAGAAAATTGCTGTTATTGTGAACATTTCAAAACAAATTCATTAGATTCAGCATTTTCTTTTAATTTTACTGACAGGGTTTCCTAGCAACATTTATTCCTTAGAACCTACACTATAAATTATGTAATAAACTGACATTTTTTCTTAAAATGATTAGGTTCAACTCCCGACTCGTGTATAAATAAGTGCTTATGAAAATCTATGAATGCGGTTTTTCTTATCTTTAAAATCGATGTCATTGTTCTTTAGAACATATTTCTCTATCTCTTGTAGTTTCAGAGTTTCCGTCACTGACCCATTTAAATGTTACGTACAATATATTCTAAAAACATCTGTTTTTATCTATATCTTTGCTGGGTTTAAAAAAAAAACACCTATCTAGGTATGCTTGGAATGTAAAACATTATTTAAATACAAAATTCCATTCAAATCGTTGGAGCCGTTTCCGAGAAACCAATTACATATACATAACATAGGTTACAATTTTTTTTTTAATTTATATTAAGGACAGATGTACAATTCATAATTAATCGCTCGGACGGTACTCCTTGTTAATATTGTTTCTTAGTGATCTATATAAAAATGATATATGAAATTGATAAACTCTAAAACCATTTGACTAGTTCCCTTCAAAGTTGGTAGATCTCAAAGATCAGTAAAACAGACCTAAATATTTTTTCATGGCGGTTTTTTATGCTTTCCCTAAACGTGAGTTACTTAGGTGTAAAGGTGTTTGAATCCTAAAAATATAATTCACAATATATTAAACTTTGGAAGTAGTCAACAAAAACGCTTAACTAATCAAATTTTAAATTAAAGTTAAATACTCTAGAAACCTTGCGAAAAGATGATTTGATAATACAAGAACCGTAACAAAACCTAAAATCTGATAAATTAGTCTGTAAAGTATTGGTAGCAGTAATGTTTCTATCAATGAAGAATGAACCCAACGGTCGATGTTTCTTTGAATCGATGACCATAATGCAATTTGCACTGGCATTTAAACTGTACTTACGTACGAGGATTTATTTAAATTGAATAAAACTATATTTTTTTCCATTACCAAGAGACATTACACACCAAAACCTTGAATAAATAAATAACGATATCTTTTTTTTTTAAACCGTGCTGTACTTATTTATAGGTATACTGGCATGCTTCTAATGTAACAAAGTTCTTCAGAGGGTTGCTGATATTTGTGGAGATTATCGTAACACTAGCATTTCTCTAAACATGAACAGTAGTAGCTGGTAATATTGGCAAGACAGATAAGTGACATTCGTTTATATCAGATAGATATACATGTACGTACTCATATGTATTATATCGGTTTCTTGATTCCGAACTTCTCGTTTGTAGGCAATGCCCGGCTCGGTCGGTCTGTGAGGTCGGTTATGAATACACAAAGACTTCTTTGTAGCCATTGCGAGAGCTTCCGTCGAAATCAAAACAAATCGTATAAAACGAATTACTGTATTTAGTTTCGTAACATATTATACATAAGTCTCGTGAATTCGCTTCGTAATATGTACTTAATTTAGTTACTATGCCTCGTGAATACGCGTAAGTAGTTTCAAATCTGTAATTATGTATTTTATAAGTGATATTTAAGTAAATAAGAAAGCCCGATAGTCGTAAAATGACGTTTTCTTTTATCAGGAGGAACATGTACTTTTTACGTTCAAAAATTAGATTAGGTTTAATTTTGTCTAAGGTTTGAAGAAGCGGTTTGTGAGTTTGTTTGAATTTGTATTTTCTTGAGTAACTACGAATAAATTATCTACATACGCGAAAGATAACGGCATTTTATTACCCACGGGTGTAACAATTTTATAAAGCTCAAAACATTGTGTGTTTATTTAAACGCGCTAACCTCTGGAACAATCAGTTTAAATCTGAAAAATTCTTTTTACATTTAATACTCTATTTATTGAGGAAGGTTATATTATTTATATAGGTGCATAATATGAAAACCAAAAACGAGATCCGTGGCCCCAAAACACGGCACACATATTAGTAAAAGGATTTAGAGCGTAGATAGAGGATTATGAAATTAACCTTAAATTCGATCATTCAAAGCTTATGATTACTTTGATCGCAAATAAGAATAATCTTATGCTTTATATATGGTACGTATTTTGCATTTGCATTAGAAAAGTAACCACATTACCAAAGTAGCAATGAAATAATTCAATACACGAAATATAAATTGATAAAATAATCGCAATGAATGAGATTGCGGAAGGTACATCATATATGTGCATGTATGAAAACCGGACGACTCAATCGGTGCGGTGTGGAGCGGCACTGTGCGGGCGCTCCCTAGTCCAGTAACTCTATTGAGAGAATAGATAATGGAACAGTCGGATTATTTCATAACATGCTCTTATTAAATCAATCAGAATTTAGAAGTTAACAAGTATTTTAGTTGTACTAGTATATTTATACTAAATTAATATGCAAATAGAAATGTAATTAATAACAAATGTAATAATGCCCGTAATAAAAAATCACATAACTACTGTCTTATCCGATCTCCAGCAAATTCCTTATCAATTCCTATACGTTATTCCTGTAACTTGTGATAGGGTCATCTGTCTTTTTATGTTTTAAACACTATAATTATTAATTCTGTGTCGTCTACATTTCATCTAAAATAATTATTATATACCAGTTTCTGACCGAAAATTCATCAGCGCGAATTTCAGAATTGAGTCTTTACCGGGATAAAAATAATCCTATGTTAAACCAAGTTATATACTATCTGTGTGCCAAATTTCAATAAGTACTAGGAAGAAACTAGAACAAGGAAGATTACTGACAACCACGAGCGATTTCGTACGCGTTTATTACAATAATATGAAAATTAATAAGAATAAAAGATATCCTACGGGATATGTTTCAGGTATAATTAAATGTAGCTTCTTATTAGTATTTTGTTTAGAATCGAATGAGTAGTCGAGTCGAATGATTCCAGAGATAACATAACCCTTTTAAATCATAGACATTAACATCTTATCTATGTTACAATTAATAAAATTGAAATTTGTTTGTAATGTCATAATAACAGTTTTATTCTAAATGCATATGAAAGTATATACGATACATATAACAAAACATCAATATTAAAAAATTTTAGCTGTCTGTCTGTTTGTTCCGGGTAATCTCCGTAACGGTTGGACCGATTTCGACGGGACTTTCACTGGTAGATAGCTGAATTTATGGGGAGAACCTTGGGCTACTTTAATTTTAGAAAAAAAAATTAAGGTTCCGCACAAGTAAAAAGAAAACTGGTCATGGTGAATCAATTCGGATGCTTAAATGGCTTATGCTGAGTAAAGCATAAGAGATATAGCAAATTAATGTACTACATAGTTATAGGCATTAAAAAGACCTACAAAAAAGTCAGGTAGAGTATAGAAGTATCTTCTAAGGAACACCTACAATAAGCATTTTTCTCTTTAAAATAGCCGGGAGCGGGAGAGCTAGATTCGCGCGGGCATTTTGTAGTCCACGTGAGGCGAAGCCACGGGCACAGCTAGTTTGAAATAAGAATGGACTATTACTACTTTTCCTGTACTTGCTCATTAATGTCCAATGAATCATTAATTAAATAACTACTTAGCGCACATAGCATCTATTTATATAAAACTAGCTATGCCCGCGGTTTCACCCGCGTATAATTTAAAATAAATCACTGACTAATACTTCATTATATTTCACTATAGACAGACAATATTTTAATTAACATTTTCTTTTGGTATTAAAATGTGTTGGTTTTCACAGCTTTACTTTTATTATTTTAATTTTCCTATATTTCCTAAACAATTCTTCAAAATAACATACTCAATAAGGGAAAAGTTTATCTTCATGAAATTACCTTAATGATGAAGGAACTTTCGTTCATAAGGATTAATATGCTATATCTAATAATAATGCTCATAAATCACTTTTCCAATGCCTGATTGTGAATTATGTATAAGAGATAGGCATATGGTATCGCAGACTTTTTTTTAGATGTACTAAGAACCAATATTTTTTAGTACATTGTATTTAGGTATTACTAACCATTACAGCAGTGCACGCGGAAAAAACAGTTCGGGAGCGCTTTGTCTTCCGATTTATTTAACAAAAATGAATATTTAAGGTTGGCTGAGAGATGTACCTTAATTCTAGATATTAGTCCTCATGAATCTGGCTATCATATACAAAAAGAGTTTTCTGAATCCGACTGGTAGTTCCAGAGATTATCGTGTTGAAACAAACATAAAATCTTTCCGTTTTATTAGATCATATAAAAAAGTATACATAACTGTAAAAATAATGAATTATAATCATTAACAATATAAAAAAATCTGATTGACATCGGAATACATATATTATTATTCTCTCCAAGTTAATCTAAATCACAATAATACGAAAACGGATAATACGTATTAACATAGTATGCTCAAACAGTGACAACTCCAAAGATATAATTTATTTTAATTTTAAAATAATAGGATTTTTTTTCTTCCAATTTTCTTTTGTCAAATTATAGTAATATTTTATCTTGTTCCTGTTAGTTATTACTATTTTAATTTAATTTAAAACATGCTTTGTGTCGATTAATATATTTTATGTTTCAATGTATGTACGAAGCTATAGGAAATGCTGTATACTCCTCTATAATTAACATACACATCTGGTATACTACATACACATAATTATAATAATACTGTATAATGTGTAATGTTGTTGGAGTCTCCATTAAAATAAAATAAACATTGAAAGTGAAGAAAGAGGAAAAATGTTAAATAAAATATGTAATAACATATCTATTAAATACAAATCATGTTTCAAAATTTTACCATTTTAACCTATCCGATATAAATACATAAGTTAACGTATAACCCTAAACATGACTCGGCATTTTCCTGTAGGTGGAGTAGCCTGAGTTTCTAGCATTAACGGGTGTATGTTAAGTGGTGTCACCACCAAACCGTCATGCTATATTGAACATAATTAAGTCGGTTTTGTATTGCATACCAAAAACTCACTACACGCAATTGCGTAGGCGCTTAATTGGCCTTTTTCAACATTCGTATTATTTTATGTTTTAGTTGTTCTGTACCTACCTTTATTCATGTCTATCTATCTAATACTATTAAGTGAGCAATTCTTCTATATATTTAATTGGTTTCTGGGAGACGGTTCCAACGATTTGGATGAATCTTAGTATTTAGACAGTCTTTTACATTCCAAGTAGATAGGGTTTTTTTTTTTGCAAGACACCGAGCACCGCACCGGTCGGTCGCTCAGATATTTATATATTATATTATATATTCATATACAACAGAAAATAATAATAAAACTTGAAATGCACTTGCTATAGGAGCAAGGATAGATTTATCTTCTTTTTAATTTTCATGCTGTATGCAATACCTAAGTACAATCAACAGTAACCTACTTGACTTTAAAATACCAACTAGCGTTCCGTGCGACTACCTGAGTTATTTCATATATCACCTGCCAATATTAATAGGTTGAAAAACAATTCCTTGTTTTGGATGTGCATGAATTAAATAGATTTTTGTATTTACCGAGACATGATAACAAATACATCTAAGAAATCGCTGGCCGAACAATACATTGTAGTTTGTATCAATTATAGTACAATACTGTCTTGTTATTTATTTATGGAATTGTTAATCTGTTGCTTGCATTTTTCAATAATATAATATAAAGTATGTCAACCGAACTTGACAAAATGATAAGCAGAGAAGATTTTTTTTGTATCCAATCTTTATTGGAATTCAAAAGCATAACTATGTAGTTTTTGGAATGTTCCAGAGATATATAAATTTCAGTAGTACATCAAAATATTTTTATGTTAGCTTAGTTTTTTGCTCCATGTTGATGTTAATATTTACGCCGGCCACGTTTGTTGACGTTTTTATTAGGCCTAACCAACACAAGGTTTTGTAGGTACATGCTTCTCCAGATTGGTTAACTAACAATGATTACGACATTACTGAAAACGTTATATGGACAGTCGTCCCCACTGCTTTGGCTGTTGTCTGTAGGGGATCCACTATTACCATTTCGTTCGCGATGAATACCGCACGAAGGTATACTGTTATGCCGGGTCCGAGACCCTTACCTGTTCTCGGTAATTCTTGGCGCTTCGTTCTAGGCTGGAAGCCTTGGAGAACGAAAAAATTAGACCTGACGCTTTGGTTTCTGAGAGCTTTAGCTGGTAGTGGAGGAGCGGCAAAGGTGGCTAAATTATTTGGACATCCTGATCTGGTATTCCCATTCTGTGCCGAAGAGACTGCAAGAATATACAGACGTGAAGATTCCATGCCTCACAGAGCAGTGGCGCCGTGTCTCCGACATTACAAGCAAGAATTGAGGAGAGATTTTTTCGGCGAAGAACCCGGTCTTATTGGCGTGTAAGTGTATTTATAACAATCTACAGTATTTATTTTAGTTTTTGTTTGTTGAATGAAGTTCTGCCATCATGTTTTTTGTTAGTATTCGAAATTTAAGTATAGGGAGGTAAATTTAATAATCTTGTTACGGAGTTCTATGAGTGTGTAAAAAATATTAATTGATTTAACAGACACGGTGAGCCTTGGTCGAGATTCAGGTCTAAAGTATCGAAAGCTCTGGTGTCACCTGAAGCAGCAAGAGCCGCGGTGCCCAGTTTGGCTTATGTCGCTGACGATTTCGTACGAAAGTATGTATTTTTTTTTTTCATTTTATTAGTCCAGTCAATAATTTAATAAACGGGTTACTTCTTGTTCCCGGTCCTAAAAATATGTGCGATAAGTCATTCATTTTCGGAATGACGTTTAGAAAAAGGTATCTCGAGTATTTATTATATTAGCACATAAAAAATTGCAACTGTTATTAACAAATTACGATTAAAAAAAAAATCAGTTTTTCGTTAATAACTCAAAACCTATTTATATTTAAGAATATAATAAAGAGAAGGTTCTTTCCAATAAAAAGACCAGATTCCAGGAATTCTATCTCCAGTATTTATAATTTTTATTCAATTCCGAAAATAGGCGCTGCCGTTACTGCACGAGCACAACGCCGTTTGAGACAGTATATCACACAAAATATGTTTTATAGTATTAATCATTAATTTAAAAAAAAATATGGTATCATCAGAACACATGAAAGAATAAAGAGCCCCTTTGGAAAAAAAAAATTATGTTGATTTTTCTAAAAGTTATACGAAAGTTAAATTTACAGAAATCGACAAAAGTTTAAATAATTGACCTATATTTTTTTGCCTCTTGGAGCCCTTCTTATATACATACATACTTAACAAGATCACATGATAGAAGTTTATTAAAGTTTTATATTTTGTTTGTTATAATTTTTTTAAATGAACAAAATATGAAATACTATTTTTTTTTGTGACAAACATTATTATACAGCTATTTTGTATTATATTAAAGACGAATTTTTCCACCTTTTAATTCCAATGATCAATCGACCATGAAGCTGTGTATCACGCCCTGTTAGCTATTATACCGTGATTAAAAAAAACATTCAAAATTGAATAAAACTTCCTACACGATATAAAAAGTTGTGTAACTAGAAACAATCAGGTCAGTAATCTAGCAACTGTTATAAATATGATTTCCTAGTCACAGTAATTATTTTATTAAACTTATACTTTTAGCAATAATATTGATTGTAACAGATAACAGATTAGACTTGACAACAGGCCCATATAAATTTTGAACCAATTTAAAATTGTAACTGCAAATAGTTACTTATGAGTTTAAATGTCTTTGTGTATCTTGTACATTATATACGACAAGGTGAAGTTCACACTTAACTTACTTATTTTACTTAATATTATCACTAATATTGTGCGTTTGTTCTGATTTACTATTAACTAAAACTATCAATAACTAGGCGATAGAGCTTTGCTCGGTGACTTGTAAAAATACCGATTTAGGTAAACATGGAAATTAAAACATTATCTAAATACATTTCATCTAAATCATTAGAGCCGTTTCTGAATAATCAATTACATATACAAGACTTGCTCACTTAATAGTATTAGAAATATATTTGAAATTCATACAAAATACAAAGCTCAATTTTGCGTTATTTGCGATGAAATTGAAACATAAACACTACCTATACTGATATTTTTTCATTGATTTTTACTGTGCTATATTAATTTAATATAATATAATATCACAAGAATAACAAAAGTAATAAGACGCATACGTCATAGGGAACAATTAGAATACTCAAATTGCACTGGGCAGGACATATCTGTAGGATGAATAGTTGTAATAGGTGGGCAAATCGTTTAACAGAATGGGTACCAAGGGACGAAAAAAGGAGAAACGTAAACCAAATAAAAGATGGAGAGACATTTTCAGACGAGGACCTCATTGGATGCAAAAAGCACGACGAAGACAACTATGGAAAGGTTTACGAGAGGCCTGTTTAACGTAGATAAATCTATTGTGTAAGATACTTAGTTGTAGTAGTAAATAAAGGCCTTTTTTATATTAATTTGAGCCTCTTAGAAAGATGTTATATAATATTTTATATTTTTTTATTAATAAAGTAATATATTATCGCAAATCTTCATTGGCAAGTAAACAAAATATAGTAACTAGAGTAATAAAAGGCAGCTTGTATTATCTATCATTATTATTACGGTCTAGTTGTAGCTTTTCTGATATGATGATGTGACTGTAGAATCTCTGTTGAATGCCTGCTTCCCGTTTTTAACAAGAACGCGACACGTCTGCGCCTTTGTTATGAGTAACTTACCCAACTGACTCATTGCCCCGGGGAACAACAAACCTCGTTCATTCTAAATGCACCGTTTTATTAGAACGCGGAATGTTAAAAAAGAATGAGTACTTGTACGTGAGGTTAGGTTAGATTTAGTTACAACTATGTAGATGGCACAGTACAAAATATATACTTACCTATATTAATAAATCTTATTTATCTTTTAGGACTACTATTTTTAGAAATCGTAAAAATACATAATTAAAAAAACTATTTTCGTTAACTCTTAACCGATTTTGATGAAATTTTGTACACGAGACGTGTAAGCCATTTCATGAATGATGATCTAAGAGAATTTACAATAACACTTTTAGGACTCGTATAAAAAAAAATCCAAAAAATTTAAATTTCATTAATTTCAAACCAATTTTTATGAAATTTTGTACACGGGAAATATAAGTAATTCTATTCATATGGATTTTCAAAAAATTTAGTAAGAATAAAATTACGGGATATAAATAACTACTGCCTAGTAACACGCGGACGGAACCGCGGGCACACCGCTAGTTTTGATATTATAAAGCTAAAGAGATTGTTTGTTTTTTTCAACGCGCGAAACTCTGGAACTAACAGTAATATTTTTAAAAAATATTTTTGAATTTTATAGCATGATTATTGAGTTAGGTTTATAGACCATATAACTTTGTGCTACGACTCTAAGGAGCCGACCATTAAACATGAAAGGTAAACAATCTGGTACTTTCTAGGCATGTACAACGATAAGCCACACGGACGTGTTGGCGGTAGCGCGGTGGACGGTTGGTCGAATAAATTTAACACGGGTGAAACCATGGGGCACAGATAGTTTATAATAAAAAGTCTTAAACAGCATTTGTTAGGCTGGAAGTCTTAATATTTATATAAACTCAAAATCAAAATTAACCCGCCGTCGGTCTACAGTAACCACTATGGGAATCATTTTTTTGGAATTTAGATGTTTTAATTTCGATTTAGGAAGGTGTATACTTATTAACTATTAAGTGTCTCCCTTGGGAAGAGGCCTTTGCCCAGAAGTGGGACATTTACTGGCTGGTATTGTTATTATCATTTATTATTAAATGAAACACATTTCAATAAAGGAATATAAAATAAGAAGACGATATAACTCTTGTTTTCATGAGAAAGTATGGACAAGTATTCGAATTAATTGTTCATTTTCTACAGAATGGACTTAAGTCTTGACACGAACAAGGAGCTGCCAGATGATTTTCTAAAGGAACTTTACAAATGGGCCCTCGAATGTAAGTGCTACTTGTATTCTTGAAAAGGATAACTTCTTATCATTTTGCTGCAATCGTCCTTCGTTTCCCTCACACTCATAATCCCATCATGCGTTCATGCACCGGTTCCAAATTTTTTTTTAGTTTTGTTACGATCTGTACCTTTTATTTGATCCTTGTATGGTAAACTTGGTCGTCTGTTTACTTTAAAATGTTTTGTCATTATCTTACTAGTCATAAGTGTCCAAACCAAGCAAACTCATCTTCAAATATGTTGGCGACATTATCTTTCATACCAACCATTGTACGTATTTCTTATTATTCATCCGCTTTGTTAATATGAGTAGAGTAACGTAAAGAACACTTTACCATCGGATTAATATTACTTTTTCTGAGTGCACAAGTAGCGCACCATGCACTGCTAAACGTTACTAATTATGTTTCGATCTTAAGTGCGGTAGTCGACCCACTATTTATTTCGCTGCTTGTAGTAACTTGGCTTTCTGATTACGTATCACAGTTAGCGTCGCTTTTAAACATACTTCTAAGATAAGCAACATTATTTACATGTTCTAAACATACATAGTGGTTTTGAATATTTTATACTTTAAAAACCTGTAATAAGTTATTTATTCTTAAGTCTTAATATAAAAGGCATTAACTTGCAAGAAAAATAAATTCTTATTTTTTACGTACACGTTGATACGTGTTGCATGATAGTTGATAAATTAATGGATATTATATAAATGTATCTAAAAAATTTAAAACCAAAACCACATTCTGATACGAATCCGAGATAATTAAATTTATTTTACCTTTTTTATGATTTTAGCTGTAGGTTCATGGGCACTAGGGACAAGACTTGGCTGCTTAAGTGAACACGATACAGATGCAAAAGAAATTATCAGATGCATCCACGGGTTCTTCCACAGCGTACCAGAGTTAGAATTATCAGCGCCTCTATGGCGTTTATACGCTACACCTGCGTACAATACTTACGTCGAAGCATTAGACGCTTTCAAATCACTCTGCTTGAAAAGATTGACTGATAAAGGAGTCTGTGCGGAAATTTCAAAATGCTATGGTAATAAAGTCGCAACAATTTTAACTCTAGATTTACTTTTGGTTGGAGTAGATACTACAGCAGCTGCTGCAGCTAGTTCTATTTATTTACTAGCTAAGAATCACAGAGCACAAGAAGAGTTGCAAAAAGAATTGGATAAGTATTTGCCTAAAGACAGAGTAATAACTGGCAAAGATTTGGACAAGCTGCCGTACCTCAAAGCTTGCATAAAGGAGGCTTTACGGTAAGTTTATGTCTTCAATTATAATATAGCACCGTTACATAAATTAGTAATTTTATTAACACCGTAATTAAGTTTTTTAATGTAGTCGTTCCAAATAATATTTTTTAAATCAAAAAGTAAGCAAAAATATGAAGTGAGGCTTACTAAGAAAAAATAAACATAACTAGTAGCATAATAACCTCGAATAGGCCTACACATCGAAGAAAAACGATACACATGTAATTTGATGAATGATGGTCAGTGTAAAGTTACATTTGCATCTGAGCTTGTGAGCATCGAGTATAAGTCGCTTACTCATACATTGACTAATTCCTTTGACTTTATGTACAAATGTATTTTGTAACGCTATATATAGTTTCTATATTATGCCCTCAATGAACTATAATATGGTTTATTTCAAGTCACGTCTCATATTAAATAATTTGCATGTCTGTAGAAAATTATTTGAAAATGTATAAAACAATGTAGGTGATGAACTTTGACACACCTTTCACATAAAAAATGCATGTGACCCAAACGGAAATGCAAAAAGAGTGTTAATTTTTTTTAGTAGTGTTTCAAAATATACTCATTGTTTACGTACGTACGTACATAATTATGAAGCATTGTAATTAATAGTAATTATCGTAGACTGCATTCTACTTAGCGTATCACTTGTAATACAATGATTACAGAGCAAACGTCTCTCATAACTATCAGGTATTGTTAATTGCACCTAGTCAAGTGTTTCAGAGTGGCGCTTTTGTAATCTTACTGGTACTTTTATGGAATTTAGAGCGTTCATTTGAAAAATAGGAACGTAAGCGTTAATGATTTTAAAAATACATATCTTCTTTATGTAGCATTTTATTGCTAAAGCTGTGCCCGCGGTTTCGCTCACGTGGTCTATACAGAATGCCATCGATCGGGCACACGCGAGAATCTTGCTCCCGGCTCCCGGTTATTTTAAAGACAAAAATGTTTATTGTGAGTGTTCTTTAAAAGATAGACATAATTATATTCTCGCAAACGTCTTTTTAATGACTATAATTATTTAGTACATTAATTTGCGTAATTTGCGTAGTTGGTTTACTTAGCGTAAGCCATTTAAGCGCCCGAATTGATTCACCATGACCAGTATTTATTTTATTTGTACGGAACCCTAATTCTTTTTCTTAAATAAAAGTAGCATAAGTTACTACTCCTTATAACATCAGCTATCTGCCAGTGAAAATCCCGCCAAAATCGGTCCAACTTTTTCGGAAATTACCCGAAATAAACAAACAGACAACAATTTAAAAAATGGGATTTTTGTTATAGGTTTGTTTCATATATATGGATTTAGTAAAAAGCTGTTATTTTGACATTACAAACAGATACTTCAATTGTATTATTTCTATAGTTATGAAACTTTAATGACAATAAGTATAACTTTGACAAAATGTGATGAGAAATGTTTTAATAACTTTTTCAGTATAAAACCAGTGATTTTGGGAAATGGAAGATGTATCCAGTCCGAAACCACGATATCCGGATACGAAGTTCCTAAAGGGGTAAATATAAATTATATGGTAAACTATACAATTACTTGTAAAGATAATAAATAACTTTAATGTACGCAGTCACATGTAGTGTTCCCGCATTACATTCTGTCGAACGAGGAGCGGTACTTCCCGTCGCCCCAAGAGTACGTCCCAGAAAGATGGTTACGTGACGGTGAAGTGGCTGAGAAAGAATATTGCACCTTGAAAATGATTGATAAAAACCGCGATAAAGAGCATAGAGAAGAACAGATAACGAGTGAATACGAACATGCCAGGGCGTATGCTGTGTGTCGTAAACAGAAACAAATAGGAATACATCCCTTCGCATCACTTCCTTTCGGATTCGGTCGGCGAATGTGCATTGGGAAAAGATTTGCTGAAGCCGAACTACACATTTTATTAGCGAAGGTAGGTACACCGGGCGAATTTCTGAACTTAGTATTACTAGCAAACCCGTGCGAACATTTCGCACATTATAGAATGTAAACTGTGTACTTAACAGCTTCTATGTTAGTTAAACAGATTGATCATGAATGGCTCCTTCCACAAATAGCCTTCCTAATAGTTTTTTTTTTAATCGTTTTTATTTAATGAAAACATTAATTAAACTATTTGTATATGTTTCATCACTAGCGGGGAACATAAGCTTTAAAATGATGGTTGATGTATGGATTTTGGTGAAGAACTAACGGAGATAATGCTTTGCCAGGAAAACCACCTTAATAATATATGAGGATTATCTTAATAATGTATTAATTTTTAACTAAAATTACCTGTATCTTATCACTTATCACTCAAAACTATTATTTTTTCGAAGAATTCACTTCGAAACTTTAAGCTATCAGAATTATGTTACGTTTGTCAAAAATCGTAGTTACTGTTGTTTATTGTCGTTCTTAATAACGTAAACCGAGTTACAATTTTATTATATAATATCATAATCTATACAATTAATAAAATTGAAGTGTCTGTTTGTAATGTCAAAATAACAGCTTTTTACTAAATACATATGAAAATATATACGACAACTATAACAAAAAACCCATTTTTTTTTTAATTTTTGTCTGTCTGTCTGTTTGTTTTGGGTAATCTCCGAAACGATTGCACCGATTTTGACGGGACTTTCACTGATAGATAGCTGATGTTATAGAGAGTAACATAGTCCACTTTATTTAGAAAAAATAATTAGGGTTCAGCACAAATAAAAAAGTGGTCATGGTAAATGAATTCGGGCGTTTAAATGGCTTACACTGAGTAAACCATAAGAGATATAGCAAATGAATGTACCTCACAATTGTAGACATTAAAAACCCACAAAAAAGTCAGGGAGAGTATACATATCTATCTTCTAAGAATCACCCACAATAAGGATTTTTTTCTTTAAAATAGACGAGAGTGGAGGAGCACGTTTCGCGCGGGCATTCTGTAGTCCACGTGAGCGAAGTCACGGGCACAGCTAGTCATACTATAATACTATAAAATATTATAATTTTATCAATAAAAGCAAAGGTAAATTTGGTGCATATCTATAAAAGGTATGGGTATTAAATTCGATGTATTTTTGTGTTTCAGATATTCTACCGATATATCGTGTCGTGGCGGTATGATGATTTGACGTACAGTGTAACACCAACTTACATACCGAATGAGCCTTTAAAATTTACACTGAATCCAAGGAAAAACTGATACAATTTTAATCATCATAATATGAAACAATTTTAATTTTTCCTCATGTTTTAGAGACGTCACCGCGGCGATGCATTCTTGATTTTTTGGTATAGTAGTAATATAAATTGGGCATGTATCCAAATTATGACAAATTGACTCTGTTTCTTGCATACGTATTGTAAGAGGTCATTATTTTAAATTACTGTTAATATTTTATATTTTTATATGTTAAATGAATTAAGGTTTAGTAAAAAGTTGTATTATTATAAGATTTTTTTAAATTAGGATAATACATATTGAATTTTTAATACCATTAACCTAGGACCATAAAAAGGTTACATTTTACTTAAAAAATACGATCGAAAACTAACAATCATATTTTTTTACCAAAGAATTAAAATTTACCACTTATTTATAATATGTATTTAACGGAATATTTCTGATAGTTTCAATCAGTAAAAATTTTAATTTTATTTATTGATAGGTTTATATACAAATATAGAAACATATTTAGTAAAGTCAAATGACAAATTCTAGAAGAAATCTAAAATTGTGTTATTGTTATTAAAACCCAGAAAGGCCACATAAAAGAATGTTCCTTTTTTTTCTCAATAATCATTTTCTTATTATCTACATAAATAGGAGAATAGTACTCACTATTTAGCGGAGTCGTTGAGCTGATATTCGTTGGAACGGCCAAAGCACTCCTGGACCCCGGAGTCTGCCCAAAGCCTCTTCATCGCGGCCAGTAGCTCCTCACTGAAGGGTTCCGTATCCTCCATCCGTTGAATCACATCGAACACCATCTTGCCGTCACTCTGTAATGATGTAAAACGTTTAGCAATAGAATAATAACTTTTGTATTACCTTAGCCTAAAAGACATTAACTGAATATAATAATAATATTTTAAAAAACTCAAGAGTGTTTTTATATTTGTTAGAACACGCTAATCTCTGGCTACCAGTAACAACTGCAAAATTCTTGTCGCGTTTTATAGGCTACTAGCAAACCAGGCCACGCGTTGCTATGGCTCAGAAAAAAAAATTGGATCCGATCGCGACCTTACTTTACAGAATCACCCGTACGAAGATTGTCTGAAAATCTCATCAAAATCACTCCAGCCGTTTTTTAGCGTAGCCGTGAGACATACATACAAACATCCATTTACATATATATATATATATATATATATATAGAAGGAAAGTTATATGCTATAACTAGTTGTGCCCGTGGCTTCGCTCACGTGGACTACAGAATGCCCGCGTGAATCTTGCTCCCCCGCTCCCGGCTATTTTAAAGACAAAAATGCTTATTGTGCTTGTCCCTTAGAAGATAGATATACCCTCCCGGACTTTTTTGTAGGTCTTTTTAATGCCTATAACTATGTAGTACATTAATTTGCTATATCTCTTATGCTTTACTCAGCATAAGCCATTTAAGCATCCGAATTGATTCACCATGACCAGTTTTCTTTTTACTTATGCAGAACCTTAATTTTTTTTCTAAAATTAAAGTAGCCCAAGTTACTCCCCATAAATTCAGCTATCTACCAGTGAAAGTCCCGTCGAAATCGGTCCAACCGTTACGGAGATTACCCGGAACAAACAGACAGACAGACAAACATTTAAAAAATGGTCTTTTTGTTATAGGTATCGTATATACTTTCATATGCATTTAAAAAAAAAACTGTTATTTTGACATTACAAACAGACACTTCAATTTTATTAATTGTATAGATTACTGCACACTACCACTACGGCCGTAAGCAGCGGAACAATAATTAAGAACGTGAATCTGGCAAGCTGTATGCAAGTACTGGAAGTGAGAATAACGGCAGGCTACACGGGTGCGTTGACGATGCTGTGGGCGTGATGGAGAGTTGGTTGAAAAATTCAACACTTGTGAAACCTTAGGGTAAATTCATAGAGGATTACCTCCATCATCATCATTAAGTGAAGGAAAAAGAGGGGAAACAAATAGTTTCTGAGTAAAAAAATATTTTTTTTCACAAATTTTGAGGTATGTCTTTTTAGGAATTGTATATGATTTTTTAACGAATAATTATTTAAATCTTTTTTAAATGTTGTAACTAAAATTTACAGTTTTCGAATTTTTTCCTTTACTTGTGTCACAAGACACCACTTCTTGACAAATTTCAAAATTGTTGGTCAACTGGAAGTACCATATAGGTTTTTATTTCCTTTGAAAATGTTTAAAAATGCGACATAAAGATACGGCATCTTTCGATTGCATTGAAGTTGAAGTTTGATTTTTTCACAGCTTCAAGGCATTGCAGACCTGACTTTTTAATATTAACTTCTAACTTAATACCTCCAGTCACTCCTGAGAAAATGGGTCTTGACAAACAGACAGACAGACGGACAACGGGATATAAGGGTTCCTTTTTCCTTTTGAGGTACGGAACACAAAAAAAAAGATTAGAATGGTTCAGCTGTTTGTGAGCTACGATGACACAGATAGATAGATGCACACATTAAACTTATAACAGACAAAATCACTTAAGGACGTTGTTAACACTTGCACTTTCCTCTACTCTTACCTCGGCCAACACAAGAATACAGAGATCACGCCATCTGTGGTTTCTAATAAGAAACAATGCAAATCTTTGTGCCGCGGGTGGTGGCGCTAGTTATCGGGGGTATGAGAAGAAAAAATACGTGTTCGCGAGCTGACTACTGAGCTCCGTAAAATAAATAAAAAAAAGGTCTCATCTATACTTTAATGGGGCTCCATTACCATCCCATCCTAAGTGCTGTGATTGTGCTGTGAGGAACTATAAATCTACAACTGGATACTGCAACTGCAACTTAATCAAAGGGATCAAGGCGACGTGTATCAAAGGCCGAGGTAAGTTTTATACGTAACCTTTACCGATACGTTTCTCCCACGTGCAAGTTGTCCAGAGTTCAAATTCAATCAGAATAAATTCAATGGTTAAAGACTTCCGGTCGATCAAGACAATCGGTCAAGTCTCACCAGACGTTGCATTTTATATATAAAAAAGTATAGTTCAAGCGGATGCAAATAAAAACATCATTACTTTTTGGATTTTGCAACGATTGCAAACTGCCTCGTTAGCCTAGTGGTCGTTAGCGCGACTGCTATGAGTGAGGACCTGGGTTCGAATCCCAGGTCGAGCAAAGTGTTATTGGGCTTTTCCTATGAAATTCCCAGTAGCAGCTCGGAGTTTGGTTTCGTGCTCGATTAATGGCAATAGGCTCGCCCTCTATTACATGGGACGTAAAAACATACTCGGCGAATTGTGGATGTACAATTAGTACACTTCTGCCTAACCCTTCGGGGAATACAGGCGTGATGGTATGTATGTAAATTCTAGCTCCGATTATTATTCTAAAATCATTATGGATTTTAAAACATAATTCTGCTTTTCTCGTAATAAAATATTCAAAGAAATCTTAAATTTTATTGTAATTAAACGAACTATTGAAATTTATTCGAAAATTATAAATGGTCTATTATTAACTTACGAAGCGTCTTCGTCGGCATGAAGCACCGACGTTACAGTTCGTGCAAGGAGCCAATACGTTTCAATACAGTTTAATGACCCAGGCATCTTTAGAGAACATAAGATAATCCGATTAGCAATACATTTAGCGAACGCGTCTCGAACGATCGTGAACTTTCGTTACGCAATCCCTTTTAGGATCAATGTAACAGAGCTTTCATTGAAACATTTTAGAATTATACATTTATCATCAACTAGCTGTACCCCACGGTTTCACCCGTGTAGCTTATCGTTGTTTTCACTTTCCGTACTTGCCTACAGCTTGTCGGTTGGCTTGTAAATCATAGGTACTGATTCGAAGTGTGAAGTTATATAGTCTTATGATCTTCCTCAATAGATAGTCTATAAAATGCAGAAGGTTTTTTTGTCCTGACTGGCGTACGAATAGAAATTTCTTCGTAGATTTATTTCTACTTGGGGCAACTCGACTGGTGAAATACCTCCTCTCCACCCTAAGGAATATCGCAGCCAAATAATCTTGTGTTGTGTTCCTGTGGTCAGTAGGGTTTCCAGAGCTCCTTAGGGTAGGACGGTTCAAGGTCGGCAATGCGCTAATAATACCAGGCGAACCGTATGCCTGTTTGCCACCTTTGTAGTATAAAGTTACATAAAAAAGCGCGTTCAAACAAACAATAGCTTTGTTCCAGATTCATTATCATAGATAATAAATACATAAACATATACTTTTTATACAGCGGCAACACACTCTCGCTTCATATCGTGCGCAACAGAGATATGTACGCGTCTGTAAAACTTTATAACAATAAATCATATTAAAGCTAAGCCAGTCAATTTCAAATACAATTAAGACATTAATCTATAACACTCCGGTTTTAAGAGCATGTCTTTCGAGTAGACACGGCTCCAGGTTCTACCCAAAATTCGTAACAAAATCGATGTTTTTAATCTGTGCGTTCTCTGACACATGTCAATCATAACCATAGATATGAACAGGTAGAGGGTTTATATGATATCTAACTTCGAGCAAGGAAGTAGCAGCGTATATACTTTAGCTCTCTCTAAAATTCCGGTATGACAATAATTACGTTCTGATTCCGGATTTAAAGAAATTACAAATTATTTAATGCATTTTTAACACATTCGTAACAAATTATTGTTGTTAGTAAAACTGTTAAATTAATGTGCTTTGTTTTACATACCGTCAATTTTTAGACACAGGTCATTAGTTACAGTAATCTCTGTAATCCTCCTACAAATAAGCTTTATTTTTAAAATAATAGTAGCATAGATATGCTTATGAATGTAAGCATACATTTTACACAGATTTATTTTTATACAGATCGATAGGGGGTCCCTTATCAAGGAAAGTATTATATGCACCACTATATTACAAATATTATGTATGTTATAAGTTATACTAGGTCATTATAATATTTATAGAACAAGTTTAGACCCTTATTCAAAATAATACATAAATACTAATTGGTAACGTTTTAAGTATAGATCAATCCTTCCCTCATTCCATCGGTTTGTTCAAAAGAAACAATAGTTGCTTTGATCTTTTATAGATGAACTGTGAGATTTTATTTGATCGTACATAGTAACTAAAACCAAATCATTGATTTACGAGACATATGAACAATATATAGTGTAAAACTTTTTTAATGACCGCTGACAGACACGAGAATTGTTTTGTTAAAAATATAGAAAAGTACCGGAATCACGTAATTGGCATAAAGCGTGTAGACATTGAAAGATTAAGAATTCGGCATGTTAGATGTTATCATTCAATCACTTCAATATATTTGAGAGTATCTGTGTCAGCGACTTCGTCGACGTGGAATTTGGTATGCGGCGACGACGACAGCGACGGCCGCGGCGGCGATGATGGGGAACATGTGCGTGTGGAGCGCGCGGTAAGTACTGGGCACTGCTACTTTAGTTTATTTTATTTACGCGGAACCCTAATACTTTTCTAAAATAAAAGTTACTCCTTATATCAACATCTATCTGCCACTGAAAGTCTCATCAAAATCAGTCCAATCGTTTCGGAGATTAGCCGGAACAAACAGAACGACAGACAAAAATTGTTTTTTTTTTTTTTTTTTTTTGTGTAAGTGCCGTATACACTGTCATATGCATTTAGTACAATTCAATTTTATTATTTGTATGGATTCAGTGAACGGGATAATGGAGTATGCAACTTGATTCTTGTTTAAGAAATAAATTCGAAATGTTAAAGAAATTTAATTTGAAATTTCACTCGTTTAAACGGGAATCAAATAACTGCAGCAAAAACATTCCAAAATCTAATAATAATAATATAAGCATTGTGTGTTTAGTGTAATTACGGAGGGTTGTGTAGCCTGGAGGGCGCATGCGCGCCCGGCCCCCGAACGTTTTCGAGGGCCAGCTTCACACAATTTACAACCCCTTTCTTTATGGCCAACCAACCCTAGCCCATAAAACCGTATATACAAATTGCAAAATATATCTGTACGTATTACCCAATAATGCTAAAATTTATGAACAAAATCTAAATACTTTATTCAGTTTTGGCCCTAAGAAACCACTTACGAACGACGTTACTACCACTGGTTCGGAAAAAATCCCAATCATCGAGAAGAGTCGGCAAGATACTCGACCAGGTTTATCAATATGTATATTATTTTATAATTTTTTTAACTGTGTAATTATTATTTACAATTATTAATTATATTTAGTGGATGTACAGAGAGGTAGTCTTTGAAAGTAAAACCGGCTTGACATTACATATACTGCCTTTTTTTATTTCCAAGGAATGAATTTACAATCACTAATGTCAAAATTGAAAATAATGTTGTGACATTTATTTTTGTAGTGTTGTGCTACCGTATATTTTACGGTACAATTATTTGAATCGTAAGATTTTAAATACTGTATTGAGGGTTTATATTTACTAATTTAAATATTGTGTGTCATTCAACATACCCGATCATTTACTATTATCATTACATCATTCAAAAAACTATAAAATGAATATATTATGGCAAACACAAAAAAAAAAAAAAAAATAATAATAACGCTTTGGTTGACCCACAAGAGATGCGAATTTGCCTTCCTTAATCAGGCTTCACAGACGAAGGGTTCAATGTTTTTTGGGAAAAAAAACTTATCAATAGGTAAAATATCTCATACGGGTTTACAATTAGTACCTATTGATGATTATTTTAAAAACACAATAAACTATAATAGCAACATATGAAATGTCAATTCAGTCCGTGAGAAAAAAACGCAATTAAAGTTCCTAAACTAACTGTCCCGCAAATCGATAATGTGCTTAGGTATCTTATTATATAAAACCTAACACAAACTTTTATTGGTTTTACTAAATCTTAAAGCTAGTGTTAATATGAAGAGCTCCAAAATCACACAATACGACCACCGAAAAAAGCAAACTAATAATGCTCTTCTCTTCTTAACTTGGCAACTAGTTAAGAACTCTATATTGCCATTATCGATTTTGTATATTGTCTTTTCCTATGTTGTTTTCAGTTTATATATATAACATACACAATAAGCAAACTATACCACCCAAAATGCCACCTATATTACATAATGTAAGGTCAGAAACCTAAGTTATCGAATTAAAACAAACAAAACATAAAAAATATTGTATCAACGTTGTAATAACTTTCTATGTTAGAAATGACTAATACCATATTTTAAGTAGATAAGTAATTATCTAAACACAAACTATACACTCAAATCACAAACATAATTAAATACAAGATAAATCATACAATTCGTTGGTAAAATGCGCAAGAGCGCCGCTCCAGTTAAGGATCATTTCTCACACAAAATCTTTTGTTTCGCGTGCCGGGCCGTACAGAATTCTTCTTTCGCAGTTATTGAAAACCGTGCTTGTCGTTGTACTGAACTTTGTATCAATCAAATCACAAGAGCACAATCGCGCTAGCGCTCCACTCAGTACAACTTAATACTAAATATTTTTATTGTACGTAATTGTTTTTAGTGAAATGCTGTGTTTAATTCAGAATATAATGGGTGAATCTATAAATTTTATCTATCTAAAATACATAAGTACGGATAAGAAAAAAACACAATATACATTTTGTTCAGTAATTTTTTGTGGAAGTGTATTGCACCAGGGTGTCCTGATAGATGCAACATAGATGTTTTTATTCTACGCAAGGTCGATGCGTCACATCGATGTATGCGATCGACAATGCACAATCGAAAATTACAATTCATGAAAAAATGACAATGTATTTGAAATAAAAAACGTTGATATTTTCAATAAAAATAACTATTTATTAGAAACACGTTTCGAAAGGTTACATTTACATCGTTTGCAAACGCCAGTAACGGTGACATCGCAATTTTACCACATTTTGGTGGGTTTTTGAACTTTAATTTGCTGATTATAGCTGGACATCTTTTCAACTTGTACCCTCATATAAGATGGTTCTCTTTATCTCTACTCTCCATCCCCGAGGGTTATCATGTGAAATAATAGAGGGCGGTACCAGTCTGCATTGGTAACAGACTAATAAAGCAATATGCGAACTACGTCACATTAGACAGAATACATTAATATGGATCGATTGAAGCACTGCCGTATTGCGTCCTTATTTCGCATTCAAACTGTATGCCGCATGCCAGTACCTATGGAATTCAAATGTAGAGCAATACAACACGTGAGCGGTACTTCTCTTCCTTTCTATATACATATTTAATTATTCATATTTTTAAATTATACTTAATAAGCATCAGAAAGAACGTAGTTTTCTATTAGTGAAAGAATTTTTAGAATCGGATCAATCAGTAGGTTCAGAGATTACCCCTTACAGATAAACTCACAATCTTTACCTCCTTAAAATAGTAAGCATAGACATTAATAATTATATAATAGATGTGAAATTAGTAATACCTATCTTATACTATGGTATATGCTATATTTTGCAGTTATACATTGTACATAATTATCCATATTATAATATAAAATTATAAATGCGAAAATGAGTTTGTTACTCAATCACGCAAAAACATTAAGCCCGGATAAAGACAAAAAAAGGCCATTTTTAAAAAGCCACCATTCAAATTATTCACTGGATGAATTATTATTATTTTACATAAAAATATAACTATGACATCACGGAAAGTTGTCATAGACCGGAAGATACAGATGACGCAAAGATTTTATGTCTTATAACATTTCAACTTTTCACGAAGATCTGTTAATGACTAAGTCACCTAAACGGCAGAACACGTGCGTCATTCATTCTGTGACGATTAAATTGATTTGAATGTCTATGGCAAAAATCGTTGTGTAACTTATGACGCCGTGATACGACAATGACACGATGCAACTCACAGGTGGATGGAGCCAACGGAACTGATAGCTTATCGTGTTAAATACCAAACTGGTTTGTTTAACATTCAGATAACATTGCGAACGTTTAAAGGTCTCCTGTATACTTTTACATTGTATCTTCATGTAATTCAAACAGGGGTGTTATGGAACTTCGTAACCGTTCGTAAACTATCGGATATTCGAAACCGTATCCCATAAAAATGTTTCAAATAATTGCGGTTCGGAGCGGATTCAAATAACAAAAATGACTTATAATTTAACTAATAATTATCGGAATTTTTTTTCACCAACATATGATCAAACATTTCCAATTTTGTCTCTAAATACAATTCTTTAATAAATCTAATATCCATAACTGAAATTAATCGATACTATCGGATATCTGAAATAATAAATCCGTATCCATAACTGTAACCGACTAAATATTCTTACCATACTCATGTCCAAAATCTCACATCCGTAACATCCATGAATTCAAATATCACATTATAAAGTTTATTAGAGTTGTTCAAAAATTCCCTGTTAAAATCCGTACAAATTTACATAAAAAGTAATGCTAACAAACAGAATTATGGGTATATATATTGCAAATATAAAATGAATAGAGGTATCAAGTAATGCAATAAGTGGCAATGCGGCAGCGTGGAGTGCAACCGTGACGGCAATCCACAGAGGCACTCTCATGAATAACAAACAGGCTATATTGATCTTCATACAGCGAGAATTTTGTGAAATAAAATCGGTTGTCTTGGTGTAAAGAATACATAAATAACAAAAAAAAATGGTTTTTATTTGTAGTAGCATGGCAAAGTGACGTTAGTAACGGCACTGTGCCTGATGGTAAGCACAGTTCAATTCAAAACCAATAACGACCACTAAGATATTGGCAATCCATTGCCGGTCGT
This sequence comes from Saturnia japonica, assembly GCA_033032175.1. Classification (NCBI taxonomy): domain Eukaryota; kingdom Metazoa; phylum Arthropoda; class Insecta; order Lepidoptera; family Saturniidae; genus Saturnia; species Saturnia japonica. Next base: position 12,415,761 of record CM065318.1, read on the forward strand.
CACTGTTATGCCATGCCTTGCGATCTCGAAACACGACAAACTAAAATAAGGTTCACTATGACGCATTTACCACCATGTGGATGGTTGTGATGTCTCAGTCGTTTATAGATCATGACATCGCTTGATTACTGGTTATACACCGGTTTTATCTCGGTACGCGAAACGCCTAAACGTGCCTCTATGGCGGGCGGTTTAGCCAAGTTGCCTTTCTACATCGAAACATCGAGGGGAATTTGCCGCCGGCCAGCGCATGCTGCTGAATTTTTGATAACGACAGCGGCCGCCGGCGCACTTCTGGATGATGCGGCATGCCTTCACATCCCGCTGCATGCCATCGCATCCCACCGCGCTATCCTCTAGCGTGTTCTTGAATAGCGCAATGAGAAATCCCCTTTCATGCTCCGTGATCGGTCTCTGAGTTTTGGAATCAATATCTTGTTTACGAATTTACGATGGTAAACTAAAAAACCCTGTTCCGGCGTCCGTCGGTATGCGCTAGCCATTCCGCTAACAATTAACGGAAAAATGTATGAAACTGATGTGGCGACCTCTACTGTTAGAGCATGCATTTATTCCTTCATAACTTTCCTACCTCGGCCACTATTAGCGCCATCTACAAACAAAACCAAAAACTCACGTGCGACGAGTGACAGTTGAAAAGACAGAAAAGACAAAAACGTGTCGCCTAACAGAGTGCATAAAACTATTGCGTCTCCGTCGCAAATTATAAGAATAAATCAAATAACAGTTAAGCTCGGATTTCACAAACCCCGGGATTCCATAGTGCTTCAACAGTGCGTGATGTGCAGTGCATAGAAGCCACGAAAATCAACATCAGCACGCCCGAGGTGAGTGGCCGGCAACATACCTATCCAAATTCCTACCCCGTATGCTAGGGAGAAAATATCCAAAACAATACATCTACATTGCGACACATAGCGACATCTATCGAGTCACATAAGACGCATCCTACTATCCTACATTGCGCTATAGAAATTAACTCAATCGTTGAGTATATATACAAGAACCCGACTACAACCGTTGGGCAGCTGCCCGCCAGACATAACACCCGTCTGGTCGGAGGATCCTCCCTTTGCATTAGTTCTTCTTCACTGTTGACCCCGAGCATGAACGTCAGCGCAACCGTCTTCGCACAGCTACATCGTGACGTCATCATCACTTCCACAAGCTTTCGAGCAGCGAGTCATACAGCCAGCGAGCATCCACGGCTACTACGGGTATCTTGACCACCAGCATGCAGCGGACGCGCATTCCTGGTCACCAGTGTAGAAGAACTATTGCAAAGGGAGGATCCTCCGACCAGACGGGTGTTATGTCTGGCGGGCAGCTGCCCAACGCTGCCACACTGACATATCTGATCACGTGCCTTTACGTGGAGATGAATGCCAATTCCATACATTTTAACCTTTTTCACTAGCGTTAACGATCGAAGAAAGTCGACTTAGTTAGGCCCTCTGGTGTACAATGGTCGCGATCTCGTCAGACAATTACAATATCTTGTCCCCACCACACAGTAAAAAATACGCATTGTATTGGAGATCGAAACGTAATCACAAAATATTTATTCACATGAGACACGCGTGTACATATTAATAACTTTTTATGAAACTATTATATCAGAGTGTGTAAGTGCATCTACGAAAACATTCCGATCTCTCAGAAATTGCTCCGTAATCAAAATAACTGGCATGGAGAGCGGAAGAGAGTACTTACTTATCCCGCGTGTGGACCGCGATGTTATCTACATTAATTTTTATTGGCGATGATTATTTATAGGTTATGGGCAAGCAGAAGAAGTAAAAGCAGAATTTTATTTTATTTTTAAGAGGTTTTGTTACTTTACTAATATTTACATGTCGTAAAGACCGTAGCACGTAGACTATAATTATAATAAAATGTATAAATAGAGCTGTTAAAGAAAGCTGTGTTGAATATATTAAACTTTTTAACATAATAATAGAAAAACAACACTTTATATTAAAATTAAATGAGTTGTACTACGTTTTTAATTATTTTTGTTTGTTTTTTGAATTTTTGAATAACATTTAACAGTATTAATGTTACGGCTCGTTCAAACGTACATCCATCAGTGACGATTCGTTATGTACATACTATATAATTGAACGTATTCGTGATTTTTACCTATACGATCATATGACGCTATGTCATACTGAACATATGAGTTTAGTCTAACCTAATTTAGTTTATTGAATTTGTTCCTCGTTTAGTTATATTTAAGCTTTTGTTACAGCACAAGATATTCTATTCATTAAAAAAAACGATCCTTCGTTTTCGGAGATTTCTATTCAAATTGAGTAAATATTAGGGGGTCCAAAAATATATAATACTAGCTATGCCCCACGGATTCACCCGCGTTAAATTAAGATTGCATATGCCTGTTTCTTAAATATGACACTACTTGCCCACAGATTGTCAGATTGACTCGTAGGGTCGTAGTGTGTTGTTAGATAACCTAAAACTTTCTCCGATAAATATATGCTATAAAAGATAAAAAGACTTTCAGATCTGACTGGTAATTACAGAGATTAGCGCGTTCAAATATTAAAAAAAACTTTTGAGCATTAATAGATTAGTGTAAAATATACAAGTAATATATTTTACCTCTCGATCCTTATTGCCATAGGTGATACCTAGGTTGGGCATAGCGCGCAAGATGGCGACGAGCGACTGGATCGTGTTGCTGTACACCACCGGCCGGTATTGTTTAAAGTCTTCATTTGTGAAGCCACTTTCGTGGATAATTCTGTTGACAAAAATGTACAAAATGAAATTTTATATACTCATCCATATAGTTTCTACTGCTTGCACCGCAGTATAGATGTGACGATATTGCTCATTGCAGACAATTCCAATACACTTTTTACACAACCATCGTAAATATTGTACTGTCAGCTTTAAACTACATATTAATGCAATTCGCAAACCATTAATGGTTTAACCCACATATCTTAAGAAGCAAACCGGTTGCATCCGTAGTAACTACATAAAGACATACAACATTTGTACCAACCGATTCCAGAGTTATTTACTTTATAATTTATTATTGTCTTAAAAATAAAGTGTTATGTGCTTAAAATTATTTCAACCAGAATGAATTAATTTTTCAAATTGAAATTCGTGTCAACAAGAGTGCCACATCATGTGAACATAAATAAGTAATTTATCTTTAAATAAATATGAGGACACAATTTCACATACGGCCATTTAATTCCATACTAAGCAAAGCTTGTATTATAGTAACTAAACAGTAACTATCACTACGCCACGAGGTCTGTCAATATTATATTAATACTATATCAATAAATCTGTAGTTCTATTTGTTTATACAAATATTATATTTTTCCAAATTGCTCGACAAACATCTAAGTTAAAGGAAACTGATGGCGAATACGATTTTTAGAAATCGTTGTAAAATAGTCCATTTTCTATCGATTTTTATGAACATTTTTACATAGGAAAAATATGTCATTTTTCAATTGATAGACTACAAAAAATGTCAATAATATTTTTCAGAAATAATAAAATATAGTAAAATTTAAAGAAAAAAACGAGACAAAGACATTACTGCTTAATGCTTACATAATGCGGAGCTGCGAGCACAGCTCACAATGTAATATAACAACATCGGCAAAATTTAATAAGCTTCATATTATGGGAGAGGTTAAAAACATTGCAATTTCTGTTTAAGAATAAATAATCCAGTTACATGTTTTAGTCGTTGTAAAGTCAAAACGATAATTATGTTATCCATATGCTAACAACATTATAACTTAACGATCAATTACTGAACATAATTAGATACCTTAATGCATTGGGAGTATGTGGCAAGACAAGTTTACTTAAATCGCATGAATAGTTTAATACGTTGAGTAAACATAACGATTACTCATTGACTGATGTCATGTGATTCATAGTTCAAATGCATTAGTTACAGATCACTGACTAGTAAATAACTACCTTGTAGGACACTTTTTATACATTTTACTTGACTTAAATAGTTTTTTTATCGATTCGAGACGTGTTACGTATTTTGATTACGTATTTCGCAAGGGCAAGAAGATAGCAATAATCGCTAAAAAAAAATTATAATAGCTCGGCAAATTGACTGTGCAGCATCTGACGGTAAGTATAGCGCAGTCCACAAACAAAGGCGCGAATATCGACAAAAAATTTCATCAGCAGACATCAATGTCATGCCGGCCAGCCTGCTAAAATGCTTTTTCGCGTCTAGTTTTAAGGACCCGATATCATAGGAAAGAGACAACACGTTGGCTGGAAGGTAAGAATTTCCGAACTCTTTGTTCGTGCTAACATGGGCACTACCGTGTAGCTGTGTGGAAGGGAGAAACCGAAAACACTAACATACTGTATGAGAACCGTTTGCTTCAAAATCGCAAATTCATATTTCTAATCATAAATTTATAATCATTCGCAGCTTTGCTATTGCGAAATACGTAATAAGGGGGCTGGTCAGGGTTCTTTTTATGCCTGATAGTAAGGACAGTAGTCTAAAAATAGTGGCGGCCACCAATAGATCTTCAACCCATAACTATAAGAAGCCGCTGTCATCCTATGTCATCAAAACCTACAAAATATAATACCACAGAAGCTCAAAGATTTTTTTATTGGCGACGCGATATATCCGTTAATTCTTCATCAAAATTAATTATTCAAATATAATTTTATAGTTTATGTTCCTCGTTATTGACGAAACATAAGACTAATGTATTCGTTTAAAAAAATATTAAAACCTTTTTCATTGAAATAGCCATCTGTTGATGCTAATATTCAAGGCGCCATCTATTGACAATCTGTTTAAATAACATGACAGCTGTTAGTTAGATTGTTTACGTTCAATAATGTGCGAACTAATTGCCCACGAAACAGGATTCAATACCCAGCAGAACGTTGAGAGTTCATATTCATAAATAACGGGTATTCTGAGTGTTAAAAAGACCATCCTGCTCTTGTCGTTTATTGCAATGTTTATCTTCATAGTCGTATATAAAAATGGATATTGGTTTATATGAGATTAATAAACTCTCACATAGTTTTGACCGATAACCAGGAAAGTGTATTTTCAAAGAAAAGTTTTTTATGCTAGCCCTGAAAGCAATAGGTGGTATTGTAACCTCTGGAAAGGGCGCAACATCGGCGGGGCTCGCTAGTCAAATATAAAATGACTTACGCTGCTAAATGTAAATCAAAAATGTTTGTATTTGATTTTGGAATATTACTTTATTTAAATATGACCTGACTTTAGATAAGCATAATGCTACAATATTTCCCGACCCCATCAGACATTAAAATTATATGTACATAAATAAACGAAGGATCGGACCCAATTGTCAATAATAAATAATTGACAAAAATACGCGTTATTCGGAAGGTACGTTCGGAAATTAGTACGAAAAGAGAATTTTTAAAAGTCAGTTATGTTACAAATTGTATGGCGTTACACTGACATTCTATACAGAAGTTGCATGTACGACGAATATAAATCTAAATTCAAACCTAAACATGTTGTATACGTTACATGGTAAAAGACTGCAAGTAAACTGGAAGTCAGTGGGGCCTTTAGCAGCAAGATATACAATGGCTTATTCCAAAACGCGACAAACCAAAACGTAGTCTAAAGGGTTTTATCACTATGTGTATGATGGTCCCGTCCCAGTAGGATATAAAAACTACCCTACAACCCGGTCGATTACTGGATGTATATAAACCGACTGATCTAGGAGCGCGACTCACATCGGTCCACTACGGTGGGTGTTACAACTTTTGTATAGTGGTCGCGATTCAGTCTTCATTGAACACAATCGTCGTGTTACACCACCCAGCCAAATTAACAGTTAGGAAGGTAAGTAATATTTAGAACTTAAAGGCAATCCTATCTGAAAAATATGCCAGGAAAGAACAGAAACAGACAAGCTTGTGGTTATTCCTATTCATAATAAATTTATATCAAAACAGTGGGTACATCTGAAGCAGTTGATATTCATTTTGGGATGCGATTCTTTACAATTGTTTACATTGTATTATGGTGATCGAATACCCAGGGTTCAATTGATATGCAAAACGGACTTGGACAATAGTGGTGACGTTACATTCTTGCCACAACGTTCCTTCGTGTAGAAATGGATAACAATGCCCTACGCCGCGCAATTGCGCCAACTCAGTTTGCTGGGTCGGGTGTGTTATCACACTTATTTTAAATGTGTTGGTGCATAGCGCACTTCAGCGCAGCTAACCGGCTAAGGCACAGCGCAGAGCAGCGCCGTTGCACTGATCACCCGACTCATTCATTTCTCTAACTAGCGTACCTCTACCAATTTACACCGCCCGCGTCATGGCGCAAATTTGAGTTATCTCAATGCGTCAGCGCAGTAAGCTACGCTTGAGTTATTGAGTTGGCACCAGGAATTTTGCTGAGTTATCCATGTCTACCTTCGTGTTAGCCGTCGCTACATTAAACAAATACATTTTTCAAAATACGAACAATGGCGAGGCTATAAGAAATAAAGTATAATAAAATTTGTGTTATTAATGATTAAAAAAAATGTGGAAAAGGAACTTTGTGGCAATAAAATATCCGGTAGACATAGATATTTGCTTATTTCAGATATATTATAACGCTAACTGTGCCCGCGGCTGCGCTCGCTTGGACTACAGAATGCCGTCGCGTCGATCGGGCACACGCGCGAATTTTCTACCATCGCTCCCGGATATTTTAAAGATAAAAATGCTTTTTGTGGGTGATCCTTAGAAGATACACATAGCGCCCGAATAGATATACTATGATCAGTTTTATATTATTTGCGCGGAATCATAATTATTTTTCTAAAATAAAAGTAACCCAAGTTACTCCTTATAACATCAGCTATCTGTCTCGTCAAAATCGGTTCAACCGTTTCGGAAATTACCCGGAACAAAAAGACAGACAGATAGACAAAAAAAAAAAAAAAAGTGTTTTGTTATATGCCTCGTAGTAAGAAGTTTGGATCTTTCGTAAAATGCTCAGTTTCTTTGTGTCTCAGTTACGCGATTGGGGTAAAACAGTCGGCAAGTCGATCCGTGGTACCAATTTGAATATGACAGCAACTATTTTGAAATCATTACCGGTTGTTAGGTGATTTAAAGTTACATACTTAGGGGCGGGAAGCGATATGACGTCATCAATTGTGTGTACAATATTGAAACAAGCTGTTACAGGCTCCAATACCGTTAACAAATTACTATCTATGATATAGTAATAGTAGATGGAATTGGGATTTTGGCTGGATCTTGATCATGTGTTTTGTCATGTGGCGGTTTTTATTATAATTCATAAACTTATGTTATTTGGCCTTATTATATTATGTATTTTACGTGGCATAGTTTGAATACTGTGCACAAGTTAAATGTATTATAAACAATAACTAGAAACATGCATTTTAAGTTAGCACAAAAACTCCCTAGGCATATGTTACAAGAGAGCCGCCATCTTGTTATAGCTATGTTTGAACGTTACAAGAATAATTAAAAGAAAAAAATATATATTCACGAGACGTAGGCAGAATTATGGATGAAAACACAGTTGCCATTAAATGAAAAATAAAAAAACAAGTACACAAAACGAAGCAACGCAAGTTTTATTAAAAAAACTAACAAACTTGATTGAGTATGGGAATGTGTTAATTCATACTTCAAGTAATTTTTTTTATAGCAAATCTAAAACTGGCTGAATACGACTGAAAAAGTTAAACATTTCACAGCAACTTTACGAGGAGACAGACTAATCGATATGTTTATTTACAAACAAAATGATGTATATAGGCGATTATAGAAATCAGTTACAATCAATTTGAAATATTACATAATGACACATATTATCGTAAGCGATATTGCTAGCCGGTACCTATATCATTGCTAATCCCTTATCGCCGAAATGTAAAATGCTTGTTGACAAGTCGTAGATAACAACCAGATAGCGGGCAAACATACAGCAAAGATTATAAATAATATTGATTAACTAAATCGATAACTCGTTAATCTGTTGTCTCCACTGTTATTATAAAAACCAACGCCCGTTTGTCGACCTCTAATCAATCAAAACTTCAGATGAATGGGTTGGCAAGAGCAAACCAACAGTAGAAATTGCTAACTATCGACTGGAAAATTGCAATTTTAGATTAGGTTTGGTACATAATACCAATTTGCCAATTTGAAGCTATCATTAGGCGATTTCTGCTAGCCCTCTGCTTTTGCTTACAAGATAATTAGGGGGCGAGTAATGTATAATGCGGAGGGAACAAAAGGCGGTTATCAATATAATTAAACATTTCAGTAAAGATATTTTATCTAATACATAAAATTGTTAAAACCAAGACAATAAATTAAATAGTGTATGTGTGTTTAATTAGTAAATCATTAATCCAATACGGTTGATATAATATTTTATCGATGTAAATAAATTGTAAAAATAGATAAAATAATAATTAGTGTAATGAGTAATATAGACTTACTTCATTTGTTTGACTATGGTACTTTTGCCCGACTCGCCAGCACCTGAAAATAAAAACAAAGATTAGTCTTATTAACAATATTGCACAATATCAAAATATTAAGATTTTTTGTTACAATATAGTCCTTATAATATAATAAATGTGAAAGTGTGTATGTTTAGATGTTTGGATGTTTGTTACTCAATCACGCATAAACGGCGATTTTTGTTTGTTTGTCGTGTTCCGAGATCAGTCTGCGTATATCCAATAATACGCAGACGAAGTCCCGCGGCTTCAGCTAGTATTCAATTATTTTCCATTGATATCAATTTTATTAACATTTAGCTTGGCCGGCAGACGTTGTTCTACTTTTTTCTATTTTATTAATGGGCTTGACCATAGTGCCACTTATCGGATCCTAACATAACTATAAACAATCGTTTTTTTTATAGTATCGCGGTACTGCTTACGCACAGTACAATCCTAACACAACGGCGTGGTTGAGAAATCGATATCCATCGATAGTCGCCGCTGTCATGGCGGCCAGCATTAAATAACTGGATATGTACAGGCTGATCCCAAAACGCGACACGCATAAGCGAGTCACTATGATGGACTTTTCACCACATGCATGGTGGTCACAACCAAGTCGGGCAAAACAGCCACACCATTCCGTCACGATAAAACAAATATATTATGTAAATACGAGCTCAATGGGTCAAGTCGTTCAGAAATTACACTACTAATAACAGATTTTGATATACATATAGAAAAAAATTACACACACAACATCTAACAAATCCCATGACAAGTATTATAATATGTCCATTTTATGAGGCGATAGTAGAAGTTACATTGAACTTTATAGAATTATCAGCATGTACTAAATACGCCAGGCCTAGTTTTGATAGTTCCAAATACGATGAAATGTTTAGTCAACTGACGATACACTATCAAATACATGAAGAAACAAAAAGTTACCTAGTAAAAAATATTTTTTGTGATCAAAATTCATTTTAGAACCAGGATTCCTCAATGTCCAAATTAATATAATACAAAAACAGATTTACAATACAAAAAGTTATCGATAAGTACTTATAATCGAATAAAAAATCCCCTTCAGGACAGGAATAGTACTAACAATGAGATAATTTTTGAGAAAAAGCAAAATCAACTTCAATGATTTTGAGTAGTTCGCTGGTTTATCTTCGAAGTCAAAGGTATAATGCCAATGAAATTAAAATGGGACCACCACCCTTGAGGCAAACCCGTTTACAACGAAAAAATAATCATCTAAGTCGGTTCATAAACAAAGAAGTTATGCCCGAACATCCATAAAAAATATACAATCGAATTGAGAATCTCCTCCTTATTTTGATTTCGGTTAAAAATATAAATAAGCAAAATAATTTAATATTAATTAGTAATTAGTGTATGTTTTTTTTTGAACACCATAAAAATATTTTAACCACAAATTTACATTTTCCAATATTTAAGCACCAGGGCGGCAACTTAGATTAAGCGATTTTTTATAATTTATTGAGTAAATTATTATGGTAACTATTTAAATTTATTGAGGAGAAAACTGATAGCAGAACTACTGTGCGTATAAAATGTACGCTGGCTAAGCTCGTATTCGGCCAACCGCCGCAATAAAACACGCAATGATATAAAAAACATTTAATTACCCGAACTAAATGTAAACTGTTTCAGTCCACATTATGCACGTCTCGTTCATCGAATGAAAATAGCATAGGAAAAATAAATTAGATCGTTCCCCGCTTGAAACTTCACTATCACGCATTGCCTAATAACCAGAAACCTTTGGATTTAATAAGGGGTATGTGATTTGACACAACAAAAAATATAAAGTCTGGATGTGCAATACATAAAATACAATGATACCTTATTGATATTGGTAAGTATATATATCATCTGTACGGACTTATAAAATGTATCCACGTTAATAACATTACAGATAATTAAGTACGTGGGCGTAGCAAAATGAGCTATGTCAAATACAGGTTCCAAGTATCACGACCTCAGTTGCGTTTAATTAGATCGTCAGGCGAGAACGACCGATCTTTGACCTAAAGATACACATATCATCTACACACGGCCTGCATTTCTGATTAGAAGATTCCCCGTTGAAAATTTTTTAACACCTTAACGAAAAATGTTTATGAAGACGACACATTATATAACTCTATAATCTCAGATCAAACCTATAGAAATACTATACCGTACTTTTTTTTTTTTTTAAATAAATACACGTAAAATACATAATTTACAAACGAAGCGGAATTTTTGTTTAAAAAAAATGTTGATATAAGACTGTTTGAAAGAAGTTCAGCATTGATAATTGTATTGGGAAAATGTGTATTAGCGTAAATATTAGGTCCTTAAATATGAAATTAGCGTTTTGTCCTTGAAAATGGAACTCTTTGGCTTTAAAATGCAGTTTGTTTCATCTATTTGTCACTTGTTTTTACATTTTGACGCCATTGCGTGTCTACGTTGCCAAGGATTTAACTCGGGAAAATTTTCGTAATATGATTTACTACGATTTCAAGTGTAATTTGAGGCCTCAGCAGAGTATCGCTTCAAACTGCTTTTGGCATTGAAGTACCATGCATGTCGACTGTTTATAGCTGGTTTGCAGAATTCCGTCGCGGTCGTGTTAATATCAGTAACGAAAACGTTAGGCATAGGCATGAGTCTGATACAATCAATCCTACAAAAACATTTGAGTGTGAAAAATCTGTTCCTGATGGATCCCTCACAATTTAACTAAAGGTCCAAAAACGGACCGCGTCACTTGGTGCAATGCCATGCATAACACATTCAACGAAGGGATGTCAAATTTGGTGTGGGACATAATGACAGGTGACGAAACATGGATTTATAGTTACGATCCCAAAACAAAGTAGCAATCGATTGTTTGGGTCTTTCCAGGTGAACCGAATCCAACCAAAGTAAATGATTGCTATTTTTTTTTTAACTGGACACGTGGCTACTGTTGCTTTGGAGGATCGTTGTACTGTGAATAGCGATTGGTACACGACCATTTGTTTCCCGGAAGTTATTGGCGAACTCCGTAAAAATAACCAAAACCGCCGTATCATCTTGCACCATGACAATGGCATGCCAGCTTTCACACGTCCAGACAGATAAACGAATTTTTGAAAGAGAATAAACATAGGTTTTATGTGTCAGCCCGCATACAGTCCCGACTTGGCATCAAGCGACTTCTTCCTGTTTTTAAAACTCAAAAATTATTTAAGCGTACAACGATTTAGGCTGTTGAAGAGTATAAAATGCATGTTTCCGGAGTCAACACGGAGGAGTGGCATAAATATTTTCAAAATAGGTTTATCTATTCGTATGAAAAAGTGCATTGAAGCTAAGGGAGAATATTTTGAGAAACAATAAATTTATTTTTAACCAGTCCCAGTATTTTTATCTTATTCATTCCAGAAATGTTTAGTGCACCCCATGTAGGGGCAATAATTTAGTTGGGATATGCATAAATAATATTTTTTTAAATGTTTAGTAGCTCGTTGTTAGTATTTAACTACAGCTCAATTTAAAAAAAAATGCCTAAAATCCTTGTCAAAACTCTCTTTTTTCCAGTACCCAGAGAACACTTTTACAAATACTATTATAACAACCTAATATTAGTACTTAATTCTAATTTAATAAGTAAGTATTGTTGATTTGAGCATTGAATGATGATCAGCAATTTTATAAAATAATCTTCATTGTTTTTTGACTTAAACCGCAGATATATTTTACATTTACATATTTTACGTAACTACTTCCATAGAATAGCCTCACCATAAAAACCAATACAATAGAATCAGCGCACCTTGACATAAAACCTGACAAAACACCTAAGCATAGTATTAACATTTCGTAGTTATGGTTTGACGAGTCGACGTCGCTTCGAAACCCTTTTTGCGATATCATAACGATAAGATCGCTCATCGTGTGCTTGAGCATCGGCGAACTGATAAAATACCTGTCTATTATATCCGATAGGAAGGCCTTTCAATATTTCCCAAGCCATGAACATTTAAGTAAACATCATATTTTCATATCAACCACGAATTACTTCTGTGTAAATTTGGTATGGAACATTTTATGCGTGACGACTGACTACTATTGTTATGTCAAAATAACAGCCTTTGACTAAATGTATATGAAAGTATGTTATAAGTTTTTTTTTTACTTTGTATGTTTATTCCGGGTAATCTCCGAAATAATAGGACAGATTTTCACGGGACTTTCACTAGCAGATAGATGATGTTATAAGGAGTAACGTAGGCCACATTTATTTTACAAAAAAAAATACGAGTTCCGCGCAAATCAAAATCAATTCGGACAAACGACGATTACGTTGAGTAAAACATATTATGAGATATTAAGTAATATATTATGTAGTACATAATTGTAGATCTTAAAATAATCTATAAAATAAGTCAGCGAGAGCATATTTCGCTTGTGCTTATTATTAATAATGGGATCAAAAATAATTACTCAGAATATGAATTTGTATCAGTGCTATTTTAACCCAACCCCTCGCCTCCCCGCAACTATTATGTTATAAGTTTATCTCCCAAAAGGCTGAAAAAAATTTATTTAGTTTTTTTGCTTGTAAGGTGGCTTGATTGCAAGTGTTCTTAACTATGATTCAAGGAAATCTGTTTAGCGGTTTGAAGATTATCAGCTCTTTTCTAGTTGATGAATGGATGTAAGCATTTGTCACAGGTCTGATCGTTTGGTATTCTGTTACTTCAATAATATTAGAAGAACATGGTAACTTAGCCTACGTCATCTGGAATCTGCCCCCAACTCTACACTAACTTACAGTACAGTAGCCCTTCATTGGAATAGTCTCAATGGATAGGTTTTTTATATTAGGGGTTTTCAAATTTACTTTGTTCTACGGTATGAAAAATAAATAGGCACATAAAAATATGAATATGGGTGGTTGCTCTGAAAGGAGGCCCTGGAGTTTGCTGATGCTATTTCTCTAGGCAATGGTTTAAAAAAAATCGCGGGATCAATGCATAGTATATACACTTATAGCAATCACAAATACATAAATGCGGCTAAACTATAGCAGACTTCCTGATTAACAAATTATAGCAGTTTTTACCTTACCACATGTGAAATAGCAGTGATAAATAAAGTAATTTCACCGCTATGCAATTATATTAAAAAAGCAATCATTTTCATGCTCGGTGTACATTATTTGAAAATTCCTTTTCAAATATTTGATTTATTGTTCTTAGTAAAAAATCCAAAGAACAATATTTTATAGTGACACCTTAATTTTATGTCAACACAACTAATTACCGAAGAATGTTAAAAATCAAAGCAAGCTCTAAAAGACGCTTCTTAACGTAACAAATTGCGACAGGAATTATTTATTTTGATTTCAATCACGATAGGAACTGGGTGGGTGCCAAGTTGATGGTGCATGAAATTGACATAATTACTTACTTTGAGCCGTTCGATAATCTGGAAATAAGTTGATATTCTAACGATGGGCTACGAAATACACAGTGTATTGTAAAAACTAACATGGCGGTAGCATAGTCTGTCATAATTCACTGTCATGAAATTATTTTATTTTTAACTAGCTGTGCCCTGCGGTTTCACCCGCATATAATATAGAAGAAATCACTAATTGATGATTTATAATACTTCAATAGAGACAATATTTTTATCGGGCGACCAGATGGTCACATCGCGGCATCGCGAATCACACGGCTCGTTCTTGCCGCTAACTAACTATAGATATGGACCCGAGCCGAGTGTTGAATTATTTTAATTTTGTATTATCTCTCAAACTATGCGTCCAAATAAAATGCTGTAAAAGACGAAGTTTATCTTCATTATAAATTGTCTTTATGACGAAGTAACTTTTGTTAGTAAGGATTAATATGCCATGCTTAAAAATAATTCTCATAAATTAATTTTTAATCTTTAACCAAAAAAAATTGCAAAATACCTTATTGTGACTCATGTATACTTTTTTTATATATACTAATGGCCAATATTTTTGTAGAACATTGTATTAACGTATCATTAACCATTAAGCCAGCGCATGCGGCTTAAGCAGTTCACGAGGGCTTCGACTTCGGACTTACGTAACAAAAATTAATATTTAAGGCTGGCTAGAAACTGTAACCTAATGATAAGATATAGATAATATAGATATACTATTCCTCGTGGCTATCATATAAAAAAATATTTTTTCGAATCCGACTGGTAGTTCCAGAGATTAGCGTGTCAAAAAACTTTTCTGCTTTATTATATTATTACCTAGTATTCGTATAGATTTTACATGTTTTTTTTAAATATGGATGATTCGTATAATTTATAACCAAAATGTTCTAGTCCGTTACCATTTCAAAATTCCAACCCACGTCCCTATGTAAAAGTATCCCTACGTAACCTCTTTAAGCTTAGAAACTTTCAAATGAGGCAATAATATAGTACGGTGACCTTCGAGACATTCCAATTAAAATAGTATTTGCTTATGTTTTTAAGTGAGTTCAAATTTTTTTTAATAAAATCGGAATGAGTTTTCAATCATGTATCAAAATAAAACGTAATTGAAATGAAAAGCACTAAGGAGTATTGATATCAACTTCGAAGCAAATCACCGCCAAAATAACTTTCCACCTATTTTTAACCCCGTTAGGGGATGAATTTCAATAAAATACGAAACACGACTTCCATCAATTCTGTTAAAAAAGGTTTATGCAAAATTTTAAGTAGATTGGACTAAGGAATCATGTTGTTCCATGCAAACTTTGCCCCACTTAGGGGTAGAATTTCGGGAAATCCTTTCTTACCGGATGCCTAAGTCATACAAAGAACACACTCTCCAAGTTTCAGGTCTCTACGATCAGCGGTTTAGGCTGTACGTTGATCCGTTAGTCAGTCATTCAGGACAAAGCATTTTATATGCATAGATTTAAATGCGTGTGTTACTTTAAAATGTATTTTAACTATTTTATCATTTTAGTGAAAATGGTAGATATTAAGAAATTAAACTTTTTACAGTATATTTTCTATGATTTCGGTAACTATAAATTCGCGGTCAATAACATTTACAACTATTAGTCGAATTAATAAATAAATAAACAACTGTGCAGTCACACGCGGTAGAAGTTGAATCTTCAGAAAACAGAAATATCTTCCTTAAAATCTCTCTTTAAAGATCATGTCCTCAAAATCAAGACTCATTAAACGTGTATAACTTCTATCTAATTTTCTCTTAAGCTAAATCCTATAGATGTATGTGTTTCTCTTTTTAGTGTTGCTTTTTCGTTTCATCGCGTTCAAATCACAACGGTACTAAAGAAGTTTTCACTGCAATAATTTGAATCATTGTTTTAAGCTATTTCGGGGATCTAATAGTGTTATAGCTTATGCATCTATTATTAAGCTAATGTCTTTAAATTTAGTCTTGTTAAAAATTAAACTTAAAAGTATAACATAGTATGTCCATAGCTCCACAAAGTAAAATTAATGATAGGATCTTGATGTGAAGTCTTATTAGAAGTAAAACACCGTTCACGGTCAGATCGGCACGACGAGACGGCATGACGTGACACGTCAATTAAATTTGTACCAAATGAGGTTGACATACTTGTCACATACGTATTTGGTTCGATCACGATTATACGGTTCCTATATTTTAAATATATATTCTTCATGCATGCACTGTAACTGATGGTAAGTATAGTACAAACCATAAACAACGACGACCCCAAAGACCAGGTCATGCCTGCTTAAAAACCACTCGGCAGCTGCATACACGGGCTTATGATCCATCATGTGCTTAATAGTCGCAACCCAATCGGGTACAGATACCCCTTTCACCCCGCTTAATAATTACAGAATATAAACCAGCTGATCCCGAAACGCGACACGCATAAGCGTGCCACAATGGCCGGTGTTATACCTGATGTATGGTGGTCGCGATCCAGTCGGACACAATTCTCGTGTCCTAGCACTACAACCCAGTAAAACACACTGTACTTTTATTTTACTTTTTAACAGTACTTTTGATACTGAATTTTGACCAGAACACGAAATAATTACGGCTTGATGAAATAACATTGTATTTCTCACTTGTATATTGTTGAAGTTTTTCTGCCGTTTTAAGACTCAAAAATATAATACATCGATCCTGAAAAGATTTCATACGTAATGTTGACCATGCATCTAATAAAACATACTATTGTGGTAACAAAAAAACTTTGCGACAGAAATATATGACGTTCTTTTGACAATCTACCTATCTATCATTTGGTTTTACGGCTGCATTAGCAATTATTGCGTTAATTATAATTTAAAACATAATAAGAATCCTATAGCCAGCAGCCAATTTTTAGAGAATCGAACCTGTATTTTCAGATTAATTCTTTACGTACTTCTCATATGTATGTTGACGACGAACAGTAAGAGGTTCATTTCAGTGAAAAAAAAAATTTGAATCCATGAAATGTAAATAGGGGTACATCAGGGGAATTATCCGAAACCGAAAACAAAAAAGTTTGGGGACCTCTGATTTAAATCCACCTATGGTATTAACTCTGAAAATAATCTCTGAAAATATCAACATGACTTTCTATAAGGGATTATTGGGGTTAGGTTAGCCAATACAGAAAAAAACTGCAATTCATTTATAATCAATCATAAACTATTAAGTGAGCAATTCTGATATATATATAACTGGGTTCTATGAGAGGGCTCCAATTACTTGGATGAAAATTTGTATTTAAGTGTTTTACATTCCAAGTATACCTACCTACATTTGTGTTTTCATTTATTTTTTTGACAACAAGCAAAGCTCGATCACCCAGATATTGAATAATTATAAAAGTATAGCTTATAATTGTATTGTTATAAATACCAGATTATGACTCAATGAAATTATTGTATTATAAAATGTTTTCGTAAATATGGCTGAGAACAACCAATTATTAATTATATGAATCATACTGATGTAGGTATAAATTATTAATCATTAGTATAAAATAATTTTAAACACAACCATTGACAAACATAAATATTACCATTATATCAAAATATTATATTAGGAGGTCCTTACATATGAAATTAGCGTTTTGTCGTACTTACCACTTTGATCTGAAAGATCTCCTCTTTGGTTAAGAATTCCAAATTCAAATTTATAAATTCATTTAGCTGGTACATTTGAGTTTTGAAAACAGTCATTCATTTGTTTTTTCCTCATTATTTTTTTCTTTGGCGTCGCATATTACCGCACAATGGAAAACATGAAATATCGGTATATTTACGAGTACGGGTTCTACCGTGGCACCAGTGCTGCAGAAAAAGCTCGAAAGATTAATTATGTGCACGGCGCTGGTGTCGCAAAAGAAAGCACGGTAAGTTTTTGGTTTCAACGTTTTCGTTCTAGAAACTTCGACCTTCACAACCAACCCCGTGGACAGCTGGATACCAAAGTGGAAAATGAAGAATTAAAAGCTATTGTGGAAGCGGATCCATCACAAAGCACTTCAGAGATAGTTGCAGGCTTCGGGGTAAGTGATAAAACTGTATTAATCCACGTGAAGCAAACACGCGTCAACTGCTGTGTTACTTTGCTCAACCGACACAATAATGAAGGGATTTTAATTCGAATCATAAATTGTGATGAAAAGTGGCTACTGTACGATAATCAGAAGCATTCGTCGCAATGGCTGAAACCTGGAGAGCCAGCCAATCCTGCCCTAAACGAAATTGACTCAGTAAAAGTTACTTGTGAGTGTTTGGTTGACTAGGACCGGTGTCGTTCACTACAGCTTTCTAAAATCTGTCCAAATGATTATGGCAGATATCTATTGTCAGCAACTGCAAACCATGAAGGAAGAACTAGCTGCTAAACAACCAAGATTGGTCAATCGCTCTAGGCCACTCCTGCTTCACGACAACCCAAGACCACACACTGCACAACAAACAACCATTAAGTTAGATGAGCTACAATTGGAATTTCTGCGACATCCACCGTACTTCCCGGACCTTGCACCAACAGATTACCATTTTTTCCGGAATTTGGACAACTTCTTACAAGGAAAAAAATTCAACTTCAATGTGGCAGTCCAAACCGCCTTCAAAGAGTTTATTGATTCTAGCCCCCATGTTTTTTTTTTAGTAAAAGGATCAATGAACTACATATGAGATGGCAAAAGTGCATAGGTAACAACGGTACAACATACTTTGATTAATTAAATATATTTTACAAAAAAAAAACTTTATATTCCTCCCGTACAAAACGCCAATTTCATATGTAAGGACCTAAACTTTTAGGGTATAAATGGACCAAATGATAATCTATGAACCAACAGTTTGAAACATCAACAACATTTTGTGTGATCAAGTATTGAATGAAGCCAAGTTCAATGCTCTTTACACTAGTTATTTTAATTCAATCCTAACATTACAATGGACAATTTGCTAAAAGAGGGTTCTCAGTTTTAAATGATCAGTAGCATCTTCTGTTGTAAAGTTCTAACAAGTCATTATTAAAACCAGACTAAGGATTTTTGATGTCTAATAAAAGTATTTAAAAAAAGCATTTGATAAAGTAGAAAACAATACAATTGAAAGCATTTTATTGTAAAGAAATTAAATTGTATTGTTAACACTTTCTGTTTGTGAATGACATAGCCACTTTAAAATATTGGCAGACATTCAAGATGGTGTCAACAGGTAGAACATAGTGATAAATGGCAAATGCTTTAACTGTCTAAATTATCTAAAAGTCTTTTATGAAAATATTATGAATGTTTTTATTAATTATTTTTAATAAGTAAATAAAAGTAATCTTCTAGTTTCAATGAATGCTTACTATAATTGATTAAATGATATCTTGATGGTAAAAACTATTTTTATGCAAATTGTTGCTGGCAGTACAATCAATTATTTACAGTGGTGTTGTAAAAACAAACAATATATCTAAAACATATTTTTGCAGTACATATTTAGTATGCATATACATATGCAGTACTTGTATGGCAATGAAACTTGGCTATATCTGAAAAATTATATGAAGATAAATTACAGTAAAAGTGTGCTATCTTTATTTTTCACATAAACATACTAGTATATATATAATTTTCATTTCTTTATTTTCTCGATGATAGCTCCTGTGAAAACTTGAACGAGCGTCTTTTTTACATTATGTATGCATTATTTTATAAAAATACAGTGTAAACTCTTTATAACGAAATTCAAGGGACTGAGCATTTTTTGTCGTTATAGAGAGTTATCGTTATATGCAGTGGAGTTTCAATATGTGGGTTTTAACGCAAACCAACCAAGCTGGGCTCACTTCAACATTATAGGGAGTTTATCGTTATAAAGGATAACATTATAAAGAGTTTACACTGTATGATGTTTACACACATACAAGGTTATACCAGAGTTGGAGAAACTGATAGGGATGGAGCTATATCGATAAACGTAACACAATAACAGACCCGATATTTTTTTACAAAATGTAAGAAACTAAACTACTGCGGGATACTTTTGTACAAATTTATTAAGTAAAATTATATTTCATTACAAAATGTTACACATATTAATTCTTGAATGATAATGCCAATTTCTTCAAAATTTTCGAAGCTGTTGTAAAATAAGTAGGTATAGGTAGGTACTCGACAATTAAAAGAAATAATTATAAGGACAGGTAATCTTTATTTATTTATTTTAATCAAAATCTGATGAATCGTCACTACCTATTTCATATTGATATTCATTCAGATCTATATCATTACTTATTTGGTCACAACACTACAAGTATCAAATTAGAACTGTCATTGAGAAAATAAAGAAATGGAAATAGTATAGTATTACAAATGAAAAGAACCACTTTGTTGATTTGAAATAATTTCCACAGTATATTATTTACATATGCTTCTTTGGAAACCTACATCCCAATTATGAACAATAAAACCCTAAATGTGTTTCCACATAGAATACAGAGCTGAGCAAGAATTACTTTGATAAAATAAAAGTAAGAAGTGCACTTTTTTTTTAATCTGTATATGTTTAGATTTGGCCGCAATATCATTTGATGTTAAATGACAATGTAGCCCAAGATGATGGCACACTAAGTCTAGTGTGAAAACTAGGTCTCATGTGCAGCACTCAGAACACACCTAAACTACACTACATTGAGGGTGTTAGGTAACCAAATAAGGTTTTATTTAATACTATTGTGAATGCATAAAGGAAATAGTGAGTCTGCAGGAACCAATAGACAATTATAATTATTTTGCCTACCCCAGTAGGTAATCATGTAATTACAATAAATAGATAGATGATAGATATTATTATTTTTTATAGTTCCACAAAAGTACAACCAGCAAACATTGAATACACTCCATTGAACATACACCACTGAAATGACTTTAGATTTATAATTTAAAATAAGTATATGACATACATTATTTAAACTCATATTTGAAAATGTAGAGAAGTGATTGATTTAAGTGAATAAAACTCTAGATATAAGTAAGAATGACATGTAATAACTGATAACAATAATAAAGTGATATATGATGGAAAGAATTATGAAGATAAAATAAAAATGTATGAGACAAATAATGAGGACAAAAAACCTGGAAACTTAAGAATAAATTCTGTTAACTCTGATGTCTACAGAAATGCCAAAGAGGGTCAAGTCCGGTGAAGCTGTAAAAACCGTCAGAGGCTCCAGGGCCCCTAAGGTTAACAGTTATAGTCAGTTAACAAAAAAAAATGTCGAGATTCTAAACTAAAACTTTTAACTCAAATTGAAACTTCTTACAATGCCTGTAAATAGTGACTACAAAGTATAATAAGTTAATGCACCCATACTATGTTGATAAAAATGATTACTGCACTTTCTGGCTACTTGTTAGCTTAGGTTAGAGGACTGCACATAAAGATATAAGTAATAACGATTAATTGGTAGCTAAATTTAAGGTATCACAGGGAGTATGAAGTTAGTATACTTATACAGAGTTAATTAATACTATTTTTATAAGAAGTTATTCATACATGTTTATTCTTATGTGAAGAGATAAAGTGTTGGATGTGATAAGTGGTTATCTATTTTTGTATAGTTCATATGCCCCTTTTAAACACACATTATGTAAATTTATGTGAACATCTCAAATGAGAGCTTTATGATAAATTTTAATAATATTTAAATAGTCTGTTGTTAATTTTTTTTTAAATAATACACAGTACAAGTTTTTCATTCATAAGAGCCTCCTATAGATTTATATTTAGATTGAATGATTTAAATATAAGTAGGAAAAACATTAACAAATATATGAATGATATCATCAAATGAATAGAGAATGAAACAGACATGATTTACATGTATATAGGAAAATATAAAACAAATTTCCAAGGATTTGATTGAATAAAATAGAATTATTTTGTAAAAAACACATGCCAAAACTTAAACAAGTCTTATTTATGTACCTACTGTGAAGTATTAAAACAATATGCTTATTGTTATTACAGTGGAACAACATTTTATGTTAAAATAGCTATTATATAATTTGTATATATGACTATTGATAGGCATTATCAAAAACATTAAATTAGTTTAAAGAAGAGTAGATAATATGTACTATATACATAACAATACTTGATTTCATACTAAACGGTATTTATAAAGATAACTTTGCATCAGCATCACAAGACTTGAGGTAGGTACTGTAAAATATATCTTCAGAATTTATTATTTTTTAACAGATAATTAATTCGAAAGCTAAAACATGCAAATATACTTTTTTTTTCAAGGGAAAAAAATGGTTGTTTAGTGTAAAAGTCAAGTCATTCATATATTTAGTTCATACATAATCATTTCCTAAACTATGAACAAATGAGAACTTTCATTTGCGCACAGAAATACCAGCATAATTAGTTTCATGATAAGAGAAAGTTCTACTGTTAACTATATTTTAATTATGGCAGACGTGCTGTATGCTCTGTGGTACGTGACGAAGGGTTTATCTGATATTTAAATCCGGTAGGGAAAATGAAAGGTATTGTTTGAATTAGCCTACAATGAATACTGTATGGGTGCGGCCTGGTGTCGCCACCGAATAATGTAATAATACTGTACCCAACAATAATAGCTTGATATCCTTAGACGCCTGGATTCCATCCTCTTTCAAGGTTCTCTCAATATCTCTGTTGCGAGCAGCCGCAGCGCGCTCCTCGGCCGACTGGGCGCACCCCATGTCAGCAGCTGTCCCTGTGTTTCGACCACCGGCCGCCCCGACCCCCGAGCCGGGCGCACTCTCACCGCTCCCTCTGCATACGCTCCGCACGCGTCCTGCCGCTCCGGTTCAACCGGAGACACTCTACACGACCTTGCCACCCAACACACAGTAACCTAACTCTAGCACTTTTCACTGTTCTTACAATACTAAAACCCACTTTTGTCAAGTGAATAAACGAACTTTTGAATCAATATTAATTCTTCACTACTCCCGGTATAGAAAACACGTAGCGGCAACACGAATTTTAATTGATTTTACAAATCCATTTATATGTAAGATAATGGCGGCCGGATGACAAGCACCAACTCCACTCCGTGACAGCGACCGCGCCCCGCTCGACTGACGTTCGGGAGCGCTCGGAATGCTTCGTTCGACCTCGCTCACACATGCGTAAAAGTATTGTAGGAGAAAGAGAACAGAATGCTAGCTTAGTAAGCAATCAAACGAAGCAGTATGGAATGTAGCAAAGACAATTTTAATTTTGATTTTAACCGGCACTTACAAATATTTTTTACTTTGACGTGCTTAAAAATATTATTTAGCTAGTTTGAACACTTAATTCAATACATAGTATTATATATTTTATTTTGATATTTAAATGTGAATATAAGCATTTTTGGCATTGATCAGTACTTGCTTATAAGATGCATAGTAAAGATATTAGTGATATACGGATAGGTACTAACTATACAATTTATAATTAAAAGCAATAGATATTTAAATATTAGGTCCTTACATATGAAATTGGTGTTTTGTTGAACTGGCGATTTTGATCTCAAATATCTGGCGTTTGGCTAGGAATTCAAAATTAAAATTTATTTCAAATTTAGACTTGTGTATTTGTGTTTCGAATTCAGTGATTCATTTGTTTTCGCAACATTTGTTTTTTTTTGACATCGTTCTTTTACAAAATGGAAAACTTAAAATATAGCGTTATTTACGAATATGATTTCCACCATGGCATCAGCGCAACAGAAACAGCTCGAAGGATTAATGATGTGTATGGGGAAGCTACTGTAAAAGAAAGCACGGTACGTTTTTGGTTCTCACGTTTACATTCTGGAAATTTTGTCCTACGAAACAAACCCCGTGGACGGCCAGAAACCCTAGTTGATAATGAAGAATTAAAGGTGATCGTAGAAGCGGATCCATCGCAAAGCACGACAGAGTTAGCTGCAGGCATCGTTGTAAAACGACGGTGTGAAGCACAAACAAGCATGGAGTGCTGCGTTATATTACATAACGTACGAACTACCGACTATACGAAAATCGAAAACGCTTATCACAGTAGTAGAACCCAGGAAATCCTGTCCCAAGTGAAAGTTGACTCAGAAAAAGGTACTGGTGAGTGATTGATGGAGCAATGCTGGTATCATAAACTACAGCTTCCTAAGATCTGGCCATACGATAACGACAGATCTGTATTGTCAACAACTGCAAACCATAACGGAATAGCTAGCTGTTAAACAACCGAGGCTGGTCAATCTCTCTGGCCCACTGCTGCTTCAGGACAATGCTAGACCCCATACTTCACGACAGACATTCGCTAAATTAAAGAATATGCGGTTGGAATGTCTCCGACACCCACCATGCTTCCCGGATCATCCAACAGATTACCACTTTTTTCGGCATTTGGACAATTTCTTGCAATGAAAAAAATTCAATTCCGATGAGGCTGTCCAAACCGCCTTCAAAGATTTTATTGATTCTCGATCTCACAATTTTTTCAGCAATGGAATCAATGAACTACCTATAAAATGACGAAAGTGTTTAGATAATAATGGTACATACTTTTCAGTATAAAACGCTAATTTCATATGTAAGGGCCTAATATTTACATACCTATATTTAAAAACCGAAAATTAATAAAAGCTATTTACCTACGATCAACCATGTGTCCAAGACTCAAGATAGATTAGCAAACTTGACCATTAAAAGTTAGTATAGAATCAGAAGTTAATGATAAAATGACATTGTAAGTATAAAAATTTTCCAACTCAAAACTCCAAAAAAATAAGTTAGGTGTAGTTAAAAAGAGCGGGAGGGGGGCGCGTGATAACTTCCGCACCCTGGCGCCGAATATTCTTAAGGCGGCCCTGGTGTGTCTAATCTTACTAATATAATAAATGTGAAAGTGTGTATGTTTAGATGTTTGGATGTTTGTTTCTCAATCACGCAACAACGGCTGAACAGATCTCAATGAAATTTGGCACATAGATAGTCTGTTTCCTGGAATAACATACAGGGTACTTTTTATCCCGGTAAAAGTTATAGTTTAACCAGTGTTATCCTACAAATACACTGTAAACTCTTTATAACGAAACTCAAGGGACTGAGCATTTTTTATCGTTATAGAAGTTATCGTTATATGGAGTGACCAAAAAAACAACCAAATTAACAAGAATTTTTAATATGTATGTCTTAGATAATAAATGTTATAAATTATTGTTTACACATATAGTCTGATAACTTTGTCTAACGTTTTTTGCTATGCCAGTACTTCTTTTGTATTATTTTATGTATTCTATTCATATCTTCTTCTATCAAACTTTTTCGTCAACACTAATCGCTTTCCGTTTACTGGCCATGTTAACAGTTTTAAAGTAGGTTTACGACTGATAATACGATAGGTACCCGGTATGCTTGGTCGAAGACCATCACTTCCGAGAAAATAATGCGTCATACTGCACGTGTTCAAGGCAATTAAGGATAATAAAAGCTAGACCGACCTCGGATGTTTCGGAGCTTCAAAGTCTTTTGTTACCTGATAATAAACAATAATACCGATAATAAATAATAATACCGATAATAAATATTTACTGTCTAAAAATGTGAACACATTTCTTCGTAATAGAGAATGGCGTATCGCTATAAAGAATGTTTCAATATGTGGGTTTTAACGCAAACCAACCAAGTTGGGCTCACTTCAACGTTATAGGGTGTTTATCGTTATAAAGGATAACGTTATAAAGAGTTTACACTGTATAATAAATGGAAATTTTGTAGCTTTGTTACTCAATCACGCAAAAACGGCTCAACGGATTTAGATGAAATTTGGCACACTGAAAGTCCGTGACCTGGAATACCAGACAGGGTACTTTTTTATCCCAGTAAAAGTCATAGATTAACCAGTGTTATCCTACAAATATAATATAATGGAAAGTTTCTATGTTTGTTACTCAATCAAGCAAACACAGCGAAACGGATTTAGATAAAATTTGGCACTCAGATAGTCTATGACTTGGAATAATAGATAGGGTACTTTTTATCTCTTTAAAAGTCATAGATTAACCAATGTTATCCTTCAAATAAAAAAAATGGAAAGTTTGTAGCTTTGTTACTCAATCTCGCAAAAACAGCTGAACGGATTTAGATCAAATTTGGCACACATATAGTTTATGACCTGAAATAACAGATACGGTACTTTTTATCCCAGTAAAAGTCATAGCTTAACCAGTGTTATACTACAAATTAAATGGAAAGTTTCTATGTTTGTTACTCAATCACGCAAAAACAGCTGAACGGATTTCCAATAATACGAAGACGAAGTCGCGGGTACCAGCTAGTAACAAATAAAATAAACTCAATTAAAGACACCCTACTCAAATCACCGGACAAATTTACCACAGAACGTATCTCTTTAATCAGTAATCACTTAACATTGGCAGAATCAATCGTGTTCGCACAACGACACGTAAAGAGTCACTTAAAAAAAAATTACTTTGTGTTATATTAAGTATTGTGTTCGCGATCGCGAGTGATCACAGAGTCGAGTGGTCACGGTAACTAAATAACGTCAATCTCAATCTTTTGAATAGAAACGAGACATTTCACCCCAGTTCTTTCGATTCTGGCACTTAAATACTTGACATCTACGGCTTCCTTGTAGCTTCAGAGAGAGTGGCTCATAGCTACCGGGGAGTGGCTTCTGCCGTAAATCTGACGGTTCCTAACAATCATAGAGTAGTTGACAATAGAAGCCAGCTGTCCGCGGAGCATGTAAAAAGCAGAGTTTGTCTACTCTTACTACCAGACAAAAACTGGTTTGCCTGATTTAATAAATAGCTTTTAAAAATATTAGTTAGAAGACAGATTTTTAGTCTTTGATATTTTTCTAATTTTACCTAATAAAAAACAATACTGATAAAAATACCTCCGTTTTTATTGATATTTTTGTACATTAAATTAATGTACATTTTATATAAAAGTTACTATTGATATTATTGAGCTAGGGTGTACTAAATACATTATTATTATAATACAGCAATATTTTGTTTTTATTTAACCGATATATCGATACTTTTTCTTGATATATATATATGTAATACAGTGCTAGCCACGAAAATTATACGTGTAGGAATAATGAACATGTTGAGTATAACTAAAAAAAAGTTAGTGTAATGTAATAGGTTTATTATCTAATAATTTGTGAATGTTTGATATCTATTGATATTTGATATCTATTATTAAATGATATTTGATAATTACAAAACTTACACTAATCTATTCGTAGATCTTTATAAAGTGTATGGAATCCACCATGTTCTTTTTGCATCAAAATAGGATGATCCCTTATGCGTCTATTTGACTTCTTACTTTTATTTAGCCATTTCTTTACACATAGTATGCAAACACTACCTCCTTTCGTTTCGTTGTGCATTTTTTTTTGAAATATGTATGTATTAAGAAAGAAAACATTGACATATCTCACTTATATTTTATACACCTACTAGCTGTGCCCGTGGCTTCACTCACGTGGACTACAGAATGCCCGCGCGAATCTTGCACCCCAGCTCCTGGCTATTTTAAAGACAAAAATGCTTGTTGTGGGTGTTTCTTAGAAGATAGATGTATACTCTCCCGGGCTTTTTTGTAGGTCTTTTTAGTGCCTATGATTATGTAGTACATTAATTTGCTATATCTGTCATGGTTTACTCAGCATAAGCCGTTTAAACACGCCTGAATTGATTCACCATTACCAGATTTTTCTAATTTGTGCGGTACCCTAATTATTTTTCTAAAATAAAAGTAGCCTAAGTTAGTCCCTATATCATCAGCTATCTATCAGTGAAATTCCCGTCAAAATCGGCCCAACCGTTTGGGAGATTATCCGAAACAAACAGACAGACAGATATTGTATATACTTTAATATGCATTTAGTAAAAAGCTGTTATTTTGACATTACAAACAGACACTTCAATTTTATTAATTGTATTTAGATATACCGTAATTATTATCATTTATATGCTGTGGCAGATTATAATTTTATATGAATACGAGCCATGTTGTAACCGGTCGTGGTACTATGAATTTTTGGGCCTTTATTATCATTCATCTTGTGTAATAATCATAACACTAGCCATTGTACCTTTAACTGAGTTACATGTATTCAACTTGACGTATAGTTACATACTGAAAAGGTGGATATGTAACAGTTATCTTAATTTCTAAGTCACGGGTACTACAGGGACTGGCCCGTTCATACGGTGAACCAGCTCTATGGTGCTCAAAGTTCGAAGGTGGTATTTTGCGAAAACCAAGACAAGAGAAATTAAATCTGTGCGATTCTAATACTTAATGCTACATAGAAATTAAGTGTTAATAATCAAAGTTTCATTTTCCCCTTGGCTCATTGTACCCAGCCCCGGATCTAAAGGATGGAGAAAACCGGGGCACCAGCACAGGGCGGCAGATTCGTAGGGCGCGCCAACATCATAACAAAATATGGTTGGAAAAAAAACAATTTAACAAAAATCACACAAATGAAAAAGTTAAAAGAGTGCAAATATATTAAAGGGTTCTTAATTTCCTGATAACAAAAATGCCACCCATTATTATATTTGTGAGTTTTTTTAACAATTTATCCCAAACGCTGGAGAGAGGAGGCGCCGCCACTATGAAATCGTAATCTAAAAAATCGTAGATCCGGGCTGATTGTAATATAAAAATTAATAATTTTAAAAAGAGACAATTTTAAAACAAAGAAAAAATAATGTTACCTATATTTAATAAAAAAGATATGTCTAAGTGGCCTCAGATTTTTTAATCTGATAAATATACTTATTTATACCACTATGCTGTGTGTAAAAATTAAATACCTACTCAGATTTTTTACATTGTTAGTTTATATTGCAGCAATATTTTTTATGGGGCGACTTCAAGGTTACTTACTCACTTAGGGTGACGCAAAAGCCTACTTCTGAAAACGCGAGTCAATATTAGTACAAAGAATATGAATAGAGTGGCGGTGAAAGTGCCTAACTAGATGCCTAATTCGAGACTTTGAACATTTGAACATTTGAAGTTTGGAACATTCTCCCGGCCAATGTGTACCCTCCTTTCTACGACATTGGGTCCTTTAAGAGTAACGCGAAGAAGTATTTATGGATTCCGGCATGATAGCGGCGACGCCCGATGATTTAGATCTTTCGGTGGTCGCCGTTGTGTTTGGGTTGTGCTGTGCTTACCATCTGGGACAGTACCGTCATTGTGCCCGGACATAAAAAAAAAAACAAAACGGCAACTCGATCATTGACACCGCATAGTTCGACTAGTTAAGACATAATAACTGTATTTAGAAGTGTAAGGAGTGTGGAAGAACATCGATACAATCAGCGTCACCTGCTTGCGATAGACTTTGAACAACAAACGAGCAAATGGCAATTCCAAGGTGCGAGCGAACACTCGTGTTAGTTCACTGGCTAGCAAACATCAAATTTATGTAGTAAAACGTTTGCCACAGTTATTCGCTTCATCGTGACGCCTTTTATGATCAAACTATACAATTTCCAACTACCTAGAAACTATAGATTACTTTCGCCAAATTTGAGAGCCGGCCGCGGCAGCATGTATAAGTCGGTTTTTTTTTTGTTTTATCTTACGCATACACACTTTGAATATATATGCTGTAAACTGTAAGTAAACTGGCTGGGAAATTGGTAATAGAGTTTATAAACACTAAGATCGACGGCTTAAACAACGAATCGCAAGAAAACTGATTTTGAAGGAAAATTCGATTAGAAAGATAGGTGCTGATAACTAAATAAAATTTGCAGTTATAAAATAACTAATTATTAGATATTTATCACCATTAGAACCATTTACAATAATCTGTTGTATAATTTCGATAAGCATCTATACCAATATAACATAGCTCAAATCTCAAATGATTGTTATTTATTTGTACGCTTTTATCTCTCAACTACCTACCAGTCAGATTTGAAAAAATAATTTTGTAATGTATAGCATATTTATCGAGTAAAGTATATAACTTCACGCTACGCCTGTAAGGAGCGGAGCAGTAACCATGAACGTCGAGCTTTACGGAGAAGTAATAGGCTTGTACGCGAAATGAGAAAAACGATAGGCCATACACGGATACACAGGATATACACGGGTGCATTGACGGTGTGGCACGGCGCGGCGCGGTGGTGAGTTGGTCAAATAAATTTAATCCTGATGAAACCACGGAATAAAAGAGTAAGTTTGTTCTGTGGATGAAACCGAGAAGCACAATTAGAATTCAAATAATCATATTTACAATCTGTAGACAAGTTAAAAAGACATATGTGGAACAGAAAACCATTGTTTCATGATATATTATATATGGTTATACATAGGGGGCACTAAAAATTTCCGCAACTGCCCACTTACATTAAGAATATTTAAAAACTTATTAGGACATTTGAAACTGGAACTCTTTGGCTTTAAAATTTAATGCAGTTTGATTCATCTATTTTTTACATTTTGCCCCCATTTTAAAACATTGCGTGGTCTACGTTACTATGGATTTAACTCGTGAAAATTTTCTTAACTGGTAAGATTTACTACAATTTTAAGTGAAGTTTGACGCCTCAGCAGCACAGAGATCTGTGCACAGCAGAGTGTCGCTCGCCTACAAACTGGTTAATCTCAGTAAAGAAATTCGTGATGGTCATCCGTCTACCACTCTGAACTATTAAAATATAGATGCTGACCCTATATAGAACCTATCATGAGATTCGGGCATCCTTAGGCATAGGCCAGAGTCAGATACAATCTATCCTACAAAAACATTTAGGTGTGAAAAACTGTGCTCGCGATGGAGCCCTCACAATTTAACTGAGGCACATAAACGGACCGCGTGACTTGGTGAAATGCCATGCTTAACAGCCAACCAACCAAAGTGGCGAGTGTGCGGTCTCCGATCTGCCGATTAGCGGATGATTGCTACTTTTTAAATAAAACTGGAAACGTGATTACTGTCGCTTTGGGGGATTGGCATACAGTAAATAGTGATTGATTATTTGTTTGTCGGAAGTTATTGACGAACTCTGCAAAAATAACCAAAACTGCCGTATCACCTTGCACCATGTAATTTTTGAAAGGGAAAAAGGTACTGTATTATGTGTCATCCTGCATACAATCCCGACCTGGCATCATGGAACTTCTTCCTGTTTTTGAAAATCAAGAATTATTTACGCGGCCAACGCTTTTCAACTGAAGAAGAGGCTGTTGAAGAGTATAAAAAGCATGATTCCGAGAGCACCATGGAGGAGTGGCATAAATGTTTTTAAAATTGGTTTATTCTTATAAAAAATTTCATTGAAGCTAAGGGAGAATATTTAGACAAACAATAAATTGATTTCTGACCAGTCATAGTATTTTCTTCTTATTCGTTCCAGAATTTTTTAGTACTTATCAAATTTTGTAACAGAGCTATCTACATATCCTCAAACGCTTTGCTAATATGTACTTAAGTTTAGAAATATTAAATAAAGATTTAAAAGCTATTAATATAACTAAGATATCCTTCAGTATTTTTAGAGCATGTAAATTAATAAGCCCTTTGGTAATCATTACAAAGGAGATTGAATAAATCAAAATCAATGTGAGATATTATCAATAAAACCACACTGAGTGGAGAGGCTTGGTGAAACGTAGCGTCAGTGATTTTAAAAACACACGAAGTTGAGAACTTAATACAAAACGAGATGATGTTGGATAAGTAATTTCTTTAGAAATTTCTTTCTACTTGGGGTAGTCCGACTGATGGAATACCTCCATTATACAGAAGAACATAGCCAAATAACCTAGTGTTGTATCCCTGCGGTGGGTAAAGTTTCCAGAGCTCCTTGGCGAAGGGGGTTTCAAGATCAGAAACGTGATAGTGATACCTATAGTTATAAGCGTCCTTATGCTACGGTAGCCACGTATTATCAGGCGTTTTTGCCATTGCCACCTCATTTGTATAAAAAAAGTTGGCATTCACGAGACGCCCGGCAGATGAATAAAACACAAGATGATCCAAAAATAAAACAAACCAAAAGAAAATTACTGTGAAGATGTTTATTTTATTACTTTGTGTATGGTAGTCGCGTTCCCTACCATCCGCTTTTAATCTATCCATGTTTTAAAATGAAACTTTAAAATGATCCAGTTTATCTATTAAAAAACGAACTCGACTCCAGACCGCCAACGTTGGTGGCAAGGCGTCGCCACGCCAACAGAAGACAACTTTGGGAACAAAGCGTCGCGCCAACAACCGGTCTAATCATCCGACCCGCCGCATTAGATGTTTCACATAAACAATGTACTAAAAGTAACACTCACCACAGTGATACGCTTAGATACATTGCATTCCACCCTGACTGTAACCAAAATGTCCCTGATGTCTCAAGTTTACTCTATACAAAACGTGTGTCAGCCCTATCATGACATATAGTTGCGCCTCATTCGCACATATATCAAAATCCAATATCCATACATTCCAAGTTCTCCAAACGCGATTCTGTGTTAAATCAACTAAGCTTCGCTCGACTTGTACATCAAATACCTCTCGAGATCATATTTCGACCGCGCCGCATCGAATCACGGGAATCTGTTGATCAAAGCCGCCGCGACTTATACTCCAAAATCGAACGTCCCCTGCGAACAACGCCAGCCGCGTAATATATTTACCGATCCCGTTGGTAAGATCGATGAAATAAACAAATACTACTCCACCGTCTCTCCAAACAGAGCGTGCTCAAGCCCACGCCCGCTAAACCACCGTTACCTCCGCAGAGGACGGGCGCCTAA
This sequence comes from Saturnia japonica, assembly GCA_033032175.1. Classification (NCBI taxonomy): domain Eukaryota; kingdom Metazoa; phylum Arthropoda; class Insecta; order Lepidoptera; family Saturniidae; genus Saturnia; species Saturnia japonica. Next base: position 12,448,678 of record CM065318.1, read on the forward strand.
CTTCGCTTCCCCACACCCACCGCCGCGCCCTCCCTCTCTCGCGGCAACTCAAGCCTAGTCCGTTCCTCGGTGTGAAGCCCTTGAGTCTGGCAGCCGCCCACGCGATTCAGGTGACACTGCACTTGTAATCACTTAGCTAACCACACACAATATGTTCATACATACGTGCACACCACATAGGTACATAGGTTCTGCAAGGAACCTTTTAGAAGTGAAACTTTATTGCGCGCATGAGTGTAAAATTTTTACGGATGCAACGCGTCACGTAGACGCGACACGAAAATGTGAAACATTTTGAGAGAGAGAGGGAGAGAGCGATTGAGACCGATTGAGAGAGAGTGAGAAAAGGCGAATGTAGCATGAAGCACGTAGCCATGGAGACAATGTGTAAACAGTTATGATTTTGGATAGGGCCCCTCAGGCTAACAGTAAGATCAGATCAAAAAAAATAAAACATTGCGATCGGGGTTCTACAGGTGTATATCAAATAACAAGCTGGGAGGTAGGGATATGTATCCGATTTGGTCGCAACCAGTACCTACGCACGAGTTGATAAGCTCGTCACGGTGATTCTTTTCTGGTTTGTTGTGTTTCGGAATCAGTGAACATCGAGAGGCATACAGGCCAGCGTGACAGTGAGGACCGTCGATGGATTGCCGATCTCTAGGTCGTCGCCGTTGTTTTTGGATTGTACTGTGCTTACCATCTGGCACATTGCCGTCATTTAAAAAATTGGACTTGTAGAGAGACCGCCTGCAAACATAACTTATAATAATTATGTAAATGGTATCCTATGTAAAAATTGTGAAAGCAAGCTCGATGCAAAATAATATAATTTAGCGCTAAACATCAAAGTTACCTAATATTATAAAGCTGAAGAGTTTGTTTGTTTGTTTGGTTGAACGCGCTAATCTCAGGGACTACTGGTTCGAATGGAAATTTTTTTAGTGATAGATAGTTCATTTATCGAGGAAGGTTGTAGGCTATATAACATCACGATACGACCCATAGGAACGGAGCATCAATGAAAAATGTTGCAAAAACGTGAAAAATTTATCCCTTTTGACGCATACGAAGTTGCGAGGGTCAGCTAGTGATTAATATTATCATTAAACTAGCTGGCCCGGCAGACGTTGTTCTGTTGTTTCTAATAGTTAATATCCTGCACCATCTATCCCGATTTTTTTAAAATTTTCCAATTTTCGGGTAACTTTTCAACTTTTTTCTTTTCATGCCAGCCTTTCTCGAGTGATGTGCTTACCAACGAACAGCATTTATTATTTATGTAGAATAAGAATCGAAATTAGCACAATTAAAGTTAGTTTCAGTGAATGAAATCATCAAAATAACAATTGAAAACTTTTTTTAAATATGTACCGAGTAATTTTGGAACGAGTAAAATAGTGCGACGGTAAATATCCAAATTCAATATAAAATTTAAAAAGCCATTTACAATAAGTAATAAAAAGTATAGCTATAATTATTATAATAGGTCCTTACATATGAAATTAACTTTATATGGAAAAAGTAAAACGAAAAAAATAAAATTAATTATACATTTAAGCAATCGAAGTGTGTACCATAATTATCTACGCACTTTCGCCATTTTATAGGTAGTTCATTGATTCCATTGCTGAAAAATTGTTGGAGCGACAATCTATAACATCTTGAAGGCGGTTGGACAGCCTCATCGGAATTGAATTTTTTACCTTGCAAGAAATTGTCCAAATTCCAAAAAAAGTGGTAATCTGTTGGAGCAATGCCCAGGAAGTATGATGGGTGTCGGAGACATTCCAACCGCAGTTCCTCTAATTTAGCGACCAACTGTAGTGAAGTATGGGATTTACCGTAGTCCTGAAGCAGCAGTGGGCTAGAGAGATTGACCAGCCTCTGTTGTTTAACGGCTAGCTTTTTCATCATGATTTGCAATTGTTGATAATGCAGATCTGCCGTTATCGTCTGGCCAGATCTTAGGAAGCTGTAGTGGCAGCACTTCATGCGTGTTTGTTGGTGTCTTCAGTCAATTCATGCGGTATCCATTTATCAAGCTTTTCACTTTTCCAATTTGTTTCAAGTGAATTAAAATTATTTTATCACTCACACCGAAGTCTGCCGCTAATTCTGACATGGTTTGTGATGGATCGGTTCCACGATCACCTTTCATCCTTTAATAGGGTCTTCTTAATAGGGTTCGTTTCGTGGATCAAAATTTCCAGAACTAAAACGTTGAAACCGAAAACGTACTGTGATTTCTTTTAGAGTAGTTCCCCACACACAATACCATCGAGCTGTTTCTGCAGCAATGATGCCACGGTGGAACTCATATTCTTAAATAATGCTATACTATAACTTCAACTTCAACTCGAGAAAATGGCAATGTTTGTAACATATTACATACATACATAGTTAGTTACATAGTTCATCAACTTCACATCAATAAAGAGAATGTCGATGTTTTCCATTTTGTGAAAAGAATGATGTCAAAAAAATCAAATGGTACGAAAACAAATGAATCACTAAATTCGAAACACAAATACACAAACCTAAATTTGAAATTCCTAACCAGACGCCAGATATTTGAGATCAAAGTGACTAGTTCAACAAATCGCCAATTTCATATATAAGGACCTATTATTATTATTCTATATGTATTTAAGAATCAATAGGTAGGTAATAAGTTTTTTTTTTTAATATTATACATATAAAGTTTTGACATGGTTGCTTAGATATACAAAAATATATTTTATATTTTTAAATTAATTTGAGCTTCTTTGCCTTACAAAATTATCAATCATAGATCATTTCAAATTTTAATACGTAAATTAAATTGACCTATGCTTATTTCAACAGTTGGCATTATATACACACATCTTTTTCCCTTACTCCTTGGTACTTATTGAAAGTAACTTCAAAGGATCAAAAACAATTTAGATGTGCATTGTTATTTAATCATGGATAACACCGGTACAGAATACTCAAATTTACTCAATAGCCGCGCCGCGCCAGGGTTCAACGGGTGAAAAGCACTCGGATAGGGGCGGCAAAATAAAAATAATAATAAAAGAAATTGACTCTTGTGAATTAAGAGTAGAAAATGCAATTAGTAAAGTTATGTTTTTGTCTATTCTGTTTTATTTTGAAATTGCTTAAGTCTGCTATTTTCATTCACATCACATGTGTCTAACTTTTTGTGGTAAAATAATACAAAAAGTATTGCATTATTTTAAATAAGCACGCATCTATTGTATCGAGGAAATACAGAATTTTACAATTAACATTCGTGGCAAATTATATCTTGCACACGGGTGCCAGATACCCTTGGCTCGGCTCTGAGCTGTAGCAATATGCGCACGCATCCTGAGTTGTAAAAAGAGATACAAGAAGGCTCCATTACCAAGAAGCAAAAGCTTGATATCCTTGGAGGCTTGGATGCCATCCTCTTTGAGGTTCTTCTCGATTTGCTTGCTACGTGCGATGGCAGCGCGCTCCTCGGCAGACGAAGCGCAGCCCATGGCGATGGCGCGCACGGCCTGGCTGGCTACGCGCGGCAGCGCCGTGCTCCTCGCATGCTCGCGGCCCGTCGTCGCGCGCAAGTATCGCCGCGCACGCGCTCACTCGCGCACGCGTTCTTGAGGACTATTGGGACGCGTTCCAGCGCCACGACGCCCAGATACGACCTGATGGTCAATCTAACCCTGAACGCACGTTAGCTGATGCACCGAGTGCAATAGTCTAGGAACCGGGATCACAGCACAATACGGTCGAGGTGAAGCCTCGGCGTGTGCTTGCGTACGAATGACGAGTCGCGCAGCCCCATCGCGCCTCCCCTACTGCGCATGTTCGAGTTTTGACTCCTCCTCTCTCATCTTTAGACCATAAATCATGCTTTTGCAATTTGGTTACTCTTCTGAATCATACTACTAAACAATATTAAAATAGTAAAACTTTTCTATACTATTAAAAATATGAAGTATTATTTATTTTCATATTTAAAAGGCAATTAATAGAAATTAATTATTTGTACGAAAATAAGAAATTTGTTACAAATAAAAAAAGGGTGTGTGTGTGTGTGTGTGTCAGCTGCAACTATGTCTATGGCTGCGACGCTCGACTGGAGTTTACTGCTTAAGTAAGATTGTCTTTGAATATGCACATCAGGCAAAGAGTTGACTGATTGACTGACTGACGGACTGATTGAGTTGTTAATGATATATCATAGACGAATAACCAGATGATTTATCTAAAAGATAAATGAATTAGTTAGTATATACACATCGTAACGCTTTTGTTAACGTTTTTAGAATTTCACTCCTCATAAAATTTCCATACCGGGGTACTTTTATGTAAATCGATTTATAAATTATTGTTTAAACCGCCCTGAATTATTTTTTTTTTTAGAATGTCATTCCATTGACCAAGAGTATCTAAATTTAGAATACTGTTCGTCTCTGCTATTCGTTCTGTGATAACTACAGATTAAATTAACATCGTTTTTCGTCTATCAATTAACTAATTAGAACATTCGTTACGTTTAAATACTTTAGAAACCAAATATTTATTAAACTGATAAAACTAACAGGTTCCATTTTTTCATTTGGCCCCTGACAATAAGAAAAACTATCGGTGTTTTATTTTATTATAAACTTGGTTTATTAGACCATATAAATGTATAATGTTAAATTTGTGGGCTTTTTAAGTGTAATAGTTAGGTTACTGAGCACAATTGAAGTGGATTATAAATAATAACCAACTTAAATTAATTTCACATTGAAATTAAGAAAATAGTAGGAAGGCTTATAGAAGGTTTATACATATTATATGTATACTAATAATAGGTTTTTACCTATGAAATTGCCGTTCTGCAGTACTGGCCATTTCAAATCAAAATAATTTTTGTTTGGCTAAGAATAATAATTTCAAATTAATTTTATTTTAAAAACATGGAATTCTTTTTCCAAAAGTAGTCATTTGTTTATTGATTAGTGTTACATTTTCATCGCATTTCAATCTTTTTTGTCATCATGGATACGTTAAAAATTCGAGAAATTATGGAATATGAGTACCGACGTGGCAGCAACGCGGCACAAGCGGCACGGAACATCAACGACGTTTACGGAGTTAACACTACAAACCAACGCACCACCTGTTATTGGTTTGCTCGCTTCCGTTCTGGGAATTTCGACCTGAAAAATGAACCTCGCGGTCGTTCGAAGACTTTGGTCGACAATGACGAATTAAAGGCGATTGTGGAAGCTGATGATACACAATCTACGGCTGAATTAGCAGCAGCTTTCGACGTTAGTGTTAAAACAATATTGGTCCATTTGCGTCAAATTGGCAAGGTAAAAAAGCTTGACAAATGGGTGCCCCACGAACTCAATGATTGCCAGCGCGAAGTACGCGTCGAGACGTGCCTTGCACTGCTCAACAGAACACAAATGAAGGAATTTTGAACCGCATTGTTACCTGCGATGAAAATTGGATTCTGTTTGATAACCGCAAGCGATCAGCAAGTTGGTTGGATCCTAGTTCAGCACCTAAACAATGCCCTAAACGAAAACTTACCCCTAGAAAAGTGATGGTCACTGTTTGGTGGTCTAGCGCCGGTGTAATTCATCACAGCTTCTTACCAAACGGGGTGAGCATTACTGCAGATGTGTACTGTGAAAAACTGAACACAATGATGGAGAAGCTGGCACATCTCCAACCAGCATTGGTCAATCACTCGTCTCCGCTGCTCCTGCACGACAACGCGCGACCTCATACTGCACAGCAGACGGTCTCCAAGTTGCAAGAACTGATGTTGGAAGTTCTCCGTCATCCGCCCTACTAACCAGACCTTGCGCCTACATACTACTACTTTTTCCAGAATTTGGATAACTCCTTGGCGGGAAAAAAATTCAATACCCGAGAGGCAGTACAAAATGCCTTTGAAGAATTGTTGCCTCTCGTCCAGCTGATTTCTTTGAAGGGCATCAATAAACTGCCACTGCGCTGGCAAAGATGCATTGATTGCATGGGTGATTACTTCGATTAATACAAATAAAAAATACATGAAAAAAATTCGTTTAAATTTTTTCATACAAAACAGCAATTTCTTAGGTAAATACCTAATATAACAAAGCGGAAGTGTTTTTATGTTTGTTTAAATACGCTAATCTCTGAAATTACCAGCCTGATTTGAAAAATCTTTTTTTATACGATAGCTTCATTCACAAGGAATAGTATAGCCTATTTAGCATCAAGATACATGTCCTAACTGGCCTTCAATATTGATTTTTGTAAAGTAATTCAGAACACGAAGCTCTCCCGAACTGCTTTATCCGCATACGCAGCGATAATTTTTAGTTGTATGTAAATACATGTTGTACAAAAATATTGGGCCTTAGTACATCTTTAAAATAGGTCGTAATAACATATGCCTATATCTTATGCATAACCCCCAATAAGCTATTACATAACAAACAATGGTTTAACATTAAAAAGTGATTTAAGAGTTACTTCATCTTAAAGACAATTTTATGAAGTTAAATTTTGCTCTTTTGCATGTTATTTGGACACATAGTTTAGGTGATAATGAAAAATTGAAATAATTTGTATTTGTGGGAAGAACAATTACGATAGGCTACACGGGTGCACAGGGTTAGAAAGATTGGTTCGTAGGTACCTATAATAAGAAGTGACATGTTGTAGTTGTTATTTTTAATTCATTTACTTAGGTTTTTGACCCTATATTATGTAATATTGGTGGCGTTTTGCGTGATATAGTTTGGTTTTGTGCATAAGTGAGGTGGATTATAAATATAAGCTGAAAGCATTCATTCCGAGATCTCACAAAAAAAGTCACCATCTTGTTAGGATACTGAATCGTCATAACACTTGACAATATAATTCACTCGATAATGGCAGTAATGGTCTTCATTAAAGAGGACCGGTTGCCAAGTTAGGAAGAAGAAAAAGAAGAAGAAGAAGTAGGTAAACTTTAAAGTGTACTATTTCCATTTCTTTATTTTCTCGATGACAGTTCTAATTTGGTAGTTGTAGTGTTGTGACCAAATAAGTAATGATATCGAGCCGAATGAATATCGATATGAAATAAGTAGTGACAATTCATCAGATTTTGATTAAAATAAATAAATAAAGAATACCTGTCGTTATAATTATTTCGTTTCATTGTCGAGTACCTACTTATTTTACAACATCTTCGAAAATTTTGAAGAAGTTGGCATTATCAATCAAGAATTAATACGTGTAACATCTTGTAATGAAATATAATATTAGTTAACAAATTTGTACAAAAGTATCCGTCAGTAGTTTAGTTTCTTACATTTTGTAGAAAAATATCGGGTCTGTTATCGTGTTACGTTTATCGATATTGCTGCATCCCTATCGGTTTCTCCGACTCTGGAGTCTGGTATAAACTTGTACGTTTGTTAACGTCATATTTTTATGAAATAATGCATACATAATGATTAATAAGTGTACTACTTACGTAGTATTGTATTCTCTTTGGTATACTAATTCGTATTCAGTGGCTGATATTTGTTTTCTATATTATTCATTGTTAAAATCCAAAGTTTAGTTCAACGAAGGTTTGTATTTTGGTTCGGAAAACTATCAAGTTCATCACCAGAATGGATTCAGATGACGAGAGCAATACTCCAATGAAGCGCGGAATACCAGCTTCTATTATACTTATCAACGCTTTAGATCCTAAATCGACGAATGTGTCTAAAGTAGCACATAAAGCCACATGTGACCTAGTGCGTCATTATCTCCGGACAAATAGTTCTCAACTTATTGGAGTGACTTTCTACGGTACACAGATTACTACAGGCTCAACAATTTATAATATACAATGTGTTACAGACATTTTTCCTTTAAATTCTTTATCCACAAAACACTACAATGACCTGAAAAATACTGATGTGTCTAAAATACCACCATCAAAAGAATTAATATTGTCCGATGTTTTAGTTCACTGCAGCAAAATGTTTTCCAATTGTAAAAGGCAATTATCATGTCGTAACATCTTCATATTATCATCATTTGATATTCCACCAGTAAAACAAGATCAACTTCCTACATTAGAATCAGTGAAAGACTTGGTTGATTTAAATATTGAAATTAGAATGATTAACATTTCACAAACACAATATGAAACAGACCCTTTTTATGAGAAGTTATTGAAAGAAGCAAATAAAGGTTTAAATGTAAAGATATCTGAACCTTTATGGAGTCACAAATCTATCTTACAACAAATGTTGGCTGAATCGGATCGTTATTTGACTTTAGCAAACCTAAAATTTGACATAGGAAATGAAGTGTCTATAGGAGTGGGAGTTTATAAACTATTAAGAAGTCGTACACAAACCCAATCAAAATCAGCAAATGTAAATAGAGATACTAGTGATATTCTCAATAAGGTGAACAAAACTGTAAAAATAGATTTGGAAGAAACAGTTGAAGTACCCGTTATTAAATCAGAGCTTCTCCACTGTCAAGACTATGGTGGTGAAAAAATAGAATTCACAAATGATGAATATAAATTGATAACAAATCCATTTGGACCAACCATGCTGAAGCTTCTTGGATTTAAACAAACTGAAGTAATATGTAAAGCAAAATGGTTCCTGAAAAATTGTTACTTTTTATTTCCGAATGAACTCAGTGTAAAAGGTTCAACTGTGGCATTTAAAGCTCTTCATCAAGCATGTATTGAAACAAAAGTAGTAGCAATATGTGTGCTCAGCACACGTGTTAATGCTAAACCAATAATTGTAGCACTTTCACCATGTTCTAATCCACTCCGCTTAGATATTCCAATAGGATTTGATGTTATTCCTTTACCATTTGTGGAGAATTTACGTGATCTCCCTATTATTGAAGATAATGAAGATATGAAAGTTACTGAAAACCAAAGGACAATCATGAGTAACATTATAAATGATTTAAAATTCGATTATCAGCCAGACATGTTTGAAGATCCAAAATTGCAAAAATTATTGAATATTATAGAAGCCAAGGCATTGGACCTCACCGATGTAGAATTTAATGATACAACACTACATGATGATGCACACTTTGAGATTATTGACAATGAACAGTTTTATGAATTATTTGGTCCTTTCAATATAGTGCCTGCAAAAAGACCTACAGCTGCAAAAGGAACAAATATTTCTAAAAAGTTAAAAATTGAAAATATTGATGAAAACTTGTTGAGTGACAGAGTTGCTAATAATAAATTGGGAATGTACACAGTTCCAGAATTAAAGCAGATATTAAAGTTTAAAAATGTTTCTGAGGCTCTCACTGGCTTAAAAAAGGATGAGCTGATTAATTTAATCTATAAATATTGCAGTTAATTTGTACAGCTTGGAAACAATGTGAATACATTGCAACTAATACTTTTACAGATTAAATAATATATAATAAAAAAATAATATAATAAAATTGAATGTGATATATTTTGATAAAATATCATTATTACATACAAGTTACAATTTTATTATTTATAATAAAATTATTACAATTCACTCAATCTTCTGTAAGGACTTAAATCTGATGATTACTAAAAAGAAAATGTGTGCCTCTATATCCAATAATATCAAAATAAGGATAGTATGACTGACTTTTGTGTGATGAGCATAAATGTCAGTTGTGTGTCTGGGTGTTAAATATCTATCTATGTGTATGTTGTATATCAGTTGTTTATTTACCATATTACAAGCTACGCTTAGTTTGGAATTAAATGGCTGTGTGTGAAATTGTGTCCTTATAATAATAAAAAAGAAATATCAATTAAAAATACAAAATATATTAGTGTCCATGCCAATCTTTATTTTATAATTTTATTTAGCTTAGCCTACTTAAGAACAGTTAAAACACTAATCTATGTAATAGCTAGTTTGTGAGAATTAATGGAGCTTCATACTTTTGTGTGTATCCCAATAAGGGTATGGTACTGTGATAATAGAGATAAATTACAATGCATCGTAATTCGGTGAACAAGATTTGTTTGAAACAATAATGGTTATGATATAAGGACAATGTGACTTTTTAACTGGACCATAAAATCGCTTTTTCTAGATTATATTATTTTGTTTTAAAACTTTAAATTTTGAAAATGATATTGTATCTCATATACATTTACATAATACGTAAAATACCCCACAAACTGGAATTTTATGGGCCAGGTGAAAGGTATCTTAAATTTAACAATTATAAAAAACAAGTGTAAATTTTTAGTTTAATTATTGGTTGCAGAACACAGCGGAGACTAACCATTAACCAGAATGTAAACTGTATCTTCTAAGAAACTGGCTTGTTACAGGACATAACTTTGGAAGTTGTTCCTATTTTCTAAAAACAAATAAACATCCAATTATTGCAATAATTATATTAAATAAACGCTAGTGCGAATTGGAATATTAATCATGTACCTATATAACAAATTTTCCATTTTTTACGAAACTTTTTTTGAAAATGTATTATTTGTAATTAGTTATATAATAAAATATGTTACCAGTATATCATCGAACTTTTTCAACCATGTATCTAAAAATAATGTAAATGTTAAAATATATAAACCGTGATAAACTTATCCCAGTGACTGTCTTTTAGTTTGTCGCGTTTCGGGATCAACCAGTCGAGACTTCGCGGAGGCTTTCAGGCCAACATAACATCAAGAACCAATGACGGATTGCCGTGATCTCAGTGGTCATTATTTCTTAATTGTCCTGAGCTTAACATCAGGCAGTTTTTTTAATTTTTTTATTACTAACTGTACTGTTAGCCATAAGGGCCCTGGAGCCTCAGACGGCTTTTACAGCTTCACCGTGGTCGAATCTCGGCTTGGGCTGGCCGTCGTCATGCCATACAACTACTTTATAAAACCCCTTTCACTTTAAAGCCCCTTTGGAACTTATCTCCTTTGAATTCAGTAAGTTTAGTTCTATTCTCAGGTGTGATCACATTTCATAAAACACTTGTGGGTAAATCTTATCAATATATATACTATATACTTAAATGAAAAATAAGTAGGTACCTACATATATGACTTGAATATAAAAATGTAACTTTGATGCTACTTCCTGATTTTATAGGCAATTTTTATAATTATGGCTTAAAAATTAATTGTAAAACAGAAATCAATTTTTTTTTTAAACCAAAACTTATACAACAATCGGAATTACAAAAGACTAGATCACGGATGACAAGATTTTTCATTGAATTTGAAAAAGAATAGAAAATTCCTTATGTTCATTCTAATTAATTTAATAATACATAAGTAATCTATACTTCACAAATTTATACAGAATGTTTTATTATTATTATACCAGTGAAGCTTGTTTCAAAAATATATTTTTTCATATAAAGCCAACAAATACAATTCTAATTTACAACATCCTAGCAACTACACATATATTAAAATAAGGTACTACTGAAATGATACTACGTCTATTTTATCTCTATTTCTGTTATAAATAAATTTACAAAGATAAAGCTATAAAAACGTACAATTAAGTAAAATTTATTAATGCCCCTTCGTAAAAACATATAACTATTATTCTATTAAGTGATCATTCTAATTAATTTGCAAAATTAATCTTATGAGATTATTGTTTTATTAACACAAAAAAGTTTTAGTTATATGTATAAGGAGCCATCGGCAGGACCAAGATGGTGTATTCCGATTAATAATGCATCCACAAGTGTCCAAACACCTAAGCCACCGAAACTGAAAAGTTTTCCAATTCCTTCTTGCCAATGGCCAAGATAAAATCTATCAGCTCCGAATCCCCCGAGAGTTAAAGCGAGAATGAGTGCGGTACCCCAGCGAGTTCCTGATGTCCAAGAACACCGAATTTTCTTCAAAAATTTCCGCCTACCCAAGCAAATTACATCATCTGACACAGTACAGTTTGTCCTGTGAAAGAAAAGGATTCAATTATTTATGTTCAAGTAATTTCAACATCCTGTTATATAAAAATTAAGTGTAATACAAAATAATATATTATCATATTAACTAGTTTATCAAAACAGTGTAATTATAGGTTCTCAATCCTTTAATAAATTCTTAAAAACAAATATGTCCATATTCAAATTCATTCCGTGAAATCATCACTTTTATTTATTTACTAACTGTGCCCCACGGTTATCCAACAAACACCGTGCTGCTAACACACCCGTGTATCCTATCATAATTGTTCTCACTTCTCGCGAGTACATAAATTTAATTTTTCATTATCTCCTAAACTATGAATCCAATTACCATGCTTTAAAGGGCAAAAATTTAACTCCATAAAATTGTCTTTATGATAAAGTGCCTTTTGTTCCTAAGGATTAATATGCCATGCTTAAAAATAGTGTTCACAAATAAATTTTTAAACTTCAAAAAAAAAATCGCAAAATACCTTATTGTGGTTTATATACTTATAAGATTGCAGCCTTTTTATTAGATATTAGATTTTATTTTTGTAGAATATTTTTTTAACGTATCATTAACAATTAGGCCAGCGCACGCGGATAAAGCAGTTTGGGAGGGCTTCCACATCCAACTTGCTTAACAAAAAACAATATTTAAGGCTAGCTTAGAGTTCTTGCCTAATATTAGATAGCCTATACTATTCTTCGTAAATCTGGCTGAACAATTTTTTTTTTTTAAATCCGACTGGTACATTTATCCAGCGATAAGCAAGTTTAAACAAACAACCAATCACAATAACTTTCCCGCTTTATTATATAATATTATTATAGTATAGATCATTACTTTATTACCAGCCAGATTATTTAAGAAAGATATATTAACATGGGCGTAGTCAGGATTTTGGTCAGAGGGACAGGCAAAGGAAACAATTAATACCGTATATTTTTTTATAGAAACTTGATAAAGTTATTTACTCTTTATTTTTAGGAGGAATCTGACCAAGCATTTATCAACACCTTGTTTTGGGGGCAGCTGATCCCCTGTCCATACCTAACTACACCTATGTATACTATACTAACAGGGTTGATATCACTGTTACTATAATTTATATACATCTACAGTTCTCGTCAAACTTTTTAGCCGCTCCGAACATAGCCGCAAGTTCGGGCTTGCGCGTGGTACAGTCGAGAGAGTAATAACTAATACGTAAAAAAGTTAAAATATTAGGTCCTTACATATGAAATTGGCATTTTGTACGGGAGGAATATAAAGTTAATTTTTTTTGTAAAATATACCTATTTAATTAGTGAAAGTATGCACCGTTGTTATTTATGCACTTTTGCCATCTCATAGGTAGTTCATTGATCCCTTTACTAAAAAAACCATGGGGGCGAGAATCAATAAACTCTTTGAAGGCGATTTGGACTGCCGCATCGGAGTTGAATTTTTTTCATTGTAAGAAGTTGTCCAAATTCCGGAAAAAATGGTAATCTGTTGGAGCAAGGTCCGGGGAGTACTGTAGATGTCGCAGACATTCTAATTGTAGCTCATCTAACTTAGTGGTTGTTTGTTGTGCAGTGTGTGGTCTTGCGTTGTAGTGAAGCAGCAGTGGCCTAGAGCGATTGACTAATCTCGGTTGTTTAGCAGCTAGTTCTTCCTTCATGGTTTGCAGTTGCTGCCAATAGATATCTGACGTAATCGTATGGCCAGATTTTAGAAAGCTGTAGTGAACGACACCGGCGCTAGTCCACCAAACACTCACCAGTAACTTATTTTGAACGATATTTTGATAGCTTCATTAAATATTCAATATGCTTTAGCCGAATATGTGTTTGTTCAATTAAAACATTTCTATTGCTTTCAGTGGTCTTCCATTTGAAAACCAATTATTTTATAATTCGTCTCAAACTTGTCGCAGACCCTTCAAAATTAATTGAATTTTTAATATTTTTTTTATAGTAAGTTTAGCGGAAGTGAGGAACAGAGAGTAAAGTTCCTCATCCGCCATAGAAAAGGGAGGATCCTCCGGCCAGACGGGTGCTATGTCTGGCGGGCAGCTGCCCCGACTGTTGTTGTTTTTTTTTTTTTTTTAGAACTGACTACACTGTTAGCCTTAGGGGCCCTATCCTAAAACAGAGCCGCTGCGGCTTTTACAGCTTCACTGGACTTGGGACGAGCGCTTAGGGCACTCAGCCGCGAAAGTTTGTGACGACCCGCACGAGGGTGCCAGAGTGGCCGAACCTCGGCTCGGCGGTCGTCGCGAATGCGAAAAAGTCGCGATCTAACTAATTCCCTAATCCTATGAAATTCGAGCTAACTACTATGTACTCTGCATCGGAGTTGAATTCTTGGGATTGTAAGAAGTTGTCCAAATTCCGGTATGAATTGTAATCTGTTGGAGCAAGGTCCGGGGAGTACTAAAGAATGTCAAGAACATTCCCATTGTAGCTCATCTAACTTAGTGGTTGTTTGTTGTGCAGTGTGTGGTCTTGCGTTGTGTGAAGTGTGTGGCCTGAAGTGTTGACGTATGTGTCTTTAGCAGCTAGTTCTTCCTTCATGCCCAAGGTTTCTCCAATAGATATCTGACCGTAAGTCGTATGGCCAGATTTTAGAAGAGCTGTAGTGAAGACGGGGTCGGGAGTCCACCAAACACTCACCAGTAACTTATTTTGAACGATATTTTGGGCTTCGTAAATGGCAATATGCTTTAGCCGACGGTGTGTTTGTTCAATTAAAACTTTTCTATTGGTTTCAGTGGTCTTCCATTTGAAAACCAATTATGTCTATTCGTCTCAAACTTGTCGCAGCCTTCAAAATTAATTGACTTTTTAATATTTTTTTTATAGTAAGTTCTACGCGTTTTCGAAATTTTAAGAAAAAGGTGCTTTGGCATTAAATGAAAGTTAGGAATCCATATCTCTATAATCCTCCAATCAAAACTGTCAGGGGGCAGGTTACCTTTTCTTGAAGTGTTTCAAAATCAAAACAAAATAATCTTTATTCAATTTAGTGCCGAAAAAGGCACTATGAATGTCATGACACTACTGCCGGTTCGGAAATTTCCGAGCCATCGAGAAGATGTTACGCAACTAATCGGGTTATCGTTTGTTTTAATGTACCAATTTTACCAGATTGATATCAGGTACAATAATAATCTATTAGTAGGGTTACAAGGGAGTCATTTTCGTTTTTCCCTGGGATCGGATACCGAAATCAAGCGTATTACCTTTGGTTTTGAAAACCCGCGTGGACTGGTCCTTGAACTTGAGCAGTCTGGTCAATCAGTAATGGCTTGGATTCTGTCTTAAACCTACACTATAGTTAAAGCTTTTATTAGTCTTAATTAAGTCTAAAACATGGTTTGCCTAATTTATCTATACTTGTAGTATTTACGTATGTGCTGATCTTCAACATACTCCAGCTTGTGGTAAGTTTTCACGGACATACCTACGTTGTAAGGGTATTGGTAGGGATATAGTTAAAATACTGGATTTCTGGAACTTGATTTTAGTGATTCGCGGGGTCTATGTGGTCAAATTGCTCGAACTGTCGCTTTACGTATTGTGTATGGTTATGCTACCTCAGCTGCTGAAGCCCACAGCAAAATACCGTAAGACGTTAATGGAGGCGATAAAGCGAAGTCGTCTCAACTTTAGCGTTGGCCGGCCAGTGGAGTGTTAGGCGATGGAACTAGAGTACTGCAATGCAGCAGAACTTAATCTTCGCGCAAAGTTTGCCCCATGCGGGACTGACTGTCGCTTTTCAAGTAGGGGTAATGCCAAGAGGGATTGCTGCTTCGACCTAAGCCTATAAAGTGCGTTCTATCTATGCTTGACTAACCCAAGTCAGTCGACTGTGCAATTGGGCTGAGACAAGCTGTGGGGGCACAGGTTGGCTTCGTTTGAGTGAGTAAGATTATTTAGAGCCGTTGATTCAGAGATTGTGAATATTGACGTTCTTCAAATTGCCTTAGGCCGAATCTATTCTTTCACGTAGAATTTAGAGAAGGTTGTCGTCTGTCAAAGAACCATGCTTGCACCAATTTTCAACAACGGACGAGTAGATCGTTTATATAAACGAGGAAACAAAAATGGTCCCAAAATCGAGCCCTGGGGACGCCCGACTCTAACCAATGATCCCGAAGAGGTTGCTCCATTTACACTTATTTTCTGACAGCGCTCTGTTAAATAAGAAATTAGGAGGTCGAGAGAAGTTTCACGCACACCATAGTGTTTTAGCTTAAGTATAAGCGTACTGTGGTCAACGCAGTCGAAGGCCTTTGAGAGATCACAGAACACACCGATTGCATCCTGCGACTCCTCCCAAGCCCTATCTATATATATGACTTAGCAGTGTTGCACCAGCGTCAGTGGTTGATTTAGATTTCGTAAAACCATATTGCCGACCATCCAAAATCTCTTGTGCTTTGAAAAAAAACAAAAAACAGGTGAGAAATTAAAGTTTGAATCATTTGCAAAGGCAGCAATTGGTCTCACCGTCCTTTCAGATACTCCAGTTGCTTGCTGCCGCAGTACGCTTTTGCACACAGTTCAAATCATACTGGAGACCCTCCTCAGATTCCTTTTTCATAAAATTTAAACTTCTTGAACCATAACATTACCAACGAATAACAACGAAATTATTCGGAATGCGACTGTACTGCAAGAGATCAGTGTACGTAGTTCGTGTACGGTTGTAGCACTTACACTAATACACAGTGCAACGCCGGCCAAAGCACGTGGAGGGAACTGCGCGAGCGGGCGTACATTCCCCACGCCCGCTTCTCTACTTCCGGTTGATACCTAAATACATAGAGTAACCTAATTAGGGGTTCTGCGCTGCGGAGTCCGGCTATATTCAGATCGGTCAAAAAGATTGGCGAGTACTGTTCTACTATGTTCTTAGTATGATGTCGGTAAGGCGGTGAAGAAACTTATTCTGGATGGCTTGTAAGCGTTCCCAGTTATATCTTGACATATGTGCGAACGCAACGCAGCTATATGTCATGATCGGTCGGATACACATCTTGTAGAGCGTCTCGTGGACATTTTGCTTGCAGCACATAACAGGGGATGCAATCGGGCGAGGGTCCAGGAGGCCCTTTTCCTAACCAGATTGATGTGGCGTATAAAGGAGAGTCTACTATCTAGGGTTACACCTAGATATTTGGTCGTCTTTTCCCAGGGGATCGGATTACCGAAGAGTTCAAGGGGATTGTCCTTGAGTTTTTGCGGTATCTGTGTGGCGGTTTGGTCGAAGAGCACCGCTGCGCTCTTCGTGGGGTTTATGGCTATTCGCCAGTCGTTAAACCACTTCCCGAGAGTGGTCACGGCTCTTTGGATTCTACATTTGAGGTTTCTCGTTTGCCTTTGAGAGGAGTATATGACTGTATCGTCAGCGTATAGGCCTACTTCAACTTTCTCTTGAAGTTTTGGTAGGTCACTGACGTACAGATTGAGCCCGACTGTTGTAGTCGGGTTATTGTATATATACTCAACGATAGAGTGGATTTCTATAGCGCGATGAAGGATAGTAGGAAATGCGTCCTATGTGGCTCGATAGATGTCGCTATGTGTCGCTACGTAGTTGTGTCGATGCGTTGATGCGTCAGTTGTGGCGAGAGATGTTGCTACATCACTCCCCTCCGAGACTGGAGGTCGATAACAGGTTGAGTCGTCCATTTGTGATGCTTGCCGGGCCAGTGGAGTGTTTCAGTGAGTCGGAACTAGATGCCGCATAGTTCACGGTGAGTCGGAACTGTCTGCGGTGATTGCCCCAGTGAGTCGGGATGATGTCGCATAGTTCACGGTGAGGCGGAACTGTCTGCGGGTGATTGGCTGCTGCGTCGACCAGGAGAGAAGTGCGTTTTCTACTGCTTGCTGAACGGCCGAAGTGCAGTGTGCTGTGCCAAGGTCGCTGAGAAGCTGTGGGGGCTGACCAGGAATGCGCGTCCGTACTGCATTGCGTATGGATCAGGAATTAACTCCCCAAGTTAGTATGCCGCTTGATGCTTGATTAGGCTGTATTGACTCGACTGCAATCGAAAGCCTATGAGGAAGTGCTTCTATCTTGATGACGTAGCTTTCATGACACGCAAGGTTGTGCAAGACAATCTCGTACATTTGGTTTGTTTGCACTTTAGTAGTAAGTGATTAGCAAACCATTCAGAGATTAAAGGTGTTGTAATTGCCTCACTCCGATCTATTCTTTTCACTTTGAATAAAGTGAAGTGATCGCTCTGGCCAAAAGAACGGGTGCTATGTCTGGCGGGCAGCATTTTCACAACGGACTGTTGTAGATCGGGTTATTGTATATATACTGAGAAACGATACAATGGTGCCAATTTCTAGCTGAGGACGCCGACTCTAAGGATAGATAGCGAAGAGTTGCTCCATTTACACTTATGTTTTGACAGCGTCTGTTAAATAGAATTAGGAGTCGCAGAAGTGTCACGCACACCTAGTTGTTAGCTTAAGTATAGCGTACTGATGCGTCAACGTTGTGAGGCCTGAGAGATGTCGCTACAGTAAGTACTGATTGATCCTGCGATTTAAATAGTGCCTATTCCTATAAATGATTAGCAGTGTATGAATACACCAGCGTCAGTGGTTGATTTAGATTTCGTGAAACCATATTGCCGACCATCCAAAATCTCTTGTGCTTTGAAAAAAACAAACAACAGGTGAGAAATTAAAGTTTGAATCATTTGCAAAGGCAGCAATTGGTCTCATCGTCCTTTCAGATACTCCAGTTGCTTGCTGCCGCAGTACGCTTTTGCACACAGTTCAAATCATACTGGAGACCCTCCTCAGATTCCTTTTTCATAAAATTTAAACTTCTTGAACCATAACATTACCAACGAATAACAACGAAATTATTCGGGTTGCGACTGTACTGCAAGAGATCAGTGTACGTAGTTCGTGTACGATTGTAGCACTTACATTAATACACAGTGCAACGTCGGCCAAAGCACGTGGAGGGAACTGCGCGAGCGGGCGTACATTCCCCACGCCCGCTTCTCTACTTCCGGTTGATACCTAAATACATAGAGTAACCTAATTAGGGGTTCTGCGCTGCGTAGTCCGGCTATATTCAGATCGGTCAAAAAGATTGGCGAGTACTGTTCTACTATGTTCTTAGTATGATGTGACAAGAAACTAAGATTATTGTACTTACAAATAATACTTAAGAGGTGATGCTAATGAATTACAGTTAGCCTTTTGATCACAACGATGCTCCCATTTGTCGGTCTGATAACAAAAGCGACACATGGCTGTTTTGTTAAAGGTTTTAGAACCCTGAAATAAAAGATAAAAACAGCATAAAAATGATTGTTTAGGTTTTAAAATGTTAAACTGGTGATTACTTTATGTTAAGTTCAAACTACAACAGTTTACATCACCACTACATACAACTTATTATAGAGAAGGTATGTAGACCTCTTATCTATTACCAAAGACAAGGTAAAACAAAAAAACTGACAATAGCCATACAAGGTAACTCGGTACTTCATTACCTTCTAGCATGCGAGATGTCGCTGTTTCAAATGGTTAATAAATTATAATGATGTCACATATTCTTATGGTACTATAAAAATACTTAGACGGCGCTATTTCCTATTTTGCCAAAATAATTGAATTGCTGTCAACTCCTCAACTCCTGCTTCGTTGTAGGTTCTGATTGTAAGTACGCAACGTTGCCGCTATGCGCTGCTGTCAGCTCGCGCTTTTATGTAGGTACGTGACGTGACGTTGCCGCCACTCCTCGTCTTTGACTTTTTGTACAAAATTTGATGCAATTTTTTAAATTTTTATGTGTTGCTAGGGCAGTAGATATTCTTCAAATTATAATTTTAAAAATCGGTGGATATAAAGTGTTTTTCATGGCGAAAGTTTTTATACTATCCTTGAATGTAATAGATACCGCTGTGATAGAGTTATTGAGTACTGAAAAAAACAATGAAAAGTCTGCAGAGATGTTTAAAAGTTTGTCTATCTATTACGTTCAAACAACTGCATGGATTGAAGTCGATTATCTTGTGGAAAAGGACATACTTAGAACACTTTTAACGTCAAAATAAAAAAATATTACACGCATCAAAACCGACGGGCACTATTAAGTAAAACAATAAATAGTGAAATTTTATTAAAAAATTATAACCACACTAATATTATTTTAGAAACATATTATTTTATTATAATGACCTTCTTAGAGTATACGACTTTTTATTTACACTTCGTATAATCGGTCAACAAGCTCATGCATAGCGTCTGGCAATTTTGCATAAACTTTTTTTAACAGAATGGATGGAAGACGTGTTTCGTATTTTATTGAAATTCATCCCCTAGCGGGGATAAAAATTGGTAGAAAGTTATTTTGGCGATGATTTGCTTCGAAGTTGATAACAATACTCCTTAGTGCTTGTGATTTAAAATACATTTTATTTTGACACATGTTTGAAAACTCAATCCGATTTTATTCAAAAAAGGTTGACCTTACTCATACGTAGTATTGTATTTTCTTTAGACCTCATTTAATCTAATAAAATAGTAAAAATACATTAATGACAATTCTATTACCTACAATAATATTCTCAGATTAAAAACTAGAAACATGTTGATAAATATTATAAATATGAAAACAGTGATCAGAGGTGACGAGCGTACCAACATGCGCGACTAATATCGAGGTTCAATTTCTATTTTGTTGGTACCTTTTTTTTCGAGACTTAATGAGCGGTTAAGCAGGCAACTTCATACTGTTAATTTTGTGTCACAGATGCGCGCGCATCTTAAAATTTCACTCTCATCATTTTTTCATAACGCGCCTAAAGAAGTATAACTTCAATAATAATAATCTGATAGTTTTATCTATAGGGATATATCTGTAGATCTCTATCTGTACATGAGCCTTTTTCAAAATTTTGTATTTTAGATAATATCAGTATGATTGTTAAACTGTGATATGGATTGACATTTAAAATTAGTTGGGTATTATCAAAGCTTATATGGGTAAAATACCGTATGGTGAGATTGAGGCGAGGTGAGTTTTTTTTGCCATTTTTCATACACGACATATACTACGTAGACGAAGTCGCGAGCACAGCTAAGTAGTATTAAGTGACGCAGACGAAGTTGCGCGGGTCAGCTAGTATAAAAATAAAAGAAAACTTTATAATCGGAAATTAATTGAAAATTTGTGATTTCTTTACATGTATTTGGGTAAATTCCAATAATTGTAAGTAATGTTATGGTTCTTATGATTCTAGATTTTTCTAGGTTGAGATATAAATTACCTGGATCAATTTAGTGCTATGAATCAATAAAAAAATTGATCTTTTTGATTCAAAAAATCGATTCTTCAATTAATTCAACAGATGACAATCCCTAGTACACTGATTATTTTGAATTTTTGATCATTCATGTCAGATTTTTTAATGGCTATTGTCAGCTTAATTGTCAGTCTTTTTGTTTTACCTAGTCTCTGTCTGCACTATAATATAGTCACTATAATAACACTGTGGCCTAGTAGGAGGTGCCCCTGAGTACAATCTGCAGGTCATAATATATTTGAATCCCATTTTGCTATTTAAAATATTCATGAGCTCTAACCATTAAAAAAATGTTTTGAGATAACCGGTTTGCCCTTAGAACTAGGTTAGCTTCAAAGCATGGTTCTAGTTACCATTCCATTAGATATGATTTACCCTTTTCTATAGATACGGTGATCCTATGCATCAGATGTTGCAAATTAAAATTGTCTTATATTCATTCCAGATGTTCAAGCTATGATAAACAGCTTAACCATGGAAAGTGAAGTTTCCATTTACCATCTGAAGGACTGCACGCTTCTTTGCTACCATTTGCATAGTGATATACAAAAAATATGGTTACTAGCTTGATGATAAGATAACTGACACACAGACAGAGTTATTTCTGAGACGAGTGAAGATATACAAGGTGTCCAGAAAGGGTATCAGGTATTTGTTTTCGCGCCATATTCGAAACGGGGCGTCTAAAGGGTGCGGGGAGGGGTTCGTGGCGTCCGCCATTTTGTGGAGTTTTAGTCACGATGGAACAGTACTCGGGGACGCATCGCGCATTTTGCGTACGAGCGTATTATCGTAATGGTGATTCAATAGTGACTGCTCAACGTCTCTATCGTGCGGAATATCGTACACGCCGCGCGCCAAGTGACGATAGCATTAGGAAATGGATCAGGATGTTCGAGAATACAGGTGCGACAGTTAAAATTCAAAACTCTGGTCATCCTCGTTCAGTTCGCGATGAAGAAACAATTGAAGAAGTTGAGGCGTCGGTTCGTCAAAATCCGTCTTTATCCATTCGAAAGCGAAGCCAAGCGTTGAACATCAAAAAATCGTCTTTACATTCGATTTTAAAGAAAGACTTACATCTAAAAGCCTATAAAATTCAATTGGTTCAAGAATTGAAGGATACGGACTATGCTAATCGACTGAATTTTGCGAACGAAATGCTGCAGCGATTTAACAACTTTAACAACATACTGTTCAGTGATGAAGCAAATTTTCACCTGAATGGTCATGTTAATAAGCAGAATTGTCGGTACTGGGCAGTGGAGAATCCGAGACGAAAGCATGAACGACCCCTGCATAGCCCAAAGGTCGTTGTTTGGGCTGCTATGTCTGCTAAAGGCATAATTGGTCCTTATTTTCATGAAGATCAATGAGGCCGAGCAATTAATGTGAATAGTGACCGTTATTGCGATATGTTGCGAAATTTTTTGGTCCCAGAGTTGCAAGAGTTTGCAGGTTTCAACTCAAGAACCTGGTTCCAGCAAGATGGGGCCACTTGCCATACCTCAAATGACTCAATGGAAGTTGTTAACGAATTATTCCCTAATAAAGTCATTTCGTGAAGGGGTAACATCAACGGGCCTCCCAGAAGCCCCAACCTTAGCCCGCTTGACTATTTTGCATGGGGATACCTTAAAAGTAAGGTTTATCAAAACAATCCAACGAATCTAACCCAGTTAAAGCAAAACATCAGGTCAGAAATGGCAGCAATATTGATAGCTATGTGTCAACATGTTATCGCCAATCTTCGTTTCCGTTTAGAAGAGTGCCAGCAACGTAACGGTCATCATTTGGATAACATCATCTTTTCCAAATAATTCTCCAATTCATATGCTAATAATAAACAATAAACTTTTTTATTGCATACAAATAATTTTTGTTTCATTGAACTTATAAATACCCGATACCCTTTCTGGACACCTTGTATTTTATATTCAGTGGTCTATGATACTCTCGTCTCTGCTGATATTAATATGGATTGCAGTTGCTTCAAATATCACTATAAAAAATAAAATTACCATTCACTTTTGTTTTAAGCACCATCTAATACAACAATGATACTATTTATAATATCTGTTTTTTGCCTACCATTACACCATCTGTCATGAGTCATACAAGTGGTCCTAAATAATCAATATTTTTGAGTGTCATTCCAAATTGAAGAGGAAAAGTTTTATTAAAACAACACAATTTAAAAAAAAAAGCAACTTTTTGTCTGTTTTAGCTAAAAGGTAATATAAACTTGTTGTTTTCAATTGCTGATATTAAATTTAGCAGACATGAGTCAGCACCATCTGGGTGTGAGCAGAAATTGTAAGCTTTTTGGTGGTTTCAATTTTTTCTATGGCTATTAGCAGTCTTCTTGTTTTACCTTGTCTCTTGTGAACTAATTTGTGGTAATCATCACACAAAGAAAAGTTATCTTTTGGTATGTTAGAAAGATCTGTAGAATCAGGTATTCTACAGCTTCACTTTATATCTTATAATTATTAGCTGGTTACTACTGATTCAATGTTTTATGAAAATACATCAATACATCAAGTATATCAACAATTTTTCAAAACATCGGATCGATTTGATGCATCATATTATAAAAAATCGAGTGAAGTTGATGCATCAATTTATATTGAATATCCCTAGTCTCTGTTATTACTAGTTCAAGAAATTGTTTTTTTGTTTGTTTAAACAGCTTATTTCCGGAACTACCTGTCATGATTTAAAAAATATTTTTACATTTTATTGCTTATTTATGGAGCAGTGCTATATAGCTTCTTATATACATAAAGGCATTTAAAGGTAAATAAAATATGTCAAGTTGCAGAAACCAAGTCCATGAAGTGATGAAGATGAACAGTTCAATTTAAAAAAATGTTATGTATTTTTTTATTTCACTTTTGAAATTCAAATACTATTAAACAACTATTTGAAGATAAATGTTTTGTATGCTTTACTTTACTGTACTTACATTGCAGACAATTTTTGGCTTCACTGTGCATGTATAGTTGTAAAAGCCTCCATAACGACAGTCCACATTTCTGTCACAAGTTATGCAAGGATACTGGAGAGATGAACATTCACATATGTTCTCCTTATCAATTGAAGGGCAACTTTTTAAATATTCTTCATTCTCACTAAAACTCACAGCTTTGTTGTTCAAATCATCTTTTAGTTTATTCTGCTTACTTTGTATATCCATGTTATTATTTGCTAGATAAAATATAGAAGTAGATTTTTAGACATGCAAAGAAATACAAGTAATTTGCATATTCAATACAATAATATTTACCCATATCCGTAAGATGAAGTGTATTAAATAAAACCAAAAGAATTAAAACAATAGAATCTCTAATATTTATCCTTAGGGGTAAAGTTCTCGCCTTCGTCATTATGAATAGTATTACATTATACTGATTATAGGCTAAATTTTAGCATATATCGTACTAAATAGATAAGTAAGTAACACAAATATTTTATTGAATACCTAGTCAATTCATATTTTATTCAATAGTCTACAAAAATAAACGAAGTGAATAGTAGGGATGTAAAATAAAAATCGATTATAAAAAACGCGTATATTTCAATTATTTTTTTATAAAAATCGTTTTTTTTTTCCTGTCGTTTTTTTTTTGATGGATCTAATCTCTAATGTAATTTTTTTTTGTGACCGTAGGTATTCAATCACACTTCTTCTTACTAACTTGCCAACTAGTCCTCTTTATTGAAAACTATTACTGCCATTATCAAGTGAATATAGTGGTAAACAAGATGGTGGCTCCGTTGTTAGAACTTTCTAGGGAGTTTTTGTGGCACATCAAAATGTATGCTTCCAGTTTATATTTATAATCCATTTCACATTCATAAGCTATATCACACAAAACGCTACCAGTATTATATAATATAGTGTCTAAAACCTAAGTTATTGGACCTATACTACTAGTATTAAGCTGAAAAGTTTTTTGTTTGTTTGTTTGGTTGAACGCTCTAATATCAGGAACTACGTAATTAGATATCCCATTGATCGAAGAAGGCTTATAGGCTATATGACATCACGCTACGACCAATAGAAACGAAGAATCAATGAAAAATATTGCAAAAACGGGGAAGGATTATTGCTTTTGAGAGCTTCCATTGCGTGCGCTACGTAAATGCTTAAAGTTACTCAACAATCATGTGTGACGGAATTGTTTCTCTTAAAAAGTTGTAGCATTTGGCTATCTTTTAAAGTTGACTCAATATAATCTTTTTTATGGTGATAAAATTTGTTCTAAAATAATGCATTATTTGCGAAGGTGTTTCTATATACATGGTATTATCCTTATTGAAATAAAATATTCGTCACAAGTATTTAATTTTGAACAAAATTGTCCTTGACATCAATTGATTTCAATAAATGTCTTAGGAGATATCACAGTTTTAAAATAAATCCGCAGCAAAGTAAAGAAAGTTTCACCTCTTTTAGAATTGTATTATAAGTGCCTACGACCCAATCTTTCTAACCCCCTCTCTCTCTCATGTGACGCAGACGAAGATGCGTGAGTCAGTTAGTTAAAAATAAAAACCAAATACCAAAACATGTAATTTTAAGATCCCACTAAAATCTTCAATCGCTCAAATATCACCCATAAATATCGTTATTTATAATTAAATAATGAGTTGCTTTTTAATTTAATATTGTATTTTTGTGTTCAAAAGGATTGTAATATAAGTAATGGGACGCACCACCCGCGTCTTAACTATTTACGCAGTGTATAATAATTTTTAGCTGTGCCCCACGGTTTCACCTGTGTTAATTTTATACGATAAACATCGCAACGCCAATGCACCCGTGTAGCCTATCATAATTGTTCTTCCCACAAATACAAATTATTTGAATTTTTCATTATCTCCTAAACTGTGTGTCTAAATAACATGCAAAAGAGTAAAATTTAACTTCATAAAATTGTCTTTAAGATGAAATAACTCTTGTTCGTAAGGAATAATATAACATGTGTAAAATCATGATCTTAAATCACTTTTTAATGTTAAACCATTATTTGTTATATAATAGCTTATTGTGGGTTATGCATAACATATAGGCGTATGCTATAACGGACTATTTTAAAGATGTACTAAGGCCCAATATTTTTGTACAACATGTATTTACGTACAACTAAAAATTATCGCAGCGCAAGTGGATAAAACTGTTCGGGAAAGCTTCGTGTTCCGACTTACTTTACAAAAATCAATATTAAAGGCTAGCAATGACGTGTATCTTGATGCTAAATAGACTATACTATTCCTTGTGAATCATGCTATTGTATACAAAATTTTTTTTTTTAATCAGACTAGTAGTTTCAGAGATTAGCGTGTTTAAACAAACAAACATAAAAACACTTCCGCTTTGTTATATTAGTATACATATAATATATAGTACAGATAATACTTTTAAAAGTTTAAAGAATATTGCTACTATGAAAACCAAATTTCGAGGATAAAAGGTCGTAAAATAATATGAAAAAAAAACATCGTTTAAATTTTATTCAACCTTGTTAAACAACAAAATTTGGTACAAGATTGGCATTCCCGTTATTAACAATATTTTTTGTCTTTTTATTCAAATATGTTAATTTAAATTGATTAAGAAAGTTGTGGTTCTAAATATTTCAGGTTTTAATTAAATTTGTCAAGAAAATATAAATTAATTAATTTTTAAAAAGATTGATTACTTTTAAAAAAAATTGATAATTAATTAATCGATTTTAGTATTTAAAAAAATAATCAATTTTAATTTTTTTTTAATTTACATCCCTAGTGAATAGCTATGGGCAGGGTCTCCAGATTTCATTTTCGAAATTTCTCCATGGTGGTCAAAAAATTTCCCCAAATTGGTACTATTTCAGCAACTTCTCCCCAAAAAACTTAAAACTGCCTATTCCTTTAATTTTATTTTTTTTGTATAGGCAACTTTAATAGGCGGAGAATATGTGTTCAGAAACATAAAATGCCATCTTACATAGGCAAAAATTTTACTATTTTTTCAATTTATAAATAATAACGTATTCTGACCAGATAAACAAAAAAGATGGCTATAGGGGAGTCACATTTGCTTTCTTCGTGCTGTCGATATGTCGATGTCTGCTGAATATGCTTAGAGATGCTGCTGCGTCAGCACCCTTCATTAGACGTTAAGAATTAGATATAAGCTTCCAGTCAGTTTTCTGTTTCGACGTGTAATCTCCGTAAATAATTTTGTATTTCTATTTCCAAATATATATATTTCAGTGTAAAAAAAACACCTTTTTTTAAACCCCAATTAAGGGTCCTCGTATAACAGTGCGTTCTTCTCTGTTGTAATGATTTTCTATCAGTGGGTATAGTAACGTTAAAATTAGTTAACAAAGCTAATTAAGTTGCTTATAAATAACAAAAGTATAACTATAGCTGTATAACTTTTACAGTACATATCTAATATGAAATACAAATTTTCTCTGCCATAAAAATTATAAAAACACATGCAATGTAGGTAACATTTGTTTTTACCCGACCGCGAAAAAAGAGGGTTATATTTTTCCAGCGTATGTATGTATATTGTCTATATCTATGGTACGCTCTGTAGCCTAAACGGTTTGAGGGGTTTTATCATATGAGGTGTCACTAGATTCGTCTTAATTGTGGGAATGACATATGCAGAGATTGTTATCATAAATTCGGAAGAATCTTAATTCGCATGGTAATGTCGAGTGTGAGAAACGTGAAAAGCTCTCTCTTTCAGCTAACACCGGCCGACTATTGCCATTATTAACAATAATAAAGGATAGCTGACAGTAGAATAATAGTGTCTTCAATAATTTGTTATACATTGCGTAGGAATAATGCATTGCATTGCTTGTTGCTGTAATAATTATCACCTTTGCAACAGGAACGCTAAAAGAAAGGGGATTTGAAGAGAAAGAGAGAATGTACATCATCCAACAGAGACAGTACAGTCAATTTGTCGAGCTACTATAAAAAAACAGTAAATATTTTCAAAAAGAAGTTGTGAAGTTTGTATTAAAATATCAGAGATGGCATTAGCAGAAGCATGGTTTACAACTGTACGTGTACGTATTGTACATTTACGACAATTGCATGCCCTCGTATGATAGCAAATTATAAGAAAATACGGTACTTTTAACAATATAAGAATTAAAAAATAGGTCCCCTGGAGCAGAAATTTGTGAAGTACGACGATAGTTTTGGTCCAATTCAGGAAAATACGACAATTTCGAAGTTGATGGTACGATCATCGCCACGCTTTAGGTTGTGAACCCTGAGTAGAAATAGTTGTTAGTGGTACGACTATGCATAAAGTTCTTCCACAAATATCCTGTGGAAGCGATTATCACCACCACCACATTAAAAGGGAGGATCCTCCGACCAGACGGGTGTTATTTTTGGCGGGCAGCTGCCCAACGGTTGTTGTCGAGATGTACACCCGCACACAACAATATCGCGATGTAGGGATGCGAGATAGACGTCCCTATGTCGATGTCACTACAATCCTCAATGCCAAAAATTTCCCCCAAATTGGGGACCATTTAGGCTCCAAAGTGTGAGGATGAACTTCCTGGCGATAGCGAGCGGTGCGATGGTAGAAAGTATTCGCTCACAAAGTAAATGAGACACACGTTGATCTTCAATAAAGCACAGTGCCAACACCCGCACACCCACCGCCGCGACCTCCCTCTCTCGCGGCAACTCAAGCCTAGGTCCGTTCCTCGGTGTGAAACCCTTGAGTCTGGCAGCCGCCAGCGCGATACAAGTGACATTGCCCTTGCAATCACTTAGCTACCCACATACATCATTACACACAATATGTTCAAACATACATACGTGCAAACCACATAGGTTCTGTAAGGAACCTTTTTTTCTTTTTACGTTGGTTAGTGTAGACCATATTTTAGATCACTAAATACATATACACATTTTCCTTCCTTCCTCCCAGGAGGCAGGGACATATATATATTTAGCTCGAATCTTACGGATAGGGAATTAGTCACATCGCGACTTCTTTGCAATCGCGGCAACAACCCAAGCCGAGGTCCAGCCGTTTTTGCATCCTTGCGCGCATGTGGCCCACGTTTTCCCGGCTGAGTGCCTTGAGCGCTCGACCCCAGGCCCGGTAAAGCTGTAAAAGCCATCAGCGGCTCTGTTTTTGGATAGGGCCCCTCAGGCTAACAGTAAGATCAGATAGAAAAAAATAAAAGAAAAAAAACAGTGCCAACAGCTGACTTGCAAGATGCTTATCCACTTGTTAGTGTTGAAGAAAGTCTCGCTAATCCTTGGTCCGAGCACTGTCCATTAATTAAAATTCATGTTTTGCTTTTCTTTATTATTTTGATGCCAGTAAGGAACAACCTAACCTTAACGTCTGTCTAGGCATTTTTATCACAGCGCTTTATTTTCCAGAATTAAATTAGATAATACCTGTGTTCTGAAAAAAATTAAGATAGTATTATCGAAAGGTAGTCTAAAACCTCATCGCGTATCACAAGAGGAAGGGGAAGAGTAGTTGCTGATAAGCATTACGTGATTAATGAACGACCCCTAATAGTGAATTTTTTGTTATATTTTGAAAACAGAGCTTTTTTGTAAAGATTTTTTTTAGCGTTATAGGTATAAGCGTTGTGGTCACAATCTCACGTGATCGTAAGTAACGATGTGGCCCAAAATGTTATCGTGCTGAGCCTAGTGGTAGACTAGCTCTCAAGTGCAGCTACCAGGAACACACCTATGGGTGTTTAGTCACAGATTTTCAACTTGAGGGTGGTAGCTAGCCAGGCGGGCACTAGAAAACGTCCTATCTGGTGGTATTGGTATACCATAGCATAGTTGCTATGGTTTTATCACGATGTTTTCCTTCATCGAAAGCTCAGGCTCATTGTAGGGATTCGAACTCACGTCTATCGACGCGAAGGAGTACTTGTATTTTATAACACTGTACATATTATGCATAATTATGAATCGTTAAAATAACTTTAAAAAAGGCTAAATTATTAAAAAGGCAACAAGAAACCCGACTAAATATTTATTTTTCTATTTTGCTTTTTATTTGAATGCCAAACGTTGAATATAAATATTATATAGCTTACGTCATTACCACAATTAAGGCGACTCTAACGACACCTCACATGCTAAAATCCATCAACTCTTTAGGCCAATGGTTCCGAAAGTTGACTGGACCGCGACTCATCTAGCAAAAGCTTCCAAATGTAGGAGTCACCTTTTTGCTCTCCATGAACAAAAAAAGGGACATAACTATAAAAAACCGAATGAAGGACTGTTTAAACAGTAAAAAAAAATCTCAGACTCAAATGATGTTAATACTTTAATTAAATTCAAGGAGTGCTCTTCCAATTACAAGGAAGTATGTATTTGTTTCCTATTATTTGTCATTACATCTTTATAGGCATCGACTTCAATTTTAGTCACTTTTAATCGAATGAGTATGACACATCCAATTTATTTCTATATTTAGTTCATCAAACAGACAAGTATAGGAATCAGCAATCGAGAGCCAGAATTTCGTTAACTGCTTGGAATTGAAAGAAGTTTGTTTGTTTCAATTCCTCACTTGCTTTTTTGACATTTTAGTCGGCGATTGATGTGTCGTCCTATTTTTCAGGGCTTATACAATGTTGCGACCCATAGTTTGGGAAAAGCTGCTTTAGGCTACAGAGCGTGCTTAAAGAAATAGACATAGGTACATACACTCGAGGAACATACTTAACACTCCTTTTTCGCAGTCGGGTACTAAAGCTTTGTAAAAATGTAACCAATAGTAGATAAAAATATTATTAGGAATGAAATGATTAAAAACTTACGAAATATATTAACATTTATTAATTGAATCATCATTGAATTAACGCACAGCGCTATTTATTATTGCGTATTAGAAACATGAATAATCCACTTTAATTCCAATCAATATTAAAGGCACTTAATAAATCTACATCAGCATTAGACTTTCTAGCGTCATCGTTCTCTTTGGACGCTTCAGTAATATCAGATAACTCTGGTATCGCGCAAGTTATAGGAAATATTTGTTTTAAATTGGCACCGGATCCCGCTCCTGTGACTTGGTGGCGTACAGGATTCGTGTTCGACATTTCATCTTCACTAAATAGAAACCATTTAGTTTGCTTGATAGGTAAATTTGTTTGCGTAGGTAATTCATCGGACAGATCTTCTGTTATAAGACTAGAATTATCGTCCCCATCATTTTGACTCTTACACATCATTTCAATTCCATTTTTAATATTACTCTTTGATTTTAGTTCTGAAATATGAATAAGATTGATGAAAATTAACTGTTACCTATTTAAAGAGACGTAATAATTACATTAGTTAAAAGAGTACTATTTGTAATGTTCTAATTTGGATATTTTAAAAATAAAAATTGAGACAATTTTGCTTCTTTTATTATAATATTATTAGTCAACACCAAGCACGGATCAAGTTTTAAGTTTGGAGGGTCATGGATTGAAGTTTGATACAATATAGAACTTATTAAAAAAATAGAAAACAAGTAAAATTTGGTACAATAAAAAAGTATGTTTAGTTTTTGGGAGAGTCGATGACACCTATGATCTCCTTAGATCAGTACCTGTTAAATAGCGGTAGCACTTACTAAAATTTCTATGTTTGGTTTTATGGATAAAAGTTCCTTTTTTGTCACAAGGTTGTATTTAAACATTTTGCTTCTGAAAATAAACTTTTACTTGGGTAAATAGAAGCAAGTTTGCATGAAAATACTATAAGCTCTAAAGTTCTCATGAGATATGAAAATTTTTATGCAGAAATTGTGATATGCCACATAAGTAACGATGACGTGTCTAACCGATGCTAAAAATAAGGAAAGGTATTTTAAAATATAAAGAATGAGAAAATAGCATAACATAACATATCCGCGAAAAAGTTTTCAATAATCTTATAATTTTGTACGATCACCGTAAAGTAATAATTAAAAAACTTACGATTATTAAAAACTTCAAAATTTGGAACATTATTATTATCTATAAGCTTCGTATCTTTTTCGATGCGGAGGAAGTCGTCTAAATTGAAGTCTTGCCCGTCATCAGAACGTACAGAATCACTATTCAGTGATACAACTGTGCGATTGTTTTCTATCAATTCCACACTATCCCCTATACATTCGTTAGCGCGAAGACATGTTTCTGAATGATTATGAATAAGCTCTACACTATTATCAGCATCTTGAGGGAAGACAATCATCTTTGTATCATTTATTCCACTATCGGTACAGACGGACATCCTAATGTCATTTCGTACAACTTTTTCACAATTATCTTTCGATTTATTTGATTTTGGCTTTAAGATTTTCACTCTGATGATATCTTTCTTTTGTTTTCTTTTACCATTATTATTCGCATTTAACTCTTCATAGTCCATAGCATTTTCATCAAATACTTGGATTGAAGGTGGACACGATGATGCACCAACTAAAGAACAACATTCCATGTTCTCTTCAATTATAGTATCGACGTTAGCGTTTTTCGACTTTTTAAATCCTTTCTTTTTAAGTGGAGTTGAACAGCGTTTTATTGTCCCGGATTTTTTTGTATTACTCTCAATATTATTATCTACTTCCATATTTTGTACCTTATCTTTTCTCGTACTTTCCAATAACAACTCCTGTAATTTTCTATCTATAGAGTCAGATGAATTATCATAAATTTTAACAGAGCGAATTTCTTTTATAAGCGATTCGGTAATCGCTGATTTGGTGTTTCTATTCGGAGACCTATCTGTATCTATCGCACACATTTGTTGCATTAGAGGCAAGGTAATGTCCATTCCTGATATTGAATACTTGAATTGCGAGTGTTTATCTATATCATTAATACCATTTATTTGGTTCATTGTATGACGTTCATTAATGCTATTTAGTAAATCTTTACTTAAGGACATATTTTCTACCAAAGACAATTCAGGTGACAGGGGTAAAGAAACGTTACTAGAACTACCCACATCATTAGCATTACTTTTTTTATTAATATATTCTTCATTGGACACTGCTTCGAAGCGCCGCGCTTTGATATTTTTCTCAATGGTATATATTTCATCTATCCGTTCTAGCATGTTTGATGACTGGGCTCTATGTGGGAACAAATATTGGTAGGATTCTGAGTTATAGTTTGCACTTGAATGTTGCTTAGTGTTATTTATTTTTGATAGGCTTTGTAAAGAATTACTGGTATCATATGGATGATTGAGAATCAGGTTATGTTGTGATCTCAAAACGTGACTTCTACGGCGTTTAGTACGACGCACTATCGTGGATAATTTCTTTCTCTTCTTTAATCGAATAGGGCTATTATCTGACTCGTGATAGCCTTGTGTACTTTCAGAGATTCGTGATAAGCTGTCAGGGGACGTGATGTCAGCGGGTTTATTTAGGCTGTTAAGAGAAAGTTGGTGTTAAAGCAAGACATGCGGGATAGCAGAAGCTAAAATGCAATAAGATGAGGCAATGCAAATTAATGGAAGCAGGTTTGCTAAATAATCTTAAAAGTATAAAAAACTTTAAAAATATTTCTTTCCCTACATACAGTACTCGCCAATCATTTTGGACACTCTGAATATAGCCCCACTTAGCTGCACAGAACACATATTTAGGTATCAACGGGAAGTAAAGAAGGGCATGGGCAGGGAACGCCCGCCCGCACACTTCCCTCTGCCTGCTTTGGCCCGGGCACTGCACTGTGTATTAGTGCGAGTGTTACAACCGTACACGAACCATTACTGTACCAAGCGCAAGCCCGAACTTGCCGCTATTTTCGGAGCGGCCAAAAACATTGGCAAGAACTGTAAAAGAATGTCATGATACGATAATTATGTAAAAATTGTATTTTACCACTCATCCAAAGGTTTATATATAGATATTTTAAAAGAAATAAAATCCGCAAATGTAATTTAAGTATTTATTGATTTCAAAATCCACCTGCTCCCATTTAGTTTATAAAATTAAAAACACAATATTTTGACAGCTCTATAACTACCTACTGCTTTATAGAATTTCAATTAACACAAGACAAATTCTGCAATAAAATTAAAGAGGTATAACAATGATAAGATATAATAACTAAAAAAAAAAGCAACACTAATCAAAGTCAAAAACTTGGAACCGATATTTTATGTCAACACGTTTACTTTCAGAGATTTCTCAAAACTTAACATTGATATTGAAAATCAGACAAATTAAATACTACATAATAATGTAAGCCCTGCAGATGTCATTTTGCCCTTTCCAGTAGTCATAAACTCAACCGTAAGGCCACTTATCGCATTCAGGGATAGCTTAAAACCCTTATCCATGAAAAAACACTTAGTTTTACCATCTTTCATGTTGATCTATCTTACTACATAATTAAAATTAAGGAAATAAACAGCTCTTAACATTTATCGTATCGACATAAAATAAATTTAAATCACAAAATAATTTAAATATTGTGTTCATTAAAATGTTCATCATAAATATCATACTATATACAGCAGTGGTAGTCAACCTGGTCCCTAAACGCCCACCAGGGGGAGGCCCAACTTACGTGGTGGACGCCAGGGGTTTGAAAAATATTAAAATAAAGTATTTGGTAAGTAATTTATAATTAGTATTGATATGCTTTAACTAAATAACTCTTACTGTGATACCGATAGGAGGTTAGAAAACTTTTCTACTAACAAAGATATAAAAGTAGCGTAGAATATATATATATATATATTATATAAAGGTTGACTAACCCTAATCTATAGTATGATAATTTAAATAATTCAACAGAATTATACATTGTATAAAATCATCAAATACAAGCATATGTATATTGACCAAACTTATAATTCATTTTGTATAAGGCATTTTACCCCTGATTAGGTTCATTTAATTTTATCAAGACACCAATAAAATTTTTTTAGATAGGTGAGTGTCGAGACACGTCTGCGGAACGTACGGCGCCGATCGTTCGGTTGAATACGCTCGCAGTGTTTTTCAAGTTCCCTATGACACATCAGCCGAAATTACGTCGCGTTCGGCGTAGCGCCGAACTTCCCTTCGAGTGATTATTTCAGCCAAAACGCATTCAATGTGTTTTGTATAGCAAGCGAGACGTCACGTGACGCGTTACACGACTGAATATTCGGCGTATGCTTTTCAGGTGCGGCGGCGGCGGTCAGGCTTCTTTTTTTTAGTTCTTCTTCTTCTAATCTCTCTATAATAGCCAATATTGTAATAAAATCCATTTTTCTAGGCATTTCAATACGTCACAACCGCACACCACTAGTGCCGACACCGACTGACGACAACGCCACGTAATCTTCCGTCGCGTACCGCGCTGAACAAGACGCCGCGTTCTGAGCGTTTAGTTTGTCACACTAACGGAATATTATGACAGAAACTTCAGCCGCTAAACTTTCGGCCCCGAACCTTCGGCAGATGTGTCGCTAGACTAAAAGTACACTATACTGATTAAAATATAGAAAAAAAATTAAAATAATTTTTACTTCTGCCATTTAAAAAAACCTATCGATTTTGAAAAACTACCGCATTTACAATTTATATTCTTAACTTTAAAATATCATTCTGATTTTTATTCATCTTAAGTCCACAATTGTAGGGTAAAAGTTTAAATCATAGATGTAGTATATATAATCTATGGTTTAAATTTAAATTTTATGACTCAATATTATCCTATCATATAAGTGGCCAAAAGTAATAGGAGACATTGATCCCGATAAAAAAAAAAAAATATATATATTATTATGATGAAATCACATAATTCAATGGAATGGACTGACCATTTTTAAAACACACAGATTAAAAAAACTACATATAAGTAATAGAAGTTGATTGCCAACCTCTAATCCCTGGAAAGACTCTAAAAGAAGAACCACTAAACAATTATCAAATTATATATTTGTCAGATTACAAACTCATTAATGTTTCGAGACTAGATGCGATTGAATAAAATCTACCGGTTTAAATCAAAACGGTATTTAAACATTAAAAAAAATAAATGGTTACATCAATACTTAAAATTAAGATATAATTTTTAAAAACTTCGCTTGATGTCCACACGGCCATTTTTTTTAGTTTATAATATATTATGGAAATGCATTTACAGTTGGTTATCTTAATTGTAATTAGTTCAAAACGATTATACTATGTTCATGGTAAGAAAGATTGCATGACATATCCATAGAATGTAAAAAGTTAACACACGCGAAATTATATGAAATGTAAAACAAGCATTTCGACTATAGATTATGATTATAAAATAATAATGAAACTGAAAAACCCTATAAAAATATTTTTTGCACGCCAGAATCCTAAATAATTTCCTCCATACAACGATTTTAGATAATTTTCTTTTTTTTCTTACTACGTGCAATACATACAGTAATGGCCCTCAAAAGTAAATTAGACCTAAATAAACAAATCAATAACTCGAAATAATCGAATACCGTTGAATATTAAAATTATTTGCAGTTCTTTAATTTGGGAAAAATATTATTACGATCAGACTAAAATAGAAAAAAAAAAAACATTATTTCGAAATCTGTGGAATCCTGTAGAATGTACCCGAAACATCGAGTATGTTTTCAAAGGTTCAAGGAAGCATTAGTTTAATTCACACATACAAAGAACTTATTGCTTGGATGGCATCAACAAACAATGCTCCTAAAAATTGTTTGCTCCCCTTCTTTTTTAATTGATGGCTCATGTTTGTTTATAACATAGATGCAATACTACATCTATGGTTTATAACCTTTTTAAGCGTTAACTAACCTTCAGTTGTCTTCTAGTAATTTCGAGATTGTCTCGTTTGACTATTTAAGCGACCCGAGTCAGTTCTATTTTTAGAAGCGAAGTGAAAACAAGCGATATTAAAGAATAAATCAACAAGACGACCATAGGGAGAGAAAGTGAGAAAACTACGTTATGAAAAGGCGATTTGTGAATTTGTATTTTTACTACCCACGGGAGTAGCAATGTGTATGTTTTTATAATTCCTACATTTTTAATGCAGTAACACATGACAAAGTAGCGACGTCAGATACGTATAGATATTTTGGTGTAGAATGCGATATTTGACTATATTTTAGCAAACAATAAATACCCCACCATTTTGTTGTTTGTCTTCAGATACCTACTAAATACATGTGCGAAAGCTGTGTATGTCAAGTGTCGCCGATTGCGATATCAGTTGTTGTTACTAGTTTATTTATGAAATTTGTTTTACAAAGCTTACAAAACCCTCAATTGTTAAAGTATAATCGTACCATCGATAATAACTTTACTTTAACTTTACAAAATAATCGATAATCGTTAAACCAGCTAAGCCACGTCTCTAAAATAAATATTAGACATCTGTCATGAAACCTAACTTATGACGAACATAGTATAATTATATTTAATTTATATAATACAAGTAATTTCATTGAATAAAAATAAGTCATAGACAAATATTTTAATCTGTACTCACTACCTTTCGCTAGACTTCTGTATGTTTTTACTATTTACATGTTTATTTGAAGATCCCCTTTTTACTGGTGGTAGCATGTAACGGATTTTCTCATCATCATCTACTTTTTTGCTTTCTTGTTCCTTTGAAGTTGGTGATTTTCTCGTTTGTATCGAGTTACTATCAGCCAACTTGAAAGATGCTGTATGAATTAAAAATAAAAATTTCGAGAAAACGAATTTGGAGATTTATATGATGGATTATTTATTACATGATCTTAATTCGGCTGATGGTTTGGTCGCGGCTAACACATGACGGTTTTAGCGAACACAAAATGACGGCCCATCACGCCCATTCTTTATCAGAAATATAAAAAGTATTGTCACTACTCATATTTAAGGTTGACTACTTTTTGCACAAGAAATAATAGTACATTGTGGTACAAGTGTGTAATGTTGGTGATTACCGCTGAGGCGCCATTGAGACCCGAGCCGTTAGGTGAGGCCGTGAGGGTCTTATGAGAGCCGAGGACGATAATCACCAATACACACGTGTATCATACGACGTTTTTGAACACACTTGTGAAGAAAATAATAATAAAAAATCATTTTCTTCATAACTAGTACTTGTAGACATTTTAATTAATAAATAACTAAAATTTCAACAGTGAAAACGAGATGTGAATTTTTTTCGCTATGGCTGGAAAAATTAATCAGTTTGCACGCGCATCTAACAATGGCGATCGGCCATAGACTAAAGGAATGAGGTTTCTTTTTTTTGGCTTTCCGCAGATAGCGTTTTAGCCACGTATAAAATGGGGAATTTAAAGTTTTCTTTATTACAGAGAAAACAAAAGTTATATTTGAGTGAAAGTTTTATTTATTAAACACGTACAAGTTGATTTATCTATTTAAATGCGAAGTTGTATGAAATGAGCAAGCAATAGGTACATTAATTTATTTGTTCTATTGATCATTATCTTTTTTGTATCGAAACTTTTTTAAGAACAAAGCAACTCGACCAAAAAAAAAAAAAAAAACTCTATAACTCACTTGTGAATATAATAGCAATGAAAAAGTCACAGTTTGATTACAGGTGTCATTATGTGCCTAATTGCGGTGATATTAGAGCCACTTCATGAGCAAGTGTGTTGAAAAGTATATTAAGGTAGAAGAATAATAAATAGTATTATATTTTAGAAAAATGTCCAGTTTTAGTTATTTAAGTTATAAAAACTTTACGTTTTTATAAAAAATAGCAACCCAAATTGGCGTGAGAGGCCGCCATTTTGTGTCGCTAAAACAGTCCTGTGTTGTGTAACAGACGTCAGGAATGCATTCTTTCAGCGGCCGAACTGTAATTTAATACAGAAGATTGCAGCCAAATAACTTTGTGTTATATTCCTGCGGTGAGTAGAGTTTCCAGAGCTCCTTGGGTCCTTCCAGAAGTTAGCCACGATAGTGATGCATATGGTATTGCCACTTTACTTGCATTGAAAAAAATTACAAATTTATTGGACAAGGTAAGCAAGAGACATTGATCGCAGATAGTGTCACTAATTTGAATGAACAACTTATAAGTAAAAGTCTATTCTATTCCAAACATGAAATAAAATATGTTATTTATATTTTGTGTCCGCGGTTTCGCCCACGTGGACTATGAATGCCGTCGATCGGACACACGCGTGGATCTTGCTCTCCCGCTCTCAATTATTTTAAAGACAAAATGCTTATTGTAGATGTTTATTAAAAGATAGACATACACTCTCGCTGATTTTTTTGTAGGTTTTTTTAATGTTTACAGTTATGTAGTAAATTGATTTGATATATCTCTTATGGTTTACTCAGTTTAAGCTACTTAAGCCATCCAAATTGATTCACCATGACCTGTTTTTTTTTTGCTTAGAAGCCTGATTATTTTCTAAAATAAAAGTAGCCTTAGTTACTCCTTATAACATCAGGTATCTACAGTGAAAGTCCCGTCAAAATCAGACCAACCGTTTCGGAGATTACCCGAAACAGACAGACACACAAACATAATTTTTTTTGAATGTTTTTTATTATAGGTATCGTATATATGTATGTACTTTATTGTTTAGATTAATTATTTAACAAAACAAACCATCATTAGTTTTGCTACGTGTTCTGGTCTGTATAACGTATGTCGTATCCACAGGTTTTTCAGGTGTCTTCTCAGTTTTTGCTTTCGTCTCGTCTGTATTGGTTGGCTCATTCTTATTGGAAGACTTACTTCGCTTTGCTGCACTTTGTAAAGACATTGATGAAATTCTTCTTGATCTTCGAGGCCTGATAAATAAGAAAGTAATGGATACATAGAAACAATGAAATTATGGTTTTGTTACGTTTAACAATATTAAGAGAAATATAGACATTTTATCAATATTAATCATAAATTTTTATTCAATTAAATTGAATATTTTACTAAAGAGATTTAAATAGTTTTCAATTATTAATTTAATAGCTGTGACCGAGGCTTCGCCCGATTTTACTACTGAATGTCGGTATTGTAGTGACCTCGCTTCCTCTTACGGAGATCGCCCACCGCGGGGCGCCGGTTATTTTAATGATAAAGATGCGTTTATCTTTTTTGAGCGGTCCCTTTAAAAAACTTTTTAGAAAGTCCCGTCAAAATCGGATCAACCGTTTCGGAGATTACCCAGAATAAACCAACAAACATTTTAAAAATTGTTTTTTTTTGTTACATATACCGTATATACTTTCATATGCATTTAGTAAAAAGATGTTATTTTTGACATTACAGACACTTCAATTTTATTAATTGTATAGATAGATATAGATTACATTGTAAACAGAACAAATATTTTTTCGAGTAAACGTAAGAAGTACTTTTGTATGTACAAAACAAAATGCTGTCCGCATTTTCTCTTAAGTTTTTCAGAAACAAAATTATAAAACTAAACATAAAAATTATAATACTTTGTAATAATGTGTTGTTATTGTATCGACATTCTTCCTTGTAACATAGATACATACATAAATCACGCCTATTTCCCAACGGGGTAGGCAGAGACCACGTCTTTCCACCTGCTACGATCCTGGCATACCTCTTTCGCTTCTTCGACATTCATTAATCTTTTCATGCATACTCGTCGGTTTAGAGTACTCTTAACCTTACCTTTCTTCAGAACGTCTCCGATTTCATCGATAAATGTTCGTCTAGGCCTTCCTCTTCCAACGATTCCTTTCACACTCGCATCATAAATTTGTTTAGTCATTCTTCTTTCATTCCTTCTCAACTTTCCTATTCCTTGTAACATCTCAGAAAATTTAAAACATCTATGAATATCCGTAGAAAATATAAAACGTTTGTGTTTACTTGTATTAAAATTACGTGTAGGTAACATAAAATAATTTGGATTAATTTCAAATAGTTTTACCTAATTTAATTCTGTATTTAACACAAAGATTTATTTTACTAAAATAAACTAGTTAAGACAACAGTAATTCAGACTAAATAATATTAATAACTATTATAACTGAAATAATAGCAAGTACATATACATATTAAGTTTTTTTATAAATTTTAACATATTTTTTTACCGTTTTGTTACATTTGATTCTTCATCAGGCTTAGTTTGCTCTTCTTTATCTCTCTCTGCAATTTCTTGAAATATTTCTTTTTCTATATTATCAACTTTTTTACGTACTTCTGTAAGTGAATTATAATCAAATAAAAAAAATCCACTAAGCTATAAATTGCTTTGATCATTGTTATTTTTAAAACATAAAACACTGGTTTTCAATACTTTATGTTACTGGAAATGTTTTAAATAGTAATACATTTAGCCTAAAAAATACTGCAAAGTACAACTGAGGTCACGAGAAGCAGAGTGGCGTATCTGCTTTTTTTCTATAAATTGACATTTCCATAATAGAAAAATGTGCTTTTGTAAAACCACAATGGCCGAAAGTTATTAAATTCATGCTATCTTGCATCTATGTTAGCATCACGTAAATAGCTTTAGGTAATTGTGGATTTGTAAAAGCATATTTTTAGATTATGGACATGTTAATGAATCAATTTATCGATAAAAACAAATAGGCCACTCTGGTTCTCGTGGTCTCAATTGTACTGTACTGTTCAATTATGTATTAGTGGATAATCAAAATAAAAATAGTCATTTTTGGTCCCTAAGAAGGCACTTATGAAATCAACCATTTGTTCGAAAAATATTCCGGTCATAGAGAAGAACCGGCAAGAAACTCTATTGGTAATCGGATAATATTATGGTAGATTTTTTTTTTACTAAAAGGTACTGATGCCGCCCTTGGCAACAATCCGTACCTAACTCCTCCCAGTTTGGAAATCGCAGGTATGAAATATTAAACATACCTGGATCAACGGTTACAATTACAGGTGTTGATTTTCCACTGCTCATTTCTTGCGGCTTTTGCAAGTCAAATGGCGGGCCCGGCATCGGTTCTTCTACTTTAGGTGGATATTCTTTGTGGAATATGTTCACCACTTGTTCCAACACCGTATTGATTTGCGGCCAATTTCCTTCTAAATGTACTTCCTGAAAATAAATGTTTTATTATAGTTATGAGCAACCCACGCCGGTTCCGCATGGTTAGCAGAGCATATATATGCCTACATGTAAGATTGTATTGATTTACGCGGTGCACGCCAATAAAGCTCCCAGTCGGTATGATTTTTACTGATATATTCCCAATGCAAATTTACAAAAAAAACCGTAATTAAATATACACCTAAAACTCCCTGATGAATCACTCCGTCCGTTGATGAAAATTCGTTCGGTAGTTTTTGAGTTTATCACTTTCAGAAGTACAGACAGACGCAGCGAGGGATCTCTGTTTCAATAACAGTGAAATGCCACTTCTGTCTAAACATAAATACCTCACGGATTGTAACAATCTTTTATATAATTATTTTTACTTCATTTATAGGGGACAATTTCTCCCTATTAGTAACTTATATTAATATTTTATTTACATATTTGCCGATAGGCATCCTGTTTAAAAGACGCTAATCACCAATATACTCTTAAATTTTTAAAAATTACGGGATGAAAATAACTGCGTAAAATAAATGCGTGCAGAGCCGCAAGGCACCGCTAGTGATACAATATACATTTAAAAAATATTATCCTAATGTGGTGTATTATCATTTGCACTATCGAACAATCGAAAGTAGAGTTTAAACTATAGACATCATAATTACCTCATTATTTCTGCTGAATTTAATTTTTATTGTATCATCTGTTCTTGTTTCCGTTTGAGCCCCATTTCCTTCTTGGCGTACTGGATTATAAAAAGTACATAATATTACAAGGTAAACTGAATTATTAATAAACCGTAGACACTAACAAACTATTTATTTAGACCATTCCAATGAGCCATAATAATATCTCTGCTGTAAGTTTCTGTGAGTTACGTATCCAAAATATTCCAAATTTCGCTGCAGCATTAAGTAAAGGTTTTACTAATATAATAATAATAATTTATTGGAACAAATAAATCAAATTACAACATAAAACAAAAATGTACGATATTAGCTACATTATACCATTTCCATTTCTTTATTTTCTCGATGACAGTTCTAATTTGATAGTTGTAGTGTTGTGATGAAATAAGTAATGATATCGATCGCATATATTTATTATATTTTGGTGGTTACAAGGAGGGAGGGAACACTCAATGGCCCATCGCTATTTTGTGTTTGTTTTAATCAGTCACTCGCAACAAGACGGTCGAGCTAGTCACTACATTTCTGTTCGCTGAGTGTTTTCACATTATCCATACGTTACGTTGTGTATTTTGTGTTCCTCAGTGTTGATAGCTGTCCAGCTGTCAAATATCAAAATACCGAAGGGATCTGTTCTGAAAAGACAGGCGAGAGAACGGTGATCAAGATTCGTAATTACTTTGAAGCAGAGTATCAAAATGGTGGCCCGCTATTACCACTGTCGCAAGTGCGAGAGCGTGTTGCGGCCGCATTAGGAATTAGTGAACCTACTGTTTCAGCTTCGTACGCCGAAGAAAAAACGCCAACCACGTCGTGTGACATCGGTTGACAACTTCGACGCTGATGCTATTCGCTGTCATATATATATATCACTATTACTTGCGCAAAGAAATTCCAACACTTAAAAAACTTGTTGTTTCTTTACGTGAATGCGGTTTGTTCCTTCGCCAAAAATCGT
Organism: Saturnia japonica; assembly: GCA_033032175.1. Taxonomy (NCBI): domain Eukaryota; kingdom Metazoa; phylum Arthropoda; class Insecta; order Lepidoptera; family Saturniidae; genus Saturnia; species Saturnia japonica. Next base: position 12,492,642 of record CM065318.1, read on the forward strand.
CATTAAGCTTGATTATGAAATAAATTGGATTTTCTTATAAAAAATCGGACAAACGTAAAATATTGATGGAGCGACACGACATTGCTATGGCTCGCTGCGAATTTTTGAGCGAAGCCAAAAAGATATCAGATTGGTCAAATGTATTATAAAATGCATATGCAGAAGTAACTGCCGAAAACTGGGAAAAAATTGTGAGAAGAACCCAAAACATTATAGCGTCGGATAGGGAAATTCATGTGGCATTCGATAATATACAAGTACAGGAACTTATAATAAATGTAGGGGAGAGCTCATCGAGTAACAGTGACGATTCATCAGATTTTGATTAAAATAAATAAATAAAGATTACCCCTGTCGCTATAATTATTTCGTTTCATTGTCGAGTACCTACCTATACCTACTTATTTTACAACAGCTTCGAAAATTTTGAAGAAGTTGTGATAATCAATCAAGAATTAATACGTGTAACATCCTGTAATAAAATATAATATTAGTTAATAAATTTGTACAAAAGTATCCGGCAGTAGTTAAGTTTCTTACATTTTGTAAAAAAATATCATGTCTGTTATCGTGTTACGTTTATCGATACAGCTCCATCCCTATCAGTTTCTCCGACTCTGGTATAACCTTGGACGTGTGTAAATGTCATATTTTTATAAAATAATGCATACATAATGTAAAAAAGACGCTCGTTCAAGTTTTCACAGGAGCTGTCATAGAGAAAATAAAGAAATGGAAATGGTGTAGTGAAGACTGAAATGGTATAATAGCTCCCACTTTCATGCAAATCACTAAAATAATAGAATACCAAATCTCGACACAATCAGATGTGTGGAAGTTGCTGACATCTATTTATCAACTAGAAAAGGGGTGATAAACTTCAAACGTCTAAACAGGTTTTCTTGAATCATATTATAGCTAAGAACACTCTCGATCAAGTCACTTTTCAGACAAAAAGAAAACTAGATCAAACTCGGTTCAACCGTTTGTGAGCTACGATGCCACAGACACGACACACAGATACACACGTTAAACTTATAATACCTCTCTTTTTCCGTTGGGGGTTAAAAACTACAAGTTATCAATCAAAATAATAAAAAAAAACACTAATTTTGTTCAACTACACTAATTTAGTGATCTTAACGATTTTTTTAATGGAACATATTTTTTACGTCAAATGGAACGAATCTCTTCAGGAAGCAGACTAGTTAGGGCAGTGGTCGGCAAACTTATTAGCCAAAGAGCCAAATATAAACATTACAACAATTAAAAAAAAATTGGGAGCCAAATCTGCTTGTTTAGTAAACTTTTATTACACTAAATAAAACTAAATTTCATACTTAATAAATATTTATTAATGCGAACAATGTGCTTGCATCTCCATGGCCAAAGAGCCACATGCGGCTCTGGAGCCGCACTTTGCCAACCACTGAGTTAGGGAATTAGTTTTGCTTAATTTAGGCAATTTACGTGGACGGTGGATATAATTAATTTACTCTAAATTTCTCAATATTGAAGCAATGATGGCACAGCGGTAGTATGTACGGACACCGCGTTCTCGACCGCCTCCACAAACAAAGCGTGCCAGCGCCCACGCCCACGTAACCACCGTTCTCTTCGCAGAGGACGGGCGGTCAATTTCGCTCCCGCACATCCCTCACGTCCACCCTCTCTAGCGGCAGCTCAAGCCCAAGTCCGTTTCTCGGTGTGAAGCCCTTGAGTCTGGCAGCCGCCCGCGCGATACAAGTGACACTGCACGTGCATCACTTAGCTACCCACATACAACATTACACACATATGAACATACATACGTGCACACCACGTAAGTACATAGGTTCTGTAATAAAACCTTTTTTTTCTTTTTTTACGCTAGTGTAGAAATACTTTTCAGATCACTAAATACACATACACATGTTCCCTCCCTTCCTCCCAGGAGGCAGGGGACTACATGTATATTTTAGTTTAGTTCGAATTTTACGGCTAGGGAATTAGTCAGATTGCGACTTAGGTGCAATCGCGGCAACAGCCCAAGCCGAGGTCCGGAAGACACCGCGTCAATGGACGTGTGTTGTCATCCCTACAAAGAGCCTGCGGTTTCGGTCAAGAAAAACATCGTGATGAAACTATGGCATAGTTTTAGGGTATTTTCTAATGCCAACCTGGCTAGCTACCAACCTCAAGTTCAAAATCTGTCGCCAAGCATCTATATGTGTGTTCCGGCAGCTGCACTTGAGAGCCGGTCTTCCACTAGGCTTAATCTGCTACTTTTGTTATCTTGAACCAAATCGTCACTTAACATCAGATGACATTGTGGCAATAACACTACTAAATCTATAATGATAAAAATGGAGTGTTCTACTTGAGTTACTGGTAACGGCATACATTATAAGAATTAATTTCGTTATATTTAAAAGATTAAATTAAATTAAATAAATTACCGTTTTTATTTACCGCGACCGGTGTTGTCGCTTCTTGCGGTTGAAGGTTGTTTGTTGTCTTTTTGCTTTAAAATAATATATTTATAATTTTAGGAAAACAAAAAACAGGCATAGAAACTAAATTATATATTTATTGACTTTTATTAAAAACTAGCTTGCCCGGCAGACGTTCTGCCATTCCCAATAGTCAATAATGTACAGTACGAGGTCGATAGTTCGTTCATCTTTTGTCTATAAAGTTACGTAACTAAATATTTTGTTTTTAATTATCGTAGTAAAATATAAGCAAATTATAAATGTTATCAATACATTCAATTCAATTTAACAATAAAACGTTTATTTCATAACTTTATAAACAAAAGATGAAATAAAATAAAATTTGTATAAAAAACCTTAAATTAGCGGTACTCGAACCATATACTACCCGTACTGTACATACAACTGTGCGTACAAGTCTGGTTATCGGATAATTTATATCTAAAGGAACTTCGTTCTTACCGGCTACCGGGTGTTCCACGGCACCTCTTGAGTTTTTTTTCACATAATATAAGAAATAAACATATTTTAGGATTATAATTACCCAATATGATTAACACAGAACAAAAAGTATCGACGAAGTAGTATGTAGACGTGTCGCGTCAACTTAATCGATTATCATGGTTTATTCTGCAGTCTAAGAGTGTAAAAACAATAGTATAGGTAAAAATCTTCTTATTGCAGGTATTACATACAATCGGAGGGTATCATCTCTTTATTCATTAAATAAAATCATATTTAAAGAGAAATAAATGGTGGTATGAACAAACAACTTTAAAGTCATGGAAACAAAGTATATTTTAATCTTGCAGAATACATGCTATTCAATTAGAGCTGGATAAATCGCTTATTAGTATTATCGACATCGACAAAAATAGAATATTATATTCTGTACCGACGATCAAGTTTCGTTAAATAAATGAGGCATATAAAATCAAACCTGGCAATCTTCATAAATAGTCAAAATATAACTATGAATGCAAGATTTTTTATCTGTTACCAATAATCGCATATATTGAACCTAAATATATCAAAGACGGCAATGTCTCATAAAAATAAGCTCCTAAAAAAAGGATTTCAAACTAAATATGGTAATCTCCAATGTAATTTATTTCAAAGTTGGTAAACTCCACAACAGCCAATCACAAATCGGCATACCGCCGCCATTTTTTTGGATTTAGTATGGTTTCGTGTGCGGAATTGGCATTGCTTGTGTTCCGGTTTTATTCATATAATTACTGTATTTTAATATGTAAACTATAAGATTATTATTTAAAAAAAAATATGGAGAGAACAGCTTCCCCGTGTACTACTAAATATACTAGAAAGCGTAAAGCTGAGCCAGATAAGAGTAAGAAAAATGTGACCAAAAAAACTCGGTAAATACGCAGTGATTACCACATCTTGATAATTGTATTTTTATAACAAAAATATTCTATATATGTAAATGATGTACTTATGTATATGCAAAATATAGTAATAATATAATATGTTGTTAAATTGACGAAGAGTATATTATGTATTGAAATCCAAAAAATATATGTAACTTTTAGAAATGTTAACGCGAGTTTCGGTACCTACCTAGTTTAAGTTAACTCTAAATATGAGGTTTCATAGAATTATATATTTTTTATTATATTTATAGCTTCGGTTTTTTGCCCACGCCAATTCAAAGTGTAAAGTATCAGTAATAAGTTTTCATCGTTTATGTTAATTAAATAGTATTTTATGTATTTTTCATGGACCATTTTTTATGATGCTGATAAACCTATTTTTAACCTATTAAATTAAAGAAACTTAAGTGTTGGTTATTAATCGCTATGGAGCCTAAGACAAATTACCTGTTAACCTTTTTTAATTAAAATATTATTTATTTTCACCTAAAGTATCAATATTGTTCGCGGTGCAATAAAGTGAGGAACCCTCATATCAAAGACGGCTTTCTCCAAAGTTTATCAATTCAAATACGGCAATATCGTTGTAGTCATATCAAATTCGGCAATCTCCAATCTTCTCTTGTATTTTGCCACAGTTTTTTCTAGTTATTAACGACATGATGACCATTTTCTTATTTCATGTGTTACTTAACGTAAATAATTACAACCTGAATTAATAATTGGTGTCATACGACTTTAATCACAACTTTTTAAAACTCCAACAATATGAAAAAGTGGAGATTGCCAGGTTTGTTTTTATACGCCTCAAATGTCATATACAGAATGAAAAAAACGAACGGGACATGGAGGAAAAGTATATTCAATATTGATGATATTAAATTTTACTCAAAGGATTAATTCTTTTATTTTTTGAAATAATAATAACGGCATTCACAGATTTTCTAAAAAAGCTTATTTATAAAGGTCACTCTGATCACGGATTTTGTGATGAAAATAACTGCTGCCTGATATGCATGAATGCATGCGGAGCCGAGGGGCACCGTTAGTCTACTTATAAAATTGTTAAGTTTGACAACACATGATCAGTGTGGTTTAGAAGTGTGAAATTTTGCACAGAAATTCCTTTAATAATGTTGGTGAGTACTAAGAAACAATTTTTTTAAATTCATCGCTCAAGACTCAAGACTCTCAAGTCAAGAGGGTTCAAAAGTATGATTCGTGAGATGTTAATAGAGATAATGACGATTATAAATAGCAAAAGCCATGAGGCACAGGACTTGGGTAAGAAGTAGTATGATCTGTATGTAATGTCATGTTAAACAAATAGGAAACTAACTTTAAAGTGGAAAAAATATACAGTAATATGCTTACTTTTTTAACTCGTCAGATTTCTTTTTCAATTCTGCCGATATCTTTTCCAATTCCTCAGTTTTCTTTTTTTCTTCTTCATATTTCAATTTCCAAAAGTCTTCATCTTCTAAGTCGCAATCGTCTAGAAAATTATGTAAATTTTAATTACTTCAGAATCGGGAGATTTCAATCTATTAATGTAACAATGAAAGTCTATGTGTTCTATATTAAGGTGTAGTGACAATAAAGAAATTATTGACCCGTATTCCAAGATTTCCAAGATATATTATTATAGTATATAATATAGGTAAACCAGCTTGGTGACGTTTTTGCGTTTGTAGTAGTCTACTGTGTAATACAACCCAGTGAGCAGAACCGGACAAAACCAGTTTGCGCTAGTTACCACGTGTCTCGCAATCTACCTACAAACTTTTTTTGTTCAAACATTAGATTCATTAGAGAAGCGCTTTCCTAACCTTTTCAATCTTGTTACCTCTATGATAGGTATAATAGGTTAAGAAAGTAAGATTATAATGGAAAAAATAATTTTTTGTGATGTGACTACAACTTTACGGTTTTCGGATTTGTTTCCTTTACTTGTGCTATAAGACATTGCTTCTTGCCAAATTTTATGATTCTAGGTCAACTGGAAGTACCCTGTAAGTTTTTATTCCCTTTGCGAGTGTTAAAATATGCAGCTTAACTGGCCATATCTTTTGATTAAGTTTACTTAGATGTTTGATTTTTTCACAGCTCCAAGCAATTGTAAACATGAGTATTTGATATTAATTTCAACTTGAGACCTCCACGCGCTTCAGTGAAAAAGGGTATTGACAGACTGACAGATAGAAGTTTTGAGGTACGGAACCCTAAAAATCAAATATATATTTTATTTTTTAACTAAAAGTATATACATATTTCATTAGTTTGACTAATGAATAATGAGTACTGCCTATTATTGTCAATACTCTTTTGCTACTTTAATGGAAATACCCGGAGAAATTTGTAAAAAGACATTTTACACCCTATTTGCATTCATCCCAAGCCCTTATTTAAACAAAAAAAATCTCTATCAATATCTTAATAAAAAGATAAAAGTATTATTACTCACTGTCAGGTGTATATGTGAGATAATTTTTTACTATTTTACCATCTTTTACAATCGGGTAAATTCTTTTGCCATACATAACAAAGAGTCCTCCTTCTTCTTCCAATGATTGTATACGAAGAGATTTCGGTTTTCTAAAAGAAGGTGTATAGTAATTTTATGAAAATTAAAAAACTATGAAGTTACAAAGTCTTAAATACAAGTAAATATATCAGAAGTAAAACTTCTTCTTGTCACGTATGCTAGGGTTGTGGGATTGGTTACCCAGCACGGGTTTCCCCTAGAGCTATGACATGGGGCTCTTCAAAGACAGATTAAAGTACAAACTCCAAGGAAGATAACATGGCAGTAATGCCGCTAGTGTTAAAGTTGTTGTTGCGACGGTTACCATTTACCATCAAGTGGGTTATACGCCTGCTTGTTGCCCTTTGTTCATCTGTCTGTCTCTGTTTATAGTATAGTTCTTTGTCTTTCTAACCAAGTATTACTTATTTCCGCCCCGATGCGTCCGAAATGTTTTGTTGCAAAACGATGCATATAAAATTCGACCTTGAATATTATTCTCATTGTGCCCAAAAAGGTTTCGTTTCCAAAACTTACTCTATCCTTTTCTAATTACTTTCGTTTCAATAACCTATTTATGGATAGTATTTCGTATCTACATATATCCATATCCTATAGCTTAAGATAAGAGGGGAAGTTGATACCAATTTTAGGTTAAAGATAGTTATTACTTAGTACAAATATGTACTAATCGGGGATAGTGATCTCAGATATGTTAATAAAAATGGCCGTTAGAGTATAATTCAAAGTAACATCTCATACATACACTAGCAGCGACTCTATTGGGAACGCAGAAGAACTAGAATCGGCAGTATGCAAAACAATACTTTTCAATCTACCTTTCTCATTATATTATATTTTACTAAATAATATCCCTCGTCCTAGTAATATGAAATGTGTATTGTACTTGTTGGCGACAGAACGGTTGTTTTCGTGTCTTAGGTTAGGTTAATATGTGTTATTATTGTATTTACGTGTTATATACTAGGTATGTGTTACGATAAAATAGATTAATACTAACAATATTATAGAAAAATGTAAGCGAATACGCTACATTACAAGTTGCATGTTATATATTAAGATATATATGAACGATTATGTATTGTGTGTCACATATGTGAAAATATAACTAATATAGAATAGATTAACACATAGAGTAAGCCAATAGAGTAAGTATATCGAATATTATAGAGATTTTACGAGCGGAAAATAGTGATGCCACCCGTAAATTACATTGTTTTTGGCTTATATACGGAATATATACGTAATGTATATTATAAGTAAATATGTAACGGATAGGTAATTCAAAGAGGAACATTTTGATATATGACATGTGTACATAAGATATATAATGAGAGAAATATAAAGAGTTTAACAGGGCAACCAAAGCGAAAAGTAAAGTTAAAACACGAAATAAACACGGAATAAAACGGGGCTCTCTTTACGGTCATTCCTCGAACTACTTAAGCTCGAAGAGGGGCCGTATTGGGCAAGGTGCAATTCAACGAGTCTACAAGTACAAGCAACAAGTAACTACGAGAAGAAAGCTTTGGTCGTCCTGCGAACAATTAATTGAAGATATCGACTTTCATTGAAGACCCGGCACCTCAAGCGGTCGTGCATTATTGCACCCCCCGGACCCCCTCACTACTAACATCACGCCGCCCACTGGCATCCGTATGGTGTCTACGAGACGGGCATCCGGCGCAACAAAACGCCCGTCCAAACCGGGGAAACGTCACACCCCCCCTCCCTCACGCAGAGGGGAAGTGACGCGTACCCAACAATTCTTAGTTAGCAATCCCTTTATTACAATTCTATGTAAATTAATGAAATACAAATTTGACCTTAAATTATAATGTAGAGTTTGTTATTTGTGTTGACTTGCACCAGCCAATGTCCTTCTTTTAAATTTTAACCATATGACATTGGTGTAATTGTGTACATAACGCATGTCGCCATTTTATAAGAAGTGAAGTGATAGTGTTTGAAAACTACCAAAGTTAGTATTAGAACACTAAAGCATGCAAGTATTATATAAAACAAAAACACGAACAAATATTTCTTCGTATGTCGGTGCCGTCGTCCTCTAGGTGGAGATACATAAGCATCACTGTCGGTCTGTGAAGTCCATTCTGAGGAATCAGAATCCATGCTGTTACTGAAAGATAATCAAAACCAAAACCAGTTATTAAAAATTCATTGTTATAAATTGCCAAAGCATAGATATTGTTTGTGAACTAACTAATAAAACTTACTACAATCTGTACAATTCTATAATGTTCTTCTATAATACCAAATAATAGACTTGTAGATTAACACTAACATAGTGTAATTTATAAACAAAAATTTAAGAGTTATAACCGTCGGTAGTGGAAATGCCGTTAGATTTTACGTAAATAATATATTTGTACTCAGTGACACAAAATTCAAACAAATTCACTATACTGATGTTCACTATATTTATTTCTTTTTATCGATTGTTTCCACTTGGTTGTCCAAAACAGAACTGTCCTGGCTCTTCTATTTTTCTGACTGACTATACTGTTAGCGTTATGGGCCCTTGAGCCTCTGTTGGCTTTTACAGCTTCACCGGACTTGTGTCCTAACTCGGAACACGACTCGCTTATATACAAAAATAAAAGGAGAGTCGAAATCACTACAAAAGTCTTGAATTTTACGACACCGTTTAAAAGGGGAAGTGTTCTATTTTAGACCATTGTTTGTTGAATTACACAATCGTAGCGATAAGCTTTGAATTTGTGAGTAAATGCATGTCTTTTCGAACCTATGAATACATACTTGATCTTTCGAGTAGATTCTAGACCAGTGATTCCCAAAGTGGTCCAGGTGGACCCCCAGGGGTCCACGAGACTCGATAGGGGTGTACGTTGGCGTGACAAAGAAATGGGGGTGCACAATTAATAAGCGGGGGTCGATAGTGTGAAGATTTAACAATGTTTCCGGAATTTCGAATAGAAAAGTAAAGTAAATCAATGTTAGTGTTTGCCAGTGTCGAAAAAGTAAGTACTTACCCGCCTATTTGTTACGTTAGGTATACGTACATATTTTCATTTAATTTTGTAATATGTATATTTGCAATGTTTGCATGTTTTAGGTATTTATTAAAAACTAGCTGTGCCCCTCGGTTCCACCCGAGTTTTTATCCAACAAATACCGCGCCGCCAACGCGACGGACCCGTGTAGTCTATCATAATTGTTATCACTTCCCGCAAGTACAAATTATTTTAATTTTTAATTTTCTCCTAAACGATGTGTCCTAATTACATACTATAAAAAGAAAAATTTAAATTGTCTTTATGTTGAAATAACTTTGTTCGTAGGGATTAATATGATAAGCCTAAAAATAAAGCTCAAAATCAATTTTTAATCTTCAACATAAAAACTCGCAAAATACCTTATTGTGGCTTATGCTATTAAGAAATAGGCATATGTTATCGGAGACTTTTTTTAGATATACTAAAGAACAATATTTTTGTAGAATATTATATTTACGTATCACTAACCATTACGCCAGCGCATGCGGATAAAGCAGTTCGGGAACACTTTCACTTCGGTACTTACTTAAACAAAAATCAATATTTAAGGCTAGCTGAGAGGTTTAGCTTAGTTCCAGATAGCCTATACTATTCTTCGTAAATCTGGCTATCATATACAAAAATAATTTTTCGAATCCGACTGCAACCAGTTGTCCAGAGATTACCATGTTTAAACAAACAAACAAAAAAACTCGTCCGCTTTACTAAATTATTAATAGTATCTATACACAGACAGACCTCGGAACACGACAAATAAAAAGAAAATCATACATGTGTTTAACACTATGTGTATGATGGTCGCGATCCCTACCACCCTGCTATATTACTGTATACACACTGACTAATCTCTGAACACGATAAATCAAAAGAAAATTATAGATGGTTTTTTTCTTTCTCAATGACTATACTGTTAGCCTAAGGGGCCCTAAACAAATAGAGCCACTGATGGCTTTGACAGCTTCACCAGGCTTGGGGGCGAACGCTTAAGGCATTCAGCCGCGAAAGCGTGAGCAACATGCGCACAAAGATGCCAAAGTGACCGGACTTCGGCTTGGGCTATTACCGCGATTGTGAAAAGGTCGCGAACTGACTAATTCCCTACCTATAGAAAATGCGAGCTAAACTAACGCATACATATAACATGTCCCTGCCTCCTGGGAGAAAGGAATGAATTTGTGTATATGTATTTATTATTCTGGAAACATGATCGAAAGTAACTATCGTAAAAAAAGAAAAAAAAAGGTCCCTTACAGAATCTATGTACTTATGTGGTGTGCATGTATGTATGTACATATTGTGTGTAATGATGTGTGTGGGTAGCTCCGTGATTGCAAGTGCAGTGTCACCTGTATCTCGCGAGCGGCTGCATGACTCAAGGGTTCTACACCGAGGGAACGGACCTAGGCTTGAGTTGCCGTAAGAGAAGGAGGACGTGTCGGGTTTGCGGGAGCGAAATTAGCCGCCCGTCCCCTACGGAGGGAACGGTGGTTTCGCGGGCGTGGGCGCTAGCGGGAGCACGCTTTGTTTGGAAAGACGGTGGAGTAGTGTTTGTTTATTTCCTCTATCTTATAAACGGGCTCGGTGAAGATATTCGCGACCGGAGTTGTTTGCGGGGGATGTTCGGTTTTGGGGTTTAAGTCACGGCAGCTCTCACCAACAGATTCACGTGATTCGAAGCAGTGTCGAAGTACGATCGCGTAAGATATTTAATATACGATTCGACTAACGTACCAAGGGGCTTTGTTAATTTTACGTAAGAATCGGGTTTGGAGGATTTGGAATTTGTTAATGTTGATCTTTGACGTATGTGCGAATGTAGCGCAGCTTATATGTCATGATAGGACGGACATATGGTTTGTATAATGTAAGCTTATGTCTCAGGAACATTTTACTTAGTATCAAGGAGTGCAGTCTATGTGTATTGTAAATCACTCTTATTTTTTAAAACACGAAACACTGTTATTTCTTCCTAAAAGCATAAATATGAATTTTCATAACCCTAAATTTAGAAATAGTGGGTTCTTCATACAATCTTTCATCCCCTATTTCACCTCTTAAAGTTTTATTTTCACGACATAAGGTAAGCCCATGTCTTTCTTCAAGGTCCAATATATCTCTATACCAAAATTCATCAAATTTGGTTTGAAGCGTTCTTCGTACAAACCTTCATCGTCTATTTCAGGGCGTGAAATGCAACAGACAGGACAGACAGAGTTACTTTCGCATTTATAATATTAGTATGGATTATTCATTTCATTATGCTGTCGTTCTCTATGTTGTCAGTAAATTACCCAATAGCAGAATAACGACAACAGTTTATAATAATAAATTTTTGAAATGAATTCTCTCTCTCTCTCTCTATACCTTTCTTTGCTTCTCTTTAACTGATACTTTAGCATGGTAAAAATAGCAAAAGATCGATTGTTGTGGTATCCTTTTAGTTTCTATAATAGGGACTTTTATATTGTTAACATAAATCTGAAAAGTGAATAAAAGAAAGTCGATTTTTTGGAGAGATCAACCTTTTAGACCTCGATTTATTGTGAATCGATACTTCAGAGTTTGATTCGAATCGATCTTTTTCAGAATGAATTGCCTAGCAGCGATGCGGCACTCGACTTGCTTGCGTGGTTATATCCAACCTAGGGTGACCACTTATTAATATGATTTATTATATAGATGTAAGGTCAACTCATATTGAAAAGTTCCAAATTCTCTGAAACTGTACATTTTTTAACTCTATGTAAACTTTCAATAATCATCATTTTACAAACCAGTTTCAAAGTTTCAGCCAATACAACTGAAGAACTATTTTATAGCATTTTTATCGAACAAATGTTCGACGTGATTTTTTGAATTGATATAACTTTTTTATTTATGAACTTATTGAAGTAAAACCAACACTAAATGTTAAGTGAACCTTACCAAAATATATTAGTTGAAGCCGTTTCCAAATCAGTTAAGCCGTTTCTGAGATTAGCGCGCAAAAACGTTGGCAAACAGACAAACACAAAAATTGTAACAATCATTGTTTTGGGTTCTATTGCGTTGATAAAGGCCCCCAATAATAGTTTTTCTCATATATATTCTATGCACAGGCATCGATCAGTTATGTTTTTATTATATGTATAGATTAAATACTGAACAGAGCCATTGTTAGATACTTCCATAAAAGATCAGAAAGCCGAGAATAATTGAACTTTTTGTCCCTACTTTATTAGATTTTTTTTTACTGACTGTGTGGTGCTTCACTAAAATAAAATATATTATGATTGACCTGCATGACTGTAAATATTTCAGGTTCCTCGCAGTTGCTAATGCTAAATAATTTAGGCTACGTTGTTTGAACCATACTTATCTCTAACCAGTGGTCTAACTCCATACATAATTTTGACATTTCAGTAAAAAACTAACCATTGGTCAAGTTAACTACGGATCAAACAACTCAGCCTTAATTAAATATATTTTCCTAAATTGCATGTCTTTACGTACCAGTAACGTGTATGAAAGTAATAATTAAGTATTAAAGTAATAATTCTATAAAATTTACAGAAATATCTCAAAATATACCTAATTAATGAGAAAATATTTCACATTACATTAAAATCGGTTCTTATTGCTTTTAATAATTAGAATCAGATTGCCACCAGTAGGTACTTTGTTTATTTTGTTGCAGTAACTAACTAATCATATTATCTTAAAATATTTAAGATATTATCTCATATATATATATATGGATATGGATCATGTTAAGTAAAACCGCCCTATGATTACTAAAACAAAATTTTTTATTTACAGGTAAGTAGGTAACTGATAAGAAAAAAGACTGAATCTAAGAAGAAATGTTGACAGTACAGTGTTGATTATTTAAAATTTGGTTTTCTGCCATCAAAGGCAGATTAAACGATTGCCCATATGCCTTTTATGTAACAGAGTTTTGTGCAATGACTCTATGAAACCATCTAAGCTCGAAGATCATTTAAAAAGGTGTTATCCTGATAAAATAGGTAAAAATTTGAAATATTTTCAAACTTTGAAAGAAAAATATGAAAAAAGACCCACTATGCACAGTACGTTCACTTCAATGTCTGAAAGTAACGATAGTGGTTTGCGGGCATCTTACAATAACTCATTACTTATAGCGAAATCATTACTTATAGCGAATGGAGAACAGTTAATTTTACCCGCTGTTGAAGAGGTTTTAAAAACCATTCTCCACAAATCCCCATTTGACGTAGTCAAAAGAATTCCTTTGAATAACAACACTGTACTAAGACGAATTGATGAAATGAGCTCTGATATTGAAAGTTTCTTGTGTAATTATCTGCAAACAACTCATTTTTCTATTCAACTACACGAGTCAACTTTACCTAGTAATGAAGCGTTATTATTGGCATATGTTCGATTTACGGAAGAAGAAACTCATGAAGAGCTACTATTCGCGAAAGCTTTGGAGACAGACACTAAAGGTGAATCAATATTAAATGTCCTGAATGATTTTTTTAATGAAAAATCGATTCCATTCACAAACGTTACTTCGGTGCAACAGATGGAGCCCCTGCCATGGTCGGGCGATATCGTGGGTTTATAAGTCCTCTTAAAAGAATTATACCAGGGGTAATTTCAATTCACTGTGTCATTCACTGACAACACCTGGCAGCAAAAAATTTGAGTGATAGATTGCATAAATCGCTTCAATTTGTGATTAATGCAGTTAACAAAATAAGAAGCAATGCTTTGAATACGCGTTTATTTGCACAACTGTGCAATGAAAATTATGAAAATTTTCAACGATTACTCTTACATATAGAAGTACGCTGGTTGTCGAAAGGTGAATGTTTAACAAGATTTTACTCACTTTTTGAATAAGTTTTAGAGTTTCGGGAAAGTAAAGATCCAGATTTAAAATAAATACTGATCAATTTGAAAGCAGACAGCGAAAACTTGACAGATTTGTTAAGAAAAATTAATGACATTAACTTGCAATTACAAGGGGACAACCTCAATTGAATACAAACAAAGGGCGTTATTTCAGCTTTTCTTGGAAAATTCAAATTTATGAAGCAAAATATTAGTCAGAGCGAATTTTCTGTTTTCAAACTTGTCAGGTAGAATGCCTTGATGAGGATATTCAGGTACACGCCCAACATTTAATTGCCCTGCATGATGACTTCAAAATAAGATTTGAAGATATTCTGACGATGGAAATACCACCATGGATCATAAATCCATTTGATAAAACGGAAGTGGAGAATGTAATGTTACAAGAGGAGCTACTCAAGCTTAGCACTAATGGGGAGCTGAAGGTGAAATTTAAAAGAAGGTATCAAACATTTTGGCTGCAGGCAGAAATACCCGACAAACATCCTGGACTGTGGGGAATTGCGAGAAAGCTTTTGATAGTGTTTCCCTCGTCATATCTTGTCGAAAAAAGTTTTAGTGTCGTTACAAAACTTTTAACAAAAAAAGGAGCAGATTAAATATCACAGAATGGAGAGATTTGCGGTTATTCCTAACAAAATTGAAGCCAAATATTGATAATTTGCTGTCAATCCATCAAGTACATCCCTCCCATTAAAATTATGACTATTTTGTGATTGTCACTGTAGATGTTACGTTACGTTATTAATGTTTAATTGTAATTATGTATAATAAATATTACAATAAATACAACACAAGAAAATATACTATTTTATATATTTTTATAAACTACCACTCTGAATGGGGAGTTTTCTAAATAAAAATAGTAAGATTTAAGGCACGCGCGTCCCCAGACACAATTAAAAATCGATTGTGTCTGAGGACGCGCTTGCCTTACGGTAGTCTAGGGTTTAATTAATTAACCTATCAATTCTCACTTTCTTTTTCGAAAACTGTTAGATCTAATCTTCACTTTTTTTTGTCGAGTTTTGGGAATATGGTAGTATTGTACCTACAGTTTAAAAACATTCATTGAACATACAATTTAAAAAATTTTGGGAACCTCTATTCTAGACGTTTCCAGGTATTTCCAGAATAGTGATTTCTTTCCTATTTTAACTCAGATCGTAACAATAGTTAAGATAATATAACACTACTAAAAAGAAGTATTTTTTCTTGGTCTCATAAATATAGTGTGCATGTAATTGGAACTACAGTGGGAAGTAGAAATAGAGGTGTATGGAATACATACATTATTTTATGACGAGATATTGATCTTTTGTGGTCCCTTTTTGTTTTTCTTTTTGAAGTGACTGCACCTAAAAAGAAAAACCATGAAATTAAGTCATTAAAATGAAACAAATGGTTACCTTTTTACGATTAAAAGTGATCATAAAGTTTGTACAAATTATCATTTAACTTACCTGAAGAAAATCCAAAAATATTCGCTAGAGCCTCTTCTCTCTGGGATTTTGCCGTGTGACCACTTCTTTTTACTTCTTGTGCTTCGTTTCTTTCAGATTCTGAATTTGATTTCAACAATATCACATTGTCATTGGAAACTTTTTTATGGATGTTTATGTCTTTTGTCTTAGGCTCGACTCTTTTAGTTTTCAAAAAAACTCCACTTGACTCACTATCTGTATATTTGTTATTGTTAAACTGTTCCTCAAACAAGCTTACGCTTTTTAGACACAAATTTTTCATTTGTGGTGAGTTACCATCACATTTTTTGTCCAGTGGTGGTCCAAGATCAGTTTCATCATTTTTCTTCTTTATAAACGATTTAGATGTTGTTGGTTTGTTAAAGTTAGATTCTATCACATCAGCTTTGATTTCTTCAGAATTTTCCACAATATATTCAACAGGATTTTCAATAATGGTTTTAGTTTTCTTCATTGATAGATTTAACTTTCCTTTCATTTTAGTTGAAATTCTCTTTTTCTTATTATCAAGTAGTAGATTATCTTCAGAAGTAGCCCTCTTTCTTATAGGTCTTATTTCTAAACTATTAACAATATCTTTTGTATTATCCAGATCAATGGTATTCTCTATATTAGTGATTTTATTCATTTCAAAACCTTCAGGATTGTTAGGAAGTAGAGAGTCTGTTGTGTTGGAGCAGTTTTGGGATACATTCTTTTTATTAATCATTGCACTGTCATCTTTATTTCTAGGTTCAATATTCGAATTAACAATTATATCAGATGGATGATTATTATCAGTTTGCTCTCTACCTTTAATAAGCTCCTCTGAAGTTTTATCTACTCCATTAACAGGTAATACTTTATTCAAATCCTCCTTTTCAGCTGAGCTTGTTATTAATTTCTCAATTGGTTGAACTTCACATTTCTGATTTTCATTTAGTGGTACTTCATCAATAACATTTGTGATTACTTCATCGGTCGTTTTTGCAACATGAGGAATCACATCTTCTTTATTTTTTCCTTGATTTAATGTAGCTTTTTGTTTTATATTTATATTTTCTTCATTAAGACTATCAGGGGGATTCAAATCAATTTCCATTACAGGTTCTCTGTCTGAGCTTTCTGATTCACTAGCAAAATCATTTATAACTTCCTGCAGTATTGGAGCAAGAGGTTCAGAATATGTTATGAAATCTTTAAATTTCTTAATAGTTTTTTTTTGTTTCTTTTCTATTATGTTTGGTGAGGGAGATGATTCCAAAACTTTTTGTATTTCTTCTGCATTTTCATAACAGGTTTCAAGCACAACAGTGTCAGTAGAAGATCTATTTTGACTTGATATTTTTGAACATTTATTTCCCTCATCCGTTGTTTCTTGAGCGTTATTATTGCTAGTTGTTGGCTGTTTATCTTTGTTTTCTTGTCCTAAAATCCATTTCCAAATGTAAATTATATACAAATCATAAAAATTATCTACTTAATATTATACTTTACCATCACTGCTTGAGTCATCACTAATGGTTTGTATTTCTAATTTGTTTCTATCCTTTGCTTCCACATCATATCTGTAAAATCCGATAGATCAGTATCATATGTCCATTGTGAAATTATTTTTACTATTTCACTGATAAAAATAATTAAAAGGCATTTTAAATAAATTTACAATTAAATAATCAACAGTACATACCCCTGTTTAAAACTGACTATTTGTTCTTTCGTAAGCTTATAATATGGATTATAAATATCTGGAAGAATTCTCTTGAGAAATGTCTCTTTAAGACTCTGCCATGTTCTGATTGTTAACTAAAATAAAATTTTAACAAATGTATTTAAATTAAATATTAGTAAATATTTATTTGAAATATTTTAGTTTATTGCTTTATTTTATAAGTACAATAACAGACTTGAGTCTATAACACATACATATACAAATTTGTGATGATGATAATAAAAATCCATTAATACAATTATGGGTTTTCTTTGTAATTTTGGAATAAATTCCATAATAAATTTATCATTTCATGGATATAAACAGAAAATAACTTTGGTTACATTATCTTTGCTTTTTACTTTAATAGACTTATTTAACAGTTTATAATTTATTAGTAAGATAATGGTTCATCTCATCTCTATTTTACATAAATTAATGGAAATTAAAAAACTGAGAATGTTATTCAACTAAGAAAATAATTCAAACTCCAACACGGTTTGACCAATTATCATAAAAATTGGTAAATTTAAGTGTTTTTATAGAGAAGGTTATTAAGAAATCCCTGAACATGGTAGATGGTCCTGTGGTTGAGTTATTGACTACTGGAAAGAGCAGAAAAACATCTGTGGTTTACTTAATCTATATATTTAATCCAGATAGTGAGCTAATAAAGCATTACATTACATTGTTTTTTACTTAAACTTGAGTGACTTGATTTTGTAATGGACCTCTTAACACCTTTAAATGATCATATGCCTAAATAAGAACAGACATTTTAAGATAAATAACCTCTATTAGGATTAAAATTAATGTTACAGTTGTTTCTTATTACATAACTTGATTAAAGACTTCTTTCTTAAGTATTTGAATCCTATAATTATTATGAAATTATATATTTGTAAAATTGAATATAATTATTTTGTCATAATTATTAATTGTACTAAAATTTTCTGTTATTAAAATGTTTGATTTATTAAAAAATAAAGCAATTTTCCCTACAATAAAAAAAAAGTTTATTTAGAACATCCATACCGAAGTATTTGCATAATTCATCCACATTTTCCTGCCCTTTATTTCAGTGTAATATTTATTTTCAGTCAAATACTCCACTATACTCTTCATCTCTTTCATTGTATATGGTCTCCTAAAAAAAATTAAGTTAAGCATGTATACCTTTGATAGCTATTACAAGCTATAAGCTAATATATACAATAGTATTATGATCTTCACATGCCTTGTGAAATTAAGTATAATAAGTACCCTAAGGCCCAAAGTTACATGATAGATGGACAGAGTGATAACCATGTAAGTAAATAATTTTGATGAAAAATATTTCATCATATCTTAAATAATAACAAGACAATTTTTTTCAAAAAAGAAAACCAATTTCAATGACTTTGAAGAGTTCCCTGATGTATTTTCAAAGTTAAAATTCCAAGGTCAATGAAAATAAAAAGAAACTACCCTCAAGGTATCCAATAAAACAAGAATCATCCAACTTGGATCATAAAAAAAAGTTATGGTTAAATATCTATTTTAAAAGTCTTTTTTGAAGTCAAGATATCTGAGATTGTAAAAAATCATTTATCAACTTCAAAAAGGAGGTTATCAATTACAATTAAATTTTAATTTTATTATCATTAACAACAACTCATTAAGTTTTTTATTTATATAAGTTTATTATTTATATGACCCTTTACCTCAAATTTGTCTATATGACAATATTTGAATTATTTATGTAAATTTTTTTTGAAAATACGCATTAATTTCTGATACTACTACAAATAGGTTTTCTAAAGTTTAAATCATTTCCAATTGACGACAAAAAAATTATAATTTCCAAAGTTTTCTTACATTTTGTTGTTACAGATTCTATGTTGATGAACTTGTATCAAAATTTGCCAGCCGTATTCAATTCTTTATGGACTAAGCATACATCAAATTACAAGTATACGACCGCTTCAAATGTTTATTGTAACTTTTTTCTAATAAATGCTATAACCGCCACTGCACAGAAACGAACTTACCCGGACATTTTGGAGGTTAGAGGTATTGTTATTATTCCAATTCTGCTGATAGTCACCAAAAATTAAAAAGACTTGAAAATACTTTCATTTCAATTGAACAAAGAACAGTATTTGAACTATAAATATATCTGTACTATGTAGAACCAAATCCCCTTCGGCGCTTACGTTTTTGACTTTTTGTCGTATCACAGATTCTTTGCGTTCTAATTTGGCGTTTCGTTCAGAAACACTTTTATGTTTTAAGAACCAGTTCTTGTAATGGCCGCTCCAAACTCACACGCGCCGTGAAGTTTATCTCTGCCGTGAAGTCCTCCGCTAAGAGCAGAGATAAATAAACTAAGAGTAGAGTATATAATATTAATGCCCTGTGGTCGAGTACACGCCAGTGCTGCCAACTCGCAGTCATAAATGGGTTCGTGAATTACTAGTTTATGTAGCCCTGCACTAAACAAGTGTGATTAAAGAAGCGCTAGATTATAATTCTATTTTTAAATTAGGAGTTAAATGGACACGTTCCACTTTACTGGCCTACGACAACCAATTTTTTTGATTGACCAAAAAATTAGTGAATATAGATATATGTATTTTAGTTTTCGTAATTTCGAGTACCTCTCGTTTACGTTCTGAAAACAATGAGTTTATGTATTTATAGCGAAAGGCACGGTATTGGAATTACAACTGTAACTAAAACACAGTAAACCACTACAGCGTATCGTCCGCGCACTACCTTCACTTTTCACTTTTTTTTTTTGAACTGACTACACTGTTAGCCTTAGGGGCCCTATCCAAAAAAAACAGAGCCGCTGCGGCTTTTACTGCTTCACTGAACTTGGGGGCGAGCGCTTAGGGCACTCAGCCGCGATCTCTACACTGTTCCTGTTTTTGCTTTTATACTTTTTTTTTCCCTTAATATTTCTATACCACCAAAATCCGTTTAACAGTGCGTTTTCGGTCTAAATTCATTCTGCAAAATGTAAGTTAGTCACGCTATCTATACATAGTTTTAAACTGATGATGTTTAGACTTTGTTGAATCGGAAGTTAGCCTCGCCATCTATACATAGTTTCAATAAACGGAAGTTGTGATGTTTTTAAGATTGAGTAACCTTACATTCGACCATCCTGACAACGTGTATGTCTTGAACCAATCAATTCTCAAGAACTCAGTAATCACGTATTTATGGTCAAGGTGCGAACCAGTCAATTCTCGCTTATCAATACCGTCTTGAACCAATCAGTTCTCAAGAACTCAGTAATCACGTATTTATGGTCAAGGTGCGAACCAGTCAATTCTCGCCTTGGAAAAAAAAAGTTAATACAACTAACAAAGTTTCAAAGTTTTCTAATAAGTAAATCATTATTAAAGTTCACATATAACAAGGTGGCGAACCAATAAATTCTCGCTCTTTAAAAAAAAAGTTTACACAAATCAAATACTTAAATTAACGATAGCTTAAATAAATCATTTAGCTAAATACTTCAATTTAAGTTTTGACATCAATCACATTTGATAAACAGTTTTTCTAACATAAATAATCATCCATAAAGTTTACATATTATAAAATTCATTCACTATCAGTTTCATTATTATTAAGCTCAAGTGAAGTGATATGTATCCATGGTTGTATCCGGTCTGCAGAAATAGTAGATTTGCGTATATTCCTCGTTCCTTCGAATCCTGGAATCGCGGCAACCCTATAGCCGTCATTGCCTAATACATACTTTTACAACTCTAACGGGACCTTCATATGAAGGCATAAGTTTAGTACTTTTGCCCTCATTATTAAAAGATGATTTTAATATTTTTACTAATTCACTCTTTTTATATGTTCGTGCTGGTTTTCTATATTTCATAATATTGTTTTTGTTTTTCTTGTTTTTTGTCTATCTTTTCTTTTACTCCTTTACGTGTTTCAATCAGACTAGCTGTTACACTAGGTAATATTATAATTTCGTTCAGAGCTGGGTTCACCTCACTGTTCATATTTACTCCAAACATTACTTCCGAAGGTGTTTTACCCGTGGTTTTTTGTACAGAGTTATTCAGACCCCATTGAATTATACCCAGGTTTTTATCCCACTTTCTTTCGTCATTTATCAAGTTTTGCGCCGTCAGTTAGTTTAGAATGGTACGGTTATACCGTTCCACTTGGCCGTTTGACCTCGGACTTGCTATTGAATTCAAAACATGTTTGATTCCCCTGTTCTGACAAAAATCTTTGAATAATTTAGACGTAAAATAGCTACCACGGTCACTTATCAGCCTATCCGGATTGTGGAAAATAGAAAATACCTCCTCTAGTATACTAATCACACTTTGGGTCTTCGTATTCTTTACAGGTTTAACAAACACAAATTTCGTAAAAGAGTCTACAATTACTAAAATATGTGTATGCCCATGCATAGATTTTATGAATGGGCCGACATGATCAAGGTGAAGAGTATGAAAAGGTAAGTCTGCCTTTGGGATAGGGTGTAGTAGTCCTTCTTGCTTATTTTTTTGCATAAGCGCACTCAATGCATGCTCCTACATATGTTTTTACGAAAAGTGTCATTTTTGTAAACCAGTAATTCCTCTTTATCCGTTCTAAAGTTTTTCCAAACCCCAGGTGCCCGATGTTGTTATGATTCATTCTGCATAATTGCCAGCGAGCGCCCTATGGTACCACCCAACGAGCTACGTTCTTTTCTTCGTCTATATACCGCAATAGTTTGTTGTCACGAATTACAAAACTGTCTTTGATATATTGGAGTTCTTTCGCATATGTATTACTGGTAAGAATGTCTCGGATTCTATTTAGCTCTGTATCACTTAATTGAAGTGTCAATAGCCAATCTTCGTCACTTATAATGAGTACAGTGGGTAATTGCTCACGGTTATCTCCAGCCGATACAGGGTTTCGGGACAGTGCATCGACGTGTGCCATTTTGGTGCCTGCTCTATATTCTATGCCACTTTTAACAGCATCAGCCATCCTTTTCAAGACATGGAGTAAATCCAACGCTCAGAAGTTGGATTGATAACATGCTTCGATATAGAGCGGTCCAGGTTACAGTGAATACAACCACCAGAGGTATTGCGGTTAGGGGGTGCCCCCAGGGGGAGTACTCTCGCCACTACTCTGGAATTTGGTTGTAAACGAACTCATCACTGACCTGAACAAAAACAGTTATTATACTGTAGTAAGCTATGCTGATGATCTAGCAATTCTACTCAGTGGGTCACATGAAGGCACACTCTGCGATCTGATGAGGGGTGCCTTCCGCAAAGTAGAAAATTGGTGTAAAAAAACAGGAACTCACTGTTAATCCGTCGAAAACGGAACTAGTGTTGTTCACTAACAAACGCAAATTGAGTAACTTTGTTTTACCAAAGTTATTCGGCACTGACCTAGCACTAGTAGCTGAAGTCAAATACCTAGGCGTAATTTTAGACAGCAAGCTACTGTGAAACACCTGGAGAACAAACTAAATAAGCTTGCATTACATTCTGGCAATATAAAAGATTACTGGGCATGAAATGGGGTCTATCTACAAAGATTACCCACTGGCTTTATACTACCGTAATTCGACCGACCGTTACCTATGGTGCAGTGGTTTGGTGGCCTAGGACCGAACTAAGCACAGTCAGATGAAAGCTGCAGCAATTCCAACGATTGGCTTGCTCAGCTATAACCGGCTGCATGCGCACCACGCCAACAACAGCCCTGGAAGTCATTCTCGGCATACCACCCTTAGATCTGTTTATACAACAGGAGGCCGCGGTATCAGCAATACGAATGACAAATCTGGGACGGTGGGGCAATCCGAATGGACCACACACAAAAATTTTAAAGAAGGCTATCATGTACGAACCTCTGATAGGCTCTCCGTGTGATAGGATCCTAAAGAAACATATTTTCAACAGAAACTACTCGATAGAACTATGCGAAGAAAAACAGGACCAATCCGGCATAAACGAGGTTCGCATATATACAGATGGTTCAAAAACTGATACAGGAACAGGCGCCGGGATATTTTCCTGTGATCTAAACATTAAAGTATCAATAGCCTTAGGGCCACACACCAGTTCCATCTTCCAATATGAATGTGTAGCCATTACTGAGGCGGCAAACGCAGTGCTGAACAGGAAAATAGAGAACCACAATATAAGAAATCTCTCTGACAGCACTGCAATCTTACGAGCTCTGGAGAGTAACATACACGACTCTGGGCTTATAAATGAGTGTCACAAAGTACTGGAAAGGGTTACAACTAACAACAAAGTAACCCTACAGTGGATTAAAGGATACAGCGGATCACTGGGCAATGACGCAGCAGATGAACTGGCAAAGAGAGGTTCCGGCACTCTGCGGATGGGTCCTTTACCCATATTGCCTCTGCCGTTCAGCCAGATTCGCTCGTGGCTGCGTCAAAGAACAACAGAATCACATAAAGATCAATGGACAACAGCCAGTGACTGTAGACAGTCGAGGGAGACACTGCCCATCCCTGAACCGCGATTGTCGCGGCGACTTCTTGGTCTTAATAGAAGTGATCTACGTGTTATGGTAGGCACTATAACTGGCCATTGTTCACTTAACAAACACCTTTATGTTCTAGGTGTCACTGACAGTCCCATGTGCAGAGCATGCATGGAGGGCGAAGAAACCGCTACCCACGTAGTCCTGAAATGCGCGGGAGTTGCAACCCAACGGGCGAAAACCCTTAAAAATCCGAGGTCACTTCGAGAACCCTGTGAATGCACCAGGAGGCTTCTGTGCTTCTGGTCGGAGTTGGGCTGGCTGGAATAGCCAGCCGGAATATCTACGCACAATGGACCTAGAAAGAGTCTAAGTGCGGACAAGTGGAGCCCACATAACATAACATAACATAACATAACATATATTCTATGCTACAATCAAATTCTTGTAGTAATAGCCACCTACGAGCAATTCGGGGAATTAAATCCCTTTTATTAAATGTAGAGCGTAATGCACTGCAATCTGTTATTATTTTGGAAACCTTGCCCAGTAAGTATACCCGAAATTTCTTGAGTGAGCATATGACAGTTAACGTTTCCAGTTCATAAGAGTGGAAAAACTTTTCCTCGGGGGAAGTTTGCCGGCTATAGTAAGCTACCGGTTGTAATGAGTCACTTCCCTGAATTCGTAGCAGTAGAATGCTTCCTATTCAGATCTTACTTGCATCTATATGGAGCTCCAGATCTGCATTTGGATCATATATAGCCAAGATCGGCCTTTCGATGAGATTCTTCTTTAGGGTTTGAAAGGCATGTTCTTGTATATTTGACCATTGCCATGCAGTGTCCTTTTTTAGTAACTTGTTTAGAGGATGTGCAATTACAGCAAACCCCTTGACAAATTTCCGAAAGTAACTTACCAGTCCCAGGAACTGTCGTACACCACGGATACCGTCTGGACGTGGAAAGTCTACGACACTTTGTATCTTATCTATACCTGGTTTGAAACCTGACGCGCTGACCTCGTACACAAGATAGTCGATTTTATTTTGTAAAAAACTACATTTTGATAATTTTAGTGTTAAGTTAGCGTTTTCAATTAGCTTCATTACATCCTGGAACGTATCCAGACATTGCTCAGGAGTTGTCCCGTATATCAACAGGTCATCAATATAAACGATGGCTTTGTTGTAACGAGCTGAACCAAGGACGCTGTTCATCATGCGCTGAAATACAGCAGGTGCATTTGCTATCCCAAATGGCATGCGATTAAACCCATACTGGCCATCTGGGGTTACAAATGCCGTGTAGCGTTTACTACGTTCGGCGATAGGAACCTGGTAATATCCAGACATAAGATCTAAAGTGATAAACCATGCCTGTCCTGATAGTCTTGCAATTTCATCTTCTATAATTGGCATTGGATATCTCTCCTTTAAAGTTATTGAATTAAGTAATCTATAATCAATACACAGTCTGGTATCACCACCTCTCTTGCGTACTAGAATTATAGGACTAGCATAGTCTGACGTGGACTCTCTAATTATCCCGGCATTTAACATTTCATTCCCCATGCCACGCACTTTCTCTCTTTCAGAATGAGAGAGTCTATACGGACTATAAACTACAGGCTTATGACTGTTCAACTCAATATTCATTTCAGTAACGTTACAACAACCTAACTTGGATAAAGATGACGTAAAACAATGCTTAAAGCGATTTAACAGGCAGATTAGCTTGCGTTTATATTCTTCAGGCACTGCTTGTCCAAGGTCAACCTGGTCTTCTTGGATCGTTTCTTGAAACGTCGAATCTTCTGGGTCCGTTTTTGTAACTCTACTCACGACTTCAATTGTTTCAACTCGACAAAGAACTGTGTTGTCTTGTAGTACACAAGTTTTAGTGACTGATGTGACTGTCACATACATTTGTCCGAGCTTGACTGAGTAAACTCCTCCACAAACCAAGAGTTGGTTGTCTAGTTTACCCACCAGCTTACTTGTAATACTCACGTAGCTACTGTATATTTCTTCAGTACACACCTTAATGTTTGTAGTTCCGATTATTTGAACACAACCACGTGTTCTACCTTTAAGATAGAGATCATGTTTCGTGCAGACCGGTTTGGGTAGTTCGGCGTTTATGTCCATGAAACGTAAATTATTTTAATCCTTGTACGTTATGACGTGTGGTTGTTCCGTAAAAGATTGACCAATCAACAAAGGCTTGTCCAACAACTGATCCTCCACAATTTTGCACAGTACTCTTCCGCAGACACCATCTATCTCCAGATCAAGAGTTATGCTTCCAGGCGTTTGTACTAATGTGTTATCAAAACCCTTCATCACTGTCGAGATGTTGTCATGAGTCAGTCCCATCCTACGAGCCATAGATTCTTTGACAAGAGTCATCTCGCTCCCGAAAATCCACGAACGACTCAAAGACTGTGCCACCAACATAAACTTCTTTGGTAAATTTCTCATTTGGCCTGGAGGTAGAGATGCACATCATTTTAGGAACTGCACCTGTATTGGTAGTAGATCCTCTGAGTTTGAAACAACTGGTTGTGTCTTGCCCTATTTTATTGCGACTATTGCACTTTAATAAAGGTTTTGTGCATTGTAAATATGGATGTCCATGTGTTCCTTGCAATTAAAGCAAAACACACCTTGCGTAGATCTCGTTGTTGCAAAGCTACTGCTGCCAGCATTATCTGACGTGTTCTTTCTTTTCCCATTAAAAGGTTGAAGAGTCATCGAGTCCCTATTGCTCATTAAAAACCGCAAAAGTTGTTCTGGATGAAAACAGCGCAAGAGCTAAGGCACTAGATTTTATGGTCTTGTCACTAATTCCATGAATGATGCAATCGACAGCAGGTTTACCCGAAATATCACATAAATTTAGTGTTAATTTTTCATAATAGTATGATTCCACAGGCCAATTAAATCTACTTTTACGTCGTGGCATGTCTTCCAAGCATTGGCCATAGTTATGTTCATGAGGAAATGCGTTAATTAACTCATTTTGCCATTCGGGCCAAGTATATAAAATAGTATTTAAACTCTCAAACCATGTGATGGCCAATCCTTGGAGCTTTTGCAGAGAAAAATGGATGGTGGTTCTGTCATCCCAACCATATACCATAGCGCATTCATTAACCTTCTTTAGCCATATGTCTATCCGCTGATTTTTAACAGACGGATTAAATGGCGGAAGGATATTCTTATGAACCATATTTTTATTTATTGATGAATCGCCAGGCATTTGTTCAGATTCAAAACCGTGCTTTATAGACTGTATTATTCTAGAGATATCATTAGCAGCATTCTGACGCAAATTCCTCTGTCGCTGTCGCTCGTCATCTCTCTGGCGTGTCCGTCCTCTGTCACTCATCGTCTCTCTGGCGTGTCCGTCCTCTGTCACTCGACGTCTCTCTACGTGTTCGTCCTGCATTGTTTGCACTGTGGTGCACAGTGGACAGCACTGTCCCTGATGGTAAGCACACTACAATCTAAACACAAAGCCGACCACCGAGATATCGAAATCTATCGGCAGTCATCGTTCTCATTCTGGCTTGCAAATATCTCTCCATGTTATGCCTGAAGGACCCGATGTCATATGAAGGAGTGACACATTGGCCGGAAGATGGTTCTGTAGCGTCATCGTTAATGTTTAATGTTGTACTTGTGCATTGTGTGCACGAGCAGTCCAGTCTCGGTCGGCACACGCAATGAACGCAGTAATAATACAGAAATAAACAATTTAATTTGGAAGGATTGTTTTCATATTTATCTCCAGACTGGTAAACCTCCAAATTGGTGACCACCCGACGTGATTTTTAAACGTGCCGATTTTTATGTGTGCCGACCACCGAGTTACGTAATACATTTTTTTTTCATATGAAGTTTCATCAGAACATTTAGTGACCTGCACGTTAAATATTTTAAATAATGACTCAACCGGAGCCGGAAATTACCAACGTAGATGTAGCTCAGATTACAGTTTCTTCGCGAATACCAGATTATTGGGAAGACCAGCCACGGACATGGTTTATTCAGGTTGAAGCGGTTTTATATAACCAGAAACTATCTGACGCAGCGAAATATCATCTTGTCATTGCTAAGTTGGGAAACAAGTTGTTGAGCAGGTGACCGATATTCTGTTGAAACCACCTGATGAAGGGAAATATGAAACTCTGAAAACTAGGCTCTTAGCAATTTATGAAGAATCAGAGACTCGTCGACTTCAAAAGCTTATTGGCGAAATGAATCTCGGAGATCAAAAGCCGTCACAGTTACCGCACCGTATGAAAGACTTGGCTAGAGACAAGATTTCGGATGACACACTACTAATTTTGTGGAAAAACCATCTGCCTGCATCGGTACGTGCGGTCCTGGTCATCACGGAAAGCAAGAATTTCAGCACCCTGGCGACTATTGCAGATAAAGTCATGGAGTCGACCAAATCTGTTACTGTAGCGGAAGTTAGTTCTTCTTGTTCAGATACCGCTACCCTGCTGACAGAAATAGCGAAAATCAACGTCCGACTCAATGAGATACAGTTCCAGTCCTCATCAAGGTCACGAGGTCGCGGCAGGTCGTCATCGCGCCAGCGCTCTCGCAGCCGTTTTCGTGCCCATACACCTCGACGCACACCAGCTTCCGAGGATTGGCTGTGTTTTTACCATTTTAAATACAAAGATCAAGCACATAAATGCTTACAACCCTGCGCCTGGAAAAAAACTGAACAGCAGGTAAATTAAAATCCGTGCATTCGTATTCGGCGGACAACTGCATCGGAATCGCAAACCACCGCCTGTGTGTTACAGATAAGTTAAGTTGCTTAAATTTTTTAATAGATACGGGCGCAAATATTTCTGTTCTACCCCGACACCAAGTTCGTAGAAACCAGTTGAACAGTGAGTGCACAGACTATACGTTATTTGCTGCTAATGGCACAAAAATTAAGACATACGGTGTTAAAAGTTTACAATTAGATTTAGGGTTACGTCGCGCATTGCGTTGGACATTTGTAATTGCTAATGTTCGACAGCCTATTTTAGGTGCTGATTTTTTATCTCATTATAAGTTAATAGTAGATTTAAGTTCACGTAGACTAATCGATCAAATTACGAATTTAAATGTGTTAACTGCTATCGTCAGTTGTAACGAAAAATCAGTTAATACTATTAAAATGGTCGCGTGCGTCTGCCCATATACAAATGTGCTACGTCAACCAATACAGAGCGGGACCGCGCACCGAGGGCGCGAACGCGACGGAAACGATTCCCTCGTACTCTGTATAACCGACGGCGGATAACACGCTACGGTAACCAGCTGTCTGGAAATCAGTGCGTGCGAGCCCCTCTCACTACGTGCGACCAACCCTGTTCACACCCGAAACTACTAAGAGTGAAGAGGGCGAAACATTAAGGTACACACACGCAGTGAGGTGCCTGCTGGTAGGCGCGGCGATGACGTAGCACGGAGCGGAATGGACTGGGTCGCTGGCGGGTTGAACACTAGTGAAGATGCAAAATGACACACAGGCACCACAATAAAATTTTCTGTATTCTTCAAGACACAATACAATTTGTTAGTACTATCTTCTGGGTACTGTTTCTTCCAGTTTCGTATCTTGAGTCTTGAGTCTTGAGTCTTCAGCTTGTGGTACCCGTGTGTGCTGGTTGGCCCCAGTAGTGCGCCTTTTATATCGTTTGCCGGAGAGTGAGACGGACGATGGCGTCTCTATCCGTACTGCTCATTACCAAACTTGGGTGTGGTCCGTTAACCGCGGTAATGCGCCGCGGTTGCACTATCGCTGTCCTTGTCTATTATTATTATTATTTGTATGCAAAGTACAATAAATCGTTAATATCTCTAATTACAATTATTCAATTACTATAAAAACTATTTCACATTATTGTAGATACAAATACCTATCCAAAAACACTAACTTTAACATTATAGGTTAATAAACATGGTAGATACAAAGCATTAAACATTGCAACTTTAAAACGTCTTGCGGCTCGTTATATACACACTATTTGATGTTACAAACATTATAAAACATATACAGAAGGCTATTTTACTTATATAACACAAAACATTACGTACAACTTTTATATAATATGAATTATCGATGAGTTATGAGTTTAATACTTTAAGTGATTATTTTTATTAAATTACAAACATTTTCATAACTTATATACCGTTCTTATATACCTACACGCTATAGTAATACATTCGAAACATTAGAAACACTAAATCTATGATTGTTTGTATAAATTATTCATCCCTACAACTTATATTTACAATTGTTATTCTCGTATCATCACGCTTAGGCCTATGCGTCGCTAACAACTATTGATGAATGTCACCCTTTTTACGATTTACTGTGAAAATATCCTGATATTACGAAGCCCGTTTCCTTTAAAGAATCACCGAAACACTCTGTTTACCATCATATCGAAACCAGCGGACCACCTGTACATGCTAAGGCAAGGCCGTTGCCTCCACACCGGTATGCGAAGATAAAAGAGGAATTTCGAATTATGCAGGAGATGGGGATTTGTAGACCGTCCAAAGGTGCGTGGGCGAGCCCCTTACATGTGGTAGCAAAAAAAGATGGCCAAATTCGACCCTGTGGGGATTATAGAGCTCTTAATGCAATCACGAAACCAGACCGATACCCTATACCTCGTCTTCATGATTTTACATATTTACTAGCGGACAAAAAGGTATTTTCGCGTATAGATATAAACCGAGCGTATCATTGTATCAGAGTAATTCCAGAGGATGTGGAGAAAACAGCCATCATAACACCATTTGGCCTTTACGAATTCCCGTGTATGAGTTTCGGTTTACAGAACGCCGCACAAACTTTTCAACGGTTTATGAATCACACAGTGTTGGAAGGTCTAGATTATTTATATACTTATATCGATGACGTCATCATTTCTAGTGAATCTATGTCTATGCATAAGTTACATTTAAATGAAGTTTTTGACCGACTAAATAAATTCGGTTTAACAATAAATTTAAACAAATGTACATTCGGTCAATCTAAAATTGAGTTTCTAGGATATGAAGTGTCTACTGAAGGGATCCGTCCTCTTCAGCAGAAAATAGATGCAATTAGCTCTTTCCCGAAACCCGAAACCGTCGATCAACTGAGACAATTTTTAGGTATGATTAATTTTTACCGTTTACATTTACCTAATGCAGTAGAGTACCAATCCGAACTAAATAAGTATTTAGTTAAGTCTAAAAAAAATGACAAATCTAAAATTAATTGGACAGAGAAATCAATTGAAGCATTTGTTCAATGTAAGTTGAGTTTGCAACGCGCAGTCAGCCTAATGTACCCGAAACCCGATACGCCGCTTGCACTCATGACGAATGCCTCAGATACTTGTGTAGGTGCTGTTTTGCAACACTATACAGATAACGCATGGACGCCGTTAGGTTATTTTTCTAAGAAAATGACAGCTTCGCAGACTAAATATAGTACTTATGACAGAGAATTATTAGCAGTATATCTAGCAATTAAGTATTTTGGGAATATGGTTGAAGGACGAAATTTAGTCATTTTTATAGATCATAAACCATTAACCTTTGCTTTTTCAAAGATAGGCAGTGTAAATGAATTACTACGACGCGTTAGACAATTATTATACATCAGTGAGTTTACTACGTGCATAAAACATATTCAAGGCGATAAAAATCTTGTACCGGACGCGCTATCGTGAGTAGAGTCAATTTCCGTTCCCACCTTACTTAATTACGCTGAAATCGCGCAAGTTCAAGCCAGTGACGAGGTACTTGTTGACCTACGTAAGCATTCAAACAAATGGAATTTTAAAGAGATACTGTTACCGGGGAGTGACCTACCTATTGTGTGCGAAATAACCACACAGCGAGCCAGACCATATTTGCCACAACAATTCAGACGACTAGCATTTGACTCTGTTCATAATATTAGCCATCCAGGGATCCGAACTTCGCGAAAGCTTGTTAAAGAAAGATTTTTCTGGGTAAATATGAACAGTGACGTAGGCAAATGGGCTAAGTCGTGCATTAAGTGTCAGCGTGTGAAGGTTCATAGACATGTAAAATCAGTGTTAAGGCTAAAAGGCGCATACGACGATCATATGCACAATGATACAGCACCTATTCTTTTTCCTCGTATCTGTCTATCCTTATCTACCCCCTACCTTTCGCCGACGTCAGTTAGCCTTTAAAATTGCAACGGCAAACACAGAGTGACTGCGGTATTTAATTAAAATAAACTTTACATCAAAAACTTGAATAATTATCGTGCATGGTGCGTGGTGACACAGAAGAGAACACAAGAGGAGGCCTCCAAAGTGCGTGAAAGCTGTTGTTCGGTGAGTCCCTTTTTTCTCCATTCTATAAATTCTATTATTCCGTGTCATTGTGCATATATTGTAATCGTCCAGGGAAATTGCCCCCAACCATCAATCCGGCTAGTTTTAAGAAAGAAAACGAACCAGCGCAGACATTTGGTCCTATCGAACGCGAATTATCCACATAAAATTAGTCGTGATCATTTATTGTGTGCGGGAGGTAGATAAACTTATTTTACAAAATGCCTTCTGAACCACGAAACGAACGTAAATTGCAAAAATTGCAGAATAAGATTACAGTTTTGTTTGAGAGGTTACAACAGATATATGATTTAATCGCGGAAATTGGTAATAATGATGAAAAAATTGAGGAGTTTTTAGCGGATAGTTTTACGATTGACACCTTACGAAATGATTTTATGGCAGCCGTTGAGGAACGAAGTAATTTTGAATTAACGTTATCGGATGGTCCCACATCTTCTAATAAAGTCGTCATTTCGTTTGAACAGTTATATGCTAAAATAAAATATAAGTCACATCAACTGCAGTCGCAAATGGCTGAAAATACTAGCCGCGATGAGCAGGGTACCGTAGTGAAATGCGTAAAACCGTCCTTAAAATTACCACGATTAGAAATTTGTTCATTTGACGGTGAAAATGAGACTTGGCCTATTTTTTATGAGACATTTAAATCTGTTATTCACGATAACCCGGATCTAAGCGACGGTGAAATAATTCAATATTTAATTGGTAGACTAAAGGGCAAAGCCTTAAATATTTGCCAAGGTATTTTACCCACTGCCGAAAATTATAGTGTTGTGTGGAAAGCCTTGGTGAATAAATACAATGACAAAAAGATATTTAGATAAATTACTTAACTTGCCAAATGTAGGTGAAAATTCTCCTTCACAATTAGAAGAATTTATAGATAAGTTTTCATCTCTGAACTCCGCTTTGAAACAATTACACTTGAAAAGCTTGGAGGATTTCATATTTATTCACCTTGCGTGCAAAAAAATGAGGTTTGAAACTGTAAAGTCGTTTGAGCTTAAATTCGACGATTCCGAAAATAATTCAACTTGTACGGAATTCATCGATTTTGTTAGAAATCAATCTCACATTTTACAATGCGCTCATAATGTGGCGGGCGCTAGTACAATCGCTACAAATACGAACGCGGGTCGGACTCAGGCACGTAAAAATAATAATACGGCATCGTCGCGGTCGTCAAATAGATCGGGAGCGCGCACCTCCTTTAATAATGTTAAAAGTTTTGTAAATGTACAGGAACATAATACGTGCTTATGTTGTGGGAAGAGTGATCATTAAGACTTATCTCAATGCCCAAAATTCCTGTCTATGATCCCTAATGATCGTTACAAATTAGTTAAATCAAATAAATATTGTGTAAATTGTTTAAATAGCAAACACATAATCTTAAATTGCAAAGATCCCAGACGTTATACTGACTGCAATCGCAGTCACCATAGCTTGTTACATTTTCCTAATAGTAAGACAGTATCCACTAATATCGCTATGGAACATACAAATACAGCGATAGTACCACTGTCGCGGTCGGGGAGTGCGGTTCGCGCTTCTGTACACGCCCCTGCCGCGAGCGCCGTCTCGCTCTGTGCCGTGGGTGAGTGTACTGCCGCCGCACCGGAGGCCGTGAGTTCGAGTCCCTCGTCTTCTGCCTTGCTCGGTACCGCGCAATGTCACGCTGTAGACTCCGAGGGAAATATATTTGTTTTGCGAGCGTTGATAGATAGTGCGTCGCAAAAAGATCTTATAACGAATGAATGTTGTAAAAGATTAAATTTAAAATTAAATGTGTCGCAGAGTAAATATGTGTCGGGTGTTGGTGACATCACCAATCCTGTATTAGGAGTTACCTGTCTGACCATTCGGTCTCGCTTCGATGATTCGGTTAGGTTCACTATACAACCGGTGGTCGTCAATCGTATCACCAATGAATTACCTACCGCGAAGATAGACACGGCGCGTCTGGATTATTTAAATAATATTCCTTTTGGCTGATTGTAATTATTACACGCCCGCGAATATTGATCTCATATTGGGAACGGATTTATTTGCTCGAATTCGATATCGCGTGCGTCCGATGAACCTGTCGCGATTAAAACTTTATTAGGTTATATAATAATCGGTCAGGCCCCGGTCTTTAACCCCCTGTGTAATATTGTTCGTTCGTATTTTACTATGGACGAATCATTCGAAAATTGCCTGAATCGATTTTTCGAATTGGAAGAGGTACCTAATGTGCCTAATTGCCTAACTGTAGGCGAACAAGCTTGCGAAAAATATTACTACGATACCACTCGCCGCGAGTCGAACGGGCGATACATCGTATCGCTGCCGTTTAAAGACGATACCTCCGTTTTAGGAGACTCGATGCGCGCGGCCGAACGTAGGTTCTTATCTTTGGAACGTAAATTATTGTCTAATACCGCCATGAAATTAGAATATGACAATATTTTTAAAGAATACCTTCAGAAAAATTATATGTATCCCGTAGGTAGTATTTCTGATATTGGCTCTACGTGAATACGTGATACCTCATCACGCGGTGATACGCAAAAATAAATCTACCACAAAATTACGCGTAGTATTAAATGCTAGTCATCAAACTAGTACTGGCACGTCGTTAAATGATTTATTGCATACTGGTTTAAATCTACAAAATGATTTATTTCAAATAATATTAAAATTTCGTTTGTTTCCTGTGGCCCTAAACGCTGATATACGGCAAATGTATTTACGCGTTTTAATAGACGAAACTGACAGAAAATTTCTTAGGTTGTTGTATAGGTTTGACAGTAATGAAGAAATTACCGTTTTTGAAATGTCCCGAGTACCGTTCGGCCTGTGCTGTAGTACATACCTAGCTATACGTACCATACGTCAGCTCGCCGCCGATGAATGCGAGCGTTTTCCGACTGCTGCTTCGGTAGCCACCAAGGATCTATACATGGATGATTTAGTAACTAGTTGCTCATCTGTAGCTGAGGGTGTCGAACTTTCAAATCAGCTGATCGATTTCTTCGCGGCTGGAGGGTTCGAGCTAGTTAAATTTTCTAGTAATTCACCTGAAGTTATGTCTAGTATCCCCACGGCCAATCGTGTTAGTGAGGCAGTGGAATTCAGTCCGGAGAGTCACCTAAAAATACTTGGTCTTCTTTGGATACTGGCTGACGATATGTTTACATTCAGTGTCAATTCAGAGTCTCGCGAGTGCACTAAACGGAATATCCTATCAACAATTGCCCGACTATGGGATGTTATGGGATTCGTAGCCCCAGTAACGTTATTAGCGAAATTAATTATAAAATCATTGTGGGAAAATAACGTCGGTTGGGATGATATTCCCCCGCCAAATGTCGTGTCCCTATGGAATAGGATAGAATCTGAATTGCCATTATTTAAGAATATTAAATTGCCACGATATATAGGCGTCGATGACAATTGCGTTGTCTCAATAGTAGGCTTTGCGGACGCGTCAGAGCGCGCCTACGGTGGCGTGGTATATCTACATGTATATACGCCGAATGAACATCGATGCGTCACTAATTTAGTATGTGCAAAATCGAGAGTAGCACCTTCTAAAACTGTTATTAGTCTAGCTAGGATGGAGTTATGCGCTAATGTAATACTAGCCAAACTGATGCGTATAGTTATCGATACCTATGCTGATCGTTGTCAGATATCCAATATTCACGCGTTTACTGACAGTACAGTAGCACTCGCTTGGATTCATTCGTCTCCTACCCGATGGCAGACCTTTGTGGCCAACAGAATCTCGAAAATTCATAATGAGCTAAATCCGCGACACTTCCATCATATTAGTGAGAAAGAAAATCCAGCAGATTGCCTCTCTAGGGGACTAACTCCCTCTCAGTTACTTGAGCACCCCCTCTGGTTCAGTGGGCCCTCGTTCTTTCGACTGCCTGGCACCGAATGGCCGATAAATCGCTTTGATCCCGCTAATGTAGAGGATGAAGTACCCGAATTGAAGGTCAATGTCCTCGCTACTACAGACAGCGCCTCTCCAACTTCTACTCCGGTCTTTTGTGCTCTCGCGACTAGAGTGTCCTCGTGGTCTAGATTACTGCGAATAGTGATCTATGTCCTTCGGTTTGTGAAAAAGATTCCTAAAAATTTTATAATTTCTCATTTTAATCAAGCCGAAGAATACATAATCAAAGACCTTCAAAAAATTCACTTTGCTGATGAGATCAAAATGGCACAGAGCGGAAAGGAGTTGCCCCGCGCTTTTTTGAAGCTTAATGCTTTTTTGAAAGATGGCATCTTCAGGGTAGGTGGTCGACTGGTTAATGCGGCTTTGGATTATAACAGCCAACATCCCATATTGCTCCCTCGGAAAGACCACATAGTAAACTTAATTATTGATTATTATCACCAAAAATATCTACACACCGGACCTCAATTATTGATGTCTTTATTGCGACAGAAGTATTGGATTTTATCTGCTCGCAATATTGTACGTAAACGAGTGCAACAATGTACAATCTGATTTAAGGGTAATCCGAGAAATACTGTGCCTTTTATGGCGGATTTACCGGCTGCTAGGGTCCAGGAAGCTAAAACGTTCTGTCATACTAGCATGGACTACGCTGGTCCCTTGTATATATTGCCATATCGTCGTCGTGGTGTGCATAGTATTAAGGCGTACATATGCTTATTTGTATGTCTCGTAACAAAAGCGGTACATCTGGAATTAGCGACA
The DNA here is from genome assembly GCA_033032175.1 of Saturnia japonica. Taxonomy (NCBI): domain Eukaryota; kingdom Metazoa; phylum Arthropoda; class Insecta; order Lepidoptera; family Saturniidae; genus Saturnia; species Saturnia japonica. Next base: position 12,529,772 of record CM065318.1, read on the forward strand.
GATTTAAGTACGGAAGCGTTTTTAAATGCATTGAAAAGATTTATATCGAGACGCGGTCCCGTAACAGTTCTTTATTCGGATAACGGCACGAATTTCATAGGGGCAAAGTCATACCTTGACGAAATGTACACGCTGTTAGAGTCTGAACATTATAAAGACAAATTCGCTAACGTGGCGCGTGATAATAGAATAGAAATAAAATTCCATCCACCACTGAGTCAGCATTTTAATGGATTAGCAGAGAGCAATGTCAAAAGTGTTAAAACACATCTCGCTAAAGTGGTAGAAAAATACTACTAACGTCCGAAGAAATGATTACCGTTGTTGGGTACGCGTCACTTCCCCTCTGCGTGAGGGCGGGGGGGGGGGGGGGGGGTGTGACGTTTCCCCGGTTTGGACGGGCGTTTTGTTGCGCCGGATGCCCGTCTCGTAGACACCGTACGGATGCCAGTGGGCGGCGTGATGTTAGTAGTGAGGGGGTCCGGGGGGTGCAATATTGCACGACCGCTTGAGGTGCCGGGTCTTCAATAAAAGTCGATATCTTCAATTAATTGTTCGCAGGACGACCAAAGCTTTCTTCTCGTAGTTACTTGTTGCTTGTACTTGTAGACTCGTTGAATTGCACCGTGCCCAATACGGCCCCTTTTCAAGCTTAAGTAGTTCGAGGAATGACCGTAAAGAGAGCCCCGTTTTATTCCGTGTTTTAACTTTACTTTTCGCTTTGGTTGCCCTGTTAAACTCTTTATATTTCTTTCATTATATATCTTATGTACACATGTCATATATCAAAATGTTCCTCTTTGAATTACCTATCCATTACATATTTACTTATAATATACATTACGTATATATTCCGTATATAAGCCAAAAACAATGTAATTTACGGGCGGCATCACTATTTTCCGCTCGTAAAATCTCTATAATATTCGATATACTTACTCTATTGGCTTACTCTATGTGTTAATCTATTCTATATTAGTTATATTTTCACATATGTGACACACAATACATAATCGTTCATATATATCTTAATATATAACATGCAACTTGTAATGTAGCGTATTCGCTTACATTTTTCTATAATATTGTCAGTATTAATCTATTTTATCGTAACACATTACTATGTGTAATGTAAATGTAAGTAACACGTAAATACAATAATAACACATATTAACTTAACCTAAGACACGAAAACAACCGTTCTGTCGCCAACAACCGTACTCACTCAAATTGAGGCAATTCTCAATTCGCGTCCGCTATCAGTGCTAAGTAGCGACCCCGCGGAACCCCTAGCATTGACTCCTGCTCATTTTTTAGTTATGACCCCATTAAAATCATTACCATCGGAGGATTTGACCAATGAGAAAGTTCCGCTTCTTCAAAGAAAACGCTTAGTTGACCACTTAGTTCAATCCTTTTGGAAACGGTGGAAAATCGAATACCTGAATACTATACAGGTTCGAAATAAATGGTTAACTCCGAGTGCGGCCGTTCAGCGGGGGGCGGTTGTTCTGCTTAAATCAGACAACAGTGCTCCGTTGGATTGGCCCTTAGGTGTAATAGAACGGACGTTTCCTGGTAAAGATGGCGTTTCGCGTGTCGTAGACGTTAAAACTAAATCCGGAATCTATCGCCGACCCGTGGTGAAAGTATTCCCCTTGCCTAATTGGTAATTAATAATATTAAACCATTTCAATACAGTCCACTAATTTATAGTTCGTTAGATTATTATATTTAAATAAATATTAATTGAATAATACACAATAATGGTTCGTGTAGACTAAGTTAAATAAAATACTTATATTCTACTGTAAGATCTTGAAGGATAATTATCCTGTCAAGCCCGGGGGGATGTTAAGGCTAAAAGGCGCATACGACGATCATATGCACAATGATACAGCACCTATCCTTTTTCCTCGTATCTGTCTATCCTTATCTACCCCCTACCTTTCGCCGACGTCAGTTAGCCTTTAAAATTGCAACGGCAAACACAGAGTGACTGCGGTATTTAATTAAAATAAACTTTACATCAAAAACTTGAATAATTATCGTGCATGGTGCGTGGTGACACAGAAGTGAACACAAGAGGAGGCCTCCAAAGTGCGTGAAAGCTGTTGTTCGGTGAGTCCCTTTTTTCTCCATTCTATAAATTCTATTATTCCGTGTCATTGTGCATATATTGTAATCGTCCAGGGAAATTGCCCCCAACCATCAATCCGGCTAGTTTTAAGAAAGAAAACGAACCAGCGCAGACAATCAGAGTTAGGAAATTTTCCACTAGCTGAAAGATTCATGCATATACATGTAGACATAGTAGGTCCTTTGCCAATTTCATTGCAAGATTTTAGGTATCTTGTTACCATTATTGATAGACAGACTGGATGGCCCGAAGCATTTCCGGTTAGAGATATCACAGCAGAAACCATAGCTAAGGTTATTTTTGAAAGCTGGATATCACGTTTTGGCTGTCCTGCTAAGCTGACAAGCGATCAGGGCAGACAATTTGAAAGTAACGTTTTTAAAGAACTAATGAAATGTTTAGGTATTAATAAAACCCGTACCACACCCTACCACCCTCAATGCAACGGTATGGTTGAGAGATGGCACAGGTCTCTCAAAGCTGCACTTATGGCAAGATTAGATTCTAGTACATGGGTCGAAGAATTACCCATAGTCTTATTAGGACTACGAGTAGCACCAAGGAATGACACTAGTGTTAGTGCCACGGAAATGACTTACGGACAAACACTTAAATTGCCGGAGATTTTTTTAATATAGATAGTAATAGTAATATTAGTAACCATTGTGAATACGTCGAACACCTTCGCAGAATGATAGGTAACTTGAAACCGAAACCGATAACGCATAAAGACTCTCGTGCATTATTCGTATATCCGGAGTTAAGTAAATGCGAATATGTTTTCGTGCGAAGTGATTTAGTTAAAAAACCATTACAACCACCTTACGATGGACCATTTAAAATTTTAAATAGGAAAAATAAGGTATATTTAGTGCGAATGTCAGGTCGAGACGCATATATTTCTGTATATAGGTTAAAACCAGCATTTATGAACGAGGAAAATCTTAGTAGCAGTAATTTGGATAAAAGTAACAAAGATAATAAGGATAAGATAGATAGTAGTATTAAGGATTCAACACAATTCACGAGCAAAGCGGATAGCGATAATCGCCCGCTCCGCTACATTACGCGTAGCGGCCGTATCGTAACAAAACCCGTACGATTTAAAATTTAGCAAGTTAATCATTAATTTGTTTGTTCTAATTATTTATTTTCAAATTTGCAATTTTATTTCGACACTCAAACTCTAATACTATTTCTATTAAAACTTGTTATTTGTTATTTAAGTCAACTATGGGAAATTATAATAGCAAAGACTCTAGCGAACATGTGGTGATAGCACAAGTTCAGGCTATAAGACCGCTGCCGTAGACGACAAGGTAAATAAATTCGGTTTAGTAGCTGTCGTCATGTTGGGAGTTTTGTGCTTCATAATCACCTACATAATTATAAATCGCACCAAGGACAGAATTAAAAAATGGATCCTCAAACAAGTCGCACGCGTAGCAATAAGGAATGTGCAGACTCAGGATTCTACGAGTGAAACGGTTACGAAACCACCTCGAGTAATAATTGCTTGACGTTCGAAAATGCATTGCGCAAACACAATATGTATATTGGAACATAAGTGTTATTAATACTATTTTTTTTAAACTACATTGTTATTTTTATTTTGTAATTTTTGTATTGTCTTGGGAAAAATATATTTTTTAATGTGTAATATGATTTATTTTTTGTGTTAAACATTGTATTTCCTTAGTGAACGTTCATTCGTATTGTATTGTTTATACTAGGTATATATTCGCTTACGGATAGTAACGTCGTATTTTACCTCCATGTTATAATTTTGTAATTTTTCAGTAATTTTTAATTAATTTTATAAGTCAATAATTTTCCATTTTATGTTTCTAATACTTGTACTATGTTTTTTATTTAAATTTTTTAAACTTTATATTTAAGGGGGGAATGATGTAGCGTCATCATTAATGTTTAATGTTGTACTTGTGCATTGTGTGCATGGGCAGTCCAGTCTCGGTCGGCACAAGCAATGCACGCGGTAATAATACAGAAATAAACAATTTAATTTGGAAGGATTGTTTTCATATTTATCTCCAGACTGGTAAACCTCCAAAGTTCCACAGCTCCACGGTACGATAAAGACATTGAGAACTTTTTAGTTCGTGCCGAAATAGGAGTAACATACAAAATTGATGCCATATTCAAGTATTTCACAGGTAAAATCAAATCAAAATAATCTTCATTCAATTTAGACCCTAAGAAGGCACATAAGAACGTCAAAAGACTACTGCCGGTTCGGAAAACATCCCAGTCATCCAGAAAAACCGGTAAAAAATGCGTTTGGTTTTTTTTCCAACTCTATAAGTGTGAATGTAACCGATACAATAATAATTTAGGGCATGCACAGAGAGGAAGTTACTTCCAGACATCACTATCATTCATATAATGATCCACCCTATATTAACCTTTTGACAGTACAACCAGCTTGACATGGTCCTTGAACTTGTTGTCCGGCAAATCAGTTATCTGCTTCGGGATCATATTATAAAACCTAACACTATTACTTAAGAAACTTTTATTAATCTTACTAAGTCTAAACACGGTACAACTTCATAATTTATTTATTTTTCTAGTTTTAACATTGTGCTGATCTTTGATAAAATCTAACTTGAGTAAGTTTTTTCGAATATACTTACATTAAGTTATCAAGAAGGTATTGGGAGGGCAAAGTTAGTATACTTTATTCCTGTAAATTGTGAAGTTGTAAATTGCACGGTCCGCCCGCTTTTGCAATATAAATATGGTATCTACTTTAGTTGCTGAACCCCACAGCAAAATACCATAAGACATTAAGCAATGAGAGTAAGCGAAGTAGACTAACCTAGCAATGGCGATGTCTCTTACCTGGCGAATCGTACGTATAGCAAATGCATCAGACCTTTATCTTACCGCCAAATTTTTAATGTGCTGACCCTATTGTAATACCCAAGAAGACAGCATGATCAACTAAGCTTACTAAATTCCCTTATATCTTGATTAGACTATCAACATGCCGAAAATTGGGCAAGGAAAATACATTTGGCTTTTTTTGCATTTAGCAGTAAATTATTTAAAGCAAACTATTCAGAGATTTTAAACTAAAGTATTTTATAAGTGTCTATATTATCTATGTAATTTATTCTTTTTACTTTGAATATAAGTGAAGTGTCATCTGCAAAAAGAACCATGATAGTATCATTTTCAACCACCAGCCGTAGATCGTTTATATCTATAATAATATTATAAAGCTAAATAGTTTGTTTGTTTGTTTGCTCGAATGCGCTAATCTCAGGAAGTACTGGTTGGAATGGAAAAATTATTTTATTGTTATCCCATTTATCGAGGAAGGCTATAGGCTACATAATATCACGCTACGACCAATGGGAGCGGAACATCAATGAAAAATGTTGTAAAAGCGGGGAATATTTGTTCCTTTTGTAAGTTTCCATTGCTTGCGCTGTGTAAATGGTTAAAGGTATGCAACAATGATGTATGACAGAATTATTTCTTTTAAAAATTCTAAAAAAGAGTCCACGATTACATTATTTGCGAAAGTGTCTTTAGAAACATGGTATTAATATTGAAATTAAAACGGGCGCAACGAAGCCTAACAGCGCAGCGGTACGCTCGTAACAATAATTAGCTACACACAACGTTAACAGTACCGAGCGGCACTGCATAACGTAAGTGCGATGCGGCGTGGCGCCCGATCAACCCTCGGACACGGTACCACGGCGAATACGTACTACGGTAAGCAGAGAGCTGCAAACCAGTGTACGCAAGCCCAAACCACTACGTGCAACAAACTTTGTTCACACCCGAACCTACCAGGCGTGAAGAGAGCGAAACAGAACGGTACACAAGCAGTGAGGTGCCCACACGGAGGCGTGGCGTTGGCGTAGCTACGGAGAACTAAGTGGACTGGGTCGCTGACCGGTGAAATATTTCTCGATGATAATAACACACACGAACACCAAAATCAAGTCGCTGTATTTAATCTTCAAAATGGCCGCTTACAATAACTCTTAACACTATCCAGTGCTTCGGTGTCTTGACACAGAGATTCTTGCAAGTCTTCAGGGTCTTGAGTCTTTTTTTCTGTGTGCCGGGTGGCCGCAACAGCCCCATATTTATATCGGTGTTGGAGCGGGACGTAACGATGGCATCTATTCCCCTCCTACTCTAACATTTTCTAGTAACACGGCAAGTGGCGTGGCACGTTGCGAGTATTCTGTTATTATTATTATTACATACAATTTCACGTAATTAGCTAATATCTCATAAGATTCTTATTGGAATGTTACAAAACCTATTCAAATCTATTAAGTACATTAATATCTACCTAAATACACACAATATAACATTAAGGAATAGTAAACTTCGTAAATATTAAACATTACAAGCACGATAAAATTCACATTTATGCCTAACTATTCCTATAAAATCCCAAATATTACACATAACTGGTTTAAAACAAAGATTATCAATGCAATATAAGTTCAGTACGTTTCTACGGTATTCTTACGAAATTATAAGATTTATTACTACGTATTTATGATCTTAAAATACCTAAACTCTTTATTTTTAAACCAGCAATAATAAATCAATGATTATTCATATTTAAATGCTTATTCCTTAAGCCTAGCAACTTATACCTACAACTAATTATTCATGTTATTTCCTAAATTATCACGCCTAGTCCTACGCGTCGCTAACAGAAATAAATACGTTATTCATCACAAGTATTTAATTTTGAACAAAATTGCCCTTTTACATCATTTGTTTTCAATAAATACCTTAGCAGATATCAAAGTTTTAAAATAACTCCGTAGCAAAATAATTATCAAGTACCGCGCGAGCATTTTAGCGGAATGATGTGGCAGGTGGGCGGCACCTATTAAATCTATTGTGGGTGCCTACGACAATTGTTATTTGTCTCTGCTTACGTCCAACTCTCTCTAATGTGACGTAGATGAAGTTGCGTGGGTCAGCTAGTTCTTTATATAATCTAGATACAAAAATGGTCCCTGAGGGACGCCGATTCTAGCCAATGAACCCGAAGAGGTTTTCCCATTTCCTTTTTCGTTTAGACAGCGGTCTGTTAATTAAGAGATTAGAAAGTCGAGAGAAGTTTCACAAACACCATAGTGTTTTAGCTATACTACAGAACTATGCTCCAAGCTTGCAACATAAAAATAAAACTGGAGCGTCCAGTTTCGCAGCTAGTGTACTGTCTATGTTCGCAGGGTTCTGTGATCGAAGCGCAACTGCCCGTGCCTGCCACTTTCTCCATTGCCACTATAGCTGAAACGATGGTATAGATAGATACTCGATCGTACGTACTCGGTATCGATGTAAAAGTATCGGTACATACTCGTATCAATAGTCATCTGTATAGTTTTTTTCTGAGATTTAAAGACTAGTAAAACCAACGATATTTTCATTAATTTTATATTTTAATTCACAATTTAAGAAAAAAAAGTCTGATTTATCCATGCAAATCTGCTTTTCTTAAAACAATAAATTAACGTTCATAAGGGAGCCAAAGGGCTAATAACTCAATGACTCGATGGTGTGTCGGTACCGGCTCAGAATCAGTTAAAAGCTCGATGAAGAGTACTTATTGATTTTTTTTAAGGATTAGAGACAAATAAATACGACAGTTCTTACATAATTGTACATTATTTATGAAATTTAGAAAGTATTTTTCATAAATAATAACTTTACAATAAAAAGTATCCTCGAGCAGTGACCGTGCGCTGGCATTTGGAAACAACCTAATAATAAAGCACAAATCTGTCAGCGATTTGAAAAACATTTGCTTGTTTGCGCCTGCGTATAGCTTTGATAAGTGATTTGATATCTTACCATACTAGAAATGCAAAAGTATGTAATACAGAGATAGTCAAATTATTATTTTAAAACTTGTAATAACAGCAATAGAACGATAATTATTTTTAGCGATGCGAAGTTCAAAGTGCATGGGTCAAATCACGCGTGACATTAAACTAAATTCAAAATTTGAAAATACTGAAACAAAAACCCTTAAAAATAAAAACACTTCAAACTACATAAATACTTGACACGGTAATTACGCAACCAATATTGTGCTTTATTATCAAGCCGTAACATAAGTTTTCTTATAATCATTCGTACCCGATCGCCTTTCCGCTCTCGGCTTGTACAATCGAATCAGTTACCTATCTCTTTCTTAAGTAAGAATGTGGCGTATATTTTTTTTCAACTGATCTGAATCGCTCTGTTTATATCCGAGTGAACATTATTACTGAGAGCTAAAGAGCTAAAGATATACTTTACAAACAGGTGAGCTACTCATTTACTCACTCTTTTGTCGGGATTATATATTATCTAATCTTTCCCTCGCGAGCTATACAACTCTAGTAAGTTGTCATTGTTAATGAAAAATTATGTCATTGATAACGAAATAATCGTTACTTTTAATTGTGATAAACATAAAAATGATTTAATTAGACTGTTTCAAGATATATCAGTTAATGTTTTTATTTATAATTGGTCCATTATAGTTGTATAGTACTATAATTTGTAGGTAATAGTTGAATTAATCGAATTTTATTTGAAATTTAATTACGATGCGGATTTTGAAGTGAAAAAATATGCTATATGATTTTAACCATAATAATAAAAACAATAAATAATTATGTGCGTTTCATTACTTTCTTTAGATTTCTTTTCCTTATTATTTTACGTAAATAACTAGCTAGCTATGCGTACATATAAAAATAGTCTCGGAACAAGATTAACAGATTGAGCTACGTTTGAACATGTTAGCATTAAACTTGCAAGAGTTGGTTCTCGGTTTCCTATGTAATACTGTACTCTATGACTAGAATAAAAGAATCAAGTACAATAAATACTAGGTAACGAACGGAAAGTATCAATACTACTCAAGTATCGATACTTTTTGCGGATTCCTGCGATTATGAATGATTTTCATAATCTAGATATTTCAATTATGATTGATTATTCATAATCATATACGAATTTGAATGATCATTCTTTAAAGTCTTTGATATAATAAATAGTGGTGGGCGAGAGTGGAAAGCTAAATCTTTTAGCCTTTTAGCTTTACACTCATCTTCTTCTTCTTCTTCTTCCTAAATTGGCAACCGGTCCTCTTTAATGAAGACCATTTGTTAAAGACAAAATCTTGCATTAAAAGGTTTTTAATAACAAAATCGATGTTACATATTTTGTAGTAGAGATGACATAATTATTATAACAAACTAGTTGCTAGGGAACGTCCATAGACCAGATATAAGAGGTCATAGATATATCACATTCTTCCGACGTGCTAAGATGTCATGTAGTCATTCAGATAACTGGGTGGTCGGCGCTCTCTAGACATCCTTCGTAAAGGTTCAGAAGAGTTATGACTTTGTGATTCCACTACCTGTTGCCTATTTGTAGATTTTTTTACTTTTGGAACTTCTAGCCCAGTTCAGCGGTACTGAGCGCATCAGATTCAGATGGAGTCACTTCCGGAGAAGTTATCAATAGGTTCGTCGTGTGCACCTAATGTTGCTGGGTGCCTATTAGATACGGTAGATTCTCTACCGTCGGGCATTCGTACGTAAGAATAATCTGGATTTAAAAGTAATAGTTCTACTTCCTCCACTAGGGCTTGGTATTAATTAACACCTGATTTGAGTTCAGAAGCCAACTGGGGACTAATTGAGCTTCCGGTATCTATTACAGCTTCTGCCTGTAGCCCTTTTATAATCGCAGAAACTGTTGTTTTTCTTAGAGAAGTTGGTGATGCAGCCACTACATACGACGTAAAACAGCTTTTGTCAGTGACGAATATAGCATTAACCGTAGGTATTATTCTTGCTTCGACAGACATATGCGCGATGACACATTTTATTACATAATTGACATATAAAATCTTTAGCTGGGCAATTTATTCGTAGGTGGATTTTATCACTACAAAAGAAACAACTCCTTTTCTTTGAGTAGTGTATTGGAGTAGCTGCTAAAGTATTTTGGCTGACATTAGAATCTGTGGTACGTGATGTATCTGATACAGCATTTAAATTGCTAGAATGATATCCTCGACAGTTCGCTTCAGCCATTTCTAGAGAGAGCTCTTTATCATAGGCTTCATCAAGAGTGACGTTTAAATTTTCGAGAAGCCGCTGTCTAATTTTGCTAGATCTTATGCCACTAATAAATGCGTCCCTTAAATAGTCATTTCTATTTGTATTGGCGTCGACACTTTTGAAGTCACAGTCTTTTGAGAGCTGTTTCAATATCTGTAAGAAGGTATCGAGAGATTTTTCGCCTTGCTGTTTTCTAGTAGCAAGTGCATATCTCGCATAGAGAATGTTTTTAGGTTTTGTAAATAATTTAGTAAGTATATTCATAACTCGGAATAATCAGTGCATTCACTAATGTATGTAAATCTATTCGACGATACCTGATTTATAAGGTTTAAATTGCACTCAGATATTTGCCCCCCATTCAATTCGGAAGCTTTATGGAAATTTTTAAATGTTCGTTTCCACTGTTCCCATTCTTTCGATGCCGACGCGCTTGACGGCTCGATATCTAAACGGTCTGGTTTTATACTTTTCCATTTTATTTTCTTAAATATTCGCAAATACTTATAAATATTTTTTTAATAAAATGTTAAAGACAAAACCTTGCATTAAAAGGTTTTTATTAACATAATCGAAGTTACATATTTTGTAGTATAAATGACCTAATTAATATAACTAACTAGTTGCTAAGAAACGTCCATAGACCAGATATAAGAGGTCATAGATATACCAATAGTCTGTGGATATACCAGACCATTACTGCCATTAACAAGTGAATTATCATGCTCATGTGTTATGACGATTCAGTATCCTAGCAAGATGGTGACTCCCTTGTTAGCACTTTCTAGGAAGATTTTGTGGGACCTCAGAATGAATGCTTTCAGCTTATAATTATAATCCACTTCAATTATGCACAAAAACCAAACTATATCACATAAAACATCACCAATATTACATAATACAGGGTATAAAACCTAAGTTAATGAATTAAAAATAAAAACCACAATATGTCACTTCAATATCCCGCCAAAAACCCCCCACTCATCATCACATTTTATCATATTCGATTAAGAATTACCGAACGACAATTTTTTTTAGTTCATTCTTGGGTTTCTTGATTTAATTGAATGATACCAAGTTCGGTGAAGCTGTAAAAGCCGCAGCGGCTTCAGGGCCCCTAAGGCTAACAGTGTACTGTGTAGTCAGATCTAAAAAAAAAATTTAATGAATGATCACAATATGACATTAGTATATCAACAACTCATAACTGCCCACCTCTACTAATTAAAATTATATGCACAGACTATTAAATGTACAAGTAATTATATGTACTGAACTGTTTATAAACTGTACCTATATAGTTACACTATAATTTTTTTATTTCATTAAAGTTAGTAGCTACTAAATAGGTTTGTTTTAGTATAGTAATTTAAAATGGAAAATTCTAATTACTTATCAATAGCAGATATTCTTGTAACCAATGAAAAGGTGCCGTGTAAGTTTTCACATGATTTACCTAAAATGGGTAGGTATGCTAATGTCGAGTTTGTACTATCTAATACCTACGCTGTTCGTAGAAAAAACATTTTAATGGTATTGTGAAGTGCAATTTTTATGCTAGTGTAATATAAAAATTCTTGTAAAGAATGATACCATACCATTCACCAGTCTGATTTTCATAGGCCACCTGATGAAGAGTATTATCATTTATAAAATATTATTACATTTTAGGATTCTTAGATCCATCGGCCACTGAAGACGATTTGAAAGCAGGATCTAAAATTGAAATATCGCTATGGTTAGCTGAATCTTTGTACTCCAGAAGACCCCCTCTAGTACAAGTAGAATTGCCCAAAATTTACAAGGAATCTTATAGAGAGATTCTCAGTGCTGATGCGTGTACTGTTGATATGCATAAATTGGGACATTATTTCTATGAACTTGGTTGTTATGTTGCAAAACATGATATAAAGGGTGATGTAGCATCTACTTTATTAAACGTAAGTACCAATTTTGATAGACCTTCATACAGGAAAACTGCTTACATTTTTTTTAAAGTAGACTTTAAAACCTTGAAACTTTTTTAATGGGGTGTTCCATGTGAAGTGGAGAGGTTAAAAATGTTGATGTTTCAGATTTTAGTAATTTTTGGTTATGATGTACCTAGACATGTTCTCGACCTAGATACTAAATATTTTTACAGTAGAAAGTCTGGTTAACAATATACAGAACTTTTAAGTTTTGAGTAATCAATAGGTATGTGCTACTTGTAACATGATTATTTACTGTGAAACGTATACAATTGTAAAAAAAATTAAATAAACCTTTAAGTTATCATTAAATAATTATGTTGTCTTATTGTAGTTTATTAGTACATCAAACTAAGATACAATTAATAAACAAAATACGAAAAGCAATATAATTTATTGTAAGTTTCTGTAACCTCATTTTAGTGTTGGCTGCTGTGCTTTGTCATTGTAATTGGTCTAGCTCCTAAAATCACTTCTACACCTATGAAAATTAGCAAAGACTATATACAAATAATTAGCTATTTTTAGAAAAAAATTAAGAGTCAAATTTTGTAAAATTCAAGTTTCAAAACTTAAAAGAATTATCTTCAAAAATAGTTTGTTTTCTTAATATCCGAAAATGCATATAAAAAGCTCACTCAATAACTGAAAGTGTGTATTCCACTGCATAATTTGTTTTATTGTACTACTGCAAGTTTCAGCTCTATTTGTATTAAGATGAAGCAACAGGGTCTAATTGTAGTTCAGCTTCCATAGAACAAGAATCTACTAAGACATTCTTTTACTTAACTATGCATTATTTAAAAATAAGATATACATGAAAAGTCTAATAATTATGGTCTAATTTAAAGTACACAATCTGTTTTTGTCAAAAAAGGAAAAAAAATAATTAAAGAATCCTATTTCCTCTAGCGGATATTTTTACCCCAGTGTGTGGTGTTTTAAATCATGTGACTCACAGACAAAAAATATTAATTTTTAAAGGGAAAATTAAATAAATAAACAAGTACTTTTTCCAGATTTGTGTTGTTTTAGACCAATATTACTCAATAATTTACTTAAATTTTGAAGCAAGCAGTCAACTCACGGGTTACATTTTTATGTTTACTTAGTTAATTAGTAAAAGACTGTCTATAATGACACCAAATTCCCTAAGGGACAGACAGAGTACAGAGTGTTACACCACCTGGGAATGTTCTGTGCTTACACAATAACACATCCTACTGAAAGGATAATTATATATTATCATGTTTGAGTGAATACTGAATTGACAGGCGGCTAGCTTGACTGTCAAATTGGTTTTGGTGTTACAATACAAAATAGAAAATATTGATTAAGTAATCATTATCGATTGATATTATGAGTACATTAAAAAAAATTAGTAAATAAAAACTATGCTTTTTTATTACTTGAAGCAATGATGGCTCAGGTGGTAGCTTGTACAAACACCATGTCAATCAACATGAGTTTGTATCCCTGCAATGACCCTGAGCTTTCATTGAAGAAAAACCTTGTGATGAAATCATGGTATAGTGGTAAGGTTTTTTCCAATGCCCGCCTGGCTAGCTACCACCTTCAAGTTGAAAATCTGTCGCCAAGAACCAATTGGTGTGTTCCGGCAGCTGCACTTGAGAGCCAGTCTTCATTAAGCTTAACATGCTATCATCTTGGGCCACATCACCATTTAATATCAGGTGAGATTGTAAACATATACAGGTACATAATGATTGTTAGTTATCTTTTTTTCTGTGTTAAAATATTCTCAACTTTTTAAGATTACAGAACATTATAATATATTATATTAAATTACAAGGTATTTTCAGTAAATGTAAATTTTTGTTCATTGTCAGTCAAAAATGGGCATTCTTCTTTTTATTATAATTTTATTTTTGTATTGTCTCTTTATATTTCATATGTTTAATAGTGTTTAACCACAACATCACCTAATATTAAGTGACAATGTGGCCTAAGTTATCAGACATGCTTAAGTCTAAAAGGAAACAGAATTAGTTGTCAAGGGCAGCTATTAAAACACACCTAGTACTTAGTGGCAGATTTTTATTAACTGAAAGTTTTAGTTAGCCAGGATCATCATCATCATCATGTTTATTTTCCTTAAAACTCAGATTACTGTATTATTTTACTGTATCTGGAAACATACTGAGCAATTATCCCATTGACAATAAGTATCAATAGTGTAATCATCGTCATCATCATCATCAGTGGCGTAGCTAAGGGGGGGCGGCGGGGCGTCCCGCCCCGGGTGTCACCCATTTAGGGGTGAAACCCGAGCCCGACTATGACCATCAGTAGTAGTTCTTTCTACCTATAAAAAAATCGTAAATTTATGGCAGAGAGCTTATCCGCCACTAATAAAATTATCTAGGTAACTATAATATCGTACCACGACCATAATAAATTGATCGAGTCAATCGATCTGGGATTCCCCCAAAATTGAATACCCCGTTCGCGCATAACCAACGCTAGTCAGGGGATTTCCTCGATATAGCGCTCGTCACTTGTATTGTCGATTGGGCCATTTCTTTTATTTCCGACCGCATTCATTTCAATATTCTCTTACGTGAACGTGTGAACGTCTAGTGCAAAGTGTTTGTTAATTATTAGATATTATAAACAACATTTTTTGTATAAAAACCGATTTAATATAGTCGATTCTTGAAGAAAATAAACAAGGTAAGTGAAGTATTTTTGTTATTACAGGTAATAAGTACTTACATTTCTAATTCATTTAGTATCTAATAGTAGTTATCTTAGATTATTTTGAAAAACCCTTCAATTATTTTATTCTCTTTTAATTACTGTGTATTTTAAAACTATATTATTGAACCATCCTAAATGATAAATAGATACCTACAGAAGGTATTTAGACGGATTGCAATTTTTTTTTTTGTTTAGCCTGGGCAAGTATTACTATCTACTAAAGGTATTTATTTATTAAAATAGGTTTTAAAGGCTTTGCTGGCGTAAAAAGATTTTATTTATATTTCTACACGTTTTACGATATTACTTTAGGTAATAATGTTTAATTGTAAATAATATACTTATTTATTATTTACTTACTTATTATTTTCCGGTCTAATAACAATGGGATTTGTTTACAAAAACGGAATATATTAAGTTTAGATTTTTGATTGAAAGTAATCATAATCATATCATACAACTTCGCGGACGTTGATTTGGCTCCGAGATGAGTAGCTCGAGCACTCGTGGCACTGATATCACAATCAACGGTGGAGTATTTAACTAGTATTTTTCTAATAATACTTAAATACATATTTACACCCAGACGCAGGATTGTTAATTTATATAAAAATATATTTCACAAAGCTAGTTACGTAACGTGTAGGTGTTTATTTACTGTTAAAATTAGTTTCTAAAATTAACGTATCACTTACTAACTAAAAATATTTTTTAGAATACCCAGAACGAAATATGCCTCGGGGAATTCATACTTCGAAAAGAGAAAGCGGGTTTCAACAGAGAAAAGCAAAAAGGCTAAAATGGATGGAAAAAAAATTTCAAATATGTCACAAATGCAGATAGCGGCCAAAGCTCAAGTAAAGTACCCGAGTCTCCTGCTGACGAAAGTTATGATTCACATCTTGGAGACTCACATTGAGATAGCAACATCGACAATACAGAATCAATGAAGGCGTCCCAGGACCTTGACGGAATCAAAATAAATAATGAAAATGACGCCGTTAATGCTACTTTCGGAGATAGCATTAGTTTCGAAGAATCAGTTCAACACTTGAGAGATTTTTTACATTGGAGTTTACCGGTACCTGATAATGTTCGCATTGACATGATAAAAAAGGGCAGTACAACAAAGAAGAAGGAACAAAGAAGGACCGGTTCATACTGTATCTCGTCATGGTTCAAAGATTAAAGGTGATTCTCGTCATCTTTCACAGGAATGGTTTTATAAACAGATGCCTAGTGGTGAAAAAATTCTACGATCATGGATGATATTTTTTCCTATATCAAATAACCTGTACTGTTTTGCTGTCGTTTGTTTGTTGTCAGTAACGTACAAACAACATTTACAACTGGATTTCAGAAGTGGTGGAAACTAAATCCTAAAGTATTGGACCATGAAACTTCATGTGAACATTTAGAAAATTTCGAAAAGTGGAAAACTTTGGAAATGAGATTAAAATCTCACACCACAATAGATGATGCAATCTTGCATTTAATGAATACGGAAAAACAGAAGTGGAAAAATCTTTTATCTAGATTATTAGATATAACATTGTTTTTGGCTAAACAAAACCTAGCATTTCGTGGGCATAATGAAACCCAAGGGTCGTCTAATAAAGGTAATTTCTTAGAACTAGTTAAACTGCTGTCAAAGTATGATGCAGTACTCAAAGAACATATACTATATTTGGAGCAGGAAAAATCACCTAAAGTAACATATTTATCGCCAGAAATACAAAATGAGTTCATAAATGTTTTAGCTAATCATGTAAAATGTCAGCTTGTCAACGAAATTAAATCGGCCAAATATTTCGGAATCATGTTTGATAGCACACCTGACGTTTCACATGTCGATCAAATGTCTGAAGTGATTCGATATGTAAAAATTAATAATAGAAAAGTAGAATCAAAGAAGTATTCTTAGGATTCTTTCCTTTACATGAAAAAAAAGCAGCTGATTTAAGCGCTGAAATACTAAAGGAGCTTGAAAACGATGGCTTAGATATTATGATGTGTCGTTCTCAAGGTTATGATAATGCTGCAGTTATGAGTGTATACACGGAGGAGTGCAAGCTATTATAAAAGAAAAAAACAATAAAGCAATTTTTATTGGTTGTATAGATCATTCATTAATTTATGCTGCCAACATTCGTTCGCCCAAAATGTGACTTGTGTTACATTTTTCGGAGCAGTGGAAACAATATTTAACTTTTTTTCAACTTCCACAAGCCGTTGGGAAGTGCTCCTCAATCACAGCAAAGCATCTGTTAAAAGACTTTCGACAACGTGCTGGAGTGCTCATTATGGTGCAGTAAAAGTATTGGCTTAAAATTTTGATGGGATAATATCTGCAATTGAGGAACTATGTGACCAAGACGTAAATTTAGAAACTAGAGGTGCTGCACAAAATCTTATGCCAGCTGTGTGCAATTTCTCATTTCTTTGTTTTCTTTTATTTTGGAATGATGTGCTAAGGGGAGTGAACAATGCTCAGATTGCATTACAAAGTAAAGGTTTATGTGTTGATGACATAATCATAAAACTAGAAGCACTTCGTCTATTCATTGGAGAGAAAACGGTTGCATCTAGCAGAAGAGGCAATAGATGTTTGCTGTTAAAAAATCGGAAAAATACAACATTTCGATGGAACGACGAATTCGTCGCAAGAAACGCATGCCCGGTGAGTTAGCATCGTCCACCGATGCTGGACTTACGCTTAGAGCGGAACTTCAAAAGGACATGTTAGAATGTCTTGACAGATTCAATATTGAACTCGAAAGAAGAGTATAAAGTCCATTAAAGACGTAGCTTCATTGTTTGATGTTGTGCAGTCAAAGACCTTGCTTTCGGCAAACACTGAACAGTTAAAATTTGCTATATCAAAATTTACTAACCTTTACGATGAAGTATCAGAAACAGAACTCCTTTTAGAAATACCAAGATTGAGAAGACATTTAAAAGCGGCTAATATTACTGTCTCTAATTGGGTGACACTGGACTTTTTGAAATTTATTGTGGAATGAGATTTTACAGAATCTCTTCCGAATCTAACGGTCGCACTAAAGTTATTTATAACAATATGTGCATCAGTTGCTTCATGTGAGAGAAGTTTCAGCAAATTAAAATTAATTAAAAATTACTTGCGGTCTACAATGACTGAAACCAGATTAAACAATCTTGGTATTTTAACGATAGAACATGAAGCAACACAAAATATAAATTTTGAAGACGTGATTTCAGAGTTCGCTAGTGTCAAAGCTAGAAGGAATAAATTTTAATTTTTAACAAAGTAATTTGTTTCACATAATATTCAAACATTTGTAATAGGTACTCGTATTTTAATAAAACGTAAATGATTATAACTTTTTTTATTTTAACAGTTTCGATTGAGTTTTGGTGTGACACCTATAATATCCGCCCCGGGTGCCACCTATGCTAGCTACGCCACTGATCATCATCATCATTATATTAATATGTGAAGCAAAAACTTTGTACCCCTTCTTAAAAAAATTGTGCGGACGGAAGTCTCAAGATTTGGCATGGTTAAAGTTTATATGGAGAAGGAGTGCAGAAATCTAAAATTTATCTATAATATCTGTTAATAATATATTAAATAAAATAAATTAATACTGCAAATCCTAACCGACCAGTGCCATTGAACTTACACCCCAAAAATATTGACATTGTCACTCAACGAAAAGTGAAAGTAAGTGATATAATATTGATTTTTTAGGATCATACTGCAAATGTCAAACAGAAAATAGTCTATGATTAAAAATCCGCTGGTCGAATTTCGATCATAGGGCGACCGCTAGTAATTATTAATATATTAAGCTTGAACTAAACTTCTTTATTTCAGACATTCAGGCAAAGGTTTAGAATGCTCCTCTCTGCTAGTGTGTCAAGTGACAGTATCAATGCAATGCAACCATTATCAGAAAGTGAGAGAAATCAGGCTGCTGCAGCAGCTAGTACTGTGAAAGCTCTGTCTGCATGGCTACATAGAGGAGATAGTCCACTCACTACAGCAAAAATGGTTGCTAATCACCGCAAAAGAAAAAGAGCTGAAATGGAAATGATATGATTATATATATATTAAACACAAAGATGATAATTGTTTTAATAATTTTTGGATAATAATGTAGTTTAAAATTATATTTGCAAACTTATTTAGCTTACATGTCATCAATTAGTTGAGCTATACTCAAATTAATAAATTATAGAGGTTTAAATTCTTTGAAATTATGCTGTGTTCAGTAATGGAATAAGGAATGATAACAGTTGCTTTTTCTTATCACTACAGAAAATAACAAGGCCATGGTTTAATTTCACTGTTTGAAAATTTATATGTGCTGTGAACTTATTATACATACAATAAAATAGATAAAATAATTATTGGTACCTGCATCTAATCTGATTTTCCTATGAATTATAAATTTAAGCTGATAGAAATACTGTGAAGATCTTTGAATATAATATTATTGGATTTGAACACATTTCATTCAAGGTGAGAATCTTTATCATTTTAGACTAGGATATAATTTACAAATGTAAACATAATGGTACTCCAGACAAGTAAAGGTAACTGCAAAATTTAAATGGCTCTGGAATCTATTATATTTAAGAAATATATATTTTGGTCTTTTGATATTAAAAATATGTATTGTAATATAACAATATTCTTATAAACTTTTTTAAATTCCCTACATTTATTCACCAAAATTTAATTGCGTGACTGTAAGTTATGAATAGATGGGTTTGTCACTATGTGTATGGTAGACGTGATCCCTACCACTCCTCTATATTACTGCATATACACCGGCTGATCTCGGAACACGATAGACCAAAAGAAAATCATGGATGGGTTTGTCATTGTGTGTATTATATGCCAATATGAATTCAATACATTAACCGTCCCAATAAAACTTGAAAAAAATATTAAAATCATCCTTATTGTACCGGCTTGCGAAAAGGATTTTTGAAAAACGTGAAACCCCTTTTATTTCTTACCAAAAGAGTAAATATGAATTTTCACCTCCTAAATTTGAACCAACATGGGTTCTTCATAAGAACTTTCATCCTCTATTTCATTCCGTCAGTCCTTTCATCAAATTTACATAAGGTAGTCTATGTCCTCCATGGTCCAATGTATGTCTTTACCTACATTCATTGCAATTGGTATGAAGTTTGTCAAAAAGTCAGAAGGCTGCGTGTACTTATCAAGTCGGGGTCACCACATGTGGGATATCACAATGAAAGAATTCACTCTTATCAAAACTTTACAATCCAGATAATTTACAATAGGTTGGTATATCAATATCAATAAATCAACAAACCAGTTGGCGTGCCTTATGTAGGTTTAGAATTATGTTTTGGTTTGGGTTTAAGTATGGGTTTAGGCTTAGATTTAGGTTTGGGCTTGGGTATGGATTTAGGTTTGGGTTTAGGTATGGATTTTTATGTTTGGGTTTAAGTTTGGGGTTAGCAGGGTTCATCATGTATGTGAGTTTCTTTATTCCACCAAAAACTTTTAAATGCCTGAACACATTTAAAAAAAATCCTCCAGTTTTGTTGAGTAGGTACATGCAAAACTCAGACGAAAAGATTCTGTGGTCTGTCAGACGTGATGCAAAATATGACTGACAAAATGAAAATAAATGTCAATAATTATTTACCCTTCTGTTCAATTTAACAAAAGAATATAAAATAAGAGTGACAGTTGAGTTAGCGATGAAAATATAGTACGATACTAAAGGGTGGGTAAGTAAGTTAACAATAAGTTACAGGAGTAAAACTATCAATTTATTGCACATTTAAAAACATGTCTTATGACTATTCTCTTGTATTACATAATAGACTTAATTTTACATTACATTTTAACAACAACATTCTTATTTTAACCGTAAATAACGTACTCTAGAAACACACTAGTGTCATACAGTGACACAATGCTTCATATAGTTATTGGTTTCGTATGGTTTGAAACACATTGTTGTATCATGACTTCATGACACTAAGTTTCTAGCCTTATGCATGCTAACATATAATGTTAAATAAACATTTTTAATTATCTCCTACTCTTAGGGTGGCTTGTGCCATAAAATTTAAATAGTTTTAGCTTAAATTCAGTTTAGTTGTGACAAAATGTATGGAACTGTCAATCTTAAATCTGATTTAACAATTTAAATATTATAATTTAAGGATTTGGTGCAAGCCAGCTGTTTTAGCTCTACTCATACCTACAATATAGGCCAACTCCCCACACAGCTAGTTAATGTTACTGTTAAATTAACTCTTACTGAGATTTCTATTGCAGATTTTGTGATCAACAGATTTACATGATAAATAGTCACATTCGTGGCTTCAACTATTATTTTGTAAGAGCATGAAGCTTTAAAGCTAGAAATTCCAAACTGTAACTGCTGTTGTGGCCTTATGACACTTTTCTCATTTTTTGTTTATAGAAAGTTAACTGCTTGTGTAATATAAATAACTTGAAAATTTTACCCAAGTGTTGCTTTATACAAGACTACAATGTTCTATTATGTTGTGGGTACAAATTAATTCGATTTTTATGTTTCAAGCCAATTGGCCATACATAAACTTAATGAGCATTAAAATCTAAATTACAGGTTCTTTACAAAGATATTCAATAACATGTAATTCATTATTACTTACAATTCAATCTATAGTAATTCGATTTTTATGTTTCAAGCCAATTGGCCATACATAAACTTAATGAGCATTATAATCTAAATTACAGGTTCTTTACAAAGATATTCAATAACATGTCATTCATTATTACTTACAATTCAATCTATAGTATCTTCATCACTACATTCATTCACATCGTCATTGTTTTTTTCACAAAAGAGCAGTTCAGAGGTACACCTATATGGGTGTATTGATTGTTAACACCTATCATTCTTCACAGACGGGTTGAGATCATGGAAGTAAGCATGTGCCATTGCATCATCAGCTGGCATTCTTAATGCAGGATTGCAAGTAAGAAGTCTGGTGAGAAGGTCTCTACCTCGAGCTGGTAACCTTGGAACAACTTGAGCCAATCCCAAACTAGGTTGGTAAATTGGCAGTGGTTTGTAGTCAGGCAATTGTGTGACTCCTGGCCATGTATCTTCGTTTGGAGTACCTGCAATAAAAAGTAAATTAGGAAATTATAGCTTATAACTTTACCTTCAGTCAATTCATTCAGCCCATATCCATTCATTGCTGAATATAAGCATCACTCCTTCATTGATATTGGTCTCTCACAATATTACATCAAATAGTGACCAAAATTCTCCACAAGCAGATCTTTATTTAAAGTTAAACTTCTTTACTCTGGAGGAATTGTATATCGTCGGGGATAGTGCAAATCCGCGAACCTACCACAGGTAAAAGGCGCGTATCTGCATTAGATCAAATTTTATAGGAGAAAGTTAAAACTTTATAATTTTTTATTATAAGGGCAATTGGACTCATTTTTACACAAAGTAATAATTTATGGGTTCTATGTATTGTTAATGTAAATTATCCCTTAAAGTGATTAATTTCATCGCTAAGACACGCGCGGATATGTCTTGACCACAATCTTATCAAATTGGAACATAATAGTAAGTTGCGTGGTTTGGAAATCAAACAAGTTTTAATGTTACAATGTAATATTTAATAAAATCAAGGCATGGCTTACAAATCAAAAGGTTAATCTTGACAAGCACTATTCTTAGATTTTTTTTAGTTCAAAGTATTTTTTCTTGCAAATACATATCTTATATAGACATTGAAAATACTGTAATATCAACAGTAGTTTTCTTATTAATATTACATTCTATAATATAAGACTTTTCAATTATTTATTCTTTTGTGGTTAGCCATAGGTTAGGTACACATATTTAATACTTATTAATTTATTAAACAAAACAAGAGTTTCTTCAGCTGGCTAACAAAAAAAGTCATTTAAAAAACAAATTAAGTACATACTCTATTACATTTAAATTATTTAAAAAAAAAGTAGCAAAGTTCTTCAGCTTTCTAACAAAAAGAAATTGTATGTCTCAGTCATATTAAAAACTAATTAAGTTCTCTTTCTTATACAATAAATTTTTTTTTTTTAAATAGTAGCAAAATTTTTCAGCTATCTAACAAAAAGAAATTGTTTGTCTCAGTCATATTAAAAACAAATTACTCTTACAAATTATAATAAAACAAATATCTTGCAAAGTAATAGTAACATTGTAATTAATTATGGCCATTATATTTAATAAAATAAAAGTAAATTAATTATTCTTATGAGGTAAGTCGTCATAAAATTGATGGCAATCCATGGATATAACACTTTTCAATTATTGTAAATGTTAATATTTTTATTTTGCGATTGGCAATTTTTCAGTAAAGAGCAGTAGTAGAGTAACTGGCGCATTTTTTTGGCCTTTGTGGTAATAGCTGAAATACGTCATTGTAGTTAAGTTTGTATTTAATTGTACCATGGAATTGTACTTTAGAAGTTTGATATTAACTACGCATTTTGCACCAGTACCTCTTCCAGGGCGGATTGTAACATAAATAAGGTTAGTTTTAAAGCTATAATTCTTAAAAAAGTGTAGTCAACCATCGCTGCCTCATATGGAGATGGTTTCAGCCTAGCTTCTTTGGTAACCGAAGAGTATTGACTAGGTAAAAACATCATGGTGTTTTGACTTTCATTCAATTACAGAGTGAATTAAATCAACCTCCATTTGAGGATTGACTTTCTCTAAAAAAAAAAGTGTAATAACAACATTATTTTGCATCGCCAAATGCAGAAGAGCGTTCGAAACTATAACATTTCTGTTTTGTGATGTACATCCATCATTGAAAATTACAACGTTTTAAAGACTTTCTTCAAATAATCAACAAAAACTGAAGCGTATGTTAATGCTTTTAAATCTGTTGATATCTCATCAAACCAATAGCACTTTACGTTATTAGTAGCCAGATTGTAGTATATCGTAAAATTATGAACTGTCAGCTTGGTTTTAAAAAATAATGCATTGGCTGTCAAAACAGAACATAGTTTCACTGCTTGTAAATCAGCTGTGATTATGTGAAGAGTTACTTTTTTCATGGCTTCTTTGTCTAAAGCCTTTTCCTGTCTAGCTAAATCTTTTCATGATACATGTTGTTGATATATTTCCTCTGTAAAATTGCCTTTTATGTATGAACAACATAAATCACATGCATCTTTTTTTGATTTCATCTTTCAAAACATCCTCAAAAAGTTTTCTGGAAGTTGATTTTTTTCCCATTTTTTCTTGCCTCTTCAATATAGATATGATAAGTTCACTCTTAGATTGTATAATCCATTCTAAATTTAATTTTGTACTTTCTTTTCTACAGTAATGAGAAGGCATTTTCAAAAGGGATCTTAAAAATATTTGTACTAACTCTTTCAACTTAGGCACTGCAACATCACTCTGGTTTATATTATTTGTTTTATGATTTGGTTTCCACTCCTTAATTCCCAATATTCCTAAGAATGTCTTTAAACATACTCTGACTTTTTGATAATTTATTTTAAATAGTATGCTTTTGTAGTACTTCGTCTTGTATCAGCCCTTTCAGTGGTTTTCCTTTTAGTTGGTTTTCTATCTATTACAGATAAAACAAAAAATTTCTTTTCTATCCAGGTCATCTTCCAAAATTCGCTAATAATATTTAATCAATTTTTCTGTTAACTTATCACAGTTGAATAATAAATTTAGGTAAGGTTGAGGAAAGCAGTTATGGGGGGGCGCGGGCGTTTAGTGGACTGTATTTTTTCTATAGGTCACGTTGAACTAAGTTTGAAATAAAAATATAGCGGAATCCCTCGTGCACTTCGATGACTCTAATAATAGGGCAAAACCACTTACCTTGAACTCCGGTTTCTTCCTATATTTTAGAGAATCTCTTGCTCAGGTCCAGTTACACAATCGCACTGCAGACACCAATAGTTTATAATATTTTGTATCTCTAGTAGAGATGGTTGCGGCGCGGCGCGGTACACACACGGCGGTGCAAGACGTATCTAACACTCGTCATCCCCGCATGGTGCGGGGCGAGGGGGTCCAAGGCAATGAGCCATGCCTTAGGACGCGGAAGAGATCTTGCCACCGTTATTCACGGTAGGGTTGTACCCGATTATTAGGTCATTAAGTACACGTTTAGGCGCAAACATTCCCCCCGCCTAGAAGGACAAAGATCTCTTTGTTCTTATATAAAAGAACATGAACAAGAATGCAGCGATTAATTACAACTATGATAAAAAAGCGGTAATAACAATCAAAATAAGAAAAGAAAATATAACGTTACAGGAAATAGTGGCGATAATATAATATAACAAAATTTAAAGCGGTTTATTGAAGAGGTAAAGGAGAAACCTTTACCACAGGCCTTTGATAAGTGCCAGAATTTGTGCGTACAGAAACCACACGAATAATCCCATCCTTCCCAGGATGAACTTCGCTTATGACACCTAATGGCCATTTTAAAGGAGGGACATTGTCATTGTTAATTAGGACTACAGTGCCGGTTTTAATAGGTGAAGTTGGAGTATTCCATTTTTGGCGATTCTGGAGTGTATGTAGATACTCCGTTTTCCAGCGGTTCCAGAATGACTGGATAATTTTATCTAGCAGATGTTTACGTTTCACTAAAGGTAACGATATTTTGGATACCTCAGCAGTATGTAAGGAATTTAAAGGACCAAGGGTCAAAAAATGGGCAGGTGTCAAAGCCGTCGGTTCGGACGGGTCTGAACTTAAAACTGAAAGTGGGCGCGAATTTAATAACGACTCAATTTGCGTAAGCACCGTTTGCATCTCTTCGTATGTAAGCAATTGATCTCCTATAACACGTTTCAAGTGTAGTTTGATACTGCGATGTTAGCCTCCCAAGATCCACGTACCAGTAACAAATTATCTTTAAGAAAAGGACAAAGAGAACGTAAATATTTTGGTGGTAATTTGTTTTTTGAAATGTCATTGATTTCTTCGTGAAAATAAAGAGACTGAACTGCAGCGAGAATTGCCCTTTCAGCTACTACTAAATCAGAAACAGTGATGCGATTTGACTGCGGTAATTTTTTTATAAAGCGAAATACGTATACTACTACACGAAGGAGTTTGCTCCATGACGAAAAACGAAATGCAATATCACAAAGAAAAGGTAATTCGCGACTAAAACCCAAAAATGTTTGAGTTTTAGTTTTAACCTCTGGTGGAATAAAATCGTCTTTAAAAACAAAGTGGTCAAGAGGCCACTGTGTAAGCGGTTGCCTGGTCCAAGGTGGACCATGAAGCCAAAGCGAATGACCTAGTAATTGATTAGGGGTAAGTCCACGTGATAAACAATCACACGGATTTTCTTTACCAGAAACGTGAAAAAAGTGAGATGCAGGCAAGTATTCGTTAATTTGAGCGATGCGGTTACTGACAAAAACATTAAAACGGTGCGGTGACGAATGAATCCAGTGTAAAGCGACACTGGAATCAGAAAATGCAAATATCTTTGAAATAGTAAATTGGCTTGATATACTATCAGCAACACAGCGCAGAAGTTTAGCGAGCAGTAATGCTCCACACAATTCCAACCGAGCCAAAGTTAGCACCTTGACAGGAGCCATCCTTGACTTAGCACAAACTATATTTACTATATTGTTTGGCAAGTTAGGATTTATAACGCATAAATAGACGACTGCACCATAGGCGGAAGTACTCGCATCAGCAAATCCTAAAAGAACCAATTCACAGTCAGTGGAATTGATACCTAGGTGACGCGGTATTTTAACATTTTCCAACTGTGGAAGTTCCGCCTTAAATTGCATCCATTGTTTACAAATATAAGGGGGAGGTTCTTCATCCCATTCTAGTTTTAGTAACCAAAGGGATTTTACAATTAATTTTGCGTATAAAATTACAGGCGCAGCGAACTCTACTAAATCCCAAAGTTTTGCTATTGTAGATAATATTGTTCGTTTAGTAATCACGTTATGCGAATTTAAATTAACGGTAAGTGAAAAAACATCCTTAACTGGACACCAACGTAATCCTAAAATCTTCAACTCGTTATTGTCAGTGATATCTACTGATGTTCGCAATTGATGCTGTTCAGGTAACTGTTCTAGTAAGGCGCGTGAATTACTTGTAAATTTTACTAATTCTAAATCAGCTTTTAGAAAAAGATTAATTAAATCGCGGGAAAGAGAAATAGCGGTACTTTCATCCATAAAAGACGTCGCTAAATCGTCCATATAAAGATTGCGGGAAACAACATCCGAAGCTGCAGGAAATGAAGTATCTTCCTTCTATAATCAATAATTTAAACAAGGACCTCTCAAGTTTACTTTCCTGGTCTGAATCTTACGGGATTTATGTTAATCCAACTAAGTGTCAATCCATTATAATTGGTAGCTCAAAACAGCTTGCTAAAATAGACTTTATTTCATTGACTCCTCTTCAATACAATAAATGTACCATTCCTTACTCAACTACGGTGAAAAATCTTGGTATCATCTTCGATACTAAATTATGCTGGGCAGACCAGGTCAAGGAAGTTAGTAGAAAATTTTATGCTTCTCTTCATTCTCTCATGCGTTTGAAAAACTTTCTTCCTGTTAATACTAAGATTTCCCTAGTAAATACTCTTCTTCTACCACTTCTGGATTATGCAGACGTTGCTTACTTGGACCTCTCAGAAGATCTCTTAAATAAATTTGATCGTCTACTCAATAACTGTATCCGTTTCATCTTCTGTCTTCGGAAGTTTGATCATGTTTCTGAATACCGAGCCAGGTTGAAATGGCTACCTATTCGGCAATGTAGGAATATAAGAATACTTTGTCTTCTTTTCTCCGTACTTAATAATCCCAAATCCCCTAAATATTTAAAAACACTTTTTCAATCTCTCGCGGATACGCATAATAGACAGCTAAGGTCTTCTGATTCTTTAATTCTCAGTATACCAAGTCATCATACTAATTTCCGCGACCAATCCTTCGCCGTTACAGCAGCACGACTATGGAATTCGCTTCCTATCAATATCCAACTGGCCAACTCTCGAAATTCCTTCAAGTATTCGCTACGTAGGTTTTACTTGGAGCAATTGAATACTTCTTAATAATATATAATCTTAATAATCGTTATAAACTTTTTTTACTTAACATTATGCACACCTTGCATATATCTTTCCCTTGCTCCCTTGGAAGACTGGCAGATAATGCTTTTTAGCATTAAGTCCTCCATTTGTACTTTTTTTTTTGTGCAATAAAGAATATAATAATAATAATACTTTCGTCTTCAATAAGTTTTTTAATTATGCGCATCGCGAGAAACGGACTACATTTTAATCCAAAACAAACGCGGTCAAATTCATAAAATTGCGGTTCCTGCTCATCAGAAAAGCGGTATATAATGCGAAGATAGCGGTGGAATTCCGGAAGAACCAAAATTCTTAAATACATTTGACGAATGTCAGCGGTTATTGCGATAGGAAATACGTAGTAATGTATAATAATGGTAAGTAAATCCGATTGTAAATTTGGACCCGAAAACAGACAATCGTTTAAAGATAAATTAGTAGAAGTAGCGGCGCTTGCGTCCAGAACAATACGAACCTTAGTAGTGAGCTTATCGTTTCGTATTACAGGGTGATGCGGTATAATATAAAAAGGTGTAATATTTTTATCGTTTGAAACTGAGGTGATATAACCCTGTTCTAAATAATCTCGAATAATATTATCGTACTGTTTGTGAAGCGTGACATTATGTTTGAAACGTCTTTCTAAAGATTTATATCGACGAGTAGCGGTCGTTAGAGAATCGCCTAACTCATGCGGGTCTTGGCGAAAAGGTAAAGGTACAATATATCGGCCAGACTTATCTCTAATTGTTTGTTGTAAATATATTTGCTCACATTTTAAATCATCTGCGGACATATGTTTTCTAATAGGGACTTCTTCAACATCAAAAAATTTAGAAAGAAGATTGTTAACATTTTCTGTAGTATCAAATGAATTTCTTATCAAGGGTAACGTATAGTTAGATGTATAAGCGGAACCAGAAACTACGTATCCAAAAACAGTATTAATTGCATCAGGAAGGCCAGGCGGACCTATAATTCGCTCATTCTTTAAAATGCATTTTATAAAATCTTCAGCGCCTAAAAGAAGATCTATCCTACCAGAAACATACCACTGTTTGTCACTCAAATTTAAATTATTTAAATAACTAAAGGACGCGGTGTCTATCTGACATTCGGGCAGATTGCCAGAAATTTTATCGATAACCAATGCTTGCAAATCAAAAGAAAAATGTTGATCAAAGCGAGAAAATAAAGTTAAATTAGTAACACCCTTTATACGTTGAGTGTTTTGGCCTATACCGTAAACTAAGGTATTCTTATTGTCAGGATGAATTCTCTTCCCTAACGTGCGTAAACAGCGTGACGTAATAAAATGATTCTGTGACCCCATATCAATTAATATTCTTAAATCCCGACGATTTCCGAAATGATCTAATACTTGTACTATTGCCGTACCTAGCAATACGGTTTTATGCGAATCGCGTTCAGTAGAAGCGGATCCAGTGAAAAAAGAAGCGTTTACGGAACCGTCGCGGTCGCGCTGGACATGCTCCGCTCTCACTGGCACGCTCAACCTCGGCGCAGGCGGTAGCGGCGCGGCTAGCCTCGACTGTACGTCCGAGTCAATGAAGCGTGCGGCGCGTGCGGGCGTCGCATAAGGCGCCGGCCACGGGGGCGCGGGGTGTCGCGCCTGAACTTCAGACGATCTATTATAATCACCCGATGCTAATCTACATAATTGCGTATGATGGGGTTTATTACATTTTTTACAGGTAGATTTCGACTTGCATATTTTAAACGTGACGAACACTTAAACAATTAACACAACAATTAATCCGTTTAACGACATTATATTTATCAGTAGGAGATAGTTTTAGAAATGATTCACATTGATATAAGTTTAAATGATTTTTATTACCACAATATACACAACAGGTAATATTGTTTACTAGAAATGATAATTTATTTTGCGGAATGCGAGCGGGTGCGATATTCATATCACTTCGTCTAGATTGAACCGGCCGAGATAACGACCCGGCTGGCGTCGTACGTTGTAATATCTTGGTCTGTTCACGAATAAAACTTACAAATTCATCATATGGCGGTAATGACTTACTACTTCTAATAGACATTTCGAATGCCATCGAAGTTTCTGCATCTAGTTTTCGTAAACCTCGATGAATAAATATAAAATCGAGCAAATCCTGAATTTTCAACTGTTTTAATGCGGCAACCGACGTGGCAAACTGATCAATAAAGTTATCTAACTGACCGGCAGTTGGCTTATTAAGCGTTTTTAAATTTAAAATTGTTTCTAAATAAGAAATAGCGATAGCACGTTTATCTTCATACTTCGTTATTAACGCGTCGTACAGTACGTTGTAGTTGTCGGGGGTAGGTTCAATACCTACACAAATGTTCTGCGCTTTACCCTTTAACTTAGATATTAAGTAATGAATGCGCTCGACGTCGGTTAATTGCGTGTTATTATGCACAATTGCACGAAAAGTCTCGATAAAAAGTGGAAACTTCTGAATATCCCCATGGAATTCTGGGATATCAATTTGAGGAAGTTTTAAAAGAGATGAGCGATTTACATCCTGCTTGTTTTGTTTTGAATCATTCCACTGAATATATGCATTTTTTATTGCGTAATACATATCATCAATCACCCATAACGATTCAAAATTGGGCTTATAATTTGAATCTAATGCTAAACTCTTTTCATTTAACTTATCAACTATATTAATGAATTCCGTTCGTAATATATCTATGTTTCCAGCCTGTAACAAAAACTTAGGCAAGTTTTTGTCGCTTTCTAACTTGGGTATCGAATCATAAATTACTTGAATGCGTGCGAAGTATGAATCCCGTTTACTAGATAAAAGCGTAATTTGATGCGTCATATTGTATGTAGCGTATTGTGCGTAATCGAACAAGTAAATATATACGAAGTTGCAACCAGTGCTTGCGAAAATTAAAATATAAATTAATTGAATGCGTGCGAAATAGGTAGCGGATATTACCGATCACAATGATCAGCGATATTATTTTTTAAACCATCAGCGATTTGACAGCTATTTTAATACGAAGGGCGCGGAGTTTGGAATTAATACCATAGGGATCCAAGCGAAAACGAGTCGACGTTATAATTAGACTAAAGTAAAAAGTATAGTGAAATTATAAACCACAGGTGTCAATGCGAGACAAATAAATATATTTTATGTAAGTGCGAGCGGGATAATCAACGAATGCGATAAGCGAGGTACATAGTCCTGTAATTTCTGAACACAATTAATTCCAAGCGAAAAATAACCAATTACGAATTTAAAAACAACGAGATTTGCGGTTTTTACTTTTAACCAAAGTATGATTAAAAATAAATAATATAGCGGTATAAACCCAAGCCTTTGGCCTATAGATACTGCGGTGAGTGATAAATAATGCGGGGGTATGCGAAGAAAAAGTGCGATATAATTATTATCGCTAATGGCGGTTCGTTGCTTGAAATTATGGAAAATATTTATTTTTATTGAAACCAAACCACATCAACGTGCAGTTCGAACACCAAATTAATAAATATTAGGCTCGAATCGGACCATAAATGGGGGGGCGCGGGCGTTTAGTGGACTGTATTTTTTCTATAGGTCACGTTGAACTAAGTTTGAAATAAAAATATAGCGGAATCTCTCGTGCACTTCGATGACTCTAATAATAGGGCAAAACCACTTACCTTGAACTCCGGTTTCTTCCTATATTTTAGAGAATCTCTTGCGCAGGTCCAGTTACACAATCGCACTGCAGACACCAATAGTTTATAATATTTTGTATCTCTTAATAGTAGAGATGGTTGCGGAGCGGCGCGGTACACACACGGCAGTGCAAGACGTATCTAACACTCGTCATCCCCGCATGGTGCGGGGTGAGGGGGTCCAAGGCAATGAGCCATGCCTTAGGACGCGGAAGAGATCTTGCCACCGTCATTCACCGTAGGGTTGTACCCGATTATTAGGTCATTAAGTACACATTTAGGCGCAAACAAGTTAAAATTATTAAAATTAACTTCAAACATACTTAATATTGATAATTAACAGAGAAAATACTCAATTAACCTTGTAATAACACTTACCTGATGTTGTAATTGTAATTTTCAACATAAACACTGAGTTTAACAACAAAAATAAACAATGAATACACTCCCTGATGACATACGCGGGAACAACAATTGCCAACTGTAGATATGCCTGTGTGCTGTTGTATTGTTTTTAGCTAATTTCTTGCTCTCTATTGGACAAATGAAAGCCATGTCAATGAGGAGGCTGCCAATCGGGATCTTACGTGAATTGGCCTCGAAATTCAAAATTGGCTACATGTGCCATATGCGGAATTATCCAATGCTAGATATGCAGATTTGCACTATCCCTGACAATATGTGTAACTATTCTTATAAAAAGTTTAAGGTAAAATAATGTCTTCATTCAATCATTGTGCACTCAAAACAATAATGTTCTAGAAGAGACATTTTTAAACTTACCAAGTAACTTAAAAATTCTTTTTAATTGGTCATCAACATCTGAACCAGGAAACAAAGGTCTTCCAGAATTTGCTAGTTCTGCAAAAATACAACCTGCTGACCACATGTCAATACTTGTGGTATATAGTTTAGCACCAAACAACACATCGGGAGGCCGATACCATAGCGTAACAACCTCTGCAGAGTAACATTTGACAGGTATACCGAAAGCCCTTGCTAAACCAAAATCAGCTAACTTCAACTCTCCATTTTTATTTATTAGAAGGTTTTGGGGTTTCAAATCTCTATGAAGTACATTGTGACTGTGGCAAAAAGCCAGTCCGCGAAGTAGCTGATACATGAAAGACTTTACCACGTCTAAATCTATTTCTCCGTTCAAACTGTCGAAGTACTTTTTCAAGTCCTGATCACAGTGTTCAAACACAAGTGTTAATTTTTTTTCACTGTGCAATACGTCATAAAGCCGTACGATATTTTTGTGTTTCAACTCTTTCAGGAGACATATTTCACGTAAAGCTGAAGAAGGTACTCCTTCGTCGTCGTCGTCTAACCTAACTCGTTTAAGGGCAACTATTTCGTGAGTTTCTTTATTCTTCGCTTTAAAAACAGTACCGTAAGTCCCTTCACCAATTTTTTCCAGTTTTTCATATTTCTGCATAATTTATAAAAGCAAGAATGCGGTTAGCAAGATCGATTTTCTAATTCTAATGTTTTGACATACAATGATACGATAAAACTAGTGTGACCATTTCAAAATTATGTAAAATACTAACAAATTGTCTGACCAGTACTAAAATATACTAGATGAAAAATATAATTCTACTAAAAATCAACTAACATGTTAGGGTAATTATTTTTAAGTTATTTTTCGAGACAAAGTAATTTAGTGTACCATATGCTATAGAAGACTTGTTTCGTCACTTCAGCATTCCAGGTGTTGCGTCAGTGTTATACCTACTTTTTGGTTTTATAAAATAAAAAAACATTGTAATGTTGAAACTGTTTATTCCAAATCGATGCTATAATAATTATTACTAATTTTATTACAATATTAATCATATCTTGTGAGGTGCCGAAAGAAGAATGCAAGGTATGTTCTTAGTTAAAAAAATCGGTTGTCTGTAAAGTCGGTTTACTGACGATAGTTGATCGTGACAACGTCATAAGAAAATACTGATGGAATGGTATCATTTTTGAAAAGAAAATTTTAATTTTAATTATAGTTTTGTCAATTATAGCATAACCTACAATCGCTGCACTAGCGGACCGATGCTATTTATTTTAATGATGAAAGCACGAATATTCGATAATATATCACTGAACATATATTTAATATCGAAAGAATCATTACCTTTATCGCCGCAATTATCGTTGCTATAAACAATTGACACCACATTCACTTTTCCCTGCACTTCATACTTGACGAAAACATGTAAATGTATTATTGTATAACAGCTGTCCACGCGGACTACTTGTACATCTAATAGTCTGTGACGCGGACGCATCGCTCACTCAATTATGAGAGAGACAGATGTCGAACGCTGCCGAACGCGGAGGCCGATTGTGCCTCTTTGTCGCTCGTTTCGCGCTCTCGCTTGCACTTCTGTGTGCAATTTACACGTGGTAGAAGTGAAACCTTAACATCTATGTTTTTGAAGTGTTATCTTCTTAAGGGAGGGTAAACCGCTTCGTAACGTAACGACACTCTGTCTGGCTTCCGTTCTCTACTCAGTGTCCTAATGTACATATTCAAGAATTGTAACTAAGTATAAAATATATTTTATAATCAATAAAATATTTTATTGATAAATAACCTTTCCTCACCTTATCATATTAATACATATATATAAAGTTTAAGTAATAACCTAAGCTTTTCTCAAGTTAAACAATTTCAATATTAAATAGTTGAACTTATTAATTAAGTTATCACTTCTGTCGAGCGTCCCGAGACGCACACGTATTTTTTAATGCAGAAAATGATCAAATACGCACTAATTTAAAGTTTATGAAAATGTACATACAAGTACTCACAATCGTTATTCACAATATCATTTTCAAATAAATGCACATTTGAAATCTCCATGGTAACCTAACAGAATATCATAAGTGTTGTCTAAAAAGTTTTTGTTTCATGCCTTTTTGGTGAGGTAATACAATTCATAATTGCGTGGCAACAAACCTCTTTTGTACCATTTTACCATTGCCTAAAACTTTCCTGTCTCATTTTCTCCCACGTAAAATCTTATGAATTTAGATTTAGCTTTCGCTTATTCGTTTCATCGACTTTCAAATCACAACGATGCTAAAGAACTTTTCACTTCGAAACAAGTGTTTCTGAGTAACTGTTACCTCTAAAACGAACAGGCTGTTCTTACGTACATGTTCCAGAGAGTATTACTGTTTCAGTTTAGGACATGCTTTTCTGTGTCCTAGTGTAAGGATGTTTATTATAAACAATGAATGATGGATTAGTGGATTCATTGATGGCTTGATTGATGGATTGGTTGATCAATTGACTGATCGATTGATTGATTGATGGATTGATTGATTTGACGAATTGATGGATTGAGTTATATGTTATATTATTATACGTTAGACCGATATTGCATACAATTTCGAGTTGCCGATCTAAAATTAACTATGGTTAGTAGAGTATACTTACTACTACTTACTACATACATATTATATCCCTACTAAAGCGTACCAGGCTGTTATTTTGGATCAGGTTACTGAAACTGTCATTTCTTATTCTTATTCGTATCTTATTTTACCTGTTATAGCTCACCCCTAATCCACAAGAAGTCTCTATAAACTAAAAGACGTTCGTAAGCCTTAAAATTTTAAATGAATATAATTTAATTTTTAATTATATTTTACTAAGAATAAATAAATTCTGATTTTAAAATTTAACATTGGTGTCAAAATTATAAATTATTGATTTTTGTTATATTTCAAAATATGATGATAATTTTCACATTGTTTTGAACAGCTTTTCATGCGTAGAAAAAATTCAACTCATTTCATTCACAAAAAAGTCAAATCCAAAAAGTTGAATTGTCATACAATTATAATATAAATTGTGATATTTATTATTCCGTATTATTTTGTAAAGTATTATTTTTATTTAGAATCAAGGTAGGAATGTAGCTTGTTTTTACGGTTTAGAAAGTTTTTCAAATTTATTGTAATATACATGTGACTTGTTGATTGATATTACGTATTATTTTTATCATCAAATACATAAATATATTGTTGTAGATGAGCGAAGAAGTGGAAAGTAAAGTTATAGACAAATCAGAGAGCAGTTCTTTCGAGGATCTAGCATCTGCAGCAGCTCATGAGATCGAGGAAGCGAAATTAGCTGAAGCAGCCGCAGCGACCGAGAAAGAAAAGTCACCAGAAAGAAAAATTGACGAATGGCAGGACGTTTTAGGCTCTGGCGCCCTACTTAAAAAGGTCAGTCCAAAAGTGTTTTATCTAATTTTATTTTTGTTCATTATTGGTGTACATATGTAAATAAATAAGTGTAAGTAAATAAGCCAGATGCATAGAAATCATTTTGCTGAAATACGTAGTGTGATTTTTATACTAACTGTGCCTGTGGCTTCGCTCACATGGACTACAGAATACCCGCGCATATCTCGCTCACCCGCTCCTGGCTATTTGAAAGACGAAAATACTTATTGTGGGCGTTCCTTAGAAGATTGATGTATACTCTCCTGGGCTTTTTTGTAGGTCTTTGTAATGTCTATAATTATGTAGTACATTAATTTGCTATATCTCTTATGGTTTACTCAGCATAAGCCATTTAAGTGCCCAAATTGATTCACCACAACCAGTTTTTTTTATTTGTGCGGTACCCTAATTCTTTTTCTAAAATATAAGTAGCCTAAGGAACTCCCTGTATCATCAGCTGTCTATCAGTGAAAGTCCTGTCAATATCGGACCAACCGTTTCGGAGATTACCCGGAACAAACAGAAAGACAAAAATTTAAAGAATGGGCTTTTTGTTATAGGTATTGTATATAATTTCATATGCATTTAGTAAGAAACTGTTATTTTGAAATTACAAACAGACACTTCAATTTTTTAATTGTATAGATGTTGAATAATTTTCTTTTATACAGTTGTAATTACAATAATGATTTTTTTTTTGCAAAAAGCTATAAAGAGATAAAAATATTTTGTTTGTATTTATTTTCAATCTTTCATACTCAAATTAAATAGGAGATAAATTTAACTAAATTCTTTTACTGATATTACATAACATATATTATAAATAAATAAAAAATGCTCTTCTTTTACTTTCCTTATAGTGGTTTTTTCTTAAATATTGTTATGAATTATGTGTTTATTTTAAAAATACATGCTCAGTGAAAAAAGCTATATAAAGTTATTTCTGTAAAGTGTTACTTTATTAATTTTATTGTAATGATTGCATTTTTCTTTCAGATAATCAAGTCAGGTGATGAATTATCCAATACAAGACCACAAAGAGGTGATATATGTAAAATTAGTTATAAAATTAAAATCAAAGAAAGTGAAGAAATTATTGAAAAACGAGACCAGGTCAAAATATATTTGGGTGATAATGAAGTAAGTTTGTTTTTAAACTTATTTATTATAGTATAACTTTACCACATTAACTTCAAAGTTAAGTTACATATTATGAGATTTTTTTACAAAATTGCCACTTGCATCCATTACACAGGTTATAAGAAAGTACTATCCTGATACACGTTAAGTGTTTAACTATAAAGCAAATTCACATCAATTAAAATGCATATTTTATTTATTTAGTGTCATAAATTTTTATTTCACAACACAAAGTATGACACATTTTGCATCCATATTGACATTTTGATTTATAGACAAATAAATAATACAAAAAACCAGTATAAAGCATAGCAAAAGTGAAAAAAAATAATTTAATGTATTAACAACTAATTTGAATAATGAATATTATGGGCAATTTGCACCAAAAGAATTCTAATTCAGTTTTAGCTTAAATTCAGTTTAGTTGTGGCAAAATGCAACTGCCAGTCTTAAATCTGATTTAACAATTTAAATATGATTTAAAAATTTGATTCAAGCTACCCTAAATGTTGAGCATATTTTTCTTCATCACATACCTACTATAGGTATTATATCAAATCCATGGTGATCTATCTAATAAAAGCAGAATATCCAAAATAAGTATATTTTATGAGAAAATGGTCAACAATTCAACATACTTTTGAGGCTATTTTATTTGTAAATATCCACTTTCTTTGTAATCTTAATCAAAAAAGATAACTGTTTGATGTCAAAGACCTGATATTATATTATATATCTTATCTACCAATCAAGACAAGAGATGATAGAAATATTTATTGATAAATAATAGATTACAGAAAATAAGATCCTAGTTGTAAAGTGCCTAATATGTACAATAAAGTACTGAGCTTTAAAAATATTATTTTTCAATTTGTCCTTCTCCCAATCTTAATACATATCTCCATTTGTATTACTGTCCCTCATATCTAATTTTTGACCAAACTACTTTTTAAAGTAATTACTTGATACATTTGTGTGAACTATAATATGACAACTATAGAATTAGATTTTGTTTGGTACATATTTTATTTTCCTAAGCATATTGCCATTACTGCAGCATCAAACATGTACTTTATGTACATAATAAAACATAAAAAGATACTTTAGTTATAATGACTGATATGAACTGATTGTATGTGTGTGTGTATTAGTTTGTATGTTTTAATCACAATCTTATCAAGTTAAATGGATATTACAAGAATACCTGATAATAATTCTAATTCTGGAAGTATAATGACAGTTTTTTAATCTTTTAAATTTAAATTCCTAATACATTTTTTTTACTTTTATAATAAGGTCCACACTACCTTTGTCCTGAGTTAGAAAGGTTAAAAAAGATAATCTCTGAGCGGCACTGCTCTTCTTATGTTGGCCATATTTCTTAGACAATTAAAGCATAAACCTATCCTTTGATAATAAATTTGAAATAATATTATTATTTTTATTGGTTTAAAAAATGTACAAAAATTTTACGTACATACTATGGTCATTGTACTAGGAAAGGTAGAGAGAACACTGAGAATTTTTTTTGGAGATTTCCCTCTGCTTGTGGCAATCTGACTAGTGGTATACCTCCATACTACAGAAGATTGCATTACAAATAACCTTGTGTTGTGTTCCTGTGATGAGTAGGGTTTTCAGAGTTCCTGGGGTAGGGGTCCAAAGTCGGCAACACACTAGTTATATCTATGGTAATACAAGCGTCCATAGGTTATGGTTGCAGTTTACCATCAGGCAAGTCGTATGCTTGTTTGCCACCTTAGTTTTATATAAAAAGAAATCAAAAAACCCGACTGCAACAAAAAATTATTTGACTGAAAAAATATATTTCTAAATTTTTTTTATTCCCAGATGTCATACTTAAATGTTATATAGTCTATGTCACTTTCACAATTAAGACGAATGTGTATACTAGAACTTTGTATACTAAAATTCATCAAGCCTAAACGGCTACAGAGGCTACAGAGCGTGCCAAAAAAATAGACATGTATACATACATACCTTCGAAAACCATAACCTTCCCTTTTCACAATCCGGTAAAAAAATTAGTATCAAGAAATAATAATGAAATGTTGACAAAATACCAGATTGCAGTAATAAATTATTTCTACACAAATGACTTCATTGGAGATGAAATTAACTAAAAATATGTTGTACTGCAACTTTTAGATACTACAAGGACTGGACTTAGCCTTAACTCTTATGTACAAAGGTGAAGAATGCCTTTTACAAATGGCACCACGTTTCGGATATGGTGATTCTGGACTCACTTCTGGAGAAAGTTTGGGATTGGTTGGTGAGCTGGATGGACCAAAATATGAAGGTCCAGTAATTGACAGCGAGACCATGTTGGAAGCACAACTTGAACTGCATGATTGGAGTGAGGAGCCTGAACATGAAACTTTGTCAATGGCAGAGAGAATGGAAATTGGGTATGATTTTAAATATTTAGCTAAATTTTATATATTGGGTTCTAGTTGTAAATGAACATATTAAGGAATCTAAAGACGAATAGAGACAAATAATTACGAATGCGTATTTGGCGAATACACACGAAAGTCAAGAGGCCACTTAAAATATTTTTCTAAACATTGATGCATTACCTAATAATTTTTTTGTGGCGCAACTTTACGTACTGTCTTTTAATCCCAAACTAAGCAAAGCTTGGGTTATGGTAACTGAACTAGTATACATAATATTTAGATATTTAGACATTGACACACAACTAACAATGGAAGGGCTAAGAGAAAAAATTGGCTAAGTCACATTTACAAAAATTTGCAGGAGAGTCAATTTAAGTTTTGAAAGCATTTTATGGTGGACTTGAATTATGCTCATACATTAGAATGAATGATTATGAAAGATAATTTTGTATGTTATATGTATTTGCAATTGTTTTCTCTATAAAATATGCCTAATAATAATAGTAACCGAAATTTCATACTAAGGGTGTAATCGTCTAGGGTATAAATAGCTAAGTCTAAGACTTAGCCTGTTTTCCCGTGAATTCAAGGTATAATAATATGTAACAAAGGAAAAAAATAATAATATCTGCTTACTAAATCATATAATTTTTATTCATTGTCAACTTAGCTTCTATTAAAACAACGGAGCTTTTACTTTTTATTTCTTCCTCAATCTCTATATAATTACTGGTTGCGCCGCTTTTATATAGTTTTAAATATTGTGCGATATTGTGATCGGTTCGCAACTTTTTCTATCTCCGCTTACCCTCCCTTCCTTGGCACATGCAAACAGTTCGTCGCCGCGCCTCCACCACGAGGTATGTGCCAAATTCCTATCCTATATCCATATAGCTGATCACAATCCCCGCAAATACAGTCCACTTTAGTAGTATTAAATGCGCTGCGCTTCCAACGGCGCAAGCAATTACCTTCTTATGTTCTTATGTTTACGTCTTTCATTCAGCCGAAACTATTAGTTTTTCTAGTTTTCTGTTCTATAACTGTATGATTTCCTTCATAATCGTCACTCATTTTTTTTTTCAAATGCAGACTAACACCTTTTAAAACAATTATTTATTAACAATACAAACCAACTTAAACCACCTTTATCGAAAAACAAACGTCACTCACGCTCAAACAAAGTTAACTTAGTCAACGTCAATGTGACATTTCTCGAGCGCGTTCCGTTCGTAAGTTTTGTAGGGATAACGTGGTCAAGTCACGGACTTAGCTAGTTATTCATTATTAAAATAAAAAATACAATAACAAAAAAATTGTGTCACAACGCGTTTTACACTTGTTTTAGATAGCAATATATGACTACAAAAAAAAAAGACTTAGCCATATAAAAGTCATTCATGTGCGGGTTAGCGGGGATTGAACCACGTCCTCTCAGCTCAATAGTACCTACTATCATTGCGTCACGAGACTTTTCATTAATCAAGAACAATATGTGTTGTCTGTATGATTTATATTTGATCTTTCGAGTATCTAGATGGTTTTTTTTTATACTACAAAGGTGGCAAACGACCATACACCCCACCTAATGGCAAATGGCTAGCGTAGCCTATGGACACTTGTAATACCATGCCTACCACGAGCCCCCATTCCATAAGGAGCTCTGATAACTTTACTCACAGTAAAAACACAGCACAAGGTTATTTAGCCGCGATCTTCTGTAGGGTGGAGGTATTCCACCAGTCGGGCTGCCCCAAGTGGAGAGAAATCTCCAAAGAAATTTCTCTGTGTCCTACCTCTCTTTAAATCCCCCCTTCCCCATCTGTCCTCAAGGAACTCCAAAAACCCTAATCACTGCACTATTTCTTTTTCTAAAATAAAAGTAGCCCAATTTACATCTTATAAAAATAGCTATCTGTCAGTGAAAGTCCCGTCAAAATCCAAATACAACAGAGGCGCGTATTTATTTTCAAAGACGATTATGATGAGTTTAGTATTATGATTGCATGTGAACCACTTATCACTTTACATTTATTTATCGTAGACACCAAACCCCTCGTTAGTGTCGTGGATGTTTCCGTATTTAACAATTACCCTTATTTTTAATAAAAAAGAGAATACTTTAATTAAAATGAAATAATATATCTATTTTTTATTGTATGAAGTTGCAAATAAGCATGCTGTCTGCCAGGATTTTGGCCAGGCAGAAGGGTGGGTCGGGCAAAGGCAACTAATGTTAAGTATTTTATAAATACTAATATATCCGTGTGTAGTGAAAGTGTCCTTAGATTGTAAGTAAATAATTTATTCGTACTCATTGGAACAAAGCTCAAACAAACGAAGTATACTGTGGTCATACTTACATTATCTCTCTCTATGGTACTCTTGCGGAATTCTTCCTTTTATCACTTGTTGTTACTACTTGGTTGTCCGAAACAGAACTTTCCTGGCTCGAAACACGATTATATACGAAAATCAAAGGAGGGTACCGAAATTACTAGAAAGGTCTTTAATTTTACGACATCGTTTAAAATGAAAAGTGTTCTATTTTTAGACCATTATTTGTTGGATTACACAATAGGACCGATAATTTTAGAATGTTGTGTGTAAACTATGTCTTTGTGTATTTACGAATAGTTTCGAGTATTAGATTCTAGGTGTTTCCAGATATTACGAGAATAGTGATTTTTTTCTGTTTTTTACTTGATTGTTACAATACTAAACTTGGCAATATGATTCTACACTATCACAGTGATAAAATAGATCCTCAAAATCCTCTTGTGTCTGCTTGATGATGAATGAATCTATGAATTACGCTACTGATATTGACTTGTATATGTTGCTTTAATAGGATTCGTCGTCGTGCACGCGGTAACTGGTGGTACGGACGCGGGGAGGCTCAGCTGGCCGTACAGCTGTACCGCCGGGCTCTTGACGTCCTCGATGAGACCGAGGGCGGTATCACAGACCCGACGCCGTCTGGAGAGATGCCGCTAGCGAGTGACGCGCTTACGTTATTACTTGAAGAGCGACTACGGGTTCATAATAATATGGCAGCGGCGTTACTGAAGGCTGGAGCTTATGACGCAGCTTTGCAGGTATTTCCAAAATCAGTATGTAATTTAACTTTAAAACAGGGAAAGGCCAAGGGTATAATCAGGTAAAGGGCCAAGCTACGCCAAGCAGGGCGTGTAAACGGAGTGTTGGTTGACGTGATTCACACGCAAAGTAAATAATACAGCATTACATGTACCACTCTGGTTGAGAAAAATAAGTGTTGATATTTTTGTGCTGATGGTATTGATTGTGTGTTGATGGTAAGAACAGTACAAGATAGTAGCGATCACCGAGAGTTAATAATCCAGCAAGAGTCGCCGCTGTCATGCCGGTTTTCTTAAATAGAAACTGGATATGTATCGGCTGCTCACGAAATGCGTCATATATAAGCGAACCACTATGGCGAGATTTTCGCCATATGGTGGTTGCGACTCAGTCAGGATGTACAGCCCTACCATATCACTATCACCATTTCCTTTTTCGTTACTCGGCAAGATGCACCACAAACAGGTTATGTTGGCTTGGGTGGGTGTCTCAAGTTTTAAGATGTTATTTATGCCCCATTACATTTATTTACAGGCTGTTACACGAGTTTTATCATGTCAGCCTTCTAACGCCAAGGCATTGTACCGTAAGTCACGTATACTGACCGCGATGGGGCGAAACTCTGAAGCTCTAGAAGCGGCCCGCGCTGCAACCGCTGCAGCGCCCGCGGACTCTGCCGCTCGCAGGGAGATGCAGCGCTGCGAGCAGCTCGCCTCCAGAGACCGCTCGCTCGAAAAGAAGCTCGCTAAACGCATGCTCGGTACAACTTCGCAGCCGAAAAATCCGGCTTCATCGCCGGATAAGAAACCCTCTAGAGCCAAGGTGAGAATTTTTTATACCGTTTCGGTAATAGAGAGTGGCAGTTCCTGTGCACCACCACAACACGTATATCTTTTGAGTTGCTACGGAGATTCTCTTGGTAGAGACATCATATAGTATGGACGTGTTCAAAAATCTATTTAGGACAACTTCAAAAATTGAATGAACCAACGATAATATGGCATACCCTGGATGCTAGTTCATTTAATTAAACATTTTTTAAATGTACCTATGGGTTTCGCGGCTTCCTAAATTGACTGGGCAGATACCCTGGTCCCGTCCAGATTCGGGACTGGTAGGTGGACGATCTACTTATTGTCAGGATATAGTAAAACAATTTGCCAAACTCTAACTGGACTAGCCTATTATCTTGAAATAAAATCACATCCTATTCCAATTTATT
Organism: Saturnia japonica; assembly: GCA_033032175.1. NCBI lineage: Eukaryota > Metazoa > Arthropoda > Insecta > Lepidoptera > Saturniidae > Saturnia > Saturnia japonica. The sequence continues at coordinate 12,573,716 of CM065318.1, forward strand.
TCTATGATAGATGTGTGGTATAACTAGAATGGATAGGATCAAGAATGAGTTAATCAGAGTACTTATAATAACTAAAGATAGAAGTTAAAGGGTATGTTATGAGGTATGTATGTATGTAGGTATGTACGAGGGTAATGTTATTTGTTTGCTACGATAGAATGTTATTTCCTTATTATGTATTTGCTTAGTTAATATCTAAAAATATAGAAATTTTTGTACTGATCGAAAATTTGTAACGCAATATTGATCTCCACCTTGGCACAAAGTAAAACGTAGACCTGTGGAACCATCTCGCGGCCAAAGTGTTCCCTCCTTACGATATCGGGTCCTTCATGCGTAACGTGAAGAGATATTTATGCAGGCCAGCATGACAGCGGCGAACGCCGATGGATTTCGATTTCTCAGTGGTGGCCGTTTTTTTTTATTGTACTTTGTTCACCATTGCTGACAGTACCGTCAATTTGCCGAGCTACTAAAAAAAAGATAGCGTGTGACGAAGGCGCCGGGAGAGTCTAAAAAGGTAAAATTTTGCGTGACGTAATTTATTAACGGTCCCTTAGGTGGAATATGGGTAAGAAGACTTCGATTATGTATCTCATGTCTCAAAAGTTAAACAGAATTGTTGGTTAATATATAGAATGAGTATATTATACTAGGTTCTTTTTCCTGTGACACAATTTTAATTGCAGATAGTGCTATAATAATTTGGAATGTTTTTTTTAGATGTTTGTATGGGGATCATTGCTGCTTAGTTTACTGGTGGGCGTGGCCAGCGTTCTCGTGTATCGGTATAAAATACAGGCACATTGACGTGTAATGTAATTGAAGAATTTTAGAATCAAAGTGAGTTTGTTTTTTTATTTTCTGTTTTGTAGCGTTACACGGGTTACACCACAATCGGCTTTCAAGTGAAGCTGCTGAAATACACCTATAGGTGCTTAGCGATAGGTTTTTAATTTGAGGGTGGTAGCAAGCCAGATGTTTCCCTTAAGCCAAGGTTCAGTGTAGGGTTTGAACCCACATAGATCAACGAGGTGTTCGAATATGCTACCACTGACCAATTGTTGCTTAACCCATAACTACCATCTTACAACTGATCATCGTCTCGCCGAATCGTTATTTTCATAACAATTATAGATAATAAGCAGGTATTGCTTGTATTTGTTAACTAGCTGTGCCTCACAGTTTCACCTGTGTAAAGAAAATTATTCGATCAACTCTCCACCGCACTGTCCTCAACAAATCCGTTGTATCGTTGTTCTCTCTTTCCGTACTAGCTTACAGCTTGCCAGAGTACTTGATATTTATGGTTATTGTTCCGCTCCTTAGAGTCATAGCGCTAAAATTATATAAATTATTTTTTCAAGTCTGACTGGCAGTTCCAGAGATTAAAGCATTCAAACAAACAATGTATTGAGTTTTATAATATTAAAATATGTAGTTTATATCTAACTGTATTTCACTTAAACCCATATTTCTTCAACTTCCAATAATTTAAGATATGCTACATCTCTAAAACGAACATTTGACATCATATGTCATGCAATCCTTCTTAGGATGAACCAATTATAGTGTTTGTAGATGAAGAGTTTTTTTATTGCAGGTAATGGAGGTTCCAGTGGTGTGATTTGATGGGTTTGGTGCACATTTTACTTAAAGTTATGTCATTTATCAAACTTCAAATCTTTGATAGCAGCTGTCATCGATGTCATCTTAAACATGTTACGCAAATCATTGTTGAAAAATAATCAAAAGTATAAAAAATAGAAAATTTAAATATTTCCTATATAAATAAATATATTATATAAATTTACATTTTTAAAGTCTTGACCATGTAGAAACTTTTTGATTGCTTTTTGCCTTAACACTTTGATTAGCAGTGGCGGATTATGGTGGTTTGGTCAGTCGTAGAGAGCGGCTCTCCCAGTAGGGTAGCCCCTAAATCTTGAGGGAATTACTGGATTAGAGATGTTCCGTACGTAAGCAAAAATATAAAAACAACAACTTTTCTAAAAATAGGTTGCTCACTAGAGTTCCACAGATATGGAAAGAAGGAGACAGCCACAGTTCGCCACTGTGAATTTGTATAGGCCTGAATTTTGTCATTCCATAACTATATTAACGTTTTTGCAATTTTGTCTTTATAAAATGTCTTCCTATTCATATTGTTTATTGTCTATAGACACTAGTTGTTGTCTATGATCATTGGCTTTAGGAAAATAAAATATAATAAATATATCATTTTACTTGAAAACATTATTTTCCGCTTACTATAGAGTTGTGTCGGTATAATATAGTTTTGTAGATTATTTTTGTATTTTATTGTAAAAAGGTAATAGGTAGGCATGGGTAACTCAGCAAACATTCCTTGTGCCAATTCAATAACTCAAGCAAAGTTACTGCGCCGGCGCATTAAGTTAACTCAAATTTGCGCCATGGCGCACCACAATAGTACGCGCCCCACCCGAACCCACTGTCTCTTAACGTAGGCAGTGCGCTTTGACTCTGCGTTAGCTCAGGCAACTCAGCGAGTTAGATAAATAAATGAGTCGGCTGACCTCGCAGCGAATAAGTGTTAACACATCCTGCGCAGTGAACTGAGTTAGCGCAATTGCGCGGCGCAGCGCAATGACGCCCATGTCTAGTAGTAGGTTTAGTTTTTAATAATAGAGAAAATTCCTTATGCACTTTGGCCAATGTAGAGAAACTTGCGTACTAACTAACGTGCATTTGTAGATAAAATTGTACGTAATGTATATATAAAATATGAGAATATATAAATTTTATGTTTCCTTTGTAGGTAGTGCCAAAATTTTGTCTATTTAAATCAGTAATATTTAACATAGTTAATTGAAAAGTTGAACTACCTATATAAAACAGTATGAAGCCATGCGGGTTTATGATATTTTTTGACACGTTTTTTTTAGCTGTAAGGTGAGAGACGAAGCATTCCAAGCAAACTTTTATATCGGTACTTTTTATTTTCGCGTTAATAAATATATAATTACCAAAGTACCAAGGCTGTAGTAGCAGCAAACCGTCAAATTTCTTCTCATTTTGCATGCAACTTCAGTAAAAAATATATGATCGGAAAAACAATATCATGAGCAAATTATGCTGCATGTCACAAGACCGACCATAAATTTAGAAAATACAAAAGTTTATATTTATATTAGAATTAATAAAACTTAAATAAATTGTGCAGTTCGGAGCGTTAGAATATAGAATTCGTAGCGCATTTTCTAAAATAACTTAATTGATTAGCCAAAACTCTCCTATTTGTCGATTTGCTAGCTGTGATATATAAATATCTCTTTGCCTTAGGGGCACATATGACGAAATTATTTTTATGTTTTTGTTGCTGGCAATACAAATTAGGCAAGTAGTGAGTGAATTTGGCGCGGTCTGTGATTATTTTCTAATTTAAAATGCATAGTATAAGTAGGTGCATAAGTAGGTGCTTGCTTGGAATCATATTAAGAATATTTACACTGATGAAGAGTGGGTATTTTCAACCCTATAGTTAAAATCGTACCCAAAACATGAATACTATTAAAGTTTTTGTTTTAACAGAAAAGCGGAGACGCTATTTTTTTATTAAATCCGACGATAATTGATATTATATTTACTTTTTCTTTTACCGCTCATTAAGAGTTTCGCCTGGCATAATCTCATCTACATAATAATATTATCTTGTTACTACGGCTAAAATAATATGAAGGATATGCTTTATACCTGGGTCGATTGTATTGAACTGATGTAGGTATCTATAAATCTTATCAGCATATACTTTTAATAAACACATTATATCAAGATCATTCAGATTGTATTAACTTATATATTTTTATAGTGTAACTTTCAATCCCAGTGACGAGTAAATGATTGAAATCATAATATACGTATATAAATAAAATTTATTTAAATTAAACATTTATTTTGGTATATGGGAATCGCCCTTTTGAAGTATATAAAATGGTTTTAGAAAACACTAATAAACAATTGTTGCAAATATTGTTGTTTTATTTTCTTCAGTTCTTGTAGAAGATATCCTAAATAGTATACACACGATAAAGGCTCATTTACACTTTCTAAGTAGGAAGCGCAAGGGAGATACTGATTAGTCAACATGTAGTAATGGTGTAAAATGTTAACAAAACTTAGTGCTTACTGGCTTTGTCCAAAGTGTTTATTTTATTTATTAAGTCTACTTCGCCTTGGTTGAGACCGATGACATTTTTGTGTTACAACTTTGCTAGCCTAGTTTGCGTAAAGGCATTGTTGTACACTCGCTTCTACTGAATTTGTGTGCTGTTTAGGGGACGATACCAAGTAATTAACTTGTAAATAATACACATATAAAATAAGTTGTAACTTGTAATTTCTGGTAACATGCAAGCACAGGGAGTAGACAGTCCAGTGGGGGAGGCTATTCAACTTATTACTTCATTTGAGAAAAAAACCTTTCACAATAGCCAAGACGTTTCTAATCACTACTTTGAACTCGCACTTATCACTCCCAATTTTCACTGACGCGTGCCGAATTTTCCAGTTTGGCGATTGACCAACAAAATCTTTATAAAAACCTATAATATTTATATTATTGCCAGATAACGACATGCCTCAAAATTTAAGGGATTTGAAGCTCTAAGGGGAGATTTCATTACTTTAGATAACTAGCAAACTCTGCCACGTGTTGCTATGCCGTTTTGGGAATATTGATTCGATGACTACTAAACTTTACAGGATCACCCGCTGGGTTAATATTAGGTCCTTACATATGAATTTAGCATTTTGTCGTACTGACTACTTTGATCTGAAATATCTCCTCTTTGGTTAAGAATTCCAAATTCAAATTTATACATTTATTTAGCTAGTACATTTCAGTTTTGAAAACAGTCATTCATTTGTTTTTTCTTTGGCGTCGCTTATTACCGCACAATGGAAAACATGAAATATCGGTATATTTACTAGTACAAGTTCTACCGTGGCACCAGTGCTGCAGCAACAGCTCGAAGGATTAATGATTTGTACGGCGCTGGTGTCGCAAAATAAAGTACGGTACGTTTTTGGATTCAACGTTTTCGTTCTGGAAATTTCGACCTTCAGAACCAATTCCGTGGACGGCAGGAGACCAAAGTGGAAAATGAAGAATTAAAGGATATTGTGGAAGCGGATCGATCACAAAGCACTTCAGAGATACCTGCAGGCTTCGGTGTAAGTGATAAAACTGTATTAATCCACTTTAAGCAAATCGGGAAAGTAAAAAAAACTTGAACGATGGGTACCTCATGAATTGAGTGAATCGAACTTGCAAACGCGCGTCGACTGCTGTGTTACTTTGCTCAACCGACACAATAGTTAAGGGATTTTAAATCGAATCATTAACTTGTGATGAAAAGTGGATATTGTACGATAATCGGAAGCGCTCGTCGCAATGGCTAAACCCTGGAGACCCAGCCAAATCCTGCCCTAAACGAAAATGGATTCAGTTACTTAAAAGTTACAGAAAGTTACTTGTGAATGTTTGGTGTACTAGCGCCGGTGTCGATCATTACAGCTTTCTAAAATCTGGCCCAACGATTACGGCAGATATCTATTGTCAGCAACTGTAAACCATGAATGAAGAATTAGCTGCTAAACAATCGAGATTGGTCAATCACTCTAGGCTACTGTTGCTTCACGACAACGCAAGACCACACACTGCACAACAAACAACCACTAAGTTAGATGACCTACAATTGGAATGTCTGCGACTTCCACCGTACTCCCCGGACCTGCTCCCAACAGATTACCATTTTTTCCGGATATTGGACAACTTATTACAAGGAAAAAAATTCAACTCCGATGCGGCAATCCAAACCGCCTTCAAAGAGTTTGTGGGCTGATGTGACTCAAAACCCACTTAAGAAGAGAACATTCACGATAGTTTAGTAGGCGAAGATTAGGAAGAAATTAAGCGAGTTGAAATGACAAGTTAGGTTTAATATTTACAGAAACAAAGATACAGATATAGTACATAAAAGACGTAATTAACAAAAGCAAGAATTAGCGCGCGCGATATGTCCAACCTCCAAGATAATCTGTCCACGAGTAGGAGGGTAAAGGTGCGCGAGCGCGGCTCGTGCTATCGATCGCCGCGTGGGTGGGGAACAGTATAGTCAGCGGTGCAGAAACATAGGCGCCAGCGATTTAATGCAATTGTACGGTGGTGGTACAATGTTTCCCGGGCACGTTGCATCATTGAGATATGCCACAAGTTTATTGATTCTCGCCCCATGGTTTTTTTAGTAAAGGGATCAATGAACTACTTATGAGATGGCAAAAGTGCATAGATAACAACGGTGCATACATTGATTAATTAAATATATTTTACAAAAAAAAAAGACTTTATATTCCTCTCGTACAAAACGCCAATTTCATATGCAAGGACCTAATATGAACATTGTCTAAAAATTTCATCAAAATTGCTCCAGCCCTTTTGGAGTCCATACACAGAAACATGGATTTTTATATATGACAAAGAAGAAGATAAAGATAATTACGTTATATTTCAAAACTGTAGCTTTTCAAAGCAGGCTTTCCTGTTTCGGTATCCGCCTAGTGCTGACGTAACTAGTAGGACAAGTCGAGTTAACAACGTATTCGTTGGCAAGCTGGTTTCACTAATCACTTAACACCTCCACAAGTCACCTGCACTTGTAGATTATAACTAGTTTATATAGTTTAAAACTTTTTTCCATTTATTTGATGTTTCATTTTGGTCATTGTAAGCCTTATGAAATAGATTACAAATAAAAATATTTTCAATAAAGGAATAAATACAAATTTCATTGCGTGACATACACAAACCTACGGTCCATTCACACATCGACGAATATTTATTTTTTTAACCTGATTTAATATAAAATTAGTTTTTATTTTGTTCAGTGGCACATAGATAGCCTCCTAGGCCATATTCACAGGCTCATTAAAAATACATCTTTAATTAATGACTATGAATAACGAGTCATAAATGACGAGTGTATGTGTGAACGAGCCCTAATACACAACATATTTTAGTAGTTAGCTATTTAAATGTAAAAAGGAATGTTTTTATTCATCTGTGTTTAAGCATCTAACGGATGTGGTCCATAGGACTGAATAAACAACCTCTACTCGCGTTTGATCTCGTAACTTTCAAATTTTAAACACTATCCTATTGTTAAGTTCACAGGGATAATCAATTCACAGATAAGATCACGTCTTGTATCTTATAACAATTACTATCGGACCGGCTTAAAGATTAAAAAATAAATAAAAATAATATTTCATTAATTGATTACTTGAATCTATAAAAATATATTATTTCTATCGTGGTAACGCCGTATCTCCCTCAATTCTTCATCAAAATAAATTATTCATACTCAAATTTTAAAAAATAGATTAAAGATACTATGTTTTCGATAAAGTAAATGATTTCAAAAAACAAATTCAACTAACATGTAGTAGGAGCCATCTATCATAACTAATCTGTTTAACTAACATGACAGCTGTTAGATTGTTTATAATCTATAATATGCGAAATATTAGCACTGGTCAGCTAGGTCAACTATACAAGTCACAGTTAAAAATATATACAATCGGCAGTCTATTATAATACCTGTCACAATGTAGATTTATTGGTAACAACCCTAGCTATTAAATTAGTGACGTGTGTGAACCCCACGATTGACGCAACCGTCGAGAGAGCTTGTATGACGAACACTGTCGCAACGAAATCGTAGAGAAGTTTCGGCGAGAACACAGTCCAGACGAACAGGTGATGTCTGAAAATTGTCGCGACCACCGTGTAAACTACGAGGGCGTACACTCGCTGGAGAGCTAGGATGTTTGAAGCACGCCATATTGATTGTAAATATCTGCGAATATAAATAGATAAAGTATTGTTACGATATCAATTAAAAATACACTATTCTCAAAATATCTGGAAAAGTCTAGAAACCACTAAGTACAAACATCGAGTATAAATTCGTAGGTACGAAAATTCGTTACGCAACACGCAAACATTGACAACTTATCGATTCAATTACGGAAGAAAAAAATATAAAATAACAATTTTCCCCTTCCTTTAAAATTCAAATAGAGCAAGGTTACTATAAAAATTTTCACCCCTCTTATTGAATATTTATGAGCGAGCAGTGTTCCGAGGAAAGGCAGAAGCGAAAAAAGGAAAAAAAAACAGTAGTTTTAACAGCAGATACTGTTAAGCAAAATCTATTATGTTATTTGGTGCTATATAACGTATGAGATTTGGGCGGTATTTTAAGTGATATTGAGTACAAATGAAGCGATAAATAATAAGCAGGAACGTGCACTTTAGTTAAGTTGTCAAAAAACTCCCTGGAAAATTAAACAAGGAAGCCGCCATCTTGTTAGGGCTATATTTTGAATAATTAGATAAATATTCTATTTACGTGACGTTGGCAGAATTGTGGATGAACACAATTGCCATTAAATAAAAAGATAAATCAAATGTGAGGTATATAGAAAGGGGTTTACTCACTGTCGCCATGTGGTTGTTTGGAGCGCGAGAGTGCAGAATAGAGTGGCGCAGGTTAACGCGGGTCCGGCGTAAGCGTGCAAGCCCATACGTAACGCAACACGCACCGGGCAATATTCACGCAAACCAACGTACCCAGCGCTCAAGTCCACCGACGCAAGGCTGTTCGAGTTGCCCTAAACCAAACATTCAAACTTTAATACCCAACTAATAACACAGTAAACCAGGGTTTGGTAACCATTTTGACCACTAGCAAAATTTAAAAATCTATAAATAAAATGATTCATATTTGCCGTTGTGCGCGCATTACGCAAACACTACTGGATAGATTTTTGTTTTTGTTTTACTCCTCAGAAAGTTATAAAAAAATATCACGCTTCATTCAAGAATAAGTTATTAAAATTTTAATAAACTGCGATTTTTATAAGCATTACGCGTTGTTCTGTTCTCCACGCGAGCAAAGCCGCGGGCACAGCTAGTATTAGATATAGATTGAGAAAACGAGGCATTTTGTAAAAAAAATTAGGACTTTTTATTTATAACCACAGTGAAAGTATGTTCCAGGTACCTATTATTTGTCGTTTTCTTAACTGCCATGGGACCGAGCATTTCCCCAAATTAAAATATCTTGCCCTATACTAAAGTGATGGTGTAATCGTAGTATATTCGGACATCACGTCAATCGATGTACATAGATTTGATTTCTACAATAAGTCTGAGCTTTTCTGTGATAAAACCATAGTATGGTTTTAAGGTATTTCCTAATCCCAGACTGGCTAGCTACTACTGTTAACTTAATAATCTGATGATTTTTAGTCTCTTTAATAGGTTTGCCAACAGTTGTACAAGATTTCAATGCTATAAATTCTCTTTAAATCAGAATATCATTATTAATAAGTCTGCAGTTCTGTGTATGATTTTTTTTCTCTATAGACATCTCGTATAAAGGAAATGCTACCATTTTAGATAATACCCAACCAATAAAACCCTAAACTTAAATGATTTTTAGTCTCTTTAATAGGTTTGCCAACAGTTGTACAAGATTTCAATGCTATAAATTCTCTTTAAATCAGAATATCATTATTAATAAGTCTGCAGTTCTGTGTATGATTTTTTTTCTCTATAGACATCTCGTATAAAGGAAATGCTACCATTTTAGATAATACCCAACCAATAAAACCATAAACTTAAATGATTTTTAGTCTCTTTAATAGGTTTGCCAACAGTTGTACAAGATTTCAATGCTATAAATTCTCTTTAAATCAGAATATCATTATTAATAAGTCTGCAGTTCTGTGTATGATTTTTTTTCTCTATAGACATCTCGTATAAAGGAAATGCTACCATTTTAGATAATACCCAACCAATAAAACCCTAAACTTAAATGATTTTTAGTCTCTTTAATAGGTTTGCCAACAGTTGTACAAGATTTCAATGCTATAAATTCTCTTTAAATCAGAATATCATTATTAATAAGTCTGCAGTTCTGTGTATGATTTTTTTTCTCTATAGACATCTCGTATAAAGGAAATGCTACCATTTTATATAATACCCAACCAATAAAACCCTAAACTTAAATGATTTTTAGTCTCTTTAATAGGTTTGCCAACAGTTGTACAAGATTTCAATGCTATAAATTCTCTTTAAATCAGAATATCATTATTAATAAGTCTGCAGTTCTGTGTATGACTTTTTTTCTCTATAGACATCTCGTATAAAGGAAATGCTACCATTTTAGATAATACCCAACCAATAAAACCCTAAACTTAAATGATTTTTAGTCTCTTTAATAGGTTTGCCAACAGTTGTACAAGATTTCAATGCTATAAATTCTCTTTAAATCAGAATATCATTATTAATAAGTCTGCAGTTCTGTGTATGATTTTTTTTCTCTATAGACATCTCGTATAAAGGAAATGCTACCATTTTAGATAATACCCAACCAATAAAACCATAAACTTAAATGATTTTTAGTCTCTTTAATAGGTTTGCCAACAGTTGTACAAGATTTCAATGCTATAAATTCTCTTTAAATCAGAATATCATTATTAATAAGTCTGCAGTTCTGTGTATGATTTTTTTTCTCTATAGACATCTCGTATAAAGGAAATGCTACCATTTTAGATAATACCCAACCAATAAAACCCTAAACTTAAATGATTTTTAGTCTCTTTAATAGGTTTGCCAACAGTTGTACAAGATTTCAATGCTATAAATTCTCTTTAAATCAGAATATCATTATTAATAAGTCTGCAGTTCTGTGTATGATTTTTTTTCTCTATAGACATCTCGTATAAAGGAAATGCTACCATTTTAGATAATACCCAACCAATAAAACCCTAAACTTAAATGATTTTTAGTCTCTTTAATAGGTTTGCCAACAGTTGTACAAGATTTCAATGCTATAAATTCTCTTTAAATCAGAATATCATTATTAATAAGTCTGCAGTTCTGTGTATGATTTTTTTTCTCTATAGACATCTCGTATAAAGGAAATGCTACCATTTTAGATAATACCCAACCAATAAAACCATAAACTTAAATGATTTTTAGTCTCTTTAATAGGTTTGCCAACAGTTGTACAAGATTTCAATGCTATAAATTCTCTTTAAATCAGAATATCATTATTAATAAGTCTGCAGTTCTGTGTATGATTTTTTTCTCTATAGACATCTCGTATAAAGGAAATGCTACCATTTTAGATAAAACCCAACCAATAAAACCCTAAACTTAAATGATTTTTAGTCTCTTTAATAGGTTTGCCAACAGTTGTACAAGATTTCAATGCTATAAATTCTCTTTAAATCAGAATATCATTATTAATAAGTCTGCAGTTCTGTGTATGATTTTTTTTCTCTATAGACATCTCGTATAAAGTAAACTGCTCAAAAAATACCATAAAAAAATTATCTGTCTGTTTGGATTTCCGGATTTAACTCAAAAACAGCTTGACCGTTTTTTTTATTAAATCCCAACCTATTTTCATGAAATTTTATATCCAGGAAAGTATGTAATTATGTTATTCCAAAATTGATAGGTTATGAAAATTGTCAATAATATAAATAACAATAATTCTTCTTTCTTTTATTAAATGACAGTTAGTAAAAGTTAAATTACAAGACGAAAATAAATAATGCATAACAAACGCGTGTGAAACCGCGGAACATCGCTAGTAATTATAAAAATATGAACAAATGTCTTTCATTTGAATGTTCATGTGTTTTTAATGACTTTACTCATATCATCATTATACCACCAATATCAAAAACATTACAAGAATATTCAACAAATTATTTAATTACTTACTTGATAAAAGAAGAATAGAGAACCGATCCACATGTGCACCAGAGTTTGGCTCAACGTGTCCACTACCTCGGTCCTCCTCCCTGACCTAGGATCTAACAACTTATGATCCATGCACTTTGAGGTCAACACACACGTTATGTAAACACTGGGCACCATTATAACATTATGTGGTCTCATCAGTAATATTATTATCAACATCATATTGTTCAACATCAAGTGGGACAAGGAACGAGCCAAGTTTAATTTTACTTCATCGACATTCCAAGGTTCTTCTATCATTGGATCATAGTTATAATCTTCAGTTTTTGCTTTAGGTTTATTGTAAACGAACTTGTTATTTTTTGTTGGATTCGACGGGTTCACACCACAGCGTTTAAACAGTCCAACGTAAGTTAGAACTTCGAAAATGAATTGAGCTATCAAAACTCCCCAAAAAACGTTCACTATGTGTACGGTGTCCCATGTTTTGATGTCGAAGAACGACGAGTCCAAGGCTTGTGTTGCGACACGGTAACAAAGTATACAGGCTGTAGCGACAATAGTAAAGGCTGAATGTATTTGCATCATGTTGTTCATATGTCGAACATTCCAGAGACATATGGCCAGTGTCATTAATGTACCTAAAAAAAATTCATAAAAAAACGTAATGAAAGTGATATACACACATGAAATAACATACTGTGCAAAATGCTCATATTAATCTTAATTCGTTATTATAGATTTTATAGGTTATATGTTGTTATAGGTTAGGAAAATAAAAAAATAACATATTATGACAAACGTTTGACAGAAAAAAATTGTTTACTTCATACACTTCATACGCGATTTTGTGTACCGTACTCAGTATTCACCTTCGGAGCGTTTGATGTTTTTTGCGGAAGAAATTAACAATAGAAATAATATCACATACGGTTGATTACTTCTTAATGGTGGACATCGCTATTTTATATACCGGAATAAAAAAGAAACCCGATTATAACAGTAAAGCGGTGCAATAGTTTATCTTTTAATAATTACCAATCATGAGATGGGCTTGTAAATAGAACTCATTTTCTGGGGCGTTGAGCCAATCCGCAGTGTCTGGGAGAAATAACCAACGATCACCAGTTTGGTTCATTGTACGCAGATATCTAAACACATAAATAAAATTAATACATTTTTCAATTCTTTTCATTTTTACAAATCTCCAACCTTGAAACAATCTACATAATGTAAAAACACAAGCACACAGACGCGGATCCAAGGAGGTGGTCATGACCACCCTTCCAAACTAAATGTATTATTCAATTATCATAGAAAATTCTTTTTTAATGATTTATTCGATGCTGAATATTCGAGGAAATTAAAATAATTACCCTCTACAAAGTTAAGCTCTAGATTCGCGCCTGCAAGAATAACGAGATATTAAAAGAAATTGAATATCTCACCTGTGCAAAGCAATCAGCAACACCCATTTAGGTACAATTCCAATTCCAACCTGACTCATCTTCTCCTCTAAGACTGGTTTCTCTTGAACTTCAGTAGCTCCTGTTAACTTCTTACTAAAATAAATAATAACGACCACAATCGTTCTAACTAAAATGAAAAACATCAACGTATTCCAGAAGAAATACCACGTCATGTGTTCCTCTTCAATAAAACTAGTTCCGAAGAAGGACCAAGAGTGGAAGAATGTTCCACCGATCAGTAAATAATCTATTGCGTTAAGTTCTTTCAGTGAGGCCAAGTTTTTTATATTCTCTAAACCAGTTTTTGCTATGAAATAGTTCATCGTCAAAGTGCTCGCTATTAGGAGAAACACTAGAAGCCAGAGCGAGTTGAAGGAACACACTTGGGTCCTCGCTTCCGTGATGAAGCAAGCAACAATTAGTATCGTGCAGCTGATCGCCATTATGACGAGAAATGCGACAATCATTCCCGCAGTGGATCGTTGGTGGCCATGATGAGTAATACTTTGCTTGCGGTTGTTCTCCGGTTGAAGGGAGTATAATGTTATGCAGAGGAGGGACGTTACGATCTGAAAAAGATGCCAATTACCAATTTTTTGTTTTCTCCTACAGCTACTCTGGTCCTGGAAGACCTCCAAATCAAATCTGTAAAAGCCCCTTCGATACTTGGAGGCCCCCCAGGGCTTGATAATTTCAATCAAATCTCAAAAAGCTTGATTAAAAAAGGTCACTCATCTCGGAGGTATACACATATTTCACTTTCTTGCTATTTTTATGATAAAAATGGTACAGTTCGGTAAGTTCGGGGAGAACAAGATGGTCATCTGGCAACAAAGTCGGGAGCCTCCGTTAGTTAAGCCACCCCGGATCCTCGACACGCTTGGTTTTCTATGGTAATGCAGAATTTATTTGAACAGTCTTGTTGTTTGAATTTTTGGTCTGACCGATCTATATTAATAAATCTGTAGTTCTGTCTGTACAGTTAATTTTTTGTTCAAATTTCCCGACAGGCACTATATGAACGATGCTGATCACAAATACTTTAATAATTTTTTGTCTGTCAAATTGATTTCTGGATTTAACTTAAAAATGGCTTGACATATTCTTATAGAATTTTGTACACGGGATGCTTATGTCATTGGTCAATTTATAGGGTATGAGCATTTTCACAAAATTGGTACAACAGGTCAAAATATGACTTAAAATTTAAACATGGTAATTTTCGTTTTATTTTTTTACGATTTTATTCGTATTACTCTTTTACTTATTAAAAGTAATGTGGTTTTTAAGTCCGAATGCTATTTTTTAAGAAAAAGTGGAAAATAAGCAACCAATTCATGAAATCATGTCCGTTGTGTTACCTTATCTGGGGACAGCCCAAAATTATGGGTACTGTTCCATAATTATTTATTTTTGTATACTAGTTTATTTATTTAATCATTACAAATTTTACGAATTGTACATAAACATCCACAATATTTAATTCTCATCCAAATTTACTACTATAATGTAAAATAATTCCATTAAAAAAATATGAAGTTGAAGGACAGGCTAAAATCAGAGTTGTACCATTTAAATAAAAATGCTCGTATAAGAAATTCTAATAATAAAATCTAATATATCTAAATCCATACACACGGTGCAAATTTCCTTTTGCTATTTATTAGCTGTTAGATCTTTATGAAGGAAATGTACTCCAGATTTATTTTGTTAATTTCCCAACCTCTACCAAATAATTTTAAGGTCGCACTTAGAGCCTTGTGCACCATTTTTTTTTTTTTTTTTTTTTTTTTTTTAGAACTGACTACACTGTTATCCTTAGGGGCCCTAAAGCCGCTGCGGCTTTTACAGCTTCACCGGACTTGGGGGCGAGCGCAGAGGGCACTCAGCCGCGAAAGTTTGAAAGTTTTGTGGACGACTCGCACGAGGGTGCCAAAGTGGCCGGACCTCGGCTCGGGCGGTCGTCGCGTTCGCAAATAGGTCGCGATCTATTCGAATCCCTACACCTACGATTCGAGCTAACTAAATATACTAGTTAGGCACGTTCCCTTCCTCCTGGGAGGAAGGAAGGAACCGTGCGTATGTGTATTCAATAATCGGAATGTTTCTACACTAACTAGCGCTAACTAACTAGCGTAAAAAAAGAAAAAAAAAAGGTCCCTCACAGAACCTATGTACCTGTGTGGTGTGCACGTGTGTATGTTCATACGTGTGTAGTGTTGTATGTAGGTAGCTAAGTGATGCACGTACAGTGTCACTTGTATCGCGCGGGCGGTTGCCTGACCCAAGGGTGTCACACCGAGGAACGGACCTAGGCTTGGGTTACCGCTAGAGAGGGTGGACGTGACGGGTGTGCTGGAGCGAAATTGACCGCCCGCCCTCTGCGGAGAGAACGGTGGTTACGCGGGCGTGGGCGCTGGCACGCTCTGTTTGGAGAGACGGATGTGTAATATTTATTCGAATTTTCGATGTGATCGTCGGGATCAATAAAAATATTGCGCGGCCGGCGTTTGCACCGGATGTCCGTGGGTGCCGGAACATAAGTGGCGGCTGTTTTTATTAACGGATTCGCGTGGTTCGACGCGGTGTCGAAATACGAACGGGAGAGCTGTTTAACGTAGGCATGTATCGAAGGAAGCTCCATATCTCTATGGAGATCTACGCTTCGAACATACCACGGGGCCCCGGTGAGACGATAGAGGAACCTATTCTGTATCGATTGTAACCGTTTGAAACTCGACTCGGACATATGTGCGAACACGGCGCAACTGTATGTCAAAATTGGTCGAATACACGTCTTGTAGAGCGTGAGCTTATGTCGCGTGGACATTTTACTCACCGAACACAACAGAGGATGCAACCGGCCCAGGACCCACGCGGCCCTGTTCCTAACCTTACGGATGTGGGGTCTAAAAGAGAGCCTACTATCTAGGGTTACCCCTAGATATTTGGTCTCTCTTACATACGGAATCGGATTATCGTAGAGCTTAACAGGTTTAAGCTTCCACGGTATCTGTGACGAATCCGCATCGAAGAGCATCGCGGCGCTCTTCGAGGGATTAACGGCTATACGCCACTCGTTAAAACACTTCCCGAGAGTGGTCACGGAGCGTTGGACTTTGTGTCTGAGGTGGGATCTATTCCTATCTGAGGCATATAAGACTGTATCGTCAGCGTATAGCCCTACCTCGACCTCCGGGAGTCGAGGTAGGTCACTGACGTACAGGTTAAATAGGCTAGGAGCCAGGATCGAACCTTGGGGAACGCCTGAGCGTATTGGACGGGGCGTGGACAATTCACCTTCCACTCTATAGCGAAAGGTGCGATCTGTTAGATAGTCGCGAATTATTTTAATTAGCCTATCGGGGATTTCAAAGTGATACAACTTGTAGATCAATCCCTCGTGCCAGACCTTATCGAAGGCCTTGGCAACGTCGAAAAAGACCGCAAGTGTACGGCGGGGTTTATATAATTCAGCAAAATTAAATGCAACGTGCTCCGTGAGGCGGTGCACTTGATGAGTGCAAGAATATCTAGCACGGAAACCGAATTGCTCAGGCGGATAGAGGTCTTTCTCCTCTATTACTGACTTGAGACGGTTCAGAAGGATCCGCTCGTACATTTTCCCTAAAGTATTTAGGAGACTGATCGGGCGATAGCTGTCGGGAAGCGACGCGCTCTTGCCGGGCTTACGGATACCTATGACTATGGCCTTTTTCCAGGCGGCTGGAAAATGGCAGTGGGCTATGGCTACATTGAAGATGCAGACCAAAAGAGCTATGAGGCGATCGGGAAGAAGTCTAAGTACTTCATTCCTGATCCCGTCGGGACCTGGTGCTTTTCTAAGCTTAAGGCTTTTTATAATGGAAAGAACCTCCTCAGACGTGACTGGGGACAGGGAGTCTGTCGCGGGGAGCTTATCCAGCTCCCGCACGCATCCATCGATACCCTCGACCCGGTCGGTATTTGCATCGACACTGTTCGGAGAGCACTGGCTCTCCAAACAAGTGGCGAGGCACTCCGCCTTGTCGCTGCTATCGAAGGCGAGCGGTATACCGGGACCCCTCTCGAGGGGGGGCATAAGATAAGAAGCCTCTATTTTGAGGCTGTGAGCTAATTTCCAGTAAGCCAGATGCGACGGCCTTAGCCCTTCGACGAGGGCGTCCCATCTGTGACTTCTGAGTTCTAATATACGGGCTCTAACCGATCTTTGAAGTGCGCGTAAACGTGCGCGGTTTTCCTCGGTCGGATAGTGGTCGTGCGCACGAGTCGCCGCGTTCTTTTCCGTCAACAACGCCCGCACGTCGGCAGGGAGTACGAAGCGGCGATCGCTCGCCTCTTCGACCTCTCTCGAGGCCTCTCCGATGCCGGCCTGCAGGTGGTCGACCAGGGAATCGATCGCGAGATCTACGTCCGCAACGGACCCCAATACGTCCGGGATCCTATCTAAGCTGGACGAGGACGGCCTGTCCGCAAGATAATGTTTTAGCTTGGCATAGTCAACCACTTGGACCGAAGGAGGGCTAGAGTCGTCTGGTTGACCTAGCTGCATGATGACCGGACGGTGGTCGGAGTCGAGCTCGTGTACGACCCGAATGAGTCGTAACCGAAGCGCGATACCTTTAATGAGAGCTACATCAAGCACTGTCGGCATACAGTTGTCTTGAAAGTGGGTGGGAGTGGGTGGCGCTATGACATCAAAGTTTAGCACGTTCGTTAGCTCTTCGAGTTTAACCCCATTACTGGAGTCTCTCCAATTGCCAAACGAAGTGTGTCCACAATTGAGGTCACCCGCTATAATGACCGATTCACCGAGCGAAAGTAGCTTTTCTAGGTCAGACCTGAGAGGCTCTTTCCTCGGCGAGAGATAAACTGAGACTAACGTTATGGACGGGTGGTCGGTCATTCCTAGTCTACACACGGATACTTCCATATTGGTAAGTATCGGAGGATCTACTGGCGTACAATATAACGATCGTTTGTAATAAATGAGAGTGCCGCCCCCGCGGCCGGCCCGGTCATTTCTTACAATATTGTAGTTCGCGATTTTTGGATCACGTTTAGCACGCTTTAAGAGCGTCTCCTGCACTAAAAGAACATCTACTTGGTGATCTTTAAGAAAGGTCGCGACGAGATCACGCTGCGGAAGTAGGCTTCGCGCGTTAAAAAATGAAAGATTTAACGCTTTCGGTTTAAACTTAGCCATTGAAAGGCCCTAATTTTTATTACTACTCGCCTCGCGATCGAGACGTTGTAGTGTCTCTACGAGGCGGGGGAACGCGCAAGCGGTCTTGATGAGACCGAAGCGCTCCAAATGGTCGTTGTATTCGATGAGCTTGCGGATATCGTGCTCGCGGGTGAGCAGTATCATTAGGTCGTTACTATTGACGACAGTGTTAGCGGGCGCGCGGGGCGCGGGAATATCCATAGCCATAAGGGGCTGTGGATTGGGGCGGCGGGGGCCCCATGCGTTCTGCGATGAACGCACGGGTTGCGGTTGCACCACGCGGGGTGCGGAGGGGCCGGCGGTGGCCGGGAGCTGGCGCGGGACCGGCAGCGCGGGAAATTCCCCTGACGCCAGCAGGGGTTGCGCTTTGATGGCTGAGGCGGGGGGCGCCGCCCGGGGGGCCGCCTGCCTCTGTGTACGTGGCCGCGTGGTACGCGGGGCCTTGGGGCAACCGCGATAATTCGCGGGATGCCCCTCCTCCCCGCATAACACGCAGCTCGGGGGGACGACGGAGTCACGCTCGCGCGTGCACTCCCGTGTGGGGTGGTCCTCTCGGCACTTTACGCACCGCGGACGAGAATGACAGTTACGGGCAGCGTGCCCGTACAGCTGGCAGTTGTGGCACTGCGCAGGCTGGTG
The DNA here is from genome assembly GCA_033032175.1 of Saturnia japonica. Taxonomy (NCBI): domain Eukaryota; kingdom Metazoa; phylum Arthropoda; class Insecta; order Lepidoptera; family Saturniidae; genus Saturnia; species Saturnia japonica. Next base: position 12,592,875 of record CM065318.1, read on the forward strand.
GTTTTTGTGTGGGGGCTCCACGTTAATCCCGGAGAGCCCGCACACCGTCTCTAGCTGGAAGATGGCCTTTCCCTCGGGGGAAAGGTCCAATATGGCCACTACCATTTGTAGTGGCCGCTTATCTTTACTGTACATCCGGTGTACTTCCCGGATGGGATAACTTTGCTCCTTGAGCGAGGAGCACACCTCCGACGGGTCGAGCTCCACCGGAATGCGGCGGATGACCACTCGGAGGACGCGCTCCTCCGCGAGCGAATACGTATAAAATTGCAGACCTTTCTGCCGGAGGAGGGTGGTTAGTTTACGGTGAGTTTCCGAAGAACTCACCGAAATAGAAATCCCGTTGACTATGTTTCTAGCCTTGTGGTAGTCGAGTTTGAGTCTGCGCATCTCATTGCAGACTCCCATCCAGGCTGCCTTGTCCCGGATTATGATTGGAGGTGGGGCACGCTCTTTTTTTTTTCCCCGCCGGCGGGCGCGGGGAGCTGGGAGGACGCGGGGGCGGCGGCGCCCCTGACTACTGCCTTAGCTATTACCTTAGGCGCCGGTTGAGCAGTCGGACTGCTATGCGCCGTTCGCTTACGCGACGCCACGACGGTGAAGCCGTCGTTCTCGGTATCCATCTCCGGAGATGGATCCGGATTCGCGGGCGAGTCTTGTTCGACCGGAAGGGCCGAAAACGAATTTTTCGTCTTTAACGCGGTTTCCGTGGATCGCGCGGGACGGACGTACGGACTATTTTTGGTAACCCTAGATTGTGACCGCGAATTTCGCGGCCCTCGCCTGACGGAGGCGGGGCTTGACCCGCGCGATTGGCTAGTCGGGACAGGGGGCGTGGCCGTAGGCGCGGCCATGGCCCCGGATGACGCGGCGGACAGGCGCGTAACGCTGCGCGCGGGACGTTTGGGCGCGACGCCGACTGGCGCGGCGCCAGTGGATGTAACGGTCGCGGCCGTGACGTCATCGGCCGCCTTGCTACCTGAAGCGGCCGCCTCGCTACCTGAAACGGCCTCATGACGGGTCGCGGTCGCAGCGGTGCGACGCACGCAGGCGTTCTCAGGTAGATTACGGTATTCCTCGTCTAGAGAGGGACACCGTAATACGACGAAATTTTGATAGCGCTGGTATTGAAACTCCAGCGCTTTCATCCTGGCTTGCAACTTGCCTATGCAAGTGGCCAGGTCGGCAACGTTATTTGCCATGGCGGCAGAAGAGGGAGGACAGTGGGACATTTTTATTTAATTTTAAATTTAAAGGCCTCCCTGCCTTAGGGGCAGGGGGGTGCGCCAAAAAATTTTAAAAGACTATCGGAGTCGGCAAGAGACCTGTTGTCAAGGTGCAATGACACACAGGAAGGACCTATCAACCCTAAGGAGCCCTAACAAGCCCGGGGCCGAGGACGCAGACCGGTAATTAAACCGGGCTAGGCCCAAACAGGTTCCCGGGGATGGAGTGTGCATGATCGGAAGGTTTGGCAGGAGACACCTGGGGCAAGACTATGCGATAACCGCAAAGGCCTAGATTCCCAGGCCCGTCCGAGTCTGGCTGTTTGCCTCTGAAGGAGACAACCAGCGGGCCGCTCGGGTCACGCCCCACTTGCCTTCGTTGGCACCGTCAGGTATCCAGCAAGTGACCACAAAACCGTGGATTTACAAAAAAAAAAACAAGCAAGTCGCACCGAAAAGTGCGGTTTACCACGCGAGCGTTAGACACCAGTTGGTTTACGTCGTAATTGCAACAATATATTTGAAATAAATTCCAAATATAAGATCGCAACAATTAAGTCACGTGATGGTCAAAATTGAAAACGGAGCGACACGTCCGTTCGCAACAGTGACCAAATCGGAACTCCTTGTGCACCATGTAGCAGGGAGCAAATAATGACTACTTTATGCGTTTTAGTCGACAAAACTTGATGAAAACCTGTTATCACATTATATAATGTGGTGTGGTGTTATAACTTCGGAGCGTCGGGTTTCAGGATTAGCAAAAGTTCAGTTAGCTTCATCCTTGCAAATTGGTATATAAATGCGGACATGTCTACAGTAATTTGATGGATATCTTTTGACATATTTCAATGTTTTCAGTGATCTGAACTTACTAAGGTGCAGTGCGGTAATTTTGAAAATAGTTTTTAGTAAGTCAAATAAATATGCATATTACTTACAAAGTAAAGCAGCAGTATCGCGGTCCCGATCGCGAAAATATCGAAGTCAACGGTGGTCACTGAGAGGTATTTCGCCATCTCATCTAGAGACTGTTCATAGAATTCTTTGGCTATTTTAGCAGCGCTCTGTTGGCCTGTCGCTAAGTAATGGCCGAACTGTTTTTCAGCACGTTCAAACTGTTTGTAAAATTCTGTAAATTTTTTATCTCTGATAAATTTTCGTTTATCACGTATGCTAAAGTTTTGTATGAAGTGTGTGTTTGAGGAGTGAAATATATTGTGTAAGAAAAGTGTGAATACTGAGTGATGACAGTCAATGGAAATGGAAGAGAAAAACATTTTGCCAACCCTACTTAGCGTGGGATAATAATAATAATAAATAACTATACTGGAGAGTTTTTGAATAATACCAATTTTAGTATTCTAATGATCAATGGCGGTATTATCACAAGATTAAATTCGTTATCACATAAAATTTACTTTATGGAATTTAGAGTAAATTTAGTACTCCTAAAAGATAAACTTCTATATTATCTGGATAGTACAATATATAGGATATGTAGAGCTGTCTCTCAAAAGATACAAATTCAATTCTCAATAAAAGCAGACCAAGCACCTTCAGTAATATGCAATGGGCTCATATGATCTAATATGGTTCAGCATTAGTATATAAACAGGGCATTAATTATTTTGTTAGCTGCCAATAGAACAGCCCTTAAATGTAAGGCTGTACCAGTATTTTAAGTGTTTTAATAGTTTTAATTGTTGCTATACCTGTGTCAGTAGGTAGACCATTTTCTTTAGCGTTGTGCTGAGCTATAACGTGCAGTAGATAGAGATGTTGCCGCATGTCAGTAGGCAGTAAGGAAGGTAGTATCCTTCCAATACTGTCACCGGGTGGTGGAGCATTCAGGAGCCACGACACTGTTGGAGCTAAGTCGACTTGAGCAACTGTCGGGCCTGGACCAAGTCTGAAGATATTCGTAATACATCATTACATCGTAATCAGATAGACAATGAATAATCAATTCTTCTTCTTCTTGGCCTTATCTGAACTAAGTAATGTTGTTAGAACATAATTTACTCTTCCACTCTATTCTATTGTCTTATTTCAGTACTTACACCTTTTATACACATATCATTTTTCACACAATCCGTCCATACCTTCTTCGGTCTTCCTCTACTCCTACATCCATCTATCTTCACACTCAACAAATGGTATTTGTGATCAAAAATACTAGCAAAGAAATGTCACTGTCAAAGTGAAGTTTCAGGGGTAGCGAACATTTTCCTAGACAGTCTAATTATTACTGAATTATAATTCTTAATAAATATAAAATATTCTATAAATAAGTTATAGTTGTTAATAGTTGTTCATATTTTTAAATTTGATAATCTTATAATTTATAATTATTATAGAACATAAAATACGAGTACATTTTTAAATATTGGTCTAACCTGAATCGATTTTACATTTCTTTTATCGATTCTCTCAAGAGATTATAATTTAATATTATTTCCTACTATAGTTTCCTTTTTATATCCCACTCTTGACATATTCATACTAAGTTAGCCTAATTACTTATGAACTTATGTTTCACTGGTGCTACTACCAAGCTTTCTCTGATATAATCACATGCTAATCTCATTCATTCTTACATTACACATCCATCTTATATTAATCTTCTCTTCTTACATAGTAATCTTCCTTCGTTTCTTTCGTTGCCCAGCATTCAGATTTATACATATCCATACAATTAATAAACATTTGTAAATTACAGATTATGCCGGAATAGACTTATAAATGTTTGGCGACATATATTCCACTGGAGGGTGGTAGCTTGTCAGTCTGGCTTTAGAAAACGCCCTACCACTATGCTATGATTTCATCACGATATTTTGCTTTGTTGAAAGCTTAGGAACAATGTAGGATGTCTATATCTGGCTATATGCAGATATCTGCCAACTGCATGCATAAATACGTATAACGTATGACGATCAAACGTATCCCTAACTATGTCAATCCACCCGGCGCGGCGTCCGAACAGGCTACCACCGAGTTATAATTTAGAAACTAAACAATGCTTTGTTTTATTTCAACTTCATAAAAGTAAAAAAAAATACTAGTAAAAAAAGCAAAATCGCTGAAATAGGTCTGACGGATAATATGCCAATTTAAAAAATCTAGTATATTGTACACATACAAATTTATGGTTAATATTTTAGTTTTGGGTGAAGTTAACAGCAAAATATTTGCCATGGAAACAATTGAAATTTATTAGTTTTTTTTTATCGCACAATTATCAGTTAGACCTACCTACTGTGATGCCTATGATTTTGATCATTGAAATCAAATAAAATAGTCTTTTAAGGTCTTTTTATATTTGTTTAGCAATACATTAAGTTATTACAAGTTATTTATTACATACGGATGGGGACACTGGAAGTCCTCAGTCTTGGCGACGACGAGTGGAACAAGTACTTCGGTTGGAGTGGCGCCGCCATGCCCGCCGGCGTCGCGCATACCATGGTCTCCACATATAAATAGTACTCCTGGACGATCCTATACAACCACATCTATTATTAATAACCAGCTGTGCCCCCATGGATTCACTCGTGTTAAATTTATCTTTACCGCGTCGTCGTCAACGCACGTGTGTTATAGCTTATCGACGTTTTCACATCCCATACTTGCCTATGCCTTGCCTGATTGCTTGACGTCCATAGTTATTGCTCTGCTCCTAAAGTTTGTAGCGTGAAGTTAAGTATCCTTCCTTAATCTATACATATTATAAAACTCAACGTCTCTCTGCCTGTCTGCCCGATTATTTTCTATTCACGCGAAAACTACTTATGAGATTTACATGTTTAAAAAAAAAATCATAGTTAAACTATCTGGCCAGGTTATATATATATAGGTTATATTATTTTGTTACATAATGTTACGTACGAAATAAGCACTGACGATAATGGTGAATCAATTTGGAATATAGAAAAGTGAAACAAAACATATCTTACCCATTTCTGCATAGCAGTGAATATTTTTTTAACAACTTCATCCATCTCTATGAGTTTTGGTTTGATCTTTGGACTTCTGGCGCCTTCTAAATGACCTATATGATCTAGGCCAAGGTAATGAAGAACTAGGAAGTCAAAAGTAGGTTTCTTATTTTCATCTGGTTTAAGCACTTTGTCTAGATGGCGTGTAACATTATTATCTACCTGAAACGCATAGCTTAACTTAACAATAGGTTATGTTAATTATACATTAAGGAATTCTGGCTCTTAATAAAGCGCACGAGTCATGAAACCAATGCCTTGAAAATTCAATAATTTCTATCTAGCCCCAGCACTGTTGCCAGATGAGCATCTTGTTTCCCCGATTCTAACAATTTCAAAATAAAACATAGCAAGAAAGTAAAATATGTGTGGAACTATCAAGTTAGGATTTCTTTTATTACAAATGGTCTGATCTCAAGGGGTCTCCAAATCTCTAAGGGAATTCTGAAGACTTGAAGCTCTTCTTTAGTTCACCAAAAATACTGCCTACTGCAAGTACTACAGAGGGATATATTTTAGTAAATGGTATTAGAATATTACCTCTGTATAATCGGTTACATAGAAAGAGGTGGTTCCGTCATGTTCAGACCACAAGTCCGGAAACAGTCTTAGCCAAGTATCATCACCGTACATGACTGAGTGGCGCCCTCTAGCGTTAGCGACGCGCAACACGCTGTCGCCGCGGACTGCAGGTGCGCCAAAGTTCAAAGCAACGTCCGCAAACGTCGACACACTGCCTGTCATCATGGCCTGAAAATCAATAACATTTCATTCTAAGTTATAATATAAGAAAATTATTATTAAAGTATAATATCAGAAAGCATTGCTAGCGTGGATTACAGAATGCCTCTTCCATCCACGGCATCACCCGCCGATTATTTTGTTATACTTATTGTGGATAATCCTTAGAAGATAGACTTATGCTATCACTGACTTTTTTGTAAGCCTTCTTAATATCTACAACTATATTGTTACATTAATTTGCTATAACTCTTATGGTTTACTCAGCGCAAGCCATTTAAGCATTCCAAAAGCATATTTTTTCTAAATAGATTCACCATTATTGGCACTGCTTATTTCGTATGTCATTTTATCTTATAAAATATATTCTATAACCTGGCTAGATAACATTGCCATTAATTAAAAAAAATCATTTTAGTCAGATAAGTGGTTCTTACATGAAAATAAGATAAAGGACCAGATAGATAGAGAGACATTGAGTTTTATAATATGTATTTAAATACATAAAGTATAATAAATTTCTAAGCAAGTCCCAAGCTAATCAGAGAAGTTCTAAAAGACTTGTTATATGGGTTTTTACACGGAGTTTAGCATTTGTATCATTTGAGGTATCGAAAATATAAGTATAGTGAATATATTGTATGAGAAGGCAAATATTTTGTACAATGAAAGTCACTTACTTTATGTAGTTAATGCATTTCAAAATTTAATGTAATAACTTTAGAGCAACAATATGCATGGTTGAATAAATTAAAAGACTGCAAAAGTTACAGCTTCAACCAATGTTTAGTGATGCTTAAACACTGCAACTATTTACTAGATTTAGTATGTAGTTTTGTTGCTAACATTAGTACAACTGGCAAATGGATTGAATTATTAGAATTTATATATAGCAACATTGTTATATTTATATAAGAATGTTACATACTGGCAATCATAGTCCAAAAATTTTCAAAGGAAAAATAATTACTTATAATATTATTTAATATTATAATTATTTATAATAAATAATTATGTTTTTCATTCATACTAATATAAGTTTATTATTTTAGGGTAACATAGTTATAATTGTAATCTGAGTTGCACAGTAAGAATTTTTACAGAATAGTACAGTGTAGCAATATTTCTAAATACCAGTACTTGATTGAATAAAATGCGTAATTAAGCGTAAGTATTCTGTTTTCAAGCTTATTTAATACAGTGTAAACTCTATATAGCGAATTTGAATGGGACAGGGTATTTTATTATGTTATAAAGGGTTTTCATCACACAGAAAGTAAAAGAAAACAATATAGAATATGTACTTATTTGTAATAGTAATTTCTGTTTTAATGAGGTTTTCTTTAAATTGAAGTTCATTATATAAGAGTTTATACTGTATGTATTTTATAATTCAATGAGTGAGCCTCATATTATGAATTACTGCAATAGCATCAGCAAACTTACAAAGCACAACACCAAAGAAAAAACTTGGTTGTGTTATTTCATATTAGTATGTATTTTGTATTCATTCAGATTAAAAAAAAAATTGAAGTTTTCCTACATTGATTTTCATGTTTTTTCTTTGGTCCCAAAACCCAACACAAAGCAAAATTTACAAAGAAAAGTAATTACAAAATGTGACACTTGCAAATATGTCCCGCCAGAAGTTTATTGTGCGCCTCCACTGTGCCTTTTCCTTCTTTCGCTCTGGTGACTATACAAAAGCATAACATACTTTGTATTATAATATGGAAAAAAGTGTTATGCATGTCAAAAAAAAAGAAACAATTAATTTTTTCTTTGGTACTGTGACTGAAATTTGAAATGTAAGTAAAATATTAAATTACATTTAAAAAAATATTACAGCTTAATTATAGTTTTCTCATTTCTGTTTGATATGTTAAATGTCTGAAGAATTAATTTTTGGGAAAAATTATAATCAATTAGAGATGTTTATTAGATACTTTGTTAACTTAGTGACTAAGAAAAGTAAAATATACACCACAAAAAAAAATTACTAATTTAAATTCCTACACACTAATATGTGTCATTTTAAAATATAACAAAATATTTTTTGGAAAAATATGCAATAATTGATCAAAAACACAAGCTATAATAAAATATTTTATTTCTTTGTAACTTTACATGTAAAAAATAAAGTTATTTCATATCTTAGTAGTAAAATCAATCAATATCAGAACATTAAAATGAACTGCTAATAATTAAATATGTTCATTTTAATTTATCATTCTATTTTTTATAATTAAGTTATTTTAATGTTAAAATAATAAGTAATCTTAAGAAATAATTACTAATTTGTATTTAAGCAGTATACATATTAGTCCACACTCTTTAATAAATAATTTCATGAATATAGACTATATTTAAAATAGGAAACCCATGATTTCATGATCTATGACCTTAATACTAACCAAATCCTGACATTACTATCACTTTTTAGAATTGTATTACTGTATTGTGTTGTCTACAGGTCTGAAAATATATGGTAATACAATTATACCTTGATTCTTGGCATGGTGACTGTAGGAGGTTCAGCAACTGATACATAAATACATGCTGATTTGTTTTTCAGCAGCTGCCCTATGTATGGCATGTATTCTTCTGTTACAAAATCATATCTCAATCCATCTATGACCATTAGTACAACACTATTTTCACCAGAATTGTAAACTTGTTGCCCATCAATACTGTAAAGTAAGAACTAAGTTACTTATTTTTAAGTGATTAAGTTTTAATATAATAGATTTTGGAAGATATTTTTAAACTAAGGAAGCAATAAAAGTAGCCTAGATATGATTGTATTCAGTAATTATAAATGTTATGAGAGGTCATTACTTATTGATTTGAATTATTGGATTAATTCAGTTTCATTTTTGCAATCATCCACCCTAAGCATCAATAATGTAAAGTAAGAATTGTCATATTTACTAATTAACATTAATAATCAGAATGAACTTGAAATAGTATCGGTGTTGTATATATGTAAAAAAAATAATCAATTGTAGAATTTTATTCATAAGATATAAGTAAAAATTTCTTCAATTGTTAAGAACATTAAGGTTTTAAATTTTAACATTAAGACATACCTGACGCCATCGATAAAGTTGGGAAGGTCATCCATATGTGCCAGTTTTCCTGAATGATATTTTAATGGGAAAAATCCATAAAGGAAAAGCATAAGAGCTCCAAGAGCCATGATCAACAGGCACAAGGCGATCCATCGATGTTGAATCCACGGCAGCATAATAAAATTGGCTACAACCTTTAATTAATAAAATTTACGTTTGTTTACGATGTATGTTTCTCTTTAGCAACTGTTTTTAGTTTCCTATATGTACACAGTTTGTAGGTTGGAAGTCTGCATTGTGCAATCAGAAAACGTTTGTTCTAAGTAATTGCAAGGGTATCTATCAGGTTATAATTTATTTATCGATGAGTTTATTTAGATTAGATCAGTGTGTCGTTTTTAACACGTTCGAGTTCTTTTGAACAATTGTTTTTACAGGAGTACAGAGAAAATGATCTTATAAACCAATCAATGCGATATCAATTTCTGATTATTGATAATATATATATAATTACGAAAAATAAGTAAAACATACAGTCGACCAAACAGTCGACAGTGGGTTTGACAAGAGTGACAACCATAGATAATACTGATAATCATAGACCAATAAACTGATAATAGTGACTTATCTCTAATAGTGACAACCAGAGTTTGTGACAACTAAACCATTTCCATTTCTTTATTTACTCGATGACAGTTCTAATTTGATAGTTGTAGTGTTGTGACCAAATAAGTAATGATATCGATCGCATATATCGTGACAGTGACGATTCATCAGATTTTGAATAAAATAAATATTAATTATTTGGTTTCATTGTCGAGTACCTACCTATACTTACTTATTTTAAAACAGCTTCCAAAATTTGGAAGAAGTTGGCATTAGCAATCAACAATTAATACGTGTAACATCTTGTACTGAAATATAATATTAGTTAATAAATTTGTACAAAAGTATTCGGCAGTAGTTCAGTTTCTTACATTTTGTAAAAAAATATCGGGTCTGTAATCGTGTTACGTTTAACGATATAGCTCCATCCCTATCAGTTTCTTTGACTCTGGTATATCCTTGTACCTGTGTAACGGTCATATTTTTATAAAAGAATGCATACATAATGTAAAAAAGAGGCTCGTTCAAGTTTTTACAGGAGCTGTCATCGAGAAAATAAAGAAATGGAAATGGTATAATAGTACTGGTCGTTTCGTCTAGAAACGATTTTGATAACCACTTCTTACGAACTGTTTCTTTAATTTACAACAACAAGTTTCAAAACGAACGAGACCGTTTTTGATTATAATCATTGTTATAAGGACTATAATTTAATGGACAGTAAACCGTTACAAGAAACTACTTTAAATTTAAAGTAACGAATAAGCTACAATGAATCTTATTATTAAAAATATACAATACAAATTTAGTTGTAAAAGAAAAAAAAAGAAAATTAAGGAACGAAAAGAAACTGGTTTTTGGTTAAACGTCAAATGTTCGTTTTTTCAGTACAGTTTGTTCTCGAATTTAAGATAAAAACTGTTTTTCTATAACCGTTTCTAAGAACGGTGCCTTGAGTGCAAAAAAGCGTTTAGGCTCGTTTTACGATGTATCAGAAATGACGCAGCACTAGTGACAACGCCTTCTGGTTATTTGTTTATGGTGACAACTATATGTTCCTTGGTGACAACTGACAAGTGTAAACTTACATTTACTATTATAATTTAATATTATTAATATTACTATTATAATACAAGACACGAAGTAATATAATATTATGATACACGAATACAGAATAACAGGTTACTAAATATTAGATGTGGGCGATTATGAGATATACTAATGGAAATTCGATTAAGAAGATATCTCGGGGTTTTTGGCGGGATTTTAAAGTGACATGTTGTGGTTTTTATTTTTAATTCATTAGCTTAGGTTTTTCATCCTATATTATGTAATATTGGTGGCGTTTTGCGTGATATAGTTTGGTTTTTGTGCATAGCTGAAGTGGATTATAAATATAAGCTGAAATTATTAATTCTGAAGTCCCACAAAATCTTCCTAGAAAGTTCTAACAAGGGAGCCACCATCTTACTCAATCGTCATAACACTTGACACTATAATTCAATCGATAATGGCAGTAATGGTCTTCATTAAAGAGGACCGGTTGCGAAGTTAGGAAGAAGAAGATATCTCGCGATATCTCGATTACAGCCATTAGTAATTATTAATATTAGTATTTATTTCGATGATGAGTGAGCGCTGGTTTTAAGAATATCACTGTATTAGATAATATGAATATTAGTTATAATCACATATTAGTTTGTAATATGTGTACCTATTCGTATTTCGTATTATATTAGCGGTTCCTTCAGTTCCTTGTAACTAGCTGCATTTTAATGCATGCTGTCGTACCTATGCCTATTTTTTTCTACCTGTCGTGAGAAAATGACATGTAAATGTTTATTATTTTGTGTTTAGAATTAACTAAAAGGTCAATCGATTGACGTTTTTAATGTAAATATACACAGTGATATTTTGTAACATAATTTAATATAATATAAATAAGATTTCGAAGTTAACAACAATCCCTAATTTATTAATACGAAGGGAAATTTAATCACTGTTTCATTTAGGTAGGTTTCATACGGATAATCATAATAATTATTCACGAGAAGGAACCTTTTATTTCATACTCATATTCTATAAGTAGAGAATAGGTACGCTTAATATCTGTATTAGATTCGAGTTGGTAGCGATTAGCGAATATTGAGTCGGTGGCTATTATTTGACTAATGCGCGGTAATAGGTACGGTATTCTAATATGAGATAACTAATATATTCCATATAAGGAATATTTAAATATGAGCTTAATATAACACATTTAATCAATACTTTGCATCGATGCTGTCATTTTGGAATCGATACTTTAGTTAGGATACCAAATCAAGTTTCAATACTTTTCATTGTTATCAATACTTTTGATGTGAAACATCCAATACGGTGGTTCAGACGACTGTCAGGGTGGTGACGCGTCGCCACGTCATTCGTCGCCACACTATATGATAGTATGAAACATTTAGATGTTTTTGTGACAGTAATTATTACTGTGAGGTGACGTGTCGCCATGAACTTAAATATAGAATCATTTTTTTCTTTTAAAAAAATTAGATTATTTTCTGTTTATGCCATATTTATTTCCTTTCATAATACTTTAGTAGGACTTTACTTTAAAAGGATACTTACTTATAGGCAAAATATTTGTACAAAATCATTTTGATGTTTAACATCTGCCAAGCGTGCGTAGGCGTCCCATGGGTTCACGTTTTTATTAGTATCCATACATTACAGCTCTACCGCAGCTATTAGTGAAACCCCGACCAAAAAGTTACCCACAGCAGTGTTTTTATAAAATTAACACAAACTGAATTTGGAAGACTTCCTCTTGTGATTGTGACTTTAGGATAGAAATTAATTTTAAATTTAAAACAAAAAAATATCCCTATAGTATCAGTAATCATCATACTTTTCTTTCAATAATTCAATTGTACGGATGTATGCTTGGATCAGGGCTAAACGGCCCCCTAAGTATGTATTTCGCAAGGGTAAAGCAGCAAGTGATAAGAAAAGAGATAGAGCATGACATAGCAGATATTGGTAAACATCGCCATTAAATTTCGTGGTACGTAATATGTACTTACCAACCATAGGACGTAATGTACCAAACATAATCTCAATTAGCAATTTTCAAGTCATAATGGATCAGCGATAGCGTGTAAGGACACCGCATAGATCGACGTATGTTCGAATCCCTGCAATGATCGTAAGCTTTCGGCGGAGTTAAACACCTGTTTTTTATACTACAAAGGTGGCAAACAAGCATACGGCCCGCCTGATGGTAAGCTGCATCCGTAGCCTATGGACGCGTGTAATACCATAGGTTTCACTAGAGCATTGCCGACCTTGACCCCTCCTTCACAAGAATCTCTAGAAACACTACTCACCGCAGACACACAACACAAGGTGAGAGATCTTCTGTGCGATGGAGGAGATATTCCATCAGTCGGGTTGCCCCAAGTAGAAAGAAATATCCAAAGAAATTTCACTGTACCCTACTTACCTCTATTAAAACCATATTATATCCACTATACCCTACCGGGTATTTTCTAATTCTAACAATATCAAGTTGAAAATATGTCGTCAAGTACCTATACGGTGTGTTCTAGCAGCTACACTTGAGAACCAGTCCCCCATAATGCTTAGCGTGTACACCAACTTAGGCTACATCGTCACTTTTCATCAGGTGAGATTGTAGCCAAACACTGAAACTATAAACGATAAAAATACTAGCGATATCTACTATCTAAACCTTTGTAAAATACGCTATTAAAAGGAATCTGAAATTTTCTGAACTTGTGAAATCTATTAATACTATTGTTTTGTTATAATAAAGCGGAAATTTTTGTTTGTTTGTTTAGTTGTTACGCTAATCTCTGGAACTACCATTCGGATTCGAATTTTTTTTCTATATGATAGGCAGATTCTCGAGGAATAGTATAGGCTATCTATTGCATTAGGTTACAACTCTTAAATATTGATTTTTGTGTTGTAAGTCGGAAATGGAAGCCCCCCGGAACTGCTTTATCCGCGTGCGCTGACGTATTGGATAATGATACGTGAAAAAAAGGCTGCAATACAATAGGTAAATATCTAAGCTACAATAAAGTATTTTGCGAATTTTTTGTTGTTGAACATCTATTAGTCAAGATATATTAATCCTTACGAAGCAAAGTTACTTCATCATAAAGACAATTTTATGAAGTTAAATTTTGCCTATTGTAGCATGTTATTTGGACGCATAGTTCTGGAAATAATGAAAAACTAAAATAATTTGTATTTGCAGGAATTAGCAACAATAATTATAATAGGCTACACGGGTACGTTGGCAGCGCGGTGTTTGTCAGATAAAAACACTGTTGAAACCGTGGGGCACAGCTAGTATGTAATTATGATAATGAAAGCAAAAGACAAATACTTTTGTATTTTAATTGTACTAATCATACTAAGAGATTATCTCATTTATCTTGAATCACACCATAATACTTCGTTAATTTTTTGTAAAAATAGCATTCATAGACATGTCTCTACCTACGTACAAAGTCACAAATTAAAATTAGACTATCAAAATAACCGCCAAGAACGCTGAATGACGAAATATTTTATTTTTAAATAGGTACTTTTAAATAAAGATGTATTAAGAATGCGCTGTGATGTTATTTTCTTTAATAAATAATTATTGTATGACACTACCCACTGTGTTAGAGATGTTCTCGAAGGGCACCTACGAATTTTCAATGTGTATCATTCGGTTATTTCAGATGAATAGTATCATAATAGGTTGACCAAAAATATATGGAAAATGTATTTATTGAATATTTAGGTTAGACGTTGCTTTATCACTTATTAAAAAAAAATACACTAGCAAACCGGCCCCCTTATTACTTATTTCGCAATAGCTAAGCGATACCAGAGATCGCCAAATATTTGCTTCGAAATGGCAAAATCTAAGCAAATATTCAGTGATTTCTGCTATCGCTTTGCTATTGCGAAATACGTAATAAGGGGGCCGGCTACGCGTTGCTGTACCGTTTAATAGAGATCACAAGGAACATTGATACGATGACTACCTATCACCTGTTGGGCTAATATGAACATTGTCTAAAAATTTCATTAAAATCGATTTCTCGATCGATTTTTATATATAAGAAAGAAGAAGAAAAAGATTGAAAAGCTTAACAATCGCCAGTTACAGACATCGAAGAGATATTTATATAGGCTGACATGACAGCGATGAGCGCGACGACCGGTGATGGATAGCTTATCTTTTATGTATGGTCCTCGATGTTTTTAGAATGTACTGTACTTACTATCCAAAACACCGCCATTTCATAGTTCAAATTATCATCGAAGAAAATATATTAATACGCTAAAATGCTGAACTGGTTTTTAAACGCAATAATATACAGATTGATATTTAGCAACAAATTTACAACTTGATAATTTAAGTTAGCAAGGCATGCATTAGGAAACAATTATATATTTTTTTATTACCAGGGTTTCTTTCACAGAAAATTCATAATATATAAAATTTGAATTCATGTCCATTAATACGGTGTTTTAGTGTGTCGTAATGGCTTGAACTCTCTAACTGCTAGACCTTCTGCTTTCTTCTTTTTAACCATATCCCATCTAAGTACAGTTGACACAACATGTTTTCGTCTTCCACTCTACACAACTTCACATCTTTATCTACCACTCTATTGACCATTCTTCACACAATCCATCCAAATCTTCTTCGGTATACCTCTAGTCTTATATCCTCACACCTTCATTCTTCTAGTTATATTGGTTTCATCCCTCCTCATGATATTCACATACGACGCGATCCTCTTACCACTATACATATCTGTGACTCATTCCTGACATTATCTATTCTGCTTACACCGTACGTCCATCTTTACATTCGCATCTCTACCACATGTATCTTCTTTCGTCCGTATTTTCTTTGTCCGACATACACTCAGAGCAACACATCAAAACAGGCCTTATAATGAGCTTTGTTGAGAAATAATAACAAATATTTTTGGAGATTTCTTTCTACTTGGAGTAACCCGACTAGGCTGATGAATTACTTCCACACTAGAGAAAATCACAGCCAAGTAATATTGCCGGTAGCCGCTTATAATCAGGCCTTATGGATGTTTGCCACGTAAGTTATATTAAAAAAGAATTCAAAAATGTCTAATATTATGTTAATTTTTGAATACTAAAATAATGTTCACCCCAGCGCGAGCAAGTTCAAGGTGTGTTCCCGATGAATCACGCCGGTGTGGGCAGCTGAATATTCTATTTAAATCACAACGCTGGACGCAGATCCGAACCCGTCACGTCCACCCTCTCTAGCGGCAACCCAAGCCTAGGTCCGTTCCTCGGTGTGAAGCCCTTGGGTCAGGCAGCCGCCCGCGCGATACAAAGTGACACTATACGTGCAACACTTAGTTACCCACACACAACATTACACACGTATGAACACACACACGTGCACACCACACAGGTACATAGGTTCTGTAAGGGACCTTTTTTTTTCTTTTTTTGCGCTAGTTAGACTATTGCGCTAGTTAGTGTAGAAAAACCATTCCGATTATTAAATACACATACGCATGGTCCACTCCTTCCTCCCAGGAGGAGGGGAACGTGCATATGAGTATATATTAGTTAGCTCGAATTTTCATAAGATTAGGGAATTAGCTAGATCGCGACTTTTTCGCATTCGCGACGACCGCCCGAGCCGAGGTTCGGCCACTCTGGCACCCTCGTGCGGGTCGTCACAAACTTTCGCGGCTGAGTGCCCTAAGCGCTCGCCCCCAAGTCCGGTGAAGCTGTAAAAGCCGCAGCGGCTCTGTTTGACGATAGGGCCCCTAAGGCTAACAGTGTAGTCAGTTCTAAAAAAAAAAAAAAAAAAAAAAAAAAAAAAAAAAAAAAAAAAAAAAAAAAAACGCAGATCCAACAGTCAATCGACTGCTACACGAGAACAAAGCAGAAGCGCGCGTCTGCAACGAAACAACTCCAAATAAAAGGTTGGTGTATATATTTGCATTTTTAAAACTGTTTGCTAATTTCACAACCGTTCGGTTTGATTTATTTGGGAATTGTTTCACAATATGACGTCGTATGTACTAGTATATTTTTTGTATTTTCGCGATTTTTGTCAAAAACAACACTATAGTTATGAGAAGGTTTTAGTGTGTAAAACACTAGCGTCCACCCGCAACTTCATTAATATAACATTTAATAGAAAAATTATACTTATAGCACTCAAAGATAGCTTAACTTCTATTAATGAAATATTTTTTTGAATCCGATTAGTCGTTTCAGAGATTATTTTCGGTAAAGAAAAACATCATGTGAAAACCATAGCATGATGGTTGCTATAACCTAGTTTGAGTATTTTTTTGTGCAGACCTGGCCTATTAACACCTTAAAAATTACGTTAATGAATCTGTACACATAAATCATATTGAGGTATCTGTTTGTAATGTCAAAATAACAGCCTTTTACTAAATGTATATGAAAGTAGGTATTTATAGGTAACATATAACAAAAAACATTTTTTTAAATTTTTGTCTGTTTGTTAAGGGTACGATTTTGGGGTGCTTAAACTGCTTACGCTCAGAATACCTAAACCATAGGAGCTATATCAAATTAATGTACTACAGAATTATGGATCTTAAAATGAAGTACAAAGATGTCAGCGAGAGCATATGTCTATTTTCTAAGAATCACCCACAATAAGCATCTTTTTCTTTAATATAACCGGGAGCTGGGGTAGCCCGATTGGCGCTTGTCCTTGATCGACGGCATTTTGTAGTCCACGCGAGCGTAGCCTCGGGAATATATAGTAACCTTTTGATCATGTTTATGATTTGTATTTTGTATCATGCACGCGTTGCCGCAGTATTTATACAAAAAGAGTTTGTTGAAGAAAAAACCACAATATTATAAAGTGAGACTAAAATTATCTACGATCTATCTATCCTATCTACGATTAACATAATAATCGTTTAAGAAAACAACAATTAATCACATTAATAGTATGTATGTTGACATTACCTATAGTGCAAAGTCGTGTATTATTGTGTGTAGTGTGTGTGTGTGTGTTGTGTTAAATATTGTTTGTATCTGATTACCTACTACATCTAAATTTATATAGAAGCAAACTTTGGATATTATCGATGTCGCATTATGTTTGAGCGAAGAAATTAGTTCATCCGATTGCATCATAACTAAAATAGTTCGCAGGTTATTTGCTAGTAAAATTATTCCAGCTATTTTATTAAAGCTCGAAGGTTGTTTTAAGTAAACAAATAGAGCATTCTATAAAATTTTGCTAAATATAAATAAATATAACACAGACAATATTTTCTGATAGTAGGTACCGTAGAGATCGAAAGTGGTTTTTAACGAGGAATGTTACAGATATGAGATTTCGGATTTGGATATCTAACATATCATAAGAGTATTTTAATTAGTTTCGGTTGTGAATATGTTTAAGCAATTATTTCAGGTATCCAATAGTTTCGGATAATTATAGATGTGGATATAAGATTTTTGAGATTGAGATCAATTGAAATGAAATGAATTGAGATAGAGATAGATAATTAGGTAAATAAATTTAAGTATTTTTAGGTAATGGACAGTGTCTCATTCGATTTAGATCCTATCCGAAATGATTCGAAACAATATTATAGTAGAAATACATGGATATTGAGCGGTAGTATTGCAATGTGCGAGGTTTCTGCATACTAATCATAGATGTATAAAGTAATCCGCATCTAAATATATTCTTTAGCTATTCTGCTGCAATGCACAATATTGTTGACTTCAGTGGACGGTCAGCACGTAATCGCTCGAAATAGACTGTTTCAAAATACACACTGTTTATCTAGTCGAGATACCGAATGGCGGATAATATTGTTCTTTGATTTCTACGGGACAAGATATTCGTGGTTTTACAATTTTTGCACTGTAATCAACTCCAACAATTAGTACTACATTATATTAGCTTGCCACGCAGACGTTGTTCTGTCTTTTCTAATAGTCAATAATTCAACCACAACGCCATCTATCGCATTCACCGATAACATAAAAACTGTCATAGATTTATGAACTTTTATGGTGACCGATCAAACGGTGTTGGACTTTATCAATTTCATATTAAGTAATCAACAACAATCAATCAACATTAATTTTTATAGATTAACTAGCTGTGCCCGCAGCTTCGCTCGCGTGTACTACAGAATGCCATTGGTCAGCCACACACGCAAATCTTACTACTCCCGCTCTCGGTTATTTTAAAGACAAAAATGATTACTGTAGGTGTTCCGTAGAAGATAAACATATACTCTCGTTGGCTTCTTTTTGGTCCTTTTAATGTCTACAATTATGTAGTACATTAATTTGACATATCTCTTACGGTTTACTCAGCGTAAGTTCACCATGACCAGTTTATTTTCATTTGTGCGGAACCCTAATTCTTTTTCTAAAATAAAATTAGCCTGAGTTACTCCCTATAACATCAGCTATCTATCAGTGAAAGTCCCGTCAAAATTGGTCAATCGTTTCGGAGATTACTCGGAACAAATAGACAGACAAAAGTTTTAAAAATTGGTTTTTTGTTATGGTTATGTTATATATATTTGTTATGGGTCATACATATTTTCAAATGCATTTAATAAAAAGCTGTTATTTTGACATTACAAACAGCCACTTCAATTTTATTAATTGTACCTGTAGTAATAAAGCTTAGATTAATGATAGCAAGCATTAGAGTTCGTATTTCGGTATTATTCTAGAATATTTAATCTGCAATTCCAGATGTCGATAGTGCCGATGATGTTCCGTGATTGGTGGGATGAGTGGGACAGGCCGTCGCGCCTTCTCGACCAGCACTTCGGGATGGGTCTCAAGAGGGACGATCTCCTATCCTCCCTTTCGACTTTACCTTCTACTTCACTCTTCAGAAACTCATACTTCAGACCATGGAGGACCAGCTTAACTCGGCAGGAGTCCGCCTCAACCATCAACTTGACCAAGGAGAAATTCGAAGTGAGTTAATTTGGGTTTTGGTAAACTTTAGGCATAACATGACTTCTTAAACACCAATGTCATACCTATTAGTTCTGCTGTAAAGCATCAGTGCTCGCTCCGCTATGTTCTAATTCAAAGGGTAGGTATATTTAGCAATATATCCTGGCATATGAAGCGTTCTAACTCAGTTCTCAGGAGTTACAGCATATTATAAATTACCAGAGGACTACGGTCCATTTGAGATCGGTTCCATGTAGCTATAGCCTGCAAAGTCTGCTAACATCAGCAAGATCAGGTGAACGGTACCTATGCCAGTTAGTTACTTCATAGCGCAAAAAAACTTACTATAACTTTTTTAAACAATACACTTTTGGAGATGGCTTACTAGTCGCAGGGCACAGTAATCGCTGTAATCGATGCGCGAGTACCGCATGTAAAAACTACCACGTTAAGCTTTGAGCTTAATTTAAGCACATGAGCTTTATCAAACGCATGTCACTCAAAGAAGTGAGCATATAATAATAATACACATGATAACATATATTGTCAATTCTTTTCACAGTTTTGTGTGAAAATATATTAGTTTGTCGGGCTTATGAATTTTCACCCAAAATTTTTTTGAGGTGGATCATGAATTTCGAAAATTCTTAAAATGATCGAAACTTAATTTTTTGTCGGATTATTTTAGTACACGAATAATAATTTTCACCAAATAGCTTAAAATATTAATTTTTAAAGGATGCTCATGTATTATTTAAAATTATTTGGCCATTGATTTTAGTTGTTTTCGAGCAACTATCTTATTATGTTAAGTGAGCAATTCTTGTATATATATATATGTAATTGGTTTCATGGAAAATGCTCCAACGATTTGGATGAAACTTTGTATTTAGATAATGTTTTACATTCCAAGTACACCTAGATAGGTGTTTTTTTTTTTTGTGAGACATCGAGCAAAGCTCGGTCGCCCAGATATTAAATATTGATATTAATTACTTAATTTCATTTGCTGAAATTTGTGATTCCTAAAACGAAATGCTTGATCGTATATGAAAAATTATTAGAACTCACCGAATTCACCATAGACAAAGTACTCGAATATTCCAGTTCGAGCAACTTGCTTCTTAGTGCTAACTTCGCAGAGAGGCTCATCCGCCTGACCATGTTCTAGTGCGTACGAGGTTTTAGCTTTAGAAGAGTGCGGATCATAGGGAGAATATATAGATTGAGATTTACATTTTATTAATTTTGATTGTCCTAACTTTAGACGAGTATACAATGTAATTTGACACGGATATAAAATTAAGAGAATACGTTTAGTTATAGTAATAATGATACTTGAATGGATCTAATGGCATTCAAATCAGCGATCGATATACATGTATATGCTAACCGTTTGATTTTTTAAACATTTAATTATTATTTACCTTTTTTATATCATAGCCGTTCCATTTTATTTTTGAACACTAGTTAACTTACATTTTCGATCATATTCCAACATAGATAATAACAGGAAATAATTCAAGGCAAGTCAAGGCCTTGGTGTGGAATTTATAAATAATTTAATTAATATTAATAAAAAACAAGTAAGCTGAGTTTTTGATTGTAGGCAATTCATTTAATTTTATAATTTTGAATTATTTCCTGTTATTATCTATGTTGGAATATGATCGAAAATGTAAGTTGATAAAATTACATAACTCAGTTTGATTGTCTAATTACCTACATAATAATATCTATTAATCATAAATATAAAAATGTATGTTGGTATATTTATGTATTTCACTATATGGGATTGTCAAATTCCAACATAGTTTAACCGTTCACCATGAAAGTTGGTAGATAAAATTGTTTTTTAATGAAAAGATTTTTTGAACGCGATAGGTAGCGCTGTAGATTAGATAATGAATCCTAAAAAATACAGAGTTACGTCTGGGATAATTCCAATGGGGACTAATAGTTATATAATTGTGGACAGTATATTCAAGAGTTAAGCCATTTTTTTCATTTATTTCAAGGTCATCTTAGACGTACAGCAATTCACACCTGAAGAGATCACCGTCAAAGCGTCGAACAACAGTGTAATCGTCGAGGGAAAACACGAGGAGAAACCGGACGAACACGGTTTCATATCGCGCCAGTTCATTCGCAGATACATTTTGCCGACGGGCTACGAGATCGCTGACCTCGTCAGCACGCTGTCCTCAGACGGCGTTCTAACAATCACCGCTCCTAAACGCTCACCACCTAACGCTGGAGAGAGAATCGTACCGATCACGAAAACCGGGCCGGCCAAGCAACCCGAACCAATGAAGACTTCAGAACAACCTCGGGAACAAACCGTGCCTATCGTCACGTCCCCTTAGTGATGATACCCCGTGCCATTAAGCACAACGATCGAAACATAAATAGCATTTTAATTTTAAGCACGTCGTTGGCCAACGGCGTTTTACGATTCGAAATGAACGAATTAGGTTTTTTTAAAGAGGAATGCAAAACACCATTCTATAATTTAATAAAAGGTAGTAATTAAAGTGATTGCTTTTTATTGAGTTTTTAACGACAACCTCTTTATACCCTTTGTTGTTTTTTGCATTTGTACGGTGCTAGAGCTTTCTCAAAGAGCCGTATGGTTAGCTGCTATCCTCAAATTGAAAATCTTTCGCCAAGCACCTTTGATATGTTCAGACTTCCGAGAGTTGCATTTGAAAGCCATGCAGTTCCTCTAGGCTTAGCGTGTTACCATATTAGACTAATTCATCACTTTGAAGCTCATAATATAGTTTAGATTGTTATTAACCCCTAAATCCAAACTCTATAGAGTATTAAAAAAGATGTTGTTGTCTTCGCGACCTTGGAGTATTTGACCCTTTAAATGCAACAAGAATTGCTCTGAAAAAAAAACATTTCACTCACTACAAATGCGTTTGAAAATCAATTCAATTACATATTTCACTGTGCTATATTCAAACTGACTTGTTCTGATTAAAAGTAGTCTAACAAAACCTTTTTTTTAACGTGGGGAAATCCTGCATTGGAACTGCCTTCCGATCCGGGCCGCTCAAGGGAGGGGGTATGTCGGACTATTACCGACTAAAACCGCACAGTGTCCTCTCTCACCTGTTGACCGGGGAGCGGGAACTGCTTGCGCATTACGTTCACTGAACCCAGCAGGTGTGGCCCTACTTCGAGACTCCATCGCGATCGAAGGCAGTGAACCTCCAATAAGCCTCGGTGGGCGTACGAACACCAGTGCGCCTCTTCCATCTCGGCACTGAAATACACGGTGACTGAAATGCCCAAGCTCGCCACCTACAGACCCATTTAAGGCGAACGGAGATCATCGCACGGCCTCCGTCACCTGGCTCACTGAATCTAATAAAACCTAGCCTAAGTCTGAATTCAGGGCGACTGAAAAAGTTAATGTATTTTTATCTTTATGTGAATCTTAATCTATAATAAATGTAAATTAATTGTATTTTTTTGTTGTAACAAATATAGAGTTCACAGAGAAAAATACAGCTTGATTCAAATCTGGAAGCTATTTTATAAAACTTTGAAAATGAGTAAAAGTTACCTTATTTAATTAAAAACAATTCTACATCCGCCGGATTTAGTCGTATTGAGTTTAAATTTGAAGGATCACTGTCTTTTCAAACCTACTTTCGAAGCAAAATCGGCCGCCGATTCTTTAATGACACAATGACCCACGCGTACACACTTCCTGAATATGCCCGTGTCTATACAGAACTACACCAATACAAAATCTACGATATATCAGTATACTTCTTGTAATTGTAAATGTATTGAAATATATCTATTTACTTGTATATAGAATTATATATACTTATGTTTTGTTTGGGGAGTTTTTGTGGTTCTTTGAGTTATTCGTAATTGTTCTTACAACGAATAAATATTTCGTAAGCTCTGGACATTTGCTTAAGAGAGAATCAATTGTGAAATTTATTTGCAAGTAACATGCGAAGCTTGTGCATATTATGCCCATTCGTTGGCACATTTAAAGGACACAGCGCATTACTTAGAAGTAGTTAAGGTGCGCCGCGAAGGGTCGACTAAACCGCGAGAATTAATGTTTAGCGAATATAAAACGCCGCAGAAAGCAATAGGCAAAGCTTGCACGGCCTAACTGCAAAATAATGAATAATAATTCCTTCACTATTTAAAGTAAATACATATTGCGGCCGTGGGCAGGGCTGTCACTTTAAACCTATGTTATTTTGATGAAAATATTTTTGAGTAAAAATTGTTAGTTACTTAGTGTGTTAATTCTTTTTCTTATTTAGCCTCTTTCTACCCAAAATTGAGTATAGGCCTCATTTATTTCACGCGATTTCCATCAGTCAAAGGATATACAAGATATCTTCACTACCTTAACCAGATCGTCAGTCCATCTCATCGGCTGTTTACCCACACTTCTATGACCAGTTCTGGGTCTTCTCTTCAATATTACTTTACTCCATCTATCATGACTGCGACATATGCTTAATATATACTTCCATTTCCTTTGAGTTACGACCGTGGCAATGTCGATGTACGCACCTATTTCTGATCATGTTTCGGATTAAAACTCGTTAATGTAAGTTACTCTTGTAAGAGAATCAATTTTATTGAATATTACCAATAATTATTTAATTTATTCATACAACCTAAGTATCTTTCTATAGCATCTTGATTTACTCGGTCTTAGTTTTTTCAGGTTACTCATTAGGAGCATTTGAGAATTCGTTTATGCTTACTTCAAAAATTAAGTAACTTTACCAGTACATTTAAGTATATCTGTATAGTTTTTTGTACATGCCTGAATTTAAGTATATTTTAATCAACTAAAAATGTAATATATTTTAACAGCTAGTGTTGGTATGATACCTATTATCAAGGTTTTCATAGCGGATGGATAAAACATAATTTTGATGAGTACCTACTTCAGCCATACAAATCAGGATGATTAAATATGAACAAAATAATACTGACGAAACAAAGAAGTAACAAATTTATGATAACACTATATATTTTTACGTAAAATGTCAAAGAGAAAAGACTCGTTTGAATGAATTCCTTAATAGAGAGAATATAAATGACTGCCATCTATAAAAAATTGTTTTAGTGACATCTGTTAATAGTTTTTTGAAGTTTTTGGTAACCATTGAAGGCGAGGAGAAATAAAATATTTGTATTCAGTTGTAGGTTAGAGGAAATGACTTTTCTAATATTTAAATTCGATTGGTAGTTGGCAGATAAATTGAAAGGCTGGAAAATTCATAAAGATATTACAGTTCTCATAATCAATTTCTAATGATTTATAATTGTTAGATACATAGGTAAAGGTATTTTAATATTTTGTTGTTGTTGTTGCACTATTTTATTACCTTATTAGTGCCACTCCCGTCTTCATCATCTAGTAAGAAAATCTAAATAATAATTTTAGTTTAATTCAGATCAAGTAAAACATTACTATTTCCATTGTTATTAAAATAATACAGTATAACAGCCGATCTTCATTTTAAAATATTCTGCAAAACAAGTACATATTCCACTTGTACCGTAATGTGTAAAATAAAACTAAGTATTATAGTTGAAAGCAATGTAGACTAGGGTAATTCATTTCACAGACATGGATCACTCAAGCCTAGCCGAGTCCACTCGAAGGGGCGGAGGGGGAAGAGGGTTCATCAATCAGCCTGGAGGGATTACGGAGAATACGGTTTGTGTTATAGAAGATTTTACCATCAATGTGCACATAACATAAAAGGACAATCATATAAGTGTTATGTAGTTAATATCTATTGAAGAAAAAAATTACAAGAGCTAGACGCGTAATATCTTCTAAATCAGCCCCATTGCCTTCTTTTTTTTAATT
This sequence comes from Saturnia japonica, assembly GCA_033032175.1. NCBI lineage: Eukaryota > Metazoa > Arthropoda > Insecta > Lepidoptera > Saturniidae > Saturnia > Saturnia japonica. Next base: position 12,618,421 of record CM065318.1, read on the forward strand.
TAACACGGCAAAGTGAAATCACTGTGCTTCATGGAAAGCTCAGTACAATTCAAAAACAAAGGCGATCGCCCAGAGATCAGAAAGCCATCACCACCGCACTGGTTGTCGTCATGCTTGCTCCGAAACAAAGAGTGACTGATTTCTACCATCTCGCTTGATTATTGGATATTATACACAGGCTATCGGAATGCGACACTCCTAAGCGTTCTACTACCGCGGGTGATACACTTGGTTCATAGTGGTCGAGACCCAGTCGTGACCTACCTTCCAGCAAACCTATATATACAATACCGATACAGACGGTCAATTTCACTGTATGTCTTCAACAGGGCCTTTAAAACGAAATTTGGCGTCGTCAGTCATGTACACGCTCATAACTGGAGATAGGACGACATATGTAGTACATTTTTATTTAAAAAAAATAAATTTTTGTTTATTTCATTATTTATAAATAATAACATATAAAGAAATATGTGGTATACGGAGGCTATGCAGAGGCCCTTTGGGACTCAACAAGTTGGAGCCCTTTTAGAAAGTAAAAAAAATGTGAAAGGTAAAAAAATAGTTTTTTTCGTTAGTAGTAAAGGTAACGACTGTCTGTCGTGAAGTTTGGCGTCTAGCGTTGTCCTTAAGCAACACATGACTCGAGAGATTGACCAGTCTCGGTTGTTTAACGGCTAATTTTTCCATCACACTTTGCAATTGTTGACAATACAGATCTGCCGTTATTGTCTGGCCAGATCTTAAGAAACTGTAGTGTATGACACCAGCACTGGTCAACCAAACACTCACCAGTAACATTTTTTGAGTCAACTTTCGCTTGGGACAAAATTTGGCCGGTTTTCCTGGGTTCAACCACTGTGATGAGCGTATCCAATTGTCGTAAAGAATTCTTTTTTTATAGGAAGTACTAATAAGATTCCAAAATTGCCTCGTTATTGTTACGGTTAAGTTGTGTTACATACACAGCATTCAATGCGTGTTTGTTGGTGTGGCTTCAGCCAATTCATACGCTACTCATTTATAGCGATTTTCGCTTTTCTAATTTATTGAAAGTGGAAATGAAATGGTTTTGTCACTCGCACCGAAGCCAGTTACTAACTATGACGTGGTTTTCGATGGATCCACTTCCTCGATCACCTATAATTCTTCATTATCAACAAGGGTCATCGGCCGTCCACGGGGTTTGTTTCGTAGGTCAAAATTTCCAGAACGAAAACGTTGGAACCAAAAACGTACCGTGCTTTCATTTACAGTAGCTTCCCCATACACATCATTAATCCTTCGAGCTGTTTCTGCAGCGCTGATGCCACGGTGGGACTCATAATCGTTAATAACGCGATATTTTAAGTTTTCCATTTTGTAAAAAGAACGATGAAAAACAAATGAAATGGAGTAAAAATAAATGAATTACTATATTCGAATCACTAATAACTAAATACACAAGCTTAAATTTGGAAAAAAATTTGTAATTTGAAATTCTTAACCAGATATTTGAGATCAAAGTGGCCAATTCAACAAAACGCCAATTTCATATGTAAGGACCTAATGTATTGTGTAGTGTTGCGAAAATATTTAGAAATCTGATCTGGTTTCTAATTTATTAATTAGAAATTTCGTCGGTAATTCTGAGGAATAATAGACCAAAATTTTTATGTTCCATGTAAAACGAATATGTCGTCATTTCGGGGCCTCGTGAGGCTTAAGCCTTGAGCACGTGCCCCCTGCGCGCTTATGACAAAGACAGCACTGATGGTATACTATGCTTTTCTAGAGGTAGGACATTTTCTAATGCTCTCTTGGCTATTTATTTACTTTCAACTTGCAAATCTGTTTCCATTCCTGTATTCCGGCAGTTGCACTTGAGAGCCAGTTCCTCAAAGCTTAGCGTGTTATTATCTTAGGACACTTCGCCACTTAACATCAGGTGAAATTGTGGTACATTGATAGAACAATAGAATAGAGTTTAATATAAAAAAGAATATGTTGATAAAATACAGTATAACAATAGGGCTGGAGTTTTTCCGGGAACTTGAAGTGACATGTTGTGGTTTTTATTTTTAATTTATTTACTTAGGTTTTTGACCCTATATTGTGGCATTTTTTAATATTACCCATTACATTTATTGCATGCCCTTAATCATACTGACTAAAAATATATGATACTATTGTTATAATTACTAAATACATATTAATACTAAAAACTTTTTATTAATAACTCTATGAGTGACTTTGAAGGGCACAACACTAGAACGAGGAATGCCCATAAAGGTGCGACCGGACTAGAGCGGTGCTGTATCAATTTGTATGGTGAGTGTCGCACCAGACCGGTGCTGCACTGCGAATCGCGAAGTAATTGCCTCCCAAAGAATATTTTGAAGCGCAGCACCGCGACGCGCAGTGCAGAGCCACTCTGGTGCCGCATAGCAATCGCTCACGCCGATATCAAGACGAAAGTGAATTGAGGTCAATTACCCTTCGTTCACAATGCCATGTAAAGAGCGTGAATGTCGTATCTACTTATAATATATAATTATGTATTAATAGCTAACAACAAAATGTGACTGATCCTCATTTGATTACTGAGTATCAAAAATATGTACACTATTGATACGCCTATTTCTATTGCGATTTCCGCCCATATATTCTCTTTCCTTGCTTGGTACATGTATTGTTCGTGTTGGAGATCGAACAGCTCTGGATAAGTACTAACAGTATTAGTTAATTTTATTCGTCAATTGCCGAAAGCAGTATGCACTATGCAGACTGACGCATCGCGCCGCGCCGCTTGCCGTGTCGCATCAGAGCGGCGCTACACTGAGCGTCCCACAGTGTTAAAGGAGAATGCCCACTGTTCATAGATATTTTGGCAATAGGTAAACACGTCATGTAAAAATATATGGTCATAATAATATTCAATTTTTCTATTCAATTGGCTAAGGAATTGGTTTAGAAAAAAGTTGGGGGTTTTAAGATAAATCAGTTTTTATTTATTATCTATAAAGTAAATACCTACACCACTTTTTACATTAAAAAACTTAAAACTCAAATAAACTATATTACGATTATATTTTCAAGTTTAGTTAATTTATTAGTAAAAGAAGATCTGTAATGCTACCAAAATCTCTAAGGGACAGACAATTTACATAAGATTTGCATTAAAATATGTAAATAAAAACTGTATGCTTTTATTATTACTTGAAGCAATGATGGCTTCATGATGATGACACCGCCGATGACATCGACACCGCGTCGATCGACGTGAGTTAGAATCCCTGCAATGGTATTTGAGCTTGCGGCGAAGGAAAACCTCGTGATGAATCCATTGCATGGTGGTAGGGGTTTTTTCTAATTCCCGCCTGGCTAGCTACTACCCTAAAGTCGAAAATCTGTCTCCAAACACCAATTGGTGTGTTCTGGCAGCTGAACTTGAAAGTTTTCACTAGGCTCAACGTGCTATCATCTTGGGCCACACCGACACTTAAGTTCAGGTGAGATTGTGGCTACAACGCTAAACCGACATATGACGAAAAAAAAGAAAAGTAAAGCGTGATGATATCTTGCCAATTAAATCGGAAAATTGTATATTATTATGTCGATATATTTTTACATGTGTTCACTAGGGCCAAAATGTCTATGGATAGTGGGCATTCTCCTTTATCACTGTGTGTAGCGGCGCTGCGCGTCAAAACATTCTTTTGGAGGTAAATATGCCGCGACGCGTATGCAACGCGCAGTGCACTGCGTCTCTAGTGCGATATGTCCCATACAAAGTATATTTTAAGGCACAGCGCCGCTCTGGTGCGGTCTTACCTTAAAACCTTTTTTTTATAAAATATAGGTAGGGTTGTATTTATCATGACACGTAATACCAGAGCTGACAACTTTTGAAAAACTGTTTTAAACAATTTTATATGTTGAAAACAATACCTATAAATTTTGTTTTCATTAACAAACCATAAAAAGTTATTAAAAAAAATTTTTTAAAAAAATGCCACAATAACGCGGCATTATGGTCCCGTGACATCATCATTTATTTTATATGCCATTTTGTATGATAACAGTGACAAACGTGACAACATAGAGAGTATAACGTTCATATTTCCTGAATAGTGACGTTACGTTTTCTAATCGGCGCGTTTCAAATCACGTGATTCACAGATAAAAAAAACTATTTTCCAAATGGAAAATGAATTAAATAAACAATTACTTTTTCTAGATTTGTATTGTTTTAGGCTTTGTATCTATAGACTAATATTACTCAATAATATACTTTAATTTTTAAATAAAAAGTCAACTCGCGGATAATAGCTAATAATCATAGAGTAATAAAGTGCGCTCGCTACTCTACTACACCTAGTTCATAATTCTATGTTAATAATCCATTGAAATAAATAATTCAAACACTAAGAAGTGAAGTTTTTAACATTAATTATCTCTAAGTTTGATTTATGACATTTATATATGTATCCTTTTCATCGAATCTAAAAAAATGCATAAATTTTAAGAAAGTTTTTTTTTTTGGCTCTATTGTTAGCCTTAGGTGCCCTGAAGCCTCCGACGGCTTTTACAGCTTCACCGTGACTTATTTTACGAATGTACACTTATATAATTTTACAAGTTATTGCGCTTGTGTGACGATCATTTTCGCCTAAAACAGTAATAATTATTAGTGTTTTTGAAGTCGCACTCAGTTCGGAAGTCATCGGTTTTACGAATTTTACCGATGTTACATCTAAGTTGTGTCGTTCTAGTATTTTTTAATAAATCAATAGTTAGGTATCAACATGAATTAATACTTTAATTAACTTTCTTTAGTTTATACACTCACAATCTTTATGCGATTATGTAGTTTCTTCCAACTAACCAGCGGTAAATAGAATAACATATTATTGTTGGTAGTGCAATTAGTAAAAATAATAAAATAAAATGAAAATGAGGAAGCAAAAAAAATATAACGCATTAATTTGTTAATATACATAACATTATACTAAGTAAAACGAAGTATCCAAAAAATCTTAGTTTTTAAAAGTGCAGTGTATTATTTCCCGAAATGTACTGATTGTTTATAATTTGGACCACAAGTTGAACCGTTTGCAGTGTTCGACAAGCGATTGATCTACCGTATTAATTGTTGCCGTCTGAAGCTATCTATACATACCTAATTACATGCCGTTGTCTGAACGTGTCTAAATTGTTTCCATTATCGTGAATATTAGATAAAACGAAATTTATGTTCTTTTGAATTATTCCAGGGATTGGACTATGTTTAGATAACTAAGGTGGTTAACAAGCACAGAAGCATACATGGACGCTTGTAACACCAGAGGTACCTATACATATCACCAGCGCGTTGTCCACCTCAAGCCCTTAGAATCTCTGGAAGTCCTAGTCATCGCAAGTAGAGAGAAATCGCAAAAAGAAATTATTTCTCTGTGCCCACCTCTCTTGACATGGTGACCCTGTTTTGGTTTGTTGCGTTTCAGGATCAACCAGTGTATATTCAGGGGTGGCGACAGCCGTCGATGCGTTTTGAATCTCTCGGTGGTCGCTGTTGTTTTTGGATTTTAATATCCTTACCATCAGACACAGTGACGTCACTTTGCCATCCGTCCATGCATTTAGCCCACATTTACCTACTACTGAGTAAAGGCGTGATCTTGCGTATCTCTCACCTAGGGTTTACCCGCCACCCTCGGTCTGCACCGCAGTCATTTTCCACCTCCGGGCCACCACTCCGAAACGCCTTTGGTCCATCGTCCGTCTTCTCGTCTTGCCAAGTGCCCGCTTACCTCCACTTTAGCCTAGTGACTCACTTGCCAATACCTTTAATGTTTGATCTTTTGCGATTCTGCTACAATAAAAAAAAATGTAACCGTTTGGTAAGCAACCGCCTTCAAGTTCATACTCTGTATCCAAAGCACCTATCAGTCTTATCTCTGCATCTCGCACTTGACAGTCAGTTTCTCTCTGGGCTTAGCCTGTTTCTATTTTTGACCACAACGTTATTTGACATTAAGTTTAGATTTTCTAACATTACTGCTTTTCTAACATCGTTTGCTATTACGGGCTTTTATAACTAAAGCTGTTATTGTTATTTCATTTTTTAATCTTATTTTCGTAATGCCTCTCTAGTTCTTGAAAACTGGCTGTGAGACTGTTGGATTGGAAATCCAGGGAAAATTCAAACTGTCAAATTCATAATGAGATTTACTTGATGTTGATCAACTGAGGAGTGCCTTCTCAGAAGTAATTACTTGGAGACCACAATTTCCTCAGTTATATAGGAGAGAGCTATATAGTAAGAGCAATATAAAAATGTAATCTAAACATAATGGTTGTCTAAATATTCTCTTACGCCGAACATTATTAATTTAACATTTAATAGTGTATCGCCAAAAACTAGTAAATTAAAATAATATCCATGGGGAGATGGGAGAACAAGTTCAGGTCCAGACAAAACTAATTCCATCCTTTAAAGTTTTCGTTTCAATTTTCTAAAGATTTATTTAATTTGGCATTTTAGCAAAGGTGGTGAATCTTGTTATCCTTAGAGGCCACATTTCAACGAGGTAAAATAATAAAAGAGGTCGCAATTTTTATTTATTTTACTTTTGGTAACTTTAAATTAAAACAATATATTTATAAAATTAAAAAACACAGTGGAAGTATTTTTATATATTACATTTATTATATTATAAACATATACAATGGGGAAAAATAACATAGCAACAAAACATAAAAATATTTTAAGATATTATGAAAAATTTCTTTTAGTTGGATATTTGCATTTGTTTTTTGATTGAAAGTATTTGGATATTAGGACCCAGCTTCATAAGACGTGTACAAAGTACTTTCAAAACAGGAGAGTAAACGGCGTACATGCTCTTGTAGACATGGGCATTCAATACAATTTGTTTAGATTTCTATGAGATCCTTTTAATCATCAAATAAAGATTTGAGGACACTATCGTCCTCAATTCAAAACACTCCATTTTGTAGTTCTGTAGGATCCTCGGATATATTAATTAAATGTAGTTCAAATACCAGTCTCACAGCAGGAGTGAGCTCATTACAATCTGAAAATCTGTCAGTGTATCCTTCTATTAATGATTCCAAGACACTTACATATTCACGAATACGTATTTAATTTACACATTTCTGCTCATTCAAAATTTTTACTAGCTCGGGAAAATGTTCTGCGAGTATACCTGAGCGAGAGAGTAATGTTGTGAGTTCATAACGTTATTTCATTTTTTAATCTGTAAATTTCCCAATCGTAGGTAATATGTATTGTACTTTAATGAGGGCCGCACAAAATCTCACAGGAGCTTTATGCGGCATCAGGAACATACGTTCCCTACCTATGGCTTATAATAATAATCTAACTTAGGTTTACAAAAGTTGATTTAAGACTTACCTTTAACACTCTTCATAATATTCTGGTAGTAACCAGAGTCACATAACAATTGTCGTAGATCTTCGTACAAGGCTCAAAGATCTGTCTTGTGGATATCTGTATCAGAGAGTTTTGACTACAGGATTAAAAGCGTCATCAAATATTCGGAGAGAATAAGTGTTTTTCGTGTCTATTAGACTGTGTTTTAAAAGTGCATACGTGCATCAAATGTGAGTATGTGTACTGTGTGAGAATGTGCGTATGCATATATGTAAGCGTGTATGTATGTGTATGTGTGTGAGTGGAAATGTGGAATGTGTTTATGCCTAAATATACGGTATGTAAAACAATTACTTGTAATTGTTTTGTGTGTATTGTGGTATGATAAATTTTGAATGCATATTGGACCTTGGGTTTGGCATCCCATCTATTACTTTCCTTAATATTACATTATTTGTTTACACTGTTATATATGAAAGGATGGAGATAAAGATTCCTAGAGGATAGGGGAAGGTATTCATATTCGGAATTTCCTTCTGTGTCATTTGAAACGATATTGTGGACATCGGTAATTTACACTATACTAATTTGAAATGTGGGTAATTTCGGTTTTTAATGCCTTATTTTTAGTATACAAGAAACCATATTAAAATTCTAATAGAAAACGAAATTATAAATTAAACACAACGCTAAGTGAATGTAATTTTTGCATCTGATTCATATACTACATAATTGTGAATCAATTAAGTTGATTTACGTATACTATTAAAAAAAAAGTTAACCGGATATAAATACTGATAAATAATCAAATGAATTTTATAATGAGTTTTAGTCCAGAACTAGCCAGAAACTAGTATACTAACGAACAATATTGTATTTATAAATAATGATAAGCTGATCGAAAAGGGTTACAGTATAGCAGAGGGTGAACGTTACAGTATGCTCTACTCGCAAGTAAACAGTAGGGCGGTAAATAGTAACATTCAATAGCGCGTGCCTTGACTTAGGCTTTGACTTACCAAATACAAATAAAACTTGTTAGGACGGTCCAATCGCTTAGTCGACTGCCAATTACATTTTTCATTATATCTTAATTATTTTGTCAACCGTTTATATTTTAAGACCCGATAACTTATGATTTTTACATTATTTTTATCTAGTAAAGCACTTCGTTAACACAAATGCTTTCAGTTTTGACTAACAAGCACAGAAAACTAAATATTATGCTTCTCTGCTATAAATTTATTGATTATATAAACATAATTTTGTTTATGAGACCTAAATTTAAAAAAAAGTGACTTGTTTTATAACAAAGATAAATAGCTCTAAATATATTAAGAAACCTTGTAATTATAATATAAATTGTTTAGTTGGTTTGTTAGTTAATAATGATATTTATATTACGTTAATTTGAAGCGAATAAAATAACAAAAAAATCCTTCGCTGTAATATAATATGACAGCCTATAATAATATGCGAATATACATAAGAAAGATTTCAACGCGTTAGATTTATGTAACGTTGAATGATAAATAGATCCTATAAAGTTAATCTAAGTAAATGCTATAATATAAGTTTTTATTAAGTTATCCAATATTAACTTCATTTCATGGGAATAAATATTCATAATAATGATTTAGGGAAACAGCAAATTACTACTACTTATAATCAACCTACAAACCTTTTTTTACTAAAAATATATTGTTGTAAAGAAAACCATTTACAAAAGTTATTATTATAAGAGCGAAATATAAATAATAATAATTAATTCCAACGATGAATGCCGTGCGATTATTTAATAGCTCGAATATAAATATTATAAGCGTAACGGGCGGAGCGTATAACAGAAATATCAGTTTGATATCGCGCTATTTGATTCGCCGTGACGTGGACGCCTTAAGGCGGGGCCTTGCCTGAGAGGGGCGAGTGACGCTCTCAATCGCCATACCATTCCGTGCGAGCCGTGCAACCGCTCGTATACTCCGCGTCAACTTACGTCAATCCGCGTACCGGTTTATGTGAAACGCGTGTGTGTGAATTGAACACGTGCCGCCGTGGCGTGTGTTCTTCCTTCGTTCAGCAACCAAAGCCGCCAAGATTCGGGTGAAGAACCGTGAGCCGGTGCCGGCGTACGCCATGGCCGACGCCGACCGTGATTCGGACCTTGGCGACGACAGTCCCGTGGTAAGTCATTCAATTTAGTGACATAGTGATAGTCCCGTTTAAGTTTAAGTTTCTACAGTTCGTAATAGTTCGTTTTATACATATATATATAGACTACATCGCTCTAAAATTTAGAGATGCGAAATTGTTAGTAATTTAGGTTTGCCTATTATTGCCATTCACTGAAATAAAATTACATTATAATATTGTAGATACAACCATTGTTTTGTCTGTCAAAGAGATATTTATTTTTGCAGATTTTCTTTATTTTTTTATGGTTACATTAGATTTTAAGGTTAGCAAATTTTACGATGGGTAGATTGATGTTATTATTTGGAATATAATCTCCGTTTATTTAAGTAACTCAAATAATAGTATTTTTATGGTATGTTTTGAATCCTTCGTCTAAAACTTGTTAATATGTACCTAAAATGATTTTTATTATGATAACAGATGTTGACTAGTTTAATGCAAATGGTAAGAAGCAGTCATTGATTGTGTTGATGATTCACACCTGTTTAACATTGGTTGTGAAAATATTGTGTTTTCATATTATTTATGCGAGTATATCAATAAAAAAACTTGAATTAATGATTTGTTTAAATTAATTGATATATGTAATCATCTACTTCAGGAATACAGGGTTAGGTGTTTCCCATGTTTTTATTATTATTCTGGTATCTAATAGGCCTTATGGCGCGATAAGAAATATCTATGTTAGTTTTGGACATAAAAATTAATTTTCATTTTAATTATTTATGATTCCTAATATCTATGTACCTACATAACTTTGGTACATTTTAGAATAATATTTAAGGTAGAAAGAATTAAAAATATTTTAGTAAATTATTTTGATATTATCAATTATTAAATATTATTAAACGTAACATGTATTATCTATTATAGTATAGTAAATAAGAAAGAGTGACATTATTTATTTAATGTATCGATTTGATCATAATTTTATCAAATATCAGATAAGAGTCTTATTAGAAATAAATAGTTTGTGTGGGTGTTAGTTGATTTCGACACATTCCATTTGCAGATAACAAGATATTGATCTGTCTAAAGTTTATTTTTCTATATAAAGGTGTTAATTTGGAGTGAATTGATTGGACGTGTATATATGTACGTACCTACTAGCTTATTGTTATAGGACATTAACATATTTGATGAAGGAAGGACATTTATAAGGTTATATTATAAAACTTTTAATCATAATATACGTCGGCTTGTTAATATCTAAAATCAGGGTATAAGCTTTGATCGGTTTCTTAATAAAACAACCCTTATTAAAAACATAAACATTATTTAAACACAAAATATTATTTAAATCTTTAGAGCCATATACGAGTTATTTACTGTTTATATATACTTAAAAGTATACAAGAATTGTTCACTTAAATTAGTATATATTATATATGTTGGCTTGTCATCTTAAATTTTGACGTTACAGATATGTAATAAACATTTTACTGATGTAAGATTTTGACCATACACTCGTATATAAAGATCTGTATCGTACGGTTCAGTCAAGCACAATTACTTTAAACAACTTAACGCAATTTCTTCGTAAATTTGTTTAGAAGGTAGTGTACCTCTAAGTCAGCTTTGTTTGGTTGTCGGGATTGTTATTCCTATCTCATGAAACAATTAAACCTCGTTGATATCTTTTTTATTATAGGATGTTATCATTAACATATCTCGGACTGTTAAAGATGTTTGGAATATAATTGACATAAATGCACAACATATGTCGAAAGTTTCGGTCGTTATGATGAGCAGTTTTGTGCAATATAAATATTGCTCGTGATAATATTATCTTTAGTATTTCTATCGATGTATCGGTAATTACATCAGGGTCCTACCTTAAATAAGTACTATCAACCATGTGCTATTTTTAAAAGTCAGTAGAAACGAACAATGAGCTTTCATAGCTTTTGTTCTCTCAGGTAGTTTCTGTATGTAATTTTTAACAATGTCGTGATTTTTATTTAACAATATCAACGGACTGAAGTTAACCCTATTTGTTGATGGTAAATTAAAATAGAAAATATTAAAGTTGAGATGGACCTCTGGCTAAACATTTTAAATAGGTACTGGCATGTTAAAACTACTGTTTGTCATTTATTATAACTCCATGATTTGTGGCATTTCTTTTTGTGATTTTTGCTGTAGGTGTATTTGAAAGCGCTAATGTCAGGAACTAGAAATCTGATTCGTAAACTGTTTTTAACATACTTCAACAAAAGACGGGAGGTTACTCAACTCGAATGTATTTCTTTTATGGATGTTTAGCCATAACTTCTTTGTAATTTAGATGATTTTTTTTTGGATAGGAGATATCTCAAGGGTGGTCCCATTTTAAATTCATTGGCATTGGACCTTCAACTTCAAAGGTACTTAACTGGTTAACGTTAAAAACAGGACAATTTTTTAGGGAAAATTAAGTAATTTTTAGGAAAGGTATAGTTTATCATAAAGTTTTTTGAAAATACATTATCTGTAGGACCTTTACAGTGGGACCGATATGGAGAGATGAACTAAAGGCTAATAAACCTTACGGATTACATGACACCGTATAGTGTATAAAGCAGACCTAATCACTGTCGGGAACACTAGAAAAATGCATCTAAGCCACATCGGAAAGCCAAAGTAGATGGACTTAGAACATGTCGTCGTGGTTTTTAATAGGTCAATTTTTTTAGTAACTACTATGATTTCATACCGGTCATAGAATTTGGATTCTGCGATTCATCAGAAGCGTACTTTTTTCTATACATATAATAAGTAAGTTATTACAAAATTTGGTATCCAATAAAACTAAGTATGTCCAGTTGCTTATAAATACCATAATTCTATTACCTAAGTGTTAATAGTGTATGTATATTTTTATGTAAGAACGAGTATACATTTACGCCTACGCAGTACCTGTATATGACAACTTACCTACTCATGTTAATGCTTTATTGATTTTAATCGATTTCTAACATTATTGATCCTTGTTATTTATATAAAACCAATGTAGATATGTCTGACAGATAGATTTCGCCTCAAGAATGACAAAAGATTGTTTTTATCCAAACTATTATCGATTTGAAACAATATGACACGTAGGTAGGTATAATTATTTTATTTAAAAACAATATATGTAATAAATTCTTAGGAGTTTGACAAAATCAGTGTGTTTGATGTTATCATTGTGTGTTATCATTTCTTATATGTTATTGTCAATTTACAGACGAGTCAAACTCAATTTTGTATGGCGTTAACAAAATTTCATATTACCTACTTATCTTCTTACTTTCATATGTATGTATACCTACCTAGGTAGTTAATAGTTACCATTAACTACAACAGGTCCCTTGGCGTATTCGTCGACAAAAATATCTATGGTCATATGGTGAAATTTTTTATAAGAAATATTAACGTATCGGTAGCCAAAATAAGGGAAGAATTTTTAAGTATCATATTAATATCTTAGACTAGTAATATTATAAATGTGAAAATTTTTATGTTTGATTACTTCTTACTCAATCGCGCAAAAACGGCTAAACAGATTTGGATGAAATTTAGCTCGCAGATAGTTTATAGCCTGTATTAACATAGAACTCTTTTTAGACCCAGTTCTGAAGTCCACAAAAACAAAGGCGAGAGCAGAAAGTAGTTTGTTGTAATCATGACTATTTATGGATTTTCTGCAAAAAATAGATGCATCTATTATACAAATCTAAATGTGGTATTTGCGACATAGGTGTCTAGTAACACATGTGGTGTTGCCAACGTCCGGGGCGGCTTTTACAAAATGGCGCCGTTATGATTATTAATAACAAATTCGGCCCTCGCGATACTGTTTCAAGTTTATTTTATTACCAGGACGAAGGACGACCCTTTGCCATCTGCGTCGGCTCTAGGAAATTTGACTGCATATTGTTTATTTAGCGGAACAGTTTTTGTGGAATATTCGTTCATGAAAAAATTAACCGCATTTTATGTTGTGCGTCATGTTTTTTGCGTATGATAAGTTTATTTATTTGTATAAATATTTTGTGTAATTAAATTTATTGCGAATAATTCGATAAATTAGTCATTTTGTTATCTATACTAATATTATAAAGCTCAAGAGTTAGTTTTTTTTATTGTTTGTTTGACCGCGCTAATATCTGGATCAACTAGTTAGTTTTGAGAAATTCTTTTTTTATTATATAGCCTATTTATTGAGGAAAGTTATAGGCTATATATAACAAACACGGGAGTGAAAAACTTACTATAGGTTACACACGGTTGCACTGGCGCAAGCGGTGCGTCTAGGCTGCGTGACAGAGAGTTGGTGAAATACATTAAATAAGGGTGAAACCGTGTGGCACAGTTAGTTATAATACAACACATTTCACACAGTAACATTCTTGAAGACTAGATTAATGTCAGTGATATTTTAAGTTTAAATTAATTTAATATGATTTAATGGATTCAGAATATAAATATGGAGATCTTATAGAAAATACGGATTCTTATATAACTTTGACTATAACACATAAAGTTACCGTTATTGAAGTTAAAGTTAAAATTATATCTAAATTCATTATAATTTCACTCATATTTCGAAGCACTGTGAATACATCACACTGAATTTCATATAAATCATAGTTCAAATATTCTAATGATCTAACCATACCGACGGTATGAGATCTGAGGACTTTATTATCGTTTACCTGTATAAGACATCATTAGCCGTTTATTTTCGTCCCGGCGAGATATAACGTTTGCTTTTAACTTAATCATTTATTCGGCGGTGTCTAACTCAAGCGTCATCTCACGGGAGGGCACCACGCACGATTTATTATCCCCCACTCTGCGAATAGTCGACGAATTTAATTAATCAAAACTGTCTTTCTGTAAAATTAAATAGATTTAGCTTACAGACGACAGCCGCTTCCCTTTCCTTTCAACACCGTTGCGTACCATTAATTGAAATAATTGGCATATCTGCGTTTGTTTTTTCAGCATAGAAAATAATATGACAGTTTGAATTTAATAGTATGTACTAAAATAATAATGTACCAAATTCGAAAAAATAATTTATTCAATTTAGGCTCTAAGAAGCAGACGCGGCTCTTGAAAAATTTTTCGTGGGTGCTCACAAAAAAACATCGCTCACTTTCTATTGAATTGATATGAAATAGTAAATAAAATTTACCAAAGTTTTATGCGACAGATTCTAAAGCGTAGTTTATAAAATATTGTAATAATCTTCTATGTTATAAATTACTAATAGTTTATTTTTAACTAAATAAAATAACATAAAAGAACATACACACAAAGTATGCACACGAAACAATCAAACAAAATTAATTACTAGCAAAACCATAGAATTCCCGCGTAAAGATTCGTTGGCTACGCGTAGGAGCGCCGCTCCATATTTGGTTAATTTCACATACAAAATATTTCTTTCATGTATCGGGCCGTGTAGAATGCTCTCTTTTTCTCAATTCCGTGCTTGTCGTGTACTGAGCTTTGTTACTTAGAAGCGAAATCGCTGGCACTTTCTACAGCTTAATACCAAATGTTTTTATTGTATACTTAATTGTTTTGAGTGATATGCTGTGTTTAGTCCAGAGTATAAACGGTTAATCTATATATGATACCTAAAATACATAAGTACAGATAAAAAAATTAAATACAAAGCACATTTCATTTCTTCAGTAATTTTTCGTAGACGTGCGCGCACCAGTGCTCCTTAAGAGACGCCGCATTACTAAGAAGGCACGTATGAACCAGGCAAAATACTACCAGCGTTTTGGAAATCATCCTGCTCATCGAGAAGAACGCACAAGAAACTCGATCGGGTTTTTTACAACTGTATAAATAATATTTACAGTTAATAATCATATTAAAAACACTGGTCTGCAATGAAATCCTCATTCAAATAAAATTATCATAACTATGAAAATTTTGATTCTCTGAATCTCCTCCCGTTGTCCATTTTTTGCTTTCACATCGAGATTTTAAGAAATGGTTTTTTTTATATTATTCAAAATTTTATTTTTACTAAATTTTGTTTTAATATTATTACACTTCTCTAATGTTAATAAAAAAAAATTAATACCGCAATTCCCAGCTCCAGCTGATAGAAAGAGCATGGGTCGCTTTTGTACAAGTGTGTAATTCATTTTCTTGGAAACAAAAAAGATGATAACTATCAGAAACTCATTCAAGAACTTCTCTCTGCTTACAAAGCTCTGGAATCAACATGTCTCTCAAAATTAATTTTTTGGAACCGCACTTAGATTTTTTTTCTGAAAATCTTGGTGCCATATTGGATGAACATGGTGAAAGGTTTCATCAGAATATATTACATAAAGAAAGACACTACAATGGAAATGGTCTAAAGGAATGCTTGCCGATTTCTGTTGTTCAATTAAACGCGAAACCCCAATCGATCAAAAAAAAAAAGAAATAAAACTACTAAATAGTTGGAATTCCATATAACATCGGATGATAAATATTCTAATAATTTGACTGTAGTATAACTATTAAATTTTATAACATATCTTTGAATATTAGAATAATAATTGTGTGTGTTTGTTTATAATTTGTAAGCAAAAATACTGTTTTTTCCAAAAAAATAACATTACATAAGGATTATAGGGATGAGGTATGAGATACATTTTTAAGCATCAAAATAATGAGGAGAGAATATATAATTTTTTGCAGAGCAGTGTAATGATTTAGTGGATGCACTAGAAAGGGAGTCACTTCTTGACATCAGTATAATTCACGTACTGGTCTCCACCTTATTATTACCTATAACCTTTCGACAGTAAAACCGGTTTAACATGTCCCTTGAACCTATTATGCGGCAAATCGGTAATGTGCTTCGGGATCTTAATATAGAACCTAACACTATTATTACCTTAATTTTTTTTATTGGTCTTGCCAAGTCCAAAAGTGACTAATTTATGTCTATTTCTAGTAATATTGTGTCTTATCCTTCGTATATCCTTGGAATACAAAATCTCTCTACAGTATAATCTTTACAATAGATTGCTACTTTTTTACACCTTCATAAACACGAAGTAAAAAACCATGATAGTTTTTCTATACAGCGTCTATTTAGTTTAACCTAACCTGCTGATGCTCCTAACCCTGTGCTATTATACGTGTAATATTGTATACGTTTCTTCATCCACAGCAGCTACCTGGTCGCGTGCTATTTCAAATAGCTGTCACAACGCACCATTGTCCATACGTGCCGGCGAGTTGTGATGTATAGAAGAAACGTATCAGTTTTTTGAAGTCGTACTTTTTGGAGCGTTGAGTTGAAAATTGAGAAATGCATGCGTATCATGTGACGGAAGTGCGACATGATAAAAATAGCCATCAGTGATAATAATGTGAACTTATTTTACTTTTTTAAATTTAATTTATATTGAATTAAAATAATGTTTTTTTTTACACATATTTATAAAAAGTCAGTAAAATTAATTTACAATAGTATCATTGATGGCTAGTTTCCTCATGCTGTTGTGACAATGGAATTTTTTTTTGTTTTTTTTACGCTGTACAAGTATAACTCTCACAAGCGTATGTAGGTACAAACATATTTTTTAAATCTAGGTAAGTAATATTATTATTCTACTATATTGAATAGCATTTATTTTAAATATAATTTAATACAGTCTACAATAGATTCATAAGTGTAGTTATTACGTGTAAAATTTTTCGATTATTTGATACATAACCTTTGTTAAAGTTTTCAATTTGCATACAAACAAAATGGCTGCCACTACAAAAGATCCATTGTGACAGATCTTTTACCACAGAAATCGAACTAGATCCTTTATCTCTCATTTATATTCAATATATCTGTAAATAATCGTATTGACATTCAATATTTATAGAGGGTAGGTTGCGTGGGTTCATCACGTCTGCCTATCACACCGTTTCGTATCGATGTATGCAAAAATATTTCATTATTTATATTTATTGTACAACTTAAAATAATTTCGAAAAATTTGATTCTTTTACTGTCTCTTTGTATTAGATGTCATTCTAAGTTTATTTCTTTTAATTATTACTCATATTATCTCATGATTGCCGGCAAAAGCAGAGGTTTGGCCGAATTACAGCGTCGTTCTGTGACCAACGGTATTATGCTGACGCTGATGTCAGGTCTTTTTGACACATTTTTTTTAGATTATGTTTTTTTGTTATAATTTGATGTCTGTATACATAAATCCATTAAAATGCAAATACAAATCCATACAATGAAAATAAATTGAAAATATTAATATATATAGGTACTAACTACAATATATTGAATTATAACTTTGAAATAATGTCTGATAAGCAAATAATTTTGTCAAAAACCCCAATGGCATAGTAAAATATTATTGCAGTTTGAAGTAAGTATATCGGAATTCTTATTTTTTTAAATATTTTTTTTATAAATTTTCTTACTTTAGTCATTAAAATTGAAGAAATTTTATTTACCACAATTATTTTAATTCATAGTGAAAATTTTCAGGTTTCTAATAGTAGATGTAATAATTAAACACTATTAAATAATGTTCTCAATACTGGATAATAATTTTTTTATAGAAAAATAATACGTGCTTAAGTCATAGGCATTTAAAAAAAACACTGGGACGTTTGCGTTACCAGACCGTGTGACAGGTGACCTTACAACATATCATTACTGTACTACAATGGAAGTATATTTTCTATTAATAAATCCTTTAAGTTATCTCGTTGCTGAGAGATGTACAAACCAATCGAGGTTAAGAATTAACTTTATTGTCCCATTATCTCAATGAATGTTTTGAAAATATGTCGGAAAAATGGTTATTTTAAATGAGACTATTAGTGCATAATTACACGCACCCATTTTTTTATGTTCTATAAAATAGACTTTTATAACTGGTACATATAAATAAAGAATATAATTCCAAACTTATAATTAAACAAATTCTGCTCATTTAATTCCTTACATTCAACTAACAAATGTTAAATATCTTTAATTCTTCCATAGACTTCACTTGTAATTTAATATGAAAATATGGTTAAATACAAGTATATTTTAATTATTTAGGTACATAATCCAACAGCATTTATATAAATTATTATTCTTCTTCTTCACGATTTGGCGCCGCGAAAAGCACTTGCTAGTGTCAAAGTATCTAAGCCTTCGTAGTATTTTCTAATATTAAAAGTGGGTACAACAAGATGGTGGCTCCATTGTTAGAATTATCTAGGGAATTTTTGTGACATCTTGAAATGCATGTTTCCAGTTTATATATCTAATCGACTTCACGTATTCACAATAACCAAACTTTATCACGCAAAATTCTATCAATATTACATAATATAGGGTCAAAGAAACTAATTTAATGAATTAAAATAAAAAACACAAAATGGCAGCTCAAGATCCCGCCAAAACTCTTCTTACAGACTAATTTATTGAAAATTGCGACAAAAAATTATTCAACAGATTAAACTATTACTAAGGGTTCTAATAACAAAATAGTAAAAAGGTAATAAAAAAATGGTAAAAAGTTAATAAGCATTAAAATGGTAAAATAATAAATGTGGGAGCATGTAGGTATGTTTTGTTGAACGGGTGAGTGTGTATGTGTTATATGAGGGTGTTAACTTGTGTGTTCTATGAAATATATTGTAGATGAGTTAGATTGTTGATTAGAAAAAAATGATTGACTTAGTACGCCAACAGTGCTATACAACTAAGATGAGAAATTTCGATTATTTCAAGAGAGATTATGGAATTCACAAAGCAAATGATGGATTACTTGGGTTTATTAAAAAAGGGTTAAATATGATTGACGTCGTCCTAATTCAAATACAGGAATTGATTTATTTTTGCTATGTATATTTTGATTTCAAGTTTGAGATTAAACATAAGCAGTACTATATAAAAATAATACAAAACAATACATAAAAATATGGACAATTTGATTTTGTTATTTAAAATAATAAATATTTGGGTGAACGAGCTTTGCTCGGGTTCTAAAAAAACACTTATCTAGGTATACTTGGAACGTAAAAAATTATCTAAATACAAAGTTTCATCGAAATCGTTGGAGCCGTTTCTAAGAAACCAATTACATATATATATACAAGAATTGCTCACTTAATATAATAAGATATAATAATAAGAAGACAATTTACTTGACATAGTTGTTAGGTCAGCGATTTCTAAACTTTATGTTGTATCTGCTGATACATCATCTGTTGTAGAGTGACCAATAAAATAAAAAATTCCATAGTAAAATTCTGTTCATAGAAAAAAGAAAAATAGTAGAATATCCTAAGTACCTATAAATGAATAGGTTTTTATAGCCCTTAAACAAATAAATATATCTGTGTCTACTAGAATCGATGAATGTTAGCATTCTTATGGAACAGTTTTCCAATACAAATGTCATATAGAGGAACAAAATGTACTTATAGAAATGTGTACCTCTTTTATTAAACAATTCGATACGCGATTAATTACATCCATATCGAATCGAACCCGTAGCATTTCTTACTGAAAACATTGTCGTTCACGACATTTTTCTGTCATTTATATAAAAAAATTCTAATAAATTATTCTTCAATAAACATTTTCACCTCTATTTTGTTGTAATAAAGACTTGATTTGGATTGTAGTGGTAAGCAACGGTTGTGACGTTTGTCTAAGTTTCCGGTAGTAAGCAACGTGGCGCGGGCGCCCGCATGAATGTTGAACAATTCACATCATAAACACCTTCCCTATTGATTCAAATGACCTTATTAATACTGTTGATTAAAATATGTTGGTTAACGGTTATTTTTCCATAATACCAAATTCTTTCTACTTAAGTAGTGTCGATACAATATGTTTTTCTCTACCACAATACACAACTTCACATCTCTATCTCTCTTCTATCTATCATTCTTCACACAATCCATGCATATATTCTTAGATCTACTTCTATTCCTATATCCCTCCACATTTATACGTAACATTCTTCTAGTTATATTAAATTTATCCCAGCTCATGACATGCCCATTCCACGCTAGCCTATAACCCCTTAACTACTCTGTGACTGGTGTTATTGTGAGACTTCCTATAATATACTAATTTCTGATCCTTCCTTAACTGTACTTGGAGCAGCCTACTGATGTAATAATACCTCCGACCTACAAAAGATCGCAGTCAAATAACCCTGTGTCTTCAGAGCTTCTTGATAAGCAACGCACTGGTGATGATACCTTTGGTGTTACAAACTTCCATAGGCTTCGGTGATCGCCTACCATCAGCTTGATTGACATCTTAGTCTTGCAAAATATCTTATTTTACAAACGCGCGCGTTCTGCGGTATAAATAACTGTTCTGCACTAGTTTTTAAATTTTACTACAGACTTCCTAAATGTTTTATCATAGCAGTTATTTGCATTGTCTCCTATCTAAAGCAAGTTTAAGTAGATATTTCAGAAAATAATTTAATTAGTTGAAGTTGTCAAACTAGGGAATTGATTATAGTGGTAGTTTTATTTTGATCTCTGTTTTCACAGCACAAATATAGCAGTTACCCATTATTTACCTCTTCTTATCTCTTAAAAGATAGCGTAACGTTAACTGATATCAAGGCTATTTTAATAGGTGGCAGTACATATTAAATAACGAATAATACTTTGAATTTTCTTTGTAAGTAAATGAGAGATTAAATATAATAAGAAATGAAGTCAGTTGTAAACGTTTGATCCAATGTTTGCATTATAATTTGTGGTACATTATTGTATGTCATGCAAATAAGGGTTTGCATAAGGTTTATATTGTATCACATTAACATTGCCTGTAATTAGACATTGTACCGCGCATAAGTTTCAGATGAAGCGGCTAAATGTCATAGGGATATTATTTAAATTGAGTCGTAGTGGAATGTTCTCTTGTTTAAAATGAAACGAATACACAGAACAGTTTAGAAAGAACGTTGTCTTGAATCAAGAATTGAATATAGCTACTTAGCCTTTCTGAAATTATTCAATTGAATATTAATGGTCTTCATTTGTGGATAGTGGACGTCTTTTTCTATGAGCATTTTTGCTACTATTAAGCATATCAAATTTGCAGGATGTCCTCCAAAGTGACACATTTAGATGTGTCGCGTTCCTGGATCGGTCAGTATATATCCAGTTATCAGAAGGACTGCTATATCTGGCTAGGTCACGACCACCATACACATAAACCCGTCATAGTGACTATGTTTTTTTGACGCGTTTGAGTACAGCCAGTGTGTATTTAACTGCCAGGAGGTTTATAGACAAACATGGAAATTCACGAAAAAAACCAGAAATAAAATAACTACATGTCAGCGGTGGAATGGAACGCAGCATGCCAAATCTAAAGAAAGTGCAAAAAATATAACACATTAAGATAAGATTTAAATTAAACACAATAGATGCTCTTATATATGCAAAACAATTGTGTGTAGGTCAATAGTGGAAGTGGGCTGGTCATGTGGCACGTATTCAGGACCAAAACAGTCACGTCTTGGAAAGGCAAACGCCTTCACGGAAGACCATACACACGTATGTTGGGAAGATGAAATTAATAAAATAGCTGGCCCACACTGACAACAGGCAGCTCAAGACAGAGAAAAATGGCAAGTTTTGAAAGAGCCTTCACCTGAAAGGGGTTCCTTAAAATAAAATAAAAAATATCAATAATCTTAAATTTGTTACGTAAGAACGATTAGGAAATGAAAGGCTTTCTATTTTTATAATATTTATTATGACAACGACAACCGGCGATGAATTGCCAATCTCTTGGTGGTTACAGTTGTTTTTGGATTGTATTGTTAACTACTATGTAGGTACTATAAAATAATTCAGTATATTTACAAATATGAGTAATTAGACATTATGTATAGATCAGATGATACTGCTGATATTAACCATATGGCCTAACATTCAGAATTCTTTTGAGACATCCAATTTCATCAAAGCCGTTTGAACGTGATTGCTAGAAACACGTTAAACAAACGTACTTTCACATTTATAATATAAATAAATTAAATTCGCGTTCACTACAATATAAAATAACGTTTTTTCTATATAAGTACAATAGTATTCCAGGTATGTAAATTTCATTTTAATCATTTTGTTTTTATACATGCTGAGATTGGCTGTAATTATTTCTTCATTAATCTTGTTACCTGTATTTGCCTTTATTTATGTATTTTTAATGAATGGCTGTTGTCAATCCTGAATAAGTAAATAAATACATTGTAATAAGAATAAAGAATCTCGCTTAGGAATATTGTAGATTCTTATTAATGAAAGAATTATTACAATTGGTTTAGTAATTCCAGAAATCACCTCCTATACAAACATGTACACTTTACCTCTTTACAATAGAAGTAGTAATATATGTAATTTGAAAATTTTAATTATGTTTCTTTGAAAATTAAAAAAATTAGTATACTTCTGTTCACAGATTTTTAAAGGCTTAATCCAAGAAAAAAAGAATTTTTCTATGATATTTTTTTATTAGTTTTAATGAAATTAGTAATTCTAAAGAAAACAATTACTCATGAAAATAATATCATTCATGATCATTATACATAATACAATACGATTATTCACGATTTCATTGCTCAGGTGTCACAGATATAACATCTCGTTTATTCTGATATTTCTGACTAATCGATGACTGGTCTATTTGCTTACACGGACAAATCACTTACTCATACAAAATATGTTATATTGAATTGTAAATGTAAACATAAGAAATATCAGGTCATCTGTATCTCCACTTATTAATGGTTAGAATTATGATAATATCGACACGCTATTGCAGTTGGGGTATAAGTAGAGTTCCTCTAAGAAAAGTATACATAATATGGTTTTTAAATGGTCAATACGAGTGTATATTCATTATTGGAATTGATCGTTCGTTAGTAGCAGAATAGATTCTATGTTATATTGAATTGTAAATATAAACATAAGAAATATCACTCCATCTGTGTCTCCATTCATTTATAGTTAGAATTATGATAATATCTTCACGCTATTGCGGTTGGGGAGTTAGTACAGTTTTTTATAGTAGCGCGGTAAATTAACGGCGCATGATAATAAGCACAGTGAAAATTAAAAAAATCAGAAATCGATCGCTGTTCATCGCTTTTATGCTGGCCTACAAGCCTCTCGGTGGCTGAATATAGGTATACCTACTAGCTGATCCCGAAACGCGACAAACTACAGCAGGGTCACAGTGAACGAGTTTATTACCATCTGTACGGTGGTCGCGATCCTATTGGGTACAGATCTCTACCATCAATGCTTGATTATTAGATACACCGAATGATCCCCGGAAATAACACGCTTAAGTGTGCCACTTTAGCTGGCGTTACACTCGGTATATGGTGGTCGCGTTCCAGTCCGACAAAATTGTCATGTTGAAATTGGCTCAAGTAGCGAAAAACCCTTTTCAATTCTAATCTCCAGGACCATACAGTATAAAGAGAAATGGATGATTTTAATAAAATATGAATTAATAAGATTGAATGAATTACAGATGTACGTAAGACTAATGAGTAAAGTGATGGAGCGGAGTTATGTAAGTCGACACCGGTGGTATCACTGTGCACTGGTGGGTCTTCGCGAAGTCATATGAACATTATAATCGCGTTCCGATATTGCGATCACTGCAAGCTGTCCTTAATTAAACGACGCGTTGGTTATTGTGGCTCGACTTCGTTTGAACATTTATACACTATGCTGCCTTGTAAAGCATACTTCCTTACTTTATCTATATACTTATTAATACGTGAAGCAAAAGCTTTCTACCCCTTTTTAAGCGTATTGAGTGCACGGAAGACTTTGAGATTTGGTGTGGTTAAAGTTTATAAGGAAAAGGAGTGCAGAAAGCTAAAATTTACCTATATCTGTTACTAATATTTTAATCAAATAAATTAATACTGCGAAACCTAACACGACCATTGCCATTGAACTTAGACCCCCCAAAATATTGATATTGTCACTCAACGAAAAGTGACAGCAAGTGATGTAGATAATACTGTTACGACCTGTTACAACCCAATTGAAAAGATAGAGAAAATTCTGTTCCCGAAATATCTCGAAGCAACTACAAACTTATCAGAACTTCGAAATAATGTTCGCGTCGTAAACAACCACGGCGCATGTTTGTGTAAACATCGCAGTTTACACACACATGTATAGGGCTTATCGCCTCGATTACGTCATCGAGTAGGCATAGAAACTAAACGTCAAGAAAGTTAGCGACGATTCACGACTTTTCTGCGATCGTTTAGTGTAGGTATTTAAGCGACTCAGGCGCGGCGCCGATGCAGTTCAGTTTTGAATTACAGAGCGATAACAACGAGCGATAAAAGAAGCGAAACCACAGTGAAATAAATAACTGTATTGTGAGTTCGTGTAATTTGTAACTGTGTGGAATTCGAATAAATCTTCTTCACGTCAAACATCGGAATTTTTATACCCACGGGTGTAACAATACTAATTGTTTAGGTTCATGAATACTGCAAATGTCAAACAGAAAATAGTCTATGATCAAAAAGTAGCTGGTCGAATTTCGACCTTAGGGCGATCGCTAGTACTATATAATTACGTAATATAATTTGAAAAATTAAAATCAAATGATATAACAAAGATAATTTAGGCTAACTGCCAGGTTGGAGAAACAGATTTTTCCCATTCATAAGAATGGAGTTTTTGATGGCATATTGTGGTTTTTATTTAACTTATATTATTTACCCATATATTATGTAATTTTGGTGGTATTTTGCATTTTATAGTTTGATTATTATGCTAAGTGAAGTGAATTAGAAATAAGAAGCATAATATATAAGAATAATGTCTAGAAGCGAGAATTCTAATTTGCCACAAAAACTCCCTGGATAGTTTTAACAAGATAGTCACAACCTCGTTAAACTGTTGTTTGAACTCTGAAGATTAGAAAAATATTCAATCCACGTGACATTGGTATAACTGTGTATAAAGGTATAAAGTATAAACACACGTTGCCAAAAGAAGAATCTTTGGAACTATCTATCCGATTTAAATTGCATTCACTAACAGCTAGTTACGTTCATCTTGATTGATGTAAGATATGTTTTATTGTTATTAAGATTTAGAAATGTGACTAATATGAAATTTGTTGAACACTAAGAATTTTTTTCTATACTGTATCAAATCGAATTACTGAGTTTTATGCTAATTATTTTCAGAGAGCGAAAGAAAAGAGAAGTTGAGATACTGCTCGAGTCACTGACTCAATTTAATGTGAAACTCGATGTTAGATAATCTTGTATTTAACATACTACGTATTGATTAAATATTGTACCGGTAGTAAAAGTTTTAGATAATGATGTAGAATTAAACTACGTCGCTGGAAAGCGTTTAAATTAATGCGTACGGTTGAAAAGCCGCAATCTTTAATAAAGTTGGTTTTAATATAATTAGTTACAGTTAAATTATAATCTACGTTGTATCAACATAGAGTCATAAAATATTTTTCTATTTTTAAAATTAATTCTTTTATTGTTCCATTTCTGAAACCATGAAACGAAACGGTGAATATTAACTTTTCAAACAAACCTTTTTATGTTATTTCATTTTGGAATTTTATAGACCGTAATGAGACACTAATAACTATCATGGTATGATTTGTTCTATTGTAAATTTAGTGTAAACATCAAGAAGTGTTGTCATGAAAATTCATATTCGAAGCAATGGTAACATCATCATCATCATTTCAGCCGCAGGACATCCACTGCTGAACATAGGCCTCCCCCATAGATCTCCAGAGCGACCGATCTTGTGCGGCCTGCACCCAACGGCTCCCAGCGACCTTTATTATGTCGTCTTTCCATCTAGTGGGGGGCCGTCCTACGCTGCGCTTTCCGGTGCGTGGTCTCCACTCGAGAACCTTTCTGCCACAACGGCCGTCAGTTCTTCGAACTATGTGCCCCGCCCACTGCCACTTCAACTGGCTAATCCTTTTGGCTATGTCGGTTACCTTAGTTTGTCTACGGATCTCCTCATTTCTGATTCGATCTCGTAGAGAAACACCAAGCATAGCCCTCTCCATAGCTCGCTGAGCGACCTTGAGCTTTCTTATGAGGCCCACAGTGAGCGACCACGTCTCTGTGCCGTATGTCATCAATGGCAATACACACTGGTCAAAGACTTTCGTCTTGAGGCACTGAGGCATTTTGGACGAGAAGACGTCGCGCAGTTTCCCGAACACTGCCTAACATACTCATTCTACAAACGAACAAACGAATAATATTATATACATATACATATATCTATATACTTAATGAATAAAATTGAAGTGCTTGTTTGTAATGTCGAAATAACAGCTTTTTTTAAATGCAAACGAAATTATAAACGATAACTATAACATTTTTTTTGTCTGTATGTTCAGTGTAATTTCCGAAACGGTTGTCCCGATTTTAACGGGACATTCACTGGTAGATAGCTGATGTCTTTTGTATCTGAAAAAGAATTAGGGTTCTGCGCAAATAAAAAAAAACTGATCCTGACGAATTAATTCGGGCGCTTAAATGGCTTACGTTGAATAAACCTTAAGAGATATATCAAATTAATGTACTACATAACTGTAGACATTAAAAATTATATAATAAGTCAACAAGAGATATCTATCTTCTAAGGATCACCCATAATAATCATTTTTCACTTTAAAATAACCAGGAGCATCATGCATCAATCATCAGCAATCATGCATTTGCGCGTGTGCCCGTTATCGACGGCATTCTGTAGTCCAAGCGAGCGCATCCGCGGGCACAGCTAGTATATAAATATATACATATATTACGTAGACACAATATATAATTGAAGGTCAGCTATTAGGGAAAATATAAAATTATGATAAATGGTTTTTCTACGTTTACAAATTTTGGTAATATTTCACAATATTGATTTTGTTTGCGTAATCCAAAAAAATGTAATACATGCTAGAAGAATATTGAATGGCTTCATACAACAAATAAAATTTATTTTCATTTAATTGTATTTATAGAATATCTTTTAGTAAAACATGACTTTTGTTAAAGTAATAATATGTTGTAGTTTGTATATCTTATCTTTTTGATCATTTTTTTATATAGTATATTTTTAAAAGTATTCTTTAATTAATAATAATAAACCAAAATAAAATGAAAAATTTATTATAATATTCAAAATGTATATATGTATCAAAATGAAGAATAAAAATGACATCAAACATCAAATCATAATTAATAGAAATATATTATTAAGTTTGAATGCATTCTTTATGTATAAACAGAGATAGATAGAGAGAAAAAGAGTAGTTTATATCAGAAAAATGAAGTAGTATTAGTTAAGAATCTGAATCTTTAATCGATTGCACAAAGCTGCCTAACGTAGTAATTGGACACTTACTACAAATGAAAACGGTCAGGTTATCGATTTGTGGGAATTTGATAGTTGTAAGTCAAGAATTTCCTTGGTTATACTGATATCATTGGATTATTTATTGTTACAGGATGTTATAAAAATGTGTGCATCAATAAATTTTTATCAAATAATAAATGTAGCTACGTGTAGTTGCAACTGTTTTTATTTCAAACGTTTTCTTTACCTAATTTATTAATAACGACTGTAAGCAAACTCTTTTATTCCTCTTATAATCCTCATTTACCTAATCTCATTATGTAAATATTGAGTTAATATACATATACAAGTCTTAGCGACGGTTTTATACTTTTATTTGTTACTCTTAACTGTCCATGGAGGGCAAATAAAAAGCAATTTTAAAAATTTGCGTTTAGTGTGTCAGTTGAACATTTAAAACTGATACATACATTGAGCTCCCTTTTCGAACACAATTTCTATTATTAGTTATTTATTAATAAACTTTAAATTTTTATTTGAAGTATATGTAATAGTATCTTTACATATTATGTACTTCAATGTAGATAAATGGGTATAGCCCTGAAAATATAATATAAGGAACTTAACTTTGATTAATATCATACCTTATATTGTTTTATTATGTTTTGATACTATGGTAGTAAGGGTGGTGTGGTGATTAGATCGTATTAATGTTCATAAGGCTTCTCTGAAGACTTTGTTCTTCAATATGATATCAGTTACTAAGTTTATTTATTTGCTTTAGAAACCTTTCGTTATCAGAATACGAATAATATAGCAAATTAAATTTTAATGGTAAATTTGAACAGTATACAATAAATTATATAAATATATAAACCGAATTATGTATTTGTTTTAGCAAAGCATAAATTATTATTAAATTAGATTTATCAATTAGTAATATTTATTGTAACATTTACCAAATTTCTAATATTAATTTCGGTCATTTAAAATTTTGAGTGGCAAATATTTTAAGGGATGGGAAATAAAATACGATCCAACTATAAGTATATTAATACATATTTAATTCAAGAATAACAGGGTTCTAAAACTTTTTTTTACTTAAACCGACCGAGTTTCTTACCTACTGTTCTCGATTACTTACTAGTATGTATGTATGTAGTGTTTTAACATTCATAACTGCTTTCTTAAGGTTTAAATTGAGTAAAGTATTTATAATTTAGAAACAAAGAAATATATTTTCCTATAGAAAATCAGAGTTCTTTCCTAATTTTCAGTAAAGTCTAATTTTCTATAGATACATGATGTTAATTATAATTTCAAATACAGGCTTTGGTTAGAAAAATATCTACAGGTACCGAAAATACTAGTTAGACATGATTAAAACGGCCCCGCGTAATTCAATCGTGGCTGCCTCACATAAACCTCTCGCTTAAAACCCGCTTCCTTCGCATCAAATTAGGCACCTTAATTATTTACTAGCACTAAAACGTACTGTTAACACGTATACAACATAACATGGCACACCTTTCCCCTCGTTTATGAGGTAAACTGTACTCTAGAGGTACGAAATAAAGGCTATTCACCGATCGAATGAGGCTAGTCTTTTTCTTGCACTAAATTCGCAAAGGAAATAAAAGATGTGCCCCAGAATAGTCTTGACGGGCAGGTGTGTTTTCCTTTGCGAATAAATAATTCGTTACGTTAATTTTGTATAAGTATTTACCAAAACTTAAATTAATGACTAAGATAGACTGTCTGTAGGCGGATTATACACTATTTTACATGTTAAAACATTTAAATGCAAGTTGGAGATTTTGGTGGGGTTTTAATTTGTCATAATATGATCCAGTATCATATAATATGGATGGTATTTTGCATTATATAGCTTGATTATTGTATTCAAGAGAAGTGCATTTGAAATAATAACATGGGTCATGAATCCTGAGATTTTACAAAAAATCCCTAGAAAGTTCTAACAAGAGTGGCCACTTATTGGCCTTGTTAAAATAATACAATCATCAGAAGACTAGATTTTAGCAAATGCTTTGATAGGTTACTGAAACTTTATCATTAATGACGCACTATTAATGGTAATAAGTTTTTCATCGTTTTTGTTAAGTTTTGCATATGAATAATGTAAGTAATAACGTACATCCCAATATTTATTCTTTAGTCCAACGAGAGTCGTTATCTGACATTAAAATCACTGATTTTACCTGTACTAACAACTTTGTATTGACCTTAAAACTTGTAACACGAAGATTTTATATGATCTATTCACAGTGTCTGCTTAGTGTTACCATGAATATAAACACGTAAATCGGGACTAAAACAGGATTAGTATAAATCATATTTATATTATTATAGTAACTATAATTCTAGCGTAATTTATAAAATTTTAGGCATTGCTTGAATGAACTAAGGTCACACTTTAAACATTTACGTATCTACGTACCTATACATTACAATTTGCATTAAATATTATCTTTATAACTTAAAAAGTAAGAAATTAATGTAGGTTGAGGATGATACAGGTACACTTCTTTTGGCGTATTTAGTAAAATTTACAGCTGTACGCTCATGTGAAACATGTGCGACATGATGAAGTTATCCATCGACCAATAATTTGACTCCCATGGATAGCGTTATGGCCACAATCTCACCTGATATTAAGTGACGATTCGGCCCAAGACAGTTGCACGCTAAGCCTAGTGGAAGACTGGCTCTCAATTGCAGCTGTTGGAACACACTTATTGGTGCTTGGCGACAGATTTTCAACTTGAGGGCGGTGGACATTACAAACAGCCCTAACACCATGCTCTGGCTTCATTACGATGTTATCTTTCACCGAAAGCTCAGGCTCATAGCAGGGATTCAAACACAACATGATTGACGCGGTTTCCGTACACGCTTCCAACTCATAGCTTATAATAACGTATAAGTTAGTAAAATACATTTACATTATTATCATTGATGACTAACTTCGTATATGATTGTTGTTATCGTATATTGTAAATATTGTTGACACGTGGGATAAATTTTTTCTAGTTATTTTTGTTTTGGTGCACCAAAGAAGTATTAATAAGTGTCCTACGTGTGTATATACGTAAAAACTTATGTTTTTATTATTTTTTCATATAGGTATAATATTTAACAATTTTAAAAACGGAGACCAATTTACTGATTGTTATAAAACAAAAATATATTGACATTTAAATAAAGAAATATTATCAGCTTTATATAATGAATGGCATAATGATGATAAACTAGCAGTATGATTGTCCTAGCCAATTCGAAATTATGGTAAGCCTACTTAAGCGTCATATTGACCAGTACCAATATTCATATTTAAAGATTTTACGAGTTGAGCAACTCACCGATGGCATTCGCCTATAACTGCTGGTTACGCTCAGTAAAATAATCATTTATTGCACACACATACGATGTGCTAAATATGTTTTTTCCTTTTTACATTTGTCGAAGGATATGCTTGTATTGTTTAATTACAATGTATTTAATTTATACATTTTATTGCTTATATCTTATCATTATTGTTGGGTAATAAATAGGATGTATTGTTTATAAAACGATATGTGTAACTCTTTCTATTTTTTAAGGGTTCTGTACCTAAAATGAAAAAATGGAACCCATAGAATCATTTTATTGTGCGTCTGTCCGCCCGTGTGTCTAGGTCCTTTTTATCGTTTAAAGTATTGGGTTGAATTTTTTACACTGATAGTTCTTTTATCATTTTCATTCACTTTTAGTTATTAATTTTTCTCTTTTTTATCAAATTATTTAATGAACTTTTTGTTCGAATATTAGTAGCTTTATGTTATCACAAATTTTCTAATAGTGTGTGGCCAGCACTATATATTTATTTGCATTGTTCATTTACGTCTAAATGAAGTATTCAAGTATTTCGAAATGTCACAGCTTATTATCGTATTACGCAAACGGCAAATAGTATTAATGTATGTATTTGTTGTCATCGAGACACAAGTATGGTATTGTTAAACAGATCGCTGGTACCACTATTCGTTTACACAAGTACTCAGTAACCGCCCATACTCAATTTTAAGGTCTGATGAAAATCTCGAACGGTTTACGGCTGACAAAAGCATCAACCTAAATAAAAATATTAATCTTAATATAATTTTTTCTCAAAGTACTTAATTTCTACGGTAGGTACAGTCTAAAAAAACGTCGACCGTCGGTGACACATTCCATTGACAGTCGTCGCTTTCTACCTGCCTGCTGAAATGAATCTTTACGCCTAGTTTGTATGACCTAATGTCCTGAAGGAGCGAAAACATTAGTTGGAAGACCAATTCACATCCACACGGCTGTCAGCCGTACCTGGATGGGCCCATGATTCACGAGGTTTAAATTAGAAAGATTGAGTCAAAATCATCAATTTGAACGGTATCAGTCTAGTCGATTTGAATTGTACAAGAAATTTGAACTTACAGAATTCATAGTAATTATGACGATTCCATGGTCTTTCACCCTAGAATTTTTGATGTTCCTTCTAATATACAGTGACTACATAGTGTACTTTATATACTTTTATTCGATAACAATATGAAAATCGGATTACGTCAGCAAAATAGGTACCTAGTAGGTAAAATAAAAAAAATAGGTAAAATAGGAGTATGTTCATTTGTTTAGTGATCGGTAATTTAGGTAAATTATTTTAGGTACACCTTATATTCAAATGATTACAATTCAATTTCAATTTCAATCAATTAAAATGACAGTTACCAATTTCCATTCTAAGTTATTTCATGATTAACTTTGCAATATTATAGTAATTTTAAGAAAATAGAGGTGTACGTAAATCAAAAATTTATTTCTAATCCTTTATTAAATATTGATTTTTATTGAATTCAATGAGTTTAAATTATTATTTTTTATTAATTATATAAATACCTACCTAAAATTACGTACATGCATACTAATATGTAGTACAAGAATCACTTCTCTTCATACATTCAATTATCCGACTTTCCGATTAACCGAATGACTTACGACAACAATTATTCCGGTTAATTTAGTCTCCGCAGTATATAAATAGATATATATCTCAATAATTCAGATCTTTCAAATAATTAATTTATTCACATTGTTTTTGTACATAATCCTAATTGTGAATTATAACATTTGTTCTAGAATCGAACATTGAGTAAATACTTACAGCTTACACATTATGTGATGCTATTGATTTACACATATGGTGTTAGCAAACGTCTTAGCGGTACAATGTATGTTTAAACTTTAAAAAGACACCGCCTATACAAAATTTAAAGGTTCAAAGTGAAAGAAGTGAGGCGATTTGTTGACATTCGTATGCTTGAATTTGTTTGTTGATAGCGTTATGGCCACAATCTCACCTGATATTAAGTGACGATTCGGCCCAAGACAGTTGCACGCTAAGCCTAGTGGAAGACTGGCTCTCAATTGCAGCTGCTGGAACACACTTATTGGTGCTTGGCGACAGATTTTCAACTTGAGGGTGGTGGACATTACAAACAGCCCTAACACCATGCTCTGGCTTCATTACGATGTTATCTTTCACCGAAAGCTCAGGCTCATAGCAGGGATTCAAACACAACATGATTGACGCGGTTTCCGTACACGCTTCCAACTCATAGCTTATAATAACGTATAAGTTAGTAAAATACATTTACATTATTATCATTGATGACTAACTTCGTATATGATTGTTGTTATCGTATATTGTAAATATTGTTGACACGTGGGATAATTTTTTTCTAGTTATTTTTGTTTTGGTGCACCAAAGAAGTATTAATAAGTATCCTACGTGTGTATATACGTAAAAACTTATGTTTTTATTATTTTTTCATATAGGTATAATATTTAACAATTTTAAAAACGGAGACCAATTTACTGATTGTTATAAAACAAAAATATATTGACATTTAAATAAAGAAATATTATCAGCTTTATATAATGAATGGCATAATGATGATAAACTAGCAGTATGATTGTCCTAGCCAATTCGAAATTATGGTAAGCCTACTTAAGCGTCATATTGACCAGTACCAATATTCATATTTAAAGATTTTACGAGTTGAGCAACTCACCGATGGCATTCGCCTATAACTGCTGGTTACGCTCAGTAAAATAATCATTTATTGCACACACATACTACGATGTGCTAAATATGTTTTTTCCTTTTTACATTTGTCGAAGGATATGCTTGTATTGTTTAATTACAATGTATTTAATTTATACATTTTATTGCTTATATCTTATCATTATTGTTGGGTAATAAATAGGATGTATTGTTTATAAAACGATATGTGTAACTCTTTCTATTTTTTAAGGGTTCTGTACCTAAAATGAAAAAATGGAACCCATAGAATCATTTTATTGTGCGTCTGTCCGCCCGTGTGTCTAGGTCCTTTTTATCGTTTAAAGTATTGGGTTGAATTTTTTACACTGATAGTTCTTTTATCATTTTCATTCACTTTTAGTTATTAATTTTTCTCTTTTTTATCAAATTATTTAATGAACTTTTTGTTCGAATATTAGTAGCTTTATGTTATCACCAATTTTCTAATAGTGTGTGGCCAGCACTATATATTTATTTGCATTGTTCATTTACGTCTAAATGAAGTATTCAAGTATTTCGAAATGTCACAGCTTATTATCGTATCACGCAAACGGCAAATAGTATTAATGTATGTATTTGTTGTCATCGAGACACAAGTATGGTATTGTTAAACAGATCGCTGGTACCACTATTCGTTTACACAAGTACTCAGTAACCGCCCATACTCAATTTTAAGGTCTGATGAAAATCTCGAACGGTTTACGGCTGACAAAAGCATCAACCTAAATAAAAATATTAATCTTAATATAATTTTTTCTCAAAGTACTTAATTTCTACGGTAGGTACAGTCTAAAAAAACGTCGACCGTCGGTGACACATTCCATTGACAGTCGTCGCTTTCTACCTGCCTGCTGAAATGAATCTTTACGCCTAGTTTGTATGACCTAATGTCCTGAAGGAGCGAAAACATTAGTTGGAAGACCAATTCACATCCACACGGTTGTCAGCCGTACCTGGATGGGCCCATGATTCACGAGGTATAAATTAGAAAGATTGAGTCAAAATCATCAATTTGAACGGTATCAGTCTAGTCGATTTGAATTGTACAAGAAATTTGAACTTACAGAATTCATAGTAATTATGACGATTCCATGGTCTTTCACCCTAGAATTTTTGATGTTCCTTCTAATATACAGTGACTACATAGTGTACTTTATATACTTTTATTCGATAACAATATGAAAATCGGATTACGTCAGCAAAATAGGTACCTAGTAGGTAAAATAAAAAAAATAGGTAAAATAGGAGTATGTTCATTTGTTTAGTGATCGGTAATTTAGGTAAATTATTTTAGGTACACCTTATATTCAAATGATTACAATTCAATTTCAATTTCAATCAATTAAAATGACAGTTACCAATTTCCATTCCAAGTTATTTCATGATTAACTTTGCAATATTATAGTAATTTTAAGAAAATAGAGGTGTACGTAAATCAAAAATTTATTTCTAATCCTTTATTAAATATTGATTTTTATTGAATTCAACGAGTTTAAATTATTCTTTTTTATTAATTATATAAATACCTACCTAAAATTACGTACATGCATACTAATATGTAGTACAAGAATCACTTCTCTTCATACATTCAATTATCCGACATTCCGATTAACCGAATGACTTACGACAACAATTATTCCGGTTAATTTAGTCTCCGCAGTATATAAATAGATATATATCTCAATAATTCAGATCTTTCAAATAATTAATTTATTCACATTGTTTTTGTACATAATCCTAATTGTGAATTATAACATTTGTTCTAGAATCGAACATTGAGTAAATACTTACAGCTTACACATTATGTGATGCTATTGATTTACACATATGGTGTTAGCAAACGTCTTAGCGGTACAATGTATGTTTAAACTTTAAAAAGACACCGCCTATACAAAATTTAAAGGTTCAAAGTGAAAGAAGTGAGGCGATTTGTTGACATTCGTATGCTTGAATTTGTTTGTTGAATTATTTTATGTGAGAGTTAAATATCTTGTACGCGGGTTCGCTTGTAAACAAATGAAAATAGCGTTTATCTTAGTTTTCGATACAGCAAAAAAGAAGATATATATCTCAGATACGTAACAAACTAACCTTTTTAGGGTTCCATACCATAAAAGCAATGAAGGAACCGTTATAGGATCACGTTGTTGTCCGTCTGTCTGTCTATCAAAGCCCTTTTTCTCAGGAGCGCGTGGATGTATCAAGTTGAAATTAATATCAAATATTCCAATCCCTTGGAGATGTGAAAAAATCAAACTTTTAAGTCAACGCTATCAAAAGATAAGGCTGTTTACACCGCTAATTTTTTTACACTCGCAAAGGGACTTAAACCTATAGGGTACTTCCAGTTGCTCTAGAAAACCGCAAAGTAATTACGTACACCACAACAAAAAAGTTTATTTTTTTGGATTAAAAACTTATTTGCAGTTGGTAAACTGACCGCGGCATATGTCGATGTATGCGGACAACATTTTTCCAACGACACAGTTTCGGTGCGTTCTTCAGTAATGTTACCCAATTATTTTTCGAATGTGGCAGTACAATTACGGAACGCTCGGTGCACGGGTCCGACTCGCACTTGGACAGTTTTTTTTTTATAATAGCTCGGTACATTGCCGGTACTGTCCCTGACAGTAAGCACAGCAACATCCAAACACAACGGCGACCACCGAGAAATCTAAACCCATCGACGTTCCCGCTGTCATGCTGGCCTGCATAAATATCTCTTCACGTTACACTTAAAGCACCCGATATCTGGATGGGAGATGGTTTTACAGTTTCACGTAGGACAGAGTTAAAGAGAACTTTTTAGTTCGTGCAGAGATGGAGTTTACCGTAGAACTGTGACTCCGAAGCCCAGAGCGCGTGGTTTTGGTTGTGGAAGAGATAAGAGGGTATTGAGTTGAACAGCTCTTCAGAAAACTTACTATGGTAGAGATTATAGAACACGTTCGGCGAGGCGATGTCCCTGCGCAGCTGAAGCGGCTCGGTGTATTTGGTAACGTCTGGATCATTAACAGTACGAACAGCCCGTCTCTGTAACCTGTCCAGAGCATCTAGGAACTGTATTGCATACACGTCCGAATTTATACCTTGTAATGAAAATACAGTTATCCTGGCGTCAAAAACCTGTTCAGGATTACTCATCTAGTTAGTAAGATCTGTGTAATTCGCACTAAAATGAAGACATAACATTTTTTTTTATATGTTTTTAAATATAACATACCTAATACCTATGTAAATTAGAATCATAATGGTAGTCTTTTCGGGGTCAAATTATTTATAATAAACAAAACATCATAATCCGTTATGTTGCGGGTTTCACTTTGATTGATTTGACTGACCTGACATTGTTCGATGAGTCACTATCATATTTTCCCCGTATAAAAATAACAAATAAAATTCATTAATAACCAAGTTATTGTTTAAAATAAAATTTCTAATTATGCCCTTCATAATATACGTAATAATAATATTTTATATTAACATAGGATAGCCCATTTATAAAGGAAGGCTTTAAGTTATATAACATCACGCTATGATCAATAAGAGCGGAGCATCAATGAAAATTGTTGGAAAAACGGGCAAATTTTATTTCTTTTGAGAGCTTCCATTGCGTTCGCTGGGTAAATGGTGAAAGTTATGCAACAATAGTGTGTGATGAAATAGTTTCTCTTAAAAAATTCTAAAAAAAAGTCCAGTATAGCATATGGCTATCTTTTAAACTTTACTCAATATAACCTTTTTTATTGCAATAAAATTTAATGTATTAATCCTTATCAAAATAAATACTTTATTCATCACAAGTGTTTAATTTTGGACAAAATTGCCCTTTACATCATTTGATTTCAATGAATATCTTAGGAGATATCATAGTTTTGAAATAACTCCGCAGCAAAATAATAATCAAGTATCGTGCGTGCATTTTAGCGGAATGATGTGGTAGGCGGGCGGCCGCGGCACCTATAAATTGTATTGTAGGTGGCTATGCTTACCTACAGTGTCTTTCGTCTCGCACAAGTGTTGTGCGTGGAAACCGTTTCAGGGCAAAGCCCTCTTTCGGTAGCTGTCTTCTCCGCCCGCTAATAAGGGCGTGTCTCTGTATTGAGGCCTCGCGTAACTGACGCCGAGGCCTTTGAATTCTCCTCTTTTCCCGCACTTTCTCAGTCCTGCGTAGGTACACGGACAAGTTGGCGCGCTTGAGGCTTCATTATCTATCGAGGGTATGGTTATCTGGTGGCCTGGCGTGCAGCGGCGCTATGTTTCGCTATGTCCGCTCTGTGAAACATGCGAGTTGTTAGGCTGCTTATGAAGTCGTCCAGGCTTTCTATACGTAGGTCGCGTTGGATAGTCGAGTTGCTCACGTAGCATGGAGCCCCGACGATCGTTCTTAGCGTATAGTTTTGCTGGGCTTTTTTTTGAACTGACTACACTGTTAGCCTTAGGGGCCCTATCCTAAAACAGATCCGCTGCGGCTTTTACAGCTTCACCGGACTTGTATTGTTGGGCTTGTAATCAGCGCTTCATATATTCTACTGCGCAACCGAACCATTCAGGGGTAGCGTACGTGAGGCGCGATCTGACATATATATAAACCTAGTTTCGTGCGGAGCGGCACTCCACATACGTGCACTTTTTAAAGCACTCTACATGTGTCTTAAAAGTGAATCCTTGGTCAATTGTGACCCCCAGGTACTTGACCTACCTCCTAGGTGCCCACGACAATAAAATTGTTATTTAACTCTGCCTACGTCCCATTCTCTATAACCCTCTCTCTCTCTCTCTCTCATTTCTAAATACCGTTACCCAGGCTACCTGGCAAGTAAACAAATAAACTTTTTGCGTACAAATTTTTTATAGAAAGTATTTTTATTTCTTAGAAACTTACTTTTGTATTTGGGTATTTCCCTTGCGTCACTTTCGATATTACGTTAGGAATCTTATCATTTGTACCTTTTTTAGCGATTGTTTATTATTATTAATAAGTTCTGGTAATAAATACCTATATTTCACTAAGTGAATATGACAATTTATTAATCAATTTATGTATAACTTTGTTTATGAACCGATTTGGGTGATTTATCTATATAAGTACATCTTATATACAATTAATAAAATTGAAGTGTCTGTTTGTAATATCATTTTTTTTTTTTACTAAATACATATGAAAGTATATACGGTACTTTTAACAAAACACCAATTTTTTTTTTTGTCATTTTGTCTGTTTGTTCCGTATAATTTCCAAAATGGTTACACAGATTTTGATGGGACTTTCACTGCCATATAGCTGATATTTTAAAGAGTAACTTAAGCTACTTGTATTTGAGAGAAAGAATTTAGGGTTCCACCCAAATAAAAAATC
Source organism: Saturnia japonica (assembly GCA_033032175.1). Classification (NCBI taxonomy): domain Eukaryota; kingdom Metazoa; phylum Arthropoda; class Insecta; order Lepidoptera; family Saturniidae; genus Saturnia; species Saturnia japonica. The sequence goes on from CM065318.1 coordinate 12,657,892, forward strand.
TGGTCAAAGTGAATCAATCTGGGGCTTAAATGATTTATTTACGTCGAGTAAACCAAACAGTGTGATTTAATCACAACATTTTAACATTAACATTTAAATGATACCTAATATTATTTTTAACAAAAAAAAAGAGAGAAAACACCATTGTAAAATAATAATTAAACTAATAACATCATCTTATCAAGTTAGATATTAGCTTTACCAGCTTTTTAACACTGAGGAATATGAGTGCGTACCTCGAAATATTTCGAAGAACCAAATAAGACATTATTATAATAAAAACGAAATTAAAGAAAACGTCAAGTTCGTGACTTACTCGGAGCAAAATGTATGCGGCCGCATTAAATATAATTAATTAAAGCTCACAACAGAGGGAAGGCTGCTATGAATAGCTGAATATGTTTTAAAGAGCTTTCGGCGCATGAGTCTCGGCGCCAGTGATGTCGCGTGATTAATTAATATCAAAATGCCGTTTTCGCTTATTTGTTTGATGCTTAATCTTTACTGACTTATCTTATAGCTGAGTCCAAGCTTGGTTGATAAATAATTTGTCAATGTTTTGGAAAAGTGTAAGTAGGTTTTTTTTTTAATTCTTTATTGGTTGAACGTTATGGTAACATTCTTATCTGATGTTAAGTGACGATGTAGCCCATCATGATGACACGTTAAACCCAGTGTGAGAACTGGCTCTTAATTGCAGCTGCCGTAACACTCCTATAGGCACTTGGTCACAGATTTTCAACTCGAGGATGGTAGTTAGCTAGGTGGATATTAGAAAATGCCATGCCAGAACAATCAGGCTCGTAGGGATTCGACTGACACATCATTTTTGCAAAATCGCAAATGTTGACGCTTATTGGATCCTATTTTAATTTTTACAATATGTACTGATGAATATCAAAGCAACCATGTTATTGTAAAGATCAAAAGCATGCAACATCGAAGACATAACACGAAGGAGCTTGATTGAATCAATTATTTTTTATGATACCAAGAACAATCTTTTTAGCGATCACTGAAGACAAATATCTCGGTCAGATTCCCACGTCCGCGTCACTCACTGCACGCGAACGTAATAGAATAATAAAATGTAGACTGGCCAGTGAAAAACAAAAGTATTTAAAAAATGAATTCGGAATAAATATTGTATAAAAGTTTTTTGTGTTACTTTTTAACCATTATAAAATTACTAGTAGTAGTAGTAAGTTTGTACTTAGTTTCTTTTACACCGAGATAAGTAGTACGTACAAGCTTTACTGAAGACGGTACTGAATTTTTTCGTGTTTATTTAATAAATAAAGATTTGAAAGGTTTATATGACGTTTGAAATATTATTATCAATTCAGTTTGATTTAAAATTTTACTAAATAATTTTTTACTTAATTATTAACTTTTAACTGAAGAGATATATAAATCCACAGAGAGATTACATAACACACCTTTATCATTAAGTACACCTTTTACGTGTATGCATAATTTGGAATTTATATATCGTGTGTAACATACACGTTGCTGTAACTCATCACTGTTCTCCGAATCATAATAAATAATATTTATTTTTTATACTTTTAACTATTAATTTCCTTAAGACATTTTCCTTTATCGCGTAAAACAGTAGGTAACCTTTTGGATGCCTAGGTACATGAGTTCGAATCTCTGTACTGAGTCTGAGTTTTCGGTGAAGGAAAACATCGTGGTGAAACCATGGCATGATGGTAAAGTTTTTTCTAATACCCGCCTAGCTAGCTACCACCCTCAAGTTGAGTATCTGTCGCCAAGCACCATTAGTTGTGTTCCGGTAGCTTCTTCCATTAGGCTTAGTGCTACCATCTTGGGTCACATCTTCACTTAAGATCAAGTGATTTTGTGGTCACAAAGCTAAAACCTATAACGATAAAAAATAAAAACATTGATCAATCTCTTACATCATCATCATCATTTCAGCCGCAGGACGTCCACTGCTGAACATAGGCCTCCTCCATAGATCTCCAGAGCGACCGATCTTGTGCGGCCTGCACCCAATCTCTTACAGGTTTTGACATAATATCGTATGAAGGGTGGTAAGGACGGCAAGGACCTGTATCTAACTGGGTTGCGACCATCATGCACATGGTGATAAGTCAGACACACTCTTTTGGTTTGTCGCCTTTTGGGATCAGCCAGTGCATATCCACTTACCGGCATTACAAAGACATGGATTGCCGATTTCTTAGAGGTCGTTAATGTTTTTAGTTTGTACTGTATAAATTGGATTAAAAAAAAATTTAGTGTCTTATTTAATTAAAAGTGTTTTTTCTTGTTTAAACTTATTTTACTTCTTGTGGTAAGAGCTATTTACAATTTAATTTACCGAACTCCATTTACTCGTCCTTACGTGCAATCGAGCAATCCGTCAATACCATTTAAATATCTTTAGCTCATTCGTCCATCATTCATTCATTCAATCTGCAGTCGTCCGTTAATTTTCTTTCCTTTATAAATAAAAAGAAACCGTAACTGACTGAATGATCTATCAATACATAGTTCAAACCACTGAACGGATTGGGCTGAAATTTGGCACACAGATTGTTATTATGACGTAGACATCTGCTAAGAACGTATTTATGAAAATTTAACCTCTAAGGGGGTTTAACGGGGTATCAAAATTTCTATGGAGAGATCATATCTAACACAGGTAAAACAGTGGGGCACAGCTAGTTGTTCCATAAAGCACAATGCAGTAATATTGACGTACTCCTATTAAAAAAAATTATTTTTTTGACGATTCACCGTTCTTTGCATTATTTCATCTATTGATACTTCACACAATTAGCGAGTTCTGTATACAAGACCTGAATTTTGTTAATAATTGTACCTAATATATCGTTTGCCTAATAATATCATAACTGTTCTCGTTCCAAACGTATACTTTAAAAATGTAACATTGATATGGAATAGCGATGGTTTTATCTACATTATCAACTATTTACGGTCATGGCAAACGTAAAGTTCCAGGTATTTAATGTTTAAATGAATGTGGGTATGAAGGTACTTATAAATTCCACGATTCTGTTAGTTATCGATAAAGTATAGTTATCAAAGGGTTGGTCGATTGCGATATGTTTACATAATAATATTTTAGATAGAATATATTTACATTTTCTGGTCAGTATTGGGTAGTTCTTAAGCTTTTTGCACACAGATGAGTTATTTATGATTCGCTTATTGCCACGTCGCGGTGTTGCCACGGTGTGCCGCCACCTTCGTGTATTTATTATATTTTTGCAAATTTTTAAATACATATTTACATTTGTATTTGTACTAAAGAAAATGTTATATGATTTTTTAATTTTTTATTTTATTTAAGTTTACATATTTGAAATTTATTTTTAACGTGCGAAACATGTAATTTGAGGGTAAGTACATATTATTTCCCTTACTACTTTTGTAATCTATTACCTGTACACTTTTATTTTGTTAAATCATCAGAATATATTTAAAATAAAATAAAACAAACCCCATAGATGTCCCTGCAAATTAAACATAAATATTATTGAGTTATCTAAGTGTTGTAAAGCAGGTCACTGCTAGTATATGTTCACATCGTGAAGTAGTTAGCTACCGTTTAATAGCGGTCGATTTCATATTAAATTACTGTAATTACTGATCTCTACCCTCCGTTATGATACCCGCGACGGAGGCTGTGCAACCTCGCATGCTATCGTCCTTATATCATAACCATTACAAAGAAATCTATATAAATAAATTGACTGAGGTTAGCCGTTCTGCGTGCTTCACGCAAAAATCACTGTATATATTTTGATAATTTTTCTTTGTTTTACTTCTTAGATAGGTACTTGGTCCTTATGAGAAAAAAAAATATCACGATATCTCCTTATACAATAATTCTGTAGACCACGTGAACGGAGCCGCGGGCACAGCTAGTTAACAACAATAATTAAAGACCAGATATTGATCTGTCATGTTGTGGTTTTCATGTTATAATAATAATAATATTAATAAAGCCCTTTATTCAGACCAACTTAGTATCTATTTACAAAGTATTGAGAATTAAAAACTGATTATTGATATACAATTATATATTTTGTAGCTAAACTAATTTTAATGTATTCTATTCTAATTCTTAATTATATTTTCTAGGTCTGTTTGCCAATCGGCAAAGGCCTCCTCCAACATTTGTCATTCCTGTCTCTCTTGGGCCACTCTATTCCACGTCACTCCTCCTACTTGCCTTATTGATATCACATTTGATATGTTCTAGCGCGTATGTTAATTAAGTTAAGTTTTCTTCATTTTTAGAGTAAGTGTATTTAGTGGTGCAATACAGATTTTTTCTTTTCTTTTTGGAATGTTGGAGGGTTGTGGTCTTTATCCCCCACGAGGACCAGTCGGATTGGGGGAGATTGTGTTTTTACGTTTTGTTGGTTTTCATAGTTTGTTTGAATTTCCGGTTTCCGAAAGTTAAATGTTATTGGTAGTTGCGTGTGGAAATATTGGTTAGAGAGTTTGATTTGATTCTCATTGCATCGAAGGCGTTTGTTCTGTTGGTTTTGAGAGAGCTCAGCGTTTGTTGTTTTTTAGGCTGAGTTTTAGACGGTGAATGTGGTGAGGTAGATTGTTTCCTTTTCCTTGTATCATTGTTGGTGTTAAGTTCTTTGATTATCATTTTATCATATTTCAGATAAGCAATGTTTCCTTTTTTCCTCTCTTCTAGTAATTGCGGTTGTAGAGCTTTCCTTTTCTGTAATACTTCTTTCGAATAATCCTCCGATATATAAATTCCGTTTAATTTCTTTTTGTTTTTCGTAATTTCGTTCTTCTTCCATTCGCTTAAAAGGGAACATAGTACAGGTCTTGGTTTATTCTTGGCTTTTAGTTTTCCAAAGCGGTTTAGTTTGTTTATTTCGTTTTCTTCTAAATTGATGTTTAAGTCTCTTTTGAAGTTCTCCTTTATATTCTGGAATAGCTCAGCTGTTGAGTTTTCACCCTCTTCTAATCCAAAAATAATTAGGTTATTACTTTTCTTTTCCCTTTTTAAATGTTCTATCTCCTTCTCTAATTTGCCGATTTTTTCTTTTAGTTTTTCGTTTTCATCCTTGATAGGCATTAGTTTTTCATCCATCCGATCCATAATATTTTTTGTAAGAGATTCTGTTAATTCGGTTGTCTGATTTTTCATTTCTATTTTCATTTTTTCAAATAATATTTCAAATTGTCTCTCCATAATGTCAGGTCAAGTTACGTGGAACGGAACGTAATAGTAAATAGTAACTATGGGTTTTCTTGTTCTGGGCAACACTGTAATTGATACCAACCGAACCGACTAACAGTTATAGTGACATCAAACTGATCAAAGTATCAGTGACATTAGACTAACAGTTGAAGTCACGTGTAACACAATGAAATATCAAAATGGCGGTTAATTTATTTTCTAACCTCAGATGTTGTTGTGTATCTTCAATTTCACTTTACTGGACAGATGTAATGAGAATTCGACAGATGGTTCTTTCCGGATCTGCCAAGGCACCTATAGTGTTGTTCTTAACGGTATTTATGTTCAGATGTAGCGTATAACTTTTTAAATCTTTAATTTTGTAGAGGTATAGTCACAACGCTGTTAACACTTTGACAACCGGAACCGGAATCGGTTTTCATGTTAATTCATAAAATTACATTATTAAGCCATAGATCGTGTGTAATATTGATTGTATATTTTGTGATATAGTTCGGTTATTGTGTTCAAGTAAAGTGAATTATTAATAATAACTATTTACTTATACTTATTTATACTATATTTATTTACTAATAATTATTAACTATTTATTTATTTTATTTGTACAATAAATGTGAGTTAGATACTACTAGTTTGCTATTTTATACATGAAATAATTTTTTTTTCAAGGGTAAACCAAAATTATAATTTAAAAAGCATCTTGTGGTATATAACCGAGAAAATATAGATAGGTGTGGAAATGATTTATTATCTGTTCAAAATTTGTATTAATTATTAATATACATATTATATTTGTATAATTTAAAATATTTTAATAAGCTCACGCGAAACTTCGTACTCAAAAGATAAACTACGCTGTCTATATTTCCGTAATATGCAAATATGTTACAACCCGTGCAATTATGTGTTGACATTCTAAGGGACTAGCTGTGCCTCACGGTTTCACCCGAGTTCTTATCCGACAAACACCACACCGCAAACGAATCCGTCTAGCCTATCACAATTGATCTCATTTCTTATGTTTAAATAACTCTACATGTCTAAATAACATTAAATAAAGGGCAAAATTTAATTTCATAAAAGTAACTTTTTTTCTTATAGATTAATATTCCATGACTAAAAACAATGTGCAATCAATATTTAATCTTCAACAAAAAAATTAAGCAAATAAGTATCTTATTGTGGCTTATGTATGAGAGATAGATATATTATCGTGAACTTATTTTTGATATACTATGGACCAATATTTATGTAGAACATTATATTTATATGTATATCATTAACCATTATACCAACGCACGCGGATAAAGCAGTTCCGGAGGTATTCCACTTTCGATTTAACAATAGCAATATTTAAGGCTAGCTGAGAGTTGTAAGCCTAATGTTAGATTTTTCGAATCTGACTTGTTCCAAAGATTAGTAAGTTTAACCAAAAATAAAAAATTAAACTTTTCCGCTTTATTATATTAATAAGTATAAGATTTCTTGAGGACAAAAATGAAATAAAACTTTTTTTGACCCAAAACAACAACTATGACGTTAATACCGTCTGTCTAGTATTAATATGGTAAAAATACCATTATTTTAATAATCTACGTACACAAAGAATTAATAAATTGAAGTGTCTGTTTGAAATGCCAAAATAACAGATTTTTAATAAGTGCATGTAAGAGTGTATACGATACCTATTATAACACAAGAATCCATTTTTAAAGTTATTGTTATGTCTGTTTGTTCAGAGTAATCTCCGAAATTGTTAGACCGATTTTGACGGGACTTTTACTGTTAGATAGCTGATATTGTAAGGAGTAACTTAGCTTATTTTTGTTTTAGAAAAAGAATTAGAGATCCGCGCAAATAAAAAAAAAACTGGTCATGGTGGATATGGTGGCGCTTAAATGGCTTACACTGAGTAAACCATAAGAGATGTATCAAATTAATGTACTACACAATTGTAGACATTAAAAACCTACAAAAAAGTGAGTGGAGAGTATATGTCTATGTTCTAAGAAACACCCACAATAAGCATTTTTGTCCTTAAAATAACCGGGATCGGGGATAGCAATATTCGCGCGTGTGCCCGATCGACGGCATTCTGTAGTCCACGTGAATAAAGCCGCGAGCACAGCTAGTATATAAATAAAAATGAAACAATAATAATGAGCCACGTATAATTATTATTCACGTTGCCTCTGTCTAAAGTATCTATGAATAAGAAACAGAAGAGATTATTTGCAACACGCTTCTCCAGTATTAGAAACCAATTATATCTTATTTCCACGCCCATTCGCACTATATGTAGACGTAAGTATCGATCGAGTGAATTACAATTCCAGTTTATAATGCCCGATATTATATCCATCGTTTAATAAGACGCTATATAATAGACCTCTTATGTCGAACCCGTTTATAATGAAAATTGAACTCGTTTATAACGACGGTTCGTTCTTTATCATTTACCTATATTATTCCGCAAATGAGTTTTTTTCCTGACAACACCATATCTCTGTTAATTCATCATCAAACATGATTTTAAAGCTCATGTTCTCCGCTATTGACAAGAAGTAGTGTTTTCGTTTATAATATATATAAAAAAAACTGTTTCATTAGGAATGCCGTCTTTGATGCTAATGAAAATATATTCAAGGCGCTATCTAGATTAGGTCGTTCATGAGATTGGTTACATTCTAATGTACAAAAAAATCACACGGGTCAGGTTGTTGCCTTTATTTTTGTTAGAATTTTAAACACGTTTTTCTGTATATGTTCCTTAATTTACCTACTGCAAATTAATTGACTAATTACTTAATTTGAGTTAATGATGGCTCAGGTGGTAGCATGTACGGACTCCGCGTCGATAAACCTTTAGATCCTTGCAACGAGTCTGAGCTTTCGGTGAAGATAGGGTTTTTTCTACAACCCCCCTGGCTAGCTACCACCCTCATGGTGAAAATCTGTTGCCAAACACCAATAGGTGTGTTCTGGCAGCTACACTTGAGAGCCAATCATCCAATCCAACTAGGCTTAGCGTGCTATAATCTTGGGCCACATCGTCACTTAGTATCAGGTGAGATTGTGGCAACAACGCTAAACCTATAACGATAAAAACATTATTATTGTCTGGAAATTCAAGGTAGACAATTATTCAAGCACGAACACTATGCAAGCACTGTCTATGTGAGTTATAACGAGGTCGTAATGCCTTATTTGCAGAGACAATAAAATGGTCAATTTTATTGAAGTCTTTTAGTAAGTGGTCAATTGGATTTGGATTGGATTGGACTGGATCGGTAATGTGGTGGTTTTTTGGTTTTCATTCATAAACTTATATTGTTCGGCTCTGTATTATATAATTTTTACGGCATCTTACATGATTTAGTTTGGATATTAAGCATGAAGTAAAGTAGATTATAAATAAAAACTAGAGCCTAGAATCATGTATTTTGCAGGTAAGTTTCCACAAAAACTTCTTCAACCGTTTTAACAAGGTACCCGTCATCTTGTTATAGCTATGTTTAGAAAGTACAAAAATAATTAGAAAAATAGTCTATTCACTTGACGTTGGCAGAATTGTAGATGAAAACAGTTACAATTAAATGAACAGAATATGGAGTGGTATTTTTTTTGTTTGATATCGGTTTATGTCGAATGTTCGATAATATGAAACGTCTCGCGTCTAGTTACGTTATTTCTGGATTTAGCACCACTTCGGAAAGTACCGGTAGCTCGTTATTAGAAGATAGCAGACAGGTCGCGCGATAACTAGTCCTAATGACGTGAAATCACACTAAGACGCCGCCGCCATGTTGGAATGCGTGCCAACGGCAGGATAGCTTGCAATTAGCTGTAACCATTTCTGACGTATGTGATTAATAAATAATTCAACTTATTCTTAATTTCATTATATAGTTGAATAGTTTATATACAATATCTATAAAATAAGAAAATATTGTCAATTTTTAATGCTTTATATCTAACATTAGGTACGTATTTTGTTTTATATAAAAAAGTTACTAAATAAAGAGAAATGAGGAAACAGAATCACAAGAATAATATTTGTCGACAAGGACAACCAATTGGGAAAATTATATCGGTTCTAATAAATTAATTCATATTTTCTATACAATAAACATTATTTAACGAATATAGCTTTGTAATTTTCAGGACAATTTATTTTTTAATTAACTCGCTGGTATAAACATAATAGTGTAAAAATAATAAACACAGACTTTATTAACTCGTATTGTTGTATACTGAACAGGTTGTTTTTGAGTCCGGTGGTCAAAAAAATATAATTAGGCATCGAAATTACATAATATAACCATTGTGTAGATATAGTAATGAAATTATTATTTTTTGTAATTTTAAAATTATTGTAAACAACATGTCTGGGTTTATTTCTGACTCAGTTACTAGTATCAGATTCCGTGAATGACTTTTTTTAGTTGCTCTGCGACTCTTCATTTAACAAATTATTATTCATAGCAATGAAGGAATAGCAGCGAATGATGAAATATTCCACACCTAAAGGTAACACACTGGCCTAATTAATCGCGATACTTTATTTGTGGATTTTGTCATCATTTATATAGGGGAAGCGATCCGTGCAGACATTGCAAACAATGGATCGTCTAATCACTTTATAAAAATGCGAATAAGTGATTCCCACGATTATATAAAACGAGTTTAATCGTGCTGTTGGATCGGATGTGTTCTAAGGGCGCAACGCGTTGAGGCTGACAGGGGATAATTTGAAGGCACAATCGCTGCTACCGTTCCCCGCGAGCTACGATACGAACACGCAAGCGATTTCTTATCTTAAAATTGAGTTAGAATTATAATCATTTTATTTAACCATACATAAACATTTTACAATAAATATTGTATCCTGCTTTCTGTTCATACATAATACTTACCAGATAAGCTACGATTTTTTTACTTAACTTTACTTAGCATTTAGTAAAGAGTTAAATTGAGAACTACGCGAGCATTATGTGACGGAACCGCGATATGACAAGGATTATGTTTCATACCTGACAACAGCTCAATCATATGTTCGGCTGAGTGCCCCTTCAGCGCTGGCCCCCAAGCTTGGTGAAGCTGTAAAAGCCGTCCGAGCCTTCAAGGTCCTTATAGCTAACAGTACAGTCAATTCGGGAAAAAAATTAACGAAGTGTGCCATCAACTTATTTTTAATATATTAAAATAATGTTTATTTATACACCGTTACATTTACTTACATTATTATCATTGACGGCGACTAACCTGTGCACACGCAGAATACAATATTTGGGTAATTATTTTTGTATTGTTACATTAAAGAAGTATATATATATTTAATAACTTCTTTTTGTGTAGGTACATAAGTGGAAACAATTTTTGAAATACAAAAAGGACCAAATCAGATTACTAAATCTATCTATCCTTCAGATAGCTACAACAAATCATTTACATCTGTATGTTATAACTTTAATAGTAACAGTTTACAAGACATCGAATTAACCGACGTGATTAGCTTGTACGAGTATACAGAATGGATTTTTGAGATGGGCCAAGCGTAGGTACCATAACCCTTATAGCTACACTAAAACTTTCTAACGAGATTGTCCTTAACTTTTTGAGACCAACAGATTTGATTTTGACCAGCATTAATTGTTTTTATTAAGTGTACAGTCAGCAAGAAACTGGGTAATTTACTCAAAAACTTTTTTACATCTCTATGAGACCAGCTGAGATTAGAGTGCTAAAAATGTCCTAAATCGCAAAAAAAACTTTTATTATACATTTAATTGGAAATTATTTTGACTTTGATAACATTTTGCAAGAAAAGTTACTCCAACTTATTTTTATCCTTAATTATACTTTTTATTATGGATAGTCTGGGCGTTACAAAGAAATCTAGATAAAAAGGTGAAAGTATGAAATATGAGTACGAGAGTCTAAAATCGGGCCTTTATAATACATAAATATTGCTTTTGGCGATCAAATGTAAGTCGATGCTCCTACGCTAGATGCACAGATATAAACACACGTAATTTAATCCTAATTCTAATATTAAACCATTTATTTGGACATCGTTAACGGAATGCAAAAATTGTGTTGGTTTTCTATGTAAATTTGAATAAACGAGACTAAAATTTGTTTGACTTTTGGATTAATTGATCGGCAGTTGGTTGGTATAACTTGTATTTTTATTTATATAGAAGGTAATCATATAATTTAAAGATAAATACTATGTGTGAAATTAACGTGCTAATGTCGTGACCTACAAGACGTGAATACATCTTAACAAAAACAATTTAAGCCAAATAAAAACATAAGTAATTACTCTGATAAATACGGTCTGAAAATTTACCTACATATATGAACAATATAGAATTATAGACTATAGTCCGACAAGTTTTTTGTTTTTGACTGACTATACTGTTAGCCTTAGGGGCCCTATTCAAAACAGAGCCGCTGATGGCTTTTACAGCTTCACCGAACTTGGGGGCGAGCGCTTAGGGCACTCAGCCGCGAAAGTTTTAGACAACTTGCGCACAAGGATGCCAATGTGGCCGGACCTTGGCTTGGGAGGTTGTCGCGATGGCAATTAAGTCGCGATCTGACTAATTCCCTATCCGTAAATTCGAGCTAAACTAACATAATTTAAATATATACATACAGGAACATGTGTATATGTATTTAGTAATCTGAAATATAGTCTACACTGACTAGCGTATAAAAAGAAAAAAAAGGTTCCTTAGAGAACCTATGTGTGAGGTGTGCACGTATGTACATATGTATGTGTGTAATGTTTGTATTTGGGTAGATAAGTGTTGCACGTATAGTGTCACTTGTATCGCGCGGGCGGCTGCCAGAACCAAGAGTTTCACACTGGGGAACGGACCTAGGCTTGAGTTACCGCTAGAGAGGGTGGACGTGACGGGTGTGCGGGAGCGAAGTCGACCGCGCGTACTCTGCGGAGAGAACGGTGGTTACGCGGGCGTGGGCGGTGGCACGCTCTGTTTGGAGAGACGGTGGAGTAAGAACGCGTTAGCTTTTTCGACTTTATCGTCAGGATCGGTGAAAATGATTCGCGGTCGGCGTTTTTTGCCTGAGGCGGCAGACTGTCGGCAATTTTCCCGTGAGGCGGTTGGAATAGGAACATAAGTAGCGGCTGCTTTAATTAGCGGATTGGCGTGATTCGACGCGGTATCGAAGTAAGATCGCGAAAGGAATTTGACGTAAGAGTGAATCGACGTTAGATCCATATCTCTATGGAGATCTTCCGTTCGCATGTATGGAGGGGCACTGGTATGGCGGTAGAGAAATATATTCTGAATAGTTTGCAATTGTTTGAAATTAGATTTGGTCATATGTGCGAACGCGGGGCAACTAATTATGTCATGATCGGACGGATTCCGACAAGTTCCTGCGCGACCGTTTTATGTGAGATAGACGGTGGCTGGGATGAGGTCTCACTACACATTACAGTAAAGTAAACAGTATGTTGTCGAAGGAGTGTTCTTGAAATAATTACTTATTGCCGCTCGGTAGATAAACACGCATTAGTGTTGCCCTCTAACTATGTCTTTGGGGTTACCTCCACGTATTTGATAATGCTATAATTAATTGTCAATATTATCTTTTCCCCAAAATACACCTTTTACCTACTGCAAATCTTGTAAGTTTAAATTTGAATTATTTCTACTGTGGATTTATTTCTAATTTGTAAATGATTATGAGTTAGTAAGAAGGGAATGAAAGAAAGAGAGAAAAGAAGACAAAGTATTCTTACATTCCTACGTTGCCGAATAGGTAGCCATTTCAACCTGACTCGGTATTCAGATACATGATCAAACTTCCGAAGACGGAAGATGAAACGGATACAGTTGTTGAGTAAACGATCAAGTTTATTTAAGAGATCTTCTGAGAGGTCCATGTAAGCAACGTCTGCATAATCCAGAAGAGGCAGAAGAAGAGTATTTACTAGAGAAGTCTTTGTATCAACAGGAAGAAAATTTTTCAAACGCATGAGAGAATGAAGAGAAGCATAAATTTTTCTACTAACTTCCTTGACTTGGTCGGCCTAGCATAATTTAGTATCGAAGATGATACCAAGATTTTTTACTGTAGTTGAGTAAGAAATGGTACATTTATTGTATTGAAGAGGAATCAATGAATTAAAGTCAATTTTAGCAAGCTGTTTTAAACTACCAATTATAATGAATTGGCACTTCGTTGGATTAACATTAATCGTAAGATCCAGTCCAGGAGAGAATAATTGAAAGGTCCTTGTTTAAAAGGAAGATTCTTTATTTCGCAATGTAGGTACAATTCGTATAGGTCGTCAGCATGGAGATGGTAGTGGGATTGTAAATAGATTGTAAAATACTAAGTATAGATTATAATAAAATACATATACGTACATTTCTATGCGTTACCCTTGACGTTTCTAACGTAAATTAATTTACATTTTATCGAGACAGGGAGCGTGTCTCCGCCGCCCATTTTAATAATAATATCTAAATTTAGAACAGCGAAGGGATGAGACATGTGTGTCGTAACGCGTTTGGCGAAATGTGATTACAGTCGGTAATTAACGAGCTGCTATTTACGGCACTAACCGAATATAATTTAAATATTTTCTTTTCATGTTCTAAAAACAAGACCGTGCCACTGTCACAGCTGTTTCGGAATCATCCGTGTGCCTTTGAAATAATCATTATTGTATTCGTGAAAGTGTTTTACCGTTGGTAAACCGCGACATGTCCGTTTTGTCCGGTCTCTTGAAATAATGCACGCTTTCAATTGCAGACTAATTATTCCAACATGAGAAACTCGTTCGGTGTCGTCCGTTTTTACATGTTAAGAGATTAGTCGAGTTTAACACTCAAAGGAGCATTGTGACGCGGACCGATAATGATGATACGTTAAGAAGAGTATTTACATTCTGACCATAATGGACCGTTGAAAAGAAACGTTTCTTATAAATTTCATTTAGATTCAGAGCTCGTTGTCGCAGTGCGCAGTGTGTCACTCTCGGTTATGAATAAATTACCTTTGTACATTAATTTATTGATTGTTATTCAAATTGGGTTTCTCAATCGGAGGTTGGAGGTGATGTGTCTCGTCTCGCCTTTTTGTCCTCCGATGTTTTGTGGTTGACTGGCGTTTCTATGACGGAAAATGGTTTTCGAATTCTAATAAACGTATTGAATAGATAGATACCTACTAGTGATACGTTTGTGATTTACACGATTTGCGTCATCAAGTACTAAGTACGTACTTATTGTTTTTAATGTAGGTTGATTAACAAGCGGGACATTGTCGTAAATCATGATTATTTGTGTCAACAAAAACTTGTGTTTTTAGGTACGAGAAATGAAATCTTTTTTTTTGTAATATTTGATTATTTTTAAATATAACAGCATTTTAATTATATTACAAGGATAGTTTTTAATTTAAATTTGTAATGTTTTGTTATGATCGTGATTCGTGACCAATATTTAATAAATAAATATTCTACTTTATTTTTGTCCGGGCAAAGACGTAAATCAGAAGTCCACGCAGACGAAGTCGCGGGCAGAACCTATTAATAATATATTCTACAAAATTATATAATGTAAAAAAATAACTAGAACCTTATTAAGATATTATTACCATCTTTATAGATAACAATTATTATATCCGCCATATTGTGGGATCGTGTAAGGCTTGTGATTGGTTAAGACGTATACACCTATTCTTTGTTATATGTAGGGCCACCAACAGTGAAATTTTAGACGAAATAATTACAACAACAAAATATAATTTGTTATAAATATAAAATACCAACACGCCTGTATTTCCCCAAAGGGTTAGGCAGAGGTCTACTAATGTACACTCATAGTTCGCTGGTTATAATTTTAGGTCCCATGTAATACAGGGCGAGCCTATTGGCATTAATTGGGAACAAACCCAAACTCCGAATTGCTACTGAGAATTTCACAGAAAAGCCAATAACACTTTGCTCGTCCAGGAAATCGAATCAGGATTTTGAGCATAGCAGTCGCGCTTACAATCATTAGCCTAATGAGGCAGTTAATAACAATTAATACTAATTATTAATTTTGTTTGACATCAAAAGGATCTTTGCATCTTTTTACTTTCCCTGAAAGGTTATCAAGATATTGCAATTCTTGTGTGTTAATTAATGACTTTTCAAGAAATCTTCGAAAGATTTGCATTTTCGTATAATTTTGGTAATGTTTTTTATGTCTGTACAATTAACAATCAAATGTGATAATCTCAAACAGCTTTTAGTATTATTATAACTTATCATAAAATTATATCTATTGGTTTATTTAATTTACATAACACTCTATGTAAGTAAAATATATTGATTTTATTTGTTTGAATGCGTTATTCTGGATCTACCAGTTTTAGAAAATTTTATAGAAGATTTGTTGATGATGTTTATAGGCTATATAATATAACGTCACGTCTTTAAGGATCGAAGCAGTAACCATGAATGTCAAACAATCTAACAAGCTGTAGGCAAGTACGGGAAGTTAGAACAACGATAGACTACATATGTACGTTGGCGCGGCGCGGTAGGCAGTTGCTCGGTTCAATTTAACACGGGTGAAACTGAAGGGCAAATGTAGTTTTAAATAAATAATGCATTGAATGGACAAATTTTTTCATATGGAATTATTAGATCTTGATGTGATTGTCGACAGCCCTATTTACATACTATGTTGTGTTCTGTTGAGGCTTTAGGTTTCTAAGAATGTAAGTATCGCCTGTTTGTAATGACAAAAGGACTTTTTATTATTTGATCGTTCGTTCATTTCTGTTAATTGTTCCAGAGACGTGATTTTAATATATCACGCATATTGGACTCTTTCATCGATATGGTAATAAGCATAAATATTCACGGAGTTATTTCTTAAGTCCACTTGCGTATGAAAGTGCGAATGGGACATAAAATGGTCGTTTTGTAGTTTTAGCTTTGTTTTCTTAATGCTTTATTGTGTGTCGAATTCAATTGTATTTGATGAATATGATATTTTGTGGGTTAAATTACAGTTTAATTATGATTGACGAATTACCCACATTACTTACCAACCATCAGCTGTTAGGTAATAAATAAAATCACATACTTAAATACATTAAAAAAATATTAAAAGGTATAAAGATAAAAATAGATTGTTCTCGAATCAATAACTTGATATCATATAAGTAAGTGAATTGATAAGTATACTAGATTTTTTTTTGGAAAAAAAAAATCTAATAAAATTATTAATTAGATAGGTACCTATGTTACTTTTAAACATTGGGTATATTTCACACAGAAATTGTAGTGCAGTTTCTATTCTCCATTATTTCTATGAGGTTAATTTATACTCTGAATAACGAGTAATTCGATATTTTAAATTTAGAACTATCGATTAATTGTTTTAATAGTATCACATAATTCATATAATTTTCAATTTTTTCCGATCCTCTTTAGATGTATTCAGTAGCCGTCAAATCAAGCGCCTCCGTAATGTCAGAGTTTCACAGAGCTGATATAGCTATACAAAGCTATATATTTTTTAAATAAACGCATGTTATGAGATTTGTTGCATTAATAATACTTGCATATGACGATTCTGTGTTTACACAGTTTTATAGAGTTTTATATAATAACTTCGTGTAAATGATATGAATTGTATAATACAATTTGTTGGGAAGTTATGATAAAGATGACGATGGGCTGTCTACAGTTATTAGTTGCTTGAGCTTATAATATTTAAAAGTTTATATCGATAAATTATAAATTACTGAAATACTCTGTTGTAATATTAATAGTACTTAGTCGGCTGTTTTGATAGACGACTTAAAAAAATCTCAGGAATAATGCTTACATAAGAAAGTAAAATATTATCTAAATGCAAAAATTTATCCAAACCAAACCGTACCAATATATTGTTAACAGCATTTGCTGCCGATATGATCCAACATGACCATTTTAATGATTGTTCCAGTTTACGAAAAATTATTATTTTCATTGATTTTATTGATTGATTACTGATAACTTCGATGACTGTAATTACCAATAAATACCCGTACACATTCAGTTTTATTTCTAAAAAAGCTTGTGATGTGGCTTAATATTCGAAACTATTTTACTTATCTCCAATACTTGCTCGCTTTAGTATTCGATAAATTAGTAATTTTAGTGTAAAACAAACCTATTGATGACTCGCAGTTTTTTTGTTTAAATTTGACTTGCTGATACAAATACCGGTGGTCCTACGGGACTCAGGTTCTCTACGACCTCTTCTATTTGTTAATAAGCACCCACTAGCATACAACGTTTAAGGGTTATACTCGCATCTCATTATGTTAATGCTATCTTTAGATATCACGGTTTGAAACATGTGACGTGAATTTGATTTAAAAAATTATAATGCTAGTTTATTTAAATTTATTCAATGAATAGCTATTGTTATAAATATATACAAATTCTAGTGTATATAAAACTCAAAAATATCTTAAGTTTTTGTCGTATTCAAAGTTCGAGAAATGTCTTTGTTTCTTTTGTTTATTTTATGATTAAACAAGGTTTTAAAGTAGCGTTAATTGAATGGTAAAAATTACTTTTGAGTTATATGAAACTAGCGCTTTACGTCATACTCATGCCTCAACTTTTACTGTCTAACTGAATTGCCAAATTGTATTCATCTTCAAAAATTACGGATTTTCATTCAAATTTTCACATCCTTTTTCACCACCTTAAGGGTTGAATTTCCAAAAAACCTTCCTTAGTACTCACCTACAGTGTAAAAGTATCCCGCATGTAAATTTACACGATTCTAGCCTCAATAATTTGGACTTTAAATTTTGGATTTAAATCTGGTTAATGGTACAAAATCGATCTTATGTAATACCTATAATATTCTTACTTCTTTATACAAGAAAATCAAATAAGGAAGTTAGTTAAATGTACATTTGTACTTGTATTGTTGTATTATAAAAAGGTAAGGTATGTTTGTTTGTAGATTTTTTTAACTACTGGTCGAATCTAAAAAATATTTTATTAACAGGAAGCTACATTAACTTTAAATGGTGTAAGCTATTTTTTATTGCTAATGTTTTATATTGTAACTACCTGTGGCCCATGGTAACACCCTTGTTAAGTTTGTTCGACCAACACTTCACCACGTCACCTAGGCACCCCACAACTATCGTTGTTATCATTACCCGTAGTTGAATACCAGCGTAATGTTCATGTTTACTGCTCCGCTCTTTAGGTCAATAGCGGGAAGTTATTTACCCTATCACCTTCCTCAATAAATAGGCTATAGGATACAAAAAGATTTTTTTTTATCTGACAGGTAATTGCAGAGATTAGTGCGTTCAATCAGACAAACAACAAAACAAACTCTAAAACTTTATTTATATTAGTATTGATTAACGCGTAAGAAGTAGAGGATAGTTGGTAGTAAGACTACGCGATTATTATTCGATACTATTGCTGTGTTAGGAATTAAAAATGAAATGTACAATATCTCAACCACTTTTCATCGAGTGTTTCGTCAATCATTGGTACATTTTTAACTAAAAAAAATATGATGATGTACTATTTACCCAATCGTCCCGTATCGGCCTCCCATATAGATTACTCGTTTTCAAGAAGAAGCTACCGTGTTACGGATCGGCCGAGGCCGCGACCGCCCCCGCGGTCGTTGTTTACCCTCTTAACTCGACAACGGCTTGATGTTGTCACATAATTGCCTTGTCTTACTGTACGTGGGGTCCGGTGTAATAGAGGTAGTGTGTTGATATGTCCGTCCCATGAAAAGTTGATCAAACAAAGCCTTCGTATATAAGGAATCGTCTATTCTTAACTTATTAGTCTTAACTGCAAATTTTTAATACCAGCCTTATTATTATTTGAAGCAATGATAGCTTAGTGGTAGCGTGTACGGACACCGCGTCGATCGATTTGAGTTTGAATCCTTCCATGGTATTTGCTAACGGCTACCAGGCTAGCTACCACCTTTAAGTTGAAAACCTTTCCCCAAGCAACAATAGGTGTGTTCCGGCAGTCGCTCTTGAGAGCCAGTTTTCCCAGTAAGCTTAGCTTGTTACTAACTTAGGCCGCATCGTCATTTAATGTCAGGTGAGATTGTGAAAAGCTTTCACTCAATAGCATTTGAACTTACATTATTTTCTATCGACTTTAATTATTTTTTTTTTAAACGTGAACAACACTTTCGTTCTATTACGTATAAGTAATGTGTTTACTAAACAAGTACCTATAATAAAAATTCTTCTATTTAAACTACAAATACATACTCTTAAATTAATTGAACATCGAACTTACGACCTCTCGGCTCAATAGTACAGCTTAGTACGACTGCGCAATGAGGCTTGTTTATAGGTAGCATTTAAGATTTACTAGGTAACAAAATGAGAGTAATACAAGAGTAACCTTACGATACATAACGTGACCTCGTTACCACAATCTTCTATATAAATAAAAGGATAAAGGTTTTGTTATTACCGTTGTGCGCGCAACACGCAAAAACTACTGGAGAGATTTTGATAAAAAAATATTGTTTTAATCCTTATATACTTAGTGCTTAACTAAAAAAAATAATGATATCTTCGTTCAATAAAACGATATGAAAGTATTAACATTCAGCGATGTATTTTCTTACCGTGGGAGAAGTGGGGATTATAATATTAGTAGTGTCCGACTTTGTCTCAGTTTCGGTCGAAAGCGAAACTTATTTAGACATGTTAAAATTTGTGTTATATACTGAAATTAATTGTATTAATACCATTTTTATTACAAGATTTTATTTAACTTGCCTTGTTAGTACGTATGGGTCAAATCTTGCAACTGAATTTTAAAACAGTTATCCCAACCATAATTGGGAATAATAATGCTGAAATTTTGCATACACATTTGAGTGCATGGTTAGGTTAGGTTGGGTAAGTGACGTGATTGTAATGAATAATATCGGACCAGTTATTTTTTATGCACCCCCATGACACGGAAATCAAATGAAAGGGTTTGCTGAGAAGAAAGAGAGTAAAAAAATTAAACATCTTTATAAAAACAAGCATTTAATCAATATTTCAGTTATATTACAATGAAAAAAATAATCCCAACAAAAACATGCTGAATAAAACGGGCCAAGTCTCGATTTAGATGGTTTGTATATAAAAAATAATCAAATCTCGTAAACAACCAAGTCGAACGTATTAAAAAAAACGAGTAATTTTCGGTAAAATCTGGACTTATATAATACTCATTAAATTTCATTGATTGTATGCAAGGGCTGTGCTGAATGTCATTTAAGAAACTGAATATTTATAATGAAAAGGTCCTTTATAGTAAATTAAGGTAAGCAGTTTTTCTACACCTGAAGTTATTCGAACGACATGCAGTAATGAAGAGAGTTTCAGCGAAAATAGAATTTTTGGCCGAAATTGGGTGAAACCGAAACTGAATCTTCGGTCGGTCACTAAATATTCCTATAGACTAACGCGAACAAAGTTAAGTAGTACATTATAAAGTCAGCTAAGTAGTCCATGATAAATGCTTTCAATGAATCCAAAATTTAAGACGAAGTGTGGTGTGTTTCTCAAAACAGTCGCTAATGTGCGTCGACCACGCCCCTTCCTGTCGCATGCGTATCACCCTTCTGGAAGTTACACGCGCTCGCACCTATATCTAGGTATAATAAAATTCATAATGATTGTCCCGTGTTCCAGAAGGAGTGTAATGTTTTTTGCTGTTAATTGAACTTAAATATATGTTTATAGGTACTTGAATTCCATTCAATACTTATGGAAAAAGTTTTGGAAGGGTAGAGAGAAGTGTTGCTCCATCCTTTCCGCCTACTCCACTATGGTATGTGATGGTAGATATAAAATTTTAACATTTTGTTACTATTTTTCTCAAAGGGTTGATAATCTATGCTTTTTATTTATTTAATTCCAAAATAAACAAAGCTTGTGTTATGATAACTATACAGCTTCTATACCATATTGTTAGAAGAATAGTGTGCCCTAGCTACTGATGTAAATCGGTAAAATTACTCTATTAAAATACGGTATTCCTAGCAACGAATCATGTACTAAGCTTTGTGAACGGTTGGACTATCCAATCGAGAATGCTCCCGTTCCTTTTTTTATTTCGATCTGACTACACTGTTAGACCTTAGCGCCCTGAAGCCGCAGAAGGGTTTTACAGCCTCACTGAGCTTAGACCCCCACTCTCTATGCTTTTTTACTTGTGCCGTTCACATTAGGACGTACTTATTGTACTACAAGAATTAATGTAAACAATCTATTATATTTAAGTCAGTGTAATATTGTTGCGTGGAATAAATTGACGTATCTCACAATTTCTGTTCATTATCTAACACCACTCCTCCCTTTACTTCCAACAATGACGTTTTATAAATAGACGAGTTATACTCTCACTAAAATCAATTTGAAAACGTTACAGATTTAGTTATCAGCATGTCGAAACAAAAGAGATAGGAAATCACAGCGTTAGGCGGAAACTCTGTTGTCAAAAAAGGATAAAAGTTTATACACGCTCATAACGGCATCAAGTCGAAAGTGAACTGAGGGCATTTGCCCACCATTGACGATGACATATAAAGAGCGTCAGTGCCGTATCTACTAAAATATCATTGACTTCCAACAAATCAAATATAGGTACTATAAATTTAACACCCAAAGATAGACAACAATCATGCTTTTCACATAAAACTCTGCCATGGGATCGAACCAGCGACTTCTCGGCTCAATAGTACTTATTACGGTTTACTACCGCTTCGCCACTGTTCTGTCAACAATTTTATCCAGCTATATCGTTCTTCGAGCAGTCACAACTTTAGAGAAAATATAGAAATCAGTGTTTTATCTGTATCTTGATTAAATAATGTTAATTTAGTTGTTGATTTAAGGCACGGGGTGTCGTCAAACAAGTCGCTAGTGTCGCTACTGGTTCGTTTGTCGCCCACGTAGCCAGCACGCTCCTATTGTGCATTCATTGCTCTGTCATTTTTACAATGTTAACAGTGGGTTTCGTTTATTAATTAACTATTTTATTACATTGGACTTTATTAAATTGATATAACCGTACTCTGCCATAAACAACTATACATATAAATTGCGCAAATTTACACCAATATAAGCATTTCATAGAAGAAAAAATAAATAGCTCTCCATAATAACTATACAATTAAACAACTCATTAAAGATCAAATATTTTTTGAACAGTAATCAGTCTTGTACATTGGAATATACTGTTTATTTCAATATTGGTTTATTTATTGGTTATGATTACAAATGTCAGGTATAATTGATTTGCTTGTGAATTTATTTATCCACTTTAGTTTTTACTCACAAAAAATTGTAATAATAAAATAAAACATAAATATGAAGTGATTACAATTACATTTCATTACAATGAATACTTTGAATTAATGAATGTTAAGTTTAAGAGAATTACTGCACAGGTAAATTTCTTTGGAGATTCGCATCCACGTAATCGTGTGCAAACCTCCTGCGGTAAGTAGGGTTTCCGGAGCTTCTTGGGAAGGGGGCTCAAGGTTGGCAACCCGCTAATTACATCAATAGTGTTACAAGCGTCCATAGCCTATAGTAATCGATTATCATCAAGCGAGCCGAACGCTTGTTTGCCACCTTTGTTTTAGCTCGTTTTAGAACTGAGTTGCATTAAGTAGCCAATTAAATTAACTTCATTACTTGTATGTCAAAAGTTCTGACATACGTCTTCAATGCTACTAGTTCACCTGTGAAATAAACTAAATGCTTGCGTTGTTGTTCTAGGGACCGATATTGACATACGACCGTGTGTGGTCCGATGGCCAAAATATTCTTATCAAATAAGATAGTAACGACCAGCCATAAGAAAGTAATTTTGAATCTTACTCCAAAGATAGAAAGATCAAAGTTGTTAGCAATGATTTTAGATTTATAAAGTGGCAATCGAAATGTTTGGCTAAATAAGACAGTATTGCCTTTGGAAAAAAAAAACTAAGGATAATAGCGAAAGTGTTAAAATGAAGCTAGTTTGTTCACGTTTTGTAAACATACAAACTGAATTTACGTTATTTTTGAAGTTGAATGACGTTTGAAGATATGCAAATCTTTCAAATTACAACGAGGATGTGCAAGCTTTACGCCAGACATTGCGTGGGTGACCCATTGTGTTCCATGAAATACTGTCGCGTTTGCTATTACACATTCAATGTTGCCAACTATAATTATACCGTTTATATCAAAACCTTCTTTATAAATATATTTTATTAAGGTTAATTCAAATTTTATAACTGTGAATTACATAATGAAAAAATAGTTGCTATTATAAAACTTTTCTAAATTTTTCTTTCAAAATATTAATTTGCCATTCTTTTTGTCATTATTCTTGTGGTTATAAAAAAAAAGTAAAATAAACAACAGACATTACAGGATGCTTAATAAAACTCAAATAAGCTTTTAATCCATCAATATGGTGGACGGTGGCCATTAATAAACTAATGACAGGTGAGTTTGACAGCTAGTTATCGCGCCATCTAGCGGTAACAGTTTAATATCGAGCGCGTTTCTGAACGTCAAAATGTTATGATACTCTTACGGTTACGCATTTGATTTAGTGCCTCGTTCATCGGGAAATGCATTGATTTATCAATTATTTTAGGTATGCGAGCATGGTATTTTTAAGGCTCCATCTTACTTTGCTGTCATACTGTTTGAATTCGATCATTAATAATTGTATTCCGTTATTATCTGATATGTTATGCTTATGAGTGATATTTTTTTAGATAAAAATATGATCCCGTGTTAGTAAAAATAATCGGTTTGCATAAAATATAAACAATAATAATTAATTAATTGAGAACGGTTGCCTCGGCTATTGTTTGTAAATAGGATGCGTGTGCGCAGCGGGTGGCTGTGCTTTATTAAGAGGCGACACGGCTATGGTCGAATTTAAATTCAGTCACTTTCTTTAATAAACGTAGATACTTCACGAATTTGTGAATAAATAATAATCCATAAAACCTTTTGAATTACCTAGTTATATATACATATACATATATGTTTACTGAAAAGTCATAATTTATCTTCACTAACATGCATGGTAAGAGTTTCGAATTGCATTACGAGATACTTATGAATAACTTAACATTATTTGTGTGAAGTAATATAAATAAAATATCCCAGGTTGACTTATTTATTGCAATAATAATTGTGTAAAAAAAATCTCATGCAAGATTCTATACAGCTGTAACATTGTAGATAAACACTTAATAATGATTATTATTATTAATCTGTAAGTGTCTCACTGTTGGGCAAAAGGCTTACTTCCAAAGGGAAGGCACGGGCATAATCACTATGTCAGTCCACGAAGTATTGACGATTTCAAACACGAAGAAATGAAGTATCACATATAGTGGTACTGCAAGAAAATTTTTTCAACCATTCACGTTTCCTCGCGGTGCTTTCCTTCACCGATAGTCGAGAGTTAGCACTCTGCATACCAATATGCATTAGTAAATGTACCCGAATTTCTCCAATCTAAACCACTCGACCAACATGACTTTTTAGAACACTTGACAAGTATTTAAAAATATGGAAATTATATAATGTAAATTTAGAAATGTATCAATGATATTTCATACCAAAGAAATTGAACCAAATCGACCTTCACATCTTAACCAATGATGATATGATCAATGTTATGATTTATTCAAGTCAATATAATATTCGATATGCATTTAAAATACAATGATGGTTGACAGATCGTTCAAACTCGATTACAATCCTTTTGGACTTTGATTTTTTTTTTCGGGTCGATCGTTTAAAATCGTCGTGGTTTATTTGAACGCTATCAGCGAAGGGTTCACGTTATTGATTTTCGAAATGTATGTTTGTTTTGATGGGTGACTCTAGTCGGAATTGTTAAAATAAAATAAAACAAATACAGAGCTCCACAAATATGTGATATGGTTTTGTTTTTATCTATTACTAGTTTTTACCAGCGACATTTTTCTAATGTTTTCGAAATAAAACGATTCGCATACCATCTATAGTATAGTAGTATGATAATATACCTTCACGGTTGTACGAACTAGAACTGACCAAATTTTCATCGCAACTGGATGAATGGTGTAGAAACGCATTTATCATTACGAATATTTTCAAATCGACTATTAATTTATAACTTACGGTTTAATCTTACATAACATAACATACCATCACGACTGTATCCCCCAAGGTTTGGGTTACTACTCAAAAATTGTTCACTTTTGCTTAATGCATATGGGGGTTAAAATTTTCGCAAACACTACAACTACACTACACTAAAACAACGGGAATATGTATATCGAATTACCAATAGCTCTGTAATATCAATATCAGCTCAATAATTAATTATCAATAGCTATAATATAGCTACAATCTCTTTTTCGTTTCATATAATTTAAATTCACACCGTCCCAAAAGAAATTTCACTTCAAAAACGAGAGAACCACCAGACAGTTATTTCCGACTGGATCGCGACCACCATACACCGTCAACAGTGTCTCTATTTTGGTTGCCCACGTTTCGAAATCAGTCAGCGAAGTCGGTGTATGTCCAACTGCCGAGAGGCTAGCAAACCGCCACGGCTGCGGGGACCGCCGATGGATTACCTATCTCTTGGGGGTCGGCATTGTTTTTAGCTACTACTGTGCTTAACATTAGACACAATGCTTTGCTCTGTTACTATAAAAAGTTTATGGAAACTTAAAAATTTATGAATAAAAGCTATGTAGAGTTTTATCATTACCAAAGTTCGAACTATACAAGTATGTAAACAATTGACTTTATTCCATCGTATTCCAAACGCTCATACCGTTAATCTGATTTTCAAACTCGACAATATGTTTGCTTTACCGATATTTTTGAAACGATTCGCTTCGAGTTTCAATGACTCATTCACTCTTGATTGTGTAATTTTTGTCTTTAAAAAATGAGTTAAATTCACGTGGTAGAGGTTAACGACATAACTTGTACTCAGATTATTGTATTTATGTCTTTAATGTTTTTCGAGTGTTAAATAAATATTGCATTGACGGGAAGGGTTTTATTGTTTTTTACACAAAAGATAATAAAGTGTCGTGCCTTTTACTTTACTTAATAAGTTTTAATAAGTACTAGATGTGCCTGCGGCTGCACTAGCGTGGGTTACAGAATGCCGTCGATCTAGTACACGCGCGAATCGTGCTACCCCCGCTGCCAGTTAATTTAAAGACAAAAATGCTTATTATGGATGATCCTTCGAATATGCTCTCGCTGAGTTTTTTGTAGGCCTTTTTAAGATCTACAATTATGGGCTAAATTAATTTGATATATGTATCAAATTTTAATATTATTTACTTGTGTATATTTTACTTAATAACTACTTAATTAAGACTTTATGAAATACAGGTTAATCCAATTCAAAATCATTGGTGATTTTAAATTATATCAATTCGTGTGGTTAATATTGGATTGCGAGGTTTTTTGAAGATATGAAGTTAGTTATAAAGAGATGAATATTTACGATGAACGTGCACATTTTAACAAAAAGTCTATACATACTACGTAATTGCTTGCTAATACGGGACTTCCACGAGCCGATTTCCGACGCATGGATAGGCCGCATGAGAAAAATCTATATTTAAATACTAAATCGATTGGACTGCAAGAGATTAAAGTCACAATGCCAAAGTAGCCATATTGTCACCTAGCATTAGGTGAGATTGTTGTCAATCAGTAAACATAAGTGCTTTCTCAGGGATTAAATTTAATTAAAAAAAAATTATACTACAAAGGTGGCAAACTAGCGTACGGCCCGCCTGATGGTAAGCGGCTACCGTAAGCTATGGTTTTACTAGCGCATTTTCGACCCTGAACCCCCTACTGTAAGGAGCTCTGGAAACCCTATTCACCACAGGAACACAATACAAGGTTATTTAGCAGCGATCTTATGTAGGATGGAGTTGTTCCACCAGTCGAGCAGCCCCAAGTAAAGAGAAATTTACAAGGAAATTTTTTATTTTTGAAATTGTGACTAAATGGTAAACGTAAGTAATTTACTTGAAAAAGTGTATGGTTGTACAGATTTAGAATAACGTTTATTTTATGCAAGTGCATAGTGTTTAAATCATCGAGGTCACGTTATAATATGTAAATCTATAGAATGCAAGTCCGTTTCACTAGACAGCTGACCTATCTGCGGTTAGGGCATTAGTTTCCTGGAGCGGGTTTACGATCACCACAAGCCCTAGGTAATTAAGCGGTGCGGCGGTCGGGGCACGGTTTAACGATATGCCTTGGAATCGTCACGCGGCCATTGTCTGACACTAGCTACAGCGTATTGCAAAATAAACAACAAAGTAAACGACCTGAAACTATTATATTATTCTATTAAATTTTATGATGGATACTAAGCTAGTAATTATCTATTATCTGTTTACGTCTATTAAATATTATTTAGGTTACTTCGGATTAATTTAGCAATATTTAATTTATCGACAACAGACATGTATATGTATGTATATTTATATAGATATAGATACATACAATATATAGATATATATATGTATAGAGATATAAGCGAAATACCACTTATCACGAGATTTCCGAAACTATAAGTAATATCTCAGAAACTATAGGTTCAATAGACTTGGAAATTTGCATAGTTACTCCTTACGCGATATAGACGATTATTTAAAACTGATTTTACGCAAATCCTATCCACAATTTTAACACGGGTGAAACCGCGTGGTACAACTAGTATTATATATATTCATGTATATATTTGTTATTGTTATGTTTGCTCACATACTCATCTGATGCTATGTGACGATGTGGCCCAAGATGGGAACACGTTAAGCTCAGTGGGGGAACTGTCTCTCAAGTACAGCTGCCGAAACACACCTTGGCTTAGCGTGCTTGGCGACAGATTTTCAACTTGAGGATGATAGCTAGCTCTCGGCTCAATGGTAGGATTTATTGTCATTGCGCCACGAGGTCTGTTTTGTAAATTACAAGTTTAGTTTGCTGGCTAATCCTAAACATATTTGCAAAGCATATTTCCTACGTTATTCACTTCATATGTCACGAGAGATTTTGTCCATATGTGGCATGCGGCACGAGCCGACGCTTACCGTGAAGGAAATTACACAAGTCGGTCAACTTTTATTCAAATACTGAGAAAACCACATCCGGTCGTCGCTTCTATTGATCGTACATAGTACGTATTATAGACATAAAGGTAAATTTATTACGAGACACAAAAATTGGAAAATATAGCACCAATTGTGATTGTTTTAAATGTAAAATCGCTGTTAATGAAAGTGTTAAAGAAATTATTTTAGTGCGTTTTCTTTATAAATAATCTGGTAAATAAACTTGATGAAAAACGGTTATGGTCAGGTTATGAGTACTCTAAACCGACGAGCATCCATGAAGAGATTGATGAATGTTGAAGAAGCGAAAGATGTATGCCAGGATCGTAGCAGGTGGAAGGACGTGGTCTCTGCCTACCCCGTTGGGAAATAGGCGTGATTTATGTATGTATGTATAATCGGTTACTGGAACCTATGAATGTTTGTAACACCAGAGTTATTACTAGCACGTTGCCGACCATGAACCCTCATCCCAAAGAAGCTCTCGAAACTATATTCACTGTAGGAACACAATACAAGGTTATTTAGCCGCGATCCTTAGGTAGGATGGAGCTATTCCACCAGTCGGGCTGCCTAAACTAGATAGAAATTTCCAAAAGGCTTCTATGTGTGGGTAAAACACTTATTTATTACTACTTATTGTACTCTTAGTATTTACTTACGTATATTGAAGATGTATCTAATAAATCACCAAGACTAACCGAAATAAATTAATTATAGAATAGTTTAAAATATTTACTTATTTAACAGATTAAATAACACATAAATAATTATGTTAGCTACAGTAATAATAGAAACCGTGATACAGTCAACAATGATTCCTATAATAATGGGTAACATTGAAACAAGACAAAGTTACAGAAAAATAAATTATATAAAATTTTAATGTTAGCAGAAGTATGGAACTTCCTGAATATTGGTATTCATTTTCATAATCTAGACGTTAAATACTTTATGTTTGCTGACCAGTTTAGGAAATTAGAAACAATATTATAAATATGGTAAAAAATCGTATCCTATGGTTATCAGAATATGCGAGTAAAACGTTGTACAAAAGGAAATTCCTGAAGTAATTACTACTTAAATGAGTTGTGTTTGTAAATAAT
Source organism: Saturnia japonica (assembly GCA_033032175.1). NCBI lineage: Eukaryota > Metazoa > Arthropoda > Insecta > Lepidoptera > Saturniidae > Saturnia > Saturnia japonica. The sequence continues at coordinate 12,687,453 of CM065318.1, forward strand.
TAAATGTAATTTTCTGGATCGTTTTTTTTTGGAGCTCGTTAAATTGATGCTACTGTCCGTGATGGTAAGCACAGTATAAGATAAATACAACGGTGGAGAGAACGACAATCCATCGCCGAGCTGGTTGCCGCTGTAATACCAGCCTGCATAAATATCGTTACGCTTGAAGGACCCAATGTCGTAAGAAGAGAACACATTGGCCGGCAGATGATTCCACAGTTTCACATAAAGCGCAGCACGTGTAGTTCTGTTGTGTGTCTTCAAACCACAGATTCATCATAATGTATTTACTTACGTATATTGAAGATGTATCTAATAAATCACCAAGACTAACCGAAATAAATTAATTATAGAATAGTTTAAAATATTTACTTATTTAACAGATTAAATAACACATAAATAATTATGTTAGCTACAGTAATAATAGAAACCGTGATACAGTCAACAATGATTCCTATAATAATGGGTAACATTGAAACAAGACAAAGTTACAGAAAAATAAATTATATAAAATTTTAATGTTAGCAGAAGTATGGAACTTCCTGAATATTGGTATTCATTTTCATAATCTAGACGTTAAATACTTTATGTTTGCTGACCAGTTTAGGAAATTAGAAACAATATTATAAATATGGTAAAAAATCGTATCCTATGGTTATCAGAATATGCGAGTAAAACGTTGTACAAAAGGAAATTCCTGAAGTAATTACTACTTAAATGGGTTGTGTTTGTAAATAATTAATTGTAATTTTCTGGATCGTTTTTTTTTGGAGCTCGTTAAATTGATGCTACTGTCCGTGATGGTAAGCACAGTATAAGATAAATACAACGGTGGCCACCGAGAGAACGACAATCCATCGCCGAGCTGGTTGCCGCTGTAATGCCAGCCTGCATAAATATCGTTACGCTTGAAGGACCCAATGTCGTAAGAAGAGAACACATTGGCCGGCAGATGATTCCACAGTTTCACATAAAGCGCAGCACGTGTAGTTCTGTTGTGTGTCTTCAGACCACAGATTCATCATAATACGGAGCACGGTCAGCGAGGCAATGTCCTGAAACGGTTCGTTATCATAGATTTATCATGCGAATCAATCGTTCATAAGGTTGTAAAAAACCAACACATTTTCTTTTCCTTATTTAGCAAGCATCTTTATTTTCTTACTGTTCAACAATAGTTGGAACTAAATACCAATATTGCACTAGACTTTTAATTTGAGAGTATAATTTGAATACATTTAACCGTTTAATCAACTTTCCATTAATCTTATATTGGTATAACCCGTTTTCCTTGTTGTCGTATGATAAACTTTGGCTCGAGGTCACTTTCGCGAATCCGCTCTTCCCTTTAAAATAATGAGTCAAGGCAAACACATTTGGAATCACAAAGGCTTTTTATACACGATGATGGCTGTTTGCCGATTTACTGAATACGTTAATAAAGCAAATAAAGGTAAGCTTCGCAGTTTACCTGACATGTACACATTTAACACTGTTTCCACAAGCGACGGCATGGCCGCGGCGGTGGATTGACGGCGGATAATCGATGACAAAAGATTTTGAATATTGGCTCGCTCTTGCCCTTCCGATGAAATCACGAGTTAAGGCAAACTGCCCCAGTTGGTTGGTCCACTTACAGTTCAAATAGCGATCGATTCGTCGGTAAACGCTACGATATATTAAAAATTTCTTCGAAATATCACCAGTCGGCGGGCGCGGGCTCGTCCACACACGCCGCGCAATAAAAACGATCGATTATTACCTATATGTGTGAAAAGCGGAAGGAATAAGCCTAAGCGGCTTGTGTGTTACAAGCTCGTCCGCCGATGACGCTCGTGAGAATTGTCAATATTTGACCCCATCTCGTTGCTGTGCCTCGAAATTGTCTCAACGATTTCGATATTTTCCAATCACAAATACTTTTTAATGACTCACATTCGATTTTGTTTACATCAATCATGTGATTAACGGCAGGTCTCGTGGTGCAGTAATAGTAAGCCTTACTATTGATCCGAGAGGTCACGGGTTCAATTCACTAAACATAATTTCGTGTAATGAGAATAATTGTCAGTTACGTGCCCGAATGGTAAAGATCTACATTTCTGATTATAGGTACATATCATAAATAGTATGTAAGTCAGCTGTTTAGATATCATAATACGAGCTATGCCTAATTTGAAATTAAATGGAAGTATGAAATGATATCTGCGTTTATAAATAAAATTCCCGTGCAGTACCGGACATGATAGAAGTGTAACTTCTTAAAAATGGAGACACGGATAGCCTTAACTGTGTATTTCTCTTTCTCTCTACGTTATATTTTTCTTTTCCCTCATGAAACAAAATGTGCCTAGACCAGACGCGTTCTTAAAATTTCACTCTCAATTCTCGTCCAAAAAAATTACCGAACGCCCCTAATAAGTTTTACTACAACAAGCATTCTGTATACATCAGAATCATAATCTCAATTACAGTGTCGAAAAACTCGTTTGTATTTGCGCTTTCTACGTATAAATAAATATCCATAAAGGTATGTTACCGCGAAATCTGGCACGCGTCAATCAAATGGAACGCATACAAAATTCAAAGATTTGTCACTTGTCCATTTTGTGGTATTTACAATAACGGTCACGATTTTGGTGACAATAATTAACAGATAGGCATTACCAGCCGACCGCTTTCTAGTTTTTGTTTTCTAAAAAAATAATTATCATCACAATAAACGACACGATCTCTTTTTACTTACCGCTGTTGCGGTATTTTGAATAAAATTAAAAGGCCATAGTATGATTTGAATTCAATGGCGGTGCTACGGTCGTAATAGGCATTTATTAGAAACTGCCAGAACGAATGCTCGTATGTATGGTTTCAAAATACATCAGTTAATTTTAATAAAGGTTATTTGAACTAACACCTAAACCAATAATTTGGAATAATGAAGTGAAACGTTTTTCGGCTTCCATTAATGTTCAGCTTTCATTGGATATTTTGAACTCCCTTATGTATTTCATATTCTATGGCTTAAAAAAAAATTACCTAGCCATTATTAAACTTATTCATGACTAGCCGTACCCACGACATCGTTCGCGTGGATATCGGAAAACAACATTAATTGACAACAGTCATTAACCGGGATATATCTACGTGTTAATTCAGGTTATAGACTATCTGTATTCAAATTACATCTAAATCCGTTTAGCATTTTTTGCGTTATTGAGTAACAAACATCCAACAAAGAAACTTTCACATTTATAATATCTTATTAGATTAAGTGAACAATTCTTGTATGTAATTGGTTTCTTGGAAAATGCTCCAACTATTTCGATGAAACTTTGCATTTAGATAATGTTTTACATTCCAAGTTTACCTAGATAGGTGTTTTTCTTTTTTATTTATAAGACACCGAGCGCAGCTCAGTCACCGAGATATTTAATACCTAAGTGGGATTGGATCGAGTGGATAGTGACTAGGTGAAACATAGGTGTTTCGCGTTCCAGAATCACCTGGCAGTAATTCAGTACCAGACTGGGTCTCGACCACAATGCAATCCGGTCACAGTGTCTCTCTTTTGGTTTGTTGTGTTTTGAATGGCATGACTGCGATGACCGGCGTTGAATTGCCGTTCTCTTGATGATCCCAGTGTTACTATAAAAAATATATTGATCTGAACATAAAAATTACGATCGTGTTACTACAATGTTGGTGAAATCCTATAGTTGAAAATGTTTCAGCGGGTTTTGCGAGGAGTTGAATAGTTGTTCAATGAAATGCGAGTGTCGCACGATGTGTCGCGTCCAGCGAACTGCACGTTGTCATGGTTATTTGTTTACGCAGCGCTGTGCGCTGAGCGGCTTACTCGTGCGCCGTCACGCCGTCAATGGGTCAGGTTATTTACCTTTCCTTATCACCTTTTGTTTTGCTCAAATACAAGCTCGTTTCGCACATACAGCTTCCTGACATCTCAACATATCTGTTTATTTGCAGATTGCGAAATCGACAAAACATTTCGGACATTGTTTACCAACACGTTACAAAGATTTTATTCATGATTTTTGTTTTGGTTATTGACAGTGTCGTGGAGATAGTGTGTAGACATATATAAGTGCCTTCTTAGAGACTAAATCGAATAAAATATTTTAAATTATTACATGTTAAATTAAACCACCTGGTTTGATCTTGTATAAGATTAAGGAAGGTTTTGTTTATGATTTTGAGTTTATCTAAATTTATAGAATTTTTATGCAGATATTGATAATATTGACATCCATAGTAAGTAGGTACTACGTATTACGTAATAGTAATGGAAAATTCTTTAAACATATTTTATACTATAAGTAATTAAGTACATACTTCTATTAAATTAAAGATTATAATAATGGGTATTTATGTAAAAAATACCTGTTTGTGTAAGATATCGTAGATCGAACATAAGAGTAAAATAGATGAAGCTAAAGTTATTGGAAGGGCTAACAATAAAAGCATCGGAGGCTGATCGGCGATACAGGTCCTTGTGTCCACATTAGCATCTCGAGGCAGGAGTGTGTGCAAACAGCAAGGGTCATCTGATGAAATGTTCAAAGGCTTTTAGTTCCCGAGAATTATTAAATGAAGCCCCAGGATCGTAATGTAAACAACGTGTGTTTGCGGAGGCAAGAACCTGTTGCTTTGTCGACGTTTTGATGCGTGCTTCGCCTTATTGGCGGTTATTTTACGTCCGCCAATGTTAATGTGACTGAAGTCGTTAATGGCAACATTGTAGATACTACCGACCTATCCGTCATAGCGTATACCTATTATGTCTTTTAAAGCTTTCAGGTGCGTTGCTCAATGACTACTTTCAAGAGCCAAACCTTCGATTTACCATTATTACTAACCAATATAGGCTAATATCGTTTCATGTACTCCATAGTTTCTTTCTCCATTAGTATACGTTTTAAAGTTGATTTATTTGTTTGTGATTCTCTGGGCTCAACTAGGAATAATTTTTATTTAAATGATTGTTTTTTTTTTAGTATTGCATTTGAAAACAATAATAACTTGTAATATTATTTTAATATACTTTCTCTTGTATTGTACACTCTGTGATTACATGTAATAAGGGTTCTAATAAAAGACCTTTGTAAATTAGGCATTGATTAAGCAAACATTCATTCATTTTTATCATTTCATTACTCATTATGTTATTTAAGTGTTTATTAATTTGGTTAAATTTCTGTTCATATCACGTACTTATTACCTACATTATAATATTTCATGCAAAAGTAGCAACATCCTGTTTTAATTTATTGATCAATAATATTATTAATAATTTTCGTTGTATTGCTTTATTACATTATATTTTGTACCTAAATGTATCGGACGCCTGTAATAGCTTCGCATATTTTAATTAGATTTACTTAATATCAAAATAAAATAAGTAATGTGTAATATTCGCACTGCTTTTAAAATAAATACATAAGCATATAATATAGGTATTCTGAGAAAGTTTAATCGAATGTAGTTTGTTAATTTTTAAAAATAAATAAATAGGATTATCGGTTCGCATGGTATTACGTAACAAATACGAGTAATACGGTAGCTATCTGCTTAAATGTATAGGACATGTGCATTAGTATACATCTTGTATAATCAACATTCTCTACGAATATTACGTAAACATAAAGGCATACTTATTCCCTTCGAGGCGCAACAATACGTTACTTAAATGAGTGTTGCAGCAAGTCCCATGAAATATAATATATGCGTAGATATCTAGACAAATACATGGTCGGGTATATGTCTAGGTAAATAAGCAAGTAGCTGGCATGCATCCCGGGTGCTAACACCGCTAATGTGTGGACAAAGCTCGTCGTGACGGATCCTGCTAATAAATATTCCAGGGAATGGATGCGCGAACATTTCCAACTTTTTGCTTGAGGGGAAAAACAACATTTAAAACAAATGACTTTCTTATATGAATCGCGTTTACAAAACAAATATTCTAAAACCAATAATCAAGTAATTGACACGTTTCTGATTTACTCTTGTTGAACATTGATATATTCGGTAAGTGTGCCTATTAAAGTGTTGAATTATCAGCATCGCTTACTCTGAAATTCTTTGACAAGTTACTATAAGGACACCTCAATAAAGTATTATTTTTAAATTTAAAAAATCTTAAAAATAATGCTATATTTCCGAAATCCTATTTTTTATTTTAAAAAGGGGGCAAACGGGCAGTTTGTGAACCTGATGGAAAGTGATCACCGCCACCCACAAACATCCGCAACACCAGAGGGCTCGCAGATGCGATGTCGGCCTTTTATTAGAAAATGTAATCAATGGTGGACCGAATAAAATAAGCATCGAGGCGACGAAATCTAAAAAGTGTACTTTTTGTTTTACTCGAAGAATGTACTATCTTAATTTAATTAATTGAATTTGTATAAAATTAAGCACAATTCATTAAATTAGAGATTGCCTCAATTTTATTGGTTTTTTTTAATGAAAACTATTTGTGTGAGATAACTCTATTTACATGGCGAAAACATAATTAAAGATTTTGAAGTCTAAGGGTTATTACTGACGATATACATTTAGACTGAAAGTTACCAACGTAATTGAAGTTTGGATGCTATTACGGATGCAGTTGACACAACTGCACCGAAACCGCCAATCCACTGCGCAGTCCTTAGATTTGCACGCTGACTACAGGCAATCTGTCTTAGTTGGTTGGCAGTTTCGATGCAGTTGTGACAACTGCACCTTAAACGCATCCAAACTGCAACTATACAGCTGGCTTGTAGTTCGAATGATGATCGTTTTTAATAAACCTAATACAATTGACCAATTTGCATGTATGCAATTAAATCACGTTGTCATTAATATTTCCACTTGGTACCACCACGAAGATATCTCCTACGGCATTAACAACATAATGTTCAATATTTTATTACCATGCGTTATTTGTCTTGCATACCAAACATGTTGAGCGCACACGACATCTTTCATTACTAGTTTCTATTTGATTTCGCCTCATAAAATTTACTCGCACGGACACGATTATGATTTCTATCACAAACATTGAATACATCGTACATAACATTTTCTATGTTGAAAGTTCCCACTTATCGTTTATATGTTGCAGGAATTTCTTTAATAAATATTTCTATACCTTATTCATTTTTATAAGTATTTTTGACATATAAGCTACCACTCCTGTGCTATCTACGTAAAGTAGCATTTCCTTTGAAATGTCTCGAATCGTATTTTCATTGATATCGGGAATGGTCATATATTGATGTTTTTCAAATTGTACTTCATTGTCATCTGAATTAGGTTTATATTCGTCCGGAAAGCACTCTTTCAGTAAAAGGTGTTAATCTATGGTGTGTCCTTCTGCTTATATATCGGGCTGAGTTAGTTTCGGAATTTTTCTTAGAACACGATCCATTTCATGTTTATTCAAAATATAAGCAAGTGGGTTGTTTAATGGTACCGATGGATGAATTCTTTCACTTTCCGTTTCTTTGTTGAGGTCACGATTCGAAGTGTAACTTCTTCAGTAACTAAGGTGTTCGTTATAAATTTGATATTACTGAGCGAAAAGTCTCTCTGCTTTGCGGCTCAGTATATAAATCTTCACATAAACGATGTGTTAAGTTATAGTGAAATTCCGGTCGGTTGTATTGACTCGTCTAATATAAGATGTACCTTTTCATCGACCCACTAAACAACTTACAGTTAATATTATATTATAAAATCACGCGAGAGATTTCAACGGCGCATACAGCTCGCTTCAATTCTGTTTATTTACGAATTAGCATGGCTTGTGCTAACGTTATCCTACTTATCGGTAGGTGCAACTGTTGGTTTTTTTAGTTCGTCACACGATAATAATATAACAACATTTTTGGTTCGACGTTATGTTTATTTTGTTCGCTGAATATGGTGAATCTGTAGCTTATAAGTTATAAGGTGGACGAACTCTGAAATGACGGCTTAAGTGGCTCATTTTATTGATATAACGTTTAAATAAAATTGCGGTCATCTTAAAAAGGAATAAAAGGCATAAAGGAATTCAGTAGCAGTTTGGAATCATGAGAAAGAAAAGTTGATTAAAGTAATAAGCCATATAAGGGAGTGAAATCATAGGGTTCCGTCTATAAAGTTTTAAAATAAAATACAGATAATGAGAGAAATAGTTATTAAGATAATGAATATAAATTATTTTTTACACTTTACGGTTTAAATTGACAGTTTTATGTAAATAAGCCATCGCATAACAAACAAATTATTACCTGAATATATAGATCTATAAAGAATTTTATCTATAATATCATTGTTCGATCTTTGTTTTTATCGAATATACGGTAAAATGTAATAATTAATGAGAAAAATGCATGTATTCTTTAATTTAACAATAACTTTACATACCTACTTACTTTACATATTGGTAAAAGAAAAGTAGGAATTGGTGGTAAAGGAAAATAAGACTTTTTTAATTTGAATATTGATTTAACTAGTATGTAAAATATTACTGTGTTATTAGAATAATTTACACGCCGAAGTTCGTCGCTTGTTGATAGTGACATTGATCGGATCAACACTTATGTAAGCTTGAATAAAAATAAATTGTGCATACTTACGTTGTGTGTACGTATAAATGCAACTCGATTTTTTTTAAGTATCAATAACATTTATAATAATTGAAATTAATATTACTGACTTTTATTTAAACAAATCCTTATCTTATTAATTTGATTGATTTAATATTTGTTAAATTACTTTTCACACAATAAAAAAAAGTACAAAATTTGTTGGCTAACTTCATCATGTCTCATTTCGTACTTCCGTCACATGAAGCGCGTGCAGATCTAAATTTTATTTTTTACTAAATGCACTAAAAGATCCTTTTTTTACTTTTAACCTAATAAAAAAAAACAGTAAAAGGGCCCGGTGGAACCCTGAAAAGGAGTTGTCGAAGGAGCCTTGCGTGTCGTTTCGACGCGAACGTTTATCCGAACGAAACATTTCACCGATAATAACTCCACACAATATAATAATGCGAATAATAAATAAAAATGGAAATAAAATAATAATTTTAATGTCGTAATTGTGGGCCGGTGGGCCTCAGGCCGTGTCGGCAGCGGCGCGGGGCGGCGCGGCAACTGCAAAACTCGCTCATTTTCAACAATTTGATGGCAACCATGCAACAGTTCCTTATATTCGATTCAGATGGAACTTTAACTACTTTAATAATGAGTCTGGTTTTGTTATACATACTCATTACATCCATATGCTGCTTTGAAATTGTATAAAAACGCTTTAGTGGATAATATCCTGTACTTATTCAGAACCAATAAAGAACACAGAAATTCAATTAAAAAAGTAATACAAGGCAATATGTATTAAATGTTTTTGATGAATGCAAATTAATACGATGTTTTCATAAATATTATATTATATTATTTTCTTACATAAAAACAATTATATAATACTAGCATCAACCTGTGAATTCGCTTGCGTTATTTACAATATATTTAATAAAAATAAAAAAGTATAAAAAATAATTTTTTAAATCGGATCAATTGCAAGAGCAACACACCCTTGGTCAATTTTCCTCGACGTTTTTCCTTGATGGCCTCCTTTAATTTTTCTAATATCGTTGCGTAGTATTCTCCGGTTATGGTCCTTCCCTTTTCTTTGTAATCTATCAGTATTATCCCCTCAGAATCCCAAAACACAATAGCCATCAACTTTCCAGCCGACTTCGACACTTTGAATTTCTTTGGGGTGGTGTCCCCTTTTTATGCCATTGCATGGATTCTTGTTTGAACTTAGGCTCAAAAACCCATGTTTCATCTCCGGAAACAATTCGCTCCAAAATCTGTGCAGGTTCGTCTCCACACATCAAAAATTGTTTTGACGCATCGACGCGCTGCTGTTTCTGAAGCGGCGTGAGCATTCTCGGTACCCATCTTGCACTGACTTTTGTCATACCCAGGCGGTCATGTAGGATTCGCAAAATGGTGGTATTTGATACTTCAACTAATGCAGATAACTGTTTTTTCTTCAAACGGGTGTCCTCCAGTACAATTTTTTCCACTTTTTCGAAGTTGTCTGATGCGGTGGTCTCAGCTGGCTTTCCTGAGCGGGGGTATTCTTCAATCGACTTCCGACCATATTTAAAAAAACCATGTCATTTGTAAATCGTTGATTTACTAGGGCACTGTTCCTCATAAACGGTTTCCATTTCATTCAAAATGGTCTGAGCGTTATTTCCTTGCTTGGTAAGGAATTTTATCACAGCACGGTGTTCAGTTTTCTTCCGGATAGATTTGTTTAGCAGGCGAGTGTTCCTAAACGAATGACACAAGTTACTAAGTGAGCGCCCCTATCCCCACTCCATCCTCTCCATTCCACAAACTTTTAGACCTCCCAGCGTATATCAGCCTTAATGCACGTATAAACATAACCCAGATCGCGATCTATTGCGCGTGCCCTCTGCGCTCGCCTCCAAGTTCGGTGAAGCTGTAAAAGCCGCAACGACTTAAGGGCCCCTAAGGCTAACAGTATAATTAGGTCCAAAAAAAAAACATAATCTCAATTTGCAGTTTTGACGTCGACATTTAGTGATTTCTACTATCATCGAAATAGATACCTAAAATTATGCTATAGCTAAATAAAACTAATGGATTATTAACCGGACATTAATTATGTAGGTACATATATTTCATTTTTTGATAATAAGGTAAATTATTTCAATGGCTAATAAATAAGGCCCTAAAGCGAAAAACTGGCGACCATCTGTTAACATATAAGTAATCGTACGTCAAGAACGGTTTACGAATATAATTCAACGAATGCAACATCGAAGCGATTCCATACATAGTTGAAGGAAACCGGGCGAATTATGTTTATGTATTGTAGAGTAAACAATTTTAGATTAAAATCGAATCGAATATGAAATAATACACGTGTTGGTAACTAATTATTGAATAAAAAGTAGTTATTGATTGATTAAAGGTTTTAAAAGGAATCGTTTTGAAGAAATACATATGCTTCAATCTTTTAAATCCATACTAATATTAGGTAAACTCAACAATAACTCATTAGATTGTTTTTTTTTGTTGGTTAAATACGCAAATATCTTGAATTACCAGTCACATTTGAAAAATTCTTGTTTGCATTTAGTAGGATGTCTATTGTGAAAGTAGGTTATCTAACATCAAACTACGACGTAAAGAGAGGAGTAAAAATCATGAAAGTCAAGCAATCTGGCAATGACGATAGAGGCTATACGGGTGCGTTGGCGGTTCCTTTTTTATTTTTTATTACCGCTATAGGTTTAGCGTGGTGATTACAATCTTACCTGATCTTAAGTGACGATGTGGCCCAAGACGGTAGCACGCTAAGCTTAATGAAAGACTGGCTCTCAAGTGTAGCTGCCGGAACACACCTATTGGTGTTTGGCGACAGATTATCAGCTTGAGGGTGGTAGCTAGGTAGGGAGGCGGCAGCGCATTAGAAAAAGCCCTACCACCATGCTATGTTTTCATAACGATGTTTTCCTTCACCGAAAGCTCAGGCTCATTGTAGGGATTCGAACTCACGTCGATCGATGCGGAGTCCGTACACGCTACCAACTGAGACATCATCGCTTCGGTTCGGTGGAGATTGGTCAAATAAATTTAACACGGGTGAAACCGTGGGGCACAGTTAATTGTCTTATATTTGAACTGTCAACTGGGTTTTTTAGTAATGTTATTCAATACTATTATAGGTGAGCAATTTTTGTATATATATATATATATATATATGTAGTTGGTTTCTTGGAAACGTCTCCAACGATTTGGTTGAAACTTTGTATTTAGATATTTTTTACATTCCAAGTTTACCTAAATATGTGTTTTTCTTTTTTTTCTGTAAGACTCGCGAGGTCATTTCGATCGCTCAGATATTTAAAACTAATGTATTGAAGAAAATTAATTCTTTACTTATATTATTAATTTTTATTTTGATATATAAAGAACAGAAATGTAATTTAACAATATAAGATTTATCTAACTCTGAAGAGACCAATAAGTAAGTTACTTTACATACCGGTCTCAGTTTGAAAAGTCCATAAATATAATTGCCAATCCTTTGGTTAATTTAGTGATTAAATTATAGCTAAGATCGTCCTATTGGGCTCTCTAATTTACCTTACCTATATCATATTATACAAAAATAATTACTAGATAACTTTGAAGATTCTTCATTACACAAGTAGATTGGTATTTTGTAATTTACTTTAAGTTTGTTATTATAAAATATAAAAAAATTCTAAGTTTTTGCATGAAAAATAATAATATGTTATAAAGTATGTATATCCAAAATGATCGGTCAATTTAAAATTTCCTAGCTTTTACTAGAGAGTTTATTGCACTTTGTCTTTAAAACGAAAAGACTTGCGCGCCACCTATTGTAAATTCTTATTACTAATAAAGAAACAATCACGAATGTGCCCACAAGTCATTAAAATTTCATCACAATCGGATGGATGGCTTAGGAATGATTAGGGGACAAACAGACAATGAAATATACTTTTTTATTATATATAGATTGTTCTGCGGTGAATAAAATTCATCAAATATTATTGGCAGAACATTTTTCAATACGATTAATTCTAACATTATTTATATAATTCTATATATTTTTACTAATACTTATTTTATTCACGTAACATACTGTATCATTGTAACATGCAACAGGAATTCAGACTTTTATTGTAAATGAGATAACAAACTTTTATTTTAGACTAGCTGCGTCCGCGGCTCCGCTCACGTGGACTACAGAATGCCCGCCCGCGGGATAATTGTAACCCCGCTCCCGGATATTTTAAGACAAAAATGTTTATTGTGGGTGTTTCTTAGAAAATAGACGTATACTCTCGCAATTTTTTTGTAGGTCTTTTTAAAGTCTACAATTGTTTAGAACATTCGTTTGCTATATCTCTTATGGTTTACTCAGCGTAAGTCATTTAAGCGCCCAAATTGATTCACTATGACCAGTTTTTTTCGAAACCCTAATTCTTTTTGTAAAATAAAAGTAGCCTAAGTTACTTCCTATAAATTCAGCTATCTACTAGTCAAAGGCCCGTCAAAATCGGTCCAACCGTTTCGGAGATTACCCGGAACAAATAGTCAGACAGACAAAAATTTTAAAAATGGGTTTTTTGTTTTAAGTATAGTACTACAGGTTTGGTTTCGCGATTCATAAGAGTATGAAGAAATAACTTATTATTATATATCTTTCAAAAGAAAAATAGTAAGATGATGGATATATTAATAGATCTGGTTCCCTGGGCTTACCTACAAACAGAGCCTCTAATAAAAGAGTCCTCAAGTAAAACTGGATTCATGGATTACAAATGATTGACACCTATGAACACATATGAAGAACATTGCATATTAAGTTATTTATGGTAAGATAAATGGTGTTCTCGTTTGAAGATTTCGTTTTTAATTTTATTTTCAAAATTAATAGCGAGGTTCGACGCCTCGCGACATTTATATATAATTATCGGTTACATGGGTCCAAACATTGGCACCTGTCACTTGGGAACGATTTTAAAATAATTCATATATAAAACTGAACTGTAATTATGCTAAGATCATACTGGAATAGTAATTCTCGTGAAGAGGAAAGCAAGTTTGTCGTGCCTAGTTACAGCGATGTATAAATTCAAGTGAATTTGTATTTCAGATTTACGTGCAATGATAATATATCATAGGCATGACATAACTCCTTTTCGTTTTAGAAAATCGTTCGATCAATTATTAATAAATCCTTTCATTTGGAATAAGTTATGTATTTAAACTATACCAATAAAGTTAAGCTTAAAAGGGTTTTTTGTTTATTTGAATATGCTAAAAATGTGCTCGCACTTAGCCTATTTATTAAGGAAGGTTATAAAGCTATAAAATGTGAAGTTATATAGCCATATAAAACCGATCGAGTTTCTTGCTGGTTCTTCTCGATGACATTCATAAGTGCCTTCTTAGGGCCTAAATTGAATAAAGAATTTTTTGATTTCGATTTTTGATTTTGAACCTTCCTAACGACCCTAAGTAACAGCAGAGTTGTGTATGTAACTATGGGAAGTAAGAACAACGATAGGCTAGACGGGTGCATTGACGGCGTCGAGTTAATGGAATAAATTTAACACGTGTGAAACCGTGGGGCACAGCTAGTATTGAATAAACGTCCTTAATATCATTTTAGTTGCTTGGACTAATAATGATTATATCAAATGCTAAATATCAATTTTTTCTTCATTTTAACATGGTTTTTAACCGACTGCGAAAAAGGAGGGTTATGTTTTTCTAGAGTTTGTATATACTGTCAATTTTTTGGAACGCTTTGTAACCTAAACGGCTTAATGGATTTTAGCAAACGAGGTGTTGTTAGACTGGTGCTAATTGTGCGAGGGGCATAGGCTATAATAATATTAAGTACGAGGTCTGGGAAACAAAAAGCAAAAATAGAAAAAAAAATTGTCAAGTGTTTTAGTTGCAGTTGAGTTTTCTTTTTAATAATTTAGCTTGTTAAAAGGTTTAACTTTAACCTTTTTTTACAGTCCGCACGGTCCGAAGGCGAATCTTCAGGGGAGCAGTCCTGTGAGAGTTCTGACGAAGGCGTCGGCCGGGACGCGCCCGCCAACCTCCAGGTTCATCAGCCCCATCAGCCTTTGCAACAGCACCAGTCACTGCCGCCTCACCAGCCGCATCAGCCCCAGCTCAACATGGGCCTCCATCCGTCCGTCGGACACCAACAGATAAACGCTCATCAAATGTCACATCAACAACATCATCAGAGGAACTCACCAAGACCGCTTGAAAGAGAATTGAAAGTAAGAGAATTACTTTTTCATAGGGAATAATATAAAAAAAAGGTTTAACAAAAAAGAAATTACGATGAGACCATGCATCTATATTAAATACTAGTTGACCAGCGCACATAACGGAAGCTCTCAAAAGGAATAAATTTTCCTCGTTCCCACTTTTTATTGATGCTCTTATCTTATTGGTTGTAGCGTGATGTAATATAATAGCCTTCCTCGATACGTGGGCTATTTAACACTAAAATATTTTTTCCATTCGAACCAGTAGTTTCTGAGATTAGCTTTCAACCAAACAAACAAACAAATTCTTCAGCTTTATAATAATAGTATAGATTAAGTAAAGGTTAGATATATTATTCTAAATGCTTTTATTAAACTTGAAGCAATGGTGGCTCAGTGGGATAGCGTGTACGGATATCGCGTCAATCGACATGACTTCAAATTTCTGCAATAAGCATAGGCTTTCAATGAAGAAAAATATCAAGAAGAAACCATAGCATGGTGGTAGGGCATTTTCTAATGTTAGCTGGCTACCACCTTCAATTTGATGATCTGTCGTCAAACAACTATACATATTCTTGTCAATTGTGGGCTCAAGCACAGATCCGCCTTAAGATCCGTGTTAGGCCAGCGATAACTGGGCCTACAAACTGGACGATTGCATGTTCTTTTGACTGCTGAATCCGCCTTCATTCTCTATGGGTGGCTGTGCTAGCGAAGTCCATAAGATTTTGTTTCACCGATGATGTTGAAATCCGCCGATGAAATCAATTAAATCAAATCAACGTAAAGCGTTATAATCATAAATCGTTCGTACCATCAAACGTAAATAAACACAATTAAAAGTGATTTTTAAACCTGGACTGGATAACTTTTGGAAAATTGTTTTAAACACTATTAATTGTTAGATTGTGGTCAGCTAGAATTGATTTTAATTTGAAGTAATTTAAATATTATTTTCATCGTAGGTACGAGATGACTTCGAATCCCTGAAATCTTCGCTCCATCCTCACTTATCTTCGTTGGCCTCACTGGCTCAAGGAGCTCCGTTATCAACCTCCAGCAATGTGTTTGCGCTTGCCGGGGCAGGTGCTACGGGGGGGTTTCCATACGCACCTCCTGCTTTCCTCGCTCCCGCACCGCCGCCGCCAGCGCAACCTGTTGGTTCCGCGTCGTCTTCCTCATCAGAAGGCAGTGCTGCGGGATGGAGCTTCGAAGAACAGTATAAACAAGTCCGTCAGGTAAGTGCTTCTTCTACATTCAATACCTTTAAATTTCTGTAAGTTTGTATGTTTATTTTTTTATAGGAAGTTTCTTAATAATTGAAAAATGAATTCGTGATTTGCATATTAAATACATATACCTAAATATTCTAAATAACTATCTAGGGTTTTAATTCTAAAATATGAGTAATAAGCGGAAAAAGTGAACTCCAAAGTTTAGAAAGAACGAATATTGTGAGAAATAGTCTAAACTACGTATATCCGCGGATTCGCTAGCGTAAACCTTTTTAAAATGCTGTCAGTCGAGCTCACGGGCGAATGCTGTTGCCCCCGCTCCCACTCACGGCGCGGCGCTCACCTGGCGGTTATTTTAAAGACAAAAATGCTTCTTGTGAGTGATCCTTAGAAGATAGAAATAATGATATTGCTGAATTTTTTGTAGGTCTTTTTAAAATCTACAATTACGTGGTACATTAATATGATATGTCTCCTATGGGTTAATCAGCGTAAATTATTTAAGCGCCTGAAAAGCGTTTTTTTGCCGTTTTGATTGTTATTTTACCTTACATATGTTCTTTATCTTACATAACCTGACCAGATGACACAAGTATGTGCTTTTTGCGTGAAAACAAACAGAAAAACGTTCAGTTTTATAATATGTATAGATGTAGATTAGACAACTGAACAACATCTTTGTCTACTGACGCATCGAGCTATAAGTGTTGAAAAAGCTTAGTAGTTTCATAAAATTATTCGAATTGACTAACATTGACTAAAATATTTCAATAAACTACATTAACATGTTACCAAGTCATACATAATCACTCCCTGGACAATGTTGCCAACCGTGCGGATTATTATTCTTCATCCGATAGGGGACAAAATTACCCTTCACTTGTTTTGACAACCCTTCGTGAAACCAATGAAATATGTAACAAACGGCAAACGAGTTAGGCCGATCGTTATATAGCAATTTAACAATATATTTCATTGGACACACAGACAATATGTTATTTGAATAAATAAACCTTTGAATAAGTTTAAAGGGGAGGGGGATAAAAAAATATTAAAACTGTTTATTTGCTATCACTTGCAAATTTTATTTTAGCCAGCATTTATTCCTTACAACCTACACTATCAATTAACGTAACGTAATTGATATAGGGTTTTTTAATGTGTAGATTCGATTCCTGAGTCGTTTAGAAAAAAAATTATCTTTAAAATCGATGTCATGGTTCTGTAGAAAATACTTCTCGATCTCTTATAGTTTCAGAGTTCCCTCACTGACCGTTCACAAATATACACACTGTATTTGTACTTATAAATGATGTAATTTAAGTTTTTCATCACGGGTTTTACAAGCTGTCAATAAAGTGACCTTCAATGTAAGCCGGTAGATTCTTGCTACAAAACAAGTGCAAACCACACATTCAATATCTAAAAAAAAACACAGTTACACCAATTTTAAATAATTAAATAGTCAGGTAACATTGTCTCATTGTCGTGTAGTAAAAAATAGCCTGAATTTAAAAGTTGAATAGTTTGTATTTTGTAGGTTGTTAGCTTGCCCTTAACATGCCATAAGGTGTCGGTCACGAACTCTTTGTAAGGCTTAAAAGCGCAGACACGAATTAATTCTTGCTATATCTCGCAATTTACAGCGTCCTACATAGTGTAAAGGAGTTGAACAATAAGAAAAAAAAAATTGAATGAGAGAGAAAGAATGGTATAACAACATTGTCAGTCGTGTTAATATTTTCTAATTAAAAACATTGATGCATTGCGATGTTGCTTTATTGGAATTCCTTACACTGTTTATAATACTGCAAACACGTCATTAGTTGAGTGAATTTATTATTCATCTTTGTTTAGTGTTTATGTGATACATTTCTCTATTTATAAAATCTAACATTTATTAATATCTATACTAATATTATAAAGTTCAAGACATTGTTGTTTTGTTTGAATATGTTAATCACTGGAACTACCAATCGATTTGAAAAATTTTTTTTGGATTCTATAGCTTTTTTAATGAGGAAGGTTATATAGCTCCACGTTACGACTTTTAATGTGGCTTCCCAAGGTCTGCGATATTGCCGAGTATCATGGCTGATGATCAAGGACAGCCAAGCACTGCACACCAAGGCTCTGCCAAGAGCCGATCCGGTGCACAGCGGCACCGCTACGGACTTGCTTCCGTTTCTACAAACGACACTCTTCCAATATACGTCGGTGAGGGCTGGTCCTCGTCTATCCGCAATATCACGAACCGTGGGAAGCCACCTTAAGGAGTGAAGCAGTAGCCATGAACGCCAAGCAATCTGGTAAGCTGTAGGCAAGTACGGGAAGTGAGGATAATGATAGGCTATACGGATGCGTAGGCGGAACACGCGATGGAGAGTTTATCGAATCAATTTAACAGGGATGAAACCGTAGAGGCACAGATAGTGTATATACTATAAACTTATATTTCTTGCATATTATATCCTTATTTATTTAGTCAGTGTATAAGTGAAGCATAAAATAGAAACGTGGCGTGTTGCGGCGATAACCCCGCGATTTCCACGCGTTAAATCGCGGCTCGTTTGTTTGGTCGATCGGTCCTGTTGTGATTACGCACGGTCGCTTTGTACCTCACCGAGATACATTGTTCTATTTAGATATTATTGTTTTAATGTTTATTTGTAAGTATTTCGGTTTACAGTTTCGATACAGTTAATTATTACATATCGTCTTAAGATATTCCGTTTTTATAATTACGTACTATATTCATTTAAAGTGAAATTGTCCTCAAAAACAATAAAGGAAGTACTTCTTTTTCTTATATTTAATTGTAACGTGTGAAAATTCAAATAATATTACATTCCTAATATAGGAGGCCAAATGGTTATTAATTAAAAAAAGAGTTTTTAATTCTATGGAATCTTAAAAACCACAACATATCAAGACCCCATAAATAACTCTACCTATAGCATGATAGATCAAGATCTCGGCAATTTCTCAAGTGGTTAGTTATAAGAGACAATCAAGATAGTATTATTAACTGTATTCAAATTACTTTATGAATAATTCGTTGGTAGATATTGAGGTTCCAACCAGCAAACTTCGCATAAATATATCCGAAGTCTTCCTTCAGCCACGACGACTTTAAATATAATTTTCATAATAATGTTTTACATTTTATTATATCTATCTTGTATATTATCAAAACTATAGTTACGTTAATAATTATGGATACAAAGTTTGAACTGATATGGTATTAAACGATTTAGACGATATAGCTACGAGTATATCTTTAACCTATAGACTATTTCGCAAAAAAACTAAAATGTTTTTTTTTTTAATGTAAACTTCTTTATCTCCTTTGTGATATGAAACTCGATGAATAAAAAAAAACAACGCTTAAAAGAGACACTCATACATATGTATGATGAGATAGACGAGATATTTTCACGACAATAATTGTCGTCTAGCGGAATGGCTTGCATACTATGTTGTATGTACATTACAGTACCAGAGTCGATGGTTCGAGTCCCGCTGACTTAGAATTTTTTTAAAGAGATTTTAAAGAACTATGGTCATATTTTTATATTTTTTGAAGGTGTGTGAACTGCACTCATGTTTTTATATGTTACATTGATTTATAAAAACTGTAATTATTCAATAATATTAATTTTATTTCGTATAAATTATTCGTCGAATGTAATTTTATATGAAATATTTTATGATTCGTTGCGATCACGTATTTAAGGGCGCGATTTCCCGCGCACGCCAACTGTGCGCTTGTCAAAACAAGTCCGAGACACGCTGTAGGGGGCGCTTGTTTATTAACAACACGTTTGATTTTATTTAAATTTTATCAATACCAATAATTCAACCAAACACATTACGAATAATATTCACGAATTACGGGTATTATTATTTTTTGCGTGTGTTTAAAGTAAATAAATAACGTTTGAAAGGAAAATAATTCCACGATATAATGTTTTCTATACAATATTTAGTCGATATAGAAGGAAATTATGCTAAACTAATAATCGTTACCACTGGATCACGGTCATATTGCCATAATTTTGGATTTTCATGTTCTAATTTTTATTGGAATTCATAAACATAAGATAAATGGTCATATATTAAGTACTACTTACTTTGGTTATTAGGAGTTTCTCTTAAAATGCAAAAAGGAAAACTAGATTTAGCTCGTGACTTCAGACAATAAAAAAGTGGAGTAAATTATACTTTAATTCTATAGTAAATGTGTGACATGAATACAAACGATGGATATTTAGCAAATAATAGGTCTTTACCTATGAAATTGCCGTTCTGCAGTACTGGCCGTTTCAAATCAAAATAATTTTTGTTTGGCTAAGAATTCTAATTTCAAATTAATTTTATTTTAAAAACATGGAATTCTTTTTCCAGAAGTAGTCATTTGTGTATTGATTAGTATTACATTTTCATCGCATTTCAATCTTTTTTGTCATCATTGATACGTTAAAAATTCGAGTAATTATGGAATATGAGTACCGTCGTGGCAGCAACGCGACACAAGCGGCACGCAACATCAACGACGTTTACGGAGCTAACACTACAAACCAACGCACCACCTGTTATTGGTTTGCTCGCTTCCGTTCTGGGAATTTCGACCTGAAAAATGAACCTCGCGGTCGTCCGAAGACTTTGGTCGACAATGACGAATTAAAGGCGATTGTGGAAGCTGATGATACACAATCTACGGCTGAATTAGCAGCAGCTTTCGACGTCAGCGTCAAATCAATATTGGTCCATTCGCGTCAAATTGTCAAGGTAAAAAAGCTTGACAAATGGGTGCCCCACTAACTCAATGTTCGCCAGCGCGAAGTACGCATCAAGACGTGCCTTGCACTTCTCAACAGAGACACAAATGAAGGAATTTTGAACTGCATTGTTACCTGGATGAAAAATGGATTCTGTTTGATAACCGCAAGCGCTCAACAAGTTGTTTGGATCCTGGTTCAGCACCTAAACAATGCCCTAAACGAAAACTTACCCCTAGAAAAGTGATGGTCACTGTTTGGTGGTCTAGCGCCGGTGTGATTCATCACAGCTTCTTACCAAACGGGGTGAGCATTACTGCAGATGTGTACTGTGAAGAACTGAACACAATGATAGGAGAAGCTGGCACATCTCCAACCAGCATTGGTCAATCGCTCGTCTCCGCTGCTCCTGCACGACAACGCGCGACCTCATACTGCACAGCAGACAGTCTCCAAGTTGCAAGAACTGGGGTTGGAAGTTCTCCGTCATCCACCCTACTCACCAGACCTTGCGCCTACAGACTACTACTTTTTCCAGAATTTGGATAACTCCTTGGCGGGAAAAAATTTCAATACCCGAGAAGCAGTACAAAATGCCTTTGAAGAATTTGTTGCCTCCCTTCCAGCTGGTTTCTTTAAGAAGGGCATCAATAAACTGCCACTGCGCTGGCAAAGATGCATTGATTGCATGGGTGAAAACTTCGATTAATACAAATAAAAAATGCATGAAAAAAATTCGTTTCATTTTTATCATAAAAACGGCAATTTCATAGGTAAAGACCTAATATTAGCATTAACGTAGACACAAAGGGAGGGCTAAACTAATAACTAAATAGAATGTAAATTTGGAATTACATATTGTATTTTTTATATAATAGGTAGAAAAGTGTGTTTTTCTTTGTACAACTAAGGTGACAAACAAGCATACGGTGCACCTGATGGTAAGCGGCTACTGTAACCTATGGGTGCTTGTAGCTCGATCGATAAGGTATTATTAGCGCGTTGTCCACTTTGAAGCTCCCTTTTCAAAGGAGCTCTGGAAACTCTACCCACTGCTATAGCAGAACACAAGGATATTTGGCTCCGATCTTCTGTAGGTATTTCACCAATCGGAATGCCCGAAGTAAAGAAAGATCTCTAAAGAAATAACTCTGTGCGAAGAAAGCCAATTAAATGGTATAAGTAGTAAGTAAAACACAGATTTGCCACTAAAACTTCAAGTAAATTATTCTTAAAAATATACATCACCACACCTAACAGTCGGTAATCTCTAAACAGGCTTGTTTTAAATGTTTCAAATGCACATGTCCTATTAGATTCGCCGTAAACCTTTTAAAGTGGCGGGCTGTGCAGTAGGTTATGGGGAGTTCGAAATAAAAAAAAAACTAATGTTTTTTTACTGGCAACCCAACGATTAGCCAAGTGAGCCATCGTGCTGGTATTCGAGTGTTTCGAATATTTATTCCGTCTAGACGCGTTATCTGGTGGATGTTTTCGATACGTTTATCGTTAGGGTGGAATGTTTTATACACTTGAAATTAGTTATTGAGCTTTTAGGTTTTTTTTTTCACATTATTGGTACAGATTGATATTAGAGAAAACCCTTATGATACCGTTGATAGTTTATTTCTTTTTTTATTGCCAATACTTTTTACTCAATGACAGAAATTAATGTTAAGGATTTTACGTTCAAAATCAAAAATGTAAATCTGAACTAATTTATACAATTTACGTCCAAGAAGGCATTTATGGTCGATATAACTTTAATATCGGTTCGGAAAATATCCCCCAATTATCGGGAAGAGTTCGACCGGCCCCCTTATTATGTATTTACGCAATAGCAAAGAGATAGCAGAAATCACCAAATATTTGCTTCGAAATGGCAAAATTAGATTGTGTTTGGTACAATATGGGTGTTACATATTACGAATTTGCGATTTCTAAGCAAATATTTAGCGATTTCTGCTATCGCTTTGCTATTGCGAAACACGTAATAAGGGGGCGGGTATACTTTTTTAAACTGTCTAAACATTATTCACAATGAACAAATATGTTTCTTGGATATACAAAGAGGGAGTCATTTCCAGACACACTGTCTTTCACGAAACAATCCACCCTATAATAACCCTTTGTCAGTAAATCCGGCTTGACATGGTCTTTGAACTTATTGTCCATCAAATCTGTAAAAAGAACCTAACAATATTACATACCTAAAATTATTTTATTGGTTAAATTCTCTACTAAACAATGGGATAACCAATCTGTATTTATTTCTAGTATTAAAACGATGTCAGTTATTTTCAAAATCTACTATATCTAAATTTTTGCGAAAATACATTTAGTTGTCCAATTGTCACTTATTTTTTGACGACTACGGTGAAACCAAAATGTCTGTTAGAATTTCAGCAGGCTATGTATGTATGTATGTTTATATGTTCTCGCATATCTTCTAAGTTATTTATCATAATTTGACAGTTAAGGAATCGTTAGAAGCGTCTTGATCGACCGTTGGCTATGTGGCGAAAAACTCAATTCAAGACGGTGCCATCTAGGGGATATTAAGTTGTAATGTGCCGTGTTGGGTATCTAACGAAAGGGCTTAATTAGCACATTTCATAAATACACATCACACTTTTCAGAGCGCTATATTTCCGTAGTCGGGTTTTAGTTTTTAAACTTATCTAGTTAATACTACGTTTAGTTACATACTAATAGGATTTTGAGCTAATTAGTTATATTTATTTAATTGCGACTCTAATTTTAAGACTTTTAAACTTATCAACGGTAGTTAGTTTTCATGTAATTAACGCTTGTGTACTTTCTCTATACGTCACTCGTAACAATAGAAACAAACACATTAGTTCAACATTAAAAAGGCGTTTCAACTACCTATCCTAATTAAGATGTCTTCGCTCGTTATATTTCCATCGATTCAAATTTTACTGCTAGCGGTTTTCGATACTTCATTTGTTTTAAAATGGATGCTTGCATAGATATAGATAGACATATCATATATCAGTACCGAGCGTGAATAGGTCGATAAGTCGACATGCATCTAGTATGGCTAATTTATATGGTAAATAAATAAGTCGATGGAAAAAACCGCAAAAAATTAATCCGAGTGATAGGACAATAGAAAAACTCAAAAATACCTCGTCGTGATGATTAAAACAATAAGAGGTCATTAACCTAGTAAAATTGTTAAAACCATACATGTTAACTTTGTTTAGGTATTTAACGCATCAATATTAAGTACAACTAAATGATTCCATGAACTTTAAATCGTTTGGTAATAATTAAGAACTGCATCATGTGACGGAAGTGCTACGTGATGAGGTTAGTCATCAATGATAATAATAGGTAATATGTAATTTGAATTACTGTTTAAATAATTTATCCTTGTACAAATAAACATTATTTTAATTCAATTAACTGAGTAAAATTAATTTACATTATTACCACTGAGAGCTAATTTCATCATGTTATTGGCTCGTGAGATAAACATTTTGGAGTTATTGTTGATTTGTTACACCAAAGAAGTACACATAATTTTGTGTATAATACATATATAATTTACCTACAATAATAATTTAATTTATTCTTTATATAACTTATAGATTACTATTATTTTAGAGTTTATAGAATTATAACTTTAATAAATCTACTGTTAAAATTTCATATTGTAAGCTTCAGTAATATTGGCTCTACGTTGACCTGTCATCAACCAATACTTATTCTTTTATTTATGTTGTAGATAATAAATACTGGACATTTGTAAGACAAATTACGTGCACTGATTTGTCATTGGTGCTCAGTGTCATTCGCTTTTCAATAACGATATTTAACAAGACACGTACATCACTAATTAGTGTCCGACATTATTGCTTTTATGACTATGGAATAGTTTATGATGTTGTAATTTACTTATATTTTTTAAATTAAGCAACATTTTAAACACATGAATAATTTATATTTTACTTGTTTAATTAACTATCGACATGTATTCATAAAGTAATAAGACTTGTATTTTTTTTTTGCCGTTATACTTTTTTAGCGCGCTTAAATCGGGAGCTGTGTACCCATCAAATCATGTAACGGAAGTGCAACATTATGAACTTAGTCCTCAATGATAATAATGTATTTTTTACTCTTTTTTATGTGTAAAAATAATTTAACGGAGCATAAATAAGCATTTATTTCATTTTTAAATAAAACATTTATTTTTCGGTTTCTCTATATAACGACTATTTTTTATAAAAGTAAAAAAATATATACTCATATTTTATGATTAATAATAGGTACTTAATACTTTTAACACTTAAAATCAATAAAATAGACAGTGACTGCGATTTGTCAAATGAATATAATAAGGAAAATTGAGTTGAATTTTTCATAAATACTTTTTAACTATTTAAATCATGTATACGATATATTGGTTAGTTAAAAAATATACTTACAGCAACATTTCATAATAATACCTACGGCCTGATGAGAGTGGTAATAGTTTATCTATTTCTATTTCACGAAAGCACAGCTCCGAACGCGGTGCATCGCGATCGTGGTATGATATCGCGGTGACGCGATGCCGCGGCAGAGTGCGCGTGCGATTCGACGCACCGTACCGCGTCGTGCTGTGACGCACCCCAGCTGATAGCTATTTTTGGCAGCCAGTGCATGGGGGCCCTTATAGTGCGGTGCAAGTTGTGCATTAATAGAGTTGCCACATAAAGCACCTTCGTTTATTAACTTAAGATAATTCAAATAAAGTGTCATTATATCAAAACAAAGAGCTTGTTTATTTAAACACACTATTTTGTGGACTAAAAAGGCGATATATTTTTTAAGTTTATTTGAGTTTAGCGTTATGAGCACAATCTTACCTGATCTTAAGTGACGATGTAGCCAGCTCGCTATGTTTAGTGGCAGCCTGGCTTTCAAGTGCACCTGCCCGGGACACACCTGTTGATGCTTGACGACAGATTTTTAACTAGAAGTGGTAGTTAGCCAAACCCTAGCACCGTTGCATTTTGTATTGTATAACCTATAATACGGAGATATTTTATATCAAGGAAGGTTATATCAGGTAGGTAGGGTAGGGTACGTAGTTAGATTTGTATCTATCTAACTGCACGCTACAACCCTTAGAAACGGAACAATTAACATAAAATTGGACATCAGGATTTACGCTAAGTAAAAAAAAACATAACAATGCTGCCCGTATTCTAAAAATATTATACTGTACCTACCTTCTTGTAGTTACTGTACTTACGTTACCTGTACTTTGCTATCAAGAAAACAAAATTTTATCACTTAAACGACAGTAAACTACGATACACAGATAGTGTTATAATAAAGTCTAAAAACATGAATCTTCAAAACTCTTAGTAAAAATATAGTTCTCATCTTAGTTTTAACTATTCTTAATAAATTATATGCAAATGATATTGTTATAATTATTTACATCTACCCAACAATCAAAGGTAATTATTTCGTAAATATTTCAAGAACTTCTAAAATTGTTACTATTTTAATGACTTGTTTTTTATTTATAATCCTGTTTACTTTTGTCTTGCTTTTTTGGCATGCAAGCATAATTTATTATTAGATCGTATGAATGGGCGACACGACGCGACGCGTCGCTCTCTCCGTTTACTTGGACGGGTCAAATCGTTGAATTATTTGATCAGCGGGAGTGCTTTGCTGTCTTTGAATGCAATACGTCACATATGGCAGAGAAACTTTATTGCTCTTTTAATCATTATATTATTGGAATACGAATTTAATATATCAAATATTATTATATCTTATTTTAACATACTACTGGCATCTACTAACGATGAATTTCAGTTAGGAAATGATCACTTTCCTATAAAATTACGAATGTTTCTTTTATGTATTTTACAAATAGACTAACAATAATTGTCAATAAAATATACACTATACTAATGTTATAAAGCTCAAAATATTATTTGTTTGTTTGTTAATGTCTTTTTTAGGGTTCCGTTCCGAGAAACGGAACACTATTGTTGTTAAGTCTACGCTATGTGTCCTATATATTTATAGGGGGTTACTTTGCCTTTGAACCATAATATATAGTAAAGTGTTTTTTTCTTCTTCAAAATATGTGTTTTATGGCAGATTTCCTAACAAACAACAAAATACTAAAGTCTAAAAAACATTGGAGGAGGGCAAGGCACATCAAATAATAAGTGCGAGAAAGGCTTCGCACTAAGAATTCCAAACTGATTTTTTTAAATATCATAAGGCTGCATATCCATCAGAGATATGCGAGGTAACTAGGCGATGCGCCAGGAAACAGGATACTATACGATTACTTTATTTTTCTAGCTTTGCTTGGCGTAGCTTTGGTCAAAAAGGTCTAGCGGAGCTAGGTGTACATACAAAAAACGATAAATGTGAACGAAAGATGTGAGCGAGGGAAGGAAGCGAGGGATGGAAGCGAGGAATGTATACGAGAGATGTGTTTAAAACGATGTGGACAACTAGAGCTATTGGACCGCTAAGCATCCTCGCACCACACATATCCACACCGTTTCATAGCTTCATTACGCATCCTCGTACCGCCAAGCTGTTATAGAAGATACACACGAATATATTGTGTTGTAGAACGGAACATTCGGTCTGCGAGTCTGATTCAGACTTGACCATTGTTTTATGTCTAAATTATTAGATACACGAAAATCATTTGAAAAGAAACTAATCATGTAAACAAACTTGCGGAACTCATTAACGGTACAGTATAATATTTTTGACGTGAGGTATAAACTAAAACTTTCCATACAACAATCATCTCAGCAGTATCTTTGTACCGATTTACGTTAGTTTTCAGCGAAGGAAATACATACATACATTTTATTATCGATATGATCTGTAGAGTGAAGTGACGCAGAACACGTATTTGTTCAACGTTACAAATTTGTTTTTATTGCTTGTTAATAATTCTATGGTCATAGTCGCCTACAAGTTCGCAAACATAATAATATCCATTTGGGTTTTAATACATATCTATATACTTTGATATTATAAATTATAAGTGTAAACATTTGTGTATGTATTGTTACTTTTGTTTAGGGGTATTCCTACTTATTAAAAAAAAAATGCTTTTGTTCACTAGAATAAGTTTCGTCGCTAAAGAATTTTAAAAATATTTATTTTCATTTATATTTATGCTTTTGATCGATTTTTAAATATAAATAGATCTGTATATCAAATACTGAATTCGCATTTTACTATCAATTAATGTAATAATGAACAAAAATACGGAAAGATATAAAGAAATTCTTGATCGTAAAATACGAATTAAGTATTTAATATTGATAATTAAAGATTGCTAGGAAAACACCGAAATCGATGAATATAAAAATTGGAATGACTTTTCTATATTAACGTTTTGAGCTAAAATTTAGTGTAGATAACTTGTTTATTTTTCACGTGCAAAAATTAAGGAAATAAAAACTTTTTTTTTTAATTCGTGAGTGACTTCAAAATTATTTTTATTTAAATTGATTTTGGTAGATAACTTTATAAGTACAAGACAAGTTGTAACAAAAAAGAAATCTACTTCAATGATTTTGAGGAGTTCGTGGTGTATCTTCGAATTCGAAGGTCCAGTGCCAATTAAATTAAAATGGGACCACCTTTAACGAAAATAGAATCATCTAAATCGGTTCATACACAAAGAAGTTATGGCGGAACATCTATAAAAAACTTTTGAATTGGTTAACCTTCCGTCTTTTGTTAAAGTCGGTTAAAAACATGATAAACTAACATATTTACACACGAGACACGAAAAAAACATTGGCGTTTTTTTTTTGCGCCACCAGAAGCCAAAGACAAACAAGTGTAAGTAAATTTATAGTAAACCTACAACATTGATTCCAGTGTCTGAAAAAGCATTATCAAAGATTTTGCTTATGATATATGTTTTAAAGGTAGTAACATAATGAACGATAATTCAGTGTAAGGTCTAGATATTTTAAGCCGATATTCGTTCCATGTGTATCAAGTCAGGGCACATTATAGTGTCGGGTGACCCGACTCACCCGACCCGACCCGTCACTCCGCAATGATGCACTCAATGCAACTCTATTAATAAACAGAACCGCCCGCGCCATTTTGGTAGTCAATTGTATTTGATTTGAGGAACAGCGGGTAAAATAAATCTAATATGTATATACATATAAAAATGTATGTATATATGAGACTAGCGATTTTCCCGCGGCTTTGCTCGCTTCATATTTGGGTTATATCCCATTATTATTTAAATACCTTGTCTATACTGCCTTTGGCTAATAATAAGATATCGTTACTTGTATCATAGAAACTTTCAACCCATCTTTTACATCCTTATCATATATTGAATTTGAAAAAAAAAAAAAACTATGAAACATCTCTTTTACTTTCTAACTGAATTATTACTAAATACTAATTTTTATAGATCTATCTATCTTCAAAAATGTCGGAATTTCATACAAACTTGCATCCCCTTTTTCATCACCTTGGGGGTGAATTTCCAAAAATCCTTCCTTAGTGCGTACATACAGAGTAAAAGGAACTCGCGTGCAAATTTTCAAAATTCTAGCCCCAGTAGGTTTAGGTTCTGCATTGATGAGTCAGTCAGTCAGTCAATTAGGACGGGCAACTATATATGTACAGAAGAGAGACAGATAGAAGTCAGAAGAGATATCTTTCTTCAATCTATCGTTTGATAAACTGTTCACTGTTCGACGAATCTTCATGAAAGTTGGTACATCTAAGTGGTTTTTCATGTTAGTTTTTATACTATCCCTGGACGCAATAGGTGGCGCTGTGGTCAATTATTTGAATACTAGAAACAAAAGAACATCTGCGGGTACATCGAGTATTGATATTATACAAGTATATCCATCATTCACACTTAAACGGATGGAGGAATTCTAATGTTTTGCATAGAAATTGATTGTGCCATAGAGTTGGACGCCCAGCTACGGCCAGAATTTTAAAATTTCTTTAATTGTTTATCTGAGGTACGCATAAAATAAAATTGAAATCTGTATACAATATTCCATTCACTTTCACAAAGAGAAAATATCACACTCTCTAATGTTAAGTTCTTAAATTATTGTTCAGTGGTAGTTCTCTTAAAAGCCTTCTTGAAGGAAGTGTGTGTGTGTGTGTGTACTACAATGAGCCCGTGCTTCCAGTGAAGTATAAAGTTGCGTTCACTTTCCTACTAGCCACCCAAGTCCGGTGAAGCTGTAAAAGCCGCAGCGGCTTTAGGGCCCCTAAGGCTAACAGTGTAGTCAGTTCAAAAAATCCTACTAGCCACTATAGTAACCTCAAATTAATAATTTATCGCTAAGTAACAACAGGCTTAGCGTGATACCATATACGACCTTGAACTTATAGTATTTATTGACTTTGTGTTTAAATTCTAAACCTACTGGGTTTTATAATTAAAATATCGTTATTAGTATTTTTCAAAGAAAATTATCTAGGAAAAAAAGAAAGGTATTTATCGCAAAGATATGTATGTATTGTATATAGACATAATTATATAAAACAAATAACTTTGTTTGAAACGTTTCTCTAAAATAAATTACAATGGAGTCGACAAAACAGTGTAAACGCTTTCTATGACCATAGGAACAAAAGCACATAAATAATATAGACGGAACTATGGTGTTTAGTTCGACATTTAGTAGCCGTTATACCGGCATCTCCTATCCATTATAAATATATCACGGTTTTCATATAATAAATGAGTTATGTGAAAATCTAATAACAACGTTGAAACATTCATCATATCGATTTAAAAAACTCAGGATTTATAATATTACTCTACTAGTTATGTTCTACGGTTTCACCCGTATACCGCTCCGCTGCTTGAAGTCGTAACTTGAAGATATATAGCGTATAACCATCTGTACTAATATAATAAAGTGAAAGAGCTTTTTTTGTTTGTTTGTTTGTTTGTTTAAAAACGCAAATCTCTACAACTAGCAGTCGGATTTGAAAAAATATTTTTGTGTATGATAGCCAGTTTCAAGAAGAATATCTAACATTAGGCTTTAACTCTCAGCTAGCTTTAAATATTGATTTTTGTTAAGTAAGTCGGAAGAGGAATCTATTAA
The DNA here is from genome assembly GCA_033032175.1 of Saturnia japonica. Taxonomy (NCBI): domain Eukaryota; kingdom Metazoa; phylum Arthropoda; class Insecta; order Lepidoptera; family Saturniidae; genus Saturnia; species Saturnia japonica. The sequence goes on from CM065318.1 coordinate 12,718,471, forward strand.
AATTTATTTTCTATTTTTTAGTTGGATTTTCTATAAAAGCGTGATTTTTAGTTTTTTTATTTAAACTATTATTATTTTGATAGGCAGGCTATATGAGTGCGTTAGCGGCGCGGTGTTTCTCGGATAAAATTAACACGGGTGAAATAGGCTACATAAATAACAACATGCCACAACTGTTAAGAAGTGAAGGAACTACCATACAAAAAGTATCTAGGTTAGAATTAACAAAATAAACGCAACTAAAACCACGGGCACAACTTGTAGGATATAAAGTGTTAAACGAATTTTTCAAACATGACTGGTAATTTCAACAATTTACGCGTTCATATATATCAATTATAGTAGGTGTTGTAGATATATAACGTTTTATATAAATCTAAAAACAAGTCAGCTAAAGTCTAACTCGCTCTCAGTCTGAAAGCATAGCCCTTGACCCAAAGTGGTGGGTCCTTACGAATCTGAAAAAAATATTGCAAATGATTGAATTCAAACGCAAGCGTACTTACGTAAAAACATCCCCCGTAAGATCTAGTTACAAGAAAGTGGAGCCACGAGCCGATCGTGGATTCGAGTGCAGGGTGCAGGAGGACGAGAGGGCCGGCTACAAATAGCCTCGCACGGGACAAGGGGAGCATCTGCCCGATATAAATAGAACCCTCAATGTAGTATCAAGGACGTGATTGTTTATATCATGTGATTTCTATAGAGGACGAACGTTATTAACTCTTGATAAAAGTTCTTTCGATTTTTAACTCACGATTTCATTTGTTATTTGGTCCTGGATTGTCAATACCCAATATAAATAATATCGTAACTCATTTAGCCATGGTTTCAGAAAAGTCGTTTTACAAAAAATTACCAACTTTTTTTGGCATCTTGATATAATAGGTCGAGGGAAAAAGTTTCTTCGCATTTTTATATGAAAACGCAAGACATTTTTTTTTAAAAGTTTATTTTTATTTATTTCAAGTATATATGTGCCGTTTTGTGCGATGACTTTCTGCCATTATGTAGGCAGAGACATGATCCCGTTGCTGTAGAAACTTTGGGACTTCTGATTTAAAAAACGCGACAAATAGTTTTGGCAGTCCTCTCTTGATGTTAACCTTACAGAACCTAAACAATTCTGAAGAGACCGAAACAGGTGAAAATCTGAAGGTGGCAAGGTCAGGGCTATATGGTGAATGTACTAAAACCTCCCAGCCAAACTCTCCTAATTTTTGCTGAGTGGCTAAGGTGTGTATGATCTAGAGTTGTCGTGATGAAAGACCACACCCTTCCTGTTGATCAATTCCGGCCACTTTTTCTCAACTGCTTCCTTTAATCTTATCAGTTGTTGGTAGTAGAGATCCAAATCGATGGTTTTGCCGAGCGGTAAAAGCTCATAATGAACAATGCCCTTCCAGTGCCACCATATACATAGCATCACCTTATTTCAAGTTAGCCCAGGTTTAGCCACAGTCTGTGAAGCCTGGCCGACCATAGACCACGACCTTTTTCGCATTTTCTTGTTGTACGTGATCCACTTTTCATCACCAGTTATCAATCTCTTAAAAAACGGTTCGTTTTAATTACGTCTCAATAATGAATCGCAAATGAGTACACGGTTCATTAGGTTTCTTTCAGTGAGCTCGTGTGGCACCCAAATATCGAGCTTTTTGGTATAGCCAGCTTTCTTCAAATGGGTTAAAACTGTTTTGTAGTAAACTTCCAGTTCTTCAGCCACATCGTAACTACAGATATGCCGATCCTGCTCCACTTTTTCAAAAATGGCGTCCATTTTATTCGTAACAGGGCGACCAGAGCGAAGTGCATCTTTAACATAAAAATTTCCGGACTGAAAACGTTTCAACCAACTTTGTGCTACTCTTACTAACACTGCATTAGGTCCATAAACATCACAAATTTTTTCGCTGCTTGAGTTGTATTTTTGCATTTTTTGTATTAGGTCCTTACATATGAAGTTAGCGTTTTGTCGTACTGACCAATTTGATCTGAAATATCTGCTCTTTGGTTCAGAATTCCAAATTCAAATTTATAAATTCATTGAACTGGTATATTTGAGATATGAAAACAGTAATTCATTTGTTTTTTCCTCATTATTTTTTTCTTTAACGTCGCTTATTACCGCATAATAGAAAACATGAAATATCGGTATATTTACGAGTACGAGTTCTACCGTGGCACCAGTGCTGCAGAAACAGCTCGACGGATTAATGATGTGTACGGCGCTGGTGTCGCAAAAGAAAGCACGGTACGTTTTTGGTTTCAACGTTTTCGTTCTGGAAATTTCGACCTTCAGAACCAATCCCGTGGACGGCCAGAGACCAAAGTGGAAAATGAAGAATTAAAGGCTATTGTGGAAGCGGATCCATCAAAGATTACTTCAGAGATAGCTGCGGGCTTCGGGGTAAGTGATAAAACTGTATTAATTCACTTGAAGCAAATCGGTACAGTAAAAAAACTTGAACGATGGGTACCACATGATTTTTTTTTATTTTTTTTTAACTGACTACACTGTTAGCCTTAGGGGCCCTATCCTAAAACAGAGCCGCTGCGGCTTTTACAGCTTCACCGGACTTGGGGGCGAGCGCTTAGGGCACTCAGCCGCGAAAGTTTGTGACGACCCGCACGAGGGTGCCAGAGTGGCCGAACCTCGGCTCGGGCGGTCGTCGCGAATGCGAAAAAGTCGCGATCTAACTAATTCCCTAATACTATGAGAATTCGAGCTAACTAATATATACTCATATGCACGTTCCCCTCCTCCTGGGAGGAAGGAGTGGACCATGCGTATGTGTATTTGATAATCGGAATGGTTTTTCTACACTAACTAGCGCATTAGTCTAACTAGCGCAAAAAAAGAAAAAAAAAAGGTCCCTTACAGAACCTATGTACCTGTGTGGTGTGCACGTGTGTGTGTTCATACGTGTGTAATGTTGTGTGGGGGTAACTAAATGTTGCACGTATAGTGTCACTTTGTATCGCGCGGGCGGCTGCCAGACCCAAGGGTTTCACACCGAGGAACGGATCTAGGCTTGGGTTGCCGCTAGAGTGGTGGACGTGACGGGTGTGCGGGAGCGAAGTTGACCGCCCGTCCTCTACGGAGAGAACGGTGGTTACGCGGGCGTGGGCGGTGGCACGCTCTGTTTGGAGAGACGGTGGCGGCGTAGAACGTGTTAGCTTTTTCGGTTTGGTCGGGCGGGTCAGTGAATATATTACGCGGCCGGCGTTTTCTCCGGCAGGCGTTGGGGTCGGGCACATACGAAGCTGCCGCTTTTATTAAGGGATTCGCGTGGTTCGACGCGGTGTCGAAATAAGAGCGAGAAAGGTGTTTGGCATATGCGTGTATCGAAGGAAGGTCCATATCTCTATGGAGATCCTCCATACGAACAAACCAGGGGGCACCGGTAAGGCGGTGAAGAAACTTATTCTGGATGGCTAGTAAGCGTTCCCAGTTATATCTTGACATATGTGCGAACGCAACGCAGCTATATGTCATAATCGGTCGGATACACATCTTGTAGAGCGTAAGCTTGTGTCTCGTGGACATTTTGCTTGCAGCACATAACAGGGGATGCAATTGGGCGAGGGTCCAGGAGGCCCTTTTCCTAACCAGATTGATGTGGCGTATAAAGGAGAGTCTACTATCTAGGGTTACACCTAGATATTTGGTCGCCTTTTCCCAGGGGAAATACCACATGAATTGAGTGAATCGAACTACAAACACGCGTCGACTGCTGTTTTACTTTGCTCAATCGACACAATAATGAAGGAATTTTAAATCGAATCATTACTTGTGATGAAAAGTGGATACTGTACGATAATCGGAAGCATTCGTCGCAATGGCTGAACCTTGGAAACCCAGCCAAATCCTGCCCTAAACGAAAATTGACTCAGAAAAACTTACTTGTGAGTGTTGATGGACTTGGGCAGGTTTCGTACTCTACAGCTTTCTAAAATCTGGCAAAACGATTACGGCAGATATGTATTGTCAGCAACTGCAAACCATGAAGGAAGAACTAGCAGCTAAACAACTGAGATTGGTCAATCGCTCTAGGCCACTGCTGCTTCACGACAACGCAAGACCACACACTGCACAACAAACAACCACTAAGTTAGATGACCTACAATTGGAATGTCTGCGACATCCACCGTACTTCATGAACCGTGCTCCAACAGAGTACCATTTTTCCCCGAATTTGGACAACTTCCTACAAGGAAAAAAATTCAACTCTGATGCGGCTGTCCAAACCACCTTCAAAGAGTTTATCGATTCTCGCCCCCACGGTTTTTTTAGTAAAGGGATAAATGAACTACCAATGAGATGGCAAAAGTGCATAGATAACAACGGTGCATACTTTGATTAATGAAATATATTTTAGAAAAAAAAAATTGAATTATATTCCTCCCGTACAAAACGTCAATTTTATATATAAGGAGCTAATATTAATTCGTGAAGCAAAAGCCTTCTATCCCTTTTTAATCATATTGCGTGCACGGAAGACTGAGACTTGGCATGGTTAAAGTTTATATGGAGAAGAAGTGCAAAAAGCTAACATTTATCTATAATATCTGTTACTAATTTATGTATTAAATTAAATAAATTAATACTGCGAATCCTAACGTGACCAGGCCATTGAACTTAGACCCCCCAAAATATTGACATTGTCACTCAACGAAGAGTAACAGCAAGTGATGTAGATAATACTCATTGTTTAGGTTCATGAATACTGCAAATATCAAAGAGAAAATAGTCTATGATCAAAAAGTCGCTGGTCGATTTCGACTTTAGGGCGATCGCTAGTTTAAATAAAAGTATATATACACTTTTTATTTGACATCCTATAATTTTACGTTGGCAAACAAGCGTGCGGCCTGCCTTATGGTGAGCGGTTATTGTAGCCTATGGACGCTTGTACCACTAACGCGTTGCCGACTTTGAACCCCTCTTTATCAAGGAGCTCTGGAAACCCTGTATTCAATGTAAAATAGACGCAGAAAACACGTATCAATCATTAACCACAAAAAAATTAAAACCAACACTGGAGTATAATAACTCGTGAGCTATATTATTTGTTTTTCATTTTATCTTTTGTTTAAAATCTATAACAGAAAAATATATCGACGTAACAAATCAATTTGTAAGTAACATGACGTCTGAGGTGGTAAAAGTGGGTAACCATTAAGGTAATTGCTCCACTTCTCCATCTATGACCTTCCTCAATTAATAGGCTATAAAATGCAAAAAAATGTTTTATATGTAACTGGTAGGTAGTTCCTGAGATTACCCTCCAAAATTCATATATACACAATCGCAATCTTTCTTTATAACATTAGGCAATAATTCATTACTTGAAGACGCGATTTACTTGAATTTTGGAGATTTTATAAGCATAAATAAAATCTTCTTGTTTCCTCAAAACGTATCATAATTTATTATTTATATTACAACTTCCTTTGCATGAAACTCCCTAAATCGATGCCAACATTTGGTAAGCAGTTTTTGCTCCAAACATTCCTATAAAATGTTTATCACCCGAACGCGCCCGGTACACATGTGGTACCAGCCCTCTCTTCACTGGAGATTATTCTAAAATTTCCAGATTGCCACCCCGGGCAAAAAATAAATAAATCCAAAGGCGGGCGACAAAAAATGTCCCGAATCCTTGACTGGATGATTACAATCCCCTTGAAACAACCGATTTACAGTTATCGTTGCTCGTCACGGACCCGAATATGACAAATAATTGTCTGCTATTTCGTTCACTCGTTACGAAAATTGAGGAATATAGATTTAAAGCTGAAAATTAAAATAAGAAACTTAACATATTAAAGCTTCGAATTTACCAACATCTAAGTATAAACACCCAGATAACATTATATTATTAAAAAAAAAACAATCTCTTTTGAGTATCTAATCAAGTTATCAAAGATTGTCCATGTGTTCACTGTGCAGTGTACATATATAATATCATGACTGTATTTGTATGTGTTTGTGCGCGTGGTACGAGGGGTGGCGCAGGCGCAGTCGACCCGCGGGTTATCATTTCCTGTTTTTATTTTAAATTTACAACATAATAACTTTTTTGCTTAGAACATGGAAGTTGAAAACTATATAGTAGAGTTCAATTTTTGTTCTTTGATATTACAATACGTACACTCCTACTTCTTCTTTCTCCTACTCTGGCATCCAATCCTAATTATTAAAGATTATTACTGTCAATATCAATTGGGATTTGTTTCAATTTACAAAGCTACTGGCTTCTGATAATTTGAGTTTTTTAATAAAATGGTGATCCGTTTATTACAACTTTCCGGGGAGTTTTTGTGATATCATAGAATTACAAATCCAATCTTACTGGAGCAAGCTACGTTATGTAAAATTCCATCAATTTTACCACCAACTTAGTATAAAATAACGCAAAATGTATAAGAAATAAAAACCACTACATAAATATAAAAAGACGAACTCGTGACCAAAGGTTCACCCGTGTTAAAAATTATGTATCTCGTAGAAACCCTGTTATAGACCCCTTTATGAGTTGAATTAAAAAAAAATCCGTTCTTTCCAGATGTCTACGTCATAATCTGTGTGCTGAATTTCAGCCCAATCTTGTCAGTGGTTTGAGCTATGTGCTGATATATTAGTCAGTCAATCACGGTTTCTTTTAATACATATTTTTGAATTATTTAGAATCGATTTTGATAACATTTTAAAATTATTATTATTACGATTTGACGTAAGAAATAAAATTATAATTTTTTATCGGCAAATTATTGAGATTTTACTTGTCAATATAATTGATTCGGACGATAAATTTTGAAACAACAACAATTTTACTGTTTATATGCGTAATTGTTTGAGGCTGCTACGGTTGCGCCCGCGCTGCTTTGTCGGCCGATACTGTGTTTTGATTTTATTGCTATCGATTCGATCCACCACGCTTGCCTATGTGAACGAGACCTTTATTTTTCTTATTAAATGTAAAGTGTGAATTAGTAACATTTTAAATTTATATGTTACTGGCTGTGCCCCATGGTTTCACTCGTGTTAAATTGATTCGATCAATTTTCCACCAAACAACACCACCGCACCAACAACACACCCAACACACAGACCAACAGCTTTATAATTAACAAGGACAAGTAATTACAATTAGAAACACATAATCATAGCCAATTTCAGACCACGCGTCCAGGGTTTTAAGTTCATAAACACTAACAGATTGTACTTATGTTAAAAAATATTAAATTTCTAAAAGACAAATTGACGTTATGTAATTACAAAATGTAAAATCTATAAAATAATAATAATCTAAAACATCGTTGTGGGCTTGTTTAAATTGAAAACTATTTAGAATGCTTGAGATTTAGAACACTTCAATATTTTTCTCAGCCCTGATATTATGTATTTTTGCAAATAATAATACTTCGTAACGGTTTCGAATGCGGCGCGGCGCGGCGCCAGAGTTTTTGCTGTTACGTTGCAACTTTAGACTCGCTTTTAAGCTCGCTTGTGATTAATTATGAGAAACAAATTAATGTGCTTCAACCACTCGACACATGTATGTACTGTGGGTATGCACGATACTGTAATAGTTAAAAAAATATTGCATAAGTGTATTTAGGATTTATGGATAAGTCTTCTATTCTACCACAACTAGTTGTGCCCGCGTTTATTGCGCTGTACCTTTCTTAATAATGTTTTTACTCATATTTTATTATTTTTCTTTGAACTAATATTGAATTCTTTTCATAGCCTATCAATTGCGATATGAGATATATATACTCCTTGTATAGAAAATTTTATCAAAATCTAGATATATAAATTGACAGATAGACAAAAATAATTTAATGGTCAAATTCAAGATTGGTGGACTATAAAATAGGTATCTATCGAAAAAAAAAAATTATGTGTGCAATTCACACACGTGGTAGAACTGAAACCTTCACATCTACGTTTCTGTTAAATTCAGAAAATTATTATATACACACTAATTTAAAGTTTATGATAATTTACATACAAGTACATACTCACAATCATTATTCACAATATCATTTTCAATTAATGCCCATTTGAAATATCCATGGTAACCTAACACAATATCAATCAGTAACAGAAGATTATAAGTGTTGTCTAAAAAGTTTTTGTTTCGTGCCTTTTTGGTGAGGTAATAAAATTAATTATTGCTGTCGCTTTCGCTTTTCGTTTCATCGACTTTCAAATCACAATGATGCTAAAGAAGTTTTCACTTCAAAAAACCATGTGTATATACCATGTTCTTATAGTTTTGGTCTCTGATCAATTGGTATTACGCGTTAAGTATTTATTCATTAAAGGACATGGTATGTAGTTCATATGCGACATCTACACAGTTACAGTTTAAATTTTCGACATAGTATCCATACGAATATTTCTTTTAATCCTGTGTAACAGTCCCAATGAAACGACGTTACTACTGTACGAATAATAAACATCTCACTGCTTAAGAAATACTTAGAATCCTGAATCTTAACAATGGACAAGTCAAAACATAGAGATCCTTTGATCATCTTAATCACTTTTGTTCTAAGAAAGCAGTTAATGTGTTAAGTATAAACAGTTCAATCGAATTGATTTAAATGTAGGTATATAGTACGGCCTTATTGTAATTTATTTTACGATAAACATTAAATAATGAATGGTATATTTTGTAAAAAGTAATCATAATAAAATTCATAAATCTATATTTATCGACAGAATTGATAAAAGGAAGTTTTTCTATTTTCCTACTATGTTTGTATGTGCGGTGTTTTTTCAGGAACTACACGACGGATTTATATTCTTCTTAAACTGGGGATTACCCCAATATAAGTATAGATTACTATAAATATATTTACTATACAATGAAAGGAGGATTTTAATTTTATTCCTTTTTACAGACCTATTTATACATATAATAATTGTGTTTATTGTTCATCGTTAACGATTTTGACTTTTTTTTAATAAGTAGGTACTTTGTATTTATAAGGTAGCAAACAACCTTACGGCTATAAATCAAATAACAATTATTTATATATGTTTAAATTATTTTGAAGTAATTTAAGAAATACGGTAAAATTAATTCTCAATACTATCATTGATGGGCTAACTTCATCGTGTCGCGCTTCCGTCACATGATGCGCGCAATTTTACCCTTTACTAAACGCGCCAAAAGAAGGATAACTTTATAAATATTGTCGAATCATTGCCCGTCGACAGGTGAAGGACATAGTAAAACATAACCATGAATGGTCGTGATGCGGCGATGATAGGTGGCGCTTGAAGAGCTGAACCCCCACGCATCACTACAAAAGTGAGTTTGATTTGTTTAGACAGCGGCGATCACAAAGCGCCCGAGATCGGCCTGCAACGTATCCTCTTTACGACCTCCCCAACTGTGAAACACTTTGTATAGATATCCATTGTTTTATCAATTTCAATAATTTATCACTTAGCCGTGAACGGAACACGTCTCTCCGCACGTAAGACCCGAGATATATCATGTGATTCTTGATGTTCCGAGAAATGTTATGATTTTTAGTACTTTTTTATTGTTTTTCACTGATATTTTGTGTTGCATTTCGTTGATGGGTGCAATCTGCGGTCAAGCGATTTATAATGTAACCAAAGAGATCAAGTATAAATAGATGCTATAAATAACTTTTCATACAAAAAATGTGTACTATGTACGCATGTAAGAAGTTATACCTACTTCTTTGGCGTGACAAAACAAAATTATATATATATATCCACACATTTTATCCCGCGCGCCAACAATGTGGTAAAGTCAACCATTAATGATAATAAGGAGAATTCATTTGATAGTAACAAAAAAAATTTATGGTGTTGAAATAACCATTATTATTAATTTAATCAAATGAACTCGTTACTTCCGTTACATGATGCGCACAGTTCTCAATTTTATTATATTATTATAATGTCGTCAAAATAAAGTATAACTACTAAGAAAAAAGTAATATCACACATTAGTTACATACTATATAATGAAACGTCGAAAAAAAAAAATACTTTTTAATTGTATTTTTAATTCGTAATTGATAAGAACCTAGAATGCTCTATTTGCAGTCGAGAACAGTTAATGAATTAAAACTTTTGTTATTAAACGTAATATTATAAAATAGAAATGTATGTAACCTAGATTATTTTAATTTTTGTTTCGTAATTATAGACAACGAGAACTCGTAAACAATGCCGTTTAGATGACTATGTAGGTACCAGGACCCGACTCATTTTCAATTGCATTGATTCTCATTGAAACTCTAAAAAAGATTTTAATATATTATTTGTAATGATTGGTAATGAATGTTTGTTAGGACAACAACATTGAAGATTGTTATCGATATTCTATGGAATTTCTTATTAGAATTTGATCAAGTAATTCAATTTCTATAGTGATTTAAATAACATGTATTTAACTGAGGAATTTAAAAAAATCAGCTGTTTAACTATTTGCTATAAATGCCAAGGATAGAGCAAAAATACCGACAATAAATAATGAATACCGAAGACAAAATTAGTTTAAACAAAAAACTATAAATAGTTTTTGAGGCATACAGAGATGTTCAGATTACTAGCGATTAACCAATAACAAGGAAGTTTTTATTTATCTACTGTTTATTAGAAAATGCTTTAAAGTAATATTAAATTAATACGTTTAGAACATTTAAATAAAAAGAGAATTCACATGCAATCAATCTAAATTGTAGTAAGCAATGCCGCCCGCCCAACCCAGTCACGGGCGTGGTGTGATAATGAAGGCAAAACCATTAGCTCTTTAATGACAGTTTATATTCGTTTTACACGTACTTTAATTAAAGCATTTCACAAATATATTGTCAATCACGAAATTTTTTCAGTTCAAATCGGTAAATGTACTGGAATTTCGAAAAATCATTTGATACGGGATTCGAACTTGCGGACATAGAATCGACATTCCCCTGGTCTAACCCATTCGACTATCACGACTATCTTTTATTTACTAAAAGAAATCTCCATATATTTAGTTTAGTTACATTATTCAATTTCATAACACAATATATTTTGAAATGTCTCCAAGCTGATTTGGTTGTACTACCCTTGCGCAATAAGTTGATATCTGGGAGCGGTGACGCCACAGACGCATGGTTGTACTGTGCACAAAAAATATCACAACAAGTTTCCACCTGCGACTTCGTCTCTGCTAAGTAAATAGTAATGCTGCTAAGTAATACTAAGGAAAGACAACTGTTTGTTCCATTTTTCGTTTTCAAAAAAGTCCAGTACTTTTATAACGAGATTTTTTTCTCCACTATGTAAAGTTTTACCCTTCATTATAACAATACACTTAACATAAAAAATAACAATAAAATATAGCGGTAACCCTAATAAATATTAACGAAATACTATTAAATAAGATTATAAAATCGGAGCACGTCGTCGTTGCGTGACGTAAGCCAGTACGAGACTAAGATGTTAAAAAAAATGGCGTTGCCTACAGTACAACACCTGAGCTTGATGGTAAGTTACAGGGGCAGCGGGCGCAGGGTTGCATTCCAGGCGAGTCTCAACTTATCGCGCACGGGCAGTAGTAAGCTTAAACCTGTAGGTACAATGTGAAATATTGTTCTCTAGTAGAATTAAGTGTAAAAAAAGGAACGGATTACGTTTGTTGATCCACGGAATTTATCAGTTATAATAGAAGCAAGTCAAAAGTACTTCCATCATCGCAAATTTTATGGTTAAAGCACATTTGTTGTTGAAACAATGAATATTCACTTTAATCTTGCGGCACTTAAATTTATTTCCGTTTATTTAAAAATTAGACTCTTTTATAAGTAGTTGGATATTTATTTTTGATTGTTTAAAATATGGTTTTTGTCCGGGTCATAGTAAAAAAAATAATTGAAAAATTGTAAGCTCCAATAGATATTGTTATATAATATATATCTTACTTATTTATAGAATAGTAAAATAAATATATCTACTTATTGAGGCATTACATTGAAATGTTTCAATTCCCTAACCAAATCACTTATTAAAACCATATCAATTACTTTTTTACCTTAAAGTTTACTTAACTTCATGAATGTTCTCATTTTATTTTCATATTCCATTGGAAATTGCCTCTTCTGTACCTATACATAGGATAAAATGAAGTCGCTTCCCATTGTCTTCCCCTATGTACGCTTAAATCTTTTAAACTATGCAACGGATCTTAATGCAGTTTTCACTAACATTTAGAATTTCTTTTACGAAAGTTTATATTTACAATACATTCCTTATGTGCTTGTATGGGAGAGAAAATTCAATTATTTCTAATCAATTTGTCAAAAAAATGATTTTCGGGCACTTACATAGCTTACGCTGGCTAAACCTTACGAGATACATTAAAATAATGTTTAAAAAATTGTAGTTCTTCAAAAAGTCTAGAGAAGAGTCCGCGATGGTATTTTTTTCCCCTAAGGTTGACTCACAGTAACGATTTTTATCTTCAACATGATAATTTAAAATATTAAGTTATTTGCGAAGCTATTCTGTACAATTCAGTATTAATCTTAATCCGGATAAGTTCGTTAGTTAACTTGGGTATTTAAAATTGATTAAGGTTGTCCACTGTACACTTTTCCATTTAAATGAATACCGTAGAAGATATTACGAATTCAAAATTATTCGCCACCAAAGAAATCCTACCTAATAAAAACCTATGAAAAATAACACGACGCGAGTTAAACGCACTATTCATAACTATGAAGTTACATAACATACCATCACGCCTGTATCTCCGAAGTGTTAGGCAGAGATGTACACCCACAGCTCTCCGGGTATGTTTTAGGTCCCATGTAATAGGGGGCGAACCTATTGCCATTATTCGGGCACAAAGCCAAACTCCAAGCTGCTACTGAAAATTTCATAGAATAGAATAGAATTTAATACCTACAACACCTCAGATCCAACCTGACCCTAGCATAATTAAAATGTTCACTAAGGGGAGCGTCGGCAATCGCGTGATAATTAAAATTACAACTCTATAAATCTTTCGCGCCCGTGCGAAAACGTCGTGTGTTACCACAATAATGCCCCTGGGTAATTGCTGATGACTCTCCTATTATCAGAAAGGTCTCGTCGGACTATTGTTAAGTTTGGGATCATGTCGATGGGTGATTTTAATGGTATAATTTGTTCTTGATAACATTATTGTTTGTTAATTTCGAGAACGTCTAATAAAAACCTACGTTTAAATTTGTTGTTTGATTTTGTGTAGCAATAGTGCCGACAGATAAGAATTATTACTGAATTTGTACCTATTTGGATAAGTTTATAAATTGCAAGCAAATGGTTTAACAACCTTTAATGGCTAACCAACTATTTAAATGTATAGGTATTTCAAGAATAGAGATGAAAATTTATGGGAATATTGACAGTTGCCAAAACTTAGGAAAGTTACCAAACTTCCGATAACCTTTGCTACTTTTTTGGAGTGCTTTTAATGCTTTCAGGAAATTTTATCTTTAGTAAAGACAATAAGGTAGAGTGCAAAGTTTCTTTTTTTGGCTAGTTAGTGTGGACTAAAATTGACAGATTAATAAATACATATACGCATGCATGTTCTTCCCTCTTCCCAGAGAGAAGGGACATATATATATATATGTATAGTTAGTTATATCGAGTTACGGATAGGGAATTAGACAGATCACAATGCTGCATATCTGGCAAAAGCATAAGCAGAGGTTCGGTCATTTTGGCAACCTTGAGCTTGTTGCCACGCTTTCGCGGTTGAGTGCCCCTTCAGCGCTGGCCCCCCAAGCCCGGTGAAGCTGTAAAGGCCGCGTGAGGCTTCAAGGCTCTTTATGGCTAACAGTATAGTCAGATCGAAAAAAGAGAATAAAATATTATTGCAACAAAAACAAGAATGTGAAAAAGTGGCCAAGTTCAGTAGAAACGTCATTCGGGGTGGTCATTGTTACCGATAAAAGAGCCCAGTGCCAAATTCCAAAATAATTCTTTTAATTATAGTTTTAGAAATTTACGTTCTCCAAATCATTTACAAAACAATTTGTTACTTTTTTATATGAGATTTCTAACTTGGCAAGTCTTAATTGAATGTCCTCTCATGAGTGTACTTCACCACTTAGTTTATTCCTAATATACTTGAATAGGTACGTGTGCAACGTTCAGATGTTTAATCAAATAAATTAAAGCACAATTTGTGACATATTTTTGAAATTAATAGGTATCAATGAGATCATTGTGACTAGAAAATATGTCGTTAATCATTTATTTACAAAATATCATCATTATGATACAATATACTAGTAGTAGGAAATTGTTGTTACAACTTAATTGCCTGCACCTCCCTGATTGGTAGGCAGATAAAAATACTTACAAAGCGATAATAATTATCTTTCTATATGCCACAATTTTGTATTACACTTTTAGAATTACTTGTATCTGTTATAAGAATGTTAATTACAAAAGTCTTTATGTTTTAAAGATATGGAGCTCGAAGTTCGTTTTGTAAGGGTTTAACATTGTGATTCACTGTCCAAATCCAAAACACATTCGTGGTATGTGCATTTAAGTTTGATAGATGGAATGAGATCCATTCCCTTTATTATCGCAAAGTAAATTATTTTGAACAGTTTTAAAATACATTATACTGAAATACCTACACTTTTAGTAGCTTATATTTTTACTCGGTAATTCACAAAGTTCACTTCTATGTATATTACTTGTTTGTTGTATATTACTAATGTCTATAACCTGCTTTAAAATTAAGATTAAATAAAAAATTACAATGAATTATTTTTACGCATACAGCTGAGGCTTATGAATATAAAATCTATAGATTCTCGTTTAGTCGTGTGTACAATAATTATTGTTTCAACATTTCACAGGCCAATTTCATAGAAATATGCCCAATAACGTTCAGTATCTATTCACTTCCTCTGCGATAATAAAGATTCCTTGCCGGCCCATTGTTTGTATGGTCAAAAATTATTTTAAATCGTTATTTGAAATGTTTTTTGCGAGTATTACTTAGACCCTGTTCTATTGTAAGTTTTATTACAGTTGGATATTATTATTTTTAATATAATAAGCCCCGGCGATAGTAGATTGTTTCTATTAACATAGATATTGACTTTGAAATGTTTATTGAATGGTTCCTTCCTATACCTGAATTTTATTATTTAGGATTATTTAATCTTGGCAAGCGATTATTTGTTCTTAGGAAAAAGAAACAATATTTTAAGTCAGGTATTTAATATTTAATTTAGTAAGTATAGTGTAATAAGGTAAATCAGAAATACTTTTTATTCAACAAAGGTGGTAAACAAGCATACGGACCGCCTAATGTTAGCGGCTACTGTAAGCCTACGGACACTTGTAAAACCAAAGGTATCACTAGCGCGTTGCCGTTCTTAATCCCTCCTTTCCCGAAGAGCTCTGGAAACTTTACTCACCACAGGAATACCACACGAGGTTATTTGGCTGCGATCTTCTGTAGGTGAAGGTACTCCACCAGTCAGACTGACCCAAGTAGAGAGAAATCTTCAAAGAAATTTCTCTGTGCCCTACACCTCTTAAAACCAATATAAAAAAATACGCTCAGTGAAACGGATTGGTTAGATAATCTTAAACGAAACCGAAGTTTTTATATATGATTTGGTTAATTTTTTATTTGTAACGATTAAAATATTTTGCATAAACGTTATTCCCATTCTGTAATTGTCAATAAAGTTCTTCGAATTCAACACATTTGGAGCAAAAAAGATACCCGTTAGTTTATGGCTCACGCCATTCCGCACTCCACCCCGTAGGGAATTGAGTGACGTCATCGGTGTTGTGACTACTGAATTCTTTGGATTCTTCATATTTTCTTATTACAATAGATTCCAATTTTATTATCACATAATAGTAACGTGGTGATGAAAAATATATACGTCACTTTGTTTTATTTTAATAACTTTTTTCATTCCAATATACTGAATTTTTTCGGTAAATATGTAATAAGTTCTTTATATCAAATATTATAATTAAATATTTAATAAACATTTTTTTATTTCAAACGAATATGTTTACATAATATGATAAAATATTGTAACAATTTAATGATTTTATTAACTGTTTCTCAGTCACAATTAAGTGTAACTGTCTTCAAGAAAAATCAAAAGAGAACCTGTAAGTCCCCCAGTTTAGTAATCCAGCATAATTCTATAACCTATATAATAGGTACATACACTGCTTTTTATTACAGATTCGTATTCGTTAGTTTCTAAGTAGTTGTATCAATTATAGGACAACATAGATTATTAGTAGAAAATATAGAAAAAATAACTAGAATATATAGGGCAGAAAACAACCCTTTTAACGCTTCAAGTGACCTGTCAAAACTTTCATTCACAGCGCAATAAAATCCGCCCGTATCGATTCGAACACCCGTATGTACAGATTTACCCACTTTCCCCCATTTATAAAGATATCAATAACAAGATAAACTCTCCCCATGCAATCATGACGTTAACAAAACTACGATTTTAATTGATTTTATTTATGAAATGTATAGAAGTTTTATTGATGACTTAATTATTACAGCACCCTTACTTAGTATTGCCTTCTGCGGTTTGAGTTTTTTTAATTCGACTTATTGTGTACAAACTTATGAAAGATCCCAGGCAGCGTTTTGAGATAAAATTTAAAATACTTATAGGTACTTACTCTATAACAATTTACGGGGCACCATGGAGAAAATCAAATCATGTAATGATATAGAGTAGTTACATAAAGATTTGCTTTCGTTGACCAGTCTACACAGATAATACCTATTTTATATTTGGTATTGTTTTTCATATACATATATAATATAAAATCAGTAGGGTACAATTTTAGAAGATATTGCGTTACGGACTGCCTTTTTATTGAAATTCGATCGAAATATTCGCTCTATATGCACATGAACGGATTATCGAATTATGTATTATTTTAATTACAGTTTTAAATTATTACATTGGAACCACATATATGTATATAACAAAGTTAACTGTTAAATGTAGGCTTCACAGTTCATATACACATAAGAGAAGTTATATGATGAGAGACTTGGCTACTCTCAAATTTATCGGTTAACTTCTAGATTTAGATCATAACAAGATGCTTGGAAAAACCATGACTTGGATTGTCTTGTGTTCCAATAGTTGAAGATGACACGTTGTAAGTTTTACGTCTAAACTTTTCATTTATATGATACCAATTTAAGTTGTAATTCTCGTGTCATTTCGTTAGCTGTTTATAGTTTTTGAATAAGTTTAACCATTCGTAAATTATGATTCCGTTAACCTAAATGTGGTTACGAAATATAAATATTTCTGTGATCTCTTTGTACTTTTACGAGATGTTTCGCTCGCAATTTACGTAATAATGTTAAACAGTATCTTTCAATCATCGAGGTATATTATAAAATAAGATGAATTCCCAGAATAGCCTTGCGTATTGTATCCACGCGTTTGCTATTTATAATTACAACCTGTTATGTCCCATTCATTAAAAGCTTATTTGCATGTACATTAGAAATAAAAAATGTTTTTTAACTGTTAGTTATAAAGACTAAAATCCTTTGTGCTAGTATGTGTTAGATATATTTAGCGATCAGGTAGGATTTTTAAATTTCGAAGTGATCGCGTCTGGCGACAACCCCTGCGCCGCTAATGTCGATGGGGTGGAGCGGAGCAGGGCAGTGTGATTTGTCCCGTTCTCGCATGTTATTTTCGTTGTTCTCCGTCTCGCCTATTATTGTCATAATATCAAGATTCGAACATTGCATTTTGTTTCCAATTTTCAATTTAGTTTATATCGGATGTTGGCAAGAGCAAGACGTCTGGCGTCTCGCCATACTCATATCCTCGGGCACGTGTTGTCGCGCGGGTTATTGTATTTTTGAATTATTAGTTTACCGGCGGCTAATTGATTATTGTTTTGTGTGAAATTCGAGACATTGATGAGATCAATATTAAATGGAATTCATGGATTTCTTGAACACTTTTATGGAGGAGCATTCGCATCACACTTCACACGACCCTCCGAAGATGCCGAACTTTTTTGAAGTTGATAAGAAGAAGGTGTGTTTATTTTGAATATATTGTAACCTATGAAGTTAATCGTGTAGGTAGGCGTTTCAAAATATAGACATCGGCTAGAATTTACGATAATAATATAATAAGTTTATGTAAACATCAGGATACCATCTGCTTTAATGTTACATTAACATACAGAAGAATATTAAGTAATATCTCGAATACATGAGTTTAAAATCTAACTATTAAGTATAATTGAAGTATACATCCGACATAAATACGTTTAAAATACACATTAATATATCGTAAAGTTTAATAAATTTTCTCACTTATGTTCTAATATTCACGACATTTGCAATTTTACATTCAGGGATAGTACATTACATCACCGATACCAATATTGTCAATCATACCTACCTACCTCTTCGTTTCTTGATATTTAAAACACAATGTAATAATGTTGTTATATGTGTCATCGACATCAGTTAACAATATTAAGTTATTAAAGGACTATTGACATCTTATGATTGTGCAAAAGAGTGTTATTATCTTTGTGGCATTTTACTTCTATTATCCTAGGAACAAAATTACGTATGTGTACAGCTTTACTTTAAATTGTTGGTCTAGCCGCTTCGTGATTGGTCCGCTTGAAATGGCGCGAAACAATACATAATAATTATGTATTATGATACCATGAATGTGACTATTTATATTTACATATTTAACAGTTTTTTTTTATGTTTTCGCGGTTCTTATAATTTTAGTGACAATTAACAGCTAAGGAAAGAGGGTGTTTTATATAACATATCATTTGTGTACATAAGTTTCACTTCCTATTATGAAGTGGTATTCTATCTCTTGTCTGTCTTACATACGATTACATGAGAATTTAATTAAATAAATCATTGATAAAAAACCATGGCATTTCCGTTCAGTTCAATTAAAAGTATTAGATAAAAATTACATTCAAAGACAGAATTTTTACATATCGTCATTTAGTTGAAATATAATCATTAATAACTTATTACATATTTCGATTATTTGATCAACGCAAAATCCAATTTATTTTTTATACAATGATGGAATTTAACGCGTGGAAATACTTACTTGAAATAGCAGTGTTTGGAAAATCACATGGAATTTACAAATTCGACTTCTATTGAATTAAATTCTATTCTACATCCCCTACTGTACACCTAGACCAATATCTGTGGTTTGATTCAATGATTTATCCAAAGCGGGTCGATACGAAGTACTATGATTGAACCTATGGAGGTATGAACCATTTGTTTTTTTTGCATATGTATAGTCAGTAGAGATTAAATATGGAGTTATAGACATCATTTTTATAACAAAGCTCTCGAAAAGGGTAGATCTTCGAAATAGAGATTAGGTCAATATTTTATTATCTCAATTCACACAAGGCCGACGTTGTGTGATTAACGTGATTGTGACGTGTATTTATGAATAAAATTAAAACTTCAAAGTTATTTAAAAATTTATCTCATTTCTTGTGTCATCAGAATGCTAAGAAATAATTAATTAATCACTTTCGTATATTCGTTAATAGATTTAAATATTTATTCTGTTCAATTATTAATTTGGTTAATTTCATATAATTTAGATACTCGAGCGATTTATATCCATTATTATATTTATATTATAACAAATGATACTGTTTGTGTAAACAAGTCTTAGGTCTTAACGAGTTTAAATATATTTTAATGGCGTTTAATGTTAATCGGCGTGTTGACGCGAATTGTTTATGTTAATTACTTAATTTGTTAAATCAGTAATCAAGTTTTCTATAAAGCGTGATTCTATAAGAATGGTTTGAATAAAATGACAATTCGTGTGTTGCTAGGTAATTGGATTTTAAAAGTAGTGATGTCCACCAGAACGAAATAATCGTAAAACCTCACGAGATAACTTTCCTATTGTTGTTTTTATGAAAAAAAAAAGTTGACCTTCCAAAGGTGAAGGTCGAATAAGGTAAGCAAAATCGCGTCTACCGTGGGCCAACCAATGTCTTTCTTTAATGTAGTTTTTTAAATACTACGCCATGTGTACATTTTATTGTTTCTTGAATTATGTAATGATAATAGTAAATTACGATTACCTTGAATAACATAATATACCATAACTCCTGTATTCCTCGAAGGGTTCCACTATATAATGTACACCCACAGTTCGCCGGGTATGTTTAGGTCCTGTCAGTCCCATGTAATAGAGGGTGAGTCTATTGCCATTAACCGGGCACAAGTAGCTAAAGAGTAAAACAAAAAAAGATCAAAATCTATCCAGTCGTTTTTGAGCGATAGGTACTCGCGCGCATGACTAACCTCCATTATTTTATTTTTAAAGGATGAGATGAGTTATGAGATATGTATAACATTAGCAAGTATGAATAACTGATTCAAGTTGATAATAAAATAATTTTGCACAGTCTCTAAGAACGGATACATTTTGCAAAATTAATAATATTTATACGTATTTCATTTATGAATTCCCATAAATACGTACATAAAACAAAATCGCTTTCGAGAAACGAAATCTAAATCCTTAACTCGAAGAAACAATAACCGAAAAAATGAAAATTAGTAATAAAATAGAAGAATGGACCGTAAAAGATTTATATGAATATTAAATCGCTTAATAAAAACTGCCGATCTGTTTAAAGGGACTTTTTTTATGTGTAAGTTAATTATAGTTTTAATATAAAACGATACCGAATTAATATCGAGATGCGGTCGGATTAAATAATGGATTCGGTATAAATTATGATTATTTATGAGGCATTTAATGGTTACTTAACATCGTCTCGTTATGATATAAACTGTTCTCGGATTAGGACTCATTTGGTCCGATTTGAGGAATGTATACCTAAATACTGTTTACCATTAGAATATCTGAGCTTATTACAAAGTATTTAAAAGTATATTATATACAATATCAACTTGAGGTGTTTTTTCTAGTCGTATTTAACTCTTTCTCTTTCGACTTTTTCCCTTCATTTTTAACCAGGTGTGCCCCACAGTTTCGCCCGTGTTCAATTAATTGGACCAACTCTCCACCCGTCGCGTACCTTGAAAGATTGCATGACGTTCATGGCTGCTGGCTGAGGCCGCTTAGAGTCACAGTATGAAGTTATGTTTAATAACTTATAACCTTGCTCAATAAATAGGCTACAAAATTTAAAAAGAATTTTGGAAATCTGACTGGCTGTTCTGGAGTATAATGCGTTGAAACAAACAAACAATCATTTGTT
Organism: Saturnia japonica; assembly: GCA_033032175.1. NCBI lineage: Eukaryota > Metazoa > Arthropoda > Insecta > Lepidoptera > Saturniidae > Saturnia > Saturnia japonica. The sequence continues at coordinate 12,739,829 of CM065318.1, forward strand.
TTTTATAATATTATTAAAATATATTACCTATTGAAAGATTCACTTTTTACTTGACATTGCATAATTTTAAATTGGGAAACAAGCGTACGGCCCGTGGTAAGCGATTACTGTAGGCTATGTTCGCTTGTAGCATCAGTGTTATCACTGCCGCGTTGCCGACCTAGAACCCCTCTACACGAAGGAGTACTGGCAATAATAGCTCATAGGTTATATTATCAGCCGCACAACTTCCTCTGCGCCATATAAGAGAGAGAGAGAGTGGGTCGTAAGCACTGTGCCGCCCGCCTCGCGCGTCATTCCGCATAATAAAAATGCGCGCGTGATGCTTGATCATTATTTTGCTGCGGAGTTATATTAAAACTGTGATATCTCCTAAGATATTCATTTAAATCAATTACTTCTTAAAGGCAATTTTGTTCAAAATTAAATACTTTTTTTTGCAATTTTTCTCGACTGATTGTTGATCGTATTAGATTAAGTTAATTTAGCAATGTGTGAGGTCAAATAAATAAAAACTTATTATTATTATTTATTTCGATAAAGATTAATACCATGATTATAAAAACACCGTTGCAAATAATTTATTATTTTAAAACAAATTTTATTACCATAAATAGGTTATATTAAGTAAGCCTTAAAAGAAAGACATATGGTTATTGCAGATTTTTTTTAGAAATTTTATAGGGAAGCAATTCCGTCACACGATTGATGCGTAACTTTAACCATTTACGCAGCGCACGCAGTGGAAGGTCTCAAAAAACCCCCCGTTTTTCCAACATTTTTCATTGATGTTCCGCTCCTATTGGTCATAGCGTGATGATATACAGCCTATAGCTTCCTCGATAAATGGGCTATCCAACACTAAAATATTTTTTCCATTCGAACCAGTAGTTCCTGAGATTAGCGTGTTCAACCAAACAAACAAACAAACTCTTCAGCTTTATAATATTAGTATAGATGTTTATTATTTGTTTAAAACCTATAATATAGCAGAAAGGTATATCAACGTAACAAATCAATTTGTACGTAACATGACGTCAGGGGTGGTCAGAGTGACCGTCGCGTTTTTACGACGCTTCACGACTTTATTACCGGATAATGCGTGAAACGGATGATTTTATAACTACACATTAGTAATGATCGGATTAGAACCCTTTTTATCCGTGTTGATTTATTCATATGTATCATTTAAATTTTTTATAGTGCAGGTAGAATTTTACATCTAATATCTTCACAAGGTCGAATTACTTTTAAACTGTAATAATATAAATTGGAATAAATAAAGAAACGATCCAAAATCAATCGTGATTTCGTTACTTGTAAAAACTATTGTCGAGTTTTCAGGTGATCAAGTGGAAGTAAAATAAAAAATAGGATATTTTCAATTACGTACTTACATAATTATAATATATTTATTATATTGAATATTCTATGAATATCATTGCAATATTATATAGTATGTAATTATTTAAATATACATTCTTGATTCAGATTTATAATAAACATGTTATGTTATAAATCTTTTATCGCTTTTCATTAATAATATAATTAAAAGACGGAATAATTTATTATTAATATAAATCATTGTAATTTTATTACTTCATGTCTATATTTTAATGTAATCCACCCTTAATATTATAGTAAATGCGAAAATAGCTCGTTTATCTGCTTGTTAACAAACACCAAAAATTAACAACCTTTTCACGATTAAATAAAAAAAAAAAAACAGAATAAATTATCGGAAAAAGCTAGTTAAAAATTCTTACTTCAACTGCCTACTTAATTTAAGTTTTTAAGGTTTACTGACTAACAAAGCATGCCGTAAACAGTTTAGTTTAGAGATATGATATTTTGCATAGGTGTTCCATATAATAATGTTTGTGAGAGATGAGAAAATATTTTTGAAAATTCGTCCCCTAAGAGGGTTAAATAGAGGTGATGTTTCCAATCGAAAATCCATTCCGAAACATGGTTTAGTTATAGTTAATAAAGCTGCATGACCTAATTTGTTTTTATGAAAAGAACTCGCAAATGTACTCAAACTGACTTTTCTTTATTTCAGTTCAAATAAATATTACATATTGCAGAATCTTTCATAGTTAGGTGCCAATTCGTAAACATATGCACTTCGAGCCGATTGTAGGACTCGCTGAGAAATTAGCATGTCGCCATAAAGCGGTGTGCTCATCCTTTTGTGTGTGTAAACAACTATGTGTGAGCGTGGTGCCTGGTTCACACAACACCACTATAGGGGTGTCACTAATAATATATTAGCGCGTATTATTCAAACGTAAATACATTTCGGTGAGTGTGCGTTGGAATTATAAATAGATATCTTCAAGCCACGAGTGAATAGGGTACCTTCTAGACAAGCGTCCTCCATTGTAGACCAAATCATCACTTGCGTTCAGGCTTGGTAGTGTTCAAACACAAGCCTATCTTGTGCAAAAAATATCCTTAATAAATTAAACTTATAATACTATTTATTTTATTACTCGTTAATTTAATCAAATTTAATTCTCCATTTGCTATTTTCATTTTAAAATGTATTAAAAAACTTTTTACGGGCCAGTATTTTTTTCTAAATTGTCAAAAACGTATTACTAAATAATATTTCAAATAAGATCAAAAAGTTCAATAGATGGCTTGTTTATTTGCTTGTTTTAAAGCACTACTAATCTATAGAACTATCAGTCAGATTTGAAAAAATATTTTTAAATTTTATAGCCTAATAAGAAAGGTTAAAATTAGCATATAGCTTTACGTTACAACCCTAGGGAGTGGAGCAGAAACTATGAAAGTCGAGCAATCTGGAAACCCGTAGGCAAGTACGAACATCGAGTAGAACATCGATAAGCTAAACAGGTGCGTTGGGAGATTTGATCAAATAAATTTAACACGAGTGAACTCGTGGGGTACAGCTAGTTATTGAATATGTGCACACGGGACGACCAGTCTCTACATGAAACTGTATTGTTTTCTATGTAAGTGACAACCCTAATATAGAGTGCGATGACCGGTCGCTTGTTACACCTGCAAATATAAACCCGAGTCCATTCGCGCGACCAATAAATGCTTGTTTTCACATATGTATAAGTGAGCGTGTTCATTAACACACAACATAGTTCATATTTTTGTATGCTTTATCGGGGACTGGTGTGCGAGTCTGTTCATGCTAAAATTTAGATGTCACTTTTAGGTAAATGTAAAAAGTTTTAGTTAAAAAAAATTTTGCCAACCTACATTAGCTGTTGACTTTTACATTGTGTGACCTCATTAAATAAAATTTTATAGTTAATTATAATAAATTTTATCCGCATTTTGGTCACAGACAATTAGCAATAAATTTATTTTATTTAAAAAAAAAACTTGATAAGGGTAACAATTGATATTAGCTATAGGGTATCCTGCGTATGTAGTTACACTATATCTATATTAATAAATCTGTAGTCATGTCTGAATATGTAATAGTTTTACCAAATTTCCTGATAGACATAATACTATCTATAGGACATTGATCACGGTAGGGGAAACCAATTCCGGTGAAGCTGTAAAAGCCGCAGCGGCTTCAGGGCCCCTAAGGCTAACAATGTAGTCAGATCTAAAAAAACATTGGTCACGACTGTGCTCCTAAAATTTTTTTGATTCTCTTTTTGTCTGTATGTCCGGATTTAACTCAAAAACGGCTTGACCGATTCTTATGAAATGTTGTACACGGAAAGCTTATGTCATTATTGGTCAATTCAATAGAACTTTTATAAATAGCAAACAATAATAAAAAAATAAAAAAGAATCGGAACTGATTTTGATGTAAGTACACTGGAAGGTTAAGTTATTCCATAATTGATGGACTATAAAAATGTTCAATGTTACTTTTAGAAAATCGCAAATAAAAAGAATTTCGAAAAAATAATTTTCATGAATTCTTAACCGATTTTGATCCAATTTTGAAGACAGGAATCATACGTCATTCCATGATTGATAGGCTGGCTATAAGAATTGTCAACAATAAATTTAGGCACAGTAAAAAAATAGTAGTAAAAGATTTTGATGAAATTTTCTATACGGGAAGTATAATATATATTATACCTCAATTGATAGATTATATGAATTGTCAATAATACGAGTAAAAATAAAATTACGCGGTGTAAATAACTATTGAGTAACCAATGCATATGGAGCCGCGGGCACACGGTTAGTATAGGTACATATATATTTGTTTATACGACACAAAGCTTTTATTTCTATATCGTTTTGATTATGCTGATCCTGAGAAACCATCGACTCTTCTGTATAATGTTAAAATAATAAGCACATTACAATCTAAATATTTGTTTTACATTTACAAAACACAATAATTACAGTTTTCTAGTATCTATGTAAATTGGTAAATATTATCATACTTTCGCGGACGCTTACCGTGTTCTCGTATTGTCATCATTTAGCACTTATTCGCATATATTCTCGTAATATACAAAATCACTTATTATAATAGCCGGTAATGATTTGCGACCCAGTGTAATATTCCATGTTGGGATGAACTGTATTGTACAGTATTTAAAAATGGCGATTTCCGAAGTAATGAAATGGATTTAAAAAAACTGTGGTGTTTTTTAGCATAAGCTATGTTATACAAGTAACTAGCTGTTGCTCGCGGCTTCGCTCGCCTTAGATATTTAAATACAAATTTTTGGGAATTACTTGGATTTCTTCAATAACGCGCCGAAGATAAAAAAGAATTATTTGAGGCGGGTGAAAATTAGCGGTTAAAGGAGTTTTTTGATGCAAATAAATGAAAAATATTTTCTGGATACGTACACCCTAATCACCTATCGGAATGAAATATACTTTACGACCTATTCTCATGCCTACCAAATATACATAAAATAATTCATAAAAATTGCTCCAGCTGTTCCGGAGGAGTGCGACTACAAACATCGTGACACGAGATTTTTATAATTAAGAGATAAGATAGTTCATGTTACAAGTAAAAGTTGACAGTAAACGATGCATATAGCATAAATAATAGTTAATATACGAAAAAATCATTGACTAGGCGTCTACAACGTATTAGTAAATTTATTGACTCCTATCAATAATGACATTTTAAAATGATTATCTAGAAAGAAAATAAAATCGCTATCTAGGATTTTTTTAGGAGTACGGTAAAATGCATGCATTTTTCTGACGTTAATCGTAGAACAATCCCAAAACAACGCGACGGCGCCCATCGAGAGACAAAGGTAATGCAGTAGTTGGACATACATTGGCTGATTCCGAAACGCGACAAACCAAAAGATATTGTCACGGATTTACCACCCTAGATCCTTACCATCTCGCTTGACATGCGCAAGAGTGCCACAATGGCAGATGTTGCCATCAATTTAAAGAGAGGTGGTGTACAGAGAAATTTCTTTAGAGACTTCTCTCGACTTGGGGCAGCCTGAGTAGTCGAATACCTTCACCCAACAGAAGATCGCAGTCTTCTCGAATCATAGCTCCCTGGGGATGGGGGGTTCAAGGTCCGCTACGCGCTAGTGATACCTAAGGTATTGCTTGTTTGCCACCTTTGTGGTATAAAAAAATTATTGTCGTATACTACAACAGTTATTTAGTTATCTGCTAATGACGGAAAAATATAATATCTGCTAATGACGGAAAAATATAATACCATTTCTGCTGGTTCCTTAAGTAGCATAGCGGGCGTGATAATTTCATGAATGTCATAACGTTTGCTTTGTTGTTACTCTGGTTGTGAATGGAAGTGCGAACACATGCGCTTGTGTCGCCACACTCGCCGCAATGCGCTAATGCGTATGCCACGAGTACTTGACGCGCATTTGAGCTTACCTTAGTTTGAGTTTAAAATGTAACGAGTTTAAACCGACGTTATACGCTTTGAAGTCTCGTCGTCTTTTCCGATTTTACTGTAATACCTCTACACACCCTCCAGAGCAATCACAGAAGAATAAACCTTTTGAAGATGTGTATACATCAATATTAATCTATCTTCTTATATAGATAAAAATACTGTGTGCGTCTGTTCGTGGTTCTATAACATCTTAACGACTTGACCGATTGAGCTCATGTTTATTACATAATATTTGTTTTATCGAGACAATAGTGTATAGAAATATTAGGATACGATCGAACGCTGTGATCCAGTTATTGACTACTAGAAAAGGCAGATCAACGTCCACCGATCCGGCTAGTATGCATATAAAAATGAATGTTTCTTTATTTGTTTGTCCCCTATGCATTCTTAAATCAATTATTCGATTGTGATGAATCATCTTTGATGAGTTGATGTGCATAGACCGACACTCTTGATCTTTTTCATTATTATTAAGTAGGTATTGTAAAACTTATGTTAGACAGTCCTTATTCTGTCTCTATTATACTTTAAGACTTTATAATCTTTACGAGAAATACAGTACTAAAAAAAGTAAAAAAACCAATAAAAGACCCTTTTTCTTAACAACATTAATCTCGCCCTTAAGATTTCGAAGTTAACACTATTTCTCATTTTCTTTTACAAAAATTCCTATATTGGTTACTGAATTTAGTTGGAAATTGACAATTTATCGGTCTAACTGTTTTGAAACAGATTTAGAAATAAATGTGCTCATCCGTAATAATTCATTGGAAAATTGTCACTTGGATTTTCTTCCTTTAGAACTAGGTTACCGGGTAAAAGTTTCTCTAAGTTTTTTATGTCGGTATTCTTAGTATTCTTTAACTTGTAATAAATTATTAATATCTTTCAAAGTAAAGATAATATTATATAAGTTAAACAGCTTTTAAGTATTAAATAAACTATTCATCTATCGATAATCACACTATGCCTTACGGGGGAAGGCAGAAAGGATGGATAACTATTTTTCTATTCTTGCCAATCTCGTTTGCTTTCTTCAAATACATGAAGTCTTTCATGCCTCCGTTTTGGTTTCAATTTTCTTTTTTCTTGCAGAAAGCTTTCCTATTTGATTCACAATGTTTTTTGTATGCTTTCATCATTTGTACCTTCCACGTGTCCAAATCAAAGTAACATATCTAAGAAAAACAAGTAACATCAATAATATCAATTAACATTAAAATAAATAGTACAAATATAATAAAGATAACAATAGCTTGGTTACTGTTTTATTTATTCAACTAAGGTGGCAAACAAGCATACTTCCCACCTGATTGTAAGCGAATCGCGTAGTCTATGGACGCTTGCTGACCTTGAACCCTCCTACCACAATGACTCTACTCACCGCAGGAACACAACACAAGGTTATGGCTGCGATTTTCTGTAGGACGGAGTTATTCCACCAGTCGGACTGTCCCAAGCAGAAAGAAATCTCCAGAGACATTTCTCTTTACCCTAACATGTCTTTGGTATATAAAATTATTATATTATTATAATGAATTTATAATGATTTTGCTATAGATTATATGAATAATGGTTTTCTATATCACGACATAAATAGTTACGCTTAGTCTATTTGTATCGGTATTTTGCAGGATTAGAAATATTGAATTCAGAACACGTTCGTTCACGCACCATCGATTATGTCTCAGCTTAAATCAGTACCGTAAGCGGCTTAATCCCTATTGGATAATTGCGTCTCGTATTAACGTCTTTGCGGGCGGGCGGATTAATTTTCCCCGCCCTAGCTCGTGTCCGCCCGCCTTTTCCTGGACACGATTAATGGAATTGTTCTGTAAATCATTTCTCGTGTTGCGGATTTATAGTTTTTTTTGGATGAATTTGTACAAAACAACACTTTTAATTTTGGCGAATAATAATATTTTGCAAACAGTAATCTATATTAATAAATGTGCAGTTCTGTCTGTACAGTTAATTTTTTGTCCAAATTTCCCGATAGTCATACTATTGAATTAAACTGATCACGAATATACCTTTGAAAAAGGTTCTGTATGTCTTGATTTAACTCGAAAACGGCTTGACCGATGTGAAATTTTGCACACGGACTGCTTACATAAATTGTCAAGAGAGGATATGAAAAGTTTCAATATAACTTCTAGAAATAAAAAATAAAATTTCACTAATTCTTGACCGATTTTGATGAAATTATGTACACGGGAAGTATAAGTCAACTGATGAATGAGCTATGACAATTTTCAATAACAATTTTAGGAATCATAAAAAGAAATTCCAGGTATTTAAAATTTCATTAGGTATTTGTTTACCGATTTTGATGAAATTTTGTACACGGAAAATATAAGTAATTACATAATTGATGAGATATAACAAATGTCATTATGACTTATGAAAATCGAAAAAAAAACCAACAAATTAAATTTCAACCGATTCTGATCAAATTATGTAGACGTAATCCATAATTGAGAGGCAAAAAATCCCCAATAATACATTAGAAATCGTAGAATCGTAGAAATCGTAATTATTTTCGACTGATTTTGATGAAAATTGTACACGGGAAATACATGTTATTCCTGAATTTATACGCCCTATGAATACTGTCAACAATGTGAGTAAAATAAAATTACGGGATGTAAATAACGACTGCGTAACAAACACGTGCGGAGCCGCGGGCACACCGCTCTAGTAATGTGATAAATTTCTGTTATAAGTTATTTCTCAAATTCTCGTGTGATATTATAAAAATAACATGTAAGTGTTTGATTTACATGTTTGTGAATTTTAAACGGAGGTTCGTTGAATTAATACGACTATAAGTACAACTGCTTGAAAATATATAGGTAGTGGTAGTTGAATATTAATACGGCTGCCAAACAAAATTACAAGGGGCAACACAAAGGGTCATAACAGCCGAAACACTAACACCTAACATATTTATTTACGAGTGATCGTCACCCTCGCATACTCCCCTATCAACCACACGGGCAGATAATACGGAACCCCAAAATGTTCATCTAATTGGAGATCAAAGGAAGGGCGCGTAATCGCGTACACTTTGTGTATACCGTATACGTCATATTAGAAATAGAAGATGTCGGTCCTCTAGATGCGGTAGGAAGGTAAACTGTGCTCTAACTACGCTCTTTACTTATTTTGATAATAATGACAGGTAACAATACTGTCATTTTACTTTAGTAAAAAATTTTGTACATCTATTTAACGTGCCACAACTATACTATGTAAGGAAGGATATATATGGCGTAATACACAAGGAGCGGGGCATTCTCGTTTGAGACCTGAAAGGGTGACATTCTCGCTCAACCTATCTGATAGAGAAAAAAATTTAGGAAGTTAAGTCAACTCAAGGCGGTCAATAATACTTATAAGTGATTAAGTTTTTCATGTATAGGTTGAAAAGATTCGCAAATACAAATAAGAAGAAGTAGAATGAATTTATCTGTGTAAATGCTATTTAATTCTCAGTTTGCAGTAAATTTATCTAGAATAGTTATATCATTGGTTAAACATACGTTGATGACCATACATGTATATTGTTTTTGTCGATTACGTAATTATTTGCCCGGAATAACTTCACAATGGTAATTATTTATTTACCTATGTATGAATAAGGTTAGCTGAGGAACTTTCTAAACACTACAATGTATTTTACTTTACCTATCTATTTTATTATGATCGTTAAAATCTTAGAAAGTAAATTGATGTTCTGTTTATATACTTCTTCTTTGTATTGAATTGCATTTGTTTTTAGAGATAAAATCATAGGTATTCTTGTCCAAATACGCGTTAGAATATTCTTAAAAAAATATATATGTCGACATCCTATATGAATAACATTGTAACTTTAATTACAATAAAATACAACTATATGTTAATCAAATACGAAAAAAAAACCTATATATTTGAGTTTTACAGCCTTTATCTCTACGAGTAATAGAATCATTTTTAATTGACTAAAATTACCTATCGTTGTAAATTATAATAAAGATTTTATCAATATTATCACTAATTTATTCATCATTAAATTACTATTTAGTTATTAAGTAAACTAGCTGTGCCCCATGGCTTCACCCGTATTAAATTTATTCGATCAGCTCTCCACTGCATTGCGAACGCTCCCGTGTAGCCTATTGTTGTTCTCACTTCACGTACTTGCCTATAGTTTGCCTGATTGCTCGAGGTTCATGGTTGCTGTTATGCTCCTTAGGATTGTAGCATAGAGCTATATAGCCTATAATGCTCTATTTCAATAAACAGGCTTAGCGTGCAATCATCTTGTGCCTCATCGTCACTTAAAATCAGGTGAGATTCAACACTAAATCTATAACGATAAAAAAGTTTATAAAAAGCATGAATTTTTTTTTAAATATAACTGTTAGTTGCAGAGATTAACGCGTACAAACAAACAGACAATCTCTTGAGTATGTCATTAAAGTATAGATTATCAATGACAATTAATTACACTATACTATATTATAAATTATACTTTTTTCCTAAATGTAAAAAGCAAGTTATATTTATTTATGTTTGTAAAGTATATAGTGAAATGTAAATTACATGAAATAGCTTCATTACGACGAAAAGACACTAAAGTTCCAAACGTTACATACGAGTCCGGACGTAACCTATCAATCTTCCAAAGCAGTGGATGTTCGAATAAGGTGTAATTTCTAAACAAACTATACCGAATGGGAATCGTTTAGCGCGTCGGTGTAGCCTATCAAAGGGAATCAATCGGGTATCCCTCATTCATGAAGTAGCCAAGAAAGTAACAGGAAATATTTACTTAGTACCATTTTTAGTTTTATCACTTGATTATCCACGTTTTCCTTTGTTTTTGAAGCTTTTGTTATTCCATCGGCCTTGTGTCTTAGATGACGGGTTTGAACCGAAGAATATTGATGTACAAAAACATTTATGTGGCGGAACAAGACACTACTTTCTTATAATATAGTACCAATAATTTCCTTTTATAGTTTACTGGGGCGTTGTAAATCAATTTACAGTATATTCTAAAGTTACAAAAGTAGTTTGATACTCACACAAAGCAACAGTTTCTAAATATTATAAGAATTTTACTAAAGTATAAGTGGCACAGAGAGCCACGGAGAGCGCCATGCTTGGCACCAAATTAAAAGATCGATTCAGAAATGGCATCATGACGTGGCACTAAGGTCCGCGACGTTGCAAAGACTATCACGAAACTGAAATGGAATTAGGCAGGACATATTATTAGGCAGAGTGATTGCAGGAGGACTATAGGGTTGACGGATTGCTGAACGTGGAGTTGGACGCCCTCCAGCTCATTAAGTTGACGTTATTGTTAAAATCGGGATGAATGACGTACAAGAAGAGAAGAAGCGATGCTCAGCAGTGTGCGATTTATAGGCTGAAAATGATTATGATAATTTGCTTAGCTTAGAATAATAAATAAAAATATCAGTTGTTGAGTTGAAATTTTTTATTTTTATAATTCGTTATATTATATAACTCCAACTTGTTTTGAAATTTGAAATCTTGTATTTTATGTTTGTTTCGTTTTTGGTGAAAATTCTTTGGTGTATCACTTGACATTTAAATCAGCTGTCGTTAAACTGGTTCTTTGTTACAACAACGGTTCCCCATTACTCGAAAACTAAAGAGTGCACTTTGATTTCGACACTAATACACCAGTTCGTATCAATTGAGGCTTTGTTTTCGCGGCCATCGCCCTCTGTACTTTGCCGTATTTTACATATAATGCGACCGCTGTGTAAGACACAAGAGTATAGCGGTGAACGAATCTAATGTTAAATTAAAAACCTATATATATTTTAGTACTATAAAGCTTAAAAAATGGTTTGTTTGTTTGAACGCGCCACTCGTTGTTTGTTAGTCAGATAAAAAAAATCCTATTTATTACGGAAGGTGATAGATAGCCTATATAACTTTCCGCTACGACCCTAAACAGTGGAGCAGTAACCATAAATGTCAAGAAGTCTGGCAAGCTGTAAGCAAGTAGAATGATTTGCCATTACCTATTCGGGGTCCATGTATTCGGATACTTTATTATATAAGAACAAATGTACATACATGATGCACGTGGATAAATAAAATAAATAAGCTACATCTACGTGGGTGCGTTGGTGTTGTAGAGACGAGGTGGTGGCGGCGAATAAATTTAACACCAGGATGAAATCATAAAGCATAGCTAGTGTGTAATAAGGTTGAATAAGGGAATTGTAGAAATGAAAAAAAAAATCATATATAAAAAATAAGCCGTACTACTGAGTCTAGAGGTCGCAGCTGCGATCCCCGCCCATGGCTATAGACGCACCCAGTAGGGTGGTAGAGAGTGGTGACTAGCCAGGCAAATATTAGAAAATACCCTACCACCATGCTATGTCTTCATCACGATGGTTTCCTTCACCAAAGCTCAGGCTCATTACAGTGATTTGAACTCACGTCGATCAACGCGAAGTCTGTACACACTACCACTGAGCCATCATTGCTTTTGAACCTTTTTTTATCGCTGAAGTTTTTATCTTGTGCCATACGATCATAAAGTGTGTTTACCTCATTAAAGCTTCGGTTAAAACTGTGTTACGTTGCATACGTTGACCACGATCTGAGAAACGACACCTGCCTTGCCGAGGCACTCCTCTCCGCACTTAATTACTTTTAAGTGAATTGGAAAGTTTCATTGAAAGATTTAATAATATTTAAAAGAACCCATCCATACAAATTTTTTATGACAAAAATTTTATGTGATCGTATTTGGTGTCTCATTTTTTCCCGAATGCGAAAATGGACGGTTATGTTTTTCAGCGTATGTATGTATGTCTGTCAATTTTTTTGTTACACTCTGTAGCCTAAACGGCTTGATGGATTTTAGCATACGAGGTGTCGTTATGTGACATAGGTTATATTATATTTAAGTACGATGTCTGGCAATCAAATAAAAAGCAACAATATAAAAATATCGTTTCTAGTCATGTTTTTGTTGCAGTCGGGTTGTTAGTTTTTTTTTAAATAATTTAGCTGGTTTAACGTACGTACCCTTTGAGTGCAGCACAATTTGGTGTTTTTAAGATCTGCATAAACTAATATAATAAGTATATAATGAATGACACACATAAATAATTTTTTGCAAAACTTAAAATATTAAAAAGAATGTTGTCGATCATAATTAATATTTTAAGTCTCTCATTTTATTTAAGTATAGAAGAATTTTGTCGTCATTACTTGTTGCTAGGCAAATCGTTATATGTTCATAATAATAATACCTCACAATATTGACTATTCAAACACTTTACTATGTTTCATATCTATTCACTATTAAAATAATATCTTTAGGTATACAATAAATTGTAATGTAACAGAGTCAATGTAACCACAAAATATTCAGCCGGTCACGAATATGCGTTATTTCTATGATTATTCATGTCGTATAATTGCGCTTTATAAAACTAGGGTTGTGCAAACTATTGGATTTCGTTCCAAAATACTGGGGTGTCGATTATAATCTATAATGTAGTATTTCTTATTTCTATGGATAGTGTTTCTTATAAAAAGACATTATTCACATTTTCTACTAAATTTATAAGCAGATTTCTTTTAGATGAGACCCAAAATTAAATTATTGTTTATAATAGTAAAATGCTTACAATGTGAAACAGATTTTTGTTTGGTTTTATTGCGGTAAAATTTATTTAAAATGTAATCAGTTCAAACTTAAGACATTTTTAGTGGACAAAAAACTAATAACAAGTTTTAATAATTAAAAACCGTCGTAGCCAAGCGATATGCAAGCGATCGGGTGGAATATGGGTCGACTTATCAAACTAATGTGTGGTGCACGGCACGACAAGACAATGCGGTGCGTTGATTTTACTGCCTATTAGTTATTACTATTATACATTGTGTTTTGTTCAGGAAATTACAAGAAAAATCGACTATGAGCAACAGTAAATTACTAGCACATTATTAAAAAAATATCCCGTAAAAAATAGTAAGTAATAATTATTTATAATAACACATTAATTTCTTTGTTTTAATGATTAGTATAAATGTGGCAATACTAATCAGAGAGCAGACAACATTTTTAACTTTTTAAACTAAGTTTTAAACACTTTTGAATAACACCCGTGAATTTATATTTATAAATTATTATACCTTTAACAGTAATACCAAATTTTTTAATTGAAATAAAAAATATTCCACAAATACGATGACGTCACATTTTTTGTTTGGCTTTTGTAGATTTGTATGGTTTTAGGATTTTTATGAAATAACTAATATTATTTATATAATTAACTTTAATTTATAAAAATACGTTTAACTCCCGGACTATCTCGTAGTGCGGTTGTTAACTTGCTTTCGATTTCAAGACAAGATCTTGTAAAATAACCGTAACCTTAAAATAAGGTTCCACTTTTGTATCTACTTGTGCGATTTATCATAATTTCTCCCGTGAAACTTTAAACGCAATAAGTGTAAATCTCCTCATATCCATAAACGTTGTTAATATTATATTCCGATAGACCTTCATACAGACTTATTTATAAATCCATCCCCTTAAATATTACGGGTTTGAAATATTACCTACTAGTAATTTGAAATTGTCTTGCGGCGAAGCGCCTGAGTTCGAGATTTAGGTATGTTGTATACCGCTAATACCGCTATGCTACGCTACACCGAAAAATTTTATTTTTGCTAACACTTCTGTAATTAGTGAATATTTGTTACCTTTTTTCAAATGCAAAGCAGGAAAAAATCTTTAACTGATTTTAATGTTTCCCGGCTTTATTCGAGTGTCACGACGTTTTCTTGTAGTACCTACCTCTGTTCCTCACCTCCGCTAAAGTGGTGACCCCGACGTGATACGTCAGCACAACCTTCTCCACAAAGCTACGTCATCATCACTTCCTCAAGCTTTCGAGCAGCGAGTCAATACAGCCAGCCAGGTACTGGTGAAAAATTTTCCTTCTCTTACTCTAATAATTATTTTCCAGTATTTACACGATAGTATCGACCTTTTAATAGTTTATTTCTTCTTATTATATTCTTCATTAGAAAATAAAAGCAAATCAAATGATTTTTGTCAATTTTGATCAAGCTATATACCTAAATATTATTGTTATTAATAATAATAATAGTAATCTGTATTCTATATTATTATTATTATAAAGAGTTCAAATTTGAATGTTTGTATACTTGTATGATCAATTTGAAAATACTCTTATGAATATAAAAATCACTTCAGTAATAGGAAGCTACATTATCCTTTCTTTGAATATCAGGGATTCCTTCAGAAATTCTGTTCTATAGTATATGGACAATAACGTATATGTTCATATAAATTTCTATTTTATACTTAATAAAAATTTTTACGTGCATTGTGAATAAAAATAATATCTTTATCACCTTTATCACTGAAATTGGATATTCCTGGTATAAAACAAGATTATTATAGATTATCGCTAGTTAATATGGGAAAGTTATATGTAATGAAAATTAATGTAGAACAAGCTTTATTTTGAAGCTATAATTCGTTTGACTCGTTAGTTATATAACAGAATCCTATTGTCCACACATTGTATCAGTGTAAATTATATCTAATATGATGAACATCAGAAAAGGAATGCTTTTTTTTTTACATAAGTATACCTAGGTATGTGTCTGATACACATAGAAAAAAGTTATGTATTTATAATAAGTAACGTAATAAATTTGACATAATCATAATAATCTATTAATCATAAAAAAATGGAATAATACATTGTAGAGTTTTACAAAAATACAGTACAAGTATTTATGTGTGTTTGTAAATGTAATGTGTGGATTATTTTGTAATATATATTTTGAAATTGGAAGGTTCTATTAGTATTAGTCATTCTTGCATAATTATTATTTACATAAACATCAAGATTCCAGACGTAATTATACGACAATTTGTAGAAGTTAACGCTTCAGTCTTCAATTCCATGGAAGCCAATTCGAAATTAATCATGTTTTAAAGCGATTTCATAAACATTTATGACGCTTTGTATAAATAAGATTTAAACATAGAATCCAAAGGTTTAATTTTAAGTTTACGATCATTTTAAAATAACGTTGTTGCATACAATTGAATTAAGATTGCCTTGAGCTAAAGGTCGTAGATAAAACAAACCTATGTAATTCATTTGATGACATTGCAGCGAACGTGGCTTATTGCCGTTTATAAGTAGTAAAATAAGTAATGTCGTCGTTAAATCAAATGTAAAGTTTAACATGTTAACATTGTTTGTAGTCAAGATCGCCGCGTATTTGGCACATCGACTATCGATATCGACTAGTAAAGATATAATATAATGTTCGTGACTCAACGAGATGTTACTTCTTCATCTTCTTCATATTTAATGGTAACGTTGGTTTATACACAGTTATACTAATGTCACGTGGATGGAATATTTTTCTAATCTTCATAGTTGAAGCAATGCTTTAAAAAGATTATGGTTCTCTTGTTAAAACAGTTTAGGGAGTTTTTGTAAGAAGTTAAAATCCACGCTTCTCGTTATTATTTACTAGCTGTGCCCCACGGTTTTGCCCGTGTTAATTTTATACGACAAACATCGCCAACGCACCCGTGTAGGCAATTTTTTATACTTTGTGTAAAACTATCGACATTTTAATGAGGAATAAATTAATTTTTCTAATTATAATAAACATAGGCTATGTTACTCGCTGATACTGCAAGCTTTATATTGGTGATAAAATTTTTAAAATCGGTCCAGTAGTTTTTCAGTTTATCCATTACAAAAAAAAAACAAACAAAAAATCAAATGATTCCTGTCTGTAATGTTGGTATAGATTAAAATATAAACCAAGGACCCGTCTAATAGCCGCAGAATCGATCTAATAGCGTCTCACGATCATACGGCCTGCCCCCCCCCCCCGCACCAAAAATCGGCTGTGACAGATCGTGCAATTTTGCCTTTTCGGCTGCTGGCTATACGGCTGGATTTATTATCACTATGTGCATTGTGGTCAACATCCAGTTGCACACGATTGTCGTATCTTATCACTCAGCAACTTAAAACTCTGCAAATAACTTTTGATCTTAAGATGTGCAGGGCAAGGCATGAGGTGTACTACTTCATGTTGGTTGTTGTAATTAATTATAGACTTCTAGACTTTATAGAGTTTTAGATGTATGTATGATGTAGTTTTGATAATCTCTCACGTGGAGATACTTAAACTGTGGTGATAATTATTTTCTCATTTTTAAATAACGATAATAAACATTGTATATATTATAGCTTAATCTGTGATTTTATTTCTCTTTTGTAGTTGATGGTTATCAATAATTTTATTGCGTTTAGTCACGATTTATATATAAATATCAATTCATCCGATGGTGTTGTGGTAACTTTCTATTTAATCCATTTTATTCAATTACAGACATTACAGTTTAATTCAGCGTATCAATCAGTAATTTGTTTTTAAAGTTTTATTTATTTTCGATTTTAAATTTTGTAACAGCATTATTATTGAGTTTTCCATCTGCTATACACAGTTTAAATCAAAATCAAAAATACTTTCTTTAATTTAGACCATCAGAAGTTACTTATCAACGTTATAATACTATCACAGGTGCGGAAAACTTATCAGTTATCGAAAAGAGCCTGCAAGAAACTCGATCGGATTTATCTTTTTTGTATAACTGTGTAAATAACATACTAATATTAGTGGGTAAAGATACAGAGATGGATACATTTTTCATTTAGGTTGTTGTGTTTGATGAAAAATTTTAAAGTAAGATGCATATAGTAAATGAAAAAATAAAATGGGATTTTCAATTCAATATTTTATCCTAGCTCGGCAAAAAAACTTTTGTTTACGGTAAGCATGGTGGTCGCTGTAAGACAAATGAATTAACAACAATTTAACAATATATATCTGTATTGAAGTAAAATTGCGACATATTCTTAAAAATGAAATGACTTGCACGCCATCCGTTTTAAAGAAGTTGTACTAATACAAAAACCTTTACAGTCGTGCGCACAACAACTAATAAAAAAATTCATAGCAAATGGATGAATGTTAGGAACGTATTGGGTTAATCGTACAAACAAACACTCATTATCTTATTATATTAAGTGAGCAATTCTTGTATATATATATATGTAATTGGTTTCTCGGAAACGGCTCCAACGATTTCGATGAAACTTTGCATTTAGATAATGTTTTACATTCCAAGTATACCTAGATAGGTGTTTTTTTTTTGTAAGACGAGCAAAGCTCGGTCGCTCAGATATTGATATATTATATCGATAAAAATTGCTTTGATGAGAATGCCAGTAATATGTAAAACACAGAAATAAGCTCATGGGAACAAAATTATAATTTTTGATGCAATTGACTTACATAATCTTAACAGATGCTTATATAAAAAAAAACTTTTGTCATTGTAAAATAACAGGATGTTATGGGAAAATAAATCTGTATTGCGTTATTATTGACGGTTTACAAAATTATTTATTTATTCGAGCGGAAGGGGAGAGTCGGTAATTGGCACATGACAATAGCGATTACGCGGCTTAAAACCACGTTTTGTGATTCAAATATTGACGGCTCGGTGGGCGACAATATCGCGGCCTGTTATGATAATATTCATGTCAATCTGTTGCGTTCGTTTGTGGGGATTTGTGGAGGGTATCGTCGAGTGGAAATAAAGCACCCTTGACGTCTCTCATAATTGAAATGCATGAGGCCTAGAGTGTGAATTTTGAACCGATTTCGCGGCAAGTATCATTATTTCTATGAAAACTAAACGTTGTATTTTCTCAAGGCGTTGTTTACGGGTGTAAAATAAAGATTAATGGTTTTAGATTAATTTTATTTTCACAAAAACAATTTTTTTATTCGTCGTTGAGAGTAATCGATGATGTCTTAAAGTGTTGTAGTAGTTTTCTTTTATTATAATGGTAAAATAAAGTTATCGGGGACGGTTATTTTTATTGTTTTTAAAATAACAAAACACAAGGATAATTAGTAATATGTTAGTTTCACTATTAATCAGGATTTTTTTTGCATAGGTTGTTTACGTATTGTGGTAACGTAACAGATAAGACAGTAAATTGGTCAATCAACTAATATACCCACACTTTGGTGCAAGTAGAAGAAGTAATTATTTTTTTTGGAAATAGTCAATTTTGCTTCTCATTTATTCTAATCGAAGACCAACGCCTTGCCTTTGCGAGTGAAAGCAAAACTGTATAAAAGTTCCTTGCGTACTTAAAAACCATCTATGTGTTTTCTGACAAAAATATTCAACGTAATACAGTACACGCATTCTTTTAAGGACACGGATAAGAGATTTTTTTAAATCTTATTTTGCACACTGTAAACTATATCATGCCGTCTTGTTTCTATAATAAAAATTAACCGCAAGTGAAAGTTCATTTAAAATTAAAGATCACAAGTTAGCATTGTTGTTTTCGAACATGAATATTTTGTATGGAACGTATATTTCGTATCCCGAGTTACCATGAAATTTCATAGAAGTAAAATATTTTTGAGACCGTATTCAAGTGTCCCGTTATGCCTAATAATCTTAGATAAAATTACGATATTACTTTTTTGTATGAATATTATAAATTAATATATATTTATAACAATATGTCAGAGACAACAAGTGTGGGTAAAACAGTTGACTGACCTAAATTTTCCATGTTAAACGCACATCACTTGAAAAATGCCGAACCAATTTGAGTGAAGTTTCCGATTAATATAGCCAGACCCGAGGAAGACTCTAGACTACAACTCATTAAGCTTTTCATTAGGGGTTGCGCATTTATATTTAAAAAAGTAAAATATAGCCAATTTTTAAACTCAATAACACAAATTCACGTGAACGCGGGCCATGGTCATCAGCTAGTTATAAATATTAGTCCATCATGGAACCCAACAATTCTCAATACAGCAATGTTTTTTTGTCACTCAAGACAGCGCTTGTTATAATAATAATAGCTCAGCCCGCGGCATCGCACGCGGTAACTACATAATTATTGTTTATGTAGATATCATGATAATTTTTTGTGTTAATTATGGATGAAGTATCTAAGGACCAGTACCAAAGGACAACTATAGACGCCGCCGTAAAGGATTCCACCTTTATGTCGTGGAAATTTCCCTTATTCGCACGAAGCGTTATGCTTCGTCCTTGATTATGCGAACGGCAAAGGAGTGGAATTCACTCCCGTCGTTTGCTTTTTTTGTCCATCTATAACTTGGGAGTCTTCAAGCGAAGAGTGAATACGCATTTAATAGGTAAGTGCGATACATCGTCGGTTTCATCTTCATTTACCATCAGGTAAGATCAAAGCCAAACGCATACTTGTATTGTATAGAAAAAGGAGTAAAACAAAAAAAAAAAAGATCAAAAACTGTAAGTCATTTTTGCGTGATACGCGCACAACGGCCTCAATCATTTTATTTATGACTAGCTGTACCCGCTGCTCCGCTTGCATGGACGACAGAAAACGCGTAATGCTTATTAAAACTTTCATAACTTTTTATTGAATGATAAAAAAAAATGATCAAAATGTATCCAGTTGTTTTTTGCGTGATACGCCCAAAACGGCAAACCACAATTATTTTATTTATGATAAAAGCTATTTAACAATGACTTACTACTCCGTCATATATCTATAATAAAATATGTATTGATAGGATAATAAACGCTTGCCAGAAAGCGCTTGACTCTTAATAGCAGCAAGAGGCGATGCGCTAGCGCGATGGCTTCACGCATCAATCTTTGCGATCGTCACTGTCGAGCCGGGACTCGGCCCCCGCGATTAATCAAAAGGGCGAGAGCGTTTTCGATTAGCGCCGGATAGCATCGGGTTATAACGTATTCCAATTAAGAAATATAAGTGTTCCGTTTGTTTAGACGATGTTATGGGTGTTTAAAGGTTAAATGTAATTGTTTATTCAGAAGATTTTGTTTTATTTTTCAATTTTAAACTATATATGTATGGTCTAATTAAATACTTATAATAAAAACTAGCCGTTACTCACCCGCTTCATTGGGAGTAAATGAAACTTTAGTATTAGGTCACAAAAAATATTTTATGTCCTATTAAAATATATAATCGACTTCTATGATAAACATTAAAACCCGTCTAACCGTTTAAGCGTAAATAGGTACTTGGTAGACATTGGACAAACATTCAAACAAACATATTTTACATTCTTTGTAAATTTTTGGAACATTTAAAATATTAATAAAAAAAAATTTCATTCTAAAATAAACCAAGAATTTGACTACAGTCCCACATTATTTCATATTTATGATAACACATTTACTTTTGAAAGGATCACTTTTATATTAAAGCTGCCAGAATGCAGTCGCAAGAGTTCCGAATAACTAGGTATGGTAGTACCCCTAAGCCTACCACTATCCTATTATTTAATTAAGATGTTTTCCTTTATCGTAACTCTGGGCTCGTTGTAGAATTCCAACTCCACGTCTATCGACGTAGCGGGTCAAACGCACAACCATTATCGCTTTAAAAAGTAGGCAAAAGCTTTTTTACAGCTTATCTTGTTTGAAATTGTCTTACTTAACTAGATCAAGATGATGGTCGATAAGATATCTGATAACATCTAATATTATATTTCTTTTTAAATTTTCATGTTTCATCGACCTTTTTTTAAAACACTACTACATAATGAAGAACTTAAATAATCACTGCCAGCTTTTATAAAGATTAACATGAAGTTTTTGGTAGACATACAATTTTAATTTTACCAATATTTTTCCTGCAATTTTTTTTATTTTTTCTTTTTTTTATACCGGGACTTCTATTCTACTGAATATATCAGTCCCATTGTGCCCAATCCATACCAGCATTAAATCAAAAGAGTCGCCGATAAGCCAGCACTACCAGGTCGTACAACATCTAACCAGCAATTTTTCGGTTGATTTTCTATGTAATTTTTCTAAAGCATGCTTTCTTTATTTAGACATTACTATTGACAAGTTTTTTTCTTGTTATTTTTTCAGTGTATTTACGAGTTTGATATATGTTTACATTTTCATCTCAAACTTATATTTATTTTTAAATATAACCCGATCATATTCAGTTAAAGCCACAAACGAAGCATGCGGTGGTGGCTTTAAAAGGCTAATACACCGAAAAATATTCTTATATCTTAATTATAATTGAAATGTAGTGTATTGCCCACTGGCCATCTATTTAAATAAATAAATTATTCGCGCACTCTGACCCGAATGCGTTATATTAACTAACCATACTAACATTAGACACGGACAGGAAGTTTCAAATGGCATTTTGTTGTCTCACCACAGTCCAGTTCTCCACGTTAAGTGCCTCGATGTAATTGTAAGGCAATGCAAATAGTTGGTGTTTGAAAAGTGCGACGAGCGCGGCGCCGCGCGCATCGTGAGACAACGTACCAAGTAAACTGAACGGGCTGGGTTAACAGGTTGACCTTTGTAATATAAGTTATCATGGGTCACAGTATTATAGTTAAGGGAAAATTATATGATTCATTAAAAATATAAACCTGATCTATAAAATATGATATTACCTGGTATAATTGCAATGCGCATAAAGGTGTGTAACAGTAACAAAATGGACAAACAAGAGTGAAGTGTTTGAAGTTCGCAATTGAAGAACGCGGATATAAATTGAAATTAAGATCTTCGTCGTTTAGGATATCAGTATATTAACGTAAACATATTTATAATATACCAACATAGTCTCACAGAATCGTTTTTATTAAAATTTGTTAAGTTTTGTTAGTTCTGTTGAGACAAACGAATACATGACGTGAGAGTCCATTAAGCTAAAACGCGTTCATTGCTGGACACGGACCTTCTAAGATCGCTATAATGATCGGTCCTGCGCTGGTCGCATCTAGCGCATTCCTGCAACCTTTACCAGTTCCTCAGTCCATCTTGTGGTGGGTCTATTCAAGCTTAACTGTGAGTGGAAGAACATATTATATAAGATTCCGCTACAATACCACTACCGTCACATCTATCCTGCAGCTAAGCAGCAGTGCTTGTCCTACTATGTTCTAAACTTAAGAATGCGGATGGCAACATATTCCAACATGTGTTCCAACAGTCTTTTAGGATAGAAAGGTATCAGGAACTGACTTCGATGCGGACTGCACCCATGCTTTGTAGTTAGTTACTTAGAAATAGCAATGGGATGTAGTATCATTTAAAAAAAACATGCTTTTATAAGTCATATCGAATCAAAATTGACATAGTTAAACTTTATTATATTGTCCATTTTAATCTAGGTGGATTTCTAAGTAAGTTTAAGTAGAATTTATAAGAACATCACAACTTAAGTGTTAAGTATACAAGAGATAATATTGTTTTACTGAAAATACTCATCGAACGTTTGCAACAAATTCAAAGACTTTGTCAAATATACTTTCAACATACTGGTTGATTGACGGGCTTTTGTTTTAGCAGCTCGATGACTAACTTGGTATATTATTAAACACTTACATGTGAATGCCAAATTGCTTTCATGGAATCACCTTCAGATGCGAATCTATTATCAGGTCGTAAGATGAATAATAGTCCAGACATGGTTTGAAGGATAGTGTTGTTTCTAAATATTAAGTGTTGAATCTGCATGCAAGTAAACTTTATGTAAACGCTTAAAGAAATGCATCATAATAATATATTTTATGATATACATAAATTAATTAATTGCTATAATTAAACTAGTCATTTACAAGACAAAACGTATTTCTATATAAAATACAAATAAAATATGTTCTTTTATGAAATTCATTTTTGTAATATGCAAATAAATAAAATACGTATAGCATTATTTATTTTTCTTCTTATCTATGGCAACGTGTGTGTTTATAAACAATTATAACATAATTTTATGAATTACAATAAAATCCACAACAAGTCAAACCCTCTCAAAGCATTGATTATAGAAAATAGAGTTTTAATACGTCAGCCACGTATCTTTTCAGTCACAAAAAAGTCAGCGTAGAATTAATTTTGTTACATACTCAATGAAGCATAGTTTTTTTTATCGGTTAATGTGTGTACACCAGTGTTTATCGCCTTTTAAACTACCGTGTGCATTTAAAAGGCAGGATATCGGTATAATTATAAACAGCGACACGCCTTCCGCGGTGGGGGATAGAGAATTTGCAATTTAAAATCTTATAACGTATACTTTATCTGAATTTCCTAGTCTTATTATCTACTACTGCATAATTGAGTACCTGCGTATTACGTTCAAAGGATCAAAAAAGGGCTTGTAAATGGTGATAACTTGATGAACATTTCAAAATAAAATGGTTTTATTGTACAAATTTGAAGTGTGTATATTTTAAGTTAGCGAGAATTTGATCAATTACATTGAAGTAATTAGATTGTATAATTACTGTATAGAAAATGTAATGTATTGACTCTTTTGTAAGATGTGATAGGGTCATTATAATTATCCTGTATTCTGTCTATTATATCATCTAACTATTAGATTCTTGTTCACGTTAGATTCTAACATATCCCCCATAAAGTTAATTACTAATATCTATATATTGCAGTAATAGTTTTACATCAGATGGACTGCATGTATATTTATGTACAATTCCAAACAATAAAATAAAAATGTGTTTATTTACTGTGTAGTATAAATCTACTACTACTTTTAATACTATACACCAAGTAACTTTCTGTTTAAATTGTTTTAGTTCTTTAAGAATTAAATATGCAAGTCTCGAAGTCATGAGAAACGAATGAGTAGTAATGCAATTTCTATGTTTTTGTCCGGACATGCGGGCGCACGTGGCCACGAGGACCGTTACACTATTACTTCCTAGTTTGAATATTAATATCATCATTATTACTACTCAAAATATGAGATATTTTATTATACTAACACTTACGTGTTTTGTAACCTTCAATAATAATCCTTTATCAATTACTGGCGATCTTACCATTACTTATTACTAACCAATCAAGTTTCTAATCAATCCTTTTTGTAGCAACTATAGAATGTTCCAATTTGGATTTTAGTGCGAGTTTCCTTTACACATTGTAATAGATATCCTCTTTGTTTCAGTTGTATGAAATTAGCGACGATCCACAGAGGAAGGAGTTCCTCGATGATTTGTTCTCCTTCATGCAGAAACGTGGTAAGTGTATTTTCCCACAAATCCGTAACACCATTAAACATTGATTAATCTTTCATAACGATTGATACTCGTTGTAATTTATTACAAGTCTAAATGCTTCATTCACGATCATCGATTGGAGTGATACGTGTGTCCAATGGGACAAGACCTGCAATTTTTAAATACTTCGTTCGTATAACAGGTCTTTGATAACTGGATTCAGATACTAAACGGAAAATAATATAGGGTAATATCAGACATTGGATGTATAAACCGTTTTATATGTATTGTCGAGATCGACGGCCACGTGATAAGATCACGAATGATGAACGACTTCGGATTGTGGCACTAGACTCGGAGTTATTAATGAATACGTTTAGAACAAGGAGTATTGATAAGGTGTTTAGGAAAGTAATGTCAGATAGTGTTAATTTATT
Organism: Saturnia japonica; assembly: GCA_033032175.1. Classification (NCBI taxonomy): domain Eukaryota; kingdom Metazoa; phylum Arthropoda; class Insecta; order Lepidoptera; family Saturniidae; genus Saturnia; species Saturnia japonica. Next base: position 12,765,329 of record CM065318.1, read on the forward strand.
AACTGCTCACGTCACGGTATTGGCAAATCTAATTTAAATTATAATCCCTGCGTTAATAATAAGTTTATCATAAATTCCTAAATTGGCTTATTAATTTTGGTCATTTTTTTTTTGTTAAACATTAAAACTGCGTTAGCTAAAACCGAATATTTCTTGTATATATCTTTAATTATATTGATTTATAAATTTTCTTTTGAAAACAAACTATTAATAAGCTTCAGCAACTATAAAATTAATTACCTGGTACAAGACATGTTATTATAATTTGCAGGCCAATATCACATTTAACATCCATTTTTTCGCATTTCGCATCCATATTGCACTTTCGTTCGTAATTTATTACCATTCTATGTAATAAATTAAAGTTAAAGAAGTGTTACAGACAAAATGACTATGAGAATTCGCTATACCACCAAAGAGTACAATCATTATAATATTTTAAATATCATAATAGAAATAATTAAGAGGGCGATCGTTAGATCGCCTCGAGCTTATACGTGCGCGGGCGCTTGATTGATAGGTTATCTTCTATCCTTGTTTAACTTATGAGGTCACGTGCAGTGCATCTCCGTCTGCGATTAATTGATGTTGGTTGTAAATGGTGCCATAGTTGTCGCTATACTGATTATGTTGATATCGGAATAGTTAGTCAAATCAATGGATATTGTTGTAAACGGTGATGATGTAACAGTAGGTGACTAATCCAAACGCTTATATTTCAAACATTTACGGATTGACGTATAGTAAGGGTGCCAATTTATTTATGAGAAGTATTATTCGGAGTTAGAAAATTAAGTGTTCTAAAAATTAAGTTTCTTGATATGTTGTATATTAATTCTCTCTATAACTTGCTAAAAAATCTCGGCCTGTCGAGAACTGCAGTAAGTTCTATTTTAGAACGGGTATCAAAAGCAGCATTAACAGGCTCTTACCAAATATGGCTTGGCAAGGAGGGTATCGCGGGCAGTCAAGGTGAGTGCTGATGTTCATCATAAGGGGGCCCTTTAAACCTACACCTGGGTCGCAAGTCCCGGGGGCTGCTCGTGTTCGCTCTGTCTGCCACACGATGGACCCGACACCCGCACGGTGAATTCATGGAATGCTAAGATGTTTGTCTCTTGTACGAGTAATATTTATTTAGTAAAAAATTTCAATAAAACCAATCCAGTTACTTGCCGGCTCGTCACGATGAATGTTTTCCGAACTGGCATCGCGCGGTGGTAGTGGTTTGGAGCAATGATGTCTCAGTTGGTAGCGTGTACAGACTCCGCGTGGATCTACGTGAGTTCGAATCCCTACATTGAGCCGAAGCATCGTAATGAAACCATAGCACGGTGGTAGGGCTTTTTCTAATGCCCGCCTGGCTAGCTATCACCCTCAAGTTGAAAGTCTATCGCCAAACACCAATAGGCGTGTTACGACAGCTGACTTGAGAGCCAGTGTTCCTAAGCTTATGCCCGTTTCCACCAACGTACCCTTAACACACCCCTAACTAAGGAATCCCTAAGCTAAAGTGTTTCCTAAATCGGCTACCTAACTAACTTCGTTTTCACCACGCAAAGTGCTACTTACTTAGGAAACAAGTGTCAATTTTCGTGTCAAGGCAGTGTTATTGTCGATTATTTTGTCAAGTCAATGTTTTGATACACCGACAATTTACCGATAAAAACTATTATGAATTATTTATCATTCATATGTGATTAGAATAAGTTATTAATATTAAAATAAATAAAAATTAAATTCTGTTTGTTGGTAAGCGGATAACTTGGGAACAGCGGGACCGATATGGCTATTTTCTATGGTAGTAATAGTCCAAATAAGGTTTTTAAGAAAACGGGTTTTAAGGAAAATTCAGAAAAACTTAAATAGATTTTTTGTATTAGATTTTTTTATGAACTCAAGACCATAACTCATGACGGATATGCGTAATTCTTTATTATTTCGGAAAAAATATATTTATTGACGAGTTATTAAATGCTGTAAAGGGGGCATCAGAATAAGTTTGAATAATAGTCGACTAAAGAATAGCTTCTGAAACTCTTGCTGCAAATAGTTATTACACCAATATTTACCACCCAAAATATTTCAATGTACATAGAAGCTGTATTATAGGTAAAACGAATTTTTTGCTTAAAAAAAATAAAACTTACTGATAAGCTAATTTAAAAGAGGTTAATTTTACATTTTTACACACTACCTTTTTTGATTACCTATATCGATTCTAACAAAGAATTTTTTTCGTCATATTATAAAAAAATATCAGGGTGTATCAGTAAATATCAGGGTGTATCAGTAAATACGTCGGTTGAAATAAAAAACTGATAAAAAAGTTTCATTTCTTCTTCTAATGCTTCCAAGAACTGAAATTGAACTTCCAGTTTAGGGCACTTAAAATGAATTAACAAAAACGGTTTGTAAAATAAACGTCACTTAGAGCTAAGGAGTCGAATTTTTGTTCCTTAAAATTTAGCTAATCTTAACCTAGGTGTCCCTTAGAAGTTGGTGAAAACAAAATCTCTCTAAGTGGTCACTTAAATGTACTTTCCACGTTCCTTAAAGTGGGATACGTTGGTGAAAACAGGCATTAGAGTGCTACTATCTTGGGCCTAATCGTCACTTAATATCAGGTGAGATTGTGGCCAGAACGTTAACCTAACGATAAAAAAAATAGATTTATTCATTAATGCCGTTGTTATTCAATAACTAGTCCACTTATTGATCCTTCTTTTATAAATACTTCTTGTAAGCCGTCGATGTTACACATTCATTTTAACACGTTGAGAGTATCACCGTATGCGATCGCACCAGCTCGCTTATCTGCAAATAATAAATTATTATTCAATTTATCATCATTGGAATAAGGGGCCAATAAACTTCTGAACGTTATTACACCTGACGATAGCGAATCCAATTAATCTTTATTTTATTTGTTTGATCCCTTTTAGGATAGGTAGATTTGTTTTGAGATTAAATTTTAGTATTTTAAATACATATTTAAAGTTATGTGAACTTATATATTTTATACTTAATACGGGTGCTTATATAACTGTTGGGTATATCCGTCACGAATACTGCTTTTAATCAATAAGCAAAATTTATAATAATGCAAGTTTTATAATAATGTATCGCTAGGCTCTTTGTTTTTTTTATAATCCGAAAGATTAACATTTCCTAACCAAATATATTTTATGTATTTAATCTACATTTAAACCAGTCTGGGATTTAATTAAAATATATAATTATTTATTATTGTGCAAAATTTTATATCTATATAAATAAAATGACTGAAAACTAATGGGTAGATCTTGATTTTTTACTCCTTAGGTACTTGGTCCTTATCAAAAAGTAAAATTATCCTGATATCTTCATAAAAAAAATTGGTTGCCTGTAAAGTCGGTATACGGGCGAAAGTTTTACGTGACAACGACTTTATGTCTGTCTCTCTCGCTCTTAGGCGGGCTAACCATGCCCGAGTGGAAAGGACGCGTGCCTCTCACTCGCTCTCATTGTGAGCGCATAACGTGAGCGGAGCGTAACGCAGTTTCTTGAAGTGTCACCCGGCAAACCAATTTATAAGACGTTGTCACGTCAAAATAATTCTGTAACCTACGCAAGCGGAACCGCGAGCACAGCTAGTATTATTATAATTTTTATTTGTACATTTCAATTTAATTCTTATAAATAATCACCTATCAGTTCAAAAAGTGCGTGTCGATTTTACGTTATTAAAAACTATTTATGCCTAGCGGGTTTAACCCTCTTTAAATTTTAATTATATGTACCTGTTTTATATATTCGATTGCTACTTGCTCACAAGTTGTCAGATTGGTTGTCATTTATGGTCATTGCTCTGCTCCTAAGAACCGTAACTTGATGTTAAATAGCCTAGCACATTCCTCGATAAATAGGTAATAAAATATAAGATTTTTTTTTTAAATTTGATTCAGAGTTTAGTGCGTTCAAACACACAACTAAAAAAAAACAATCTTATGAGTCTTTACTATTTGTATAGAAATATATTTTTCGCTAGAGGGCTATCATAATTTTTAATCATTAGAATTAATTTATTCGACTCAGGTTAATCTGTTACATGTTGCCATCACACAGATCTTCTCGTATTAATAATGTTTTATCATTTATTATTTGTTATGAGTAATGAAAGTTAGTCAGCCACGCCCCGCGCCTTCTCCGCACTCTGTCTTCGTCTCGAGCTTACGGTTTAAAGAAAAGGAAATTAAAAAATGCGAGTTGTTTTTTTTATGGAATGCGACCGTGAGCATTTTTCTTTAAAGCCAGCGACAAACGATTATGCAAATTACAATCAAAGGCTTTATTATGGGACTGTGGGTGTTCGATAATCGATTTTGTTTTTGTATGTTTTAATATCAGCTTGTAAATTGCCTTTTTTTTTTAAATAATCAAATACGATAATTCATAAGATATTGAAGTAACATATTTTTGTTGGTTGGACATGTATATAAAATGATATAGGTTTGTCTTTGTGCGAGCATCGCAATAATTACTGAATAGATTTTGATCAATATTTTTTTTCGTTTTACTCCTTAGATAATTGATCCTTAACTAACACAAATATAACGATAGGTATGTTCAGAAACCATAATTTTGTAGTTAACGTGTGCAGACCCGCAGGTACAGCTTGTATCACATAAATTGATTTTTTTGGAACTAAGTTCCAAAACGAGGCTTGCGCCAGAAATTGACATGTAGAAATCGTCACGTAAGGAAAAAGCATTATGCCTTCTTCATGCGATTTTCTCTCTCTCTGTTTCTTTCTGTTTTATACGAGTGTGTTATATGCTAACACTGAGATTCGAGCAGATGAGCATCGTTCCCAGCAGGTTGTGAACAACACTTCCTCGGGTGGCCACCTTTTTATTTGTATTAAGTATGTATATTTTATAAGGATAATATGCCTTGATGTTGATAGCTTTTGGTCATGTAATCGAAGGGTTTTCAACCTATGTTATGTTGCTACGTGATCACCTCGTTAGCAGCTGATTGATCGGCCATCAGTTCGACCTGCCCATTGATACAGGTTGATTATTTACTAAAGGTTCACGTTAAATTTTATTTATATTATTGTATGCCTAATTCTATGTTTCGTATGAAAATATTATAAAATACAAATGCTTTTGTGAATATGTATTATTTACTGAATACCAAATAAATTTAAAGAAATATGACAATAGTTCGATATTATTTTTATCTCCAAACTTTTTGATATAGTTATAATTTTGTCACCATGAAAGGTACTTTTTAATTAACATTAGGTAATGGTACAGTAGTACTCTAAAATATTTCTATTGGTTGGTAAATGGTAGTACTACAGATTAAAATTATTGAGTTATCATTTTTTTAACCATTAATTTTAAAAACATTACAAATGTTGTTTATTTAACGGAGTTTTATTCGAATTTTCTGCATTAAACAAATCTAAGTTCTAAGTTCTGAAGATTAACATGTTCAAACAAACAAACAAATAGTATTAGATTTGTTTAATGCCCAACAATTTGAATAAAATAGACTACACGGGTGCGTTGGCGGCGCGGTGGCGTGATCGTAAGGTGCTAGAAAACATTTAACGCGGATGAAACCGTGGGGCACAGCTAGTGCTTTAATAAAATAGCTGAATTGAAATAATCATCCTGTAAACATTCGGCTATTGTTTCACTTGTTAATAGCGAGTGTGGTATAACTAATAACATCTCATTCGGATTCATTTCCCGTGATTAATTATCTGTTTAATCGATATAAGATGTTGTGCCAACAGCCTTCTCGAGTTTCTACATCGAAATTGCATTCAAATATCTGACTTATATGAAGACATTAAAGCCGATATTGGTTTACGTATTCAAAGATGATAGATTAGGTTAAAGAGTTGATCTATCAAACTTTTTTCATCTCATTGAAGATAGCCTTTGTTGGAGTTTTAATTGGTGCCTTAAACAGGCTTGTGGTTAATTCGATTTTTGTTCATAGTCCATTTGTTTTTGTCTGCTTTAGTCTTTGGTTTAGACGAGTGTTAATCTAAAGTTGATTGATTAGATGCGACTCCGATGATGGGCGGAGATGTTATTACGTTTTAAAAGTGGATTTAGGATTGTATTGATAAAAAATGCAATTTCGTTTTTGTTATCGTTTCAAATGAGTTTAATTAGAATAAACAGTATATTATCATCCGCTTTGGAATTAATGCACCTTAGAGGAGTACGACTTCGAAATTTTTTAGATGCCACATTAATTACAAAAGTAACAGAGAAGTGCGGTACTTTTGAACGAATTAAACCTTTCTTGCGAAGATAAATGAAAGGTGCGCTTCACGTTTTAAGTATACCCCAGAACGACATAAGCGTGAGGATATGCTATTGTGCAATACCGTCTATTAAAGAAAATATGGGAGCAAAAATTCTAGGAAAAGGAGCAGTCATGGTAATCAGAGATTCACAACATTTTTATAATTCTTCACGCATTGTAAACATTTAATAAAACAAGAGAGCGTGTGTTAGTGTGACAGAAGCGGCGAGGTGCGGCGTGGTGCGCCTTAAATAATCAAAGATTGATGAATGGTGTGAAGCGCGATCGGAACAAGGGTGAAGATTGATGACTCCTGGAACGAATGTACTCGAAAACTATCATTGTCGTTTGCGATACCGTATGGATTTTAATGATATTAATGAAATCGGTTTCGGAGTGCAATATTTTTTTTTAAAGTAAAAGTTCTTTTGGTACGATTTTAATGTAGCTCAGATTATTTTCGGAAGGAAATAACATTCAGTAATATCTGTAGTTAAATTTGTGTCTATTAAATTTTATTTAATTAAATACTATAATAAAATAACATTATTTTAATAAATAAAAAACTATTAATATCGTAATTCTGCTGTTTTTATTTTGAAAAAAATACTTTTTACTTAAATTAATATATTTATATTACAAATATATTAAAATTTATATCAATGAAAGTAGTGTGTATTTTGCTATTTGTTTGAGTAGGTTCGAAAAAAAAAACCATTCGTAGTACACTTTATATTACTCAATTTTTAAATACATATTATACAGTTTTTATTCTCTTCGTTGTCAAGTGACTTTCTAGTCGGGTTTGTGTTATTATTTTTAATAATATACGATCAAACTTTAAAAAGTTGATTATAGATAAGCAAAAATTAACTTTAGATCTGTTTTCTTCTAACTGTTAAAATACTTTAATCGAAGTTTAAATTTTGGCAGATTTGTATATTTAAGGGGAAGTTATTATAATTTAAAAAAAAAAACATTAATGAAGTTGACCTGATAGACTTTTTTTCGATTACCTAATCAAAAGGTATAATAGGTACTTAAAAACAGCTTTATAAAAACACCATATAAAGATTACGGTAGCTTTGATTATCTGTTTTCCAGTTATCGGAAAAGCGGGGTGAACGGTGAACATTGTGACGGTCATCTCTCGGCAATAACGTTCCGTTTACTGCCAGTCATTGTGAGAAGTCAAGCTCATCCATCCGCGGGCTAATTCATAAGCGGTTCGCGTTTATTTCAATTATAATATTCTTCATCTTTGTCCTTTTGTACACCGTGTCATTTATAAACTTTTTATTCCATAAAAATATTTTGGTTGAAGTGTGGTTGAACCTTATCACTTACTCTAGACTTAGCCTGTCTTTTTTTATTTTTTTATTAATAAAATCACAATACTCTCGCGTGGTCCACACCTTTTTTTTTAAAGTGGGTGCTATTACTAGAGAACATTAAAAATTGCCGTTAAAAAAAATACATTCACAGATGCAGCTGCAAAACTAAGTGAGCTCCTCCCCTTTCCCGAAGCCCTTGCTGATTAGGGCTTTCTTCTCCACTTGAGTGTGCACCAGGTAAAGGGTAGCGGGAGGGTTTAGGGGTATTTGCGTGCCCGAGTAACCCTCGAGTCTCAGAGATCTCACTGTTGGTTTCGATGAGTATATACCGTCGTAGACCTCCCTGAACGCGTAGGCCACATCCATCGGGTTCCTGTGGGTGCAGAGAAGCCGTTTAGTTATTTCGGCGACTGCAGTTGCTCGGCAGTAGGACATCTCGAAGAGATTCTCACGGTCGATGTAGAGAAGCTGGTTGAAGTCACCAATGAGGAGGATTTTGATAGCACCAGCCAGCCGGGCGGCAGTCAGGATTGCCCCGAAATAGTTCATCAGAGCCTCGTCCACGATTAAACGCGGACGTTTCTCGGACTCCTTAAAACTATTTACGAGTATAGAGGCCATTAGTACGCGCTCTCTTCTCGGATTTGCTACCGTGCGTCTGCACCAGTTAACCTGTCTTAAGGAATAGTGTCTTTCTCAGTATTACAAATTGACTAATGATTTTTCCTTGTATGTTATTATAAGTCAATGCTTGGTCATTGTTTTGTGTGTTAAATTACAACTTATACATGTGAGCAGACTCGAATGTAATGGCTAAAGCATTTATCTATTTGTTTGGAATATAAATTCATTAGCCGCATCGTACGATGCCGTGATCGCTGTGATTGGCGAATTGCACTGCAGGTGCATCGTTCGACCCGCCACGCCCCCCTAGCTTCGTCCGACGGCTCTGATGGCACGTAGGCTAGTCTACTTCGTGCTTTGGCCGTGAACTTGCGTTTGTTTGTTTTGTACGCGCTACGTCATTCTGGATGTTCGGCTAGCGCTGAAATATAGTATGTGATTTACGGTGGTTGAAGTTTTTGCATTGTATAACTTTGAGTTGGTGTCCCAAGAGGCTTTTGATGAACAGATTGCTTGCATGATAGTATCCTGTGGGATTTGAGGCTGCACACACATACTTATCCACAGTTCACTCTACACACACATACTTCACAATCTGCAGTCCAGGTCGACGGGGCAAGGTCAAGCTCACCTCCCGCTCCTGACGAGGTGAGACTCTTTTATTTGTTATTAGAATAATTACTGTGTATCGCAACAATAGCTTCGAGAGGGATTGATTCGCAATTGATTGAATTAAGGGCCCAGCTAATATTACGCGAACCTTCTCGAACACTACTTAATAGGTAATCTTAAGTAAAAAATTCTTGTATTCCTATATCAATATATATTTGGTTTCGCGGGAACGTCTAAAACGATTTTGACGAAGTTTTATATTTAAATAATGATTTTTTTACAAAGTTTAAGAAATTCTTTAAGTGCTCAAATTTCCTAATTATATTTTAATTTGCCGCCGATTTCTACACAATTAATAAAATGGAAATGTCTGTGTGTAATATCAAAATGACACCCTTTTATTAAAGCATACGAAAGTATATACGGTACCTACTTAAAACAAAACGATTTATCGCAAAATCATGTTTAAAATTACCAACGGGCGACATCCGTGGGTGAAAGCGGGATCGTCACAATACCGACAATCTGTAGTCCACGCGAGCGGAGCCACGGGCACAGCTAGTTACTAATAAAATTCAAATTTATAACAGTAGCTTCTTATTAATTGTACCATAAACTCAGCAAAAGTGTATAAATGTTTGGACTCGCTCAATGAATGACTAAGTTGGGACGAAGTGGTAGAGCTATCGTAAAAATTAAGGTCAAGTTATTTTAATCTGTATTATTACTTACCCACCATTTATATTTTAATTTTTAAATTACAGGTGTAGATCAGTTAATTGATTATCGATATCTATATACTCAAAATAATATATACATAAAAGAAAATTTGAAATATGTAATAGTATCCAAAACCTTTAAGGTGACAGAAAAGAGTGAGTGTTGGGAATTTTAATTTAAAAATGACTTCGAAAAGTAATGGATTTAATTTATTACACTTCTTTTATTAAACTGGAAAGTACCTAAACAGTTTTTTTATGTCAGTGTTGTTAATAAATAAATAATGAAAATGCGGTATGTCAAGCCAGTTAGTTGTCTTTATTGTTTCGTTTAAAATTCAACAGAGTAGAAATTGTAAGTGGATGTGTGTTAATTACAGAAGGGAAATGAATGGTAATCGGAATCTTGACTCTTGCACATTTTTTTTAGATTTTATTTGTTGGTGTAATTGTTTTTATTATATATGTGTTGTTTATATAAAAGGAAACCATGACTTACTGATCTATTACCGTACAGTCCAAACGACTGGGGATATGACCATGAAAATTTGCATGCGGGTTTCTTTTACATTGAAGGTGAGCACGATGGAAAGATTTTTGGAAATTCAACCCCTAAGACGGTGAAAGGGGGATGAAAGTATGTATGAAAATCTGTAATTTTTGAAGGAAGATCTATGAAAATTGTTATTTAGCAATTCAGTTACAACGGGACTTAAAAACAAATAATGGAACATAACTCAACTATGATGCGAGCGAAGCCTTAGGAAAATCGCTAGTATCTTATATATCGCTTGACCGTAGTACTTCGTATTCAAACAATTTTGTACTCTGAACTTTTTTCTTTATACACCTATTTTAAAAAGAGGTGAACTTTTCTAGAAAATATCGAAATTAAATGTGCATAAACGAAAGCGAGACACAAATCGATTGATAACATTTTTTGAGCATTGATCGTTTTAGAAATCGGCAACGATCTTTTAATAAGACAATTCTGAGACATAGTAATAGTAGGCATTAAAAGTAGACCTAAATAGTCAGAAAACGTGTTGCTTATACCCTACGACGTTAAAACGTTTTAGACATTTCTGTTTCACGGGTCGTAGAAGTCAGTAGCTTGCTAGTTATGTACTTAACTAAACAATTGTAAAGTCGTATTTAATTTTAAATTAATTTCCAATTACTCAATTTGCTCAATAAGCTAAAAATACAGAATTATCTGAGTACATATGTACCTCTTACAACCGATAAACCAACTAACTATCCAAAAGATCACCGCTACTGGTTTATTTGCTAATCGTTATTTCATTAATTTATATATTTCGCTGCCAAACAATCACATAAAAGCTAGCTTTAAAAACAACTTCATCATAATTAATATTAAAGTCAGTACAAATTCATTATGCAATTTAAAAAAAAACTTTCATGTATGAAAAAAAATAAATTTAAATACTAAAGTCTACATTCCATCTATAAATTACATTTTCTTATTCAAAATATAATTATTATCTTCATTTTCAAAAGCTTTCTTAACTCAAAACTGACAAACAATCAGTAAAATAGAATTCATTAATTAGATACTAAATAAAAACTTTTCATTTCGCCGAATTCCTTTCGAGATTATGATCGATTATAACAGTCGTCTTTTCAGAGTGTCGTGAAAAATTCTAGAGACGTTTTGTCGTCGTAGTCTCGGCGCGGCGTATCGGGATCAAACGTGTGTCGGCAGCTGCTTGATTCTTATACAAATAAAACTGGAATTAATCAACGTGTTCATGTAGTGTTGGGAGCTTCAAGTTTTTACTATACTTCATCTTCACATTATTCATAATACTAATTCTATTTTAATCTACTTACCCATTGAAATATTTCAAGTAACTTGTTATAATATAATTTTATACGATAATCATGTTTAATAAATTTAAGGACTATCTGATTAAAGTTATGCTTACTTACTTTACGATCTTACTTAAGCAGGAATCTTTTACACATAGAAAATAATTTAAAAAATCGGGTTATTAGGACACAAAAAACCAAAATGTTATTTCTTAAATATAGTAGTGAAGCAGACAAGCGGTCCATCAACCCTGATTTTTTTTAAACTCGCCAGATGAAGGTGAATCGCCATTTGACGAACTTTGCGAAGTAAGCGTCTTCGAGATCCGGAAAGTCCCAAGTTCGTTGAAGCTGTAAAAGCCGCAGCGTCTTCAGGGCCCCTAAGGCTAAAAGTGTAGTCAGATCAAAAAAAAAAAAAAAAATCCGGAAATTTTGTTCAAAGTAAACATATTTTATCGAGTACTGAACATCATTATTAATAAACTGAAATCGTGTTTCTTTTCAATGAATGAAATTGTTTCCAATTTCAGTGTTTTACAACTGCCACTTTGCAAAATTTTAATGATAATGATCTATTAAGAAAGCTCTAGAATTTGTTGAAATATATAAAAGAGACATATTTGAATTATTTGCCAGGGAAATTCTCAGTTTTCGGTCCACCTTCAGAGACGAAATAGTAAAGTCTTCGTGTAATAGAGAACTTGCTGATTTATTAATAATACAGAATCATTTTAAATATGTCAAACAGCATTCATAAAGAATGTTCTGGATTATTCTTATTTATTACAATTCCTATAACTACAGCTAGTGCTGAAAGATCATTTTGGAAACTAAAATTTATAAAAAGTTATTTATTTAAGGAACTCTATGGGACAAGACCGGCTACGATAGAGCTCGGATAAACGAATATTGTTAAGATTAACTTGTCATTTTATTATAAATATGGGATACCCATGCTTTTAAAAATTAAATTTATTAGGTATTTAACTAAAATGCACACAATATTAGAAATAATTTTGGGTAACTACTTCAGTGATTTTATAAATTAAATAATAACGTGACGGTTTTTACTGGGCCCCATCCAATGAATGAATTTGCCACGGTATAATGATTGGATGGTATAGTTACGCCACTGCATAAAGGTGTTATTTTGTACACTGACCTTGCATGAGACTGTCTGGACGTGGTATTCAGTATACAATATACGATTCTATTAAAGAAAAAACTTAACCATAAAAAGGAAATTAGATATAAATACATTATATACGGTCAATGCAAGTCCTGATTTTCACGACTTTGATCAATCATCGAATAGACCTAGCGGTGTGACGACCAGATTTGTATACACTTTTGTATGTGCGGTCACTGATTAAGGATTTTTTTTAAACAGATATTAAAGAAGGCACTTTTATTTTTTGTGAAGGTATCACTTCTACCGCATGTAAACTGCAAACATGTATCTTTTTATTTTATTTTATTCTCTACCATTTAAATCTTTGTAGAAGAGTCGTAAAATGACACAAAATCGGTTTGATGTTGGTTGTAACTACATCACTAGCGGACGCGCGCATGATGCGTCCCAAAGTTTCCTGTAAACTACCGCAGATATACGTTGATAATCTCGCGCCGAAATGTAGATTAATATATCAAAGTCGGAGCGGTCGGTTATGCGGCCGTTACACTTTTATAAATATCATAATATAATCGGCTCGCCAACATTTACTGCTCTATTAATAATTTTTATCGTCACTTAAACGTTTCTTTTGTTTTTGGACCGAATAAAATTACTTTATTACCTTTCGTATGAGACAGCTTTGATCTCAAACACCTTTCATGAATCAAACTAACGCGCATGTTACTTCTTGTGTATCGTATTCATTTTGGTTGTTCAAGTGGGTTTTTTTTAATACACTATATATAGCCTTTACCCGCGACATCGTTCCCTTTGCCTTCAAAATGTGACGACTATCATGCCATCTATAGTAAAGTGGTTATACTATTAAAGAACCTTTGCGAGTGCTCCTAAAATAAATATTATTATTATTATTATTATTCCTTAACAACTTTTTAACCTCAATTTTTTGGGTAGAGAGCGATATAACATCTATTTTTTTTCTACCATGATGGTGGCAAACAAGCATGCGGTTCGCCTAATGGCAAGCCGTTACTCGCAGCCTATTTTTATACAACAAAGTTGGCAATCAAGCATATCGCCGCCTGTTGATAAGCTTAAGTATCACTAATACGTTGGCGACCTTTGAACCCACTCCAAAAAGCTCTGGAAACCATAATCACGGCAGGAACACAGCAAAAGCTTATTTAGCCGCGATCATCTGTCCACCAGCCGGGCTGGCCCCAGTAGAGAGAAATCTCTATAGAAATTTCACAACACAATTCAAAGTCGGTAGCGCGCTATTGATATCTATGTAATGGTATTACAAGCTTCCATACGCCACCATCAAGAAGACCGTGCGCTTGTTTGCCAAAGGTGTATAAGAAAGAAATGTGTTACACGGAAACGAATATTTGTTTATAGATTCCTAACACATTTTTATTTAATAACTTATGACAAAGTAGGACACAATTCACACAAAACACAAAGTAACTCGTACACAATTTTGTATTATGATCAAACCGTTTTTTTTTCAATCTGGCTTCGCTATTAACCGTAAGGGCCTTGAAGCCTCAGAAGGCTTTGACAGTTTCACCGGGCTTAAGAGGAGCGGCACAGGCACTCAAGGGTGCCAAAGTGGCCGTACTTCGGCTTGGGCTGTAGATGCAATTAAGTCGCAATCTGAATAATTCCCTATCCGTAGAAAATTGGATCTAACTATACATATATACATTGTTTCTGCCTTCTGGGAGGAAGGGAGAAACATACGTATATGTATTTAGTAATCTGGCAATTTGGTCTAAAACTAAACTAGCCAAAAAATAAATAACGTCCATTACAGAATCTATATACCTGAATGAGACCAAACCCTACACACCGTTCAATGGCTAGCTACCACCCTCATGTTAAAAATCTGTCGCCAAACACAAATAGGTGTTTACCAACAGCTACCAACTTGGGTAACATCGTCACTTAAGATCAGGTGAGATTGTGGCAACAACGCTAAACCTATAAAGATAAAAAAGTGTATGTTGTGTCTGTGTATGTATGTGAGGAGATGCAAAAAAGAAACATTTTGTACATCTGAGTAATAAGTTTTTAAATAGATTTAAAAACGTTTATTAAATAGTACTAGGTATATTTTTTTTAGTTCACGTAATATTAATATAGTGAGATGAAATATAAGCCACCCACGGTCCGAGCGCGAAACAGACATCCGGTATAGTGGACACCACGTCACTTACAAATCTTACAATGTCACCGAGATCTGCCGGTTTAACAGGAAATCTATGTTTACTCGACAGTTTAATTGGGTTGGGAGGATGATATTTAATAGTACTGAAGAAAATACCGTGGTGATATGCGTACTTTGAAAAGGTATTAAATTATATTTTCTTTAATTTTTGTAGTATGGAGTTTACTCCTTAAAAGCGATTTTCATATATAGTCCGCAGTACGCAAATTAGATGGGGAGTATAATCGAGTGCTTATAAAAAGTGAAGTCGTTAAGTTTACTATCAAAAGGTTTATTTATTTACTCCTTAAGAATTATAGATAAAAATATTTTATTTTGAATCGATTTTCATATATAATCTCGCGGTACGTAAATTAAATAGGGAAGCAAGACGTGAAAGTGAAATCTGATTAAAAATAATATATTTTGGTACCGAAGTTACTTTTGAAGGGTGGGAGCTAAACCAGAAAAAGTGACCGACAATAAAAAATACTTCTATAGAAATTATCAAAACTATGACAGTCGTGGAATTGGCTGAGCTTTGTTATGACCAGATTTCTACGTACTGTTGTATGTACAGAAGGTCGTCCCTCGATGATTGGAGTCCCGTTGATTTGGGATTAAAAAAAACCAAATAAATATATCATCTCATTAGTTTTTGTTTATAAAGTTATTAAAATAAATATTTTGTTATTAATGGTTATTATAGAAATATAGATAAATTATAAATTTATTTAGTACATTCAGTTGTTCATTCAACGTTGCACTGATTAGGTTTATAATTTTTTTATCTGCCTGGACATGCACCTTCCAAACCAGCAAAATCCTCAAACTCGGAGTGATGGCATAAATTAAAAAATAACAATAAAACGCCATCTAGTAAAATATTTTATCTAGAATTTCTCCCGCCCCTTATGTTTCTAATTCCAACGAAATATAACTCGCGGTCGTGTAACTGCATTGTGCTCCATACACCGCGTTTTTAATCGATTAGATACACTTATTTGAAGGTATCGGATTCGTTATCGAATATTCGAGATTTAATTGTTTGTTTCTTTGTAAGTCGATACTTTAATGGTAATAATACTTTTTTCTTTGTAAGTGCGACAATAGTTACGTATTTTATTTGCATTTTCTACGTATTCAAAATGTTTCTGGTTGTTTCGTAATTTTTTGTTACTTCATGTACTCGTACAGTTGTTCGAAGTAAGGGGGAAAAAGTTACTTAGTCTAGATTACTACAAAAGCATGAGGGTCAGAATTATAACAATTTTCAGTAAAAACAAAAATTTGTTACCAGACATGGTTACTGAACATAGCTCAGATTTCCTGTTTTAAACACCCGTGTTAAAAAAAATCCATCCAACCCTCTTACACACCTTTAGGGATTGAATTTTCAAAAATTCGTTCTTAGCGGTTGGTTACGTCATAATTACTATCTGTGTGTCCAATTTCAGCCCAATCCGTTCAGTGGTTTAAGCTCTGTGTTGTTAGATCAGTCAGTCAGTCAGTCACGGTATCCTTATGTATTTGGATTTAGATATACGTTCAAATATCAATTTGGTGTCAGTTATCATATCACTCAGTATAAGTATAGTTAATATATCAATAGTTATATATACCTATGTAGTATTAATTCACACTCCTTGAACTTATTGTCCAGCAAATCGGTAATGTGCTAAGGATATTATTAAAAAACTTAACACTATTACCTAAATAACTTTTATTGTTCTTACTAAGCCTAAAACACGGGATAATTAATGTGTATTTATTTTTAGTATTGAAACTATGCCAGTTATTTATAAAATGTAGCTTAATTAAATTTTTGTGAACATAGGTACATCAAATTGTCAAGGATGTTCTGGGAAGGCAAAGATGAGATATAAAATTCCTGAAACTAGTAATTTAGAGATACGCGAGGTATCTTGTTATACATATATACTACAGTGAACACTTACATGATGTGGCCAGTACGAAACGTATGCGTGTATGGATTATTTTTTAATTTTTACTTGAACTCGTTTACTTTTAATAAAACACAACAAACTGTAATGAGTTTAGATATTATATTCAAATTAAATTGTTAAAGAGGCCGGGTACTAAACGTTCGTGCACTGACTCGTAGCCGTTTTGTTTCTAAGAAGGAATAGGCAATAAAAAAACTTATTCAGACCATATAGAAGGGGAGTGTGACCGCATTTATGATACTTAAATGATGTTAAGTGAAAATAAAGGATTTTTGTCGAAGGTTCAGTACAATTTATATTATAGTTTGATTAGATAACAAGCATAAAGAATAGTTAGTTGAATTCATTTGAACTTTAGTCGTCTTAGATACTGCTAAATAATTTAAGATTCGTTAATAGAAAAAAAAAACAAATCACTTTTTTTAATATGTACCACATTTCTTTAATCATTTGTTTATGTACACGTTTTTGTGATTTTATGAAAGATTTCTAGTATTCGTGATAAATTTATCGCACTTTTCAAAATGGTGTACACGAGCTACGAGAGTAAAAGGTCAATGATATAACAATATCGGGTTTTATATAGTAGTTCTTTAATTTGTGACGGTACCTACTCATATAATTTACTAGCGTAAAACTACGTACAACTGCTGATTTATTTATAATTAAAATAATGAATTTATTTATGAAATAAACCTAAGAAACCCTTTTCTTAGAGCCTAAATTGAAAAAGATTTTTTTGATTATGAATTAAACAAAACTATTTATGTATATGCAAGATTGTATGCAATATTTCAGTTACAATAAAATTATTTGATAGACATATCATGAGGGTGCATACAAAATAACTGGTCCACCATCTTTGGGGAGTCTGCCATATTAGATTTAGAATGACGTCATTTAGCTAACCAATACATTGTCATCCAAACTAAACATGTATGCAAATTTTCAGCTCCATCAGTTAAGGTTAACTGTTTTAAAATACGGTTGCATGGTTGACCCATACTAACAAGGCAAGTTACATAAGAGCTTGTAAAATAGATAAAACTTTTCCATATTATAGCAAGTAACACGTGCTATTAGTTGATTAGTTGAATTTATTGGATTTAGTTTTATGTGTATACGTATATGGAACCCTAAAGTTAAAGGCTCGCCGGCTCTCGGCATCGTTGTACGAGCCTATTGTCCGTCAGTCCATCCGCATCAAATAAGCTCGTAAATCATATTTGTCGTAAATTCGATACGACTTACAAAGAAAGATCTGTTCTTATTTAAATTTTTGAGAACTTTTCTTCTCTGTGTGTGACACATTGGTTTTATAATGTCTCTAAGTCTATTTATAGGTATAAAATGTGTGCCAGATATTTTTTTAATATAGATAAATTCAGTAAAGGGTTGATTATACGAAACTGTTTACTTTTTTTATTTTATTGGAGTTTATCTACTCTTTAACAATCGATTTTCATATAAGGCTCTCGGTATGGAAATTTTATGAATAGTGTGCACCATTCACTTGGAATCATGTATGTATACATTCATCATCTTGCTTTTAGATAAATCATTAATTACTCAATCAATCAGTCAGTAGTCAGTCAGTCAATTAATCAATCACCTCTTTTCCTACTGCATATTCAAAGACAATCGTACATAAGGAGTAAACTCCAGTCGTGCATCGGAACTGACACACACAAACTTTTTTTTTTTAAAGAAATCTATAGAGCCCTTAAATTTAGCTACCATACATGCATAAGTTAACATATATTGGTTTACTCAAAGATGATTTAAGTTGCATTATAAAAAAAAAAAACAATCATATACCCTAACGAGATTATTATTTGCATCAAAAAGAACTTACTAATTGTATTTTAGCTTCTGTTTGTGATATATTAAAAATGATTTAAGAAAAAATATTATGTGTTATTTAACTCTGTAATTAGTAAACTTAATTAAACTTACAGTATTTTCTATAAATTTTGTAGTAAAAAAACATATATTTATAATGTTTTTCTTTATGAAAACAGGTAACTGTTAAACTCTTATAAGTGATTGACGTTAAAATTACTCTTGGCATAAATTATATAAAACACAAAAAGAATCGTTCACAATAGCACACTATAAAGCGCAGTTACAATCTCGTGTATCGTAATAAAATAAAAATCATATGTGAATGTTGTACAAAAGTATTGAGGACACTTCCACATTTGCAATACAATTTAAAATACACGATATTACTGATACAACATGAAACATGTTTGTATTTTACGCACGTAAAAAAATGCTTTGAGTTCTGAATAAAGCTCAAGAGTTTGTTTGTTTGTTTCAACCTGTTAATATTTCAAGTACCAGACATATTTATTAAATTCTTTTTGCACTTTATAGCTTACTAGCTATGGCCCACGGGTTTACATGTGTTAAAATTTTGGATAGGAACCCCTCTACGTCATAATAACGATCTGTATTCCAAATTTCAGCCTAATCCGTTCAGTGGTTTGAACTGTATGTTGTTAGATCAGTCAGTCAGTCAGTCAGTCAGTCACGATTTCTTTTTATATATGTTTAGATTTAATGAGAAAAATTATAAGCTACATAACTTCACGCTATGACTCTGAGGAGTGGAGAAGTAACCATCAACATCAAGCGATGTGATCTAAGCGAGAACAACGATAGGTTTACACGAGTGCGTACTGCATAGTGCATTAGCGACGCGCGCGGTAGAGTTAACCGAATAAATTTACCACGCGGGAAACCGTAGGTCACAGCTAGTTTAAGATAAAAAGCTTTCTTGGCTACTAATTTAGCAGAAAATAAATATTTCCTCTTGTGGAAAGCAATTACTCTGTATTATAGAGTTGAATCACAAATTGCATAGCTATTGTTGCATGGTCGCGTCGGCCCCACACATCATCGCGTGTTTACGCGACAAGCACGTACGTTTTACTTTGTCGCCGGCGACATCTGCCACACGCCTTTACTTCAGGTCGATATCTCAAACACTCGTATTTGTCTCGTAATAAAGCTGGTAATCCATTGAGTTTTACGTGAAAGCGAATGGAACTAGCCTATCAAACGTGCGGTTAATTTTAAAATTCAACGTGTGAAGTGAATTTTATTAGATTTATTTAAAGAATTGTTATTTTGTCGTTGCATTTTGTTAATTATGTATTCGGTATGTTTTAAAATGTATTCCAATAACCAATAACCAATAATCAGACTAACTACCATCGTAAAATCTAAAAGATTACTTGGCAAGCTTCATTGTTTTTTAAATAATTTATTTATATAGCTTTTATAGTTTGTAAGTGAGATTTTTTTTTATTTAACTCTTTCCAACAACTCTTGATGGCAACCCAATTTATACTGTTAAATAGCATATCGAAATGTGTCTGAGCTTAAATTTAAGTATGTTCGAATGTTGATACCAAATGTATTTGTTATTATAGTAGCAGACAAAGTGACTGCACTGTGTCTGTGTGAAGTAAAGTACAATTTAAAAACAACGGCGATACCCCATGGTCACCGGTCTATACTAGCCGGTCACATAATGCGACAATCTAAAAGAGAGTCACATGAACACGGTGGTCGCAACCCAGTCGGTTATAGATCCCTACCAAGCTTGAATACTGGTTCGCTCCCGTACACCCCCCACGCCCACCCTTTCTAGCGGCAACTCAAGTCAAGGTCCGTTCTTCGGTGTGAAGCCCTTGAGTGTGGCATCCACCTGTGCAATACAAGTGATACTGCACTTGTATCACCTACCTACCCACATAGAACACACACATATATTATAATATATTAAGTACATAGGTACATACGTGCACACAACACAGATACATAGGTTCTGTAAGGGATCTTTTCTTTTATTTTTTACGCTAGCTAGTGTAGAAATACTTTCAGATCACTAAATACATATACACATGTTCTCTTTCTTCCTCCCTCCTATATGTTAGTTTAGCTCGAATTTTACGGATAGGGAATCAATAAGGTCGCGACTTAGTTGCAATTGCGTCAACAGCCCAAGCCGAGGTCCTGCCACTTTGGCCATACTTTCGCGGCTGAATGCCTTAAGCGCTCGCCCTCAAGCCCGGTAAAGCTGTAAAAGCAAACAGCGGCTCTGTTTTTGGAGAAGCCCCTCAGACTAACAGTAAGGTCAATTCGAAAAAGAAAAAAAAATTATGACTACTAATGAATCGGTCATTTCAAAAACCTCATAAGTCACACAATTACAATTTTTCAGGAATCGATTAAATCTGTATCATTTACAAATAAACGAGTTTACAAAGACTTTTTAGGCGCAATATAGATAGTATTTGTGTCTTAATAGATTGAAATATTGAATAATCTTTACTGTTTGTCAATATTAATAATGAAAAAAAATCTGAAAAACTTTACTTGACTTCTGTTGTTTTACCAAGAAACAGGGCTAGTGGTATATAATTTAAACAAAACAATCATGTTCATCATATTTTCTATTGCTCATTGATAAAGGTTATTATACTTGAACATTAACTTACTAACACTTCACGTTCTAATTTTTCATGTTTTAAAAAGGCGCGCTGGACGAGGCGGACACGAGCTAATTTTTATAGTGGGTC
This sequence comes from Saturnia japonica, assembly GCA_033032175.1. Classification (NCBI taxonomy): domain Eukaryota; kingdom Metazoa; phylum Arthropoda; class Insecta; order Lepidoptera; family Saturniidae; genus Saturnia; species Saturnia japonica. Next base: position 12,786,672 of record CM065318.1, read on the forward strand.
TTAAAATGTTAATATAACTGATAGGACATCATCGGAGGTCTTTTAAATGCTCAATTTGTTATCTAATATAAACAGTGAGGTGGCCACCTATAAAACTTTAACAGGACCATGATCAAGCAATATTTGCTATTATAAGTCGTTTAGTTAGGGTTGAAATCCGTTTGAAATGTATTGGAAATGAGACAAAAAAAAAAGTGATAAGTTCTTTGGTTGTTTGTAATCTGCCTGACGCCACGGAGGCTTATGCCGAGTTAATTGCTTTGAGATACTTGTTTTCGTCGTCAGGTAAATGTTTTATTATTGTATTTTGTTTACCTGAATTGATGGAGACAGTATCTTTGAGCAATAGATACGGGGGACGTTGAAAAAAATGTCGATAAAACGTTTTTGACTCACTATTCGGCAATGTTATCGATACAGTGGAATGTTTTATCGAATTTGTTTGTTTTGGTGTGTTTTTATGTGATTGACACACTTGATATACACATTAATTATCTCAAGGATAATTTGTAAAATAACAATAACTTATAAACATATTCATTACATGTCTCATTTTTACAAAATACATTATATTTAATTTTGTACGTTTGTGTTGTATTATTCTACATTTTTGGGTGACTATTTACAGTAAAATAAAAATTTGCTATATAGGTGTCCAAGCCAAGTAGACGACTGTCAAATGTGACGCCACTTTTTACTATTACGGATTGCAAAAAAGAACAAGTTATTATGTTCATATGATTTAAATTTTGACAACTATCACTCATTTAAATTTCGGTAATCGGCTGTTGTGATTATTTCACTTTTTTTATTAAAAACTATTCCACTCGTTCGTCTATTTGGCTTGGACTCGAAAATTGCCCTAAAGAACTTGTACATTATCAAGTGCCATATCATCTATCCTTTTCTGTTATCTATGTTTCTCAACAATTGTCTTTCCTCGTTAACCATTCTTAACACTTCCCTCATTTGTAATTCTTTCTGTCCAACTGATTTTCTCCATCCGCCTCCAACACTACATTTCAAATGGTGCCAACCTTTTTAGTTGTATCGAAAATGGAAATGACTTTTAATTTTCTGTTGTACAAGGTGTCCAGAAAGGGTATCGGGTATTTGTTTTCGCGCCATATTCGAAACGGGGCGTCTAAAGGTGCATTCGTGGCGTCGCCATTTTGTGGAGTTTTAGTCACGATGGAACAGTACTCGGACGCATCGCGCATTTTGTGTGCGACGTATTATCGTAATGGTGATTCAATAGTGACTGCTCAACGTCTCTATCGTGCGGAATATCGTCCACGCCACGCACCAAGTGACGATAGCATTAGGAAATGGATCAGGATGTTCGAGAATACAGGTGCGACAGTTAAAATTCAAAACTCTGGTCGTCCTCGTTCAGTTCGCGATGAAGAACCAATTGAAAAAGTTGAGTCGGTTCGTCAAAATCCGTCTTTATCCATCCGAAAGCGAAGCCAAGCGTTGAACATCAAAAAATCGTCTTTACATTCGATTTTAAAGACTTACATCTAAAAGCTATAAAATTCAATTGGTTCAAGAATTGAAGGATACGGACTATGCTAATCGACTGAATTTTGCGAACGAAATGCTGCAGCGATTTAACAACTTTAACAACATATGTTCAGTGGCGAAGCAAATTTTCACCTGAATGGCATGTTAATAAGCAGAATTGGCGTACTGGGCATGAGAATCGAGCGAACATGAACGACCTGCATAGCCCAAGTCGTTGTTTCCTATGTCTGCTAAAGGCATAATTGGTCCTTATTTTCATGAAGATCAACGAGGCCGAGCAATTAATGTGAATAGTGACCGTTATTGCGATATGTTACGAAATTTTTTGTCCAGAGTTGCAGGAGTTTGCAGGTTTCAACTCAAGAACGTGGTTCCAGCAAGATGGGGCCACTTGCCATACCTCAAATGACTCAATGGAAGTTGTTAACGAATTATTCCCTAATAAAGTCATTTCGCGAAGGGTAACATCAACTGGCTCCCAGAAGCGACTTAGCCCTTGACTATTTTGCATGGGGATACCTTAAAAGTAAGGTTTATCAAAACAATCCGACGAATCTAACCCAGTTAAAGCAAAACATCAGGTCAGAAATGGCAGCAATATCGATAGCTATGTGTCAACGTGTTATTGCCAATCTTCGTTTCCGTTTAGAAGAGTGCCAGCAACATAACGGTCATCATTTGGATAACATCATCTTTTCCAAATAATTCTCAAATTCATATGCTAATAATAAACAATAAACTTTTTTATTGCATACAAATAATTTTTGTTTCATTGAATTTACAAATACCCGATACCCTTTCTGGACACCTTGTACATCACTATAAACTCTAACTGTTTACCGGCAAATTTGTATGGAAACTTTTACAGTGACTGCTTTTATTTCGGTCTCTATTGTTTTCACACGTTTTCTATAGAATCAACTTTTAATACAATAGACAGATTTATAAAGAAATCAAATGTCCTCGCTTTTTGTAAGCAAATCGGGTCGTCTTTGCTATTATATTACTTTAAAATTAAAAACAATTATCTTTTAGTTTATGATCTGACTTCTTATTTGTAAATGAGAATTTTGATTTGATTTATTGTTGCCTATCCTTTAACTTATTATATTGTTTTTTTATTGTTTAAATATTAATTCTGAACGGTGGAGTATTAGATAGTAACAAATTCGCTGATAATATTTTTACATACATATTTTAAAAATTATAGCTTTATATGTGTGATGACTGTGATTATGTATTGTACGAATGAACAAAATTCATTTTATCCTAAAATGTGTAAACAGCAATTAACATAAAATGAAAGTATTAGCTAAGTAAAACTCCGTAACTGCCATCTACACAAAGGACTATTCTAGAAATGCCCGTTTCCGTCGCAAACGAAGCATAAGGAAACAAACGAAGTAAAACAAATTATTCACAACAGTGCAACATTGTTACGTGATTTAGAATATGATCAACTTTACTCACTAGATTTTAATATTCAAGTAATCAATCAAAGTTAGATTTCAACAACCAATGTCTTAATGTATACTGGGTACCTATACAAGGACTTTCTTTCTAATGAATTGTTAATTAACTATTTTGAACAAATACCGTCTTTATCGGCTTTATGAAATTTCAAGTCAATAGATCAGAAAAAAATCTCATCTCGGACAATATCAGTAATTTATAAATTTTCATTTTTTTCTTTACCTTCAAACATAGAATCAATATCAACTTAAACAAGGACTTTCTATCTAATGAATTCATTAACAATTGTTAATTAACTATTTTGAACAAATACCGTCTTTATCGGCTTTATGAAATTTCAAGTCAATAGATCAGAAAAAAATCTCATATTGGACAATATCTGTAATTTATAAATTTTAATTTTTTTCTTTAACTTCAAACCTAGAATCAATATCAAAATATACTGAAAAGTAAACTGTTGCCAAACTTTTGCTTTTCTGTCCATTGGTATAGATTCTATTTATCAAGATCACTAAAACAAATGAACTGTTTTTCTTTTATTTATGATCTTTATACAATAGGGACGTATATTAATTTAAATAGGTATACATATTAAAGATATTTAAGTAAAAGTTTAAGGTTAATGTTGCATTTAGTATTGTTGAAAATTTTAAAACCTAATAACCTAAATTCACGATGTAATATACGACAGTAATGGTAGAGTCCGTATGCAATCTTCTATAATCAACAGTTCCATATCTTCACGGCATCGATCGTGATCGGGCTGATCCCTGTGCAATTTGCGTTGGCCGCTAGATGGCGTTTCTTGGAAGCCACGTACCGCATGGTGCGGTGCAGCGCGGCGCCCGCGCACCCTTCTCTATTGCTGTATAATTTATTGCTTATTTCCCAGTAATTGTACCTTTACCGCATTCAGCTAAATGTTTCTAATACTAACCGTTCGTGGCATGTTACATTGTATTCACTATGTAATACCATACATTTATGTATACCTTTATTGTAAGCAATTTTATTATTATGTCCACTGAAAGAACAATAAAACAATCATACTGTTATCAGTTATTAATAATTAATGCTAAGAAATACAAAGAACATTAACTTTAATCAACATAAAAAGCTGAACAATTTTTTTATGCTAATTTAAAACTTATATATATGACTTTTTTATTTTCATTAAAAGTACAAGTATTGAACAATAAAACATATTGTATTGATTGTTTTTAAATTACAAAAAACATTGATGTATGAGTAAATTACTGTATATTTTAGGGTTAAATATCTTAGAAGGATTCAAATAACATCATTATTGGTGTTTTAGGAGAAACTTCATGACGGTATTGGGCCATATTGTATTATGTAATATTGGTGGTATTTTGCGTGATAAAGTTTGATTATTGTGCAATGTTCTTATATAATGTGAATTATAACAAATAACTAGAAACATGCATCTTAAGTTGCAAAGAAACTGGACAGTTATAAATCAAGAGAACCACAATCTTGTTAAAGAGTTGTTTAAACTGTAACATAACGTAATATACTATCACGCCTACATCCCCAAAGGGTTAGGCAGAGGTGGACTAATGTACACCCACAATTCGCCAGGTATGTTTTTAGGTCCCATGTAATAGGGGCGAGCCTATTGCCATTAATCGGGCACAAAGCTAAACTCCGAGCAACTATTGAGAATTTCATAGAAAACCCCAATAACACTTTGCTCGACCTGGGAATCGAACCTAGGATATCGAGCATAGCAGTCGCGCTTACGACCAGTAAGCTAATGCACTCTAACGATTAGAAAAATATTCTATCCACGTGGTATAGGCTAAAGCTCCAAAACACTCAATGGGCAATAGAAAGAGCTATGCTCGGAGTTTCTTATCAAATTACGATTCTGCAAAAGAACCGAAGTCACCAAATAGCTCTAATAATTTTTAGCTTTACGAGTATGTGGCAATGGGTAGGTAACTAGGCACTAATGCTCTTAGAACGGATTGCTGACGGGGTTCAAGAGTTCTCTTGTGACGACCACATACCGGAAGACGTAGCGTGGACCGAACTGCCACAAGATTGACAGATACACCTAGTGGACCAGTTATTGGGGCGATATTGGAGGAGTGCTATGTCCACGACTGGACGTATTTCAGCTAAGAAGATTATAAGATAATAATAGGAAGAAGACCACAATTTGTTTAAAATTGCTTGAAACGGTGTTCTCACGCGGTGTCAATCCACTTTCTGTTCTGTATACGTTAATATTAAATGGTTGAACGGAACATATTCAAATATTGATGATACGTAAGTCGGATGCAGTCATGGTACTTAACACTGACTACATACTCCAAACATGAAGTTATCGATTGCTTCTCGATCCGGTTCTTAATCTGCTTTCTATTTGACATGACATAAGTGTATGGATTTCTTTGTAACCTGGCGTAATGGGGATTACGAACTGATTAATACCAAAAGAATTGATCTATTTAACAGTTCTCATCTCTTAGACTTCAATGAATGCATCTGAATAAGTTTACTATTTCACTAGTTGTGCTGTACTATTGTTTTACCAGTGTAGCCTATCGTTGTTCTCAAAGGTAACCTGATTGCTTGACCTTCATGGTTACTGCTTCGCTCCTTAGAATCGTAGTATGAAGTTATATAGCCTATAACCTTCCTTAATAAAATAGGCTATACATTACAATAAGAATTTTTCAAATCGAAGTTAATTTACTATACGACATATTCTTCACCAGTCTTCCTAAATTTATAAACTCACCTTTTTTTCTTTTTAATTGTTAGATTTTCACCGTCCATTTAAATATAACCAGTACTTATTAACAATGAAAGTTATGCACATATGTCATAAGTCATAAGGTATTAGATGTAAAGAGGTATTTAGAGTTATTATTTTTATTATTATTTCTTGATCTTTTACCTGTATTTGTACCATATGAAATTAAAAAAAATACGTGTAGTTCCAGAGATTAGTGCGTTTAAAGGTTCAACAACATTCTTTTGAGTTTTATAAAAAAAAAGTGTAGGTAATGATAATAAAAATGAAATCGTTAATAATAACAAACTATTACAGTATTCATATATACTCAGTTGTTATACTTTGGATTGCAAATTGTTATTGGTACATATTTCAGGCGAATTGAAGTCTTTATAGGTACAATTATATCTATATTAACTAAGTGCTAGATAATTACATCCGTTGTTGTGCTCTTGAAGTTATGTTTTTAACATAATTAGCAGGTTATAGAGCAAATATTTGTGTTTAATAATAATAAATTTAAGACAGACGAATGACGATGGAATTCATCTATGTATATTTATTTTAAAAAATATTTTGTTCTTTGTCCTTTATGTATTCTTAAATCATTCATCCTGTTGCGATATTTGGTAATTTGTTGTGCGCACATCCACGAAGGATTATTTATTCATTAATTAGTACATTGTACAATCAGTTTATAATATTTGGCGAACAAGTCGTCTCATTAAATAAACACATGATAGAAGTCGTGGAAAAAAGTCATAACAGTGCTTATATTACAAAAAAGGAATTCAGTGTATTTTATATTAGCTATACCCCACGGTTTCAACCGTGTTAATTTTATCCTACAAACACCGCGCCACCAACACACCCATGTGACTTTTATCATAATTGTTCTTCCTGCAAGTACAAATTATTTTGATTTTTCATGATCTCCTAAACTGTGTCCAAATGGTATACTCTAAAGATCAAAATTTAACTTCATAAAATTGTCTTTATGATGAATCAACTTTGGTTTGTAAAAATTATAATGTCATGTCTAAAAATAATGCTTATAAATAAATCACTTTAATTTTCAACAAATCTTTGTCACAAAATACCTTATTGTGGTTTATGTATAAGAGATAGGCATATGCTATCGCTGAATTTTTTTAGATATACTAAGGACCAATATTATTGTAGAGCATTATATTTCCGTATCATTAATAGTCAACGTACGCGGTTAAAGCAGTTCGGTAGGGCCTCGACTTGCGACTTACCTAAGAAAAATCAATATTTAAGGCTATGCGAGAGTTGTAGCCTAATCTTATATGGCTTATACTGTCCCTCACGAGTCTGGCTATAATATACAAAAATAATTTTTCGAATCCGACTAGTAATTCCAGAGATTAGCGTTTTTAAAGAAATAAAAAAAAAATTTTTTGGAACTGACTATACCTAAATAAAATTGTTAAAATCATAGTTACGTATTCCCCTGTTTCCTCTTTCAAAACTGTACCAATTTTAATATTTTTTTAAAATATTAATATAAGAAGGACTTTGGGTATGTCTGTATGTTTTCCTTTTTCCTTTACTGGACGTCTGAACATAACGGTAAAAAGGGTAATTTTTGTCATTTAAAAGGCTTCTAGTTTTTATAATTATTCATTTATGAAAAAATCAAAATATAGGCACATGGTAGTGGTAGATATAGTTTTCATGGTATTCAATTATTTGCTCTAGTACTATTTATTATCCAGGGAGAAAACCGGGGAATACGTTTGTATGGGCAAAACACTACCAGCGATTCCTCTTATCAGATAGTGCTTTAGGAAATTAGAGTCTGCTTAAGTGAACTTGTATATAACTTCATATGCTGATACTAACTATGATGTATCTAAAATTTTTAACATAAGTAACAAATAATTATATTAATCAATATTAATAACCACGTAAAATAAAAATTTATAGGTTATAACAAGTAATTAAATATCAACACAGATCGTTTGGAATCAAGAATATTGTTAAAACATTAACAGTACATTTACAAACTGAACGAAAAACTGAGAATCGAAATGAGTAAATGTTGTAATCATCTAATTCCAGAGAAATAGAATAATACCAGCGGAGGTCACATGTTTGGCTCGGAAATGGTTTATATCGTATGTTTTGAGGTAACTTGATATCTGACATTTCATTTATTTCATCTTTAATTTGGTTATTGAAATTGTGAAATATATTTTTTTAGGCCAAATTATATTTATATCGATTAGTTTGTACGGTTTATTTGTTGATAAAGATGTTTAGTGACTACAGTAGTTTTAAAACATAATTAATTTTTGTACATATGCGATAGTTGACAAAGATATTTTTAAGATAGCTAGGTACAGTTATTAACCATTCAGTATTAATGTAGTAGTTTAATTGGAAATACAAATGAAAATATGCATTGTTTAAACACAGAAATATACGTTAAAGAATCTTCTTCTTTCTAACCTTTTTCCATCTAAGTAGAGTCTGGACAAGTTGTTTACCTCTACATAACATATAATAACAACTATTATCTCCGTCTCACACAACACATCCTTACTTTTTCGATCTTTCTCTAATTCTATATCTTAATATTCTTTTAGATAAATGACTTTCATCTCTCCTCTTGACATGCTTATAACACGCTAAACTATTACTATTACACCTCAACTTCTCTGCGATTGGTGATATTTTCATACTTCCGCTTATATAATAATTCCTACTTTTATCTATACTAGTTACATCACACATCCATCTTCACATTTGCATCTCTGCCACATTTTTTTAACTGACTACACTGTCAGCCTGAGGGGCCCTATCCAAAAACAGAGCCGCCGATGGCTTTTACAGCTTTACCGGGCTTTGGGGCGAGCGCTTAAGGTACTTAGCCGCGAAAGTGTGGGCAACATGCGCGCAAGGGTGCCAAAGTGGCCGGATCTCGGCTGTTGCCTAATTCCCTATCCGTAAAATTCGAGCTAAACTAACATATACACTGCCCCCTGGGAGGAAGGAAGGAATATATGTATATGTATTTAGTGATCTGAAAATATAATCTACACTAACTACCGTAAAAAAGAAAACAAAAGGTTCCTTACAGAACCTATGCACCTATGTGGTGTGCACGTATGCACACGTGTGTACATATTGTGTCTAATGATGTATGTGGGTAGCCAAATGATTACAAGTGCAGTCTCACTCGTATCGCGCGGGCGGCTGCCATATTCAAGGGTTTCACACCGAGCTATGGACCTAGGCTTGAGTTGCCGCGAGAGAGGGAGGTCGCGGCGGTGGTCTGCCACATGTAATCTTCTTTCATCATTCTATTTCGTTTCCCAACACTCAGATCCATACATTCTATTCATACAGAAAACATAGTATTATTTTAAATATTATGCATTATGCTAATTAAATCAAAAGGTTGTGCTACTTGTGAAGGAAATCGTTATCCTTCCATCCTACTTATGCTAGTAGTGAGCACTGCTAAGATGATTTGCAATAGCTATAGAATATAAACAGTGTCTATATAGCAACTTTTAATATAATAACAATCGAAATCATCTCATTTAAGTCCTGGCCTATTTAAATGTCAACAAACGTTAATACCCCTGTGCGAGCAGTTTATAAATAAAAATTCACCTCGATTAGCGGTCACCCATTAATCATCCGGTCCATACAGTCATAACACATCTACGCATTCTCTGATCTTAGTGCTTCACACAAATGTACTACTTTCCAAAACTTTTAAAAGATAATTGCTTTTAAATTTGTTTATTTCTCTCTTGTGGAATAAATAGGTTTCTTTATCTCTACTAATTGTCGTACGCTCATTATATAAATAAAGGTTTCGAAGAATTGCATCAAGCCTATATTTTAAGTGTTTTTCTTTTATCAGTCATGTTGTTATTATAAGATTATTCTTTCTTGTGCGGCATGAGCTGATAAATGATATATTAATTAAAAATATTTGCTAATTTTATTAAAGTAAATTTTGACAATTAAAACACATTTTTCATAATCATATTATGTTCATAAAAATAATGCGAAACACTTTTATTGTCCGCTTATATCTTCAAAATCAGAAACCACCTTTCTCAAGAGCTCTCCTCTCTTAAATCTTCCCTTTTTACATTATAATAATACTATTGTATTATTGTCTATGCATGCTATACAGACTGGCGCCCATAATGCACTTGATATGTTCACTACCACTATAACCTTAACGCACTAGTATTGTGGTATATAGGGTAATCTATGTGCTTACCGAATTTGTCTAAATCTAATCAAACCGTAACAACTATAAGGGTAACTTGCAAAAAAATAATAAATTCAGTTTTAGCTTAAATTCAGTTTAGTTAAAAATATAGGCAACTGCCAATCTTAAACCTGATTTATCGTTTTAAATATGATTTAAAGATTTGGTTCAAGCCGCCCTAAATATAATTTATAACCCTAGAAAGGCATGTCACGTGAGTTTTAGATATTTTGATCATCTATAGTAACCGGTAGGCCAAAGTGACGACAGACCGCTGTACAAGTGTTATATAATCAAAACCACAATAGCTCATATTTATTATTGGATTTGAGTATTTGGCTCCGTTCCATGTGATTATAATTTGTTTTCCGGAGTCTTTATCGAAAATATGATTTATATCTACAGACTATTTAATATGATTACGTTTTGTTTGGAAAATACTTGTCACTGAATATATTTCAAGTTTAATGGAATCACATAACATATTCTAATGTGACTTTGCACATTTCATAGTACTTACTTATATTTTTGAGTTCATAATTAAGCTAAAAAGAAAGCCATCTAATAAATATCATTCATAAAACTAGAAATGAATAAAAATAAATTGTAGTAGTCTAATATATAACCACAAATTGTTTAGATAAATAGCGCGAATATTTCCTTGGCTTGAGAAGTGAATAAAAAAGTATCAAAACTAAGCATCAACAATAATTTTATTGCTTCCTCTACTAAAGACATATGGTCGCTTCAATTCGCAACATATCAACATTTGAATTAATGCAAAGCATTGTCTTATCAATGATTTACACCACTTCTTTGATCAAAGTGCGAACTGCGGTCATTACATTCATTTCGCGAGAATGTTATTAATCAAACACATTTATTGCGGTCGCATTCAGAATTAACTACCGTAGATTAAATGGGTTCTCAGAACTGGCAGCTATCAAATATTTACAACAATAAACCAGTTGAGTGCTGTGCTTCCCTGATTCTGGTCCCACCAGAACATTATGAACCACAATAACCTCAACGTCACATTTCTGGATTGCAGCCAATGCTTTATGAGCATTTATGATTATGGCTCTGTATACACGAATAATAATGACATTTATTACGTGGTAAAATAAAAAAATCCACGATTTGCTACATATAGTGCCGCAATTAGTAACGGATAGAGTGTCATAAGTCATAACAGATGGTGCCATCGCTTGCGCTTCTAATATTCAAATTATTAAAACAACGAAGCAATCAAAGAATTCAGGCACCAAACAAGAAAACAAGATATCTCCCGCGACGTCTGTCAAATTAGTATCAGAAACGAAAATAGCGTCATTCTAATTATTTTGATGACTCAACCGAAATACAATTAATCTTGCTGCTTCTGTGAACTGTCCGAATGACGGACGGACGAAAATATCGTCGCATTTCGCGATAAATAAACTTGTGAGTCGAGTATCGGATTTCGATTCCATCGGTGCTGCGTGTCAAAGATTTTATACGCGTGTTGGATAACGGGTGCCAGAGCGCAGTGCCGGTTCGACGAATGGCAAAGCGCGCCGGCGCGCGTCGGTAGCTTTACCAATTCGCTGCAAACAACCTGTAAATATTTAGAACTTTTGCATTGGTTGCCAAAATGACTACTAAAAATATCTCTATCATTATTGAAAAAGAAACTTTGTATCTTAACAAGATAATTCTTTAGCATCAATAGGTCTAGTTCTTCATAGACATTTATGCTATCGTTCAATTATATAGATACGAATTGTTCAATATTTCTTCTTATAGCCAAAACTCTAATACCATTATTAATATTCTGATTGTTACTTGGATATAAATAAAATTGATATAGTAATGAATCTTATAACAACTAATAATGATAAACTTATAACATCAAAACATATATTGCTTTAGTTTTCCAATATTTGTAGTGTAATCTGGCGACATTATCAATTAATATAACTAGATCTAGTCTCAGAATTTCTTCAGGCCGGAAATCAGCTGTCGTATCCTGATTCTTACTGGGAGATCGGCCAATGCATCTGGTATTACATTAGATCGTGTTAGCTCAACAGTGATTTGTAAAACAAGATGGGTTCAATTCACCGAAACACTGTCCCGGTTAATTAGAATGCTTTGTAAGAATAGATTTGCCATCAACTTTCGAATCTGGTAATGTATGAATGATATGTTTACGTCCATCATAGTTTATGTAGGTGAACTACCTAATGTTTGACAAGTACTCTTTAACATGTTTTTATTGCCTCTCCCATTTGCAAGTTTATAATTTTATATATATATTTTTAAGCATTGTGCAGTTTTGTAGTGTTTATTAACTTAATTACTAGATACGCTTCCTTATTTAATCAACGGACTTGTAGATTTAGTTTTTATTGAATTTGCAAAAGTTAGTACAACATATTGGTGTAAAAGTATTTTATAATTTAGTTATATCAAATAGGTGTTGTGTTTTTACCTAACATTAATTAATATAATTTTGAATATCCCAGTTGTATTAAAACGACAGAAATATATTATTATCAAAATAACATCACTAAACAAAATCAAAGTATTTAGTGCATGGAAAATTCATGCAAAATGTTGAAAATTATAAATTAAGATTGCCTACAAATATAAAAATACATTGAAAACAATAATTTTACAATTGCCTTTGAACATTTTTACTTTAGCTCACCTTTTGAGATAGGTTTATTAAACCTGTCCATTTTTAGATAATTTTATCAAGTCATACTTTTTTTCGCGCATTTAGTAGAGGGTGCGACATGATGAAAGTTAGCCTTCAATAGCGATAATGTGAATTCATTTTAATGTCTTTTATTTTTGTTAATTGTGTTTTTTTTTATCGTATCACGGCAAAGTGACTACACTCTACCTGATGGTGAGCACAGTGTAACCCAATAACATCGGCGACCACCGTGGGATCTGCAATCCATCGTCAGTCGCGGCTATCATGCCGGCCTGCTCAAATGACTCTTGAAGGACTCCATGTTATAGGAAGAAGGGAACATACTGGTCGGGAGACACATCCATAATTTCACAGTACGGCAAAGATAAGACGTATAAAACTCCTTTGTTCGTGCCGAGATGGAGGTTACCGTAAAGCTGTGATTGTATACATATACAATATTTTAATTCAGTGTGACACACTACATGATTATGTGACTAGCGGGGTTTAATTTTTGATTTTTTTAGGCACTTCAAGTACAGATTTTTAGATTTTTTTCAGTGCTGAAAGTAAAAAACTTCTAACACCATCTCGAAAAATAAAAATCAGTATAGTAGGTTACATTTCAAATACGTTCTCATCGATGTAACATGCTTTCGCCATAATTTTGGAGAATGAGCCTAAAATTAATTTATATTATTATCATTGTCACCTAGTTATTGGTACGCGAGATTAAATTTTAAGAGTTATTTTTGTTACGTTACACCAAATAAGTGTACATTCTTAACTGTGTACATAATTATACTTTTTTTTTAAATGGCAGTTTTTGTACCTACCTTACAGTTATTATTATAGATGATTGTATCGTCGCAAGCTACCCTCGGCTAGTGTCAGTATGTCGTCATTCCTGTCTGGGTCGCCGTCTAGCACAACACGTCCATTGCATCATAAATCAAACGTCTCAAGAATTTGAAACGCACTGCTTTGTAGACTATTTATATTATTTGATTATTCTGTAGACCTGAAAGCGCTATATATGTCAATATGAGTTATTGTAAAAAAAAAAAAACAATACAGTTGTCTATAAAATCGCAAAAGAAATAAAAATTAAATAACAATTTTAAAAGCACATAGCGGAAAATACCTGCTATACTACAGAAATGGTTTTAGTTTACTTTCTGGCTCTGAAAACGTTGTTCTCCTCTCTCGAGTAGTCAATAACTCAACTACAGCGCCATCTATCGCGTTCAGAGTTTTTTTTATGGTAAATGGGGCAAACGGGCAGGTGGCGCACCTGATGGAAAGTGATCACCGCCGTCCACAAACATCCGTAACACCCGAGTGCTCGCAGTTGCGTTGCCGGCCTTTTAGGGAAGAATAAGCTCACCAGGTCGCCAGGTCATAACGGCTCAGAAAGATCTCAGGCGACAGCTGGTTCCACAGAGCTGTTGTGCGAGGCAGAAAGTGCCTTTAGAAACGCACTGTTGTGGACCGCTGGACGTCGAGGTGGTGTGGATAGCAAAGATCTACGCATAGACTTAGTATATGTAGTATATGATCGCCAGTAGCTTAAATAAGACGACAACAAAAACGAAATACATTAATTAGTGTGCGTATTATTTTGTTGATTTTCTTTGCTAAACGAGTTACAAACTGTAACAGGTGTACATGTAAACACAATTAAACATGTCTAGTAAAAATTACATTAAACTTAAAAACATCAAATTTTGCAAAAATAATCAGGATTTGTTTTGATAATGATTTACGTAGGCCGATACAGACCCATCATATCACATAGTACGGAAATGCTCTTGTATGCCTTTTTCTTTCTAACACAAGTTTATACTGTGCTCTTTCTCATTCGAGTTCTCGATCTATATAATGTGAAATATTATGGATCTACGAAATATAACAAGTCTTAAACATGTAAGTATTTGGTACCATAAATCTAACTCGCAACTGCCATGATTTTACTGTACTCTGACTGCTAATATACTACTCAAAAACCTTGATCAAAATTAGTCACTGCGATCGCAATGACCGAGGGCTTGTTTCGTCTGGAACAACCGCCAAAATAATCGTAATGCGACCATAAATGGGTCAACGCAACATTGTACGACCTCTATCGGGCCCTCTCGCACACAAGTTATTAATCAAATTTTACACCGTCGTAAACCCACGGCCAGATTAAAATCATAACTTTATGAGTTTTAGATCCGACGTTATTATTTGATATTTTTTTGCGTGAATTTCTACCGGCTACTTCGTCTGTTTGTTTTTATTTCAAAAATCTACGCTTCGTGATATTATACCTAAGCTTTGTTTGTTTTTTGTTTACTTGTTTGAATGCACTAATCTCTGGAGATAAGAGTCAGATTTGAAAAATTCTTTTAAGGTAAATTGTAGGCAATACATCTTCGCACCAAGACTGTCAGGAGCAGGCCAGAAACCATGGACATCAAGCATCTGAAAAGCTGTAGGTAAGTACAGACAGTGAGAACATAGGATACACGAGTGTGTCGGTTATGACCGTAGAACCGTGGGACATATTTTTAGGTTTAGATATTATTTATATGTATATTTATTAACAGATAGATTTAATATCAGCAACGACCTCACTATCTCATAGTAGAGAGATAAAATAAAATAATGTATATGCCATATCATAAATCAAAGTCGACAATTACGTGATAGAGTGTGCGGGGGCGACAATACTGTGTCAGATATATTATGTGAGAGCACTAGGGTTACCGACTTTACTGTATGGATTTGCGGGACATTTGCAATCATAATGCTAGGACCTAACTGCCAAAGTGTAAGAAGGTTATGAAGACAATGTTCACTCTTTATCTTCAACGTGTGTTCACTTCTGCTTCTGCCCAAAAGTTTTAACCGAACTATAAGGCAATTAAAGGCATCTTTCGCGGAGCGCATCCTCAAAGGGTCTAGAAACGGGACGCTCGTTCCGCAGCTCGTGAGATGGTTGGCAACCCTAGTTAACATAGTCTAGTCGTGTCAATCTTCCAACACGTCTGTCGCACAGAGTTTTTTTCTATTTTACGTCGGAATATTTCACATTTCACGTGAGAATGCGACGTGTCGGATGCGTCGGATGAATCTGTCACGTGTTTTGAGACGTTTTGAATTTAGATAACTATGACGTTGTACCATTTAATATTTTCTTATTTAGATTTTTTTTAATGTTTGTTATGTTCGATCGAGGTTTCAAAAAAACTTCAAAATATATTAAGCTTATTGGTATAACCCCGACTCCACACGTTGGTGTCAACGTATGGAACCGGCCCACAAAAATCACTGGATAATTACTGTATATCAGTTTATAAACAATCTGGTCAGATTGTAAATTAACGGTAGATTGTGACGTGACACTAAAATTTACAATCCTACAGTTGCCTTTCCATAGGTTTATGAACTTTTTTTAAATGTATCTATTCATTTGTTCAGTTATATTTAAACTTTAGTATTTCTCATAACGACCATAGGTTTGTATCTATAAATAAATTTATGATATTATAAACTCGATTAAGTGGTCGATTTTTTTAGGCATTAAATATTTTTGCTTGATTTATTTCATATCTCAAATTACGAGCAGTTGAGCTTTGTTTTCCATACGGCAATTACCTCATTTAAGTTCTGAATCGACACCTTCGAGAATGGAATTCCACACTTAATAATTCTCGTTACGGATCGAATTTATTCATCGGGCACATATATTTTATTATTGAGTCGAAGCAAGGCTTGTTCGCCGCGGGGCCTTATAAAATTATACGAATAAATAAATGAACGATCTGGCAGTAATTAAAATCATAACTTATTAATAATCGTTTATTAACGCTGGCGGGTTTCGCGCCCGCGCACTACGATATCTCATTATTTGTGTGTGTTCCACGGTTTCACCCATGACACGCACACGTAATTTTTTTTCGAAAAACCGTCCACCGCTCTACCAACTTCTATTATTTTTGCCTAAAGCTTCGCATATTGTTTCACATTTGATTCGTAGCGTGATGTTATATTATAGCTTGTAGCCTTCCTCGATAAATAGGGGGCCTCAGACGGCTTTTACAGCTTCACCGTCGCTCGCCCCTAAGTCATGGTGAATCTGTAAAAGCCGTCTGAGGCTCCAGGGCCCCTATGGCTAACAGAATAGTAAGTAAGAAAAAAAAGGGCTGTAAAGGATCTTCTTTCTTTATTTAGTACTAGCTGTGCCCGTGGCTTCGCTCACGTGGACTACAGAATGCCTGCGCGAATCTTGCTCCCCCGCTCCCGGCTATTTTAAAAACAAAAATGCTTATTGTGGGTGTTCCTTAGAAGATAGATATATACCTCCCGGAATTTTTTTCGTAGGTCTTTTTAACGCCTATAATTATGTAGTACGTTAATTTGCTATATCTCTTATGGTTTACTTAGAATAAGCCATTTAAGCGCCCTAATTGATTCACTATGACCCGCTTTTATTATTTGTGCGGAACCTTAATTCTTTTTCTAAAATAAAAGTATCCTAAGTTACTCCCTATATCATCACCAGCTGTCTATCAGTGAAAGTCCCGTCAAAATCGGTCCAACCGTTTCGGAGATTACCCAGAACAAACAGACAGACAAAATTCTTAAAAGTAGGCTTTTTGTTATAGGTATCGTATATACTTTCATATGCATTTAGTAAAAAAAACTGTTATTTTGACATTACAAACAGACCCTTCAATTTTATTAATTGTATATGAGTACCTATATAAATTTTAGATTCAGCATACATATCTTTCATTAAACTATGTTGATGATTAAATGTATTTATTTGTATCGTTATGTTCCTCATATAGAAAGTTGTAAAAAGTTTTGATTAGAGAGATGAATCGAGTTAAAAAAAGAGAAATGGAAGTCCTATGCACTATATAAATTACGTTTCAAAAGATAAATATATTTTTTTTTTTAATTGTTCAATATTGCAAACGTAAAATTTATCTTTCAAAATAACAATAGCAGAGAAGCGAGAAGGAACCAATAAAGAGGATGATTTATATTAATAAAGTTATTTATGGCTCGCTCACAAATTGACCTCGTGACGTCATAGCCGCCTCGTGACGTAGACGAGCTTTGTGTTTAACATCACGTTACCGAATTAGTCAATAATATTTTAATAGGTTATTGTTATTAATTTATATATTATCATGCACATACCTATAATTCAAATAACTTCATCTCTACTAATATTAGTGCAATTTTGATTATTTTAGGACCTTCTCACCGAGAAGGTTCTATATTAGAATTAGAATTATAATATATGATACTTTTATACTATTTCATTTCTTTATTTTCTCGGTGACAGTTCTAATTTGATAGTTGTAGTGTTGCGACCAAAAGAGTAATGATATCGATTGCATATATTTACGACAGTGACGATTCATCGGATTTTGATTAAAATAAATAAATAAAGATTACCTGTCGATATAATTATTTCGTTTCATTGTCGAGTACCTACCTACCTACCTACTTATTTTACAACAGTTTCGAAATTTTTGAAGAAGTTGGCATTATCAATCCAGAATTAATACGTTTAACATATTGTAATGAAATATAATAGTAGTTAATAAATTTGTACAAAGGCAGTAGTTTAGTTTCTTACATTTTGTAAAAAAATATCGGGTCTGTTATCGTGTTACGTTTATCGATATAGCTCCATCCCTATGTTTCTCCGACTCTGGTATAACCTTGTACGTATGTAAACGTCTTATTTTTATAAATGTATGCATTATACATAATGTAAAAAAGACGCTCGTTCAAGTTTTCACAGGAGCTGTCATCGAGAAAATAAAGAAATGGAAATGTTATAATAGGAATAACTAGATGAATTAGCTAAGAATATGTTTGAATGGAGACACCTGGTGCATTAGATCGTTTTTTTTCATTCGAACATCAGAGAAGGAGCGATTATATTATAGAAGAGATCACTTTAAGGAGAAAACCGCCCTCTAATATTTTGTACTAGCGGTGTGCCCGCGGCTCCACAGGCGTTTGTTACTACGCAATAATTATTTAAATCCCTTTATTTTTACTTATATTATTGAAAATCCATATGCCGTATCAATTGAGGAGTGGCATGTATTTCTTGTGTACAATTTTCATAAAAATCGGTTGAAAATTATTATTCCAATGTACAATTTCTAGTGCATTATTAACAATTCTTATAGCCCCTCAATTATAGTATAATGTATGTTTCCCGTCAACAAAATTTCACCAGAATCAATTGAGAATTGATGAAAATTAAACTTATTGAAT
This sequence comes from Saturnia japonica, assembly GCA_033032175.1. Lineage (NCBI taxonomy): Eukaryota > Metazoa > Arthropoda > Insecta > Lepidoptera > Saturniidae > Saturnia > Saturnia japonica. The sequence continues at coordinate 12,805,677 of CM065318.1, forward strand.
TACTTTTTTTTTAATTCTAGAAGTAATATTGACTATTCTTATAGCCCATTTATTATGAAAATAGTTAGACTTCCCGTGTATAAAATTTCATAAAAATAGGTTAAGAATTAATTAAATTTGAAAGTTATAAAAAGTCATTTTTTTACGATTCCCATAAGTGTTATTGAAAACCCTCATTACTTATTATTCATGTATATAATTGAATCAATAAAAATATTTTTTTTTACATTGTCTAAAAGTAGTAGTGAAATTTCTTATAACCTATCAACTAACCGATGATATAAGCATCCCGTGTACAAAATTTCATAAAAATCGGTCAAGCCGTTTTTGAGTTAAATCTGGACATACAAACAGACAGACAGACGGACAAAAAAAATTAATGGCATATTCGTGATCAGTATCGTTCATATAATATTCGTATCGTGAAATTTTGGAAAAATATTAAAAGTACAGACAGGACTACAGATTTATTAATATAGATAGCTATATTTATTTAATACCAACAACAAAAAAAACAAAAGAAAATCATAGATGGGTTTATCACTGTTTGTATGATATTGTCATTATATGCCTATATGAATTCAATACATTAACCGTCCCAATAAAACATCAGATATAATTAAAATCATACCTTATTGTACCGGCCTGCGGAAAGGTTTTTTGAAAACGTGAAACTCCTTTTATTCCTTTCTTACCAAAATCATAAATATGGATAGGTTCTTCATACAAACTTTCACCCAAGTTTTATTTTCACCACATGTGGAATAAATAACACAATGCAATAATTCACTTGTAGCAAAAATGTATAATTCAGATAACTTACAATAGGTATATCGTTTAGGATGTAATATAAACACCCGCGAGCCGCGGTTTCACAGCGTCATAAAATAAAACTGTCATTATGCCGTACTCCGTAGTTAAACATTTTAAAACACTTCAGCCAATCTTAAAAAGAATACTGGACTATCATTGAATAAGTAATTATTAGAAATACAATACATTTCTTATTAAGTATAACAATGTTAATAAACCAACAAACTTGTTAACGTTGACAACGCTGTCATTTCATAATTACTGCACATACGCATAATAAATCAACAAATCGGTTGTCGTGGAAGCTGAGACTTCCCTCTTACATACTTTCATCTCCTATTTTTTACCCTTAAAGTTTTATTTTCGCTACAAAAAGTACCTTATGTCCTTTTCAAAGTTCCAACCTATCTCTGCACCAAAATTCATCAAAATTAGTTCAGGGGTTTAAGCATGAAAACGTAACAGACAGACAGACAGAGTTACTTTCCATTTATAATATTAGTATGGATAACTACGTTAACGATATCCTGACGTGTAGCATCTGTGAGCGCACATTTAGCGCTAAAATTGGACACTATAGCCATATGCATGCACACCGCCGAAGCCGTAGAGATGAGTAATAGCAGAAGCAGCAAAAGGAATCAATATTAATAAAAAAAATTGGGTTTCTTATTTAATGGAACTTGGCGGACACCTTTTCAGTTGAAACCACATATGAGTCGGCACCTCTTATCTCTACAGTTCATAGTTCCAGTAATACAAATAATATGTGAAACGCACCTACATTAAAATATAATATATTTATTTATAATATTAAAAAACTCAAGAGAATGTTTGTTTGTTTATTTGAACGCGCCAACATAATCTACTAGTCAGATTAGGAAAATTACTTATGTGTTTTACAGCCTATTTACCGAAGAAGGTTATGGCTGTGTAATTTCACACTAAGACCCAAAAGAGCGGAGCAATAATGATGAACGTCAACCAATCTGGCAGATTATAGGAGTGTGCTTTAAATATAACAGAATAGGTACCTAATTAAAATTTTGCAATCTCACTTATTGTAATTTACGATGGTCAATGTCAAATTTCATTATTCGTTTAGTCATATATAGCTTATAAAGCTATCGTATCCAGTGATCTCGCTGATAACTCATCTCGTTCGCTCGTAAATCGAACTGGGAACCATAACTCGTGTGGCTTAATTACGAATAAATAAATAAATAATTGAATGTGAGCGGCCGCGGGCCTAATCGATCGTGTTCCGAGGTGTCGGAGGTGCTAACAAGGGCCCGCCAGCGGTCCACAAGTTTGCTTTGTCGATTCAATACATCGACGGGTGAAACTTCGCTACCGGGGTCAACAGTGACAAGCGAACGATTGAATTATCGATACTTTGATCCATTCGTTTGAATCTGTACTACTGTCTGTACATCTAGGTTTTTTTCCCAAATTTCTACATACTATGGAAGGCACTGATCATGAGCATGACACATAAAATTCATCTGTCTCTTTCTACGTTAGGATTTAACCTATGAACAATTTGACTGACTTTTATGATATTTTGCACTCGGAAATCTTATCTCTTGTAATTCTCCAATTGATAGGCTATACGAATTGTCAATAATAGGCACTCTTAGATATCGTACAAAAATCAAATATTTTTTGGTTCATTTATTATACAATCTTTAAGGTTACTTTAAGCTGATACCATGTGGCGTGTTAATACCACACAGCGCCAGTTTTCAACCCCCCATACCTTCATTAAAAAATCTGTTAAGATAACGCGTAGCCCTGCAACTCGGTTCCTCACGCGATTTTAAAGTTAAAACTAAGAATATCAATGCGAGTTATAACAAAAAAGAGTAAAAGGGTTTCGCCGCCGCGCCGCTACCACACTGCATTTCGAAAAATATATGTGATATGTCAAATTTTTCGGCGGCGGCGCGTCCTCAGTGCCGTCTACACAAGCCCTCAAGTAGTACAATTACAATTTATCTCAATAATATTCAATACATTTTTGGAAGATTTTTTTATACAACAAAGTTGGCTGACAAGCATAAATAATAAGCGGATGCCGTTGCCCTATACGCTTTAATACCATATAGGTATTACTAGAGCCTTGCTGAACTTGAAAGAAATTACTGTGCCTTACCTCTTTTTTTAATTCCAACCCCCCCCCCACAAGAATGTCTGGAAACTATACTTACCGCAGAAATACAACAGGTTATTTTATTTGAATACATCCAAAGAAATTTCTCTGTACCCTACCTCTCTTAATAATTCTATAATAATAAATAAATCAACAGATAATTATCGAGGGATCTGCATGTGTTACTGAGGTTCCTAAATTATAGTATGTTCTTCTATTTGTTTTACATAAATAGCTCTATGCATATATTTATTAAATGAGTGATGGGACATACATTAGCTTTTAAGTATCATGTGTGTGTATGACAAATGATCAAAGCAACGCTGTTCATGAGAAATTTTGAATCCTTGAATGAAATTGATACCGTACGACAATAGAAACTCGCGGAAGACAGTGCCCAACATTGTCTTCTTCCATTCAATTTTTCCATCGTCCGCTGGCCGATTGACGCGTATTCATTTCCTCGGACGAGAATAGTACCCACCTCCGTTCCGTGCTATAAAATAAAAGGAATCACTCATCGCCGATGAACATCGGAATATACTGATGAGATGTCACTGATTGCTGCTCGTTAGGAGGTAATTAGCTCAGGGATCACTCACCGCTGTCCGGTTAAACAGTTTTAGAAAATAATTTATATTACAACGATACGACCGAGTGTGTATTGTGTTCGCGAAAAATTTGATTAAAATACATATGTCGTCGTGTGTCAACCTCGCCCTACTGAACTGATTTAAATAAATGTATATTAATATTGTCTCTAAGACTGTTTCAATGAAACGTCTCTTTGAATCCCTTTCAATCCAAAAAGACTTCATTTAAATTTGATTGATGAAGGCGTATATACTTATTAGCCAAATCACTAGCTGATAAAGTGTTTGCTTTACTGAGCCAATTAAAAAATAATAATTAAATAAGTACTTATATGATAACTTTTTCTAGAATCATAAATAGCATTTAAAAAATTTCATTAAAATCCGTCAAACAATTTTAAGTGAAAACTATTCAAACAATTTTATATTTTAATATAGATTTTTATTTTAGCACAAATCAATTCCAACGCCATTTAAAAAAAAAACATGAATTTTAATACATAAATAATGCAATAGGTCCAAAAATATTCTAGGAACTGAGCGCGTAAATATAACCGAATTCCTATGGGCTTTCATGAAATTGAATAACCTAGGTCACCCCAAAAGTGTTAATAAAAAATGTAAGATATGTATTATGAAATCTTTTGTTCTGTTTTTACATTTTTTTTCTAAATTTCGTTATAGACATTAAGGACACTGATCTCAAAAAGGACATTAAATTTGTTTGAATGTCTACATTTAACTCAAAAACGGTTTTATCGACTATCTGACGTTTTTACCTACTTAACTACATGAGAAGTACTTATATAGTAATTGATAGGCTATAAAAATTATCAATAATACATTCAAAATCTTAAAATATGAGTTTAAGTATGAATTGTGGTAGCAATAGGGCAGAGTATAAACTATATTTCATTGTAAGACCAACTAAAAATAATAATTACAACTGTAGCAGAATCCCACTTAATTGAAAGCCGTATTGAGGCCGGTGTGAAGGTGAGTTTGATGGATGAGCAGCCAAATTACCTACCCCCACTAACGACTAGCCAAAAGAGATTATTTATACCGCGGCCGCGTCGACAGCGCTTCCGACTTAATAGCGCGTGATTTAGCCGCTCCTCGATTGAGATCTTAAACTATTTTCATGTTTCCCGACGTTTTTTGTAGGTGTAAGTATAAATATCATTTTTAGAAGTACGGTTGTAGCGAGCCGTGCAAATTATGAAACACCTGTATCGATAATTGCTAATTTTACTTTTATTTTTCAGTATACTAAGCCCACACATTTCGGTGAAGAAAAATATCTTAATAGCATGGGATGGTTGTGGGGCTTTTTCAAATACCGGCTTCGCTAGCTACCATTCTCAAGTTGGAAATCTAACGCCAAGCACCTATAGGTGTGTTCCGGCAGCATTACTTGAGAGCCAGTCTGTCTAGTAAGCTTAGCGTACCACCATCTTGAACCACACCGTCACTTAAAATCACGTGAGATTGATGACATAACGCTAAATCTACAGTTTTAATCATCATTATCATTATATTAATACGTGGAGCAAAAACTTTGTACCCCTATTTAAGCGTATTGCGTGCACGGAAGACTGTGAGATTTGGCATGGTTAAAGTTTATATGGAGAAGGAATGCAGAAAGCTAAAATTTATCTATAGTATCTGTAAATAATATATTAAATTAAATATAAATTAAAACTGCGATTCCTAACTTGACCAGTGTCATTGAACTTAGACCCCCCAAAATATTAACATTGTAACTCAATGAAAAGTGACAGCAAGTGATATAATAAGTATTCATTGTTTAGGTTCATACTGCAAATGTAAAACAGAAAATAGTCTATTATTAAAATGTTGCTGGTCGCATTTCGATAGATCGGTGGTAAAGTAAAGTATATATAGATCGGCAAGTTAAAAGACAATGACATCATCATTGATCATCATGTGAGATAATGTCTATCGGCCTACGTAAATCATCACCCAAATAAATTTTGGCTTATTCTTGCAAAATCTAAAGTTTTAAAGTGTTACTTGATGTCTAGAAGACGTGTTTAATTGTGGTTACATATACTGTACATGGAATAACTTGTATAACAAAGAAAATCAACAAAATAATAAGCACACTACTAGTGTATTCCGTTTTTGGTCTCGTCTTTTTCAACCTATTAATGATCTATAGGTACTAAATGTATGGCTAAACCTATAACAAATAAAAGAGTAGGATTAAGTAGCCAGGATTGAAAAGAAAGAAAGGAGAAAAAGTGGGTTTGAATTTTTAACAGTCGTTTCTTAAGTAGGTACTTTCTAACGAGCCCCTACATAAATAATTCGAATGCATGGAACAATTTTCATGAATTAATTAATTAATACAAAGAAACTAGTAATTGAATCATAAAAAAAGTTTATTCTGAAACATTCAATAGTCGCTATTGAAATAATATTTATCTTTTATATCCGCTGATTGGTCACTAATCTAAGTAGGTACCGGAAATACCTTATCGCGAAGGCATTGTATAACCGGCAACATTGTTTACACCCTATACTTTATGTTTCTGAAGAGGTCATAGCTGAATACATACGACCGCCTGTACATTATCTCATATCCGCAAAGCGAGCGAGTGCAATAATGTGTGCGTTTCTCACGGATAACGTATTTGCTTATTGTTAAACGGGAAATTAATGTAGGTTTTCCTTAAGTTCGATAGATTACCATGAAAATTTAATTGACCCTACAAATTAAAAAAGTATGTAACAAGTATGTTATTAATACATCTATAAATAATATAACTAGGTTATTATTTATGGCTTCAACAATCTCTCCAAGTAAAAAGTGTAAGCTTGAAAGAAAATATACAAAAATTTATTGATATAAGAATACATCACTATGCATTTATGAATGTATGTAATGTTCGTATGCATTTATGTATGTTTGTATATTTTTTGTAATATTTATATGTAATGTTTTTAGCCCATAGCGGTTTTTAGCAATAAACGAATGTTATGAACTTGAGAGTTTTTTAGTTGAAATAAACTTTATAAATGCCCTTAACAAGAATAAAAAAAGTCCATTGTTTAAAGTCCTTTTTACCTATATTAATATAAGAAGTTCAAAACAAAACGGAATATGCAAATCTTATAAACGTAACAGAATTCGTTTCCAATGAGTTAAAAAAAAAACAAATGAATGTACTTTTGGATAATTACTTTACCGATAGAATCATATTTCTTTTTCATTTTTGTTTTTACTATACTACACACGAAATAAATCATAACTCTATTGATCTTTCGTAGGTATTGAAAGTGTCAGAAATATAGAAACCAAAATAATAAAGTACAATTAAAAATGGATTTTTTTTCGTAGATATTATGGAATCAAGGGTCTAAAGAGATTCACTACTTATCAACTCAGTTTTGTAATATAAACATCATCATTATCACAAAACTATAAAACAAATATATTATCAATATTATATTTAATTTGTAAAATGCAAAACAGAGGAATGTGTTAATAATATACGGAGACATTAATGTATGCTTTGAATTAATTTACCACAAGAAACCCACTTGTCGTAATGTCATATGAACTGTCTTTTATATTAGCTATCTTATTTAATGACATCTATAAAAGCTATATAAAGCTGAAGGCGGTGCCCGGACCGCCCTGAATTCTCCGCCCGCCCAATGTTACGTTGGGCGGATAAAACTAGGAAAAATTGTTTGTATATATATCATTACGAATATTTTTTTGATATTATAATTAATAAAATTTCACGGATTGGTTAAATAAAATAAATAAATAAGGGATTAATTAATTTAAGATTTACAGGGATTTATTAGTTTACAAGGATCGAGAATAGTGGTGTTATACCCTTTCTACCAACACAAATATGGGCATGCCGTGATGTTAAATAAATAGATTATGAAAATTACAGTATTTGACATTTTATTTCACCAAAGGAAATTTGGCTTTTAGTTACAAATTTGCTAGATTTTTTTAGCTTGGAACAATTTAAATATAGGCTTTTAAAATCTCAAATATAAGACCACGGACGGTGAAAAAAACAAAAGTAGCGACTTGCACAGAAAAAAAACTTCTATTAAAATCACAAAATATTGTAATCGTATATATGTTTTTATATCGTTATGTAATTTATTTTCATCTTGCTTTGATAAAATAAATAATTTATTATTATATTTGTGTCATAAGTCATAAGAGATATAATATATCTATTGTATAAAATGTATTAAAGATATATAAGTAGGTGGCAAGGCGCGGCGGGTGGCAGGAAGTTGGACCGATATTAACTAACAGATAAGCACATTTCGACACCGACAATCCTCATGTCGGATTACATCACAAAGGAATTACGTTAGCTATCTAAAAAGATTAATTTCACTAAAGCATCGCACTGTAATTCGATTTGCTTAATGTCAAAGTTCAGCTTATTTAGATATATTTGAATTCATTATTATGTAATCGATTCATAATATATTTAGATCGTATTTATCATCTAATTTTTTAGATAATCAGGAAGTGAATTTTCAATAGGTTGTAAATAAAAGACTACACTATACAAATTTTATAACCAGTACTTAGAAGGAATATGATTATTTTTTTAATTAATTAAGTGAGCAGTTCTTGTATATAATACATTAATATGTAATTACATTATTGGAAATGGCTTTAAAGATTTCAATGAAATTTTATTTTAAATAATGTGTTTTACTTAACATGATTATTTGGGTAGGTGTTTTTTTTTCAAGATACCAAATTTAGCTATTAAGAGCCCTGATATTAAAATTTATATCATATCTTCTGAAGGTTTGCCTGAAGAAAGTGATTTCTTCAATAAGGCTGGCTAACTGTATGCGAACAGTTTTAACTTTTTTTAAATACGTAGGCATATTTTTCTATTGTGTTTGGTGTGCAATAAAGTGTTATTGTATTGTACATTAAAATTTATAATACTAAATATATACATATACCAATTTTGATTTGAAGTTTATTGAACTATACAACATTCTGAAAGCATCAGATGTCGGACATCTCAGACATTAATTTTATACTTAAAAGGTAAAAGAGTTTTTTTATCGTTATAGGTTTAGTGTTGTGGTCAGAATCTTACGTGATCTTAAGTGACGATGTTGCCCAAGATGGTAGCACGCTAAACCTAGTAGAAGACTGACTCTCAAGTGTAGCTGCCGATACATACCAATTGGTGTTTGGCGATAGATGGCCAAGTGGGCATTAGAAAAAGCCCTATCACCATGCTATGGTTTTATCAGGAAATTTTCCTTCACCGAAAGCTCAGGCTCATTGCAGTGATTCGAACTAAGTCGATCGACGCGGAGTCCGTACACGCTACCAACTGAGTCATCATTGCTTGAAACCCCTATTATTATTATTTATAGAACGGTCCATTAAGTATATTATATATTTAGCGTTCAATCATTAGTAAAATCTTATAACTTATGCTGAATCTTAAATTTTTTTTGGTAATTATTTAAGAAATTCTATTTTAATTGTCCTTTCTCTTTCACTCATAGACCGGTTGGCGGTTGGCAGTGTCAACTCGATTCCTTTAACCAATTTATGGTAATGTCTCATTGTGGCAGAGGCATCATTTGTTCTATCAGCTTGGCGCGCGTCATTGTCATCCCTTGCCCTTTGACTCTATTGTCTATTTTTTTGTCACTACAACACTGGACTGTTTGATTTCCGTTATGCGTAGCTTTTGTTGTCTAATGCCATCTCATAATCAAATTCAATTTCTTTTTTGTTTTGTAAGAATATGGTGTTTATATATTTAATGTATGAACGTCTCTTACAAAAAACTACACGTTAATATTACTCAACTCATTTAAATAAATTTATTTGACATCGTAGACATATTATTTTACTAGCGGTGCGCCCGCGGCTCCGCATGCGTTCGTTACGCAGTAATTTTTTTATCGCGTCATTATATTTTTACTCAAGTTATTGGCATATTGGCATTTCGTAAAGTCTATCAAATCAATTGAGAACGACATGTATTGTATTCCCCGTGTACACAATTTCACCAAAATCGGTTTTGAACAAATTTTGTTTTTATGATTCCTAAATATTATCTATATTATTGATCTATTTATATATTATCAATTTTAGAATGACGTATGTTTCCTGTTTACAAAATTTGAACAGAATCGGTTGGGAACTGGTAAATAATTACTTCTTTTTTTACGATATCAACTGTCTGTTTGTATGTCTGAATTTATCTCAAAAAATGTTTGAACAATTCTTGTGAAATTTTGCACACGAAAAGCTAAATAATGTAATTTGTCAATTGACAGGCTATAAGAATTTTGAATAATATAAGGAAATATATAGATAGAGCATGAAAAACATTATTGCGTAATAAACGTGTGCCGAGCCGCGGGGCACCACAAGTTGGTATAAAATTATTGTTAAATTTTGTAATAACATGTAACTATTTTCTATTTGTACAAAGTCCATTAGTAAGAAGCGAAGATCTAGTACGAACACAAACTGACGCCTTCAATTCTGCTTTGTCACGACCGGGACGCCATCCATTCCACATTGTCATTTATATTGTCATTCAAATTACTACAGAGAAGAGGTCTAAACGCGGTGGCACTTCCATACTCGACACCTCCGTTTAGACACAAACAAACGCATGTCAATATAACTCATTCTATTAACGAGTATATGGACCCTTAATACTTAATGTACTTATTGTAAGATATTATTACCCGAAATCACATAAAAACTAAAATATGTTTTCCACGGAAATATTTATGTGTGTATTGAACTTCGACTCTATTATTCACAACAGCAGTGGTATTTTTCTAAATTACATAGATTATTTTAACAGTCAGAAGTACTTTGTATGTGTAGCAATATTAGCAAATGGTTTTCATTTGAAAATTTAATGCGAATATGAGTTACTTTTAAAAACAACGTGTTTTCCAGACAAAGACATTGTAAGGACGATTATTATTAACATTGTACGCTTAACAAAAGAAATGATAAAGAAAATTAAGGGGTTTCCGATGCAATGATATTTTACGATACCCGTGAGCGACAAAACGAGGATCGTAAAAATAAACCTATAAGTTGTAGGGAGATTGTGGGTAACACTTCTCTTGTCGGCCTGAATATATGATTGTGTTTTAAATAAATAAATTTGATTATCCCGAAACATATTTTTTTTATCGTTATATTTTTTAGCTTTGTGACTTACGATGTTAGCACGCTAAGCCTAGTGGAAGACTGATTCTCAAGTGCAGATATTGTAACACACCTATCGGTGCTTGGTAACAGATTTTTAACTTGTGGGTGGCAACTAACTATTAGAATATGCCCTACTACCATGCTATGGTTTCATCATGATGTTTCCTTCGCCAAAAACTCAGGCTTATTGCAGGGTTTGAATTCATGTCGATCGACGCGATGTCTGTACACGCTATCACTGAGCCGTCATTGCTTCCAACGTGCTTGGGTGTTTTAGACAGGCACTTAAGCTGTTAAGTGATGGTTTTTATTTTTCATAAAACTTATGTTATTTCACCCTATATTATGTAATTTTGGCAGCATATTACGTGATGAGGTTTGGTTATTGGATACAAATGAAGCATATTATAAATAATAACTGGGAACATGTATTTTAAGTTGTAACTAAAACTCCCTGGACAGTATTAACAAGGGAGCTGTCCGTACTATCTTTAAAGAATACAAGAGTTATTACAAAAATAGTCCATGTATGTACGTGAATTTGGAAAACTTGTAGGTAACAATTGCCTTTAAATAAAAGGATGAAAAATTTGTAGAGAAGAAATAATGATTGATTTGGTGGGCAATATAGTTTCAATACGGATGAAATCCGCGTAATATAAAACTACATAAATAAATGCATCTCACTCGCAGCATATTCGATGTAATCACTCGAAAACAAATGACTATAATAATTTCTAAATATTATTTCCCCGGTATGGTGTCTGTGTTGTTATGAGAGAAACTGAACAATGCGTAATATCGATCATTTAGGAATAAATTCTTGTTTTGCAAACGGCAGTTCTAACTTTCTCATTATAATATTGAGTGTATCTATTATTTCAAAACGTTTAATTGAGATTCTATTGCGTATTATTTCATTGATGTAGTCTTTTTACTTATGTTTAATATTATTTGTTTATGTCACCGGATAATTGTACTAATCGTTAGTTTATAAACAATCCAGTCAGATTGTAAATTGTTGTAAATGGAAACTAAAATTTGTAATGTAACGGTCAATTTTAAACTAACTAGATTGGTTAAGTAAAGTTGGAACTGCTATAAACTAAAAAGCACGAGCCGAGCTAGCGAATTGATCGGCCCCCTTTTTACATATTTCGCAGCAGCAAAGCAATAGCAGAAATCGCTAAATATTTGCTTCGAAATGGCAAAATCAGATTGCGTTGGGTACATTATAGATGTTACATAATTACGAATTAGCGACTTCTAAGCAAATATTCAGCGATTTCTGCTATCGCTTTGCTATTACGAAATACGTAAAAAGGGGGGCTGCGCCTATTGAAAATTCACATTTTCCTATTATCGCGATTTTGTTTATTTAATAGACATATCCTTAAAAAATTACAATTATTAGTGTGCGTTCAAAATCTACAGACAGCTTACAATTTCACTAGATTGCTTATAAACTAACGGTTTGTACAATTATCCGGTGACATATTATTTCATTGATTGCATAAGCTCATGACATGCAGTTATTGCGAGCAGTGTTATCAGAATAACATGAGTCGAGTTCGCTCACACACTCTCGTACTGTTTGTCATATTAGATAGGTAGTGCTAGGTTTATTGTCGACGTTAGTTCCCAGTTTGCCACCTTCGTTTCGAGGGTTCCATTGTTGCATTCATTGCAATGATCGTAGTCGCGTCGTCTTTCAGCCGCATTTGACTGTTCCATTGTTGCAATTTTATTGCCGGTGTTACCGTCCCCGTGGTGATCGTAAACCACTCGATGGCGTTCGATACTATCCACCGCGATCTACCGACGGCTGATGGGATCTGCGACCGCAGGACGTGCATTATACTCAGCCGGAGCCACCGCACCACTGCGATTTTCATTCGTTTCTAATAAATTGATACACGAGGCGGCAATGGCGGCGGCGGGATCCGACCCGCGCGATTGGTCGGACCTTTTCTTGAAGCTCGATACTCGGGCCTGGTTGTAAATCAACTTTACAACCTTTAATTACAGATATTTGCCTTCTTATGTGAGTGTACGGGATATCGGAGGGCCGTGCTCGCGAAAATATAGTATAATAATGGGTATTGACCCGTAATGGCTCGCCCGTAGGTACTATCGGTCGCCTTTGTCTTAATTGTTGGAGGGAGAATATACTTTTCTGAATGATTGCCAATTACATCGAATGGCCTCCTGAATTCCACTGGACTATACAACCCTTTAACGTAACATCGTTTTGATTTGTGTTCGAATAAATGATTTATGTTTTATTAAATAAGACTGAACTTCGTGATTAAGTTCTGTATAAAATGTCACCGGATAATAAATTGTACGAATTGTTAATTCACAAACAATCTATGTAGTGAAATTGTGAACTGTTGGTAGATTATGCACGAACACTAGTAGAACACATAGTTTATAAACTACGAATAATAGTTTTTGAAGTGATAACTTCTTATGGAAAGGTAAACTGCTTCGTAACGTAACGCGTTACGGTGCAATTTACAGTAGCATAGTTTCAGTCAATGCTAATGACACGCTCGTAGCCTAACACTAGTAGAACACATAGTTTATAAACTACGAATAATAGTTTTTGAAGTGATAACTTCTTATGGAAAGGTAAAGTGCTTCGTAACGTAACGCGTTACGGCGCAATTTACAGTAGCATAGTTTCAGTCAATGCTAATGACACGCTCGTAGCCTAATGGTTGTAAGCGTGTCCGCTATGGACGAAGTCCTAGGTTCAAATCCTCGCCGCCTTCCTTATCCCATTCGTTTGTAATTTTTTTTCTTTTTGATTAGTTTACGTTATCACTTCTGTCGAGCGTCCCGAGACGCAAATTTTTTTTTGAATAGAATAAAATATTTTTGTATTGTTTGATGTTTTGTGTGATGTGAACTTTTATTAGTTTAAGTATTATTTTAATGTGTAGATATACCTACTATTTGTTTGTTTATGTGATACAGTTAGTTTTGAGGTGTGTTATGATAGGTACACACGGTACACTGGTGTGATAAAAGGGAAAGAGGGGTTAGAAAGGGAGGAGAGGGGAGAGTTGGTTCGCGCCGCGGACTCACCACAATGTTGCACCGGATAGGGCGGCGGCGGTTTTAATGTCTCTCAGACGGAATTACGCTGGATTGTTCTCAAGTTTACTGCTCTCTCCATGATTGATCGTTGTATCTTCAACCTTATGTCATTTTCGCGCCGTATCTCTTGGAATTTGTACAAGCAATAAATATGCAAAGTTATAAGTAACTTTGCATATTTATTGCATATGAAATATGTTTACAAGCTTCAGCATTAAGGATTGCATTTTCAACTACAGAGGCACGTTATGTTCAAAATTTATTTTTGCGTTATTTTTAAAGTTTCGATTGATTTCCATTTAATGACCGGGAGTCAATTTGTTTTCGTGTGCTTGCGTATGTGTTCGGTATATTTGTTCCCAAGTGTTGTAATTAACACCAGCTCGACCGTATTTCTAAATTAAAACCATCGTTTGAGTGGTAATAAATTCATCCTCTCATAAAACGCACAACGACTCTCTAAACAGGGGCTAGCTGTCGTTTATAGCCTTAATGCATGTATATGATATAAAACAAGCAATACCACTTATGCTTTTAATGCAATTATGCTTTTATAGCAATTCTGTTTTTAATGCAATAATGCTTTTATAGCAATACTGCTTTTAATGAATTAAGCTTTTAATGCATTATGCTTTAAAGCTATTATGCGCCACGAATTAACTATATACTACCTAAGTATATAACTTAAGAAAAAATATAATTAGCCGATATAGGTATTTGTAATTTGTATTATATACTGGGCTGCCTGGAAAGTCAAACACGTTATATTTTGGTAGGTGTAGTAGGTATACACGTATGGTGAGTTTTGATATCTTTTATTATCTCTGTATATTCATGTGTCGTGTAGCCTGATTTATTCTAAATCAGTGTTTCAATAAAATTTTCAGCTGGAGGGCCTACCCGGGCGTTCTCGGTCTTCAGGACTGACTTTACCAGCATTAAACCTGGCATAGCACTTCCGCATAGTTCTTTCCGCTACAGCACCGGTACCATAATGCGCATAGCAACTTGTTTTGCCGATTGTGTGGCAATTTTGCTTATCCGGTAAAAGAAATGCACTTAATGTTAATGCACTGTGCTTACTTTTCTATATTTAGAAGCGTGTACAACTCATAAAAAATATTATTATTATAGCTTATTTTTCCACTTAACAGTTTACTAAAAATGTATAATATTTAGTTGTTATTTATTTCATTGTTTCTCTGTTATGTGGCCACTTTTCCATGGGGAAAAGCCTCCTCCAACCCTTTCCACCGTTCCCTGTCCTTTCTTTGCTGCCTTGTTTATTATGTCATGTGCCCATCTTTTCCTCTGCCTCCCCAATCTTCTTTTGCCTTTTGGGCTCGGCCATTTAGTTGTTTGGTGTGTCCATGTCTTATCTTTGTACCTTGCTAAGTGCCCTGCCCAGTTCCACTTCTGTTTTAAACTATAAAAAAGTTCATCTGTTAATATAGTTTCATGCGGATGTCTATGTTTCTTGTTTTTGCACTTTCCTCAGTTTCAAGATAACCTTACTATTCTACTTAATAATAATTACTTCCATTGCATATTGGCAAGATAAAATTTAATTTTTTTCTTTTTCTGTAAATATCCATGTCTAACTAGCGTAAGTTAGGCTTGGAAGAATGTAGAAATCTATTATAACCTTTTTATCTTTAGGTTATAGTTCCATTTTAAAATTTCTTTTTTGTGCCCAATATTTTCTTTTTGTTATACTTATTCATCTGTCTAATTTGTTTTCGTTGCTATTTGCGTTAAAAGACACTAATTCATATGCATATTCTGTTGGGTTTTCCTCTAGTTTGATTGTTCTCTTGTGACTGTTTGACATAATTTTAATTTTGAATTCATTCATCTGTAGGCCAATTTTTTTGCTTTTAATTTAAACTTTGTAACATTTCCTCTAATTATGTAGCAAATTCGCTAAAAAGAACTATGTCATCTGCAAACCTTAAATGTTTTAATTTATTATTAAGTATCCATGTCTTTATTTTTCCAATCAATGTTTTTGAAAATGTCTTCGAGTTCAGCTATGAATAAATTAGGAGATAGCGGATCTCCCTGCCGAACCCCTCTTCCAATTATACACTCTTCCCCTTGTCTTTTCAATTTTACTCTACTTACACTTTTAGAATAAATGTGTTTAATTATTTGTATATATGTTTGGTTTATGAGTGGTGAGTGTACTATGCTATCGAATGCCTTGGAATAGTCCACAAATGCTATGTAAAGTGGTTTGTTGAATTCTTTAAATTTCCCTATTATTTTGTTCTATTGTTTGAATGTGGTCAATTGTTAAGTAGTATGGCCGCAAGCCCGCTACTTCTATTGGTTGATTTTTATCCACATAATATATCTGAAATACCGTTCTCTAGACTAAATACACACACTACTTATTTTCAATCGTTCTAACATAATTATACCTACCCATTAAGTCACCTTACTAAAAAATCAGTGCGAACTTTCTAGACAACCCTAAACCTATTTAAACCGATGGTAGTCGAGTTCAAACACCAACGTGTGTGTTCCGGCAGCTGCATTTGAGAGCCAGCCTTCCACTAGGCTTAGCGTGCTACCATCTTGGGCCACATCGTCACCTAAGATCAGGTGAGATTGTGGCCACAAAGCTAACCTATAACAATAAAAACATCCAACGACGCTGGTTCGAACTAGCTTATGCTTTTAGCAAGTAAAGGATATTATTGCGAAATAGATACCTATCCACATCTGCATGGCGGTATCAAATGTTAGTGCGCGTCTATTATAGCGAGCGTTAAGGAAATAAGATGTAAGCATTTGATGTCAGCAAAGTTTTAAACAATGATATTTTAATAGTTTTTTTAATGTAGTAATTTATTCTTTTCTCGTGTACGGAAAATCATGATGATTGAACTAAATTGTAACTAAAAATAAAAAATAGTTACAGAAATGTAATTTTATGAGATTACAAATTATAAATTACAATACATTAAGTAATCTACAAAATACAAATACAGCAGCGGTTGTGCTCGAAGTTCAGTTATTATAACTTGTCTTTGTTTCATTTAAAGTGTTGGTATCGTAAATCCTAGATATACATTTATTTATTTTGGCTTCCAATTACATTGAGAATATATTTTCTGAACTAAGTAGATGATATTTTAATTTTTATAAGGAGATCGAGCTTAGCTCTGGGTGTTGAAAAAAACACTCATCTAATTTTACTAAGGAAATAAAACCTTATCTAAATACCAAATTTCATTACCTATAGCAGCATTATCCAAATCGTTATAGCTGATTTCGTTTATATACCTATATCTATATAGGTAAACACGAATTTCTTGCTAAATAGTCTTAGCATAAGCACTAAGAATTTGTTTAGATTGTGGTATTAGATGGATATGGGCTACAATATTAATGACAGCTTCATCTAATCTTTATTTTTTTAGCTTCACACAATGTTATAACTATAGTAGGTAAAATGATGCTAATACTTATTTTATTAGTTCATATAATTATATGCAATAAATAAAATAATATAACACAAAATGGAATAAACAAATTTAGTTTTACAAATTTATTTGCTCTCTCATATAAAAAAAAACACAGCATGCGATAATCGGTAATAGGTAGGTATAATATCTACTAATATTTAATTTCAACTAGGTACCCATATCTTAAAATATATCAGTAGGCAAACTATAATTTACATAATAATTACATTATATTTTGTGTTTCCTTTTCAAAGTAATATATACTATATATATATAAGTCAAATATTAGAACGACTGAGAAGATAGACACGATGATGTTGATTTATTGGTCATATGAAAATTGATTAATTTTAGTAAGTAATCGAAAGTGTTTTCATTAAAAAACTAAATGCCACTGGCAGATTTGTGTAATAATACAACTGGGGGACATAAACTTTATTAAAAAAAAAAAATGCTTATTGGTGGATATCTCGTTTAACTCTTTTACAGCGTTTTAAAATAAATATATAATATATTTTATAAGGTAACTACTACCTTTTATAATTGACGAAGTTTCGAATTATGGACAGTGATTTTTATATTTGTTAAATATTCATTGTTTGTTTTATTTGGTTGTATTTATCTACCTATTAGGTACCTGTATTTTTTTAATAATATTTGATTAGTAACGTACTTAGATGAAATTATTAATTTCTTGACAAGATAACTTTCATATTATGTACATAGGTAATTACATATATAAATTCCTTCATGTACATCTTTAGAAATAAATTTTTACTTCATATTGAGAGCAAAGCTTGTAATAATCGACCGTGAGGATTTACTATGTAAAATCTAAAAAATCTTTAAAAATTATGATTTTTTATCTATGTTTGAAGATTCACACATAAGTTACGAAGCGTTTTGTATGTTCCTACTAACATTTCATTGCATTCCCAAAAGTATGAAATGACATTCCTAAATAGGTATAGGTTATCTCTAAAACACAAATAAAACATTGCATGTGAGCTACAGTTAACTAATGTAAAAATAAAATTCATTGCCTTTAATTTGCAATTAAATGTTCGTGACGTTAGCCAGTTGGAGTGTTACCAACGTACGCCGTGTAATTTAGATTGATCGAGTATGAATCGACGAGGGGCGGTGCAATCAAAATCGTATCAGACCAATGAAATGTCGGCGTTCACTCACAGACGCTTCTTATTGGCCAGTCGTGGGGTTGAGGGGCATAAAGGGCCTTGATACAGCTCTCGATAAGCGGTAGGCGTCGGATTTTGATTCGATCGATTATCGCCCGTGTTGCCGTTATAACGAAACTTATAGGCGGGACTTTCCCTCATAATGGAGACACCTTTGCATTCTGATCGCTTGTTTACTTGGTTATTCTCTTAGCTATGTTTTTATAAAGTAAAATTTATGCAAAAAGGTATTATTAAGAACAAAACATTTGTATCAATAAGTATTTTTTATGAAAAATTATTATTATATTATAAAAAGAGTAGATATCGGACGTGTTTTAAAATATCTACATTCAGTGTTCAACTTAAATGTAATTTTCATTAAATTTTTATTCTGATATCCTTAACACTAAAATCACTGGTAAAACTTTATGATAAAAAAAATATTAGGTATACTTAACTGTGTATTTTTATGTAGGAACAATACCTATAAATTATTTTAGAGTTGTAAAGTTGGAGAGCTAATCTAATTTGCAACGGTTTGAAAGGATTGATTCACTAATCTCCTGATATTTATAATCCATTATCAACACTGCCTGGGCATTCGGAATAAGGATTTACGATATACGCGAGGTGCATACACAAAAGAATTAGCTCTCCTAAGCGACATCCAGTGCCAATAAATATTGTCCCGAGAATAATCGCTTCAGGCGGCAACACTGTAATACCTAAAAATGTATTCCATACAAAGTTCCATAAACTTCCGACGGGTTCCATAAAGTGAAAATCCATAATACGTATTTAATGTAAGGTTTCGTAGGAAAAGCAATAATTTGTCTCAATTGGGCACGATTAGATTGGCTCCGTCGGCGATTTGACATCGTCGTAAATTACAGTACCTACGTACGACCGAATTGAGTGAGCCGTCAGAGGCGACGTTGCGCGTTCTGTTGTGTGGCCTCTTATAAATGGTAAGGATATGTAAATAGCGTGAGCGCACGCGGCTCGGCGCACGCGCATCTAATCGCGCGTTTTCCGCCGCGTGCCGGCGAGGACCGCGATTTGTAGAAATCGTTATTGGGGTGATTGCTTTCATTAACAATAGCTTTTGTCCACGGTTTCTTGTAACTCACTTGTTATTTAGTCGCTTAACTGTACTCGGGTTTACTTCGTGTCTGATAACACATTGACCGTTCCGTGTACGGTGTGAACCACGGTTAGAACTCTCCATTCGGAAACGTGCTCTATCAACAACCGCTTCGATGCACTCTGGCTGTAAATTAACATCACACCGAATATAAAATCTATCGAATTAAAACAAAAGTCATGTTTATAATAAGGAAGAAGGAAAAGTATTACATTTAACCAATTTGTCTTTATTATTTGTTAAAGTTTAATTCATATAAAAATAAGATTTTTTTTTATATTTTTAAAGCAAAAGACGAAACCCTTGTATTCCGCAATTACCTCCATGGTTAGGTTATTTGGTTTTAGCTGTTGATAAAATTTCTTTTATACCATAACGAAGATTATTTGTTATTATACAGGTATCTGCCTACAAAACTGAATGTTCAGGAAGATTATACATATTCCCGCCAACAATGTAGACAATGACTCATACTTTGTTAGATTCTTTTCGTATTTTATTATCTGCTACTTTTTTATTACAGTTATCTTGCATGTCTCTGCTGTGTTTTTCTATACATATTATCTAGAGTATTACTCACCGCTTTATTAGTTATCGATATTCAATAGTAAATATTATATACCAAAGATTTTTTCATGGTTTTTAGCTTTAGGCGCTTTGCGAATAGTGCTGCCACCAGACATATGTGAGTTAGCTAGGACGTGCGAGAATGCGTCGCGGCAATGTAAAACGGTCAAAGTTGTTCGATGAGCTTACGCGGTACGTTCAGCTGAGTGGTGCGAGAATACGTAGCGGACTCTTTTCAATGATTGAGACTCAATTTGGCGGAATCTCTCCGCACGCATTCCTCACTCGCATCTCTCACACACATTCCTCGATCGCGTCTCTCGCACACATTCTACGCTCGCGTCCCTTGCTCATTTCTCGCTTTGCATGCACAAATATCTAGCTCCACTAGCCCTTTTTCACCAGAGCTCAAAATTAAAATAATCTTTGCATCAATAAAAGGCACTTGTAAACATCAAAACACTACTGCCGGTTCTCAAAATATCCCAGACATCGAGAAGAGCCGGTAAGAAACTCGATTAGGTTTATCTTTTGTTTTTCCAACTGTACAAGTGTTAATATAATGGGTACAATAATAATAATTTAGTGGATGCATAGAGAGGGAGTCACTGCCGGAGACCACTATAGTCACATACCTATTGATCCACCCTTTAATAACCTTTTGACAGTAAAACCGGCCTGACATGATCCTCGAACTTGTTGTAAGGCAAATCAGTAATTTGCTTCTGAATCTTATTATAGAACCTAACACTATAATCTAAAAACTATTATTAGTCTAGCTAAGTCTGAAAGACGGTACGACTAATTTATTTTTATTTTTAGTATAAACATTGTGCTAATCTTTGACATATAAAGTATTGACAATATGTTTAGCTGAAAGCGCACTTGATGTTGACGTTAGTGGAAAGACTGGCTCTGAAGCTGCGGGAACACACTTTTAAGTGCTTGGCGACAGATTTTCAACTTGAGTATGGTAGCTAGTAAGGCTGTCAGGCATGAGAAAATACTCTACCATCGTGCCAGGTTTTCATCGCTGTGTTTCCTTCACCAAAAGCTCAGTCTCATTGTAGAGATTTCAACACACCTCGATCGATGCGGTGTCCGAACACGCTGCCACTGAGCCGCTCAAAGATATTCGCTTGTTAAGCCTTAGAAGTACTTAACAATAATCATTTTATTCCTTGACTAAGTTGTGATAATTATATAGAAAGTTGTAATTAAGAGAACAGGAAATTTAAATAATGTTCAGTATGTATCGATTAATTATTTCTAGCCGCCCTCAATTTCGAGTAATTCTCGCTCATCACGTCGAGATGTACCGCTCAAACATAAACGTGGCAATTAATCTCTAAACGGGTGACGGAGCCCCAACCCCTTTCCCTTCAACCCCCCACTTCACCCCTCCAGTCCCAGATAACCGGGGGAATGATTAACTGTAGACAGGAAGACGGATTGACAAATAGTCGTTTAGGTATTTGCTAATGTTTCCCTCTCATCAATAAACGTTTGATGGGAGAGGAATGGCGTTTTCTCAATTCGTGAAATTTTCATTTACTCAACAGTTAATGTATTCCTTGTGTTTATAGATTATAATCATTGGTGTATTTATTAGAATCCGTGCCAGTAGGTGGTGCAGTTTCAGCAATTATTCAAAAACAATCCACCTAAATAAAGTTAATAAACCACTAAATTCAAACCAAAACTTCCTAACTGAGAAATAAGTCACCATTTTTTATATATAATCAGACAAGTTAAAATTATTATTTAATAACATTAGCTATTTCATTAAAAATAAGAAAAAATGTAAACAATATAATTTTATAACTTTGAAACATTCAAAAATATTCCCATAAAAGTTTTACCTCTAAAAATTTCCAGTGTAAGTTTGTTCTTTATAAAACGAAAAAACTCCCTAAATTCGCATCATAAACTCTGTTTTGATCTGTTACGTATCTGCATCAGCCAGTGTATCCAGGTGCCGAAACACTCACAGGTTAGCGTGACAGCGACGGCAACCGTCGATGGAAGGCGATCTCTTGGTGGCCGCCGTTGTTTTTGATTCTACTTTGCTTACCATCAGCCACAATACCACACTTTGCCATCCTAGTTACTATATTATAAAAAAAAACATTAAGTTGAAAATATGGTGGGACATATGAACGTAAATATAGGGCAATTTTTTGATGAAAATATGGCGTAAGTTTTATTTACACCACAATAATCAAAATTCAAATATCATTTAGAATTATTTTCAATATTATGAAACTGCATTCCATATGAAATTGACATATCTCTTTAATATATAGTACAGACAGAGTAAAAGAAGATTTAAAATTATGTATTGTTAGGGACTCAAAAGTTTTAAATTGGTAATAAAATAATATTACAGAAGGTTATCTCGCTTTTAACAGTCGAAAAGTCGATAAATTTTAATTTTTAACGGCTACTTTAAATGTCGAAGAACGGTGTTCAAGTGCTAATTGGTGTGAAGATGATGTCCGAATTCGCTATTGGAAAATAAATCTGTACTTTGCAGACGTAACTTAGTAATTTCGCAATGTCCATCATCTCAAGGCTGTAAAGTGGCAGTTCAGAGTGCAAAGTATAAATGAATAGTTCACCTAATAGGAATAGCCCGCGGCATCCATACGAGCGTTAGCGCTATTTCTAATTTCAATACAAACCTTGTAGAGTTGACTTTGTGCTTGTAGTAAGGAAATTGCTTTAATTTATTAACACGTAAATTGTAGCTGAAATAATTATTTTTTAAGTGAAAACTTCTTTTACGGCGTTGAGCGATTTTTGGTAGGGGAAAAACTTATGGGCTCGTGTGAGTATTGCGCTTGCGTTATACTAGCGACGCGTAGTATAGCGGGCTGTGTACATATATACGCATATATACACTAATACATTGTGATATAACTTCGACTGTATCATAATAGGCGTGTTTGACTTTTTGGAAGGGTAAAATATTGTGATTTCGCGTCACCGACATGTTCTTCAATAATTCAAAAATAATTGATTTAAAAATTCAAAATTGAATTTTCGCTTCTTTCCACATTCCTTATGACTGCTTCTTTTTTTTTTTTAAATCAATTTGTCTGTTCATTTCCACTTTACGGAAAACGAGTTTGACACACTGTTTTGTGACAGTAGGTGTAAATTACACCTTTATCGAACCGTGTTCCCATTTACCAACAACAAGATGAGCTGAAATTTTTTTGTCACAGAATATATCAAATTATCTTTTTATTTATAAAATATTTCATTATTGGAAAGCTTTCGGTTTAAAATACAAAATAATCGCGGGTGTTTTCGTTTCCATTTTTGGGTTCGTTTAAAAAGTGCCTTTAGTTTTCACTATGATTGTAAGAGTCATTTTTGTACCTATATTATATGACTAGCTGTGCACGTGGCTTCGCTCACGTGGACTACAGAATGCCCGCGCGAATCTTGCTCCCCGCTCCCGGCTATTTTAAAGATAAAAGGGCTTACTGTGGTGTTCCATAGAAGATAGATGTATACTCTCCCGGACTTTTTTGTAGGTATTTTTAATGCCTAAAATTATATCGTACATTAATTTGCTTTATCTCTTATGGCTTACTCAGCATAAGCCATTTAAACGCCCGAATTGAATCACTATGAGTTTTTTTTATTTGTACGGAACCCTACTTCTTTTATCTAAAGTAAAAGTAGCCTAAGTTACTCCCTATATTATCAGTTAAAGTCCCGTCAAAATCGGTCCAATTGTTTCGGAGATTACCCGGAACAAACAAACAGACAGACAGACAAACAAAAATTAAAAAAAATGGGATTTTTGTAGTCAGTGTCGTATATTCTTTCATATGCATTTAGTAAAAAACTGTTATTTTGACATTACAAACAGACACTTCAATTTTATTAATTGTACAGATAATTTCGACATATCCGTATAATTTTTGTTTAATTTAATAAAAATTGTGTCTTTGAAAATCAACTAGGTGTTTATTCATTAACTATGTGATTTAGTCGCTCTATCAAATTTTTTTTAATGTCAAAGATATATAATTTACTTTTTGATATTTTTATTCAAAAGTGTTAACTCTATAAAAATACAAATTTAATAAGGGCAAGTCGGCTACACGAAATAAATACAAAAATTTTCTATAGCCTAAACAACACTTACCTACAGTCACAATTGATCTATGTAACAATGTTTATTTAAAATGATAATCAGTTGTAACATTCTTGTACCATATTGAAGAAGCATCACACCATCATATTTTAACAAGCAAATTACAATAAATCAAGTCCGCATAGTGTGCTAACAACGAATAGAACTACTTCCGCGGCGCGGCGGCCACACGGACAGTTAGCTCTAAATCCGATCTGCGAACACTGCGTTTGCCTCGTAAAAGCGCGATATAATGCGCTCGCGCAGGTTGTAAATCAACAATCATATATGACGCACTGCGATTTAACACTTTCGTAGTTTTGCGATTTTGTGTAATTTTATATTAAATTAGCTAGCCTGGCAGACGTTGTTCTGTCTTTTCCGGTAGTTAGTAATTCGTGCACAATGCTGCATATCGGCTCCACTCTTCCTCGTAGTCATCTCGCCCTCCTCCTCAACGAGGTGATGGGGAAACTGTTTCAGGGTGCTTTAATTAATATCTGCTCCAGATTTCGATATTTTCTTTTTAATGCGATAGTAGACTGCACGATTTGTCGCGACCAATAATTTCTGGGGGGGAGGGTACCAATAGCAACGCGCAATCCTGTAGCCATACAACCCTTCCCCCCCACCTTCAATCCCTACCAAATATTGACCGTGACAAATCGTGCAGTCTAATAACATTTTTAACACTATGTTAGTGCGAATACGAGCAATTTTGCTCCTGTATCAGTTTATATTATTTTATAATCTACAATTTTTAAATACAAGTTGCTTCAAATTATATTAATTTATTTTTCAAATACATATATTTATTAAGCTGCAGTTTATTGAAAAATCATTTCAAGTTACAATACAATATTTAAATAAAATCAAACCGTAAGTGAGATGTGATAAGATAGACATATTTCTAAACACACAATCCCATTGTTCCAGGTACGCCTATAAACCGGTTACCGATTATGGCTAAGTCGGTGTTAGATTTATACGAGTTGTATAACTTGGTGATCGCGAGGGGAGGTCTCGTCGAGGTCATCAACAAGAAGTTGTGGCAGGAGATCATCAAGGGCCTCCGATTGCCATCGTCCATCACGTCTGCTGCCTTCACATTACGCACACAGTAAGTTATTTTACCATTACTTTGGAATATCTCTGGTTTTTTTTTCTCTTAGGTTTGATTACGTATCATAAGGTCGCATACAGAAAGGTGAATTACCGCAAACGAAGGCTCTGAGTGGATATGACCGATCAACATTGCACTCTGTGTGGGATAGAATAGCGAACGCGGATGGGTGAGTGCGGTATCAATCGGTCACGTACACTCGGAGCCTTCGTTCGCGTTCGTTTGTCCTGTCTGTACTTAGCATAAGATTATTAGATTATTATAATACCAGCTATATAATATCTTACTAACATGCAAAGGTTTAGGTTTTTAATCACTAAGCTGCGAGTCAGTCGGCTAAAGGTCAATTTTTCAACCAGTAGATAATAATTTTGACGGTTTCACTGAAAATGTACAAAACCCGTCAAATTAAAAAAAACCGTGTGGTGTCGTGGTACACCAGATAGGAACGAAGTTCCTTATAATAAAATTTTAATTAATTTATTATAAATATTAATTATAAAGAAACAGCTCTTTACATGAATAATAATAACAGTCACACGTAGACTATACTATGGACACTGTATAGCCATCATATATAGACTGTACATAAAATCAATGGTTTTGAAGAGTTCCCTTGTGTATCTTCGAAGTTGAAGATTCAATTCCAATGAAATTAAAATGCCATCGCCCTTGAGATATCCGCTATCCAATAAAAAAAGAACGATCCAAATTGGTTTATAAACATAAAAGTTATGTTCAGCAAATAAAAAAATTAAATTAGAAACAAAATATTAATACTAAAAATTTTATGTTATAAATATTCGAATAAAGTTACCTCAGTACTAATTGAAGTCCGAAGTAAAAAAGAGAAATTGCAGGCGAGGCTTCGGCCATAGCAGTCACACTTATGACTGCTGGACTACGAGCATGTCTTTAGGACATAATGAAACTGTAGCGGCGGATAAAGATAGGAAAATGGGTAGGTACCTCGTTTTCTTCGGTGCTGGTTCTGATGATAGCGGTTGAGGCAACTTGTAAAGCACGTTTTAATGGCACGCGTACGTGGTGCTTCAGAGCACAGCGGCAGACTAACTAACTTTCTGAGGTAGTGACGAGAGCGGGGGGAAATGTGAAGGAATGTAGGGTATATTTAAAAGGAATCGAATAAATATATATGATAGATAAAAGAGAAGGTTAGAATATATAATGATATGTATACTCGGCGCAACCAGAAACTATGCTACTATAAAAAAAATCTTACACTTTTTTAACGTACGCACGTTTTTTGCCGGCTAAGGTACCCCTCCGCAAGCCCCTTATGGAACTTCGTTTCAAAAAATATTTCTCAAACTAAAGTTATATGTTCATTAAATCGGCGCAGTTAAATCGTGAACCGGCATTTATGTCGATTTAAAAAGCAGGAAATGAATACATTTTGCAACATGCGGATAATAAGACTGACAGCAATAAAAATCTCTCACAAACATAATAAACGATCCGTGACGAGTATTTATACAAAGAATTGCTTTGAATTAACAAAAAAATGGATCACGGTACTTATGTAGGTATGCATAACATCTTTTAATATCTTCACCACAAAAAAACAAGAGGTTTAGTAAGCAACTTCATGCTGTACACATTTTAGTCTCAACGCGCGAGTCCTGAAACTCACCATTTTGTCATAAGTGAAAACATGCCTGACGATTCTTAACTTGCAAAAAAATTGTAAGTATTTATCGAACTATTAATCGTTTACTTAACTGGACGTAAATTGAAATTTAATTGATTTACCCCCCACAAAAATCAACTGTATTGAAGAAAAATACAGTTTTTTTCATTTTGAGAAAAAAAAATTGCTTATAGTGACTGGCTGCCCAACTATGAAAAATTGGCTAGTTACGCCAATATAGACAGCTTATTTACTTTTTTGTATTTGCTAAAACCATTTAAGCATTCATATGCTAGGTAACTTGTATAAAGTAACATAATTTAAGAATTTTATTTATTTATTAAGGGTTGACAAATAGTATTACAATATTTATATTTAAAGTCGATTTGAGGTATTGCATTTGTAGCGACATCTACATAGCGACACACAGCGACATCTATCGAGCCACATACGACGCATCCTACATCGCACTATAGAAATTAACTCTTCGATTGAGTGTATATACAAGAACCCGACTACAACCGTCGGGCAGCTGCCCGCCAGACATAACACCCGTCTGGTCGGAGGATCCTCCCTTTGCAATAGTTCTTCTACACTGGTGACCCCGAGCATGAACGTTAGTGCAACCTTCTTCGCACAGCTACATCGTGACGTCATCATCACTTCCACAAGCTTTCGAGCAGCGAGTCATACAGCCAACCAGCATCCACGGCTACTACGGGTATCCTGACCACCAGCATGCAGCGGACGCGCGCATTCCTGGTCATCACCCACAGCCTTCTCAGCGACTTTGGCACAGCACACTGCACTTCGGCCGTTCAGCAAGCAGAGACGCACTTCTCTCCTGGTCGACGCAGCAGCCAGTCACTACGCAGCACTGCAACACTCCGACTCACTGGAGCATTCTTGCAGCATCACCCCGACTCACTGGGGCATCGCATCACCCCAACTCACTTGGGCATCGCACCACCCCGTCTCACTGGGGCATCACCCCGACTCACTGGGGGCATCACCCCGACTCACTGGGGGCAACACCCCGACTCACTGGGGGCATCACCGCAGACAGTTCCGACTCACCGTGAACTATGCGGCATCTGGTTCCGACTCACTGGAACATTCCACTGGCCCGGCAAGCATCATAGTTGGGCAGCTGCCCGCCAGACATAACACCCGTCTGGTCGGAGGATCCTCCCTTTGCAATAGTTCTTCTACACATTATTTACTACATAAATTCAACTAAAACTTGAGTAAATTAAAGGAAATTATTATTATTATACAAAGTAAACAAAAATATCGCAAATACATAATTTCACTTAAATAAAAAAAGAAGAACAAAAGTCATTTGACAGTTATCATCAAAAAAAGAACAAGACAAAAAAGAAAACCAACTTCAATGATTTTGCAGAGTTCCCTTGTGCTTCTTCGAACTTGTAGGTACAATACCAATGAATCCCCTATCTAACAAAAAGAGAATCATCCAAATCGATTCGAAATAAAGAAGTTATGGTTGAACATCAATAAAAAAAAATTGAATTTGAATTCTCGTCTTTTGTTAAGTCGGTTATAAAATACATATGGCTAAATTACAATTTATAAATTAAATTACAAATAATTGTGCTTCACGGCTGTCTAAACAATGTAAATAAAATGTTACATTTCGAAATCAGAATATTATAATTTCGTGTGTCATGCACACGATCCAATCTTTTAGATCATAATCCGAACGAGAAGTTATTGGAACGTTATTGTGTGTCAACTGATCTTTGTATTCAAACAGTTTATCGTTACCCTGTATCCATAAGCGATTCAATATCCCTTGTGTGGTCCTAAAACAAGCCAGGAGCCCGTCGTCGCTCCACTTTCGATACAGCCTTTGTCGCTCATCCTCATTCAAATTCTCACGAGTGGAGACAAAACTCGAACCCACAATAGAACGGTACGCGTGAGTGTCCGCTACGACAATATGACAACTTCATAATTAATAACCTCTAACTCATCTCGGCCGATATAATTTCCCATTTATCTTTTTGTTGAGTTCCTTGACCTCAACACCTTTTGTCGGCTGGCATAAAGGTGTCTTACATTTCTAATTCAAACTGTAGCCCGTTACGCACGACACGTCATTATAGACGCAACCTCTACATTATTACGATCTCGGGTTTGCTTATTTATTATTACCGACGCGTACGGATGCAACATTATTAGACGCTTTCCAATACTGCCGTTTCACATAAAGCCTTTTGTCTCGAGGTTCGCTCGTTTTTCACTGTAATTCGAATTCTGGACGTTCTGTAATGATACAATGTGAAATGTGGACACGGCTTTATTATGAAGATAAAAGACTTAAAGATAAAGATTTAAAATTATATCGCATCGTTAGTAGTACTTTAGACGTACAATATCTACAATCTGACATTGACAATGTTAAGAAATGGTGTAGTCTTAATGGCATGTCGCTTAATCCAGATAAGTGTTTTCATATAAAGTTTACAAGAAAGAAAAAGCCTCATATCGGTGATTATATGATCGACTTTATTAAATTAAAGGATGTAACAACTATTCGAGACTTGGGCATCATTGTATTGAGCTTTCGATATCACAGCGATAACATAATCCAAAAATCATCCAAATTATCTGGGTTTATTAGTCGTCAGATGAAAATATTTAAAGAACCCAACCTAACGATAATAATTTACAATACTATTCTACGCGGAATTTTAGAATACAACAGTCCTGACAAGTCCAAGTACATTCTGACAGAATTGAACGAGTACAAAAGCGTTTCATGTACCTACCACTTGGCATATTCTGATTACAAATGTAAAATCTTGAAAACTTATAAAGAACGCCTTTCTTATTACAGAGTTATGTCACTTTGTACTCGTAGGAGGAACTCTGACATCGTGTGTCTTTTTAAATAGCTACATGGAATCACAGACTCCCCTACATTCTTGAACGTTTAAATTTTGTGATTCCACGTTTGGGCAGTCGTTTGCATAACAGAAAAACTTTTTACCTGCCTCTTTGCAGAACAAATATTGCTCAACATTCTCCAATATATAATATGTCCTCTTTTTGTAACGCTGTTCGCACAGAGATTGATATATTTTCAGGTTCTGTTTCCTCCATTAAAAATATTCTTAAAATACTTAAATAATGTAATTTCTATGATTTTAGTTTTTTTACCGCCCAAGGGTTTTTTATTTTTCTATAACTTATGTGCATGCTGTGTCCACATCTAGAAGAGTACAATCATTGCATGATTTTACAATATTGCTCATTTCTAATTACACAGGTAATGTTATAATTTTGTATAATTTTCCACTCGTATGTCGTGGTGGCCGAAAGAGTGTAGACTGGGTACAATTTTGCTTGTTTTTACTTATTTTGCTTAGAAAAATTGTTCGATACTGACAAGGAAAAACCTTGTGAGAAAATCTGGACGTAGAGGGAAAATACAGAGCATGTATTATTAGCGATTCATAAAGCCTCTTAATAAATGCTTCTAGTCTACAAAATTTTATCAGAATCGGTTGAGAATTGATGTTTTTTAAGATTTCTAGAGATAATATTGACAATAGTTACATCAATTATCTAATTACTTATAGTTCCCGTGTACACAATTTTATTAAAATCGGTTGAAAATTATTATCCTAATCCACAATTTTTAACGCAATATTAATGACTCTCAATTATAATATATTATGATGTATGTTTCCCGTCTATGAAATTAGACAGAGTTAAGAATTAATGAAATTTGAAATTTTTCTAAAAGTAATATTGAAATTTCTTATACCCTATCAATTGACCGATCACATAAGCATCCCGTCTACAAAATTTCATAAGAATCGATCAAGCCACTTTTGAGTTAAATCCGGACATACAAATACACAGACAATTTTTTTTTAATGGCATACCTACACTCATCAAAAAAGTCTAAGCAACATGTACTAATTTAAATTTTAGGATGGTTCTTCACATTATAACGTTGTATTTTATTTTTAAAATAATATCTTTAGGGTTCTATGATGTAAAAATAACAGCTGTTGTCTTTATAAGTTCTTTTAATAACAGAAATGAACAATATTAGAATATATTGTAGAAACTAAGATACATAAGAAACTAAACTTTTTTCTTACAAAATGAAATTACTAAAGAAAATGTATTTATTGTGAAAGAATAGAACAATTTAATACAAAGTATGGGCTTCTCTGCTATTCAGAACTTGTCGGCAACGATTATTCATTGAATTAATGAGACTGTTTATGTCATCTTGCGGTATTCGCTCCCAATGGAATTGTAGCAAATCCTTCAGCTGTTGGGTTGTTGTCGCTCCGTCCAAGTCCTTCAAAACACGTCTCTGGAGCATGTCCCATGCGTGCTCGATGGGGTTGAGATATGCCAATGGTGCAGGCCAGGACAATACCCGGATGTTCTCCGTTGCAAAGTATTCACTGGTTCGCCGAGCTGTATGTAAACGCGCATTGTCATGCATTAACCTAAAATCGGAGCCAAAGGTTTGTGCAAATGGGTAGACATAAGGTCTGAGAATATCCTCAATGTAATTTTCAGCATTCATGTTTCCATTTACAAAAACGAGCTCAGTTCGCCTGTTCTTCATAATACCCGCCCATAACATAACTGTTGAGCCGCTGTATGGATGAACTTCCTGAACGCACCTGAGCCTTTCAGTATTTCCGGGCCGACGATACATTCGCACCCTTCTTGTATCAGGCTTAAACTCGAATCGCGACTCATCGGAAAACATAGTTTTATCCCATTGTTCCTGGGTCCATGTTATGCGTTCTCTACACCATTCATATCGACGAGCACGATTCCCGTGACGTATCGGTGGGCACCTGATGGGGCGTCGAGCTCGTAGGCCGTACTCATGCAGTCGATTTCGTACAGTTTGAGGACTTACATCAACACCACTTGAAATTTGTAGCCTCAAACTTATCTCTCGAGCGGTTAACATCGGCTGGCGTCTTGCAGTCAGTTGTATGTACCGGTCTTGCCGAGTGGTTGTACTCCTTTTACGGCCTGGATGCTGTTCAGCGGGTTCTCCTGTATTATTGTAGCGCTGCCAAAGACGACAAATAACACTTCTATGAATGCCAAAATGTCGACATACCTGAGATTGATTACTCCCCGCTTGCAACATCCCTACAGCTCTTTTGCATTTCATCTGCCATCAAATGACGTCGCTTCATGACGTAAAGAATATCTATTATAACAATTCAATTTTGTTGCTAACTTTATTTAAATGGTTGGTAAAATTATAAAATCAAGACTAAACGTAGCAATTAAAACGCACTTAAATTCAAACAAATTCGCAGTCATTTGAATTTTATGAAAAAACAAAACATAATCAAATTTTTTTTTACAACCAGCCTGTATGTCATCAATAACAAAAAAGTTTACTTACCTACGCACTTTGTTTGAGTAAATATTTAGAAATTAATTAATATAAATGGAAAAATTTGTAATATCACGCATGTTGCTTAGACTTTTTTGATGTGTGTATTTGTGATCAGTGTCGTTCATATAGTGTGCGTATCGGGAAATTTTGAAAAAAATATTAAAACTACAGACAGGACTACAGATTTGTTAATATAGATATATATTAGATTTCTCTCCAATACGTTGTTATAGCTTTTACGAGAACTTATTTTGTTTTATATTGTGTTGACTTTTTAAGAAAAATAAGTGTAAGACGGTAATAATAAATGGAAACCTTTCTTAAGAGATTTATAGAAAAGCAAGTTACGATTACAATTTATCAGTGATTTGTGTGTATTCTACTAGAGTAAAATTTTAAGTAAAAAAATCATTAACAAGGTAAGTAAGTGTCTGTTAGTTCGTAATCGCGTTTTCAATGCAGCGTAGTTACGGTACCCAAAAAATCAATAAGATCGAACCAATCTTCAAGTGATACTATTGACATTGTTTTGGTCTTATTATTTGAAGTTTCATTTCAAAGGATTTGAAAATACAAATATAAGTAGATAAGTAGATCAAGAAACGATTTTTTCCCGACATATGGTTCTTGAGCTTATGCAATAGTTCATTTAGAAATTCTGTAAGAGTGAAATAAATAATATACATACATAAATCACGCCTCTTTCCCTATAGGGTAAGCAGAGGCCACGTCCTTCCACTTGCTACGATCCTGGTCTTTCTTCGATCTTTCGCTTCTTCAACATTCATCAGTCTTTTCTTGCTTGCTCGTCGGTTTCGAGTACGCTTGACCTGATCTTTCTCTTTCTTTAGAACGTTCCAGATTTGATCGTGGACTTATATTTAAATAATATTATGTTACGAAATATTGAATTTTTATTTCAATAACTACTTAATTGTTCATAGGTAAATTCAAAACTTAAACTAAACTATAAATTTAACGTTCTCAGTAACGTTATAAAAAAGTAGCTCGATATTTTTATGAAGCGTCGTCGGCTAAGTCAAAGTTTCTTCGTATGACACGAACACTCAACATGAATTATAGAACGAACGGTTGACAATATGCCATTATAAAATTGACTCATCAAATTGAATGGGATTTAACATGTAATGGGAGGCTTCTATTATACTTTTGAAGAATATATTTTTAATAATAATTCATTTTGAAATATGATTTATAAGCGTGATGTGTTATAGAGGTATTTATGTACAAGTTTAGTGACAAAAGAGAGTGCACAGTGACTTTGGTTTGTTAATCTTCTGATTTATTCGAAACAGTTGATAGATATGAGAGAGATTATTTTAAATAGCCATAAAGACGAAACTTAATTTGACTGTGGCCGCTGAGGCTTACAAATTTTACTGCGTTATATACATATTGTAGATTTTATGATATGTTTCATGGTTTTCTTAATAATGGCTCTATCGAAGACTCGGTAAAATGCGTACACAATTTGTAGTTATATTCCAAAAATTTTTAAATATAGTAACTTAGTGTTGTTGTGTTTGATGATAAATAATAATCCTATAGAGGTGTTTCTTGTTCAGTTATAACAGATTTGGTAAACCGATAGTTACGATATTATGGCTTGTTACATAGATAACATATTTTATTAAGTCTCATGGTAGAATCCAA
The DNA here is from genome assembly GCA_033032175.1 of Saturnia japonica. NCBI lineage: Eukaryota > Metazoa > Arthropoda > Insecta > Lepidoptera > Saturniidae > Saturnia > Saturnia japonica. The sequence goes on from CM065318.1 coordinate 12,839,965, forward strand.
ACTTGACCCGTCCTTATGAAATATGTACTACTTAATTTTTATTTTAAATTGTTAGTCTTTAGATTCTAAATGCCTTGAACACTGGTATTTATTCGACGAACCGTGTAGCCTATCATTGTTCACACTTCCCGTACTTGCAAGTTTACCAGATTTTTCATGATTATTACTCCGCTTCTTAGAGTTTTAGCATGAAGTTATATGGCTTATATTTTTCCCAATAAACAAGCTGTGAAAAGCAAAAATATTTTTTTTATCTTGAATAGTAGTTCCAGAGACCAGCGTACAAAGAAATAAAATAATCCTTTTAATTTTGTTTGCAGATATATGAAGTATTTATATGATTATGAATGCGAAAAGAAAAACTTGTCGACTCGCAGCGAGTTAGACGCCGCTATAGAAGGCAACAAACGGGAAGGAAGACGCGCCTCCGGACAATATGACGCACAAGCGGCTCTCGCTATGGTACCTATTTATTCACTTTTAAGTTTTACTTAACTTAATGCAGTGATGTCTCAGCGGTGGTGGGCACGGACATCCCGTCGATATACGTGAGTTCGAATCCCCACAACGAGCCTGAGCATTTGGCGAAGGAAAAAACATCGTGATGAAACCATAGAATGCTGGTAGGGCTTTTTCTAATCCCGCCTGGCTAGCTACCACCCTCAAGTTGAAAGTCAGTCGCCAAACACCTATAGATGTGTTCCTGCAGCTGCACTTGAGAACCAGTTCTCCTACTAGACCTAGCGTGTCACCATCTTGGGCTTAACAACCAAGTTAGATTGATGAAATTTATAAAAAACAAAAAACAACTACTCGCTCTAAGCGATAAGGACGCATAACTGTACACAAATAATTTAAATAGTTATAGTATGTTTTTTTTATTCGTGTGCAATTTAATATATTGTATTGTATTGTACTAGCAGATCCGTGTGAATAATTCGCTCACTATAGAATGTAAACAATTTATCAGCGATCGTGTCAGTTATACAAATTGTTAATAGATGGCGCCTCCTACATATTAGTTTTATATATTTTAAATAGGAATACCTTTGAGAATTAATATGTAGATAGAGGAATGCAATTCAATAGAATTTTTTTATCAATTTATATAACGCAAACATTATTAAACTATTTGTAGGTGTTTAATGAAAATTTACATGAAAAATTAACACATATTATGATTAATATAATAATATTATCCTTATATGATTACACGCAATGTTTACTGTTATGGAAAATTAGTGGTAGAAGAAAAAGAAGAAGAAGAGGCTTTATAAGATAATCCAAATGTATTTATTGTATATTGTTTTTCGTCAGCCGCCTCTAAGTCGTGGAGTACCAGCCTCTCTGGCCCAGCTGTCACAGCACATGCAGCCGTTGTCGCTGTCGCTCGGCGGAGGTGTGGCAGGAGTGCCACGACTGCCACCGTTGCCACCGCACGGGCCACACATCTCCCAACATGACATCGAATACCGCGTCAGAGAGTACATGAAGATGATACAGCAACAGCGGGAGCTTATGAGGAACGGTAAGAGAAACTATGCGAATTATTATTGCTGATAGTTTACGATTGTATTTTGAATTAATGGGACCACGGGTGCCAGTAGCAGGATGCAAGTGGGTACATTGCACCCCCCTGTTGGGAAAGAAAATACGTTTTCTTATTCAGTTACTGTTTGAATAAAAACTTTAAGTGTCTAGGTTACTGTCCAAATTTGTATTCTGACATAACGTGAAGTCAGTTGTTTCATTTACTAATTGCAAAAAAATACAAATATGTCTTTATATTTTACTAGCTTTTCCTAGCGGCTTCGCTCGCAGCAAATTAGATAATTGTAAATCTTACATTCTCCATACAAATTTTAAAACTCCATTACCCCCCTTTAGGGGTTAAATTTTCGAAAATCCATTCTTAGGGGATGCTTACGTCATAATTACTATCTGTGTGTCAAATTTCAGCCCAATCCGTTCAGTGGTTTAAGCTCTGTGTTGTTAGATCAGTCAGTCAGTCACGGTTTCCTTTTCTAAATAATTAGATTGTTTATAAAGTTAATATGTTCATATAATTTATTTTTTGGCAATCATTACTACTCTAACATTCGATAATTTGGTTTTTGTGATTATTTTACCTTTTGTATTGAATACAATTCCAGTCGTTCGTTCAGTTTGCTTGGTCACGTTTGTCCAGTTTGCTTGGTCACGTTCGTCCAGTTGGCTTGGTCACGTTCGTCCAGTTGGCTTGGTCACGTTCGTCCAGTTGGCTTGGTTACGTTCGAAGTTTATGAATTACAATAAAAACTACGATATGACAGATCAAGATCGGGCAAAAAATTCGATTATAGCTTAGGTGGAATATGTTTTTTTTAAATATAACTAAGGTGGCAAACAAGAATCCGACCCGCCTGATGGTAAGCGGCTACCATAGCCCATGGAAGCTTGTAATACCATGGTTATCACGAGCGCTTTTCGACCTAAACTTCTCTTCCCCATAAGGTTATTTGGCTGCGATCTTCTGTAGAAAGACTAATCCACCAGTCGGACTGCACCAAGTAGAGAAAATTTTCGGAAGAAATTTCTCTGTGCATTACCTTTCTCTTTTGTTTTAACAAACGAATATTAAAGGGTACCTAAATTGTAAATTCTAGGGTCGGAATCACCGCCGGGCAGTAACGGGCCGACGTCGATGATGTCGCCGCGCGACGCTGCCGCTCTGAGCGCCATCGACGTGTCCCGCCTCACTCTCTGGTCTCTCTACAGCAATAACAACAACAGCAGCCCGCAGCCAGACCTCGAGCCGCAACGGTATGACTCCTTTTTTACCCGCCTGAAGCTCAACTATAACGGAGGGTAATAACAATATAATTATGTCCTTAATTTTCACGCTATATTCCCGACAAATATAAGTACTATATGAGTACGGTAAGGAATGTAACGTGTGTTTTTAAGGAAATCTCTTTACATATATTATTTCTTAAAGGTTCTTTCTCGTGGCAAGATCAAATTTCCCTTAATCGTTTATTTATTTAATTTATTTAGCAATACAGGGTGATCTTACAGATCATAAAAAACATATATATGTAAAGAAATATAATACAGAAAGACATGTAAAAGTTCACACAGATACACAGTAATAAAGGTAGTTACATAAATTTAGTTGGTAAAATAGGTAAAAAAATTTACTGGTTAGAGTTTTCTTAAGTTTGAGAGAACTGGTTTGAATGAGATCACTGTCCATGGTTCAGAAATTATCAGAAAATACGTTTCAAAAATCATTTTAAATCTTATGTTTCCCGCTATTGACGAAAAATGGACGATTAGTTCAAAATTAATCTTTTCCTAAAAAATTGCTACATTATTATGCAAAAAATTAACGCTTACATTGTTTAATGTGCTTTTAAATATTCGTGCAGGTCAGCTAGTTCTGTTTATTTTTAACATTATATTCTATAGCGCGTAGTGGGCACAACCCTGATATTTACATTTATACCTATAATTGAGTAATTTATATTTATCTGAGGTTTTTTTCAACAGAGAGGCTTTAAATTTGAGCGAAAGTCCCAACTCGAGTGCGAGTGGTGGTAAGCGCGAGGCTTGTCGTTCGCCACCGCCGCCGGCGAAGCGCCGCACGCCGCGACCGCCTTCCCCGCGTCCGCTCACCCCACCGCGCGCACCATCGGCGCCACAGTCGCAGCTGAACAGTACACCCAATGGCGTCAACGGAGCCGCTTTCAAAATTACCACCAGAGGTAAAGTTCATGTCCTTCCATCCATTCAGCCAAAAGACGTCAAATGTTGCAACGAATTTCACTAGTTCGTCGGTCTACCTTGTGACGGTTCTGCTCACACTACGCCTTTTGGTACGTGGCCCGTCACTCAAGAACTCTACGGCCCCATCGGCCATCCGTTCTACGTGGCCCGCTTACTGCCACTTAAGTGTAGCAATTTTGAGAGCTATGCCAGTAACTTTGTCTTCATGTCAATACCTGCATAATTAATAACTATTCCAGTATTCTTGATAGTTGATCCTTGAGACCTGAAGAAAGAGAGATTGAAAAACAATCCAGATCGTAGACACTGAATTCTATCAAAGAGAAAGTTTTGCAACCCACCATTTACATAGCATAAAGCTGTTGGTAACTTTGGATATAACTCTGCATAATTCCGCAAGTGTTATAGGCAGAAGTAAGTGAGTGCACTATGTCTAGATTTTAAAGGAAACGAGTGCCTTATTGTGGGAGTAAATATCAACTACTTATACTAGCAATCGTCCGCACCTTCGCGTCGTATATAATATAAAATTTTATAAGAATAAATTAAAAGTAGCATAATTATATTACTAAGGGATAATGTAGCTATCTAATTTTTTAAACGAATTCGAATTTTTGCTGTGCTTTTCTGAAACACACAAGCTTTGCTTTTTGTAATACCTACTATGCTATGTATATAGGTAATCTACTTTAGTAGTCTAGTATTTGTTTAATCAGTACGCCGTTAATTGACGAGGTAATTTAGCAATATCTTATTCTAACCTTGTCTCTGGTAATATTATACACTTATAGGTACTTGGCGACAGATTTTGAACTTGAGGGTGGTACCTAACCAGGTGGGCGCGTTAGAAAATACACTAACACCATGCTATGGTTTCATTCGCGATGTTTTTCCAAAACCGAAGCTCAGGTTCATCGTACGGAAATTCGAACGGAGTCTTTATTGCTATTTATTTTATATTTCAATGTTAATTTATTTGTCAACAGGCGACGCAAGCACAGGCGATCAACAGCTCGGTAGTTTCTATAGAGCTCAACGGGGTAACATATGAAGGAGTACTGTTTCCATCACAAAGCGGCAACGGTCAAAACGGTCACAGGCAAATGGTATCTTAAGCGTAGTTTTATTATAATAAGTTTATCAAACGGAATATATTGTAGTTTCAAAACAGCGCAAATTGTAGGCTGGATCATGTATTGGGCCTGATAATATTATTTATAATAAATATTGGAAATGCGCTTGGAGTTGTCCACAAAAAAGTACCTTAAATTTTACGTTCGAAATATTCAATTTTTTAACAGTATAAATTACGTCTAAATATCTGGTAAAAAATATGATTACAACTTGTATGCCTATTAAAATTATCTACTTGTAAAACCTTATCAATAGACAACCTTTTGGAATTTATGGAGATTTTATTATATTCCACAATATTTCGGATTTATTTTAGTTGTATGTATATACCCTTAAGAGTAGAAAAATATTAGAGTCTGAATGGTTCAATGCTGTAAAAACCACAAAGAATATTCGAGTACTAAAAACGATTTTAATAGTCCACAGTACATTTGAAAATCAAAAGAGTATAATTTGTAGCTATTCATAATTAAAATTTGAACGACACATTTTTCAGTTTAAGCTGGATCTTACGACTTATGTGGGAGCGGGTAGAATTGCTTAATTGATGTCAACTATTGGATATAATAATACGATGAACATGTTTACCGAGATCTCATATGTAATGGATATTTAGTTGATACCAATTGCAATATCACTTGTTCTTATAATTGTGATTATTAATTTAATCGTCATAGTCATCTAAGTTTGTGTCGCCCAGTACGATTAATTTTCCAATTCAATCACTTTCAGTTTTAAATGCAATTTAGTACTAAATTTCGTAGATGATGATAGACTTACCCGCTCTTCCTTACGGTGAAAATAGACATACACACGAGGAGAAAATTGGAAAAACATCTGCCTTTTAAAATTACCCAGATATATTGCTAGGGCAAAGCGATAACAGAAATCGCTAAATATAGACTTCAAAATGGCAAATATAGATAATGTTTTAGTACATTAAGACTTGTACTTCATAATAATTTGCCAATTTGAAGCCGATATTTGGCAGTTTATGATATCGCTTCTGCGCTCTTGCGAAATACGCAATTAGGGGTTCGGTTTGATCTTTTGTATAAATAATTGTCATGTTATTTCTAATTTAGTTTTTATTTGAATTGTTTATGCCAACTTCTCTAACAGTGTTTGATTTGTTACTAGTGCATTCCTTTGGGTCAAAATAAAATTAGAGCGGGGTAATAGTTAAACAATGTTATTTGGGTTAATGATATCGAACGCAAGTTTTTAAGATCTATATTTCAAAGGAATCCCATAATTATGTTATTTGTTCCATATAAACTGGAATTTATATTAACTTTAAAATAAAAATTGGTACTGTTAAGGTTACATAAATTATAATAATGCCATACGATGATAAAAAATACATTTAAATTCAAACAACACTGCCTAGTTTTGAACGTGAAATTATTTAAAATTTATGTTGTTAGGAGTTCTAGATGGTGGATTTTTTTTTTGTATACTTTTTTATATGAAGTCATAGTAAAATGACAGTTTATGTAAATATAGTTTTAATAATGTTTACATTTAATTTATAATTATTGACAGATGTGTGATAAATTCGGCAGTGTGCTACGTCTGTTTTGCGATATGTTTGTATTGTAAATTATTGTAAATAATAATAAAAAAAGAAAAACAAAATATATGGTAGGTATATAAAAATACCTATACACCGTCTCATGTTTGTGATTGTTTAAAAGGTGTAAGTATATTTTAATTGTCCACGTATATGTCAGTATTGTATCGTAGGTAATAAGTATTTATAAATAAAGATGTATATTCACTTTTTGCGGACATTGTAAAAAACGTACATGCACAGAAACTTTTGTCATTTCTTCTTTTGTTTCTACAAAAGAACACTTTTTTCATTGTCCGTTCAAAGGAAATGTATCTGAGTACACAGTTTATTTAAATACATAAATCTTGATCTGGTAATGTTTCCAAAATCTCGAATAAAACATGAAATACTTCGTTCGTCGCTTATGTGTTTTGTTGATCAGCGTACTGATTTCATGCCACCTACTTAATATTACAAAAAAATGATTAAATTATTAGACACTGCATAGTGTCATTTCGCACTTCCAGCGTTATAATTAAGATGTAATGTCGCCATTTACTTAAAAGGTATAAAAAATAGGTTGCAAAAGTGCTACGAGTATAATAGCATGGTTTTTCATTTAAAAAATAATGTAGTGCAATAAGTAACGTAAAAAGGAAAACAAAATAAAAAATCTCTATTAATTAACACTGTCTTACGTAGCGTTTGTAAAAAAAAATTTGTAAATGACTGATTTAACATTTTTTATAACTAGTTTATTTAATGTTTAAATGATTATTTTGTAAAGTTCATTATGCCTAATGCTACGTTGCTAAGATGCTAAGTAGATGTAGAATTAGTACATTCCTGACAATGTACAATAATGCTAAGAACAATACGGCTCCGGCCTATGTTTTATGATTACTTTTTATAGTGTTGGGCCATGAGATTGCGCAATAGCGAATTTCGTATTACACCAAAAATTTTTGATGTATTCAAATAATTATACACAATAAAATACTTATTATGTATTGACAAGAACTGATTTTCATTTAAAGTTTTATTGAAAATACCCAGTGTTGGGTTTTTATTATTGTTAACACGGGCTCATACGGGTATGCGACGCGCCTAAGATTGTGCCGTGTATGCTCAAAAATACCCCTGGAGCGAAGCGACGTCCCGAAACAAAAGATATAACAACAAATATATGGATATAACGACAAAAGACAAAAGATAATATTCAAGTCCGGTGAAGCTATAAAAGTCGTCAGAGGCTCCAGGGCCCCAAAGGCTAACAGTATAGTAATATTTTTCATGTTTAAAATTTCTAACTAACCCACACAGGTAGGTATAATTGTGTCGATACATTTCAAATACACCTTAGTCACAGTTAACCTACTTTTGAGAAAATGATGTTATTGCTTTACGACTCATTATTTTAATATAAACAGTTAAAAGTATTATTTCTAAACTTTCGTAATGTACAAGGGCGAGAATTCGTAAAAAAAAAGTTAAAAAACTACGTAGAATTTACGAAAAACCGGTCTACATTTCGGACTTAGGCATGTTTGTTTAACAATTATGACGATTTAGGTTAGTTTGATAAAATCATGTTGCAATTTCTTACGTTTTTCATTAGTTTTTATCATAGGCTTCTTTTCTGCTATTTTCTATAAAAACTTGAGCGCAAGATTCAAACATGAGCTAGATACAGCAATGGCAGCCATGACACTGCACAGTAGGTAGGTACTGTTTGTGATTAGCCGGATTAGACTTCAGTGAATTTGATTTACACTGGTGTTGACACATAATGCACTATTTGAAATAAAATTGAATATTCTGACCTATATTTCTACGTGAATTGATGAACTTTTTTAATTTTATAAATACTAAGTTGTTGAATTATGATAAACGTAATAAGACAGTACAAAAATATCAAAAATATATTATAGTGGACTTAAACACGTTTGATATGTATCGACACATTTAATCATAAAAGTTTTTTGGACGTAAAAAATCGCCTAAATCTACCTATATTATTTTAAGTAAATCATCAGCTTGGGGATTTTTTTGTGTTTGTTGTAGTAGACCTTAGTACACACAATTACTAAAACAGGAATAAACCATGCGGTTTGCACTAACTACCACGTACCTCGCACTCTATGTATGTTTGCAGAAGGTATTCTCTGGAATTACTGATCCGATTCAGTAAAAATTATAAAATAACTCAATATGAGGAAGCTACATTATCTCCGAGTGCATTTTTTTTCTTATTCCATTTTATGTTGTTATTAATGTGAACTTAGTCGCGAGTGATTGCTATTCATTCATAATTACGGCATTATCCTACGAAGCAGCGCCACGCACAGCTACTTATTTGAAAAATACACCGATGTCCTATGGATATAATTTTAAAGAAAGAGATCTACTTATTAAAATTTTATTTATTATTATTAGTATTATTATACGAGAATTGGTTTTTATAATAAAAAAGATCAGAAAAATAAACTCTAACCAAAACTTTTACACTTATAAATAAAAATAAATGATACAGTATTTATTATTGTTCTGTTATTCAAATATGCAACATCTATGTTTTGTTTTAGGAAGTTAATTGTGGTTTAATACAATACCATTTATGTTTACTGAAATGGTTACGGAATAGGATCACAGAGAGCAGCACAATAGTATATAGAGAATATAGATAGAATACTGCCTTTGTAGTTCCGTACGGTGTCAATAGATGGCTCTGATAACAAATGTTTTGAGATTTAAAAGTAATAAAATCGCAAGCAGTCCTTGATTTTATAACTCGCTGTTAATATTGCTGAAAAATAAATGATGAATTATGTTATTAAAGGATAATAGCGAAATGGTGCTCGACTGATTTGCGATCGTTTGAGTGTTATTTGTAGACAGCCATCATCAACCATGACAACGAACATAGACAACGATGACGATGGATGATGAAAATTCGCCTCAGTGGTGGCCATAGAATGACAGAGCCCCTAACCTATAACCCTAACATGGTAGCCGATGTTTTTGGATTCTATGAATTTACCAGTAGATACAATGTCACCATTTTGCCTAGCTAGTCTTAAAATAGCTTGTTGCTTGAGTTTGTATCCTTGAAGATTTTTTTTTTTTTTTAGTTCTGACTACTCTTTTAGCCTTAGGGGCCCTAAAGCCGCTGCGGCTTTGACAGCTTCACCGGACTTGGGGGCGAGCGCAGAGGGAACTCAGCCGCGAAAGTTATTAGGACGACTCGCACAAGGGTGCCAAAGTGGCCGGACCTCAGCTCGAGCGGTCGTCGCGTTCGTAAATAAGTCGCGATCTAATCGAATCCCTACACCGACGATTCGAGCTAACTAAAATATACATATAGGCACGTTCCCTTCCTCCTGGGAAGAAGGAAGGAAACATGCGTATGTGCATTTAGTAAACTGAAATGTTTTCGACACTAACTAGCGCAAAAAAAGAAAAAAAAGGTCCCTCGCAGAACCTATATACCTATGTCGTGTGCACGTTTGTGTGTTCATACGTGTGTAATGTTGTATGTGGGTAGCTAAGTGATACACATATAGTGTCACTTGTATCGCGCGGGCGGTTGCCTGACCCAAGGGCTTCACGCCGAGGAAATGGACCTAGGCTTGGGTTACCGCTGGAGAGGGTGGACGTGGGGGTGTGCGGGAGCGAAATTTACCGCCCGTCCTCTGCGGAGAGAACGGTGGTTACGCGGGCGTGGGCGCTGGCACACTCTGTTTGGAGAGACGAATGAGTAGTATTTATTCGCATTTACGATGCGATCGTCAGGGTCGGTAAAAATATTGCGCAGCTGGCGTTTATCCGTTTATCCATCCGGCGATGGTGGTGGGTTCCGCGACATAAGTAGCTGCTGCTTTAATTAGCGGGTTCGAGTGATTCGACGCGGTGTCGAAATACGATCGTGAGAGCTGTTTGACGTAGGCATGAATCGAAGGAAGATCCATATCTCTATGGAGATCTTCGCATCGAATATACCTAGGGGCCCCGGTGAGGATATAAAGAAACCAGTTCTGTATAACTTGTAACCGTTTAAAATTCGACTCGGACATATGTGCGAACGCAACGCAACTATATGTCAAAATCGGTCGGATGCACATCTTGTAGAGCGTCAGCTTATGTCGCGTGGACATTTTACTCACCGAACACAACAGAGGATGTAAACGGCCCAGGACCCACGCGGCCCTGTTCCTAACTCTACGGGTGTGAGGTCTAAAAGAGAGCCTACTATCTAGGGTTACACCTAGATATTTGGTCTCTCTCACAAAGGGAATCGAATTACCGTAGAGTTCAAGAGGTTTGAGCCTCCACGGCAACCGTGATGAGTCCGCATCGAAGAGCATTGCGGCGCTCTTCGAGGGATTTACTACTATTCGCCACTCGTTAAACCACTTCCCGAGAGTGGTCACGGCGCGTTGGACTTTGTGTCTGAGGTGGAATCTATTCCTTCTCGAGACATATATGACTGTATCGTCAGCGTATATCCCTACCTTGACCTGCGGGAGTCTAGGTAGGTCACTGACGTACAGGTTGAAAAGGCTAGGAGCCAGGATCGAACCTTGGGGAACGCCGGAGCGTATAGGACGGGGCGTAGACAATTCACCGTCCACTCTATAGCGAAAGGTGCGATCTGTAAGATAGGAAGATGATTTATTGGCGAGCTTTTATTTTATAGTCTCTGAGGTTGTGGTCGATGAATTATTTAGACCGACGCGGACGGAATATCGATTGATGTCGACAGATTTCAGCCGACTGACGCGATTCCTGTAGGTTTAGTAATTTATAAATTGGTAACACTATCGCCTGACGGCGAAGTAAAAGTTTTTGGTTCGATCATTATCTTTCATGTGGTTATTTTAATTATGGACGGTAGAGAACAGGAGTACCTAGCATCTATGTTTGAAAAAATGTTTGCCGAAAAGCGGCAAATTAGAGTGGCGCTGGCGCCACGGTAGTAAGTGTGCAAATTTTAAAGATAGCACCAAATTATTATTTTTGAATTTTCGCCCCCTTGGACAACTTTTTACTCCATAACTTTTCCATTATTGTTCAATTATATTTAAAGTCTTACAATAATAAAAACTATTATTAATCACGAAAAAGTATCCATCTTTCTTACTACATAGCGCCATTTTGGTGGGGTTATCAATTATAATTTGCTGCTTAGAAGTGGAGATTTTTTAATCTTGTCGCCCATATAAGATGGTGCTCCTTACCTCTACCTTCCATAATTTTAATTCATAAACTTTCGTTATTTGGCTCTTAATAATGTAGTTTTGTAGGCATTTTGCGTGTTATAGTTTGGTGCAAAAGTGAAGTCGACTAAACCTGAACCAAAATCTGTCAGATCGTATAAAGGAACTACTAGTATCTTGTTACACGGAGAGAGATGTTTGAAGATTATAAAAATAGTATGATGTTCGTGTTAAACGATCTTAACAATGAATTGAACAAAAAGGTTAAGTGAAACCTTACAAAACACCATAAGTGGAGAAAATACAAAACAGTAGATTTATCGGCTTTTAAAATTGCCAATGCGTTGTGTGTTACCGTGGTAATTAAGACTGAGCCTTCCTTCGGGAAGAGGTCGTTTTCCTTCAGTGAGCCAATTACAGGCTGCTGTTATTATATATTGTTAAAGTTCTTACGTAATAAGTACATATAATTATGTAGCTAGACTGTCTAAAAGTAACTCATAAGCTACATTATGAACAATATTATTTAGGTACGTACCTGTAAGGAACAATATAATACGTACGGTGTAAGTAGTGCGACCATTCTTTTTTAAAAACGTAATTTTTAGAATAATGTAGTACCTATTTTGAACCGGCTTCAAAAACGGAGGAGGTTCTCAATTCTAATGTACAAGTTTTTATGGATGCTCAGCTATAACTTCTTTGTTTATGAACCGTTTTAGATGACTCTTTTTACATTGGAAAGGAGATACCTCAAGGGTGGTCCCATTTTAATTTCATTAGCATTCGACCTTCAACTTCGGTGATACGTGAACTATTCAAAATCATTAAAGTTGTTTTTCTTTTATTAAGAAATGCCTTGTTATTAATTATATTACACATTTATTTCATATCTTTAACCTCCGGTTATATGACAGGGAATTGCCTCCGAATAAATCCCCAGGGATTTTTTATTAAGAAGGTAGAAATTTTCAGAATAGTAAGTCACAGAAAATTGCGGCTTGAGCATTACCCATACGTAAGGCGTATCTACATCATGGAAAAAGTATTTGCATTAGTGAGTGAGTAAGCGCAGTGAAAGTTATGCGTATTGCTTGAGCATTACGTATAAATACCTACGTGAAAATACTATTATATATTTTAGTGAATTATCAAAACATTGACTTTGCCGTGTTTTCTTTGGAATAAATCAGTGAAAAGAAAAAAAACGATCAATTCGTATCTTTTCCTAAAATAAGTAATTAACTAATTAAGCACCTAAGTAATAAGTACTTACATGCAATTTTTAGGGTTTTCGCTATGTCACATCCACGGTTCAACTTAAAGATTCTTAGTACTAGAAAGCTGTTATTTGGTATGGATATACTAAACAATCACGCCGACAAAGTGGTAAAATAAAATCTTGCAAAAAAATTGTTTAGGGTACTTTCCCTGCACGTAAAGCAGAATTTTGTTTTCTCGTCTATTCCATCGTGTGAGGTCGAGTTGGATGGGTCGTTCGAAAATATTGAGGGTGTGTGTAGCGACACACATACAGCCTACACAGATGATGTGATTACTGCAATATATCGCGCAAGTAATATTGACACAATGACACACCGTGCACTACACAGCAACCTCAGCAACGTACGATGCATACCGACAATATATCCGCACAACACTCCGAATTTTTTTTTTTTTTTTTAGAACTGACTACACTGTTAGCCTTAGGGGCCCTATCGTCAAACAGAGCCGCTGCGGCTTTTACAGCTTCACCGGACTTGGGGGCGAGCGCTTAGGGCACTCAGCCGCGAAAGTTTGTGACGACCCGCACGAGGGTGCCAGAGTGGCCGAACCTCGGCTCGGGCGGTCGTCGCGAATGCGAAAAGGTCGCGATCTAACTAATTCCCTAATCTTATGAGAATTCGAGCTAACTAATATATACTCATATGCACGTTCCCCTCCTCCTGGGAGGAAGGAGTGGACCATGCGTATGTGTATTTGTTAATCGGAATGGTTTTTCTACACTAACTAGCGCATTAGTCTAACTAGCGCAAAAAAAGAAAAAAAAAAAGGTCCCTTACAGAACCTATGTACCTGTGTGGTGTGCACGTGTGTGTGTTCATACGTGTGTAATGTTGTGTGTGGGTAACTAAGTGTTGCACGTATAGTGTCACTTTGTATCGCGCGGGCGGCTGCCTGACCCAAGGGCTTCACACCGAGGAACGGACCTAGGCTTGGGTTGCCGCTAGAGAGGGTGGACGTGACGGGTGTGCGGGAGCGAAGTTGACCGCCCGTCCTCTGCGGAGAGAACGGTGGTTACGCGGGCGTGGGCGGTGGCACGCTCTGTTTGGAGAGACGGTGTCGGCGTAGAACGCGTTAGCTTTTTCGGTTTGGTCGGGCGGGTCAGTGAATATGTTACGCGGCCGGCGTTTTCTCCGGCAGGCGTTGGGGTCGGGAACATAAGAAGCTGCCGCTTTTATTAAGGGGTTCGCGTGGTTCGACGCGGTGTCGAAATACGAGCGAGAAAGGTGTTTGGCGTATGCATGTATCGAGGGAAGGTCCATATCTCTATGGAGATCCTCCATACGAACAAACCAGGGGGCACCGGTAAGGCGGTGAAGAAACTTGTTCTGGATGGCTTGTAAGCGTTCCCAGTTATAACTTGGCATATGTGCGAACGCAACGCAGCTATATGTCATGATCGGACGGATACACATCTTGTAGAGCGTAAGCTTGTGTCTCGTGGACATTTTTCTTGCAGCACATAACAGAGGATGCAGTCGGGCGAGGGTCCAGGAGGCCCTTTTCCTAACCAGATTGATGTGGCGTATAAAGGAGAGTCTACTGTCTAGGGTTACACCTAGATATTTGGTCGCCTTTTCCCAGGGGATCGGATTACCGAAGAGTTCAAGGGGATTGTCCTTGAGTTTTTGCGGTATCTGTGTGGCGGTTTGGTCGAAGAGCACCGCTGCGCTCTTCGTGGGGTTTATGGCTATTCGCCAGTCGTTAAACCACTTCCCGAGAGTGGTCACGGCTCTTTGGATTCTACATTTGAGGTTTCTCGTTTGCCTTTGAGAGGAGTATATGACTGTATCGTCAGCGTATAAGCCTACTTCAACTTTCTCTTCAAGTTTTGGTAGGTCACTGACGTACAGATTGAAGAGGCTAGGTGCCAGAATGGAACCTTGGGGGACGCCTGAGCGTATGGGATGGGGTGTGGATAGTTCACCTTCCACTCTGTAGCGAAAGGTGCGGTCTTTGAGGTAATCGCGGATGATTTTAACTAATCTATCGGGGACTTCGCGGGAGTACAGCTTGTAGACTAATCCTTCGTGCCAGACCTTATCGAAGGCCTTGGCTACGTCGAAGAAGACTGCCAGTGTGCGACGGGGTATAGATAACTCGGAAAAGTTAAACAAAATGTGCTCCGTGAGGCGGTGCACTTGATGAGTGCAAGAATGTCTAGCACGAAAACCGAATTGCTCAGGCGGGTAGAGGTTTTTCTCCTCTATTACGGATTTGAGACGGTTCAGAAGGATCCGCTCATAGATTTTACCAAGGGTATTTAGAAGACTGATAGGGCGGTAGCTGTCGGGAAGCGACGTGCTCTTGCCGGGCTTGTGAATACCTATGACAATGGCCGTTTTCCAGACGGCTGGAAAATGGCAGTTGGCTATGGCTACATTGAATATGCAGACCAATAGAGCTATGAGGTGATCGGGAAGAAGTTTGAGTACTTCGTTCCTGATACCGTCGGGACCTGGTGACTTCCTAAGCTTAAGGCTTTTGAGAATGGCAGAGATCTCCTCAGAAGTGACTGGGGACAGGGATTCTGATACCGGGAGCTTATTCAGCTCCTCCACGCGGGCTTCGATGTCTCTGACTCGGTCGGTGTTCTTGACGCTGTTCGGGGAGCACTGGCTCTCCAGACAAGCGGCAAGGCACTCCGCCTTGTCGATGATATCGAAAGCGGGTGTAGTGCCGGGACCCCTTTCGAGGGGGGGCATGCGAGGTTGGGCGTCTATTTTAAGGGCGTGGGCTACTTTCCAATAAGTCAGATGTGACGGCCTTAGCCCTTCGACTAGGGTGTCCCATCTGTGACTTTTGAGCTCGGTTATACGGGCTTTAACCGCTCTCTGAAGTGCGCGTAATCGTGCGCGGTTTACATCGGTCGGATAAGAGTCATGCGCACGAGTCGCAGCGTTCTTCTCCGTGTCACTGTTCGTCTCTAGTTTTATCTTTTATTGTAGCCAGATGTTTATTGCTGTTTTGCTAATGGGTTTCCAACTACTAGTTCTAAGTGTTTAGTTTTAAATATAATGTCTGTTTCATTAAATTAAAAAGCCCGTCACGTGCTCTCTCTTGCGGCAACTCAGGCTTAGGTCCGTTCCCTCGGTGTGGAGACCTTGAGTATTGCAGCCGCTCGCGCGATACACGTGACACTGCACTTGCAATCACTAGCTACCCACAGACATCATTAAACATAGTGTGTAATGAACACAGGTTCATAGATACGTGCACACCATACAGATACATAGGGTCTGTAAGAGACCTTTTTTTACGCTAGTTAGTGTAGACCATTTTGACAAATTACTAAATACATATACACTAAAAATGCGCCGAGTATTCGTTTATTACTCGGTACTCGGCCATTTTTTTAGTACTCGTTATCGGTTTGACTGCCTAGGCACTCGAAAAGAACTCAAAACTTATAACTTGACCTTTTCACAATTTAGTGTAGATAAATCATATAAACCATTTAAATAAAACGAGGATATTTAGTTAAATAATCGGTTTGTATTAGTATGGATCAGGTAGTCAAAATCATCTTTATTCAATTTAGGCCCTAAGAAGGCACTTATGAACGTCAAAACACTACTGCCCGTTCGGAAATTGTCCCAGACATCGAGAAGAACCGGTAAGAAACTCTATCGGGTTTATCTTTTTTTTTGTCAACTGTACAAATGTAAATATATACAGGTACAATAATAACAGGTTAGTGGATGCACAGAGAGGGAGTCACTTCCAGACATCACTATCATTCATATAATGATGAATAACAAACACACACACAGTCCACAGTACAAACAATAGCCTTTAAAAAAAAATTAAAAAATGTGTGTGTGTACCAGAGTACACAGGTAAGAAGTGAAACTTCTTTACGACATATCATTTTTCTACTATTTGCAACTTCACGAAAATGGGGTAGATAAGGCTTAAGCCTTAAGAAAAACAATTTTTTCCGTATTAAATTAAAGCTATTTTATTATTATAGACATGCATACAATTAATGAGTAATTTATTTTATCATTGTTCTTATTATAATATCATTGCTATTTATTTATTGTATTATATTTACAAGTTATGAATAAATAATTGGAATTATCTTTTCAAAGTAATACAATTATATGATGACAGTTAATCTTGTAGAAATGCAACGATTTTATAAAATTAAAAATGAATAAATAAATCATTAAAAACGAATAATTAAAAAAGATGTACGTATACATATTTTTATTTTCTAATCGTGTTTTGTTTTATTTTTAAATTATTATTTAATTTATATTTTTTATTGTTTTTAGAATTAATAATGTTCACTAGATTTACAGTCATATTTATTAATACTTGCTAATTTTAACAGATTTATATACATTCACTGATACTTACAATCAATAAGTGAGGTTAACCTCAAATAAATATTAAAATCATGCTCATACGTGTTGAATTTATAAAACGAAATATATAATCACTCTCACTTTTCTTGTAAATTCACTTAAATTTGAATAAGTCTTTTTATTTTATCACTTTCAAATTAATATATTGTTATTCTTATTTCAAACCAAACTTCAAAACTAATATATTGTTGTTATTATTATAATATATTACATTATATTCTTTACGTCACTATACTAAACGTTGATAAAAAAAGCAACATGGCGCGTAACCGAAAAACGTGACGATTGCTACAAAAATTTCTCCCATACGTCGATAAAGAAGTTTCACTTCAACAATTATTTTATATTAATGTTGATATTTTATCAATGGCAAGTTATGATGCCGATAAACCAAACACTCTAGGCGCTATCTGGTAGCAGTCTATTCCTTTTCCCTTCGTATAAAGTTACCCGCTTTTAAAACCAAGCTCTCGCTGTATTTATAGTGCTTGCAGGTGCATAAATAAAACACTTTTGCGGAGGCTCTGGTTTTTAGGGCCTCAAAGCCTAATAGTATAGCCAGACAGAAAAAATAAATAAGGATTAGTAAATTAGCATTCAAAGTGTTTACAAGTCTATACAAAGAGTCAGTCAGATATTTCATTTATCTCCTACAAACCTTCACAAGCAATACGTGGTAACGCTGCCACTATCGCTAAATGTGTAAAAACCTATTTTCGAATCAGGGACCCGTTTGCGAAATATTAATAGAGTAGAGAAACGCATGTATAGTGCTCTCGTGCTCATACTCATAGTTGAGTAATTTTTGTGTTTAGGGGATGTTTGGTCATTACAATTTGTCTGACTGATTAAATATAACTTTGTAATATTTATCTTAATAACATATATAAAAATCAGACATTTAAAAATAAATTAAGTTCATTTTTTTTTTTGTAGAGCTTTAAAGCGTCTGACAAAAGTTCTGGCCCATGGAAAACGTCTGACTTTTTTGATATTACTTCAGAGTAATATTCTACAAAATATGTATAAAAATCAGTCATTAAAATTTAAGTTAAGTAACTCTGATTTTTAGTTACCTTTCTCACCTGGTACCTGCGCAGGTGTCACACCGAGCCAACTTCACAAACGTACAGGTATTAAAAAGTACACGAGAGACTACTAAGAACAGAATGTTTTATGCTTTAGAAAATAAGTTGTGTCTTATTGCTCTGGGATCTTGGACTATAAGCTTTAAATTGCTAATTTTTGTTAAAGTCAATTGTGTCCCTCCCTGCCAACTACATGTTTGTTTTTGGATATGTGGAAAATTCATGGTAGTAGTATTTATAATGAAGTAAAAAGAAAAGCTATGAGAGATAAACTGGGCTTTACAAGTTAACGAGTAATAGTGAATTAACTTATAAAGTGTACTTGGTGGAGTAATTTCGTACAAATTCCATTGAAAATTACTTAAAACCCTCCTCCCTCTAAGTCTGCATATTGTGACTGGCAACTACGGAATCTCACACTGCCCGTGTACCGACACGCACTTTGTATTTGTTTTTGTTAATGAATCAAGCATTTAAAAAAAATCTTGTCTCAAATTCCCAAAAAATATTTTAAAAAATAGCCCCCAAATAAAATAAAAAATTCAATATTTAAATTAGCTTTAAAATCTTTTCTATATAAAAAAAGCTGTGTTTAGATACATAAAGCCTGAAAGCCGACTTTTCAGATAATGTTTTTCTTATTATACATCGTTAAATTATTGTTACACAATTTTAAAAGTTAGAAAAATCTATTTACATTATTATCCTACTTTATCATGTTGCACTTGCTCGGGTAAAAAATAAACTAAATAAATAAAAAATAGTACAAACAGTAGCTATAGTATTATTAGTACCATTCCAAAAGTAAACTCTTACTTACAAATTTAGATTAGATTAGATTAGAGTGTGCGTGATAAATTAAAAAATCCTAAATCAGCGGGATTCGTGCTGTAATACAAATCTAGTCATCACACACAGCGAAAGGAACTGTGTTCCTACTATATATACCGGGTGTCCGACCAAACCTTTCGATTATTTTTATTTTTATATGAATAGATTAATATTATAAAAAATGTTTTTATTTCATTTATCTCATTTTAGGAATCCATCCCAGGTCGTTGGATGCGACTTCCAAGAACTACCACTGAGGTAAAATTGGTTCAATTATTTTTTTAAATGTAATGAGTATCACTGGCTACTCTATATCTTTTACTCCTAACTTCTAGGTGTAATTAAAAAATAATGTGTTTTCGAAATAATGTTTTATGTATGATCCGGAGTGCCCGTCCTCTGTCAAAATAGACAGTGGTGCTGTCAAAATAGACAACGGGGAAACAATAGTATACCGTATAGGACTGTAGGGTAGATATTCATTGTTTGAAGTTTGATCGTTTCATCTGTAGCGGTACCCGTGGGATGATATTTAATCCTGGTGTTGCCAGATATGTTCGCTATAGAAAATATAATATAATTTTATGACTATAACGTAAAATACTAAAACTTTATATTAAAATTCTTCATTACGTGTGTAATATATTCTTTAATTGAATTATATATCAATTGTGAAAAAGGTATATGACCAGCCATAGAATTATGAACTCGGCGTCTTAGAGTAGAGCGGACTTTATTACTCTATGTGACCAGCCTATAATTAGAATTATGGTACAGATAAAAAAATGTACTGATGACTTAGTGGCAGTGTGTCCGGTCACCGCATTTATAGACGTGAGTTCGAAACCCTGCAATGAGCCTGAGCTTTCGGTGAAGGAAAACATCATTATAAAACCATATTGTGGTGGTTAAACTTTCCTAAACCTGGCCAGCTATCACATCCTCAAATCTGTCGCCAAGCACCTATAGGTGTGTTCCCGCAGCTCCTCTTGATTAACATGTTACTATTTTAAGACCTATCGTCCCTTAACATATGATGAGATAGAACAGCGATGAGGTGTAAAGTTTACGACGCCCTGCCAGTGACTGTGGTGTTAGGTATCACATGCAAGCTGGTGCGGACCAAGAATAAGGTCATAGCGCTGCTTGCGTGGGGTGCCAGGATGCCATACGCACAGGTATGAACATTGCTGTTCCGTATCGGGGAGGTGGGGTCGGTAGCGGAAACAACACCACATAGGATTAGTTTCGATGCGATAGTGGTCGAGTATGAGAAGAGACAGTTGGCAGACCTTTTGGGATGCGTTGTAGCTTCTAAACTCCATGAGGTGGCCGTGTACGAGGACAGGGGTGCAAACCTCAGTTTTTTAGTACGCGACAAGCCAACAAGGGTACCTACCTTCACCGAATCCAAAGCCGAGCTAAGCGGAGCCGAGAGACTGCAGCTAAAGGTAGTAGCCGAGGAAGAAGCCGCAAGGGCAGTAGCAGGCTGCAGTCCAGGGAGAGGACCATCTTTGGCCATAACGCAATTACTAACAACCCTGACTCACACTACTCAACACGATCCACAGCAGACTGCCATTGACCACCTTCGAAGGGGAGTTCGGAAACCGAGATTGGACCCACAGCCGAAAAGGACCAGAGCCGACATGGGTCAGGTGAAGGTGCTCGTCTGAATTCCTGTTGCGGGGCCACTGGAGCACATGGAAAACGCAATCCTCGAGTTCAAGTCAATCTTGGAGGCCACGATAAAAGTCAAACGTTGATGTCCTACTGCCGACCAACTGCAGTCGCCGAAATAACTAAACAGCTTCTCTGTACCCACAGGAACCCTATGGATGTGGCCTACGCGTTCAGTGAGATTTACGGCGGTATATACGCATCGAAACCGACAGTGAGATCTCTGAGACTCGAGGGTTACTCGGGCTCGCAAATACCCCAAACTCCCCCGATACCCTCTACCTGGTGCACACTCAGGTGGAGAAGAAAGCCCTAATCAGCAAGGGCTTCGGAACAGAGGAGGGGTCGCGCGTCCTGACGATTCATGAGTCTGAGGGATTGACTTTTAAATCGGTGGTGATCCTCCAGACCAAGGGGAGGAAACTACAGATCCACGATAGTATATCCCACGCTATAGTGGAGTGGTGAGTGCCTTGGCGAAAAAGACATTGTGGACTACAACCTGAAGATGGCAATGAAACATGGCGACGTGAATGTCATTAAGACTATAATAATCTCTAATACCTCACCCTCGTGTAACAATGTATTAGCTATTAGTTTTATAATTGTAATATTTAAAATAATAATTATAACTATATATATAATTACTTTTAGATAAAATGCTCACTTAATTTTTAGTATGCAGCTGCATCTGTGAGTGTATTTGTTTTTAACGGCAATTTTTAATGTTCTCTAATAATAGCACCCACGTTTTTGTGATGTCTACAGTATTGTGATTTTATTTAAAAAAAAAACATAAGATGAGATTGTTGTCAAAATGTCAAGCCCTTATTATTTATAGTAACACGGTAAAATATGCTCACATTTCATTAAGTCGGCTTCAAAATGGCAAATTCGTAGGTATTTCACAGTAGACATAAAGTACCAAACATAATTTCAATTTGCCATTTTGGAGCCGAATTTTAGCGACTTCTGTTATCGCTTTGCTCTTGTGAAATACGTATTAACGGGGCCGGACAACACCGGTCAAGAGGACAGGTCAGTCAGTACCTTTTTATCAGCCACGATATTCCCGCCGTTGATGTGTTTGATTGCATCATTTGAAGACCAGAAAAATTATTGCGTTTAGTGAACTACTTATAAAAAGGCGGTCTTGGAAAACTTTGGAATAACTTTTTTAAATCTCTCTGTTATACTGTTCACTCAAACTTTGGATCTCTGTTACGATCGCGATCGCACATGAACGATTTTATGAGTTCTTTAATTTTTATCGTGCATTGCTTGTTAGGAAGAAAATTTTAACTTTGGAACTTCTAAGTAAAAAGGTAATGTATAACTATGGTTACAGCAACAATGTCGGTGCCGGTGATGCGAAATCATAAGACTTATTCCGTACAAAAATCACACAACGTGCCTATAGTAATTTTCAATTAAAGAAAATGTCATTCTCGTTTTACAAACCGGGCAACACTTTTCTAAGCTCACTTTATTTATCTTAAAACTACGTTTATATTATATAAGCATTTATTATTTATTCCGTCTAAATGTAAATTTTACACAAGCATCTGTAGGTTAGTTCCGGCAGTTGCACTTGAACGCCATTCCGTATACGCTTAGCATGTTATCATGTTACCATAGATGCTTAACTTAAGGTATCGTTAAACGCTGAACCTGTAAAAATTGTAAACAAAATCACAAGTGTATCGGTGTGTAGAAGCGAGGACAACAACACAACAACACAACACAACACTGGTATAAACAAAGGGGATAGAGCGCTGTACTAGTTATCACGCAAAGCATGTCCAACTCAACTCAAGTCAACGAGGTGTGAAGAGGTATTTTAGCAGCCGGTATGACATAGAAGACTGCCGATGAAATTTGCATCACCGACGGTCGCCGTTGCTTGTGGACTGCACCGAACTTTCCATCAGTTGATGTACAGTAATTTTGCGGAGTTAGTATAAAAAAACTACGTATCTGAAGCGGTTATTACATGGCAAGTTGATCGTATTGGATTTTTTTGGGGTACGGCCGCAGGATCGAGTGTCGCTATTGGCTAGTAGCTCGGAAAATATCCCTGACATCAAGAAGAACCAGTAAGAAACTCGATTGGGTTAATCTTTTTTTTCTAGTAGACAAAAGTGTTAATATAAAACAATAATAACAATTTAATGGATGCACAGAGAGGGAGTAACTTCCAGACATCACTATAATTCACATAATGATCGATTCTCTAATAACCTTTTGACAGTAAAACCAGCTTAACATGGTCCTTGAACCTGCTGTCCAGTAAATCAGTAATGTGCTTCAAAATCGTATTATAATGCTTAACACTATTACCTAAAAATCCTTTATTGGGCATACTTAGTTTAACACGGTACGTCTATATTATATCTATTTCTAGTATTAACATTGTGCTCATCTTTGACAAAAGTACAAGAGTTTTGTAGGGTGGCATTTTAACGATCGCTGTCAATGAATAGATCTGCATTTCTACACGATTGCCATTGTTGTCTGCGTGTAGTTTACTTGCCATAAGATGTTCTGCTGATTTTTTTATAGAACTAACAAGCGTATGGCCCGCCTAATGGTAAGCGATTGCCGTAGCCTTGTAACAGAAGAATCACTAGCGTGTTACCGACCTTAAAATCCTTCTATCCCAAGGAGCTCTGGTAACTCTACCCACTGCAGGAACACAACACAAGATTACTTGGCTGCGATCTTCTGTAGGGTAGAGTATATTCCACCAGTCAGACTGACCGAAGTAGAGAGATATTTTCGAAAGAGATTTCAGTGTGCCCTGAAAATATTAGACAAAGCGTAAACCATTTTATTCATTATTTATATAAAGTGCTACTGGGAATATTAGGACAGCCTCGGATATGTGACTTTTTTCAAATAGAGGCAAAAACTTTAATTTGAAATCATTGGAGTATTTGAAATTTTTAGAAGTACACACATTATGAACGCGTTATAATATCAAAATGGTTTCGTTTAAAAATCAACTTAACTAGGATACATTCCAAAATCACCTTTGAATGCGTTAAAAATCAATTAATTAGTAATAGTTCACTTTTTTCAAAAATGAATTTAACGTCTCCGTATATTACCGCCCGTAGTACCCCGGTTTGCCCTACTAGATTCAGGGCTGTCTTCGGAATAGATTTACCGAGAAATAATTGGGACATTATACTCTATACCATTTAAAGGCAACAACCGGCCCGCTGTAAGATATGATCCGGCCCGCGAGACATTTTGAAAAAAAACATTTTTTAAAATATGGCATTAGGTACTTATGTACTTATTATATACTCACGAGAGTGACAGTGAGGCGGCAAACAGCAAGTCCTTTGATGTTTGCCGCCTCACTCCTTGATAATCATCGCCACTCGGCTTGCTCGATCAAATTCTTTGCGGTTTGCCGCCTCACGGGCGACACATCAAAAGTTTTATTGCTTCTCAATTATTCTAAATTAGTTTATTCCAGATTATTCCTTCATTTTGCCTATATAAGCGGGTGGATGGCCCGAACGTTAATTCAATTCTATTTGAGCTACCGAGGTGATAACTTGGATATGCAATATCCTAGCGAACTGCTCGAGCCGTCAACTTGCTTTGTGACTTTGTGTGCATCTTTAGTGGTTACTAACTATAGTTTGTTATTATGTTTATTGAACGAAAAGTAACGAAAAATGATGTCTGGTGGAAAGAAACGAAAAGTAGATACAGAGGGTCGCCAGTTTCAAGAAAAATGGACTGAAGAATTCTTTTTTATCTTGCACAATGGTAAGCCTATTTGTTTGCTGTGTTATGAATCCATTTCAGTAATGAAAGAATTCAATATAAAGAGGTATTACTCAACTAAGAATGCTACGCTGCACTCACTGACAGGACAATTAAGAACAGACAAAATCCAGAAGCTTACCGCAAATTTGGAAAAACAGCAACAAATGTTTCATAAACAAAGAACACAACTTGATATCTCCTTCAGAGGCAAACAGCCAGACTCGGACGGGCCTGGGAATCTAGGCCTTTGCGGTTATCGCATAGTCTTGCCCCAGGTGTCTCCTGCCAGACCCTCCGATCCTGCACACTCCATCCCCGGGAACCTGTTTGGGCCTAGCCCGGTTCAATTACCGGTCTGCGTCCTCAGTCCCGGGCTTGCTAGGGTTCCTTAGGGCCGATAGGTTCTTCCTGTGTGTCATTGCACCTTGACCACAGGACTCTTGCCCGACTCGGATAGTCGTATTTAATTTTTGGCGCACCCCCCTGCCCCTAAGGCAGGGAGGCCTCAATTAAAAACATGTCCCAAACCCCACCCAATGCCGCCGAGATGGCAAAAAATATGCAAGACCTGGTTGCTTGCATTCGCGATCAACAGGACAGAATACAAGCGATGGAACTCGCACATCAAAAATATCGGAACTTTATGTTCGTGCGATACCCTACGGCCGAAGACGAGTTTTTCGACTCGTTGACGAAAACTCCGAGTGTGCGTCGCACCGCTGCGACCACAGCCAATAAGGGGGCTGCTTATGCGAGCGGTGCGCCCTCTGCCGGGACAGCCGGGCCGACTGGCGCCGCGCCAGTAACCGCCGCGCCTCCACGTGTCGCGTCGTGGAGAGACGAAGGCAGCGTCGCGCGTCCGTCCGCCGCGACCAATCAGGGGGCCGCTTCTGCGAGCGATGCGCCCTCTGTCGCAACCGTCAAGCCGACTGACGCGGCACCCGTCGGTGCCGCGCCTCCACGCGTTTCGTCGTGGAGAGACGTAGGTAGCGTCACGCGTCCATCCGTCGCGTCATCCGGGGCCGTAGCCACGCCCCCAGTCCCGACTAACCATTCGCGCGGGCCAAGTCCCGCGTCCGTTAGGCGAGGGCCGCGCAATTCGCGGTCCCAATCTAGGTCGGCTAAAAATAGCCCATACGTCCGTCCCGCGCGTTCCACAGAAACCGCGGTGAAAACAAACAATTCTTTTTCGGTCCTTCCGGTCGAATTAGACTCGCCCACGTGCCCGGATTCGTCTCCGGAGATGGATACCGCGGCCCCAAATGACGGTTTTACCGTTGTCGCGTCGCGCAAACGCCCGTCGCGAATTAGTCCAACTGCGCAACCGTCTCGCGCAACAAAAACCGTGAAAACGGTCAGTGGCGCCGTCGCCTCCGCGTCCTCCGCGCTCCCCGCACCCGCTGTCGGGAAAAAAGAGCGCCCCCCACCTCCTATTATCGTCCGGGACAAAGCGGCCTGGACGACTCTGGTAAATGAGTTGCGCAGGCTTAACCTGCCATACCACAAAGCTCGAAATACCCTTAATGGTATTTCCGTTACGGTGAGTTCGTCGGATACTTACCGTAAATTCACTGCCCTCCTCCGGGAGAGAGGGCTTCAATTTTTCACTTACTCCCTTGCGGAGGAGCGCGTCCTCCGCGTGGTGATCCGCCGTATTCCGGTGGAAGTCAGCCCCGCGGAGGTGTGCTCCTCGCTCGCGGAGCAAGATTATCCTATCCGAGAGGTACATAGAATGTACAACAAGGAGAAGCGGCCTCTACAAATGGTAGTGGCCATCCTAGACCTTTCCCCCGAGGGAAAGGCAATCTTTCAATTGGAAAATGTATGCGGGCTCTCCGGCGTCACCGTCGAGCCCCCATACAAAACCCACATGCCTTCGCAGTGTCACAACTGCCAGCTCTACGGGCACGCCGCTCGTAACTGCCATCTTCGTCCGCGGTGCGTCAAGTGCCGAGAGGACCACCCGACTAGGGAGTGCACGCGCGAGCGTGACTCCACCACCCCCCCGAGCTGCGTACTGTGCGAAGGGGAGGGGCACCCTGCGAATTATCGCGGTTGCCCCAAAGCTCCGCGCACTACGCGGCCTCGGTACCAGAGGCAGGCGGCCCCCCGGGCGGCGCCTCCCGCCTCAGCCCTCCGAGCGCAACCCCTGCTGGCGCCAGGGGAATTTCCTGCGCTTCCAGTGCCTCGCCAGATCCCGGCCGCCGCCGACCCTCCCGCGCCTCGCGGTCAATCACAACCCGTGCGTTCGGCTCCGAACGCATGGGGGCCCCGTCGCCCTAATCCACAGCCTCGTATGGCGATGAATAATTCCGCGCCCCGCGCTCCCTCCAACGTTGCGAGCAACGACATCATGATCTTGCTCCTTCGTGAACACGGCATTCAGGAGGTCATGGACTACAATGACCACCTAGAGCATTACGGTCTCGTCAAGACCATATGCGCCTTCCCCCGCCTCGTCGAGACGTTACACCGTCTCGACTCTGAAACACGCGACCACCCGGCATAAACACCGGCCGCGCAAAATTTTATTCTCGTATGTACAATAAAATATACCGATTCGTCTCTCCAAATAGAGCGTGACAGCGCCCACGCCCGCGTAACCACCGTTCTCTCCGCAGAGGACGGGCGGTCAAATTCGCTCCCGCACACACTCCATACGTTCACCCTCTTTAGCGGGTGACCCAAGCCTAGGTCCGTTCCTCGGTATGAAACCCTTGGGTCAGGCATCCGCCCGCGCGATACAAGTGACACTATACGTGCAGCACTTAGTTACCCACATACAACATTACACACGTATGAACAAACACACGTGCACACCACACAGGTACATAGGTTCTGTGAGGGACCTTTTTTTTTCTTTTTTTACGCTAGTTAGTTAGCGCTAGTTAGTGTAGGAAACATTTCTGATTACTGAATACACATACGCATGGTTCCTTCCTTCCTCCCAGGAGGAAGGGAACGTGCCTATGTGTATAATTGAGTTAGCTCGAATCGTAGGTGTAGGGATTCAGTTAGTTCGCGACTTATTTGCGTACGCGACGACCGCCCGAGCCGAGGTCCGGCCACTCTGGCGCCCTCGTGCGAGTCGTCCTTATAACTTTCGTGGCTGAGTGCTCTCCGCGCTCGCCCCCAAGTCCGGTGAAGCTGTAAAAGCCGCAGCGGCTTTAGGGCCCCTAAGGCTAACAGTGTAGTCAGTTCTAAAAAAAAAAAAAAAAAAAACCCGCTGTAAGATATGATCCGGCCCGCGAGACATTTTGAAAAAAAAACATTTTTTTAAATATGGCATTAGGTACTTATGTACTTATTATATACTCACGAGAGTGACAGTAAGGCGGCAAACAGCAAGTCCTTTGATGTTTGCCGCCTCACTCCTTGATAATCATCGCCACTCGGCTTGCTCGATCAAATTCTTTGCGGTTTGCCGCCTCACGGGCGACACATCAAAAGTTTTATTGCTTCTCAATTATTCTAAATTAGTTTATTCCAGATTATTCCTTCATTTTGCCTATATAAGCGGGTGGATGGCCCGAACGTTAATTCAATTCTATTTGAGCTACCGAGGTGATAACTTGGATATGCAATATCCTAGCGAACTGCTCGAGCCGTCAACTTGCTTTGTGACTTTGTGTGCATCTTTAGTGGTTACTAACTATAGTTTGTTATTATGTTTATTGAACGAAAAGTAACGAAAAATGATGTCTGGTGGAAAGAAACGAAAAGTAGATACAGAGGGTCGCCAGTTTCAAGAAAAATGGACTGAAGAATTCTTTTTTATCTTGCACAATGGTAAGCCTATTTGTTTGCTGTGTTATGAATCCATTTCAGTAATGAAAAAATTCAATATAAAGAGGTATTACTCAACTAAGAATGCTACGCTGCACTCACTGACAGGACAATTAAGAACAGACAAAATCCAGAAGCTTACCGCAAATTTGGAAAAACAGCAACAAATGTTTCATAAACAAAGAACACAACTTGATAATGTTGTGAAAGCTAGTTTTATAGTTAGCTCAAAATTTGCAAAGGCATTAAAACCATTTGCCGAAGGAGAATTTATCAAGGAGTGTATGTTAGAAGTTTGCAGTATTTTGTGTCCTGAAAAGAAAGACGAACTGTTGTTCGATCTATAGAAATGATGGCTAATGATATAAAAACAACATTGACTGACCATATGGCTGGTTTTGAATCATTTTCCATAGCATTAAACGAGAGCACCGATTTGTCTGACACAGCTCAAATGGCTATATTTATTCGAGGTGTTGATAAGGAGTTCACTACTACTGAGGATAATCTTGCTTTACAGCCGCTAAAAGGAACCACTACAGGAGAGGATATTTTTATTGAAGTTCAAAAGGTATTAACAAGTTTTGGCTTGCCATGGTCAAAATTAATTGGAGTATGCACTGATGGCACCTTCTATGGTCGGCTTACGTAAAGGTTTCATCGGAATTTTGAATGAAAAAGCAACATAATTAAATGTGCAAAAAGATGATTTTATAGTCCTTCATTACATTATCCACCAAAAGAATTTGTGTTCTGAGTCTATTCGACTCCAGAATGTTATGAATGTGGTAGTAAAAACCATCAACTTTATTCGATTCCGAGGGCTTAACCATCGTCAGTTCAAGGTGTTTTTGGATGAAATATCAGCTGAATTTGCTACTCCTACAAAATGTAATGTACAAAATGCTTCAATACACTTACAAATGGAGTTGATCGAGATTCAAGAAAACTCACTCCTAAAATCCAAATTTGAAGACGTAGAGTTGTGCGATTTCTACAAAAAATACCTAGAAGAAGACAATTTTGCGCAGCTTAGAAAATTCGCAAGAAGATAGATTTGTGCGTACTTATAAATGCGAACAGTTCTTTTCATTGATGAAAGTTAATAAATAAACACATCGTACAAGACTGACTGACGATAATTTGGAAAATTCTTTACGTCTTTGTATCAGTGGAATTAATCCAAATATCGATGGATTAGTTTCCCAAATTCAAGCTCAAGTGTCTCATTGATTTCGGTGTATTTAACTTTCGTAGTTTGTAACAATTGCCAATTTAACGATTTAATTATAATTTACCATTTTTTAAAATTTCATTTTGTTATTTTAATAAATTGTACTATAATAACATTGTCGTATTATTTCATGTCTAATATCTATCGAAAAAAAAAAAAATTATAATCACTGCTTTAAAATGCACGAAGTACTTTATAAACGTGGCCAGCGAACGTATTTGCATGCTAAAGTTTGGCCCTCAACATGTCAAAGGTTGCCCATACCTGCTCTATACAAACACAATATAGCGGTGGGTACCCTATTTTTCGTCCCGGTTTTAATATTAAATGTAGGTATTTATTTGGATAGGCGAGTAGTACATGTACAAATTTCAGCTACACATAGTAAAAAGTAGAATTAATACGTTGACACGGTATAGCCGAAAATGAGTTTAATTTAATTACAATTAATAAATAGTAATCTATTTTAACCTCTCCATTGTGGTTTTAATCAATCAACTGACACGAAAGTCATTCCAACACTATTAAAATTAACATATTAATGAAATTATTAAATTGAAAGTAGTAAGTTAAGTGTAAACGTTTACGGTTGGGCGGTGACGCTGGCTAGGGCGGGCGGCGAGGCAGCGAGCCGAGGTTTTTTGATTTTCAGTCATTTCAGCCAGTCGCTATGCAACCATCGGGAATGGTGCACGTCGCGTTCCGCGGTGCAAACGTCTCTCGATAGTAGCGGTCGCTTGCCCCTTCCCATCTAAACTTCAGAGGGGTTCAGAAGATACCTCAAAACGAGTTACAGTGAAAGTGCTAGTTTGGAAAAAAATTATACACTCATTTAATCACTTTCAAATATTTAGTGTTTCGAACGTGTTTATCTATTAAATTAGTAAGTATTTCTTACACTTTATTTTTTGTTGTTGTTTTGTTTGTGAACTCATAAGTCAACATTCGTTGAATTGTTTCAAAACAATACTGTTTTGTCAGTTTGTATAATTATGTGTCACAAAACAGTAGTAGACTTCGTTATTTAAATTCACTTAATGATTAAGTTAATTAAGATTAGTACCTATTTAAATGGGTCGATTTCCTTTTATTTATACGAAGCACGAAGGTACGTCATACATACATAAATACATACGTATTTATATGTAGGTGTGTTTGTTTGTAAATATAAATGGGACGTCAAAACATCTATTTGGTCTCGAAGGTCATACCTCATATGATTAGAGTTATTATGTATTATCATAACAACGGACTTTCTTGTATGCTATTTCAATATCTTGAAATTATTGTCGATTTGTTACGTTCTATACTTATAACATTTCAATATAAAATCCTTCTTTGGGAGACTGTCATAAAAACATTATCCTTAATTCGTTCAATTACAAAATGTACTTAATAAAATCACACTAATTGCTAAAAAATGTGTAACTTTTAATACATTCGGTGGATTCAAGACCTTTTCAAATATGTTTTAGAGGAAAATACGAAAATATATTTATATTTTGCTTAAGAGAACACGAAGTTTCAAGCAAAAATGTTATCACCTAACTCAGTACTATGTGGAAGTAAAATAATATTGTTGAATATAATAGCTATCTGGTTTGCATGTCGTAATATCTAAAAAAAACTTTCTTGGATTACGGTTGACCTTTGTGGATCTTTTTCAAATATTATATACATAGCTACTTCTACTTTTCTTTGTTGAGTCTACATATGGACATTCTAGAGGAGAATACAGCAGAAATTCATGAAAATCTGTTCTGACGTTTGAAGATTATCAGCTCTCTTTTCTTGTTTATAAATTGATGTGAGTATCGTCCGCAGGTCTGAGCGAGTCGAGATTTGATATTCTGTTACTTCAAAGATATTGGAGAAACATTGACCTGATGCTGCAGCGTCATCTGGAATCCGTAGGATACCTAACTCCTCACCAATATACAGCTGAGATATCGCATTTGGGCTTATAGGAAAATAAGCTGACGGGGGTTTATTAAATTTTCAATTTACTTTGTTAATGTCAAGCAACTGTTCTATAAAACTATACACGTTAACATAATGTAGGAATTATAGAATAATAGCGGTGACCTTCGCGAATGGTCGAACATTATAGAATGTAAACAAGCTAACTAATAGCTGTCATGTTAGGTGTACATATTGCCTAACAATATTATATATTTTCATAGGCATCAACCATTCCAAATAAAAATATATTAATCGTTTTTATCGAAAACATAAGTTTTAAACTATTTGTCAATAGTGGGGATTGATGTTTCATGTGAAATGATGTTTGAATCATTAACTTTGATGAAAAAACGGATATATGGCGCTGCCAGGAAAGAAATCTTTTGAGAAATATATATATATATATATGATTATCTTTAATGATTGTATATGCTGACGACCACATTGTCTGATTAAATTCATTGAGAGCTAGGTTTGATCACATTAAATACTTTGTTTGCAATGCCCAGGAAAGGATTTCATAGAGCCTAAATTAATGTTATTGACGTCTCTGGATAATAATTTACTTTTCTATACTACTATAGTATTATGATATTTATGGTTTAATATTCATGATAATATATTATGAGTTTGTAGGATATAATCTCCGGAACTACTAAATAT
Organism: Saturnia japonica; assembly: GCA_033032175.1. Classification (NCBI taxonomy): domain Eukaryota; kingdom Metazoa; phylum Arthropoda; class Insecta; order Lepidoptera; family Saturniidae; genus Saturnia; species Saturnia japonica. The sequence goes on from CM065318.1 coordinate 12,872,325, forward strand.
TATTTCACTTGTATAAAACTAAATTATCCCTCTTTTAAATCCTTATAATTTTTTTTTTATTTCAATAAAATAAATATAAATATATGCTAGCTTAAAATAATATTCGAGATAATTCCATTTCGATGGAAGCAGCATGTAATAATGAGCTTGGTACTCTTCAATAGATTTCCGTATTGTAACGTCACACAGCGAGTCAAAGGTTATTATTGCTTCATCTTTCTGTACATATTGCGACCGGTTACGGAACCATATTCTACAACTTAAAAAAATAATTTTTATTATAAGTCGAATTTTAAATTTTAAATTTTACAAACAGCAACTACTTACTCCCTTTAGATCCTTGCTCTGTCAAAGCTGACAGGGAGCCTGTGGCCGGGTCCGAAGTTAGATCGCTATAGAGTAGGTTCAAGATAGAAGAGTCACCTAATATATAAGACACCATCACTTATATAATATATCGCGTCATTCTCAGGGCCGACTCAAGCGGGTCTGAAACGCCTGTGTTGAAGGCCCGCGCCATCAAATGAGGGGCGCTGAACTCATTCACAACCAATCAATAATTTAAAGTTCGATCATTATAAATATTTATTATTACGACTGCATTATGGTTCTATGTTCCAAGGTATTATTAAGGATGGATTGCCAAATTACGCTCAGTATGCTAGAGAGCCCTCGGGACGCCCCTATCGAGTGGCCCGGAAAACTTACGTGGCCAGGCGCCCCTGATAATGGAGACTCTCCAGTCAGAGTTGATGGAGAGGCTCGTACCACCATTTCACCTTAGGCCACGCGGGTCAATAGATGGTTTGCAACCTTAGCTATATTTTTTTTTAAAAACTTGAATAAAAAAAACGTCAGATGACACTTTAAAAACCATTAAGGGTATCTCACGTTCCTTCCAAAAAAAACCTAATCGAACATAATTATAGTTTGTTGTGATTTAGAGGCGCCTACGTCAGGCTATACGTTGAGTATTATTTATTGTGAAAAGCAAACATCGATCGAGGTCGGCCGCTAACCATACTGCATACAGTCATTACGCTCGTTGACATACTGACGATTCACTTCCTTAAGATTCATTACACAACTTTGGAATTTAGGTTTTACTTGTTATCTGAATTTTCGTTAATTATTTAATTACGAAATCATTTACTCTTATAGTAGTAGTGAATTTATTAACATTAATTTTAAATAAAATACCTAAAAATTGAGATAATGAAGGAACATACTTTTACTTATAATTGGTTATCATGAACTCACGGTAGCAGTTGATATTTGGATGGTATGTTTGTACTAATGAGATACTTTGATCCGGCAAGTTTTAGATCTACATCCACTTTGGTACTTATTGGATTTTTTTTTTCTTTTTTTCCATTTATTCAATAACCAAAATAGATAAAGATCTGAAACCGAGAGGATCAATGTATCTCATTAGTACCAACATACCCTCAAATTATGAACCAGATATCCTTCTGGCCTTTAATATTTTTTAAAAATTAAAACATTAATTTTAAACTATTTCTCTAATTTTAATCAATAAGCGGTGGATATATGCTCTAACATTAAGTTTGAATCAGTAATTTTGATGAAGAATTAAGGCATTTAAAGCGTTACTACAAAAAAAAAAACACCTTTGAGTAATAAACTAATAATGTATAGAGTTACTTATTTCTATTATATTGCATATATTTATATCAGTGGTAAATTACGTTTCCTTCAAATATTAAACGATAATAAAGTTTAATAGTGTTCAAGTAGGCAAAAGATTCATGAATGTAAATAGCGAAATCTATCGTAAAATTTATCTGGTTGTACAAATACGCACTGTAGTGTTTGTTTGGCGAACATTTTATATGTACATATACGTTTTTGGTACGATTATCTGAAACTCGTGATGTGTATTTATCTATATTTTACGGATTGCAGTGTGGCAGAGTTCAAGGATGACATTTTATCTATAGATCTTGAAATCTCTCAATGGGCTATTGTCTCCGGTTAGCATGATTCGTAAACGCACTCAATGTGTTTGTTTTATCATTGTCTTTAATCTTTTATATATGTACGTAGCTGTTATTTATGGTAAGCGCAGTGACGTCAGCAAACGACATAATACATCAGTGTAAATACTTTTAGACCGCTGCATTATCGGAATACGCTAGATGATCGCTATATAGTGAGACGCGCTAGCAATGAGGCGTATTGTTCGGAACAGTTTTAAAGAACATGTATAATATAAATAACACTTTGGAACAGTTATCTGTTAATTTAAAAAGCTGTTCTTATTTACCTGTTCCATATATTAGTGTGATACAAAAGTAAATTATTTAAATGCTTTTCTCTATTCAAGAGAAGGGATATATTTACTTTGTTAGAGGGATATATGTATAAGCAAATATTACTTGAAACAAGCTCTTTATTCTTCTGAATTATAGTAATAGAAAGAGAAAGCAGCATGTAACAGGCTGTTAATTTGGATCAGGTTACTGTTGTTACCTCAGATACCTAGGTTCCTGTTCTAAGTGACGATATGGCCCAAGATGGCAGCACGCTAAGCTTAGTGGAAGACTGGCTCTCAAGTGCAGCTGCCGGAACACGTTTATAGGTGTTTGACGACAGATTTTCAAGTTGAGGGTGGTAGCTAGCCAGGCGGGCATTAGAAAAAATCCTGCCACCATGCTATAGTTTTATCACGATGTTTTCCTTCACCGAAAGTTCAGGCTCATTGCAGAGATTCGATTAGTCAGAACGCGACTTCTTTGCAATCGCGGCCACAGCCCAAGCTGAGGTCCGGCCACTTTGGCACCTTTGCGCGCATGTTGCCCACGTTTTCGTGGCTGAGTGCCTTAAGCGCTCGCCCCCTACCCTCGGTAAACCTGTAAAAGCCACCAGCGGCTCCAGTTTCAGTTCAGGGTTTGGTTTCAGGCTAATAGTGTAGTCATTTCTAACAAAAAATTGATCTCAAGTCTATTTACACGGTGTGCGTGCACGCTACCAATTGAGCCATCAGTCTTTTTTTTTGGACTGACTACTCTTTTAGCCTTAGGGGCCCTGAAACCGCTGCGGCTTTTACAGCTTCACCGAACTTGGGTGCGAGCGCTTAGGGCACTCAGTCGCGAAAGTCTTGGACGACACGCACGAGGGTGCCAGAGTGGCCGAACCTCGGTTCGGGCGGTCCTCGCGCATGCGAATAGGTCGGCTAATTCTCTACTCCTACGAATTAGAGCTACATAACATGCGTATGTGTATTTAGTGGATCGAAATGGACCATCAGTCATCAGATTGGTTAAGTATTTATACATTTATAATTTGCAGTGTCAACATCAGGTGAACTGTATCATGTATGACTGTCCCCTACTTTATTTCATAAAATTAATATCCGTATATATAAATCTAATTCAGTGTCTAATATCTATATTAATAAACTTGTAGTTCTGTCTTTACAGGTCATTTTTATTTAAATTTCTTGATAGACATCCTTTATGAAAGACACTGATCACGAATATGTCTGTTGTCTTTGTCCGTCTGTTTGAATATCCAGATTTAACTCAAAAACGGCTTGACTGATTCTTATGAAATTTTATACACGGCAAGCTATGTCATTGGTCAATTGATAGGCGATAAGAATTTTCAATAATACTTTTAGAAATCATAACAATTTTTTTTATTAATTCTTAACCGATTTTGATGAAGTTTTGTACATGGGAAGTATAAGTGATTCATTAATTGATAGGCAATAAGAATCACCAATATAAATGTAGGAATTACAAAAAAAAAATAGGAAAGTATATTAATATATTATATGAATTGTCAATGATATCATAAAAACAAAATTAAGTTTGTTTGAATGATTTTCCATCAATCACTTTCAAGCGGCTGGGCAGATTACAGTGAAATGTGACATACAAGTTGATTATGTCGAGGAATAAAAGCTAGAATAGTTTTTTTATTGCCTAGCGTGTTAGATATCATAAATTAACGTCATTTTTATAACCAACAGCGTCATAAATATTCTAAAATCCGAATATGTTACCCAACAGGTAGTACTGAGCTCTAACAATACATGATAAGCGGTCTCATCAACGCCTGTTATCATAGTGATAAATAATGATAACAAGCCGTAGGGCACTTACGGCCGTTTTCAATAACCTATCTATCCGTTGTTTCAGTTACTAAAGACAGACAAATATAACTTTCTCTCCGTACTTTTTTTCAATAACCTATCAATGGATAGTTTTTCCTATCTACATAATATATAAATATTCTTATCCTATAGATTGGATAAATAAGAGGATAGACAAGTTTAAGATAGTACTTATTACAAATATGTACTAATCGGGGATAATAAACTCAGATATGTTATTAAAAACGGCCGTCAGTCGGCCCATAACGCGGGTCAAGAATGGTCTTAAAATTCTTAGGTGATTTGTGACATGGAGTTAAAGGGAATGATTTGTTTTTTTTTAGGTTATAGATCAGTTATTAAAATGGCAACTCTCTTTTGTATTGTACTTAAGGTCTTTCTTAAGCTGAAGATTACGGATTATAATTATTTCTTTGTTGGCCTCAAAAGGAGACAATTTGTGTAAGTGTTATTTAGGTTAATCTCAAATTTTATAGCAAGATGAGGGGAGGGTATGAGAAATTAGATGTCATTATTAATATTAATGAATATAGTTTACTTTTTTAATAGAAAGACTGTTCTTTCTTGTAGAGCACGGTATAGACAATTCAACTCATTTGTGCACGCATATTAGCGTGTATAGATACAGTAACTACGTGTGCGTGGTAAGAGGTACAGTCAAGTACACAAAATAATTCTATTAACTATTTTATTTATATTATGTCGAAAAATTTTACATCTTAATTGTTCAAATTTAAAATAAATCATCAGCTCAATTAAGTAAGTTTATGTTTATAGAACATTTTATTCCGTATAACTACACTAGAAATACCAAATAATGAACTTTTTCATTATTTTCATAACGTTCACTTCAATCTATACTAATAGTATAAACCTGTAGAGTTTGTTTGTTTGGTTGAACGCGGTAATACAGGAACTACTGGTTGGAATGGAAAAATTATTTTTGTGTTGGATAGCCCATTTATCTACAAAGGCTATAGGCTATATATGATCACGCTACGACTAATAGGAGTGGAGCATAAATGAAAAATGTTGCAAAAACGGGCAAAAGTATTCCTTTTGAGAGCTTTCATTGAGTGCGCTGCGTAAATGGTTAAAGTTACGCAAAAATGATGTGTGACAGAATTGTTTCTCTTAAAAAGTTCTAAAAAAATCCACAATAACATATGTCTATCTTTAAAAGATAGACATTAACTTTAAAAGTTGACACAATATAACATTTTTTAGGGTAATAAAATTTGTTCTAAAATAATTCATTATTTGCGAAGGTATTTTTATAAAAATGGTATTAATCCTTATTGAATTAGTCGAAATATTCATCACGAATTTTTAATTAAGGATAAAATTGCTCTTTTCCCTTGCCCTTTGATTGATTTCAATGAATGTCTTAGGAGATATCATAGTTTTAAAATAACTCTGCAGCAAAATAATAATCAAGTACCACGCGTGCATTTTAGCGGAATGATGTGCGAGGCGGGCGACACCTGTAATACGATTATAGGTGCCTACGAAAATTGTTATTTGTCCTTGCCTACAACCCAAACTCTCATGTGACACAAACGAAGTTGCGCGGGAAATATATATTTTTAAATTTCCAAATATTTTCTATTTGGTTTAGGATGATATGGTGATAGTCGAAGAATTTTTATACTATATTACTGATTATTTCTCCTGTCACCCATAGCCAAATACATATCTTTTTTAAATTAGAATATAGCTTTTTAATATTTTGATCGTCGTGATACGACGCGTTATAAAGCACGACTATTGGTTAGGTGAACCATTTTGTCCGTGACAAACCTGACATTTTTCTTACTGACTGTACCCATAGAACAAATCGATACAAACACGTGTTGATCGAAAGACAACTACGTCGTCACCTCTCGCTGGAGTGTAAACTTAGTATATTCTTTGATCGTATGTGTCATACCAACAAAAACTACATGATTTCTAGCTTACACATCATACATAGGCCCGCGCGTAAAGATGAGTTGAAGTCTTTAAAGGCTTTATGAGTGAGATTTTGACGGTATCTTGAAGTGCAATGACTTTGTTTTTATTTTTAATTCATTTACTTAGGTTTTGTGGCGTTTTGCGTGATATAGTTTGGTTTTTGTGCAAAAGTGAAGTGGATTATAAATATAAGCCGAAAGCATTCATTCTGGGGTCCCACAAAACCTCCCTATAAAGTTCTAACAAGGGAGCCACCATCTTTTTGGGATACTGAAGTCTAAAAAAGATTAAGGATTATCTACATTTTGAAATCAAAATGGAAATGGAATGCCTATATTTAATAACGGCAGTTACATAACTCGGTTATTATAATTTCGAATAGTTTCAACTTTGGAATGAGTGTGTATCAATTTTAATCACGTTGTGTTTATGATTAATGTGTTTTTTTATCCTCGTTGGACTGCGGTTTAATGTGTTTAATGTTGTTGGTCGGTCCGAATGTTCTATATTTAAACTGATGTTATGAAACTAAAATGTTATGGAAAACATTAACATATTTGTTTTCTGTTTAATCACGCGTTTGCTGATTCATTATATATATTTTAAAATTCAAATTATAATGTAATTACTTAATATATTATAATATCTTAGTACTTGATTATAATATAAAATCTAGAATGATTTACTCCTCATATTCTATATACTACTATACTAATATGTTATTTTTATTCTTCTTTATACTAATAATAATTGTAAAACTTAAGCGATTGATTTTTTTTATTTGAACGCGCTTATCTCTGATACTACCAGTTATATTTCAATTTTTTCTTATATTCTATAGCTTATTTATTAAGGAAGATTATTATAGGCTATGTAACATTACGCTACAATTCTAAGGGGCGGAGTAATAACCATGAAAGTCAACCAATCTGGACAGTTGTGGGCATGTACGGGGAATTGAAAACAATGACCGACTACAAGACTGTGTAAGTGTTGGCGACGCGGTGTTTATATACTTGGTCAATTAATTTTAACACGAGTGAATCCGTGGGGCACTGCTAGTATGACACAGACACACATGTGATATGGATGACACAGATGCATACGAGTAATATGGGTTTCAAGTGAGAAGAATATGGCATCCCTGCAACTTCACTCAATACTTGTCAAAACTGTACTGCCAACAACAAAAAACATAAAATATAAAAAATGTTTTAATTTTAAATGCACATGTAACCTATTACTTATTATCTGTTATAGTCGTACAAGTTTGTGCGCGACCGTCCAATGTTTCCCGTGTAATGTAGCGGAAAAAGGGAAGCACGTGCAATTGCGTGAGGTAGATGCGCAAGTCACAGTAGACTGAAGTAAACAGTATTACGTTTTCATACAAACGGCCGAAACGGCATAAACGAAATTTAGGTAAACTTCAGTACACAATAGTCGCGATTACGCAATTTATAACTTATGACGAAATATTATTATATTACTTACTTCCTAGAATTTAAAATTGTTTTTGATTTATTTAACTATAAGTAGAAAAGTCTATTTTTTATATAAATAATGTACTTCTTACTGCCTCACAGTCACTTTTGAAACTAAAAATAAAACCCAAGTAGAAATAATTTAAATTAAAACTTACAAAATTGCTAGTAGATAATATATTTTGGGGAAAGGATAATAATGACATTTTACTATAGTACTATCAAAAACGTAAGGTAAGTAACCCAAGAAATGCAGTCAGAGGGCAGTCCTAGTGCGTGTTTATCTACCGAGCGGCTTAATTATTTCAAGAACACTGCCGAAACAACATACTGTTTATTTTAGTGTACTGTAGTGACGTAATGTCAGCTACCTCGTCCCCGCTAACGTCTCCCACATGGGACGGTCGCGCACGAAATTGTTCGACAATAGTTACCCACATTTTTTATCAGGCAGCAATTCGGACACTACGGCCATTTAAGGCCAATCAATTAGGTTAAATAAAATAATGTGCTACGAATTTTAAATTCAAACGCACTATATCGTACAATGATTTATTTCTCTTTGTTAATTACTTTTTTAATCAAATAGAAGATTATTTTCACATCACACACACACATCACACATCACATTACAGTTATCACAGTTATCTTTTTATCTGAAATGCATGCAAATGTTTTTTATCAATATATTCGAATCAGGTGGCTGCACTTGTACGTAAGCGTTTTTTATATTATTATGTAACTTCTAGCTTATGAATGAATGTATACCGCTTATAGGGCCATCACGCGTTTCCTCACGACTAGAATAGGAAATGTAAGCAGTATGTCACCGCGATGCTTTTGTGTTTTGACATGTTTTATATTCTCCACGTCGCGTCGCCCCAGTCGCGGTCTCACGTTCGCACACTAGGAGAATTTAAGACGGGCTATACGTATCGATTTTATCGTATATATTTTATATCAATTGATACTATGCTATACGAAACACACTGATACATATCGTATTCCTCGTCGTACGTATCGTGTCGTTTTTTTAAACCAAACGCTTATTTTCTCAAGTAGGAAAAAAGCGTGTCAGCTTTGACGCACGACTGGAGTTTACTCCTTTAGTACGATTCTGTATACAAATATATTCATACATGATTTCAAAGTGAAAGGTGCGCAAGGTTCGTTGCGTAGAAAAAAAAAATGCTTTTGATTTAACGCTTGTATTCATTTCACTCATAAAAATTCCATACCGGGGGTCTTGTTGAAAATAGATTCTTAAGAAATAAGCTCCAATACACTTTCAGAGTATCAAATTAAAGTTTTAATGTATTACGTTGTTATTAAAAACCTGAACAGTCTTGAGATATTTTTATTTCGAAAAAAATATCTAATAATAATATCTAATAGGAAATATCGTTTATATATCTATGCATACAATATTTTATTATTATTTATAAGTGGGGTATTTTATTTGAGAATGTTTGGGAATGTTGAATGTTGTATGAACGTTACGATGAATCGATACATCGTGTTACGATTCTTATCGTTACGGCAGTGTATAGATACAAATGGATTATTTTCCCATCTCTAACGAGAGTCAGCTGGCGTGATAATGATATATTGAAATGTAGGTGACTGCGTAAATGAAATCATTTTTGAAGTTATGACTTCTTTTGCTGCGATATGTACTTAAAATGTAAACATTAAAGCTGTACACATTGTATCCAGTCAAGAAGTGCGAAATTTTAATGAAATTAAAATAATGTTTATTTAAACACGGTTAAATTACTTTTACACAAAAAAAATAGTATAAATAATTTACATTCATGTTGTATATTGTTGTAAATACGCGGGATAAAATGATTGGAGTTTTTTTTTAAAGAAGTACATACACCACACCTATTTATGTAAAATACACAAAATAAAAAAAAATATTTACACGTGGTTTTACAATACATATATGTAGTTTAGCGTTTGATTTATCAGCTGGAGATAAGCGCACACGGAAAGCCCTGTGAAAATATTTATGTTTATTTGTTCACATTATACTAACATTATTAGCGACGATAAAATAACTGTTTAAAATTATTATGATTAGTGTAAAATAAAACAGTTTCAACTCATGATTAGGTATAAATATTGTGTGACGCGAATAAAACAGAGCTAAAAATACCGTAGTGGTATTGATTAATTGACTATTTTTCTGCAGTTACAGATTATGTTAGTTGCTTTGTTAAGTACCTGAAAATAACACAATCTTTATTTTGTTACAATGAAGTTTATACTAATATATAAATAAAAAAAATGTAGAAGAAGTTTATCATATATAGTTGAATAGATTTGCTGCACGGTTTCACGCGTGTTAATTTTATCCGACAAATACCTCGCCGCGCCACCAACGCACCTTTGTTGCCCTATCATAGTTGGTGTCACTTCCCGCAAGTACAAATTATTTTAATTTTCCATTATGTTCTAAACTTTGCGTCCAAATAACAAGCTATGTGGGTAAAGTTTAACTTACAAAAAAATGGTCTTTATGATGAAGTAACTTTTATTCGTAAGGATTAATATACCATACCTACAAAATGATGCTCATACATAACGGTTTAATGTTCTACAAATTTTTATCACAATATACCTTAATGTGGCTTACGTATAACAGATAAAGACATGCTATTGCTGATTTTTTTAAATATACTAAGGGCCAATAATTTTGTAGTAAATTATATTTAGATATAATTACCCATTACGCCAGCGCACGTGGATAAAGCAGTTCGGGAATACTTCCACTTCTGACTTAACAAAAATCAATATTAGACTAGATGAGAGTTGTAGCTGAATATTAGATAGCCTATTTAATATATATACTATTCCTCGTGAAACTGGCTATCGTATACAAAATTAATTTTTCGAATCCGACTGGTAGTTTCAGAGATTAGCGTGTTTAAAAAACCAAACAAACTTTTTCGCTTTATTGTATTAATAATATTAAATATTAATAGTATAGATAATATTATAGTATAAATTAGTATGTATATATAAAACCTTTGACTATTTAATGTTTACAAAACGACTTAAGTATATATCATGTTTGATGAATACGATAGAAGCAGAGAACTTAAAAAAGAAATATTGAATCAAAACTAACTTTTTTCAAATTGCTGTCATAAATAAAAGTACTCACCAAAAAAGACAATGAGCCATGGGAGTCCCACGAAAAACCATCCACTCGAAATCATTTCTAGCTTTATGACATAAGGGTGTATTCAGGAGACACTTCGGGGAACTGTCGCCCATACAGTATTTTGTAATTTGTAGTGTATACTTATATTAATTTATATTTAAAAATAAGAATGCACAGCAGTGTATCGTACCTTAATATTTCAGATTTTTTCTATTTAATTTTAGCTTATTTATTCATAGTAATAAAAAGATAAATCATACCAACTGGAATATCTCTTGCGGGGTTTCATAACAAAATAGATAGATACACAAAGATTGCTCTGGCCACCATTGAATTTACTTATGCGGCTGTAGCGCTAGCTGGCATACAAAATATTAATATTATTAGCAAACGCTCGCGACTCCAACACATTAATGATAATGTAAAAATCAATAAGAATAAAAATATAATCTATATTATTCAGCATTCTATCAGTGAAATATTTTTTAGTGTCGAATTAATAGTTCAAATATTACACCCTACAAACCATATAGGTAAATTAACGTGAAGACAGTTTTACGATTGTAGTAATATAATAAGTAATACACACAGAGGCTAAAACAGGAATAAACCAGTTTGAGCTAGCTACCACGTGCCCGCACTCTAACTACAAACGTGCACTATGTATATAGTGTACACATGTACACTATGTGTATACATATACATATATTATATTCACTGCCTATTAGGGTTGCCAACTTTTTTTAATTAAAAATAATATTTTCCGGGCTATTACCTAAAAAAATATAGTAGATGGCAATAATGATAATAAACAAATGATAAAATGAATTATGACATACCCAGTCTCGTTCAGAAAGAGGTAAAGGCTGCCGCCTGAGTAATGTTTACGCTTAAAGATTTTGGAATAAATATATTACTTTTGCCTACTATATTTTTTTTTTAGAAATATAGTAGTCGAACGGGATACTACATATATTATGTAATAGGGTTGGCAACCCTACTCGGTACCTACCTACCAACCGTACACTACCTATTACAGGCGGAAAAAGACGTCTCCAAGTTGATTTGGCTGCACCTCTTTATAATAGTAGGTAGTATACAATATGTGCGTTTTGTAATTTAATAGATTACTAAATAGCAAACATGTATATTAATATAGTCGCTTAATAGATAAGGGTCTAGATAGGGTAATAGATAAGGCCTTTTTGTAACTATTTAAAACTGTACGAGATATATCCCACAAAATAAATTTCTGAATTCACACACTTGTTATGACAAACATATTTATGAGCTGTTACGTAGGCGAGACCGTTTCCAACATCTCTTATTATTCACAAAGCTTTGATAAAATTCCTCTCAGTTACGCAATACCAGACGGATGCGAGCATTAAATGTCCCGTTTTACTTTGAATTCGACATCCCAAGATAATAAATAAAACTGTCCGTGTTGCGTCGTCGTAAACTTCTAATTACAAAGTGGCGAGATAATCTAAAGCGATAAAGTGGGGGAAAAAAATAACAAATTTCGCAAATTGACCGTTCCAGTGAAGCGCTAATAAAAGGAGGTATGAAAAAAGTATTTCATAATAAATCACCGGGTTTGTAGGGTTCCGGGTAAACAGATGGCTGATGTCAGTTTGCTCGTTCAATTATTCATCGCTTTATGTTTTAGTTGTCGGCATACGATTACATTATCCGCGTAAGTAATGCTTATTTTCGTTTTTATACATATTTAGCGTTTAGCGTTGTGGCCACAATCTCACCTGACCTAATGATAGCATGCTAAGCCCAGTGGAAGACCGGCTCTCAAGTTCAGCTGCCGGAACACACTTATTGGTGCTTGACGACAGATTTTCAACTACAGATTGTAGCTAGCCAGGCGGTGATTAAAAAATCCCTACCACCATGCTATAATTTCATCACGATGTTTTCCTTCACCGGAAGGTCAGGCTAAGGGATTTGATCTCACGTCGATCGACGCGGAGTCCGTACACGCTACCAACTGAGCCATCATTGCTTCAAATTATCTTTCTAATGGAGTTCATTTCGTTTGCATTTCATTTATTTGTAACTAGATTTATCTCGCAAAACCTTAAGGAGACGGTGATAACCTCTTAAATCAGTATCACGTGGATTGTATATTTTTATAACCTTCAAAGTTTAAACAAGTCAAATAACGCTATAACAAGATGATGGCTCTCTTATTAAAACAGTCAAGGGAGTTTTTGTGGTAACTTAAAATTCATAATTCTAGTTAATTTTTATAATTCACTTAACCACCAAAACCAAAACCACCAATATTACATAACCTGATAACAAGGCCAAGTAACGTATTTTATGAATTATAATAAAAACCACAACATGACAGTTCGAGAACCCCCCCAAAAACTCTGTGATATCCTCGGCTGAATAACTGAAGCCGACCCCTTAAGTACCTATCGCAACAGCAAAACGAAAGTAGAAATCGCTAAATATCGACTTCAAAATGGCAAATTTTGATTATGTTTTGGTACATTATGGCTGATATATAATACGAACTAGCCATTTTGAAACAAATATTTGGCTTTTTCTGCTATATGTTTACTATCCACTGTTTTTTTTAAATTAGATGGTTTAAATTTAGTAAACGTTACCTATTATTTCAAATTCATTGCTGTCGTTTTTGGTTTAATCATACTTATATTAATTATGAAAACATGAAGTCACATTAATATTATTATTAGAGATTTATTGGCATTTCCGTTAGTATACCATAAACAAGTTTATTGTATTTAATTGCTTATCGTGGAGTCCTCTTTAGTTTTGCGGTTTACGCACAACCGAAGAATTACTCATATTTAGTATGTTTAGGAATAATTTATTATTATTAGAATTTGTTTCGAATATTATTAATTAAATGTTGTTAAATTTCTTAATAACTTGGCTCCCGAGGATGTTATACATGCCAATTTTACCTACATTTTTGAGCCGTGAGGGAGCTAAAGCCTGACATAGTGGTTCGCTTAAATGCGTCACGTTTCTGGATCAGCTGGTGCTTATCCAGTTTTTATTTCCGCAGACATAACAGCGGCGACTAACGATTGGTTACTAATCTCTCAATGGTCGACAATATTTTGTAGTGTAATTACCATCAAGCACAGTTTCGTGAATGTGCCGTGAAAAAAAAATGGTTTGTAGATCATAACCTTAATTAAAAGGTAAAAATATTTTATCCCGCGTACCAACAGTATGATGATTAGGGTTCGTTCATTAGTTACGTGAGGCATTTCGGCATCTCGGCAAATATCACGTAATTTTTCTGCAAGTAAGTAAAATTTAGAGGAAACTGGTATAAAATAAGAACAACATGTTTCCAGACTAAAATATGGCTAAATCTTAATCCTATATACAATAATATTTAACGCGCTTATATGCGAATACTACAAAGTAGCACAGTAGCCCTCAGATTGTTTTGCAAAATCACATGGACATGTTGGTTTCCTCCAGCCACTCTTGAGACCACTCATGAGTGCCCGTGGACTGAATTAAAATGAATATTCCTATTTACGAATTTTAGTAATTTCTATTTAGGTATTTTATTGTTCAATTTTCTCACTGTGATTTTAGATTACGTTCTGCCTTAAATAGAAACAATATTAAATTTTTTTTTTTTTAATAAATCCAATGCAATCGATCGCAGATTAACGTAAAATACGAATTTTGGAAAAATCTCACGTGATATTAGGGAGAGGGGAGGGGTCAGCAAACGCCGATATCGCCTGAAATAATTAATGGATGCCCTCATTAGCCATCATTGATCACGCAAAATACCACCAATATAACTAGATAAAGGGTCATAAATTAAGATAATGAATTAATAATAAAAACCACAACATGTCAATTTAAGATCCCGCTAAAAACTCGACTGCGTTCTTTCATACAGGGAACTTTTATAAACAAATTTTAAGCCTGGCAACCATCGACAATCATTACGTTGCCGTACGTGAAAACAAAAGTTCGTGCTCACGATTTTAATAATAACGTTTACGCAAAGATACGATGGCGATACGGAAATTAGATAAAGTGCGTCATGTTTGCAAAATTTTTATATAAAATTTTGGCAGAATGCGTCACACTAGCAAAATGATGGTGGAGAATGTAAATAAAATACTGCGTAAACAAAAAAAGCGTTGTTTTTACGCCTTGTAAGGTTCTTTGGTTTTGATGCCATCGCCATTAAACTTCTAATAATTGTTACAATAATTCTATTGTATGAAGCCAAATATAATGAAAAAAATTAAATAAAAATGTTACAAACGAGCATCCATCCATCCATTCAGCCGAAAGACGTCCAGTTGGACATAAATGACATATAGGACCCCCCTAAAAAATCGCCACAACGACCGGTGCGCTGCTCAAACTGCACCTGGGTCGTCGTTTCATACGTGCTCAATAATTGTTGTGTAAATCTTACTGCATCTTCCATTTCTAATATTAATATGTTTATATTTTCTATTGATTAACAGCAGTGCCTGTGGATATGCATGCGTAAACTACAAAATTATTTACGAAGATATCGTGATATTTTTTAGATAAGAGGTAAAACAAAAAAAAAGTTGGCCGCCACGCGACTACCGGCAGATGTGAAACATCTTAGTGAATATTAAAAAAAGTTTGTTAGTTCTGATGCACGTCTGCAGTTTTTTTTTACTGTACCTGTATGTGATAAATAAATACACCGGGTGATTCCGAAACACGACCAACCAAAAAAACCACCTTGAAGATGTTTATTTTATTACTATGTGTATGGTGGTCGCGATTCTTACCAACCACTTTAAATATATTATATTATGGATTTTAACTAATGACTTCAAGCATCGCATCCACTAAAACGCTATAAGCTGCCATAATTTGAAATAATTTTAGACGTATCAACGGGCAGAGTTTTAATTAAATTTCACTTAGTTATTTCATTTTGTTGTTGTAAGTAGACTGCTTTTATAAGATTTTTTTTTTTTCTATGCTTTTTTGCCTAACCCTTTGGGATACGTTGATCTGGTTGTTTTTACAGAATTTATTTAAAATAACTGGCAATCAAGTTGTATACCGAAAGGACGTCAATTTTTTTTTATGCAGTAGAGGTATGCTCTTGGCCGCGATCTTACCTGATGGTCAGTACGGTTGAGACCGAAGATGTATCACGCTTACCTGTTAAATGCCTATTCATTCTTCGCTTGAAGACTCCCAAGTTATAGGTGGATGGGAAAACAGACGACGGGAGTGAATTCTACTCCTTTGCCGTTCGCATAACGAACGTACGAATCGGGGGAATTTCCACAACTCAAGGGTGGAAACCCTCACGGCGTCTAATTGTCCTATGGTGGAACGGATTGGGCGGAATTGAATCGTGCAATTCCTGTGCACACTCTCCAAAGTGTAACCTGTAAAACACTGAGAGGCAAGCTACCTTACGTCGATTCTGTAGACTGAGCAATTTTGCCGTAATCAGTGCTTCATCACTAACAAGTCGACGAACTCGGCGCTCAATGGAGTCAAGATAGGCCAACTTATATTTGCCTGATCCATCCCACATGTAACAGCAGTATTCTATACATAAGCGTACTTGTGCTTGATATAAGCTAAGAAGCTGGTTCGGTGTGAAATACTGCTTAACCTTGAAGAGGATCCTCAATTTCTTGGCAGCTGTTCTCGCCTTTATCTCGATCGAGTGCCCAAAGTTAAGAGCAGATGTTAGTTGGACCCCAAGGATCTCAAGGTTTTCAACAACCTGAAGGGAAGCCTCCCGAAAAGTAGGAGTTAGGATAAACGGATTCCGTTTAGCGGAGAATAGACATGCCTATATTTTGTCTGCATTAAACCTGACCGAGTTCGTATCACCCCAGTAGGATACGAACCTAAAGGTCAGGTTCAAGCGTTCGACCATGGCCTCTCTGTCATTATGAACTTCCTGTAAATTAGCCTGCGGATTGGATAAGTACCTCTCAGTTACAGGGCTGTCATCTGCGTACCCAACAATACCGGGTTTTAGTGATCGTTGATGTGCAGCAGGAATAATGTCGCTGAGATACAGATCCCTGAGGCACACCGGCATTTAGAGCTTTGGGGTCAGGCGAGCAGCCATCAACAACCACTTGTATTGTCCAGTCCCTCAGAAAATCACTGATCCAGCTTCGCAGGCTTATTAGACTGATTAGGTTTTGACTAGAATGGAAGGCATCCTGATCCCACATATTGAGACCAAGGCGCCCTACGAGACGTCCCCTCTCGTTGTTGTGTTCCGGACAATTTTCTGTCCGTACGTGATAAATAATATCTTGAACTGTATCGTATTTTTTCACAATTAGACCAAGTAGGTACGCTTTTTCATCAGATAGCAAAATTTATTCAGGGCCGTCTCTATAATATATTTGTAGATTAAATAATCAAGCTTAAAAGTCTATTATCGTGTTCAGAAGAAATTACTTTTATTTAATTCATTCAGTTCAAGAGTTAGTCATATCAACAAGTGTTTTAAAAACTGTTTTATTTAGCTTGCCCTGTTTTTTTTTCGTTTGAGTCATATTTAATTATTGTAATTTTACCCCCCTCCTGTTGACAGATTTATCTGATATTTGGTGCACACCTTTGGTTCTGATGAGAATACAATTTAATATATTCAGTATCATTCTAAATCTAAGGTGACCGTCGCCACAAAATGGCGGATTGCAATTTTTTTCAAAACTCCCTCAATGTGGATTATACAAGGTGTCCAGAAAGGGTATCGGGTATTTGTAAGTTCAATGAAACAAAAATTATTTGTATGCAATAAAAAAGTTTATTGTTTATTATTAGCATATGAATTGGAGAATTATTTGGAAAAGATGATGTTATCTAAATGATGACCGTTACGTTGCTGGCACTCTTCTAAACGGAAACGAAGATTGGCGATAACACGTTGACACATAGCTATCGATATTGCTGCCATTTCTGACCTGATGTTTTGCTTTAACTGGGTTAGATTCGTCGGATTGTTTTGATAAACCTTACTTTTAAGGTATCCCCATGCAAAATAGTCAAGCGGGCTAAGGTCGGGGCTTCTGGGAGCCAGTTGATGTTACCCTTCGCGAAATGACTTTATTAGGGAATAATTCGTTAACAACTTCCATTGAGTCATTTGAGGTATGGCAAGTGGCCCCATCTTGCTGGAACCACGTTCTTGAGTTGAAACATGCAAACTCCTGCAACTCTGGGACCAAAAAATTTCGCAACATATCGCAATAACGGTCACTATTCACATTAATTGCTCGGCCTTGTTGATCTTCATGAAAATAAGGACCAATTATGCCTTTAGCAGACATAGCGGCCCAAACAACGACCTTTGGGCTATGTAGGGGTTGTTCATGCTTTCGTCTCGGATTCTCCACTGCCCAGTACCGACAATTCTGCTTATTAACATGACCATTCAGGTGAAAATTTGCTTCGTCACTGAACAGTATGTTGTTAAAGTTGTTAAATCGCTGCAGCATTTCGTTCGCAAAATTCAGTCGATTAGCATAGTTCGTATCCTTCAATTCTTGAACCAATTGAATTTTATAGGCTTTTAGATGTAAGTCTTTCTTTAAAATCGAATGTAAAGACGATTTTTTGATGTTCAACGCTTGGCTTCGCTTTCGGATAGATAAAGACGGATTTTGACGAACCGACGCCTCAACTTCTTCAATTGTTTCTTCATCGCGAACTGAACGAGGACGACCAGAGTTTTGAATTTTAACTGTCGCACCTGTATTCTCGAACATCCTGATCCATTTCCTAATGCTATCGTCACTTGGCGCGTGGCGTGTACGATATTCCGCACGATAGAGACGTTGAGCAGTCACTATTGAATCACCATTACGATAATACGCTCGTACGCAAAATGCGCGATGCGTCCCCGATTACTGTTCCATCGTGACTAAAACTCCACAGAATGGCGGACGCCACGAACCCCTCCCCGCACCCTTTAGACGCCCCGTTTCGAATATGGCGCGAAAACAAATACCCGATACCCTTTCTGGATACCTTGTATATGGAAGGGCTTGACTCGTAGAATACTGTACACTACGGCAAATTATAAATAAATATTAAGTAATTAAATAAAAACTAAAAACATGAATATAAAATAAGTAAACATTTTTTTAAAGTTAAACGGTTTTATTGAAAATAAAGGTAATAATTATGTGAATAATGTACTAAACGCTAACAAATAATTCGGTATGTCTTAGATACCAGTCAACACACCACTCTCCTCATAAATCTAGGGCATTGATCACATATAAAAATAAAATCATGAGTTTGGTTATAGTTAGCTATAGACTACAGTCACCACTTAACATTAGGTAGACAGCATGTTTGTTACATCATAATATTTAAAAAAATCCAATGGGTTGTTTCTTAATATTGCAACAAGGTCGCTGGTTGTTCTTTGTAAAATGTTAGGAACTGTTGATAAAAGCCTTAATTTAATGGAAAGTTAATGTTTAGTTTTATTACGTAATTAAAAGTTATCGTTAAATTTTCTATATTTTCTTTTGATGTGCGTTAACTCAATTTTAAGACGTAACTCATAATAAAGCCATTTTCAATTGCCTCACGATTGTCGCATCGACGGATCTCAGGCACCCAGTGCGACCCTCCCTTAGTTCTTAAAGACCTCGTAACGTTGATGGCGGCATTCACTTTTCTTTCACACCCCTTACGTATATACGTGTATAGATATTCTTATATAAAGTGGTAATGAGTGAATATTATCTGAAGAAACTATTTGGAAGAGTTACTTTTACGGATCATTATTAAATCTTCATTAGGTATCTTGAATGGTGAAAGTAGTAAAGAGAAAGAGTTATACAGTCATTTTCATTATATATTTATTTCATAAAATTCACAGCTTTGACATCCTAAGTAATATTATAAATGCGAAAGTGAGTTTTTTACTGTAGGTAATTGTTTATTGTAAGTGCGCGTTAATGTGGGAATTTTCAATTGTTTTTTACCGCAGTTTACGTAAATATTATGATGTTAAAGATAGGTAATGTATTCTCGATTGATTCTTTCGTCTTCATTTAAAATGTAATAGACATTTTTATTGGACGATATTTTATTAATTTGACATAAATTTATTCAGATACTAGCTGTGCCCGCGGCATCGCGCACGTGGGCTACAGAATGACATCGATCAGACACACGCGCGATTTTTGCTCTCCGCTCCCGGTAAAAAAATGCTTATTCTAAGTGTACTTTGGAAGATAGACATTCTCGCTGGATTTTTATAGGTTTTTTAATGTATACTATATCTCTAAAATGAAAGTAGCCATATCAGCTATCTACCAGTGAATGTCCTGTAAGAATTGATCCAAACGTTTCGGAGATTACCCGAAACAAACAGACAGATACATGAACTATGAATCAAAGGGACAGAGAAAGGTTGGCTGCGTTTGCGATGTGGCGTTGAAGGAGGATGGAGAATTGAAAAGTAGAAAGAAAGCGAGAAAGAGGAATACCTAGACGAAGCTTTTTTCAACAATTCAAGGATAAAGTGGGATTCGTGTCATATTAAGAGGTCAAAAGAAAGGCAGAGGACAAGGAACAGTGACAACTGCTCCACCAACAATAATCTGAGCTCTTAAATTAAAGAAGAAGATATCTATTATTAGTATTCAATGAATGCAGGGCACGATTATGTAATGATACGATCTGAATAAAATAGTAGATAATTTTGTTATGAGCTAAGAACATAAGATGCTTATATATGTGAAGTTATCCGTTTAAATAAATAAATTAACATAACATATTCGCACTGTTTGTATTACATAATGATCATAATAATAAAGGTATATTTCCAAACTATGCTTTTTTCCCCATAAAACATAATTTGAATGCTTTTAGCACACGCTTACAACATTTTGGTTTTTAAAGTATCAAAGCTAGTTTTACAATCGAAATTTATGTGAAAATAACCATATAACTTATTTTTTAAATTATTGTATTTTTGAACAATCTGTTTTTCTCTTCTCGTCATTTACAATTCAGTACCAACAAACTCTTTCAGTGAAAGCTGAAGTGGTGGGAACAAAGAGTAAATAAATAATAGTTTTTAAAAAACTAAAAAACACGCTTTTATAGAAAATCCGACTAAAAAATAGAAACTAAATTTTAATAAATTTGAATTAAGAATAGTGTAAAAAAATTAAGAATAAAAAAATGTATTTTATTCTAAAAAAAAACGCGTGGTGCATGGTGCCGATAGTTATAAATATTTTATTGACAGATATGAGTAGAAGGATTATCCTTTTGATAATATCTTAAAAAGCACTCCACGCTTTTTTAACAATAAAATAATTTTTTTTCTTACATTTTTTTTACACTATTCTTAATTCAGATTTATTAAAATTTAGTTTCTATTTTTTAGTCAATTTTCCTTTAAAAGCGTGTATTTTAGTTTCTTTTTTAAAACTATTATTTATTTTTCATTTTTTATTTGAATTTCAGTAATCCTGATTATCCTAGTAAGGATAACGGGTTTAACTGTTTGAAATATTGTTTTGTTATCGGTCCTTGATAAGTATGCCAAAATTCGAGTTAATCATACGTTTTGAAGGGGGTCAAAATCATGTTCAAAATTTTCATTACATACATACGTATGAAGCTAATATAAGCGTATATAAAAATAAATATTTTTCTATTGATTTATTAATACTGCTACACTAATAAGTACTGATAACTAAATAGTTCAGTAATTAGGTACCCATGTGAGTATTTATATCTGATAACGTGATTTAACGTTGAAATATTATTCGAATTACATACATACATTTTTCTTTTTCTGTTAGCGTAAAAGATTGAAGAAAGACAACTTGGTTAGGTCCTCTGTTGTTTTTAGAAGGCTAACAAAAATCAGCAATTATAAATATTACTACGCAATAAGATTAAAATATTGTCTATAATTGGGGTATGATTATAAATAGCGGTATTTAACATTGGAATAATATTACTTTACGACAGCTATGGAGGGGATGTGAGAGTGCCCAGCCCAGTCCATTAGCAGCCGTCGCGGGCCCTTATCAAATAGTTATGATAACAAATAAAAGCTACTGGACCCTCGTAACATGGTTAGACACTTCTCTATAGTGTTTCCAATACATGTTTATATTTATCTATATAAAAGGCATGCCAAATACCCTTCTCAAGTTTAGTGAGTGTTTTCAATAAAACTAGATTTTATTAGGAAATAAATTACTGGGGCTATCGGGAGAAAGTGAGAATAGTGACAGGAACATCTCAGGTTGATAAAAAAAAATTAAGCGTCATGGGACGCCGGGCAAATGTGAAATATTTTTTAATCATATTTGATATAGAAATTTGAATAAAAAAATTTCAGATACCTACCTATAAGTACCTATCAATGGTATTTTTTAATGTTATTTTTATGAAATTATTTGCAAATTTTAATCAAAATATGTATTATAAGTTAATAATAATAATTTAGTAGATGCACAGAGAGGGAGACACTTCCACACATCATTATCATTCACTTCCTAGCATGTATGGCTGTACAGACTTGACATGAATGTTTATTATCGAGTTTACACTGGTCGCCTGCGCAGATTTAAAAAACTACGCAGTCTATTCCAATGCACACTCCGGTCTACCTGTGCAGTCACTCTTGAGAGGTCTCTGGTGGACCGTAGCGTGTATGTTCGGCTTAAAGTTAAATTAATATAGTAAATTAAAATATTAATTGTAAAAAAAAATTGAAATGAAAATGTGCTGGGTAATAGGATTGCGACTAACATATACCAGCCACATTGGCACATTTAGATGGATAAACATCTTGTATGTCGCGTTCCGGGATCAGCTGATATAAGTATATCCAGTAATGAGTTGGAATGGTAAGGATCGTGACCACCCTACACATGGAATTAAACCCGTCACACAGATTTTCTTTTGGATTGTCCCTAACGACTACAAATTTAACGTTCTTGCGTTAAGGTATTGAGGAGTTCCTGTGATAGGTTCCTGGTTCCATCATGAGACCCTGATCAGTCACTAACATCCAACTACTCATCGAACGTAACGAGCACAAAATGGGTTTATGTAAAGACAGTGTGCAGCTCCTACTACTATACAGCCAACTACTCAAAAAGTATATATTTATCCACGTAATTTCAACCCATTAATTATATACATATAATTATAGTATCTATTTATATTGCTCACAATAATTATTACATTAAACAGTTATAATTTTAATAACCGTCAGAGGAAATTTCAATGAAAAGAAATGACGTCTCCAATTTTATTAAATGAATATATTGTTATAACTAAAAAGTAATTTATATGAAATCACAATACTTATGGGATCTAATCATCTTATTCTTTTTTTTTATGAAGTAGATTTTTTAGAGTTTGATGAAAGAAAACGCCATTTTTAATTATAATTTCTACAGCAATAATACGTCTATACTCTATGGTGCGCTAAATGTAGTGACAGCGGTTTTGAGCGATGAATTTATTTTTCATTTTTGAAAAATACCCCTTTGAAACGCCGGACTAGGAATTTAGACAATTATATAATCAAAGCATGCATGTATAGTAGTGATTGTGTGAAACCGTGACAAGCGTTCAGTATAAATGTTGAGAAGGGAGCGCTGAGTTAGAAAGAGCCTACCAGATGCGATGTTTGACGTCCCATCAAAACGCATTAACTCTCGTCCAAACGCACTATTAGATGTGTCACATCGATATAAAGTTCGCACAGATCTCTCTCCGCCACATAATTTCCACGATATCAGATCGCGACAATCCGGGTGTCGACAAGTGGGGTGATCCAGCTACGCTCTTTTGTATTTTGATCTTCTCATGAAATTGCATTCTCCTGCAAAAATTACGCAAATTTTTAGATACATTTTTTTCAGATTATTTTATTTTACATTTAATTTTAGATATTTTTTTTACATTTAGATATTTGTACCGGAGCAAAACCTTCCTGATCCCAATTATCTCTGCTTAACCAGGTACAAGGCTTGGAACTTGTAAATTGTGTTTAACTATACTATTTTGTACATATGAATCAATAACACTGAAGTGTTGGGTCACGGATACACGATTTAAATATGATCACCTATAAAAATAGGTTACATTACACAGATCCCATGACGTGGGTTCACTAAAAAAAAACCAGTTCATACTTTTTATCCATCTGTCTCGTATAAAGTGGTATCGTCTATCTACCGTCTTTCTATTCAATCCTACTAATATAATAAAAGTGAAAGTGTTTATGTTTGGATGTTTGTTACTCAATTACGCCAAAACGGCTGAACGGATTTGAATGAAATTTGGCAGACAGATAGTCTATGACCTGGAATAACACATAGAGTACTTTTTATCCCAGTAAAAGTCATAGTTTAACCTGTGTTATCCTACAAATATAATAAATGTAAAGTTTGTATGATTATTGTTTGTACTGTTGTAAGTTTTATTGGGACGGTTAATGTGTTAGATTCATATTGACATATTGTTACGACCTGTTACAACCCAATTAAAAAAAAATAGAAAATCCTGTTCCCGAAATATTTCGAAGCAGCTACAACCTTCTCAGGACTTGTATGACTTGTATTGACACATGTATCAATCGGCATTTTTATTACCCACGGCTGTAACAATATAATAACAATACATAAAATCAGTGATAAACCCATGTTAATTTTCTTTTGCTTTGTCGTGTTCCAAAATCAGCCGGTGCATATACAGTAATATAGCGAGGTGATAGGGATCGCGTCCACCATACACATAGTGACAATCCCATCCATGATTTTCTTTTGGTTTGTCGTGTTCCGAGATCTATCTGTGTATATCCAATAATACGCAGACGAAGTCGTGGGTACCAGCTAGTCGAAATATAAGTAGCTTGAGATAGCTAAATAGATTTGGTTTATGTCACTTTTTTCCCAGACCTTATACATAATTCTGTATTACGATTGTTGGTAGTTTAGTTTTTTCATTTAACATTCCAGTATGGTCTATAAAATATAAATTGATTAAAGATTTAGCTTTGCAGACAACCGCATTATCCATTTGTTGATTACGATTTAGTTCCTTATAATATTGGTTACAGAGCACTGACTATAATCACAGTAGGCATAGTATTGGTAATTGCAAAGCGAAACACCACAACAAGCAAGCGCACAAGTCTTTTTTAGTTTTACACTTGTAATTTTTGCAGCTGTCTGTTATTTGTACCTACCAGTTTTATTGGTCACTCCTATCTGTTATGTAAGATATTCTTTCAGTATAAATTATCATAATAGAAAGCAATTGAGTAGTTGATTCTTTTTTATACGTTTTCAAATTTAGCGAGAGTAGGCATAACGCCTCTATTTATAAAACGTCATTGCCTTTTAACAGGTTATAAAATGTGTTTAATTTGAAACTGCTTTAAAAGTAATGTTCTAACAGTACTCACTCATATTTGACACAACTTGACAAACAGAACGTTTAATTGCGTCATTCTACCTACCTTTTAAAATAATATCTCCGTTATCTCTTTCACACGATCTTTTATACAATCAAAATTAACATTATAATTTATGTTAATTGCATTATCTAAAAATACAGCTTCAAGCAGACACGCCCGTCAAATTAGATCACTCAACAGAACGCAAAGCATACTACCCGACGATGTAGTATTATAATACCTTGTAAAATATATATCTTGTAAGCAAAACAGAAACTCACGGTAATTTGTCATACTCACTGACAAATACTTAGACATTATTGTTAAAGAAAATAGACTTTGAAGTGCTTGGAAAATGTTTTCTCGTAACAATGAAAGAAATATGGTAATTTCGTGTATTTTTAAATACTTTACCCAGTTTTAGAGGATACATTAAGTAATCAGTTTTAGTCGACGTACACTAATTAGAATTTATGGCTTGAGTTTTTATTTTTATGAGCTTCGTTTTAAGGTTACTGATATACTGTTTGTGGTAAGTTAATTGTGTTTCCCAGCGCTTTTTTAATATTAGCTTGTACAAATTCTAACCAAGGTCACAATGAACAACATTATTCAAAAGCACTATGATTTTTACTATAATTATATTATCTTAATGTTGTTTCGTAATTTTTCTTTTTTTTCTGACTGACTACTGTTAGCCTTAGGGGCTCTATTCAAAACAGAGCCGCTGATGGCTTTTACAGCTTCACCGAACTTGGGGGATTATAATCATAGTTTTAATTTTATTTATTTATTACCTACAGACACTTGTTCCACGCTCTTGTAAAACTTTTTACCCGACTGCGAAAAAGGAGGGTTATGTTTCTAGAGCGTATGCTGTATGTACATAATGTCTATTTCTTTGACACGCTCTGTAGCCTAAAAGCGGCTATATAATATTTAAATAAGACCTATGAGAAATAAAAAGCAAAAATAGAAAAAAAATTGTAGTCTTAGTGTTTTTGTTGCAGTCGAGTTTTTTGTTTCCTTTTTAATAATTTAACTTGTTCTATGTAGGTATATATTTAAAATTTGAAATAAATGATTTTTTTACAGATGACTTCATAGTGATTTCCTGACTCTATTATTTTTTTTACATAATTACATTTATTTCTTATCTCTGTACTGTGTTATTCCGCAGCGTAGGCTGCCGATTAATTCATATTGTAATCATAGCTTACATTTTCAGTTCATAGTAATTCTTATGATAATAGATTTTTTAATAACTAAAACGTTAAAGATGTCCGTTATTGGCCTTTACAACGTCATCGAACGTTGTTTTTATAATATTATTACGAGTTAGCAAACATCTGGACTGATAATCAGAAAAAGCAACTGTTATTAGGAAAGGTTGAAGGTAAACGGTCGTGAGGAAAGCACACAAAACAGTGATCGGATCAAGCCACTGAACAACTGAACCTATTCGTCAGTACAGCTATCCATCAAGCCGAAGATCGATGTCCGGAATTACGATCCTCTGAATTGAGGTCAACGACCGGGAGAGAGAAGAAGTCAGCAAGCGAAGATATTTTAACGAAACACGTAAATAATATTATATTTCAATAGTTTGGTATATTATAATATTTTAGTAACAGGTTTTAATGTTTTAAGAACTACGTCGAGTGGGAGCTATGAATAACGTTGGGACCAACTATAATTGATTAAAATATACTGCTTAATATTTTACTGCAGATATAAATCTATTTAGATAAGTAAAAATATAAAAATTACACTGTTAGAAAATAATATTGGTACATGACTAATGACTAAATATAAAAAAGGGTTTACTGTTATAAATATAATTTGATCAGAACTTCACTTTGTATCTTTCTTTTTTTCAAAATTTTGTACTAGATATCTATTTTATGCGTCAGACGCAAAAAGAATTTAACATTTCGAAAAATGTTGTTTATCTGTCGGTTTGTACGTCTGGATTTAACATGAAACAGCTCAAGTGATTTGAAGTAAATTTTTAACACGGTAAGTATAATGTCATTTCCCAATTGATTGGCTTTAAATATTATCAACATATCTTTAGAAATCGTAAAAAATGATTTCAAAAGATTACATTTTTTTTCATTGCTAACTGATTTTCATGAAATGTTGTTGACCGATAATATATTTAATTCTGAAATTGATAACATACAAAAATGATCTATTAGGTAATTTGAAAAGTCATAAAGGTACAGCTAGTTATATTAACATATATTTGAATAAATAAAGCTAACGATTTACACAAATTTGAGTACAAGTCAACAAAATTTATTGAGCACACGGCTATAAGCTGACGATCGATTCACGTAAATAATGCATTACCCGTTTTACAATTACATAGAAGTAGTGCATCGTGCATTATAGACAATAAATGTATTTTACGTATTCGCAACATGCTTGTTAAAATGGTTTAATATTTTTATTTTGATCTCATCATAATCTATTTATAAAGTATTATAAATGCAGTGGTTACGTATACACATAACACACATGTATACACATTTGGATGGTTAAATACGTTAAAGTGTATATACATGGAAGTCTTCCAACTTCTCTTACAAATCTCCATACTTTGCGTTCTTACTTTACTGCATATCTTCTACTTTATAAGTCATTATATATTTATATGTCATCGAATAATTATTGTACGAACGGTTACTTGATCATAAGTCTTCTCAAAGGCGTAGTTTATGCAAAGACTTCCAGTAATTTTTGTAAAAATTGTAGTTTGTGTTTCTCTTCATGGTTGTCGGCTGTCTTTCTTTCTTTTTTGTTTATATGTATATTTTCTCAATCAAACCTCAAAAACCGCAAAAATGTTTAGTGTCCATTCATAATCTATCGACAGTTTAGATTCTCACTTGAAGGTTTATGTAATAACGAGTCGTATAATTATCTAGTGTTAGTTATTATTATTATATTGATACCAGAACATGACATTTGTCTCCGGATGTATATTGACCACTAAACACCAGATGTAACTCCCGTTATAGTGGCACGTTTAGGTGTATTGTATTTCGGAACCAAGAAGGGTTGTAGTATTCTTTGCCCGACTGGGTCGCGACCACCATGCACATAGTGATTGATAAACACGTCACAGTGAGTCTCCTTTGGTTTGCCGTATTTCGGGATCAGCCAATGTACATCCAGCTGCCCAGAGGCTTACAGGCCAGCATGACAGCGATGACCGACAATAGATAGCCAATTTCTCTGCGGTCGCCGCTGATTTCAATTATTATCAGCCAAAAATTCTTTTAGGCTAGCGTTTGAATAAGCTTATTTGATGTTAAATAACCACAAGGTTTTGCAGTATTTTAAAACAACGACTTGCTCTCGTGTGTAGCTGTTGACGAACAAACAAAAAACAATCTCTTGAGGTTTATAGTAATAGCATAGATAAACGATTTCTATATTTATATGGTGTCCTTGCCTTGCTTCTTATTCTCCGAAAGCTTTAGATTATCATAAGATTTGACCCTTTGAACGTCCTTTAAAATCAACACTTTACTCGTTTAGCAATCAGATATTTCTTGCCAACGTTTACTCCGGTACCTACTACCTTAAATCTCTTCACACTTCTGTAAAACAATTATAACAACCAAGGTTTTATGTAGGTGTGAATTTATTATTTCAGTTCGTAACAAATTAAAAGGACCTTCGTCGAAAATAAACAAAAACGAATACCTTTAAGACACATTTCGGTCACGCATAATATGACGAAATTATGTTTTCGTATCAAGGTCCCGCAAATTCCCTGGTTGCTTATGAAAAACCCAAATTAATATTTTATGTCAAGCTGTATAATAATATGAGGTAATAGGTTTAAACCTCTAAATATTAGTTGTCATTTTAAGCAATTCTTGGTCCTTCGTTCCATAAACCATTATA
Organism: Saturnia japonica; assembly: GCA_033032175.1. NCBI lineage: Eukaryota > Metazoa > Arthropoda > Insecta > Lepidoptera > Saturniidae > Saturnia > Saturnia japonica. The sequence continues at coordinate 12,901,463 of CM065318.1, forward strand.
AATAATATTGTATATCATTTTAACCCTGAGAAGGTGTTCATCAATGTGAAAACTATAACCATTGGTTTATAAAACATCCGTTTTATCGAGAAAAATCGTAAAATCTCGACCAAATTCGTAGTTTTAAGTATTCAGTAACTATGTGTGATGCAATTCATTTATATTAGTTTTTAGTATTTACTCTAGAAATTATCCTATTTAAAGCTATCTACATCTGCATTGATCTTATTTCTTTTGTAGGACTGCAATATACCCGACGATAACAATGTCATAGTCAAAAATTCTTCGTTTCTCGTTGATATATCATGATATAGATTGAACCTCAAAAGTCTTCTGTCTATAGCATCGGTTGTATTATATTAGTTAGCTAATAATTGCCCCCATTTACTTTCAAACACCCTATTTGTAAACCTAGATGTAAAAAAACCAATCGAGTTCTCTTACTAGCTCTGCTCGATGACTGGGATGCTTTCCGAACCTCTAATACATAATGACAATCATTTGTGCCAATTTATGGCTTAAATAAAACATTTTTGATTTTGATTACTCTGAACTCTATTTCAAGGAATTTACAACCCATCTATTACTTTCCCCGTTACCTGAAAGTCATAATATCGTAAGCCCGTATCACAATTATTAGTCGTAAAAAAAAACTGATAAATCCAGTATGACGTCAATCTTTCCCACCTGCCATTAATGTGTAAACAACATAAACCATGCAATGGAAAGCATGCTCTGACGTAATGTAGTAAAGTTGTTATTGATATAATAAAGTGCAACGATTTTAGAAATAATAGAACATTTTAAAGATTGGTCTCAAGTAACTACATACGAGTAACTCAAGTAATATGAATTATAATTTTCACAGCCTTCAATTTAATGAGTCGAATATAAAATCAAAATGATAGATAAATAATGATAGATCTGAGATTATATTGAACTTAACATGTTTGTAAATATTTGATATTGTATTTTACATTATATCACAAAACAATTTAAAAAAAGGTTCAACCTTCAATATTTTTTAAGAGTTCCCTGGGATATCTTTGAAGTTGTAGGTCCAATTCCAATGAAATTTAAATGACTAATAAACGAATGAAACATCTAAATCGCTTCATAAACAAAGAAAATGATTAAAAGAAGGCGGGCTTGGTTTCAGTATCTTTATTCGTACTTAGAATACGAAGAAGAATACTTAGAATAGAAAGAAGTTATGGATGTTCATCTATAAAAAAAATATACATTCGAATTGATAACCTCCGTCTGTTTTTGAAGTCGGTGAAAAAGGTATACACTGGTATACCCATCACACGGACGTATACAAAGGATAGGCGATCTGGACCCGATACGTTAGTACCTACGGACTACAAAATATAAGTAATTTACATAGGGCGTATGAAAAAGACAATAATAGTGTTAAACCGTGGGTAGTGAAAATGATATTTGATTTTTGTGTAAATATTTTATTTGATCTTAATACGACAAAAGTCAAACAAACATACTACTGAGATATTCAATACACTGGTGTCGTACTTATAGTACCTATCTCTTATTTACACTACTCTATGGTTCTCTTTGCACCTTTTATCGCTTGTTGTTTCTATTTGGTTGTCCAATACAGAATAGTTTTGGCTCTTTTTTCTCGATCTGACTACACTGTTATCCTTACGGGCTATTAGAAGGCTTTGACAGTTTTTCCGGGCTGGAAACACAGCTCGCTTATATACCCATATGAAATGAGAGTCGAAATTTCAAGAATAGCCTTGAACTATATGACCTCGTTTAAAAGAATGGGATGTGTTCTATTTTTAGATCATTGTTTGTTTGATTACGTAGTTAGACCGATAAACTTTTCATCCCTACGAGTAGTAGTGTAACATTTTGGCCACAATTTCACCCGATGTAAGTGAAGATGTGTTCCAAGATGGTGACTCCTCGAATACCTATTATACCTAGGTACTTGGTGATAAATTTTAAGGGTTAATTTTCAGGCTAGGGGGGTATTACAAAAAGCGCTACCACCATGCTATGGCGCAGGCTCATTGCAGTGATTCGAACTAACTTTGATCAATTCAATGTCCGTACACGCTGCCACTGAGCCATCGTTGCTATATTATGGATTCTACGTTTTTCTTTATTTTACTCTTTTTCTTATTCCTAAATTTTCGACGATTTTATGTAAATCTCATATCGTAGTTTTCTCGTATGATTACATTTTAATTATTTAATACCTTTTATTCCATTTTAAATACGTAGTATTTTTAAAGTGATAACTTTTTATTGGAGGGTAAACCGCTTCGTAACGTTACGCGTTACGCCGCCACTCTGTCTGGCTTCCTTTCTCTACTCATTGTTCTAATGTACATATTCAAAAATTATAACTAAGGATAAAGTATATTTTATAATCAATAAAAGATTTTATTAATAAATAACCTTTCCTCACATTCATATTAATATACATAAAGTTTAAGTAATAACATAAGCTTTTCTCAAGTTAAACAATTTCAATATTAAATAGTTCAACTTAAATTAGTTTAAGTTATGACTTCTGTCGAGCTTCCCGAGACGCACACTTTTTTTTTTTATTGAATTAATATGAATTACAATTTTCACAACTTTTCATTTACTAAATCGATTATAAACTCAAAGCTCTGTACAGATCTGAGATTGTATTGGACTCAACATCTGTGTAGGTACAATGTATATACATATTTGAGATTTTATAAAACGAAATTCAAAGTGCACTTTTCCTAAAATATTAAAATAATACGGTACAAAATATACAAGTTTTCAGAAGATATTATTGTTAGACATTCAGATTAACCTGATATTTGAAAACCATGTGAGCGCTATCGGCCTTCCAGTTCACGTTTAGCCGCGTTTAGCGAACAGTGATCGACAAACACTGTCATAATCTGTGTTAATCTCCGCGGTGGCTGGCGAACAACATCTTAACGGTAAAAGATTATAAAATAAACAATATGTAGGTCATATTCGAGTAACATTTCATGTGTCACTTGTTGTTGCTACAATTTCGAATATAATGAGGAAGCACGAAGTAAAAACCAGGAAAAAACCTTGATTAAAGGGAATTAATTATTTTTTCTTCATATAGTTGTTTACACATACATACATATCATTATATTAAGATTTGTCTTTGCTCGTTGATCTAGAGAATTGGGTATTTATTAAAGTAAGGAACGTCATATCAATTTTATATCGGTCTATACTAATATTATAAAGCTGAAGAGTTTGTTTGTTTGGTTAAACGCTCTAATCTCAGGAAGTACTGATTGGGATGGAAAAAACATTTTAGTTTTAGATAGCCCATTTATCGAGGAAGACTATAAGATCACGCAAAAATCAAAAATGTTGCAAAAACGGGGAAAATGTATTCATTTTGAAAGTTTTCATTACGTGCGCTGCGTAAACGGTTAAAGTTACGTAACCACCATGTGTGACGGAATTTTTTCTCTTAAAAAGTTCTAAAAAAAGTCCGCGATATTTAAGCCTATCTTTTAAGGTTGACGCAATACAATCTTTTTTATGGTAATAAAATTTGTTCTAAAGTAATGCATTATTTGCGAAGGTGTTTTTATAAACATGGTATTAATTCTTATCGAAATATATATGTTATTCATCACAAGTATTTAATTTTGGACAAAATTGCCCTTTACAACATTTGATTTCAATGAATATCTTATCAGATATCACAATTTTAAAATAATAATCAAGTAGCACGCGTGCATTTTAGCGGAATGATGTGACAGACGGACGGCACCTATATGTTGTATTGTAGGTGTCTACGATAATTGTTATTTGTCACTGCCTACGTCCCACTCTCTCTAATGTAACGCAGACGAAGTTGCGAGGGTCAGATAGTAATTAGTAAGTAGATGAACAACCTATTTCAAAGAAATAGAATAAAGGATTCAGGACGCCACTTAAAAGAGCAAAGGTTCAGTATGAAGGTATGAGTTATCTAAAATCATGGTGTTTGGAAAATATAATATAGTAAATAAATGTAACCTACCTATGCATTTTGTAGCACTTATATTATGACCTTTTACGATTCTCCAGAGGAAAAAACCTTTTATCAAGCACATAAAGGTATGTTCCGAAAATTATCTGGAATCATATGAAATGATTTCGATAGGTAACAGTTTGAGGCAGATTAAGAATAACTTATATTTAACTAATTAATAAATAAAATAATCTCATTATAAGCTTAAAAGAGCTTTGATACAGAAATCAAATGTCACTGTAATTGTTTTAACAGAACACAATTATAACTCCAAACTATTTTATTTTTTTGAAAATCATTGGTACTAAGATAGGAAAGTTTTATGGACGAACGTTTACGTACATCCCTAAAGTCAAAGTGTAGATAAGAGTAAATTTCCATGGTGGCTTTGCTATGAGCACAGCATCTTAGAGGAGACTGGGAATGAGAATATATTTATGAGGGACGTAAAGAGTAAACTAAAATAAGCACTAGTCGAAAAATATTAAATTGTTGAATAATTGTTTTATTCCTAGATAACATTATAAAAAATATTAATATCTACATCTATAATAAAAAATGTCATCGTCATGATATTTATTGTAAGTAAAAAGTTACCTAAAATCTAGTAATTTCGTTTGGGAATATTCCCCATGACGTAACTGTAGACGTAAAATGTTAATTAAGGTGATAAAATCTGCTGATGGTTTTCAGAAAAATCTACCAGGCGCCACCCGATGTCTGGGACATACTGTTACCTCGTTAGTCATACAAATTTACCACCAGAATTCTATATTTATTCCAATAAAGAAATGTACAAAAAAGGATGAAAGGAATGTAAAAAAGTGTTTTATTATTTTTACAAGTTTTTTAAATAAAGTACTTGCTTCAGTCATTCTTTATGCGTGAACATTAATATTTTAAAAATTACTAGAAATAGGTACAGTTTTACTGAAATCAGACGGTTAATATAAACGCTAATTGAAACTTCAAAACAACGTTCAGTTCCGCTTCTGGACACATTGAACACAAATTATAAATACTATCAAGCTAAATTATTAAAAAGCCAACAAAAACCCGATTGCAACAAAAACACGACTAAAAAATTTTTTTATATGTTTGCTTTTTATTTTATTCCCAGACTTCGTACTTAAATATTATATAACCTAAGTCACTCCCACAATTAAGACGTATCTAACGACACAACGTATGCTAAAATCCATCGAGCCGTTTAGGCTACAGGGCATGCCAAAGAAATAGACATACATACATACATACGCTCGAAAAACATAGCCCTCCTATTTCGCAGTCGGGTAAAAATAAAGTGGATGCGTGTACTTGCATACACTTATGTGACGCATAACATCAAGTGTGACTATCTTCACCATTGTAAAAAAAGTTGGCCTGCACGGGGCGCCCGGCCACGGAACAAAGAGTAAGTTGGAATCGGTACACTTGTATCACAGTATCGGGACCCACGACCCGGCAGATGTGAGACATCTGAGTAAATATTAAAAATTATACATTTGTGTGTGTGTGACTGACCGACTGACTATACAAGTACCCAAAAGAAAGTCACTGTGAAGATTTTTGTTTTATTACTATGTGTATGGTGGTCGCAGTCCCAACCAACCACTTTTAATCTGTCCATGTTTTAACATGAAACTGAAATGATCGAGTCTGTATATTAAAAAAAAAAAACGAACTCAACTAACTATTATCCGCCAACACTGGATCCAACAATCGGTCTGACTCGCAGAATTTCATGTTTCACATCAAAAAGACATTTTGAAAGCAACTTCATAGTGTAGACTTACTGTGAATGTGCGCGCGCATCGTAAAAAATCATTCATATTTTTTTCATAACACGCTTAAAATCGTTTAACTTCAATAAAATAATAGAACAGTGATCAAAAAAAATGTATATGAATCTATGTATAGTATATTGTTGGTTATTCTCGACAAGATGTGGTGAAGCGATATACCGAACAGTTTTTGTAAATATCTTAATCAAAAAAGAATTTCTTCTTATATTGCTAAAATTAGTAGGTATGCAAAAAATATAAATGACACGTAATTGTCCCCAGAAGCATTATTTTAACATTGCTAAGCATCATAAATCCCCTCAAATATTTCAAAACATTCCATCAAATGCAATTCGTTTGAAAAAAGAAATACGTTTCTAAAATAGTAACTTTGTTAATAAAAAGTCCGAGTCGTGTGTATGAACAATAATTTGTAGGTAATAAGTGTGTATCACATAACCGCACACTATGCACTGCTCATAAACTCTACGAGAGTGAACTTTTCTACGAATTGACGAGAATAGTCCTTCTAAACAATTACTGTACCTTAGATATTACACTATTCATTACCATAATTCTTATGAACTGGTGCCACTTTAGAGCGTGCGTGGCAGAGTTTGAGCCTTACCAACTAGGCTGAAAGTTACTTATTTCATCTCTAGATTTGCTCTATTTCTTCTGCTGGTATATTCGATATTGTTTTTTGAATGAATAATATTATATATGTTTTTTTTTTCAATTACACACCTTTATTAGATGTAGGTATACGAGTAGAACCGACTTCCATTGGTTAGTGTACTGTAGAACTTGACTGTGTATATTATTAGGCATAGAAATCACCTTGGTATGCCCCGACTATGGTAGTATGCGTATTTCTTTAGCACGCTTTGTAGACTAAACCGCTTTATGGATTTTGGCATATTAAGAGGCTTTTCGGTATTCGTCTTAATTGTGGGAGTGACGATCTATATAATATTTAAGTTCGAAGTCTGAAAATGAAATGAAACGCAAAATGAGATTTTTTTTTCAAGTGTTTTTGTTGCAATCAGATTTTTTAAAATAATTTAGCTTGTTAAAACCACAGTACACGCGCCCACTTTTTTACATGAGTACACGCGTGACTTACTATGGTAGACCATTTTAAAATGGCCTTTATGTAAGTTTTTATTGAATTTATGAATAAAAAAAAACAATTTAAATGAAATGGTTATTTATTGTAATTATTTAAAAAAAAGAAGTTTTTTTAAAATATAATTAGTAGAAACTGAAATATATCAACAAATTACTAAAATTATAAGAAAATTTTACATAAATGGCACTTCTGAGATCAATGTTTAGAAATATACATTTTTCTTAAAATTACATCTTTAATTTTTTAGGTTTGGTAGCATACAGAACATACTACAGCCTGGTGATCGGAGTAAATATACATGTTGCACATTTTGCACCACTTTTTAGTCGTCTGATTTCGAGCTCTCGGTCAAAGTGCGCATCGACCAACTCGTCCCATCTTTGGTGTAATATCGTGATGTACCACTTGAGATATATATACCTTACCATTTTTATTCTTAATTTCAGCTGTCAAGGATTTGTATCTGTTGTTGCTCGGCGAATCTTATGGAGTTTTATCAAACTGACAGACAATTCTTGTGGACACTTCTCCTTTCGGGTTTGGTAGTCTTCTACGAATATTTTGGACGCGAGTTCGCGTTTATGGAGGCGGTTTTTTACTCCAAATGGCACCATTGACTGATTTATAAACTTCACACTGACTTCCGCTTCCAAAGTCTGAGAACGGAATGTCACTGTTTGAAATAGATTTCGAAACGTCCAATTCATCTGGTTCTAAAGTTCTAATACTTAGGTGTTTAATTAGAAAAATAAAGATTACATCAAGTCTGATTCAGGTTCTGCATCAGTCTCTTCACTCTCGATAATTTAATCGTCATCTACAGCAGTTTCCATCAGCCATCTTTCATCTTGTGCGATTTGTTTTTCATCCAAGACGAAATTTTTGCTAAATCTAAGAAATATATTTGTAAACGAAAACCTAATATCTATTACTTTTTATTTAAATATATAAATAAATACATACATAAATCACGCCTATTTCCCATCGGGGTAGACAGAGACCACGTCCTTCCACCTGCTACGATCCTGGCATACCTCTTTCGCTTCTTCGACATTCATTAATCTTTTCATGCATGCTCGTCGGTTTAGAGTACTCTTCACCTTACCTTTCTTCAGAACATCTCCGATTTGATCGATAAATGTCCGTCTAGGCCTTCCCCTTCCAACGATTCCTTTCACACTCGCATCAAAAATTTGTTTAGTCATTCTTCTTTAAAAAAATAAGCATTAAGAAAATAGTAAATATATAATAATAAACTTAAAATAAAAATTACTTACTTTTATTTGGTACGTCAATACTCGCGCGGATTACTATGGTAGGTCCGCGATTTTGAAAGAAAATTACACAGACGTATGAACGCACAGACGTCACAATTTGGTCTGTTGACAAATTAAATTGGAAGCTTTCCTGGAATTGCGATATTCTAACTCTTAAAACTTAAAATATATAGCTAATAATGTTACCCTGGTGTACTATAGTATGCCGTGGGTGTATTGTGGTGTCAAATAAATATTAAATTATTTTTGACCAAATAAGAAACAACAACTTTGACGTTCAAGTTCAGTATAACGTATATTGCTCATAGTAATGACGTCATCGGATCATAGCCATAAAGACAATCAATGAATAATGCTTACTAACAATGCGGTTTTATCACGAATTATTCACTTAGCTGTCGCCCTCGCAACAATTTACTTGAATATTGTTATTCAATTTTGTTTATCTTTGTTGAGTAAAATTATTGTACTTCAAGTTACGACAAACACTGTATAAAAGCAAACAACGATCATTTAGACAACAAACCGGCGTCGTTTTATTTTGAACTTTTATTATTATCAATCCCATGTTTAAATGAATTTTCTTTTTAATTTTTACATACATAGAGAGATTAAACGATCTTTGGTTGTGTTGTAAGCGTTGATTAATAATTTAGTCTCCGCTGCGCTTCAACGTTGAAGCAACGCGAAAACCAATCATTAATCTATGTTTGTGAATAAATATACATATTAATAATTTTAATGTATATTATTTCTCAAAGGAGTTTTTTTTTTTTGATAACTCTTTAATAAAATTAATTACTCAAACATCATTTTAAGGCTTAGGTTCCCCCGCTATTAAGTTTGTAAAAGTAATGTTTTCGTTAATAAAAATATTTGTTTAAAAAAAATCATTAGTTATGCCATTAGTTGATGCTACTTGGTACTTGGTGAGCGAACTGATTTCCGCAACTAGGCCACTAGCGGGCCCTTTTTGCGCGACGGGAGGATTTTATTAATCCAGCCACCATTTTCATTATCATTACCATACCATCACCAGTTTCATTAGCATTAAGTTGGTACTAATGAAAATATATTCAAGGTGCCATCTATTAACAGTCTGTTTAACTAAAATAACAGCTGATTGATGGTTTATTTATTTAAATTGTATAATGTGAAAAAAATTCGCACGGGTCAGTTAGTTTACATTAATTTCTAACTTATCCTATAATGATACAACGCATTTACTTACATTTTTTTTTTATGTTAACACAATTTTGAGGCGCAATTCTATGTAAATAAAATGATTAAGGTTTGCCGTTGTTCGCGCATAACGCAAAATCTACTTGATAGATTTTAATAAAAAAAAAATTATTTTACTCCTTAGACACTTGGTCCTTATCAAAAAAATATATATCACGATTTCATCATTCAATAAAAAGTTATGAAGGTTTAAAAACTACGATTCTTATATGCACTACGCGGTCGGTGATGTATTTTATTTTCGTAGAGAAGTGGGGATTTATATTAGTGTAGATTAACGAGAACGAAGTCGCGGGCGGTTTCTAGTAAATAAATAAATAACTTTCTTCATGCTTATAACAAAATAAGAAAACGTGATTTCGAAGTCAATTCAAATTGACAAGCGTTCTGATAAAATCAAAAGCTTTTTGTTCATACGCGTGATTGTTTTAACATGTAGCTACCTACCTAATTGATGAAACTTACTTTACAGTCATAAATGTTACCTGTCTCTTTGATATATAAACACTTAAAGATTGATGTCTGATAGTGACAGAAGCTATATTATTTTAAAAATTAACATTTGACAGTTGCATAGTTTATATCTTATTGATATCTCATTTGTTTACTACAATTACTATAGCTTGGTATGGAGAATTTTTTTCTTGATCTTTTTAGGTTTTAACCTTTGGCCGTTATAGCACCCGATGTTAATGGACGTTGCGGTAACATGCTAGCCTATTGCAAGTATTGAGGTTAGGGTAGCTATCCAGGCGAGCATTAGAAAATGGCCTACCACCATTGAAAGTTCAAGCTGGTAGGGATTCGCACTCACGGCGATCGAAGCTGTGCCCGACCACGCTATCACAAAGGTTTAATTGCTTGCGGTATTTTTCAATATTTTAATGACTAGAGATTTATAAAGATTTGTCTTTTTAACATAAATAATAAAATATATAGATTTCAAACATTAACAATACTTTTTAGCCGACTGCCAAAAAGAAGGATTATGTTTTTAAGCGTATGTATGTAGGTATGTATGTACGTATATTTCTTTGGCACGTTCTGTAGCCTAAACGGCTTAATGGATTTAGCATATGTAGTGTCGTTAGATTCGTCTTAATTGTGGAAGTGATATAGACTATGTAATGTTTAAGTACGACTTCTGGGTATCAAATAAAAAGCAAAAATCGAAACATATTTTGTTTGGCCAAGTGGTTTTTATGTTTTATGTTGTATTGCAGTCGGGTTTTTGTTACCTTTTTAATAATTTAGTTTGTTTAAATGATTTAGCAAGTAGTTCATTAAATGACGCTAATTATTGAAACTACAAAACGCTAAAACTAAGACATTTATGCAGGCTGGTATGACAGTCACCGTTGTATTTGAACTGTACTGTGCTTACAATTACTTGCTTAAAGGTCTTACCAGGACAGTATCGTCAATTTTTCGGGCTACTATAAAAACTCGGTCCCAAACCACTAGTTGCTTTTCCAGCTTTCATGGATCTTACATTTCATCAGACTTCATGCATCTATGTCTGCTAAATATGGCTATAAAGATAGTATTAACTACACGTTGTGTTTTAAAGATTTGTTATATTTAACAAAAGTACGACATTAAATTTTTGCTATGCTAAATAATGCTTTTATTTGCTGTAACTTTGCTTTTTAAGTTAATGAACAGATTAATTAGCACTGTTTACTAACATTAAAGTATTTAGTTTATGGGAACTTCTAAGTTTACCGTAACGTACTTAGTCTTCGTTTTTATTAGTATTGATGAAAATTAATGAGACTACTTGATGAGTGAAAGTATTAAAATTGATTAATCTTAAATTAACAACTAATTGTTGAAGTTGTATTATACTCTTGACTTAAAATACATACGCACATCATGTAATGGAAGTGCGACATAATTAAGTTAGCCTTTATTAGTGATATGAATTCATTGTATATAGTTTTATTAAAATTATGTTTATTTATACTTTAAATTATTTTTATACAATTAAAAAATAAGTCTGTAAAATGAATTTACGTTATTATCATTGATAGCTAACTTCATCATGTTGGCACGAGGGATATTTTTTTTTATTAACTTTGTTTTATTACGGCTAAGATGTGTAACTTGTTACGTGCGTACAAGTTCACATTTTTAAATGTTAATTTCCAAGGATACGCAACCTACATACCTAGCATCTGATACCTAACGTTTATCAACATTCAGTATAAACTAAAATAAAGATAACATGACCAACAATTTATGAAATTCTCGAAAAGAAGTCTTCATTAATTTACAAGATAAAAACAACTGAAAAGAACTTTCAAATATTCTGGAAGCATCCACATGAGATGCGGTTCTGCCAGAATACTTTGGTACAAAGATACACATCTATCATATCTTAGACATTAATTATACGTATACATACGTATAAAGTATATTTTACCATTATGATTTTAAGAACATTCCATTAAGAAGTATTTGGATGTCGTCAATCTTACGGCACTTGTTCGAAAATAGTGATTGAATCACTTTCATGAGATATCCATATTTCTTACGTACTTCTACTTTATAAATCACCATTAATGTGGAACCGGTGGGCGGTAAGAAATTTCTACTACTCACACAGAGATACCAATGTGGGCGGTATAAAAAGGTTGAGTACCCTTGATCTAAAGTGTGACGTCTACGACGCAACGACCCTACATCAGGTTATTCGTCGTCGTCAGGTCATTAGAACCTATGACTTTTTGCCCGTGAGTTTTACTTTTCCCAATGATTTGAACTCCACAGAGTTTTAAAAAACAATAATATAAGTTATAAAGTACTGTTCGTTTTCACGAAAATAATTTATTCGTACTCGAAAATACGAAAGTGAAACAAAGTCAATCTTCAATCGAAGTTAAGAATAATCGTCTATATAGTATTCTCTGGTTCACTAATGACTAAATTACGGTTGTACTTACAATCATTCGTTAGCACTACTCTTTGGTTAGTCCTCTTGCAGATTTCTTCTCTTTATCGCTTCCGGTTTTCGTTTGGTTGTCCAGAACAGAACTGTTCTCCGTCCGTCGGAATATGTCTCGCTTACATATTATACAAAAAAAGCGAGGAGTCAAAACCTTATTTTTAGACCTTACCATTTTTTTAGACCTTACATGTTTGTTTAGATAATCGACATTCGAATGTGTGCGTGATCCGCGATGCTTTTTCCTACCTTCGAATACATAAACTTTTAGTAGTACATTTTAGATACCTACTTCCAGAAAAGTGATTTTTTTATATATATCGCAACAATAAAGTACACAGACAGCCGTTACTAACAAACTTCTAACTTAGCGAAGTTGTAACAACGTGAAAAACGCCATGGGAACGGTGTCGGAACGCATCGATTGTCACTGTGAATATATAAACACAACGGTATAGCGAATAGAAACTTACGCAACTATATTATTATGCGAGTTATTCATTTGTCTATTCAGTCTTCATATTCTTGAGTAATGCTAGATGCATATACAATATTTTAGCAATCGTCACAAGGTGAAATTATAAGCAAATGCTAAAAATCAATAGATAAATATTTAAAAAACTCGAGAGGTGTAATGGGACACCCGGTAGTAACTAAGTTCCTTTCGCTATGTATATGTTATGATAGATTGCAGATCTGATTGTATTATTCGTACCATCAAACACAGTGACGTCACTGTGCTATACTACCACAAAACGGTAAACTGCATGCCATCACTTTACCTCTAAACAACTCCATATAAAATCTCAAATATTGACTTCATCATAGACATTTATCTAAACTCTAAAAACGTTGTCTAACAATATTAAAATCATTCAGAAGCGAAACATAATAACTACGTTAGGGTATAATGCTATTAATATTAACCTCATAACAAACATCGTGATAAAATATAATTAAATAAAATCGTCAACGCTAACCTTATTTTGTCAGTGTAAATAAAACGGTGAATTAACAGTAGTATTAAACATGATAAACTAGTTTAGGGATTTCATTCCCTTTCTCTTGGAAATGAAACAGATCGCACATCACCTATTGTAAACTCGTACTAATGCGGGGTACCAATGCTTTATACTTTTACGGGTGTGCGCACAGAAACACCAAAATTTCATCGACATTGGATGAATGGTTTTGGAACCTATGCGTACAAAAAAACATTCATTTTTATATAGTACTAGCTGTGCCCATGGTTTCACCCGTGTTAAATTTAGTTAAACAACACCCCACCGCGGCACCGTTTCGCCGCAAACGCACCCGTGTGTAGCATATCGTGGTTCTTACGTCTTGTACCTGCCTACAACTTTCTAGATTGCTTGCCGTTCATGGTTACTGCCCCGCTCCTTAGTAGCGTGAAGTAAAAAAAAAGAGAAAAGTGAACGAATCTAGAGAGACAATCGATCATCAACGTCAAGTACACGTTTACCCTCTCTCTCTTTTTCATCTCTCTGTCTTATTCTAAAAAGTGTCGGCCGGACACTTTTTCCCGCGTAGCTTCCATTTGCTAAACGCGTGATACAGAACTTCGTTCCAATAATTGTATTAATTTTATAATTGGTAGCTCTACTTCTGAGGCGTGAGTTGATATGCCTCGTACAGATTACAGGTTTACATGGAGTATTTCGACGTCCATATGCACCTATTTTGCGTGATGCTGGCCAACCTCAATCGTGCCAGCCCAATTCCTCCTGAAAGTCCATCAGTCGCCCGATATTGTGAAAAACCTTTGGAAGAGTCCTTGGCGTGCTAAGGTGTTTAACCCGGTGTTGGGCCATCTCTCTGCATTCGAAGAGCACGTGTTTGGCTGTTTTTCTGCTCCCATACACGCTTGGCACAGGGGGCTTTCGGCAACATCTAGATTAAAAAGGGGTTTTTTATAGTACCCGTTTCCCGTTAGGCCCGGTAATCATTCGTGCTTTTCGTCTATTCAAGTTTAAGAAAGCTTTTGAGATATTGGGATTCGCACAGGGCAGTGATCCTTTAGCTTGGCTACAGCCCCCCAGGCCAATCCACTCTGAATCTCTAAGTCGTCTTATTCTAGAGCGTATTTCTGTTTTGATCCAGCCTCATATTCCAGTGCGTATTATCGCACCCTTCGGACGTTTGGACTGAAACACACCAGCGCGAGCACGGCTACTCTGCTCTTTGAAAATACCACTCGATTTCATAATAATCGACTTTTTTCTAATGTATAAAAATAACATACATTTATATTTATTTTTCAGACTTAAAACAACATGTTATATATGTAATATGGTTCACTTGGTAACAATATTACCGACGCTCCTAACATAGTGACCGCATTGTTTGTTTTACCCCCATAACACACCCTTAATGTGACCAGCTGTCCAATAAATTGCTGTGGGGAACCGCTGCGGGGATTATATGAAGGTCTAAACCATATAGGTCGGCTAAATCTATCGTTAATATATACAATGGTCATTCAATTTGGAAACGTGGCCAATAAGCAACAAGTTTGCGTTGTCAAAGTGACTTAATATTATATTTTTTAAGTAAATCTTCTTTAGTACCGTTGTGATTTGAAACTCGATGAAACGAAAAAGCGACAATAATAAGAGACAAACACATACATCTATAGGATTTAGTCTGCGAAAGAATAAGATAGAATACATGCGGAAGTCCTGATTTTCTCGACTATGATCGTTATCAACTTGGTCTAGCGGTGTGATAATCAGACTTGTATGCGCTGTTGTATGTACCTGCCGATTTAGGATTTTTGAAAGGTTTTAAAGATTTTTTAGGTTTTCTGAAGATTTCACTTCTAACGTGTGAACCCCACATATGTTTTTTTTCCTATCAGTTCTTCTTTTTATTTAATTACAACTATTTTTATCCATAATTCCGCCAACATCACGAATATTTTTCTATTTATAATCACAGATTTAAGAAAAAGGTTTATAATGTTGTAATCTTCGAACATTATAACAAGCTGGCGGCTCCCTTGGTAAAATTGTACAAGGAGTTCTTAATTGAAATAAATAAAATTAAAGTGTCTGTTTATAGTGACAAAAAACATATTTTTTACTAAATGTATAAACAAGTATATACGGTGCTCATATAAAAAAAACTGTTTTGTCTGTCTGTGTGTGAAGGTCATAATTATTATAATTTAAATCTAACATAACGTAGCTCGATTGACACCCGTTCGCAGCACCAATCAAAGGGTCGGTTTTTTAACCGACCAATGCATAGCTTCTGTGTATTGCTGCTTGCCCGGACGACAGAAGTCTCAACGGGACATGAGTCTGCAAAAAGCAATGGTCAACGGCTGCCTCTAACATCAAAATTCAGTATGTTATATGTGTATACCTTTTTTGTGACAACTATCTCAGCACCAAAAGCGAGCAGTACCGCAGTATTATCGGTAAGTCGTGCATTATACTGTTTGTTGTGTGTTCGTGAACGTGGTGTCAATTACAATATCGAAATCGATTGCACCGATTTTGAGGGGACTTTCACTGGTAGATAGCTGATGTTATAAGAAGTAACTTAGGCTACTTTTATTTTAGGAAAATAATTAGAATACCGCGTAAATAAAAATCAATTAGAAAAAACGATGATTTTGAGGCGCTTGAATGGCTAACACTGAGTAAACCATAAGAGATATCAAATTAATGTAGTACCTAATTGTAGATCTTATAAAGACTTATAAAATAGTAAATGTCTATCTTATAATTTTCTGATCCTACCTAGCTACATTACGTAAAAAGTCGCCATAATTATATAATATAAGGCCACATAACAAATAACATAAATTTATCAAATAAAAAACCACCACACTGTAGGTCAAGATCCCGCCAAAAACTCTTTCATTAGTAATTATTATCTAACACAATGATTATTAAATATTTTAAATAACAACACTCTCACTCATGTCTTTTACTTTTGTCGATGACAGTTTTAATTTGATAGTTGTAGTGTTGTGACCAAATAAGTAATGATATCGATCGCATATGTCGATGTCGATGACGATATATCAGATTTTGATTAAAATAAATAAATAAAGATTACCTGTCGTTATAGTTATTTCGTTTCATTGTCGAGTACCTACCTGTATCTACTTTTTTTACATCTTCGAAAATTTTGAAGAAGTTGACATTATCAATCAAGAATTAATACATGCAACATCTTGTAATGAAATATAATATTAGTTAATAAATTTGTACAAAAGTATCAGGCAGTAGTTTAGTTTCTTACATTTTGTAAAAAAATATCGGGTCTGTTATCGTGTTACGTTTATCGATATAGCTACATCTCTATCAGTTTCTCCGACTCTGGTATGACCTTGTACGTGTGTAAATGTTATATTTTTATAAAAGAATGCATACATAATGTAAAAAAGTCGCTCGTTCAAGTTTTCACAGGAGCTGTCATCGAGAAAATAAAGAAATGGAATTGGTATAATTATTGAGTTATATAGAATTTTTCACGTACATTTTACACTCTACAAATTACTATTTTTGCTAAATATTAATGGACTTTTGTTAAAATCGCCATATAACTGGTCTATATTTGAGTGATCGAAATGACTCATTGTTCTCGGTAAAACTGTACCTATTTTATACAGATATCAATACTTAATTCCACACCAATACAATGGAGGTGGACAGACTCCGACTGAATGAAATAGGTAGCAACCTCTTTAGTTCGACCTCTCCGTTCGTCGAGAACAAAACCATTGTATTCTGATGTCATATGTTACCTCTGCTGGCGCGTTGGATTCAATTAAAGAAACAATACCGTGTATTCTTTGTGTAGATACCTTTCTTAATGTCTTGCGTATTGTATTACGTAGAGCATATAAAATAACAAAATATATGTACTACGATTATTATGATTAAATTCAAGAATGATACAACAATTCTAACAACACTAAGTCAAGTAGAGTATGCTATACTTTTGAATGAATTTATACAAATACTAACAAGACAATTTAAAAAAAAAAAAGAAAACCATCTTCAAATGATATTGAGTAGTTCCATGGTGTATCTTCGAAGTCGAAGGTCAAATGCCAATCACATTGGAATAAAATGGAACCATTCTTGAGATATCTTCTTTCCGTCGAAAAAAGAATTATCTAAATCGGTTCATAAACACAGAAGTTATGCCTGAACATCCACAAAAAGTATGTATACCTATAATCGAATTCAGAACATCCTCCTTTTTTAAAGTCGGTTACAAACCTCAAGATAATACTGCTTTTGTTTTTGACACTAACTTTGTTATTTATTACATGATGATATTTATTACATGAGGATGAGTTTCTGTTAAACCTTACATGTGCTCTTATTACAAAAACTATTCAATGCACTCTAAAAAAATTAAGTATCAGTCAAGAGATTATTTAACGCAATGCATTTTAGAATATTTTCAGTTTTAAATAATTTTTGAAAAGTAATAAAATACAACTGATAAAAGTTATGAACTGTGTACCCTTTACTAAATTATAAACTTCCTTTACACACTTCCAAATCGAAAAATAATTATAACATAAAGTAATAGGTCATACAGGCGCAGATACATTCTTGCTGAAGATGTGGTAACGTGAAACACAAGAGGACCAATTCAAAGCACGAAATTAATAAATTGTATGATTAGGATTATAAATCTGTGTCACACTGGTTAATAGCTGTAAAACATCTCTAATTGTAATAATTACGTTTGATAAAGAAGTATTGTATACATAAACGGCATATTTGCGCTCAAGGCGTGTAGTAAAATAAATTAATAGAACCGCAACACCGCGCCGAGACGGGCCGTTTCGTAACAACTATTGGATCGTACTATCGGTTGGTGTTTAGATTACAGATATATGGGTCATATCATAAATTATGCATACTTTGGCAACTCAGTATAAATAATAGGTCCTATAACTTCTGCTCACTAGAACTAATACTTTGATACGGGTTTAATCTCTGCATAATAACTTATCTGTATATACTAAGCATAACTCAATCTTTCTCCACTGATACTGTCATAGTACGATCCAAACACAACGGTGACTACCGGGAGATCGGCAGTCTTCACTGTCATGCTGGCCTGCATAAATATATCTTCAAGTTATGCTTGAAGGATCCGATATCGTAAGAAAGAGGGAACATATTGGCCACGAGATGATTCCACAGTTTCATGGTATGACAAAGATAAGACATAGAGAGCTTTTTAGTATTAACATTTTCGTAGGTTTATAAACTAACCATGCCTACCTGGTTGCTTAATAGATTTGTTAGGTTATGTTGAAACTACGATCATAACGCACGAGCCGACATAGCATAGCGAACGGGTTGCGGCTGTAACCGGCGAACACCATAAACAAATTAACCTTAAAAAAAATTATGTTTTCAAGTGATATGATTTTCCTTATTTAATAGACATAACCTAAAAAACCAATATTAATAATGCCGTTTACAATCTATCGACAGTTTACAATCTCAATAGATTGATTATAAACTAACGATTCTTGCTTCACTCTCGGACTGTTTGGGTGTACGAGTCACTCACGTATAATACGTACGTAAAATACACTTATTATACATACATACATCATACATACATGATTTATATATAGAGCATAATTAACTTTCTTAATTTATGAAATTAAATAACTTTAGGTTAGTATGTTTGTCTTTTCTTTCTTTAATTATTGTAACTCAGTGTTTTTCAACATATTAATATATATATTTCATGACGCGACCCCCTTGTATGAAATGTTTTTGCATCCTCCGATGTGTTTATCCTGTATTTTATTATGTTAGAAATACGAAATCCGTACATTTTTATTCATTATATAATTAGATGTCGGGAGTGTTTTTGGTGGGATCTTGATGTTGTGGTTTTTATTTTTAATTCATTTACTTAGGTTTTTGACCCTATATTATGTAATATTGGTGGCATTTTGCGTGATATAGATTGATTAGATAGATTAGATAGATATAGATAGATTTGGTTTTTGTGCATAAGTGAAGTGGATTATGAATATAGCATTCATTCTGAGGTCCCACAAAACTCCCTAGAAAGTTGTAACAAGGGATCCACCATCTTGTTAGGCTGCTGAAGTCATCATAAGACAGGACACTTTATTAACTTGATAATGGCAGTAATGGTCTTCATTAAAGAGGACTAGTTTCCAAGTTAGGAAGAAGAAGTATTAGGTGTCGGTTAAATACATAATTAAGTACCTTTAACAGACATACTGTCACATCGCCAAACGCCGATTTTTTATTATATTTAATTCTATGTGCAGCAAAAACGATCCACGATGTGAGAAATTAGACTATTAAAAGGACGCAACCTTCACATAAATGCGAATTTGATTCATATGTTCTTTTATTCTTAGTGATTTGTGTGTGCGTATGTCCATAATTTAACATTTTAATAATAATAAAAAAAAAATTAAACTTACTGAAGCTTCGCGATCCGCACATTGAAAAACACTACTCTAACTATGTACGTTATAGTAAAGTTATTAAATTATATAAATACTACAAAGATTACAAAAATATCATTATTAATATAAAACTTAAAGGTGAAAAACCTTATTTAAACAAACAATAGTTTAATTTAAATACACGATACACTTATCGGCAATGTTGTATTAACATTAAAAAAATAAACGCAATAAAATATACAACACAAAAGAATAAATTCTTATTCTCTTGGGTGTGGTGTGGTGAAAAGTCAAATGTGCGAAAATTACGCAGGTACCAGAAAACTTCGTACGGAAGTCTTTCAACGAGAAACATCTATTTCTTTCCTACGAACCGCAAAACCGTTTCTCTCGGGACATTTGTTCTTTTCATTTGTATAAACATTGACATTTTCCCTTCATAACAATATTCAGGAAATTACTTACTTTTTATGATAAATCTAAGCTTTTCTTTTTGAAGTTGTACTTCTTTTGGCGCATTAAAATAATAAAATAGTAAGCTTCGAGCGTATCAATGATAATAATGTGAATTCAATTTACTGACATTTTTAATTGTTTAAAAACCAATTTAACGGTGTTTAAATAAATATTATTTTAAACGAATGGATTATTTATTAATCTGGTTAACATTTGTTAACATTATATACAAACAATGAAAAATATTTAAGTTTTATAAATTAATCTAGATTACTACGTTCAAATTATTTATTTATTTAAAAAAGGAAATATTAACTAATTCAATGCTTTAAAATTGTAAAAACATTAGAACTTATATATAATAAAATGCTATATACATGGAGGTCTTATTATTATGCTAACAACAATTATTGTAACCGGATATACATTTTTTACCATATATGTAAACAAAAATAGACAAAATTTAAATAAACTGGGATTTAATAGTTAAATTAACTGCTAAAAAAATAACACAAAAAAGATTAAGAAAAAACTCTAGGCCACTCCCAATAAAAAAAAACTACTAACATACTAAACAAATTAAAGTAAAATGAATTCACATTATTATCATTCATGGTTAACTTTATCATATTGTTGGTAACAATTTTGGAGTTCTTCTTCTTCTTCCTAATTTGGTAATTAGTTCTATTTTTTGAAATCATTAGTACCATTATCAAGTGAATATAATGTCATATCTTATGACGATTTTAGTATCCTAGCAAGATGTTGGCTCCATTGTTAGAACTTTCTAAGGAGTTTTTCTTGCATCTCACACATCTCACGCATCCCATACACAAAAAACAAACTATATCACGCAAAATTACGCCACTGCATTACATAACATAAGGTGAAAACCCTAAGCTAATCATAAAAACCACAACACGTCACTTCAAGATCCCGCCAAAAATCTCAATTTTACGTCAAAGAACTAGGTATATCTTTTTACTTGCGTCTTTTTAAAGGAATAAATTTAATAAATGAATATACTTCAAATACAGTAATAGTAACATTTATTGACAATTAAAACTTGCCAAGATAACTACAGCTATTATTAAAGGAACTGCTATGGAACTTGGTATCATTTTATCGGTGACAACAACTATCCTGAAGCTCGTTTCTTACCGAACATAGCCACTTTTTCTACGACAGAGATACCTAAAATCAATTGTAAGCTATTAAAGGGTTATAGAGAGTTTATAAAGACCGTAAATTGTATATTCAACAGTAGACTCAGGCTGGGTCAAAGTTCCGTTATTTCAACAAATTAGAGTGGATCAGTTGCCTTGTTGTGTCAGTGAATTAATTAATTTCTCCGTTGCTCCAATGAATGCCTTAGAACAAAGGCATCGTTGCCATTTATTGGTTACCTACTGAACAGTATTTCATTTAGTTTACCTAGTTATTTCAATTCAATTAACAGCTATTATTCGACGATATCCAATTGGATTCCTTAAAGAAATATCAAGAAACTTTTGACCTAAGAAAGGAACGGTCCTAAAGAAAATAGTTTCTGGTTTCTGAGCGTTATCTTTTGAAAACAGCTTGTATTTTCTAAATTAGTTATAATGCGTTTACTATAAGGTACGTCTATTATGCATAAAAACAATAATTATGTGTACCTACTTATGTTATGTAATAAAACAAAAATAAAGACCAAAAATTTCATCCTGAGTCCAACAATATGATAAAGGTAAGCCGTATAATTATGAAGTAGTAGTATAATAATGTAAATTCATTTTAATGACTTGTAATTCTTTTTATAGGTTTAAAAATAATTTAACAGTGTGTATATAAAATTTAATAAATAATAATAATAATATCAGCCTGTAAGAGTCTCACTTTTGGGGAAAGACCTCTTCCCAACGGAAGGTACGGGCATAATCACTACGCCAGCCCACAACGCCGCGACGTATTGAGGTTTTCAAACACCGAGAAATTAACGGTTCTGTATTTTTTCCACATACAATGGTTCCTACTTATTATAAGTACATTCCTCTACCATACATATTTCATTGCGATCTTTTCCTTCACGTCAACCGATAATGTTACACATTTGAATTAGTAAATATACGCGAATTCGTAAAAAGTCGTTGGTACATACTGGAATTCAAACCTGAGGACATCGAATCGATATTCCGCAGGTCTTAACCGCTCGACTACAATGACTGATAAACTAAAATAAAATAAACATTATTTCAATCAAAATAAATAACAACGTTGAAAAATTATTTATTACACACAAAGAAACTCAGTATGTTTCATTCATTTCAGTCAGAATTTTCATTATTATCACTGATGGCTAACTTCATCATGTTACACTTCATCACGTGATGCGCGCGCAGCTCTCAATTTTATCTTTACAAAATGCGGGAAAATAACTATACCTTCATAAAAAAGTAATTTGAATTTAATCAGTTTTATTTTCGATCGAAAATCGAAGCAGAAAAATACTTCAAAAGTCAATATATTGGTAGTTCATTTTATGAAAATAACATCCAAGTTTTCCAATCATTGTGAATACATTTAAGATATTGTTAGTGGAAATGCTAAATTAGATAACAAAGCACTGAATAAGTACTTAGCCTAGACAATACGAACACATCTAAGATGTCTAGACGAAGGTAATAACCGAGTAATGTTTGACGTTAGCTACCTACATACATTTTCATATTTAATTTAAAGTAAGACTTCAAAGTATGTGTAAACTTCTTTAGGCACGTTGGAGGTTTAGATAGGGGTAAATTCATGTAAGTCGTCATATCGACATGGTTACGTGACGTGTTAACGATAAACGGAGTCTTTGTAGCAATATAACCTAAAAATTATAGAAAGAAAAATTAACAATTATTTTGAATAACCAAAAATCACAACTGTTTATTTGTAGTTTTAAGTTTTCACTTTTGCGGCAGTCCTCATGACTGTTTTGTGCCTGTTGGTAAGAAATAAGGAGAACAGAGGTAAGGAGTGTACTATCTCTAAAATAAACATGAAAAAGTGTCCGTTGAAAAGTGTCAATTTAGAATAGTGCTGCAGTAGCAAATTCGTAAATTTTAAAGATAGCGCCAAAAGTTATTATTTTTAACTCCACAAACTTTTAACATTATTATTCAATTTTTTTTAAAGTTTTACAACAGTATCATTCTCTCTTGATACACTAGCGCCATCCTGGTGGGTTTCTGAATTATATTTTACTGTTTACAGTTGGCCATTTTTTCAACTTGTCCTCCATATAAAATCGTTCTCCTTACCTGTATTCTTCACGGTAAGCACAGAATAATCCAAAATCAACGACTACTATCGAGAGATAGGCAATCCATCGACGGTCGGCAAGCCTCTCGGCAGCTGGGTATATACAGGTTGACCCTGAAACGCGACAAATCAAAAGCGATTTTCTATTTCGGGTTTATACCAAATACCCTACCATCCCGATTGGTTATAGGATATACGCTAGCTGATCCCGAAACACGATACACCTAAGCGTGCCACCACCACCACTATGGCGGGCATTAACCTGGTTTATGGTGGTCGCGATCCAGTCTACGTGGAATTTCGTATGCCGCTACGGCGGCAAAGAGAACGTGCGCGCGAAGTGCGTGCGTTTCTCGACACACTGCTACTGTGGATTATTTCATTTGCGCGCAACCCTAATTATTTTCTCAAAATAACATTAGCGTAATTTACTCCTTATAACATCAGCTATCTGCTTGTGAAAGCCCCTTCAAAATCAGTTGAACCCTTTCGGATATTAACTGGAACAAACAAACAGACAGATAAAATTTTTAAGAAGTGTTTTCTTTTATAAGCACCACATATACTTCTGTAGATATTTAGTAAAAAGCTGTTATTTTGACATTATAAACAGACACTTCAATTTTATTATTTTTATTGTATAAAAGATACGAACACAAAAAGTGGAAATATTAATATATTAATTGTACTAAAAGGGAAGTATAACTATATGGTCGAAAGATAATGAAACAAAGTTGTAAGTATAATTAAAAAACTTGCTTTCCACTTGAGTGATGAATTCTAAGTAACTAACTAAGTATATGTAAGCTCGAAAGTATTACGACACTGTTCGCTTAAGTAACGAATGAAGGAACTGCCACAATGTAGGCTTTTATGTTGTAACTTTATATTAATAAACTTATGCGAAACAATGAGGCAAGACGCTTACATTTAAATATATTTACCTTCTATTTTTTAATACGCTGTTATGAGGAAATACGGGCGGTTTTTACACAATACAAACTTTTTTTTTTCCATCCCTGGAAAATAGCACTAGAACAAATGTTTTTATACCATACAACTATATGCACCACTGGCCGTGTTTGTACGTTTTAGGTTTTTACACAAATTATACTATTTCCATTTCTTTATTTTCTCGATGACAGTTCTAATTTGATTGTTGTAGTGTTGTGACCAAATAAGTAATGATATCAATCGCATATGTCGATGTCGATGACGATTCATCAGATTTCGATTAAAATAAATAAATAAAGATTATCTGTCGTTATAATTATTTCATTTTATTGTCGAGTACCTAACTACACCTACTTATTTTACAACAGCTTCGAAAATTTTGAATAAGTTGGAATTATCAATCAAGAATTAATACGTGTAACATCTTGTAATGAAATATAATATTAGTTAATAAATTTGTACAAAAGTATCCGGCAGTAGTTTAGTTTCTTATATTTTGTAAAAAAATATCGGGTCTGTTATCGTGTTACGTTTATCGTTATAGCTCCATCCCTATCAGTTTCTCCGACTGCTATAACCTTGTACGTGTGTAAACGTCATATTTTTATAAAATAATGCATACATACTGTAAAAAGACGCTCGTTCAAGTTTTCACAGGAGCTGTCATCGAGAAAATAAAGAAATGGAATAGTATAATTATTATAAGAATTAGAAGGCTTACACTATTTGCCCAGTTATACCACCGTAATCAGACATCCAGCAAACATATTTTATTTGCAAACCATATAGACATAGCAAAATTCAACTTCATGTTATTGTTCATAAAAACACTAAAATTGATCTAGTTCTGAAGGAGGAAATAGGGGAATATGAATTTGAACTGCAGTTGTCTTTCTCACGCTCTGTTTCACAATGCGCAACAGCAACTTTTAACAAATATTCTTTACATGCCTTTTTGACCGCGATTCCTATTAGGATAATTTTTTCTTCTTTCATAAAACAACATATCATTAATATGAGTTTGGAATGTAACCTATTTTGTAAGCATCTGATCTACAATCTTCTCAACGATCAAGTATTAAGCAATTTGTAGAAATGTAAACATGTGTTTTTATATTACTTAGAATATTATGTAAGTTGTAAATTAACAAGTGAACGTATATTATTGGCACTTTAATACATTTCAGTTTGTTCGTGTCGACAACCTTAAAAACTTATTACGCTCTTTAGACGTAAATATTTTGTAATAATGACCTCTCTAGGACATTTAGCCGAGGTGTCTACGCTCAGCTTGTTGATTCGGTAATTTCATTCAGGATCATAATTATACATAGCTATTTTTAGATATTACTTATTACTAACTATTTATTTGAAGTTTATTAACTTTATTAATATATCTTTGTAATAATTATTGCCTTGATTTATTGTCGAAACTATTCGAAATAAAATAGCTTAATAGTCCAATGACTATTAAGCAATAGCAATACTTTATATGCATTTATAAAAGTCTTTTAATATCACGGTAGCATCAAACTAATAAGATAAAAGGAAACTCTCTTTCCTGTTTCTGTTGGTAAAAGGAAAGCTTTTTACTAACACCGCATCTGTAATGGGCTTTTTAAAAAGCAAAAATCGAAATCTTGTTACTGTTTATTATACCTAATGTTATACTAAAATAAGGTTAAATTTAGCAGATATGTTGACTTTTCTTATGTTAGCTATTACTTAATTTAAAAATACTAAAATATTTATACCTTTAAAATAATGCAAATTGTAAACATTTCAATAAAATATATCGTAAGATCAATTTTGTGTGAATTTTTACTAATATCACTAGTAGCATTTAATGTCTCATACTAGCGACAAAGGCCTCTCTATTCCTTATGTCGATTAATTGCATACTAATTTTTTATATCTTCTTTTAATTTAAATATCTAGAGCCGCAAATTAGTAAAAAGAAATCATAATGAGCTATAGTATTTTCTATTGATTTCTTTAAAACTACTGTTTAATGTTTGAAAATTATAAAGTGATTTTTTAAAGAAAAAGCTTAATGTCCTAAACCATATGTACACGCAAAAAAAAGAAAAAAGAAACAAAATGTTATAAAACAACTTGTTTCTTGTTATGTTTTTAAATTAGTGAATTTATAATGTCAATGACAAAGTAAGCTACTGCAAAAAATTTTCGTACTCTAGTATATCTAATAATAGCTATAATACCTATGTAGACTATAATCGGAACTGTCTCTATTATTTAGATTTTACAAAATATTGCTAAGGTGGATAAGAAATAGAACGAAAAAAATTACATTAAATTGACTTTGAAGAAGAACCTTTTTTGTATTACATTTCGAAATTTATTTTATTTGTTTCAGATAATCAAAACGATGGTGCATCTGTTAAGTGCCAGTGTAAGTGCCAAAGTGTAGTGCCAACATGGGGTGCACCCCAAGCATGTTGTTAGACCATAAGAATCGACGCCGTGACAGCACTGGCTCTCAGGAAGCAGCTCTAGCTAAAGTAGCACCTACTCCGGTCTGCAACAAGGCTGTGCAGGCTGCCAGAGCTCCGAGAGCGTCCCTGGAGTCGGATGGCTTCAGCATCCAGCTATCAAGCAAAAAGGATAGCTATGTGTCGCAAATGGGGAACAATTTTGCAACACAGCTCCACATAAAAAGAATTTCTGGTTAGTTTGATTATATCTTTACTAAATTATCTAACTTGATTATTGTAATACGTCAAAGAAGTAAATGTTAACAGGCTGAATATAATAAGTCAAAATGGGACATTTTTTTTCAAAAATCTTGCAACATATTCTTTTGAGTTAAAAAAGAAATGTATTGAATTTTATTATGTATCAAAAGTTAACTCAAGCTCAATTTCACTAACTTATATAATAAACGAACTATATGTTATAATTATGTTTCATTTTAGAATTATTATTTAACATGAGACATTAATTATACTTAGAATTTTTTTCCATCTGAACTATCTACGGTTGTGTTATGTGTAAAAAAAACAAATAATAGCTACGTTGAGAATTATTTTATTGAAAAGGTTCAAATGGCTGTTACTTCAGGAAAATGTTATATTAACTTACTTCTTTCCTTTCCTTTGTAAATGTTTTTGTGTATTTTGTTGTCAATTGTTACAATTCCGTGTTTATTACTTTTCTTACCATAATCCACTTCTGAATTATCGGCTTGTGTCTGTGCAAGTACATTTTGAATAATTTTAGTAATTACGTCCTGAAGGCTTGCTTCTTCACATATTCGATTGTTTTCAAAAGGACAATAATCTAATCTTTTGAACTTCGCTATATCCTCTAATATTTGCCTCAAGTTATCAACATGTATCTCCTGAGGAACGCCATATTCTTTCCAGTTAGTTATATATCGAATTAGAGACATTTTTGCTAGCTTTGATCTTTGTGCCAAAATTGTTACTATCGAAGTGCATATAAGCATCACCTAAAATATGAAATAAATTTAATTTAATTTAAGAAATACTTAAGAACACTTTACTAAGAATTTATTATTATTAAACAGAGCACGTATTGTCATCTTAATATTTAATTATAGATACTTCAACTCATCTTTGCTCGCGGCCATATGTGCTAGCTAGTAAACATGCAGTTTTTATTTGTATGACAGTGACACTGACGCGCCAATCGCCTTCCGATCAACACGTTGTTTTGTGTTAAAAGCTAAAAGTTTGTGGAGTTACAAAGTTGGCCAAGTG
The DNA here is from genome assembly GCA_033032175.1 of Saturnia japonica. NCBI lineage: Eukaryota > Metazoa > Arthropoda > Insecta > Lepidoptera > Saturniidae > Saturnia > Saturnia japonica. The sequence continues at coordinate 12,929,775 of CM065318.1, forward strand.
GGCGAAAATAAAAAAATAAAAAATCTTTTGGCGGTATCTTTAAAATTTAAACATTTGCTACCGCAGCGCCAATCTTATTGACGCTTTACAATGGACACTTTTTCATGTATAGAGATGGTATACTCATTACCTCTATTCTCCATGAAAGAAAATTAGTCATTAACAACAACAACATTTTAATATTGGAATTTTCGTCGGGATCTTGATTGAAGTGACTTGTTGTGGTTTTTATTTTGAATTCATTAACTTTGGTTTTTAACCCTGTATTATGAAATATTGGTGGTATTTTGCGTGCTATAGTGTCGTTGTTGTTCATAAGTGAAGGGGATTATAAATATAGAGTGAAAACATGCATTTTGAGATAGTCACAAAAACTCCCTAGATAGTTTTGACAAGGGAGCTACCATCATGTCAGAAGACTCCACTTTGTATATTAGAATATTTTAGAAAGGCTTAATATTGTCACTGGCAAGTCCTTTACGTGGCGCCAAAACTAGGAGAAGAAAAAGAACATTATATTATTTTTACACAATGAAAAAATATCAGTATAATTAATTAACATTAAGATCATTGATAACAACTTCACCATATTGTTGGCACCCGAGATAAATTTTAAGTTTTTTTTTTGTTACTTCAATGGAATATAACTTCTTACGTGGGAGTTTTTGAAGTGATATGTTGTGGTTTTTATTTTTGATTCAATAACTTAGGTATTTGACCCTATATTATGTAATATTTGTGGCGTTTTGCGTGATATAGTTTGATTTTTGTGCATAAGTGACGTGGATTATAAATATAAGCCGAAAGCATTCATTTTGAGATCCCACAAAATCTTCCTAGAAAGTTCTAACAAGGAAGCCACCATATTGTTAGGATACTGAATCGTCATAACACATACCACTATAATTCACTCGATAATGGCAGTAATAGTCTTCATTGAAGAGGACCGGTTGCCAAGTTAGGAAGAAGAAGAAGAACTTCTTACTTGCGTACACATAATAATAGTACATTATTGCAAAGGCAGTGAAATAGGCAACTGCAGGGAGCATGAGTTTAAGGCCGAGCCGTAGGCGAGGACTTCACTAATATGAGACAGGCAATTGTCATTTCCGCCGAGGCATATATAATGCTTTTCTCAAACAGGCATAGAAATAAAATATACTTTTATATTATACATTTAATTTAATTAAGATTAAAATTTACAATAGTCATATTGGGGCAATTACTAAAAGAAAATGTTATTGATTTCCCCAGTACATTTATGTTTTTTTTTGTTGAACTTCTGATGAAGTTTGCAGATGGTTATTGGATGTAGTGGTTGATGGCTTAATATGCTGTTTTGAGGTGGATGGCTTTGGACTTAGATGTTGGCAAGTGGCCAGCGAGTGAGATTCTGTTTCCAAATTAGGTTGCAATGTGATGTTTTGGTTTATTTTATTATTTATATCAGTTTTAATTTCAATTGAGTGCTCAATGTAGCCTTCCACCACTTTATCAGACTTCCAGCCTCCGTGTCTTTTCAGAGTCGTCAAATTCGCTCCAGAATCAGCCCGAAGACCTACGGAAATAATGTCCAGTGTAACATTCAGGATTTGTCAAGTTGTAATAAGTAGCTATTTCTTTAGGTATTTTAGCTATTTTGTGTCTTGCAATGACCTGCTTCGTGCACTTCCCTTTCTGAAAGTTAAGAAAAAATCTATCTGATGTTATGTTCGCTGGACGAAGATTATACTATTTTTTACATATGTTAGGACCTCTCCTCGAATTACAAACATCCGGTCAATCTTTGTTTTAGTGTCGCGCAATGGTTTTATTGCTTTATCATCAAGAAATTCCATGTTTTTTTTTGCGGTAATATTATAGAGTTCGATACTCCGACATGGTCCGTTAACGCCTCATATCATAGCAGCCTACATATCAAACAAAACTAAATATCAAGCTACATCCACGGACAGTATATTTAATAACACTCATAAATCCCGTGTAAAATTCATCAAAATCTATCCAGTCATTTTGGCTTAACAGTGTCTCAAATATATTTATATTTATTCATTATTATGAATAATTATATTTACCTTTGTCGCTAAATATATATCATCTGGGGCTTTGATTAATAATTGCTTTATGTTTTCGCCAGTATAATTTTCGATTTTTTGCTTTTGAATCCGGTCGATTGTGGTTTATGAAAAGTAGTTAAATTTCCATAATTTTTCAAATGAATGTAGTTTTTAACATGAACTGTACATTTCAGCATGGAATAAATTACCCATAATGTATATGGCTTTTTAGTTTTAGCAATCTCATTAAAATACGCCAATAATACTGTTTCGAAGAAAATTTCACTTTTTTCTTCTTTTTCCAACTCATAAAATTTTCATATACTTTCATGTATTTTTCTTTTGACTTTGCTGGAAGCAGGTTTTCCATTGCAAATTTGACTTCTGATCTTAAATCTGGTGGAGTACAATCAATCTCCATTTCATTCTCTGAACCGTTGGTACTCATTTTAATTATTAAATTTATATTTATTAAGTATGTAAATAACAAATCAAGTCGAATTTTCAGCTTTGCCGCCAATTTTATATTTATCATCGATGCCGAAAGGCAAGCGCATTTATGGCTATACAGCCACGTGGATGCAATTTGTACTAAACAAAGAGACTTACTTTGGTATGCCAAGGATAATAAAAGAGATCCAATCAAAGAGTATTTAATAACCCCAGCACACCGTTTCATACAACATTGCTGGAGCGTTATAATGTTCCAAATTCAAAAAACGCTCCTGCAATGGATTTTATTTTCTTTGTCCGTAAATTCGATACTTGTTCATTTTTCGAAAATAATAACAATATTCCGTGCATGTTTAAGAAAATGTTTTTTATATCAGTTACAATTTATAATAATAATATAATTAGTAAGTGCCGTAACTGCTATTGAAGACATATATATAAATATATTATCCTTATTTTATTTTCCTTTTAATTTTTATTTTACATGTTATTCATTTATTTACAAATAAACAAAATTTCTTTAAAATTTGACGTGAATAAAAAAATATTACTAGGAAAAGAGCTCCGTTTTTCAAACGGGCTGTGAACACAAATAGCATCTCATGAAAAATTGAAAATAAAAGCCTCACCGAATTCCATTTATTCATTCTAACATTCAAAGCGTCCTTCCACAGTTAATACTTTATGCCAGTAAATTTCAATACAAATACCAAATGCCGATAACTTTAATTGGTGACGCTTGTCATTACTAATTCAATAATGGAGTTCGCCAAGGTTCATTTTAACATTTTAACACGATTGGGTTTTTAATTGGTACTAATAATAAAACTGCGTTTCATAAAATCAACGGTATTCAAATTAGTTCAATTTTTTTACCCTAAGCAGATTTCGTATTAAGTTGGTTCTTAATTGGTTTTTTATTTTATTTTTGTGCTCCCAGGGGCTCACGTCCCAAAAACCTTTTCAAAGTTTCAAATCTTTACTTTAGTATTAACCCTTGCCACTTTCCAATTTAAGTTTTCCATATAAATAACATGGGGTTTAGGCATTATTTTATATTGTCCAAAAAGTTTGAAACTTGGTAGATCTTAAATGCTGGTGAACGCAAGAATGCTCAGTATAGAGCATTGATGTAAGGTAGCTAGCTGGTTTCTCAGTATTTTCCAGGTTACACTTTGTGAGAGTATGCATAGGAATTGCTGGAACTAATTCAACCAACCCGTACCACACAGGTGACTAGACATTGTGAGGGTTTTCACCCTTACGTGGTTGTCTACCTCCGATTCACACGCGTCCTCGTTTATTATACAAACGGCTATGGAGTGGAATTCACTCACGGCGTCTGTGGAGTTCACTCCCGGGTCTATAAGTTTGGAGTCTTCAAACGAAGGGTGAACAGGCATTTGATATGTAAGCGCGATTCATAATCGACCTCATCTTCATTTACCATTAGATGAGATCTAGGTTAAGTGCGTACATATACGATTTTTTTTTTAAACCTTTTGGATGAATGATTGTCGAATTACATTTTAAAAGTTGAGACACCCAAGCCAATCTGACCTAAAACTGCATCTGCAGGGGTGCATCTGTAGGGCTATTTTACCCGACTGGGTCGCAACCCACATACATGTGGTGAAAAGTCGGTCATAGTGACTCGCTTTTGCGTGTTGCGTTTTGGGACCAGCCTGTATATATCAATTTAATTTAATACAGTGGCTACAGTCGGTGGATTCCGATTTACCATCAGGGACAGAACCGTCAAATTGTCGTGCTACTTCATAAAAACACCAACGTCAGCTGAAGTTACGTTAAAATTACATCATAATAAACAACTCCTGCTGTTACAACTCAGACATGGCTTGTGAATGCCACTTTTCCCTGGAAGGTGCATCCGCACTGAGGACATGTGAGAACGCCGCTTACAGCCACCGCTGTGAATTGAATATGTTATCAATAAATTTGTATTATATTATTCACTAACTAGGCATATATACCTATATTTCAATAACTAAGTATGAATACAGCAAGACGCGGTGGTTCTAATATTAAGTTGATTACTTAAAATCGTAATTGCTAATGTAGTACAGCAGGCGTAAAGTTATTTGTAAAATCAATTATTAGATCCAAAAAAAATTTTTTGTGAACTAAAATCATCATTTCTTTAAAATAACTGTTGTATATTCTATCTGATGGTGATTATATTAAAATAGAAGAATAATGGCGACGGTGCAGAAGATATTCAAAAATACTTTCGTCGCCATGCCAATGTGAATAAATTCTTCAGATCTTGAATTTATAGAAGCTGCAAGAGTCTTCTTCTTCCGTGTCGTTGATTGTATTAAATTGAGCATGAGCAGTATTCAACACCTTTAGAGCATTTAACGAAACTACTACTTAGTTAGCAAATGTATAGAAATAAGGACACATAGAGCATAGGATATCGTTTTATCGTGTTCAAATCCCATTTAACCATATTTTGAAAACAGTTGAACGTGTTAAAACGAATAAATAGTGGCATAGTTAGAGTAAGAAGGCGGAGGGGTCTTCTCGCCTCCGATGACACCTCAACGAAGGAAAAATGAATAACTTGCACATCATAAAAGAAGTGAGTAAATACAGAGAAGATACTTTTTCTTTAACTAACTAACTTTCTTCTTTAACTGCCCACAGAAGTGCGATTTACTGCTCCGGGTGTCACCCATGCCAGCTACATAGATTGTACAGGCTGAGGAGCAGCTACTTACTCGCAAGGTAGCCGTTACCATTTGAAGCGCCTGCCAAATACGAGGACTGCTGGCAGGAAAAATATATACGTTTAGCATCTGTTGTTGCTTCACCATGGCTATTTTATGAAGTGATGAAGCTGCTCTCCATGTAGCATAACCTATATGGATTAGTAGGAGTCGGTTATCTCAATTCACGAATTCACAACATATTAGATTATACATCAAATAGAACATGTTTACTCAAGTAATTGGTATAGTACTATTGAATTACCGCTTTATAGAGATAACACGTATATAAATCAATAATATAATTATAACGCCTGGTAATTAATTTATCTATTAAATAATTTAATAGTTGAATTAATTACCAGGCGTTATTTATATCTGCTTAGCTAAATAACTAAAATGAAACAATTTTAATACAGTATTTCTTGTAATTAGTAGAACTAATCTACTACTACTAACTAACTAACTTAAAGGCTTATTTATTATTTTAAACGGAGGTAGGCCACAGAGAAATTTTTTTGGAGATTTCTGTCTACTTGGCGTAGTCCGACTTGTGAAATACCTACACCCTAGGCTACAGAAGATCACAACAAAATAACTTTGTGCTTTGTTCCTGCGGTGAGTAGGATTACTAGATCTCCTCGTGGTTCAAGGTCGGCAACGCGCTGGTGATAGATAATTTACAAATTTTCTTAAACTTTCGTTTTAGTTACGTAGAAAAATACATACACACTATGGCAAAGTTAACAATATTTAAAATTTTAGATCATTGCTGTGCCTATTGATCGTTTTACTTACTAACGTAAATGTTACATAGTACCCTTTCTAATTAATTTTAATGTAACTGTCGGATTACTCACTGACTTAACCCACTGTTCATTTAGTAGGTAAATATAATAGAAATTATCGGGTTTCATTACATTAAAATACGTGGTTTTAATAATAATTAAATTACCCTGGGGTTTGTTGGTTCATTAAAGCTAAATTTGTTTGATCATGAAAGGAATATAAGGAAGAAGTAATTATTATAATACATAACTATATAAAAACTTTCTTATGTGTATGTGTGGTGGGTTAAATAAGCAAAATCATGATACTAAGACTTATAAAATGTAAATGTGCAATGGCTAATTTATTTCTGGCACTCGCCGAGCGCTAGGGCGGCCTGCTCGCTTCGCTCACTCGGCTCGTTCGTTGTGATTTCAGTTTCAAACTAACCTAACGTAACTGCTTAATTTATAAACTTACGGAAATGAAACTGTTAGATGGCAAATTTTAATGACCGTTTACAGTTTGCCGACAGTTTACAATATGACTAAATAATTTATGAAGTAATGGTTCATACAAACTATCGGGTGACTTAAAAAGCCCATAACCCATATTCAGCATCAAGTAGGAAATCAATTCTGCCTGCGCTACGGGCCGCTACAGCAATCACTACAGCGCTGATTTTTCGTCGGGCTCTGAATGCCATTTAAAATTGACAAGAAAATATACTGAAAAATGAATATTTAGAATGCTTTATAGTATGAATACAGCTCATAGACTTTTAAAACGTCAATAATGTCGAATTGCAATGCGGAATTTGTGCACATCTGAAAATTTACTGTTCGTGCAGTAGTTCTTACGTCTGACGCTATGCATAACAACCGAGAAGCGACGGTCGCAAGCCGTCGTATATCGGAAACGATCTCATACATTTTAATGCTAACAAGTATACCGCTCCCGTAAAGTTTACTCCAAGGTACAGTGATGCGGAACATGAACAAAGAAATATTTTAAACTTGAAACAGAACTTCTAACTATTAGAAATGGGTAAAGTTTAAGATATGTTTTAGGCAATAATCCGGAACTATTAATCCCGTTCTAAATTTTTTTTACTACTATGAAGCTACATTATATCTAAGGGCTATACTTTAATTATTAATAACAGCGGCTGCTAGTACAATTAATATTAATATACATAGTCCTATTTCTAGTGAAGTATTCTTAACATGGAATTTAAATTTCTCATCGTGATGATGTACCTATGTATGTTTCCTGGAAAATGCTGAAACAATTTTGATGAAATTTTGTACTTAAATAATCTTTTACGTCTAAGTTAATACGATTAAAAAAATATATCTTGAATTATTCTCTTAACGCGAAAGTATTAGACTAAAATTGTTTACAAACTTTTTCAATAAAGGCACTGAATGTTGAGTGGTTAAATGATCACGAATACTCTAACAAATTTTACAATTTAATTATATTCTTTATATTTGAAAACTATTCAAAATATTTCGCCCATATACTATGGTACAGGAACATTTCTCAAGCGTTCAAGTTTCCTCATGATGTTTTCCTTCACCGTCAGGTGATAGTAAAACCTATTTGAATTAATAAACATACGATAATACCGAAAAATTCGTTGTTAATAGAGGTGATTAGAGAATGATTTACATAATCATGATATTTCGATGATGAGTGATCATTCATAATCGAATTACGAAAAAAAGGTCGCACAGTCGTAAACAAAGCTGTTACACAAGAACATATATAACAATTATCTAAAAAAAAAGGTCGTTCGGTCGTAATAATTACTAATCTTATCAAATTAGTAAGTAAGTACTAATATTATTAACATTAGTAACCTAGCATTAGTAATTACTAATATTAGTAATTACTAATGGCTATAATCGAGATATATCGTGTTATCTTCATAATCGAATAATTACATTAATATCTCCTAATCGCCCACCGCTAGTTGTTATATAATTAAGATATTTACTTAAGGCTTAATTTGCTAAATCCGGGACCAAAACAACCCCTCCTTGATATTATAAATATGAACACCCAAAGATACGGAAGAATGAGCTTCAATGGCGTCATTTCGCGTCAGCTCAAATTAGAGGAAACGTTTTAAATATCCCAGCCGTCATTCCTTACATTTTTTTACTTGACGTCAAAGAAAAAACACCAATGATAATGACGTAAAAAGCATAACACCCTGTTTTTAGGGTTGCCCAATTTCTTCATTACAATTTTTTTTTCTTATAACAAACTACGTACGGTTTTCTTTTTTATATCCAACCGTTAGTAAGCTGGAAGAATGTATTGTAGCATAAAGCTTGCGGTTGTAGGTACAATCGCAATTAGCGATTAAGATTTTGCTATAAAGACTTACAATCATGCTTGTGTTTGACTAAACGTTTTTTTTTAATTAATCGATTCTACGAATAGGACTGGAAAAGTTTGCAGTTATGTTTACAGGACATAAGGCAATTTCCATATATTGTTGGTATTAAAAAAAAAGCGAGGCCAGACCCAGGATTATTTCCAATAGCTAGCTCATATAAAGACCTTAAAAAATATATTGGACTTAACCCTGCAGATGCATTTTTTGAGTAACTTACAATACCTACACCAGTCTGAGTACCTTCATTAGGTACTTAATTGATTTTAGTTAGGAGAAAGACTCACCACTACACTAACTACACAGAAAATTCCAACAGTGCAAAGAATCCGCCAAACGCGCGGGAAGGAATTTCGTTCCAATAAAACACCAGTATCAAGACACAAAACCTTTCATTATTTTTAATGAGTAAACAATGCGTATAAAATCGGATACTCTGTAATTTGCAACCCTAGCTGTTCATTACCGCGCCCTCACCTCTAGGGATGTCACGTGATTAGGGTAAAATGTTTACACGGCGAACCACGCTGCCTCGAGGTAACGTGCCCACGTCATTACATTACGTTTTTGACGTCTCTTTCAGCTATAAAAACTACCCTCCTTTCTTTATATAGCTATGCTTCGCGCTTTCACTTTTCAACCAACACTCCACCGCGACGCGCCGCACGGCAACAATCTCATCCTCGTATGCTATCGTTCTCTCGAGTTTCTACAGCTCGCCAGATTGCTTGACGTTAATGATTACTGCCGCGCTTCTTAGGGTTGTAGCGTGAACTTATGTAGCCTATAACTTTCCTTAATAAAATATAAAATAATAAAAGACATTTAAAATCTCACCGGTAGTTATAGAGATTAACGCGTTCAAATAAACAAACACTTTCTTGAATTTTATAATATTATATTATAGTATAGACCACAAAAAAAAAAACATTTATCTAGGTATACTTGGAATGTAAAACCTTATCTAAATGCAAGTTTCATCGAAATCGTTGGAGCCGTTTCCTAGAATACATATATACAAGAATTGCTCACTTTATTTAATAAGTTATATAAGTAACTATATATTGATGGGAAAATCTTTACAGGTTCAAAGATATTCCTTTTCCTACAATAGTTTTTTTTTATTATTTCTAAGAGAAAATAAACGACTCACTTTCAGTAAAATATAAAATGGTACACTTATTTATAATATATAATATAACTATTTAACAAACCCGTTTTATAAAGTGACACTATATCTTCTTTACAATTAATCAAATTGAAATGTTTACTTTCGGTTTCCTACACTATTATAAACAATTTTTTTCACTTTCAATGTATTTTTAAAAATAACAGAAACTTTTCTATATAATTCGCCACTTTTAACATATTATTGCCAATTTATTCAATTCGTAAAACTGCTCCTTTTCCAATTCTTCCTTAATACTCCAATATTTATGTCGATATATTTTAATTTTCTAATTATTAATAAATTCTAACAAATTTATTAAAAGGTTAGCTCTAGCTGAGGCACAAACTTGGGAACTTCAATGATGAACACAAACATTCAAATACCGAGAAAACTTTGTTTTATTATTATTATTATTTATTTCACTAATAAATTCATTTACAATTTATTGTTATATGCATCCTATTAAATCTCTGGGGTTTGTCTAAGAATGGCATGGCCTGAGGTTTTATTCAACGCGTTGCTGTTTGTCAAAAATATAACGTTCAGTTAAAAGTTTAGTATAATTTAATATACTTATACAATTGAGGTGACGTAGTAATCGTTAAGTTTGTATTTAATGTGTCACCTATAAAATATTTTAGTTCAGTATAAAATCCTAAACAGACAGACACTAAAAGGACTAAAAGGCTTCCGAGTTCGCCAATGACCGATCGTTAAATAACCATGTGAAATTAATAATTAAATTTACTATAAAGTAGGAAATGGCTGTACTGTGGTGATAGTGGGGTTGATAATTGAATTGACCAACGTTTCCATTATTAGTTCGCTTCATGCGAGAACTAGACTTGCGCGATAGTGCATGACGTCATAAGACTGCTTGCAGATCAAATTATACTTCGATACCGGTATGCATTCATATTTTATGGTTTGTGGTATTTACTATTTCTTCGTTTTCATAGTTTTTTTTTTAAGGATTGACTACTAGCAGGAGACAAATTAACTTTAAAAGAAGGCTCAACAGTAAATGGAAGATGTGGGTGTTTCGTCATCCAGACCGGACATATTTCTTTATTCTCGAGTAATCAAGCATATAGTATTTGTAGAGCTTACTGTACCATGGAAAACTAATATACCTACAGAACACGCAATAAAAATTATTAAATATTACGATCTATGTAATGAGCTAACCAAAAACGGCTATGCGGTTAACTTGTATGCGGTGGAAGTGGGAGCGAGCGGTGTTCCAGCGAAATCTCTCTATAACTTGCTAAAATACCTCAGCCTGTCGAGAACTGCAGTAAGTTCTATTTTAGAACGGGTATCTAAAGCAGTATTAACAGCCTCTTACCAAATCTGGCTTGGCAGGGAGGGTATCGCAAGTAGTGAAAGTGAGCGCTGATTTGGATCATAAGGGGGCTCCTTAAACCTACACATGGGTCTCAAGTCCCGGGGGCTGCTCGTGTTCCCTCTGTCTGCCACAGGATAGACCCGGCACCCGTACAGTGAATTCATGGAATGCTAAGATGTTTGTCTCATATTACAATTTTTATCAAAATCTTTATAAAAGTTAATCTTAATAGTTTAATAGTACAACATAAAAAGGATGATGCTAGGTCTATATCGTCTTTACTTGTACATACAAGTTCTTAAATAAAAATATTTTTATAATCTGACTATACAACAGTATTGTAAATTGTATTGTAATTGTATTGTATTTAATATGAGGCTTTTTGTAGAACACCTACCACTGGCAACTAGAAGTGACTAAAATATTTTTATGGATTTACTATGGATATGAAATGTATGAAGAAAGGACGTACGGATGTTTAGTACTGATGCAATATGTTATTAATAAAGAATAGGGATATTAAACTATATTGATATTTTAATGTACGTGAATGAGTGCTGTTATAAATTATATAAATAGGTGTTGTTTTAAAGCGTCATAGAGCAACAACGCCAATTTTAACCAAGAAATAAAAGAACCAGTAATGTTTAAATTGTTATGGTCGTTTCTGCAAGTTATATGCAATCTTACATATAAGCAAATGACGTCAGATGTCAATTTTGCAGCACACACGCCAAAGTGCGTCACTTGACGATCATCGACCTTTGCTTTAACAGATTTATTTTGGTATATCTACTTATGTTTAATTCATCATAGTAATCTGAATAGGTTAAGTTTGAAGAGTTTAATTTTGGTTTTGGATTCATAATGTCTATACTATGTTGCTTACACTTAAATCATTTTAAATTTTCGAGTCCTATAATAGCTTATGCTTTTCGATGAGAGTAAAAATAGTGAAAGACAGTTTCTCTAGGCTTGAGAGTGTTATTATCATTGGCAACATAATGATTTTAACATCACTTGAAAATGTAGTTAAATACTAAACCTATTAAGAAAGATAAAAAATGCTTTTACTATATTAACCAATACATCATATCAGTAAATCTTTTCCTCTTTTTTTTGTATAGTACTATTAAAAATAATATTATTATTAATTGTTTTGTACATGCAAACTGACTTATTATTAGTTCGGTTAGAGACTTAAAAATAATTTTTAAAATTGAATGGCTTCGTAATTATTTATCTATTAAAATTTAAAAGTTTAAAAGAACACGTAGTATAAATCCGTTATTAAGCAATATTTCAGAAAGGGCTAAAATTAATAATGTTTTGTTTACAATATGTTTTAATTGAAAGGCCTCGTGGGACAGTAGTAGTAAGCACTACTATTGAGCTGAGAAGTTGCGGGTTCGATCCCCGGACATGACTGACATTTGTGTGATAAGCATAATAAATTATCAGTTGTATGTGTGATTCCATATTTATTTAATTATAGTTGTATGGATTTATAATATTATTATATTTGTATACTAGCATTTATTTATTTTGAAACCACATTAGTCTAAAAGAAGATTCAAATTCTGCAATTAAAGCTTTCAGTGAAGAAAAACAAGCATAATAAGTAGTGAGGCATTTCCTAGCTCGCCTGGTTAAAGCTAACGCCCTCAATTTCAGTATTTATAGCCAAGTCTTTCGATGCTTTTGGCAAGCTGCACCCTTAAATCTCTGTACTCATTCTTAGTATTTTTACTGTTTTTGACCAAGTTGTCATTCCCTTTTAGATAAGGTTTTGTAACGAAGTTAATGTTCAACCCAATAAATAAAGTCTTCATTCACGCGTAATCTGTAAGAAACTTACTAACTACCGGCCCTCTAATTATGTATTTTGTAACTGCAAAGCGATAGCAGAAATCGTTAAACATCGGCTTCAATATGGCCTCATTGACCTCTACATATTATATATGGCTGGTGTACAATACGAATTTCCAATTTTAAATTTTGCCAGAAATTTCCCATTGCAAAATAAGTAATTCGGGCCGGTATTAAGTAAGTGTTCTTACAGATTACGCACAAATGAAAACTTTATTTATTGGGTTGTACATTAAATTAGTTACAAAATCTTCTTTTCTCTACCTATCTACTTAATATGTTTTAGCCGTATTTGTTATCCTGCAATGGTAACCATTACAAATATCCAAAAAAAAATTATTAATATAAAAGTTGGATTATACAATGTTGTGTATATTAACAAATTCAAAACGAACAGTTTTACATACAGTAACAAAGTTAGTGGCAAGTTATCATTAGGACACTGGAGTAACATCTCAATGCTAAAGTCCTTCGCTACTTGCAACTTTGCGTTTGAGTTGTGTTGTTGCATGACAGTTTGCAGTCTAACTTGCACGCGATGATGACGTAAGAAATTAACGTTTATTTATATTTATTTATTTTATAAGGAGTTCACACCACATTTGTAGAAATTTTATAATACTTATTGGAATATAATTTTAAGATGCCAACTACTTATATTACGTTTCATATCACGATAGGCTGTGTGTATGCATGTGTGCGTGTATGTGAAGTTATATGTATATTTTATTTTATTTCGTGCTTAACGTATAACTTCATAATATTATAAGACGAACTTTAGTCAAAGTTAGTATTTAAAACTATATAGGTATGTTCTTCGAAAATCAATCCAAATTATTATTTTCATCAATATTGAGTGGATTTGTATTGCTATTAAATAGAAGGCTTTTTACACACAGATACCTAGGATGCACAAAAAAAATCAATTCAGTGTACCCAAACGAGTTAAGATCAAATATTATGGATGGTTCAAGGTTACCTTTCCATATATTTCATTTAAACATTCCATTCGGTTAGACAAAGGGAATATTTAAAATGTACAATCAAATTGCAAAGTACTCTTTGTTAACGAAAAAAAACCAACAATAAGTATTATTCAATTGATTTATTAATATACAAACAACTGAACAACCAATTTTCCTGTTCGTTTTTATTGTAACAACCAGCCTCAAACAAACCTAATTTTATTAAAAATATATTTGATATTTTCCCTTTGAAAGTCGTCTTATCGCCGTAGTTTCTTTACTTTGTTTACGTTTCATAATATAATAAATTAATATTTCGGAGGCAAGCGCCATATTTTTGAAAGACTTTACAAAAAATGTTATTTAATTGTGAGTGTTTAAATTAGCTATATTAAATTTACTTAATGTTGATATAATAATGATAGTGCTAAGTACGGTGGATCCTTTATTCAGTTCAAATACCCCTTACGGCTTTTTTCAATAACATATCTGAGTTTACTATCTTCGATTAGTACATATTTGTAATAAGTACTATCTTTAACTTAAGACAGTTAATCGGTTTCCCTCTTATCTATTAAAGCTATAGGGTATGGATATATATGTAGATACGAAAATCTATCCATTGATAGGTTATTGAAAAAAAGTAAGGACAAAAGGTTATATTTGCCTATGTTTAGTAACTGAAACCAATGGATAGATAAGTTATTGAAAACGACCGTTAGAGTACAATTCCGTTGACTGTCATTTTACTTCTACATCTGGATACTTTTGCTAAACATAGAGCAAGTCAGTTTAAAGTTTTACAGGCTAATATATAATTTATTATAAAGACTGGTTTATAGAATACTGAAGGACATTATATACAATTATACATGCACAAATAAAATAATAATCAATTAAATAATTGTATAAAATAAATATCTTTGACCGCATAGAGTCAACTAGGATTTCCATTTAACATCAAATCAAAATTTTATACTAAGCTCTTTTCCTACTTTATTTTTTACTCCTTATACAGCGTAAACACACCTTAAATAATTTATACTTTCCCTTTGAGTTTGACCTCACAATTTCTATCGTTACGATATTTGGGTTAAGAGTAAATATAGGCAGGGGTCTATATTTGTCGATTATCCTTCTTTACATATTATAAAAGGTAATGTTTCTTTGATCGTCCGTCTGTTTGTTCGTTAGTGCGCTTATTATAATTCGAAAACTAGTTAGGGATTTACATGATTTTTAATATTATAAAATTATCTGGACATGTAATTCAGGTATAATTCCTACCAAGCGTGACTTGCATCAAAATTAAAATTATTCAAATTTGGCATGTGAGCCTGCATTGGAAATTTATACGGTGAGTAAATAAGCGAGTCGATAGGCTTAGCTATTTCTGGTACACCGCTCTTGAGATTTTTTTAAAGTAGGGCATATCCATACAAAAGTAAACTTTAAAATGGCTGTCCTGAAAAGTATGTATTTTTGACTTGACAACGTATTCACACTTGGCACGGAATTTGTTACGACGTTCTTTCATATTTACATGTGCAGGTCGCTCGAAAACAGATAAAGTACTACAATTGAATAATGAAAAAAAACGTGAACAACCTTTATAAGATAGAATGTCAACCGCAGATCACAGTTACTTGAAGAGAATTTATTTTTCCAAAAAATAAAAAATAAAAAAACTTAAAGTAATTTTTTAAATTATTTTTTTATCGTGTTGATTTTTTGTGAGAATAATTAAAACACATTTTCATGTGAGAAGTAAAATAAAAAATATGTTTTCTTTTGTGCTAACCTAATAGTTGTTTATTTTTAGTCAGACCTAAACATCCTGCATCTGGATAAAAGGTAATCTATTCATTAATGTCCAGTATATCTATATACAGTGTAAACTCTTTATAACGAAACTCAAGGGACTGAGCATTTATGTCGTTATAGAGAGTTATCGTTATATGGAGTGAACAAAAAAACAACCAAATTAACAAGAATTAGTAATATGTATGTATGTATTTATTAGATAATAAATGCTTATAAATTATTGTTTACACATATAGTCTGATAACCTTGTCTGGCGTTTTTTGCTATGCCAGTACTTGTTTTGTATTATTTTATGTATTCTATTGATATCTAGATATGTGGTGGAATCGTCTTCCTACACATTTCTTCGTAAAAGAGAATGGCGTATCGCTATAAAGAGTATTTCAATATGTGGGTTTTAATGCAAACCAACCAAGTTGGGCTCACTTCAACGTTATAGGGAGTTTATCGTTATAAAGGATAACGTTATAAAGAGTTTACACTGTACTATCTAATGTTGTACTTTTTTAGAAACTTGTTGATATTAAAAACGGTTGTATCAGCGGTTGTAGTAAAAAATCGATGAGATAACAGACAAACAACACATCTGATAGAGGAATCAGAAAGAACGACATACCAAGAACAAAGATTACTGAACGTAGACCTTTTGCTTTCAGGATAAGTCCATCTTAAATTCTACACACCGACTCTACCTCTTAGATGCTCGCCTAATCAGAATAATTTTTCATGGACTACTTAAATGATTGAAGATAACGTTATCTTACCGCTATCTACATCGAGTCATATAGCTTCACAGTTCGGAGCACTTATCTAATGACGTAAAATTAGTTCTTCCGATGACCAACAATTACGGCAGCCGCGTTGCCAACCGCACTGATAAATAATACACAGTATTTTGTGAAAATACTTGATAATATATAAACACCACATCCTTTACTAGATAAGCATGACAGATAACCATTCTATCTATCGCGTATTTTATGTAATAAATAACCAGTAAACGTTCATTGTAATCTGAAATGATTACACTAAACTGCAATGGCTTGTGAATTTATTAACTTTTGTGTTCACAGTATTCTGTTGATTTTTTTTTGTTATACCTGGGATATACACCGATTAATCTTTGCCATGATCATTCAATCGAATACCGTCCACTGTAGGACATAAGCTTTTCCGATGATCGCGACAATGACCGGTCCTGCGCTGCTCACATCTAGTGGCTTCCCACATCTTTCATCAGGTTGTCGATCCACCTTATGTAGAATGTGCCCATGCTGCATCTTCTAGCACTAGGTCGCCACTCGAAAACTTTTCGGCCCTTCGGTTATTCTTTGTACGAGCTACGTATCCCGGCCACTGCTAGTCCAAGTCCAAGTCTAGTCATTCATGGGAGTATGTCGGTGATTGTTGGTTGGCTTGACATACATAGCTGTGTACTTGACAAAAACGCACAGAATACGATTTTTACAAACTACGTTAATGCCTGATCAGTTTATTGGAAAATTGTGCGTGAAATAGTTGTTATTCGGATGCAGTCCCATATGTTTAATATCGTCTCTAATTACCATATTATTATCTTTATTGACATCAAAAATACGGTTAACCGCTATAGCTGCGTGTGACGCGAGATAACCTACATAGATAATTGTATCGATAAAAGATAAACAAAAGACTGT
Source organism: Saturnia japonica (assembly GCA_033032175.1). Classification (NCBI taxonomy): domain Eukaryota; kingdom Metazoa; phylum Arthropoda; class Insecta; order Lepidoptera; family Saturniidae; genus Saturnia; species Saturnia japonica. Next base: position 12,947,045 of record CM065318.1, read on the forward strand.
TTTTGGAAGAGAATACCTGAAAACCTTGAGTGTCTATAGTTAACGACCCGTCCATATTGCTCGTTAGAAGCTGTCGTTGACTCCCAAACTTGTTTTAGAGTATCGGTACGCCAGGAAAGTAATTTATTCGGAGATATAACACAAAGTAAACTATTTATTTGCCATGAAAATTGCCTTTTACGTAGTCCTTGAATACAAATTATTGTGTTTCATTTAGTGATGTAAAGATTGAAATATTTAATAAATGAATATCTCGACTCTTTCTTTTTTACTAATTTATAATATCTCGACTAATCTAATCTAACTATTATTATGTGAATATAACTACATATATTCTATTTGTAATATGATGATTTCAGTATTCTAACTAGATGGTGGCTCTCTTGTTAGAACTTTCTAGGGAGTTATTGTAACATCTCAGAATTCATCCTCCATGTTATTATTTCCAATCCATTTCACTTATGCACAATAACTAAGCTTTATTATGCAAATTGTCACCTGTATTATACAATATAGGGTCGAAAACACAAGATGAATACAAAAATTACTACATGGCAGTTTCCCCATTTCGTTTACTTATATTGCAAAATTAGTGATTTTTTTCCAAGTCACCATCAACTTTTGAGTATAATATAATATAATATATAATATAACCTTATATTTTTTGCTACATTGTTTTCTAGTACAATATTGTATGCAATATTATTAACGGATAATTTAAATACATAAATGTTAATATAACCATTTTTCCTTTCATCTTCATATTATGCGAAATCGTATTAATAAAAGACACACAATTACTTTCTTTGGGAAACACTGTCTCACACTTTTATGGTAGCTTGAATCAGGTGTTAAAAAGGTAAATACATGATAATCCTTATTTAGGAGGCGTAAGGTTGACAATCGTGCTGTTATCAGTCAGGCTCACGTCATCCTTCAAACCGCTCGTTATCAGCCATTATCTTTATCAAGGCAATGACGCACGCGTGTCAGAGAGAGGCACTAATTTACATGTACCTATTTGTCATAGGCCTAGTTGGAGCTTAGTGCATTGTACAATCAATATAGTTTAATGAATTAAATTCTTGTTGTGCATCAGTGATATATATAAATTTACAGAGAAATATTGTATTTACATGTGTTATTATCAATCTTATTTAATTCTACTTTGGAACTAACTAATGGTAGGTATACCTACTTCAGAAACAATTTTATCTATTTGCGTGTAAGTGATAACTCATAATTGAAAACTTAGATTCGTCTGGGATTATTCCAGCTTAAGTTATAAGCTATATTCAAGCATAATCTTATCCCTCTTAGTGTTTAAATCAATTTCCGTACCGTCCTGTAATATAAAATAATATTCAGAACTGAAATGTAATTTGTTGAAGTAGAAGTAGTGGACATTATTATTGTAATAAAAACTATCGCATAATCAAGCGTGGAGGTAAGATAAATACCTATATATTAGACTGGGTCACGACCACCATGCACGTAATGATGAACTCGTCCCAATTACTCTCTTTTGGGTTGTCTCGTTTCGGGATCTATCAGTTTATATTCTGTTGCACCGTTAATGGATTCATGATCTCAGGGTGGTCGTGGCTGTTTTTGTATTGTACTTTGCTTACCAGAGGGTACAGAGGATACAGAAGGGAAGGGTACAGTAAAAATAAAGTATAAGTATGTATTACGTATATGTTAAATACAGAAAATAGTATTTCGATCCTATTTAAGACAGTGTCTCCTGTTATTTAAAAGTCATCTGCTATGTTTATCTAAATAATTTAAATTTTGTTGTTATTTCCAAGAGTTTCCTCCAACGGTTTTGTCATATGAAATAAGATTGTAAATTGTAATGTGATTATTGAAATTCAATTCAAATATAGGTAATTATTAAAACGATTAATATATTTTGTTCATTCGTGGAATATTACTATCCACAATGAATTTCTCACTGCTAGAAATATTATAATTTTCAACATTAGTCGATATTAGTCCATTGTTCATCCAAGACTTAACATTGTTTCCGACCTCGACTTTTTCTGTCCAGTCACTTCCAGCCGCTTTTCGCAAGACATCGTTCTATCTAGCTTGAAGACTTCCTACCTGTGTTCCTACTCTACGTTTACCAAGAAGCGGTCTGAAATAAAAGATTCTACTGCACCTATTGTCGGTTCTTCAATAGGAATGCGTAATTACAACGCCCATATGCCATCACAATACATATCGCAATGCCTTGTTACAAGCTTTTATTTAACTCGCTATGAGCTGAAATTTGGAATACTTATGTAACTTGTGATGACAATGCAATAATATGATATTATTGAACTGATCTGATGATTGATCCTGATGCTGGCTTCAACAAACTTTTTCATAATTAAAATAACTGGCAAAACACCAACTACCTGTTGCTAACTGTGCATATAATTCAGATTTTTCCTTTCGGACATCATTCTCAATGTTAAAATAGAGTTTTAAAATGATGACGATAACATCTAAAAGAGGTCTAAAGTATAAAATACATACGAATATATCGTAATATATAATTTATCATAATTAATAAGTATAATAAATGACTTTTAATTCCTGTTACGTGATATTTCATCGCACAAATAACTTTATCCGCCCGCCGATAGACATCGATTTATTAATTTAAAACGTGTATGTAATTATTACGTCACAAACGATTATCATATCGATTATCAAGTTATTTTAATAAGTACAACAAATAATCCTCTGTCTGTAACATCATTTGAAATTTTATTTATTTGTTAATAATAATTTATTGTGTTCATTACATGGTACAGATTTGTAGGTAGCGTTATGATTTCATTTATCTTTCAAATAAGAAGATTAAATATTTCGATTTTTGTAAATTATAGAATCAGTAACGTGTATTTTCTTAAAATTTTATAAAGTTTTATTTATATTAGAATTTAAAAAGTTCATATAATCAAATATAATTTAACGAACTCATGATAATTTGAAGAGTAGTATTGTTAAATACTGGGGGTACACTCAGATACATTTGTCCTATCATTCTTGCATAAGAGCCATATAGGATTGCATATGTTTTAACGCTATAATGCCAATTTTTATTTTCTGAACTAAATAAAATTCAATTATTGCGTTAATAATGCTAGATGATTTAAAATATCTCGCCTATCTGTGCTTTTTAGATTATCTGCAATCGACAGCCAGACTTCTATCTAAGTTTACCTTTGTCACGATCTTCGAGAGAACTGTCAATATGAAATGCAATGGTAGCTAAACCTAAACCTAAAACACAATAAAACGTAGGTTCCAAGTATATCTATCATAAATTAGCTTATACATCCAATACAACAGTAATAATATGTCCAATATGATCAATGGTTGAAAAATAAAACAAATCGAAAATCACTTCATACTCATATAATAAATTTAAATGAAATTTATCACAATTTAATTAGCACTGGTAAAATAAATTAAAGACCGTATGGCTACCTGATAGGGATGGACTATAGTCGCATGTGCTATTTATCGTGCAATATACTTAGTCGATATTTACTGTTCCTTGTCTTGGAACGTCTAGACTCGACCTTGATTAAATCTATGAGACTAAAGTAAACAGAGCGATGTTATTATCTACTAATTCTTGTGTAACTTTATACTAATAATAAGAGCAGTACCACTAATATAAAATAACTATAACTTACGTCTGCGCGTGTTCGCGACATGCGTTTGCGCTTATCAATCGACCTCCAGTCTTGTGCATACCGACGACATGGTCACACCACAATATAATTTTTTTTTACTTTAATTAATAGCAACGTGGAAACTAGGAAATCGTGACTAAACACACAAGGGTTTCGCATTCCGATAGAAAAGTGTTAAATGGTGTTTCGCGAGTGTGCAATATCGTGATATATTAAAAGTGTTTTTAATAGTTATCTTAAATAAAATTGTATACAAAACACATTTTATTTTAATTATTAAAGCTAAATATATATTTATATAATGACGTAATCTAAAGATAAAACTCATATTATCAATTTTAAAATTAAAATTATATTAAATTTTTATATATTAGAAGTAGCTCTGTGATTATGACGCTAAATAATATAATTGACAGTTCACACGAGGGATACGCGAGCGATATTACTTACAAGCATTTTACGTCCTGATGCCGTTTTGTTTAAACCGTCTTGAATTATAAACGATAGCGTACTGCTAACTCAATTATATTATACCGCGTACGTATATCGTTAGGCAGAACTTTTATAACTATGCAATTACAACCTCTAGCTTTTATTCGCTTTTAAATTTGAATAAATATTAATAAAATAAATTTATATATACTAATATACTAATGTATATTCATCGATATAATGCTATTAATTGAAGTGCAGCACTATTAATTTCATGCAGTGATTTAATTATTTCAACGATTAATGTGGATTTAACGTTTAAGCGACCTTTACAATTTATATTATCATTGTTAATAAATTTTATCTGATAATTTCATAGATTTCTTTTTATATGGACAATACACGTTAAAGACCAAAATCAAGTTAATAAAGAAAATGTGACTGAAAATGACTAGACTAGTTGCGCTTATTTAAGTGAGAAACAATTTGTTTACAATGGAAGTCGATACTGAGGATTTAGCAGGTATGTGATAGTAATATTTGCTTTGAACCAACACTATTTATCAGTTTAGTATTTGGTACAGCTTCAATATGTTATTAAACTGAGCACCTAAAATTATGTAATTCTTTATTCACGATATTACCTTAAACAAATTGTAACTTCTATTTGACTCCAACTATGTTAATTCTAGAATTTTATTACATTTTATCTGCAAGTCTTTTGAATAAATTTATGCAGGCATCGTCTGTGGTTTTATATGAAAATTACTAAAACTGTTCGTCGGTGTTATGTAATTTAATAAACTTCTTGTCAGTGTGCACCCTAAACCCACCCCTAATTACGTATTTCAGAAGAGCCAAGCGATATATATAATGTACCAAACATAAAATTAATTTGCAATTTTCAAGTCAATATTTAGCAATTTCTGCTATTTTTTTTTCTTTTCGATCTGACCTACTGTTAGCCCGAGGGTCCCATTAGTAGCGTGTTGGGAAACCGCGTTGAGATTGATGGAATGAGCCTGAACGTTCAGTCAAGGAAAATAATCTGATATCTTTGATTATTGCCTCAAGTTCAAAATTTGTAGTCGAGCTCCTATAGGTGTGTTTCACTCATGTGTTCATTCGACAGCCAGTTCCCCTAAACTTAACATGTTACATCTTAAGATACATCACAAACGTAAATAAAGGAGGAGCTTAAGGTGTCTGAATCCTTGCCATTTAGTCTACGCGATATGTCAATTGTTATTTATGACCGCAAATGATGTAACCTAATAAGTAGCGTACACGTCACAAGCTGGTATCAAAATGCTCTTTGAAACTCAAATAAAATAAATTATGCGAATTCATTTAATAGTAATAACAAAAAAAAACCGCCTTTTGTGTCAGAGCTTAAAATAGAAACTAAACTGTAAAAAACTTGTTACTTGTTACGGTATTGATGTTGTTACTTGTTTGTAATACGGATTATATTTTGCTGTAATTTCCAATTCACTGATTCTATTGGCAATTACTTTTCCATTACTTATATGTCTTAACGCCCCCTTCCAAGTGTAACTTATAGCTACGCCCGTATACCAAATCATCATTAAATAGCAGGTGACATTATTATAAAACGCTAAACTAATATATATATATATAACAAAGAAGAAAATTCATGTCCAAAAGGCTCGCACAAAAAATATTTGATGGAAGCGTGTGCTCGGCTAATAACCACCCGTACTTGTTTAACAAAAATCAATAATACACTGTTTACTCAAACAGATAACGGCGTTAGATAATTTTGTTATACCTACGCATGTTTATAGCTACTGTACTATATAACACAATTCTTGTAGAGAAATTTTTGATGTACGCACTTAAATTAGAGTATCCAACCAGAATAATTGAAGCTGAATGTCCTCGTGAAGAAAACATATAATAGTGGTAGGGTATTTTCTAATACCCGTCTGGTTAGTCACCACCCTTACGTTGAAAATAGGTCGCTAAGCACCTATAAGTATGTTCCGACTGCTACACTTGAGAGTCAACTAGAGAGCGTGTGGATTAGCGTGTTACCATTTACCATCTTCGACCATAGCGTTACTTAACAACAGGTGACATTGTGGTCAAACTTACCGTTTACTTCTTACCTACAAAATATTTAAAAGAAAGAATATAAAATAAATGTAAAGTAGACATTTATGTACGTATGTGAAATCGGAAAATGAAGTTGTGTTGCCAAAGCGAATCTATAGGATGGCTTATACGAATTATGACCTCGTTTTATGATAATCACCATTGAGTAGGACATCCAAATAACAAGTCCTTAACTGTAACGCCATTATTTCCAATAAAAGGCTACAAAACCACTTTATAATGAAAAACAATAGAAGCATTGTCAGAAACGTAACGTAACCTTTTTATAAAATCTGTGTACTATTAAAATAATGTTATAAGTCAAAATAGTTATTATTATATTACTCGTCAACATAAAATCGGTTAACCACGATGAGTCAACCTATTGTATTAGAAAATAATTTAAATTCATTAATTGCAACATTTTAAATTATCTCTTGCTCTTTGGTTATTGTTGTCAATGAGTCAACTCGCAGAATTATACAACTTAGGACTAGAAACCACTTGGTTCTGGTTAAATATCCGATACAAAGGGGACTATTAGCTATTCAATTTGTGTAAAGTATTCGTTTACTTTCGCTCTCGTAAGTTTCGCGGGTGGACCGTTCTTAATTGAATGAAGTTTGAGATCTTTAAACTTTGACACAAGTGCCTTAATTCTACAGAGTAGTTCTATCTAGTTTTGCTGAACACCGCAGCCATCTACTGCAAAACACAGAAAGTTATTTTAGGGCCTACATTTAACAACGTTAATTGAATTAATTTGTCTTGCATCGATAGAACGCAACACACTTCTCTTTTTCTTAACTTAGCAACTAATTATCGCTATTGAAGACCATTATCAAAGGGATAGTTATTTCGATTCACAGTGTCTTGTGATTATTTCATTATTCTAACAAAATAGTCCCTCTCTTGTTATAGGGACTATTTATGTCATTTAAGAATTCATGGTCCATATTATTATATCAATCCACTTCACTTGTCCACAATAATCAATGTATATAACGCTAAACGCAGTATGGGGTCAAACAATTCAAATTTATAAACAGAAACTACAGCATGACAGTATAAAATCACGCGAAAAAAAACACACATGAAATTTTTTTAACTTAAATTATAACAATCCAGAAATTAAAATAGTCAACGTAAAGATTAAACACACGAATTATAAAAACAATGCTGCATTACAAAGATTTGTACTTAATTTTACGACCTTAAACGTGTCTCAATGACACATAGACAGCCTGTGACACGAAATATTTTCGTCTGTTGATAAATACGCTACCGTCATCACTGTTGTCTGCCAAAATTAAATAGTAATTCAACACCGCGACGCTTAATCTGGCGCCTACGGTGACAGATGGCGGTTTGATCTTCGGCGTTTCATTAAATTGAGCGTAAAAATAGTCGTATATTTTAATATTTTCTCCAAAAGCTATTCCAGCCTCTTTTTTTCATTGTCTTATTTAAATTTGTTCTACGTTGTTGTTTATTACTATTACATAATACATATTACTTGATAACACATAATTTAGAATAAAAAATTATGTATATCGTAAGTCAATTTTAGATGATATACTGTTAATGGAAGTATCACGGCAATGTGACAACACTACGTGTTCTTGTTTTGGTGCCGCAAAAAGCACTTGCCAGTGTCAATGTTTTTAAGCCTTCGTAAAATTTTCCAGGGTCAATGTTTTCAAGCCCTCGTAATAATAGGTATTTTATACAAAGTGGAGTCTAACAAAATGGAGGCTCCCTTCTTAGAATGATCTAGGAAGATTTTGTAAAATTTCAAAATGCATGCTTTCCGCTTTATATTTATGAACAAGAATCAACCATATCACGCAAAATGCCAGCAATATTACAAAAAACCTAAGTTAATGAATTAAAAATAATAAAAATCACAACATGTCACTTTAATATCTCGCCAAAAACTCTCCATCATTATGTCTGAATTTAATTAAGCATATCACGATCCTAAAAAGAATTTTTTTTAATAAAAAAGAAAACCATCTTCAAAGTGTTTCAAGAGTTTCCTGGTGTACCTTCAAAGTTGAAGGTCCCATACCAATAAAATTAAAATGAAACCACCCTTGAGGTATCCTTTATCCAACAAAAAAAGAATCATCCAAATCAATTAATAAACAAAGAAGTACCATTTTTACCGACATCTGTGTCGATACCGTTTTAGAGCGCTTTATCACTAGTGAAGATTTTCGCACCATAAACAATTACCCAATATTTAGAATAAAAAAAAAAAAAATATTAAGGCGATCCTTCTTTTAATTCGTTTCTTTAAGCATATTGAATAAAATATTGATGGTATTCAAATAATACACATGTACATAAGAGTTTCAGTTAGAAATAGACATGTTTCAATCTGTGGTCTATGTGGCCGACTGCCAAATGTCACAACGCATAGCGCCGACATTGATTTGATGATGCTCTAGCAGTTTATTTTACGAAAATAGACATTCGACGTCATAGGTTATAAACATTTTTTATTGCACTATTTATAATAAACACTCGGATATATTTACTTTATGGTCTAGCGGTGAGACTGTCGCTAATTTAATTTTCGCTACATACAAAAAGATTTTTATTTCATCTGGTCTAGCAAAATTTGCAATCTGGTCTCATTATTAATAACGCTTAACGCACACTCTTTTCGGTATATGAATTTGGCATATGAACTAATGATGAATCTGTATTAGAAATCTCATTACACCTCGTGATCAACATCTGAATTAATAGTGTAATATTAAATACTGATTGAAATACACGTCACGTCATTATAACGTTAATTTTTTTTATAAACCGCTGTGCTCTTTGTTTATGAAGATTAAATACCTTGAGCTAACTCTTGAAAATATACAAAATGATATTCACCAATTATAAAATGTTTTGAGGAAAGATTGTTTAAGTAAATCACTTAGGTTACATACTGATAGGTTACAGAATAGCAGTGTAAGGTGATGATCATGAAATTACGTAGACATACCAATTAAATGAAACAGTTCACAATGTTATAAAATACAACTTTATCTAATTAATTTACCAGGGGTTTTTGTAAATACAGCAAAATAGTTTGATAATTTTTATAAATAATTATGTTGTTTTTATTTCATCAGATCAAATCTTGGTCAGATAACACTGATAAATTGTTTAACCCTTATTAATATTTTAAATGGATAATTAATTCAATACACCTTTTACAACGTTTATTTAATTAACTAAACAACAACAACTAAACAATAACATTTACACAATCACCAAACAACATAATATTATTTTCCTGTTCACAAAATACTAACAAAACCTTATCCTCTGTACTTTGAGCAGCAGAAGAGAAGCAGCAGTCGGCTAGAGAGATTCACCAATCTCGATTGTTTAACGGCTAGCTTTTCCATCATGGTTTGCAATTATTGATAATACAGATCTGCCGTTACCGTCTGACCAGATCTTAGGAAGCTGTAGTGTATGACGCCAGCACTAGTCCACCTAACACTCAACAGTACCTATTTCTGATTCAACTTTTGCTTGGGATAGGATTTGGCGGGTTCTGCTGGGTTCAACCACTGTGATGAGCATTTTCGATTGTCGTAAAGAATCCATTTTTCGTCATAGACACTTTTCCATACATAGAGATGATACTCCTGGTCTCTCTGCCCTCCATAATTTTTACTTTAAACTCTTCGGTTTCATCAACCGTACGTTCTACGAACAAGATATCTCGCATACTTTTGCTTAAATCTAGCAATTATGAGGGTTATAATAGTGCACCAAATAAAATTAACCAAATAATTTGTTCTAAAAAGGTCGAAGGAGCATCAATTATTCAAAAGGGATTTATTCAACTTCCGAAATATCATAACATAAAATATATCCATAGTAAAGCCGATCATTGAGCAAATCTTCACTAACTGGGCCGTCATTTGAAACCTATTGAAACTTGGAATATTACTCAGTTCTCGTTTCGTAATTCGATTGACTCCATTCAAAAACTTACGAATAAACTTTCATTGAATTAATTTTACGTCTTTCACCTTGAAAATTTGTGCAACAAGAAATTTAAGGACACCGTCATTCACGTTTTAGAACCTTGTTTGTTGATAACCGCTAATCGGCTATATTTTAATTAATTGTTAAGGTCGAATTTGTTCTCTACGGCAAAAATAATGAAACCAACTTAGGATGCTTAATTTCTGAAATTAAAATGCTGGGAACAGTAATTTTACGCCATAAAATGGCTCAAACTTATAATATTACTCACTCTTTTACTAATTTCAGTTTTACTCTCCTGTGAACAGTACATCTAAGTCTTTTAATATGTTAAATAAAACCTGTAATTTATTCTCTAAAAGATTGAAAATCAAAATAACGATATTTGAATACTTATCCTCTATCCCCAGATTACAGTTTAAGTCTGTATGTCCACTGAAGAAGAGCGGAGTGGAGCTTTGTAAATTTCGACCAGTACAATTGCATCACTAGATTTTTATGCTCTAAAATCACTCTCTAAGGCGGCTGTCGGAATATACAAATGCATGTGGCAATAGAATCTCGACTTGAGAGAGTTTTCTTAATTGTAGCATGGAAAAGTGATGGTACTATGCCTCGTAAGTAAGCACAGCTTAGTAAGCAGAAAATTATAGGAAATATCATAGATGTTATTATACTTTATCTATGGGAAATATGGTATAGAACCCCTTTCCTTATCTTTCCTTTCTTCCGCTTTCTCTAAATCTCTAAACTATATAAATAAATGATAGAAGTTTGCCTTTGTGCGCGCAAAACGTAAATACGTCTGATTAGTTTTTGATAAAAAAAATTGTTTACTTCTTAGATACTTGGTTCTTATCTAAAAATATTATCACGATATCTTCATAAACGCGTTCATAAGGCGTGCGGAGCTGTGGGCACAGCTAGTATAATATAAAATGGAAACTGGGCATGTGAATCATCGTAATAAATCTGTACATCCCAAAAAGCTTGTTTTTAATTCTTTAAGTTTATATAAATAAATAAAGAAACACGATACGGAGTCATTAAAAAGATATTACGTTGTAAATAAACATTCGCGGTTAAAAATACATTATTTAAATTTATCGTAACCACGAAAATAAAACACACACGCGCTACGTCCCGTTTGCGAGTTTACGTATAGTAAATATAATCATTTACTACATAGTTCTGGATATGTTCAAATAACATTATCTGTAGTAATTACAAACGTTGTGTACAATTTCAGCTGAATACTCGATTTGTCGTACGTAAAAAATAAATTTCATGTTTAAATGATAATCAATATTTAACGGCAGTTTTTTTTATTCGCATTTGTACAGATCACTTCAAAGACGTGAGCTTACTAAAATATGCAAATAATAAAAATGAAGATTTCTTTGTTTGTTTGCAGTTTGAACGAATCATCAGATTGCGATAAAAATTTTGGTAAATTGTTGTGTAGACGTCTGCGAAGGTTTCTGTATTATAGTGCAATCGGTTTACTACAGATGGTTTACAAGTTGTGTCATTTACTTATACCTGACCTATAACTTATATGTCGCACCTCCTATAAAAAAGGGTTACAACTTGAAAAACCTGGTTTTTCAAAAAAGCGGAAACAAGCTCATGAATTCGTTTATACAGTCTTTATTCTTCTATTATTAGTACAAAAGGATATAAATTACATAAATATTTGAATAGCTTACAATAAATACTTTTAAATTATAATTATATTCTATTTCACGACATAATTGACTTTAGTTCATTAGAACCTGTCGTTATGTTTTAGCGTGATCGATAGAAAACCATTCAAACAAACGTACTTTCACATGCATAATATACTCGCAAACCCGGCCACAGGTAACATCGGTACCAAAGCTTACAGGATCAACTGCTGGGCTTATATGAAGATTGTCTGAAAATTTCATCAAAATCGCTCCTGTCGTTTTGGAGTCCATAGGAGTCCACAAACATCGATCTATTAGTATACTATACAATTATACATTACACTAATAAAATGTTTTATTAATATCTTATTTCAGACTATCAATTCATCCCCGTTCTAGTTGAGAAAACTTACTTGTATTTCAAATATTTTTTACTGAACTATTTATGCCGTAATTTATATTTTTATTTGAATTATTCAAAGTTCATACATTGAATAAATTAATATAATTATTGAAATAGCTATTAGGGATGGATTTAGGTACTTATCATTATATGTAAATTAGTGCGCCATGTATAACCCCCTTTATAAATGTACTGATATTTTTGTTATGTACTTATAGAAGAAGAGATACTTATCCAGTCCAGCATGAGAGCGGTGACCGCCGATGGACTGCCGATCTTTCGATGGTTGCCGTTATCTTTGGATTGTACTTTGCTTACCATAATATAATGATATTTCAATTTAAGAGAATAGCTATTTATCGCATTTTGTAATCTTGTACTTTAGCTAGTTCTTGACTTGAAAGGTATTGGAAACACACTAGAGAAGATGGCAAGAACAACTTTAAACTTGAATTACAATGTACAGAATCGAATAGAAAGGCACAGTTTTAATCATATCAGTAGTTCATGACGTCAGTAGTTTTTTATGGGGAATAGGTATGCGCGTGTCCTTGATCTCACCTGATAGTAGTAAAGATGAGGTTGAGAATGGATCAGGCATACCTATCAGATGCCTGTTCATTATTCGCTTGAAGACTCCCAAGTTTAGGTGGGCGAGAAGACTGACGCCGGGAGTGAATTGCACTGCTTAGCCGTTCGCATAATTAACGACGAAGCGAAACGCTTCGTGCGAGAGGTCAAACGATCAGAACATGACAGATCTTTATTTTTCCACCAGACATCGAAACTACAAAAACATTTCCCAATAATTCAGGTTTCCTTAATCGACAGCTAAAGTTCTTATGCTTAATAAATGTACATGAATTCAAGAAAATTCATTGGTGTATGCTAATACTCGAATCTACGAATATCAGATAGATAAATATTGCACATTAGGAGATAGATACTGCATATTTAGCCATACCTACCTAATTATTCCAATAGGAAGATGTGTCTTTTTTGTTTGATTTTTATGTCAACTAAATTTTGTTTTTCAAACTTTTGATCACAGAAATAAAGTTTAAATAATGTGAGTACTATCATAGATACCACATAAATTGAAATTAAGGAAGTGTGAAAACAATAAACAGTATATAATATAATTGGAAGCGCTGTTGTTTGTCGGTGACATGATTTGTTTATGTTTATTGAATATCGATTCCTTGGCTGAGCTCCATCCTGTCGTTGAACTTGCTCAAAATAATATATCCTAAAATAAATAGCATTCATATTTATAGAGCCAATACGTTTTAAGTTTTAGAGATGTATAATAAACTAGCTACGCTCCACAGTTTCTCTCGTGTTAAATTTTGTGACAAAGTTTTGTTGAAAATGAAAAAGTGATTTATAAACATTATTTTTTCGGATAAAATTAACACGGGTGAACCCGTGGAGCACAGCTAGTATGTATATATACAAACCCACAAATTTCGCCAATTGACAATGATGTTACAGACTGTTATTTGGCAATGATTGAAACGCACTATCAAATTACCTTTAATTATCAAATTAGTTAATATCTTGACGACCGGTTTTTTTTCGGTATCTCGTAAAAAATATCACCAGTCTAAGTAAATTTGAAAAGTATACACTATCTAAATACTGTTGTCCACATCGTTAGAGCCGATTCCGAAAAATTGTTCACTTTGTAATATCAGATATAAGTATCAGTTTATATCAGTCCACTGCAAACAAAAGTTTCAGCAATTACAAGATTCTCTCTATGTTTGCAATTGGACTCGGTGTTGTGTCCTTCGGGTCCTTTCCACTGTATCAGTGCCAAGTTTAGTTCCAGAAACCGTGCGTAGAGAATAACTTTATCTTATAGAGAGACTTCTCTCTAAAAAACAAAGTACGTACTTATTACGTTTATTTAAACAAATACTACCCTAGTAATATATATAAAGAAAGGACATTGTGCAATTACTATAATATATACTCGTCCAAAGTGAAGTTTTAGTTTCAACTTTTTTTGAGTTTTATGTAAAATTAAATACCATGCATTAATTCAGATAGGAAGATAGAATTTTTCAAATAATACGTGTCGTTTATAAATATTTCACTCATTAAATTTGTAGTAAGATTTTTTTAAGTTTATCGCCTTAAGACGCAACTTTCTAACTGTTGACTTTTTGAAATTATGCGCTAAGTGTGGCTTTAGGTGTGATGTGTTTCATAGTAAAATAATATAGTTACATTGAATTATAATTACATTTTTGAAGGAATAATGGCTCAGTAGTAGCATTTACGAATATCGCGTCGATCATTATGAATTCGAATCCCTACAATGGGTCTAAGTTTTCGGTAAAGGAAAACATCGTGATGAAACCATAGCATGGTGTTAGAGCATTTTATTCATCCTCAAGTTGAAAATCTATCGCCTAGCACCTATAGCTATATTATTTCGGCAGCTACTCTTCCTCCCGCTAGGTTTAACCATATTTGACCTCATCGTCACTTAAAACCAAGTAAGATTGTGGCCAAATGGTAAACCTATAAAGAATTAAAAAAAAAAACCCTATAGATAATGTCTTTATGTCTATTTACACTGATATAAAGTCTAACATTTGAAAATAAATTTTCAAAGACTAATAGATACGTAAACAAAAAATACAAATAATATTCGTCGTGATGTTTGTTATTACACAGAAAATCCATTTCCGTTACACGCTCGAAAAGCGGATGCGTTCAGATTGTCCGCATTTTGCAAAAGGTCTCTCGTTCCTGGGACGATAGCAATATTATTTTTATATTGTTGAATCAACCCTTTCAGGATGAATATACATAGGTGAACCATTGTGCTATATTTATTGTTTTAAAATTTTGCAAACCGGTTCAATTTCGATTATAAAAGCAGTGAATATTTTCTATATGTGTTTACGCCTATTCATTTACCAACGTGTTGTGATTCATAAAAAACCTCTCAGCATAAACTGACTCTTCATGTATTGGATAAAAACAAACCCTTTCAATTAAATTGTACTTATCTTGACAACATTAAATATTTAACTTTTCAAATCAAATAAACATAAAAGTTATTATGACTAATATGTACACCACACGTATGTATATATTCATCCATACTAATATTATAAATGCGAAAGTAACTCTGTCTATCTATCTGTCTGTCTATCTGTTACGTTTTGACGTCTAAACCACTAAACCAATTTTGATCATTTTTTTTATAGAGATAGATTAGACCTTGAGAAAGGATATGTGGTACTTTTTGTAGCGAAAATAAAACTTTAAGGGTAGAAAATAGGGGATGAAAGTTTGTAAGAACAAAATATGGGAACACCAAAGCGAAAGCGCGGTAATGTCGGCTGCCACACCAACTGGTTTGTTGATTTATTATGCGCATGTGCAGTAAATATGAAATTACATCATTGTCAATGGTAACTGATTTGTTAATTTATTGACATTGTTATACATAATAAGAAATGTATTGTATTTCTAATACTTACCTATGGAATGATAGTCCAATATTATTTTTAAGATTGGCTGAAGTGTTTTTAAACTCTTTAACTACGTAGAACTGGATATTATGGTGAAAATAAAACTTGGGTGAAAGTTTGTATGAATAACCCGTAATGTCTCAAATTAGGGATTTTCATATTTATGCTTTTGGTAAGAAAGAAATAAAAAGAATTATTTGATGAAAATTGTACACAGGAAATACACTCCATTCCTTAATTGATACGGAATATGAATTGTTAACAATATGGGTAAAAATAAAATTATGGGATGGAAATAACTACTAAGTAACTATAAACGCGTGCGGAGTCGCGGGCACGCCGCTATTTGTTATATATAACTTTACTTTCTTGAAAAACAACAGACCACCTACCGATATACGGTGAGCACATTACCTCTTATGGTTAATCAAGGAACATTATTCCCAGTGAGAAAAATCCTGAAGTACTGAAGTAGCTTTCGATAATGGCTAAGAAAAATAATACTTTGTTACCTTAACACTACGCTCATGGCTCACAGAATAGTAAAAAGGGTAATAGAGTCGGGTTCTATATTATAATAAGATCCCGAAGCACAATTCAAGGTCCTTGTCAAGCAGGTTTTACTGTCAAAAGGTCATTAAAAGGTGGATCTTTATGTGAATTATAGTGATGTCTGGAAGTAACTCCCTCTGTGTGCATCCACTAAATAATTATTATATTTCTTATATAAATACTTTTACAGTAAAAAAAAAAATAAAACCAATCGAGCTTGTTGCCGGTTCTTCTCCATGAATGTGATGTTTTCCGAACAGGCTTTAGTGTTTTAACGCTCATAAGTGCCTTCTTAGGGCCCAAATTGAAAAAAAAAAAGTTTTGATTTTGAATATAATTTTCATAATTTTATTTAAACATAAATCAGACTCGCATTCTCATACTGTCTACAGCATATTGCCTATCTAAAAATCTAATCTCATGTTATTTGGCCTTATATTGTAAATTTTAGCGGTATTTTACATGATACAGTTTGGTTATTGTGCACAAGTGAAGCGGATTAAAAACATGCATTTTAGGTTGCCACGAAGCTCCCTGTCCAGTTTTATCAAGGGAACCGACGCGATGTCTGGAAGATTACAAGAATAGTACGAAATTAGGCTTAGAGGACAGGCCTTAACAATTAAAAACAATAACAACAACAAAATAAATTATGACGTTGTTATTTTTCTGTAAGCAGACGTAAACAACACGCGGCTTCCTGATGACAGCAGTCGACGTGAATTAAGTATTTGATTGCAACCATGGAGACTTGTTATCACGCCTCTACGTCAGATCGCATGCTGATAACGCCAAGGAGAATTTCTCAGTGTGTTTTTTTTTTAGTTTCAATTGATTGTCCAGACAATCGCACTGTCTTTTGTATCGTTAGAAATGAGATCGTGAACCTTTGTTTGCTATGTACCGGAATTCAAAGATACGAAGAGGTGAGTTGTATTATAATATTATCAATAATTAATAAAAAAATATTTCTTGGGTTCTGTATAATTATTATCGCTTGGCCAAAGTGATATTTCATGTTTAATATCATTTGTCCTGAGCTAGATGTTTTATACTAGTTTTTTTTTTTATTTCGTTACTGTAAGAAATATTATTAGTTAAAGAACAAAGTTAATATTTATTTTAGTCATTTAAAACTCAGCACTACGATAGGTTCGATTTGACAAATATCCAAATAATTATTGAGCCTTACGAAATAATGTTCGTAAAGTAAAAATATAAATTTTACGTTATACTTTAATGAACTGGGGAACAGTTATATTATTGTAGAAAAGGCAAAATATGTGTCTATTTTTATGTACATATTTTGTTGGACTAATTAAAACTAATTGCTAATTATATATTGTAAACACATTAGTCATTTTAAAATGTAATAAAGATAAAGTTTCATGCATATTTTTAAACCTGAAACACTCGGGACAGTAGTCAATGTAAAAATAACGACAAAAGTTTATTAAATTATAATTTTAGGTATTTTTTAAATTTCTCAATACTCCTTTACTTTTTCTCTATGCATACATAGGTAATTAATGGTTTTATTATAGTAACTACGTTTAATACCAACTTTCAGTTTTTATAATATCAGTGACAAGCTTTTGCCCGGAACTTCAATCCCGCTGTCTTAAAAATGAAACGACTTGCACGCCATCTGTTACAAACTGGTTGTATATATATATATATGCAAAGTTGAATTATGAACTTATTTAATAAATGTATTATTACTTTCGTAGACAAGTAAGTTGAGTAGTTATACACATTTACATATTCATTACAAGATGCGCGAATATATTGCGCGTAGGAGCAACATAACGAGTTTAATTTTTACCCGACTGCAAAACAGGAGGTGCTTGTGTATGTGTTTGTCTATTTCTTTGGCACGCTCTATAGCCTAAACTGGTTGATGGATTTTAGCATACGAGGTGTCGTTAGATTCGTCTTAATTGTGGGAGTGAGATAAGCTTTAAAGTATTTAAATATGACGTCTGGCAATCAAATAAAAAGCAAAAATAGAAAAAATTGATGTACCTTTAATAAAATTTAAGTGTCAAAATAATAGTTTTTTACTAAATGCATATGAATGTATATACGTTACATATAACAAAACACAATTTAAAAAAAAAAATTGTCTGTCTGTCTGTCTGTTTGTAACAGTTGGTACGATTTTGACGGGATTTTCACTGACAGATAGCTGATGTTATAAGGAGTAACTTATGCTACTTTTATTTTAGAAAGATAATTATACTTTCGCGCAAATTAAAAAAAAACTGGTCATGGTGAATCAATTCAGGCGCATAAATGGCTTATACTGAGTAAACCATAAGAGATATATCAAATTAATGTACTACATAATTTTAGATATTAAAAAGACCTACAAAAAAGTCGGCGAGTGCGTATGTCTATCTTCTAAGAGTCACCCATACTAAGCATATAACTGGGAGCGGGAGTAGCACGATTCGCGCGTATGCCCGAGCGACGGCATTCTGTAGTCCACGCGAATGAAGTCACGTGTACAGCTAGTATTAAATAAAAACAAAATAAATAAAAAAATTCGGTCGGTTTATTGTTTCCCTTTTAATAATTTAGCTTGTTTTTAATACTCGACTTTGCTTCCCATCTTATTTACGTACCCTGGTCTATAGATATACTTATGTAAATCGATTCTTATATTGATTCGATGAAAATTATTAATATTTATTATAGTCAGCATATCTTTACCACTGGCAACCCTAAGCGGACAATACGAAAATAAAATATATACACAGCTATTTCAGTGATATGCTCACCGAAGTTTACCGAAAGGGGTCGTAAATATGACGCCATTACCGTTACCAACGAATGTTGCAATAAAAAAAACGTAAAACATACGTTCATATGTGAAAAACGTTTTACAAGCAAAGCAATTTCACGAGCAGAGGGTTAAAAAGCATTTTAAAATTTAATTAATGATAATTTTATTCAGAAAATAAATACGATTTTTATTTATCACTTTTAACTATTCGTCGATTACACGCATGCTGTAGTTAACTTTAATTAGTGAGTGACACAATTTTACTAAATAGTATGTTGAAAATTGTATTGCTGTTGTCTATCTTTTAAAAATCTATACTTATAATATGAAAATAAATTATTGAAAATATATTTTAGGAAGAATAGAATCATGGATAGAAACCATTTCGATAATTTTTTAGTTGGTTCGCTTTTGCTTATTCTGTCTGTCTGTTACATATAGTTTGTAAGCCAATCAAGCAGAAACTATGGACATTTGATATGATTTAAGTTTATAGTCAGTAAATACATTTAGGATGTACATTCAAATATACACGTATGCTCTATAAATTGTATTTATATTATGTGCATATAAAAGGGAATATATGTATGTATAAACCTGTAACACTTAGATTTTAAATATATAGTGAAATTATACGAAATTAATCAAATTATTTTATCTTCACATATTTTTCAATAAAAATAAACACTAACTTCTGAGACATTATAAGGAAGAATGTTGATCATAATAAAACTACATCATTATGAAATCATTTTTATATTAGGTTCATCCCGAATTAAAATTATCACGAATTTGGCCTTATTTTTCTATTTTGTCCTAAAGCTCTACGAGCATTTTTTGCTGCATTAGATCTGTGTTTTCAAATATTTGCATATTTAAAACATTATTAGCCCTGTATTATATATAAATCAGTTTTAATGTCATTAACATTTTTGTCTCTAGTTTAAAACTGCATTATTTATACGCCCCTTTTTTCATAAGGGCTTCAGCCCTTGGATATGCTAATACGGTATTCATTGTGTTCGGACGAAGGATTTCAACGTAGCTATATCAACAAAACTACAAAAGTGATCATCAGTTTTGTGTGTGTACTCGAACATTTTATACTTCACTAATAACAGTTGTAAATTTCAAACTTTCCTATTCACGTATTTTATTAGATAAAGAGTAATTCTGTTATTATCCGGCTTAAAAATAATTCGTGTTATCTTCTCTTCTAATGTTATCATGAAAAATAACGTATCAACTGTAGTGTAAAATACAGAGATATGAATGAATTCATTTTATCACATTTTGGGGTAAATTTTTGTATATAATTTAGTATATTAAGGCTATGCCCCACGGTTTCACCAAGCGTATTAATTTTTTTTAATATACTACTTACTCTCCAAACCGCGCCGCTGCGCACCTCGCCACCAACGCTTCCGTATGGACTATCGTTGTTTTCACTTCCCACACTTGTCTAAAGCTTTTCAGATTGCTTGACGTTCATGATTACTTCTACGCTCCTTAGTGTCGTATGATGAAAGTTATCCCTTTCTCAGTTTCTCCTATAACCTTCCACAATAAATAGGCTATAAAATGCAAAAACAATATTTCTCAAATCTATCAAAAGATTAGCGCGTCATAACATTTAAAAAAAAACAGTCAATATTTTATTATGTTAATAAAGTATAGAAATAAAATTTATGTAGACATCGTTCTGCCTCGTTAGCCTAGTGGTCGTAAGCGCGACTGCTATGATCGAGGTCCTGGGTTCGATTCCCAGGTCGTGCAAAGTATTATTGGGATTTTTCTATGAAATTCTCAGTAGCAGCTCGGAGTTTGGCTTCGTGCCCGATTAATGGCAATAGGCTCGCCCCCTATTTACATGGGACGTAAAAACATACTCGGCGAGCTGTGTGTGTACATTAGTACACCTCTGCCTAACCCTTTGCAGAATACAGGCGTGATGATGGATGGTAGACATCCATGTGATTCTTGTGGTTAATTATAATATGTGTGACACAGCAAACTATTGCACAGTCTACGGTCAGATAAGAAATTCATCAGATAAAGGATTGTCACATAGCCGTCCTGAATATTTTTTTAATCTTAATATGATAATAACATTTTAATGAAAATGTAGGTAATTTCATTTATGATTTAGTTGCGTTTAAGTCAGTATTTTTTTTACTTTATGCACATTTTTCAAATTTCATATAGGTTGATTTTATCTTAAAATTACATCATTTAAAAAAATAGGAGAATATTAACCAATGTCATTAACATTATTTTTTACAAGAAATGCATACTTTCTTATCTAATCGTTAAATTAGAATTGACGTGTTATAAAGAAATTCGTCTTTGTCACACATAATTGAAAGCATTTTTAAGTACATATGTGACTTAAATGTTTAGTCATATTTCTACTATATGACACAGATAAGCAACTCTATAGTTTATTTATTTTGAATTTAATCATCAACATCACACAGATTATTGAAAACATTCGATTTTTATACAAATTACAGGATGCCCCAAACATTCATAAAATATTTGCGAATAAGTCAATTGAAGTACCTAACCTAGATACTATATCAACAGAATTGTATATAGTTTTTTTTTTATATCTCCACCATCGAGATACTGTTAAGCTGAAGCTTTGTAAGATTCTTATAATAGGAATGTATTATCATAGTATAAAATAGTTTCATGCTTTGCCAGCGTTACAGTAGTTTAATATTTTTTAAGGGACCACGTTCCGTAAAAGAGATTTCGTTTGTTCACATATTTTAGATGGTAACAAATATTTTTACAGATTACGCTATAGAGCAAAATATATAGGTAACAACAAAAACGAATTCACAAATTTTCATCAAATTTTAAAATTTATTTTTCATTCTTTCCTATCTTATGTAGTGTTATCAAAAGTTTGATATTACAAGGTGAATTAAAAATATTAAGAAACCCCGACACAAATAATCTATTTATTAAGACCTTTCCAATGAGCCCAAACACGATATACCTTCAGTGTAAGTTGGTGAGGAGTTGGATATACTGCAGTTTTCAAGCCAAAGCTACTATGTTTTTGCATTATTATTAAAGTAACAGAATACGTATTGATTAATCGATTAGAACTGTGGAAGTTGTTCACATCCCTACGTTAACTAGAAAAGAGCTCATGATGATGAAACGGCTGAACAGGTTTTGTTTTAATCATAGGTTAGAACACCCTCGATCAAAAACATTTAAATTGTTTCACCCTCTGTTTACGGCGGTGTTATAAATATGGCACTCGGAACCTTTGAGATTAGACTTTAACAGCAAATTAATTACATCAGTAAGAGAACATATTGATATAGTATTATTATGCAGGTTTATTTATTATGTTTAGTGAATATGAAACTGAAATTCAATCCTGTGTAATATTTCAATAAAAAATTGCGAAAATAATAAATAAATAAAAAATGGAACGCAATTAGAACATCCAAGAATTCCTTTGAGAAATCCATAATAGGTATATGAAATATGTGAAAACCGTAAAACAAAATTTTAAAACTTCTAATTTTTCGTCAAATTTCTTTTAAAAATTAATTATTAAAATATTAAAAAATGATTGTTATATTTGTAACCTGAAATTAAACTATACTTAACTTTTTTCATAGAATTAAGAACACGTGCAGAAAAAACAAAAAATAAATAAAAATTGTGAACCGAAAGTTGCAACATTAGACGCTTTAGACAGTACTTAACATAGGAATTGTTTAATGACATACAAATTTTAGTTATCAACATTCGGGTGGTTGTTTTCATCGCTAAGACGGATAGTTTGAGAATTATACTTGTTAAGTTTATTCACATGTGATTTTAGATTTACGTAAGTAATCTAGAATGTCGCAAACTTAAATTAAATTCTAGAGATAGTAGATGTATATCTTTGTATCACTTACAAATTATATCGTACCCCAAGTTTTGGTAAAGTCGTGCATTCTACATACTCTTCAATATTGTGTATACTGTAATCAATTAACATAACTATGCGTTAGAAGTGTGTACTAGCAAAAGTTTCTTTTATTTTGTTCTGGCAAAACAATGAGAGCTCAGTAGTAGCCTTTACGAACACCGTGTTGATCGTCGTTAGTTCGAATGCCTACAATGGAGCCTGAGTTTTCTATGAAGAAAAATATCTTGGTGAAATCATAGCATAGTGGTAATGTATTTTATAATATCCGTCTAACTAGACACTGCCTACAATTTAAAAATCTGTCTCCAAGCTCCGATTGGTATGTTCCAGCAGTTGCACTTAAGAGCCAGTTCTTTTGCATGTCAAAATACAATAAAAACAATCAAACCCCACTGTCTTCCAATTCTTAATATAAGTTATAATTCTATGCATATGTCTATTTTACTACTAATGTGTAAGTTACTGTTCTCACTGTAAAATTAAATACGAAAAATGACCTGTAAGTTCAGTTTGTAATTTTATGGGTAACATAGTCTTGCTTCAATGGAAAGTGTATTTATTATATATCAACTTACAAACTCCATTTTTAAACACCTTTTCTCAACTAAAGCTCAAAGTAATATTACTCCCAATGGTGCTACTTTTCTCTCATCGCTGCGAAACTTTTCACTCACGCAAACTCCAACAAACTGTGTACAAATAAATATTCAAAGTGGTCACTCACGCAAACTCCAACAAACTGTGTACAAATAAATATTCAAAGTAGCTAATGAGTTAATCCTCGGTCGTTATTTGCGTAAATGCAGTTAAGTCAGCCGCGAGGTTCAGCGCCGTTTAACCGTTGAACTTCTGTTTACTCTTAATTATTGACTTGGAAATTTTCAATTTAATATCATTTAATATTATGGGTCATTTGTTTAACTTACATACAGAGAGTATATAAATACTTGGAATATAGAAATTGTTCCAACTTTTAATGCATAGCAAAAATGTTATGAATTTATAAAATTGGACTTATCTGTATACATAAATAAAATTAGAAATGATTTTATTACTTTGGGATAATTGGACAATTCATTTGTCAAAATTGTCATTATTTATTTTCGCAACCTTATTATACCCACAAGACAATTTTTAACAAAAAGGAAAACCAATTTCAAGGATTTTCAGGAATTCCCTGGTGTATCTTCGAAGTCGAAGATCCAATACCAATAAAATGCGACCACCTATGAAAAAAGAATCATCTACATCGGTTCATAAACAAGAAGTTATACTTGAACATCCATATAATATATATATATAGTATATACACTCGAATTGAGAACCACCTCATTTTTTTGAAGTATGTTAAAAAAAACCTAAAAAGTTTTAGGACTCTTTATCGACAATTTAATGATCATTGCATTATTGGTTGATATAGTGAAATATATCTAACAATAAAGATAATATAATCTTGTAAAGAATCAACAATTCGTTTACAATAGTGTTGCGCAAATCTCAACGTCACCAAACACAGATTGATGAAATAAATTGTTTGACGTTATTAAAACAACGTGATAGATCTGTATCATTTTTCTACGAACCAGTAAAAAGACATGAGTTTTCATCAATGTATATTCGATCGATCAATGTATGTAAATTGACAGTCAGTAGTTAGGTACAACATGAGAAATGTGGTGACGAAATAGAAAGATTAGTGATACTATCACGTGTGCTATCACGATAATAAGTACATGAATGAAAGTAGAAACTGTTTTAACTCACTGCAAAGTTTTCATATCACAAGTAATTATTAGCTGCCTGTCCACAAAATATTGCTATATCGTAGGTTAGTTTGACCAGATTGTCGTCTCCTTGCGTGAAGATTTGATTAAAAATAGCATGTAAACTAATTTTCAATTTTTCTCTGAACAGATTCAACTTTTAGTCGTAAAATCCTTGAAGTCTCAGAAGGCTTTGACAGTTTCACCGGGTTTGGGATGAGCACTGAAGGCACTCAGCTACTAAAGCTTGGCAACTAGCGCTCAAGGGTGCCAAAGTGGCCTATTGCCTTAGATGCAATTAAATCGCGATCTGGCTAATTCCCTATTCATAGAAAATTCACTCATTTCATGTTAGAACCTATACCTTCTGAGAGGAAGGAAGAAACGCGTATCCATAATATATGAATTTAGTAATCTGGCTATTTGGTCTAAAACTAAGAAGAAAAATGTCTCTTACTTTATAGGGCCTAATTTTCAATAACGGCTACTGGAGCAGACTAATAGTTACTTGGTTATATTGCTTTTACCGCTCGGCAAAACCATCTATTCGGATCTATACTGCCAAAAACTGATGAGATTAAACGAAGCAGTTGAGAGGAAGCGGTCGGAATTAATCAACAGGAAGGGTGTGGTCTTTCGTCACGATAACGCTAGACCACACACATCTTTAGCCACTCAGCAAAAATTAAGAATGTTTGGCATTCATCTTCATATTCATCCATCTTAAAGCCCTGACCTTGCACCTAAAGATTTTCACCTGTCTCGGTCTCTTCAGAATTCTTTAGGTTCTGTAAGGTTCTGTTCAAGGGAGGACTGCCAAAACTATTTGTTGCGTTTTTTTTTTACTACAGCAACGGGGTCATGTCTCTACCTACAAAATGGCAGAAAGTCATAGAACAAAACGGCACATATATACTGTAAATAAATGTAAATAAACTTTGGAAAAATTGTCTTGAATCTTTATAAAAAAATGCGAAGAAACTTTTCCCCGACCTATTATATTCCCTGTTATAATAAAAGTTACTATTACTATAGTACTACTTATTGTAGCACGGCAAAGTGACGTCACTTTATTTGATAGTAAGCGTATTGCAATCCAACAACAGCGGCGACCACCGAGGAATCTACAATCCATCGACAGTCGTCGCTGTCATACCAGTCTGCTCAAATATCTCTCCAGATTATATTTGAAGAACTCGTATGTTGTAGGAAAGAGGTAACAACTAGCTGGGAGAGTTCCACAGTTTCATAGTATGGCATAGATATGACGAAAATGAATTGTTGTTTGTGTCGAGAGGAGGTTATCGTAAAGATAAGCACTACAAAATTCCATATTACATTACTATAAGCTACTAAAAATATAAATATAAATAAATACTAGATCTAAATTCTAAAGCTATTATATTCAAATTTGGACGTACAAAAAACGTTTGATAAATAAATTAAAAATTATTCAAATATTAAGATTATCTTCATCCAAACTTAGTGTTTTAACGTGGTTGTGTGAATTAATAAGATACGAAAACCACAAATTTTACGTTTTGTAATACGGCCGGCGCGGCGTGACGCGGCGTGACGGACTCATGTGGCGAAGCCTTACCTCGTGTACGCACATATTAGCATGCTCTTATGAATCAACATGTTTTTTTTTAAACATACGTACGGACCATATATGAATCAAGTAATTACATTATACGTTCTTTAATTCATTCTTATATCATGAATGTAGATGAAATGTATTAATCCTTTTTTTATATATAAATGAAGTAGCAAACAGGCATGCAATTTAAGTTATGTTAGTTATTTATAACCATCCTCAAAAGACCCGAGTGTTAACTGCGGCCAGTCTTAAAAAGTCTACTCCTGAGGACTGAGTTGGAACGCTTCGTATGTCGGTGCATGTTGTCATTTTTCTTCAAGTCCTCTAGTCTTTTCTTCTAACGTATTAAATTATTAAGCATTCAATGTTATTACATTTTTGTTACATCCGAATATATAAGAAAGTTGTCCGTGTAATAATTTTTGTTTATTTTCATAACTAAAACATAGCTTTTATCTTTTTGTCTGTCCGTCTGTATGTTCTTTTCACGCGAAAACAACTTATCCGATATATATATTTTTTTTAAAACTTAATTCATAACTGTGTCATCTGGCCAGGTTATTAGATTTATTTTGTTATTAAAAACATACGAAATAAGCAGTGACGGTAATGGTGAATAATTTTGGAAAAATATCGCTTTTGGGGCGCTTAAATGAGTCAACCATAAGATATATAACAAATTAATGTACTACATAAATGTTGGTCTTAAATATACCTACAAAAAAGTTTGTATCACCTACAATAAGCATTTTTTGCCTTTAAAATAACCGATGGATGACCGTCGTAGTAGAAGCGAGGGCAGCATGATTCTTGCGTGCCCTCGTGAGTACTAAATTCAAATCTAAACAATGAATTCGAATTTATCATCAAATATGTTAAAATTCTAGCAAATGGAAATGATTTATAATTTAAATAACTTCTCAAGTCAGGAGATTTAATTTTAGCGAATATGCTTTTATTAATGTGAATTAATAATTGGACGGACATAGCGTAGAGGATTTCTGAAGAAGGTATGCACAGATTTTGAGAGGAATTATTTGCGTCTAAAAGATGTGAATACTGAGATGAGAACTGAGAGTGAACAAAAAAACATGTTGTGCCGACCCTACTTAGTTGAGATAAGGACAAGAAGAAAAAAACATATGTTCACTTCACACGTGGTAGAAGTGAAACCTTTAGAAAACATAAAAATATTCCATAAACGATACACTTGATTAATACATCACGTAATAACACACATACAAAGAGGGGACCGAGATAATAGGAAACACTGTATAATGTATTCTATCTTATTCCCTCGCAGTATAATTTCTATATATAGAGTTTCAAATCGCAGCGGTGCTAAAGAAGTTTTTGTTTCAAAAGAAAGAGAATTAATCAGTGTGTACAATACTTATTAACTTATTATAATCCACATAATACAGCTTAGCGGACGACGTCTGCGATGCAAATGTCGTGTGTTTTTTTTTTAAACTGGCAACACTGCTATTCTTAAGGGCCCTGGAGGCTTTGACAGTTTCACCAGGTTAGGGGCGAGAGCTGATGCCGCGAAAAAGAAGCAACTAGCGTGGGTTCAAATCTTACTATAATATTATAAAGCTGAAGAGTTTGTTTGTATGGTTGAACGCGCTAATCTTGGGAATTAGTGGTTCGAATGAAAAAAATATTTTAGTCTTCGATAGCTCATTTATTTAGAAAGGCTATAAGGCTATAAAACCCCACTCCACGACTAATAGGAACGGAGCATCAATGAAAAATGTGGCAAAAACGGGGTAATGGGAATTTGAGGTTTTCCATTGCGTGCGCTGCATAAATGGTTAAAGTTATGCAAAAAATCAGGTGTATAAGAATTGTTTCTCTTAAAATTTCAAAAAAAAATTGCGTGATAGAATATGTCTATCTTCTAAGGTTGACTCAATATAACCTTTTTTATGGTAATACAATTTGTTCTAAAATAATGCATTATTTATGAAGATGTTTTTATAAATATGGTATTAATCCTTATCGAAATAAACCGTTATTAATCACAACTATTTAATTTTGGAAAAAATTGCCCTTTACAACAGTTCATTTCAATGAATATCTTAGGAGATATCACAGTTTTAAAATAACTCCGCAGCAAAATTGTACTATAGATGCCTACGACCTACGACCCACTCTCTCTAATCCTGTCTCTCTCTCTATTTTATGTAACGCAGACGAAGTTGCGCGAGTCAGCTAGTTATATATAAAATTCTTTAAAAAGAACAAGTTGCAGCCAATGAAAACCATAGTATTGAAATCTTATACTAAGCT
Source organism: Saturnia japonica (assembly GCA_033032175.1). Taxonomy (NCBI): domain Eukaryota; kingdom Metazoa; phylum Arthropoda; class Insecta; order Lepidoptera; family Saturniidae; genus Saturnia; species Saturnia japonica. Next base: position 12,975,812 of record CM065318.1, read on the forward strand.
CACGGCAATCAAGTTTACGGCCCGCCGCGCCGCGCCGCCGCGTCGCGCCCTTACCAATTGACGTTTGTAATACCATTGGTATCAACTAACGCGTTGCGGACCTTGAACCCTCTACCCCAAAGAGCTCTGATGACCCTACTCACCGCAGGAAAACCACTAGATTATTACTACTATCTTTTGTACTATCTACTACTACTACCTTTTGTAAGGTAAAGGTATTCCACCAGTCGGACTGCCACAAGTAGAGAGAATCTCCAAAGAAATTTCTCTATGCCTTACCTCTACTTGTACTAAAGCGGTGATTAGCTCTTGTATTACTGACCACTTTAAGCATAATTATATAATTGTCTAAAAATGTTGTCAGTGAAGATTTGAATGTATATGTCACATAGTAGAATAACTAGAAAATACTGTGTACTCTATATATATAATTAGCGATTTTATCTAAAATGGACTTATGTTTAAAAAATTAATGAATTAAAGGTAATTAATTTAAATGGAATCGATTCGAGTATTTAGTTATTGACCTCGTATAAAATTGAGGCTTAAACCACTCTATTACCTAAGAAATATACAAGCTTGTTGTATATATTTGTAACCAGTCGTTTTAACATTAACATGCCATTCACACTAACGAGCATTTGAGCAACTAATCTCGGCTTGTAATAATGTGTTATGACCAGCGTTTGATCTCGACTCTGTGTACTAATTACGTAATAGCTAAATCAATATTATTTTTAAAGTAACAAGGTTTATTCGTTTATACATAGTTGTATAATGTAGGTCAGCGCTGAGGTACCTTTTAATATGCGTGTGTCAAATTAATGTTACAATGCAGATAGAATGTTAAAATTTAATAAATCACACTTCTATATATACCACATTGAAGGTTCAACTGTCTGTTGCTAAAGTCACCGGGCTGCTGTTGGAACTGAATTTATAACAGGCTACAAATAATATATCCGCCTAAAAAAAATTTGTGCAGTTCAGTTCAGAAAACAAACAAACAAATATCTTCTTTACAATCTTTTAAAAATCCTAAGTCAGCAGGACTCGAACTATCGACAAATCGCACTGTTGTACCATGCGTACATCAGTGCGTAGAAGAAGTCTGGTCGTCACATCGCTAGGACAATTCGACGACGACCATAATCGTGAAAATTAGTACTTGTATCACCTGTATATAATGTATTCTATCTCATTCTCTCGCGGGCTAAATCCTACTCAATATGTGTTTGTCTCTTTTTAGTGTCTTTCGTTTCATCCCGTTTCAAATCACAACTGTGCTAAAGAAGTTGTCACCTCAAAAATTTTTCGTGCAGCAACGATGAAAACTTCTTAAAATACAATTTATAGCTATCTTTCTCATTCTCTCTACGGTATATTTTTCTTCTCTCTCATATAACGAATGTACCAAAACGTGACGCATCGTTGAGATGTCACTCTCAATTCTCGTCCAATTATCGAATCGCCGTCTAAGAGTTTCACTTCAAAAATTTTCTTTACAAAATAAGCCACCACGTTCACTCTCTTAAGAGTTGAATTTTTAAAATCTCTGTTAAAACATGTTTCATTAATTGCTTTAAGAATGATTAAAATAGAGTTTTAAATAAATCTAATTACACTAATTATTTCCATTACAAATTTTGTCACCGCATTTTACCCCTTTAGGAGTTAATTTTCAAGAAATCGCGATGCTTACAATATAAAGTCAACGCCCTCCCCAAATTTTAATTTTCTGCCCATAGAGTAATTTGGGCTAGGCTATAATGAGTTAGTCTGGACATTGACTTTTATTTATAAGAATAAAAATATACAGATTTATATTACTTGCGACTTTATGTGCGTGAAATTTAAAAGATTTATTATCAAGTTATCTCTAAAATCATTTTTCATTAAAATCGCATAAAGAACGAGTTCACATCGCTACTAAAAAGATTAATTCTTATTATAAATTATTGTCTTTTATTATGTTATAGGTTCTCAAACTTATTCAACTCACTTCACTGCCCATTTTACGAATAAAAAACATTCTAGCGCCCCCCAAAAATCGGGGTTTTAAAAAAATGTTTTTAGAACTTGATTTATTCAAACACGTTACATGAGCTAAGAAAGCCCATGGTAAATAATAATAAAACAGGATATAAATAAAGAATGAAATTAAGTATGCAAATAGCTATATATAGTAGCAGAGACGAGGTAAAATAAGTAGTAATTTAACTATAGTTTCAAATACGGTCCATTCTAGTAGTACAGAACTACTGAAATACGTATGAGGAAAGCATGATGTACTTTTCGTAATTTTATCCCTCCTAGGCCGCCTTAATGCCCCCTAATTTTTTTCTGAGTTCTACTATCCTTCTGAAAACTTCCCGTGCCTACAAAGAGGCGTTATCGCCAACTTTGAGAAACGTGCTATAATATCACTTGTTTTAAACATTTGCAAGACAATTATGAACGAATGGCGTCTGCCGATGTGTCCACGTCACTCGCTAATCACTATCGGCTTATAAAGTGTCAACCTCAAGTATAGTCATTCTGCTGAGCTACTAAGGCCTACGCCACATTGAACGGAAATTGCGTCGCCAACCTCCGCGGCGTAACGGATTTAAAATTTACTAATAATGGGTACACTCCACGAAAGACCGATTGCTCCTTTCACGAACCGCTCACTTTCGGCGTCTGTTCAGTCCTCCTTGCACTGAGCTACCGTGTCGGAGTCATATTGGTAATGTCGCTTTGTATGTACATATACATTTATTGCCACATTCGACGGAACATTCTCATTGAGGGATGTAACCATTCTAAATTTTTTGTTTTTATAATAAGGTTTTGTAAACCTTCGTCAAACGGAGCAGTATATCGAATGATTGTATGTACATTCGATAATATTCGAATGACTTATCTTAATATTCTGGATACTGTCTTAGTTTCACGTACAATTTGTGAAATTGCCCCCTTACGGAGTATTTGGAGGATCCATCCAACATAACAATCCACTGCAGAATATTTAATATGGCAGTTATGTTCGGTTGCGGATTTATCGCGACGCAGTGTAAGTTTGGAAACGCGACGGCATGCTCGTTCCAAGTGGCCTAGGCCTAACAGAACGATGTTTCTTTTTTTGCATCAATTGAAATCCATGTACGGAGTAGTCCGCTGTACGTTAACGGTACCTAGATTATGGTGTAATGATTAATCGTGCCCACCTGCCCACACCGGTTGCTATAAAATCAACTATCATTAATTTATAGTACCTATATCATAATATAATCTACTTGCTATATCAAATTTATTTAGTGAATAAATACCATGGCACAGATAGATATGCTAGTAAGTAGCACGAAAGCATGCCATTATTGAGCAATTGCTACCTAGTGACGTGTGTGTAGAAACCATTGCTAGTATCGAGCATGCTTATATAAGCAATTGATGAGCATCCTATTATAAACATGCTCATAAGCATGATCTTTAATTACATGTCCATTTTTACCTTTAAGTTCTTTTGTCTCGTCTAGGTTACATGAATATTTTAACTATAATACCGTATGGTGTGGACTAAGGATTTGGTATAATGTAAGCTAAGCTATATTATTTTCAAGTACAGGCTGCCGAACCAAATGTCGAATGAAATGTCCGGTGGAAGTTTTTGGCGGAATCTTAGGGCCATGTAGTAGATATCTTTACATTATGTCAAAAAGAAATTGCAAGTGATTAAGGGTTGTTAACAACAATTAAAATAGATAAAATGAGTTATAAAATTAAGAGTTCCCTTTGTGAGTATATTCTTAACACCAGTCGTGAACATATCTATCTGTTTCTATTATGTGAGCAATTATTGTATTCTACTATAAGAAGTATGAAAGTTTGTTCGTTTGCTTGTTTGTTACTCAATCACGCTAAAACGGCTAAACGGATTTCGATGAAATTTGGCACGCATATACATTATAAACTAAGTTAACCCATTGGATACTTTTATCCCGGTAAATGAAATATTTTCATTTATTTCTGGACCCAAGTCTAAAATCCACACAAACGAAGTTATTATATAATATAATATAATTAGTCTCTTGGAAACGTTTTGAACGAAATTTTATATTTATATAAGACTTTACTCTTTATGTTTTGGTAGATAGGTTTTTTTTTCAATACACTGAATGTACGTCGCGTTGCCTTGATTTAAAAAAATTAACAAAATAGAATTACACAGGAGTTTACAAAAATTGAACTTTCTAATGAAATTATTATTTTCATATTTATTCTTCCACCCGTATAATTCCATCTAATGACGTATACAGTACCCTATCTTAGATTGTATCGTGTTGTTTTCAATTGTCTGCTGTCTTGGTAGTCACACATCGTGTCGTGTGACGTAACAGCCGCGTAGCACCTTATCGGGCACCCGTATCAAGCACGAGGACGCACAAGTCGTGACTTCTTAAATAATTATAACAATTGGAGGCAACAGAAATCATCTTTGCGAGAATATAATGCTTATTTCTTGCGTGACTTCGAAATACATTTTCTAGGTACCTAATTTAATTGGTTACTAAATTAGTTTTATTAAATGTGTGAATCAAGTCTTTGCTGAGATATTGTACCAAATGTTTGCAGAAAGAAAAGTGAATACTAAACAATAATTATTACTTAACTGGAAAATTATTAATATAGAAATATTTATTGTGAAAACCTCGTAGTAGAGACTAGCTCCCACGACTCTTTTTTGCGACCAATTATTTTTTTAAGGGCACTGCATTATGGCCAGCCAGTACAATCCAAAATCTATGGTGATTTTTAATCTTCATTAAAATAATGTTTATCTAAACAAATTAATTTATATAATAATTAATACAATTTAAATTATTTAAACACAATTAAAAAAGCTTATTATGAATTCAGATTACCTATATCATTGTTGGCTAACTTCATCATGTTGCACTTCCGTTACATGATGCTCGTGTAGTTCTGAATTTTACTCTCTACTAACGCTCTATAAGTTAGTATAATATCAAAAATGAATAAAATCCGGTTGACAAATCTGCCTACTCTAACAGAATAACAGCGAGAATACATTACAACGTCTTATATCATTGTCTATTGGCATTCAATGAATTATCTGTAAATATATCGCAACAGCACGGTACGGCGTAACATGGCACGGCGGCGCGGCGACAACGCGGGCGGCAGTCTCGTGATGAAGGCATTAAAGTAACACGTCGTTTCTATCTCCACTCGCATTGTGATAAGGAGCCTTGTACTAATTTTATATATTATTACATATTACACTCACGACCGCGCGTCTGTGTATATTTACATTTAACTGGTTTCTTACACGCGTCTCAGCAATACCTTGCCGCATGAAATTTGTTTAAATTCGGGATTATGAATGAAATAATTTAGATTGGTTATTCTTTTTATTATCATTATTAGCTTTTTTTTAATTTATACATCTTTTGGTGCGTTTAGTAAAGGGTATAATTGATAGCTTCGCGGTCATCTTGTAACGGAAGTACGACACGATGAAGTTAGCGATCAATAATAATAATAATAATTTGAAAATTATTTTATTTACTTTATTTATGTAAAAATAATTTAACTTTGTATGAATATAATAAATAATTAATCATATTTAATTTTATTTTTACAACGTAAAATTATTTTTACACAAAAGAAAATCAGTAAAATAAATTTACATTATTGTCATTGATGTCTCACTTCATTATGTTATACCAACATAATGAATAATAACAATAAACATTTTAGAGCTACTTTGTTTTGTTACGCCCTATAGAGCATTCTTACCGTGTGCGTTTTTGACACAAACATTTTTGGATGATTATTATGTTGTTTATCATTCTGATTCAAATAAATCATTATCGGTATTCTTACTATTTGCTGTGAAATGTGAGAAACCCTACTGATATAGTATATCTACATCCAGTACAATAAACAGTGCAGCAACTGTTTATTTATTTATTATTAGAAACCTCCCGCTACTTCATACGCGTTAAGTACAATATAATCTATATATAAATAAAAATGGAATGCTGTTCGCGTTGGTAAGCATATCACTTAAGTTTTTATCAGAAAAAATTTGAAAAGTTTCCCGCAAAATTTTTCTAACGGATTTTTGAACTAACTCAAGACCCATGATTCAAAGGAAGAATATACGAATTTCTTTATTTTTGTTTTTTTATGGTTATGAAAAGTTATCCAAGAAAAATGAGATAGGTGGCGCTGTGGTCGAGTTATTGCCGGGCTAGACAAACAAGGTAAATTGAAAATTTAATAAACCCCTGACACAAGTAACCTATTCATTGAGACCCTTCCAATGAGCCCAAATACGATATCTCTGCTGTAACTTGGTGAGGAGTTAAGTATCCTACGGTTTCCAGATGATGTTGCAGCATCAGCTCAAGGATTTTCTAAGATCATTGAAGAAACAGAATATCAAATCTCGACACAATCAAACCTGTGGAAGTTACTCACATCTTTTTATCCACTATAAAAGAGCTGATGATCTATCTTCAAACGACTGTACAGATTTTCTTAAAACATAGCTAAGAACACTCTCGATTGAGTCGCATTTCAAACAACAAAAAAAAACTAGATTAAAATCGGTTCAGACGCTTGTGAGCTACGATGCCACAGACTGATACGCCCCTCTTTTTGTGTCGGAGGTTAATAAATAAATTTAAGTGTCCGCTTGTACTGTCAAAATAACAGCAATTTACTAAATCGAAATTAAAGTATACACGATACTTAAAACAAAAAAATACCATTTTTTTAAATTAAAATTAGAATTAAAAAGGAGACTATTTAAATAACAAATGTATATTGTATTATTAACATTTATACGAATTATGAAACCCTAGGAACACTCTTAACCCATAATCTCTATCAATATCAACATGTTCGTTATATATCTAAAGTTAATCTAGATCCAAATCACGGCTTCAATATAAAATAATAACAATGATTTTCGTCCTAATCGATTTTATCTATTGTCTGGCGCCACGTTACATTAATCACGGGAATTATTAACGAAATGTTGTTGAGTATTGTGATTGGATTTTATTGATAACTCGATAGTTGTCGATCGACCAGCCTTGCCTCGATATATCTTTGGGTAATTTAAAACTCAATTATTCTAGTTTCATATCACTATTAATCAAAACAGAAATATAACTAATTAAATTAAATAAAAAAACAAAAAGGATTTGATCAGATTTTATTTACAGTTGTTCTGTACATGTTTTAGTTTACCGAACAGAGGATATACATACTAGGTACTGTCAATGCTTCACGGTTTCATCAGTGTTTTTATTACCTCAATTAATGTGCTATAAAATACAAAAATAATTTTTCATAATTAACTAGTAGTTCCAGAGACAAACAAATAAACAAAAAGCAATCTCTTGAGCTTTGTAATATTAATATACAAAGTGTCCTTCACCCCACGGTAAGAAAAGTACAGTTTAAGAACAGACAGCAACAAGAAGAGATGATGATAATCCACATGAAGGGATATACTATAACGAATTGTACCTTATGTATGGTGGTCGCAATCCAATCTGGAACAAACGCAGTGAACCTGATTTAATTTGGATTTTCATTCCAGCTTGTAATGCAGTTGAAACAAGTCTAATAAAGATTAGGTAAGCGTTGGCAACATATGCAAAGCCTTCGATCAAAGTTCATCTCCTATATTATATGTTGTTAGTTGTAACTGTTCTTAATATTATTATTATTAAAGTCAACGTGTGTTTATACACAATTATGCCAATGTCACGTGGATAGAATATTTTCAAATATTTAAAGTTCACACATTTTAAGAAATCTGTCAGGCATTTGCCAGATCTTTTATGGGTGTTTTTTTTTGTAAATCAATCTAAATATAAAATCTAAAATAAAAATAAAAATCTAAAATATTTCTCTATCGGCTTGAGCTCTGCCGAAATACAAGAGGCAAGGAGAATTGGAAAAAAATCTGATAAGATTCGTCCACTAACTGTAACATTTACCACACTAGGAAACAAAATAAATATTATAAAACAGAAAGGAAAACTAAACGACACGGGTTGCTATATAAAAGAGGACTACCCGCAGCACATCCTGAAAAAAAAGGAAAATGCTACAAGAGCAAGTGAAAAGGGGAACAGGGCGGTCATCAAATACGACAAATTAATAATATTAAAAAAAAACATAACACGGACTGAAACAACACCAGATATAAGAAAAAGGAATCTTTCTATATCTCCACAAGGTAACTTGAATACTAAGGACAGTAAGTAATATACACGAAATACCCAAGTCACTAAGAAGAATAAAACTAATATAACACGAATTACACCCCAGAGATCATCTAGTTACTCGGAAGGGGTAGCTAAACCAGGTATAATCAACTTTTTGTTAAACAAAAATAATAAAAATCAAGAAGAAACAATCAATAAGAACAATGACATATAGCAACCAGCGACCCCTCTCTCAGAAAATTTACTTAGAAATCGAAAACAAAAATACACAAGAAAAGATCTTCCAAGCCGGCTGGTCCCCGTGGAAGAATACGACCACAACCCTCCAGGAAAATTACAAAAACGAAAAGCCACTAAACTGGGCAAAGACTCCAAAAATTGTATAAAAATTGGAACTTATAATGTCAGGTCTCTGTCATCAATACACCGATACTTAGAACTCAAAAATGCACTGAAAGATATAAATTGCGACATACTAGGACTCTCAGAAATAAGAAAAATGGACTGCCAAATAGAAGAGTATTCAGACTATGTTTTATGCTATATAGGAGAAACAAAGGGACTGCATGGAGTCGGATTCCTAATAAAAAAGACATGGAAAAATAATATAACTAACTTTAAGGCATTTCGGAGAGACTAGCGTTATTGCAAATGAAATTTGGTATACTAAAAATTTCAATAATTCAGGCATACGCACCCACGGAAAGATCAGACGATACAGAAATACAAAAGTTCTACAATTATTTGAAAAAAGCTCACACACTAGCCGATGAGTAAATCATTATATTAGGAGACTTCAATGCAAAAATAGGGCAACCCAAAAAAGAAGAAAAACTCGTCATGGGACAGTATGGGCTAGGCCAAAGAAACGAAAGAGGTGAACGACTGATAGAATATGCATTTGAATATAGACTAGCAATAATCAATACTTATTTCAAAAAAAGACCTAGTAGAAGATGGACTTGGAAGTCACCAGATGAAAGTGTTAAAAACGAAATCGACTACATCATGACAAATGTCCCAAAAATAGTTCAAAATTACGAAGTTCTCAATAACGTAAAGTTCCGAACAGATCACAGACTAATTAGAACAACAGTCCTATTGAGCCAATCGAAAAAAAGTAGAAAGAGCTTTAAATCACCACCAAAAATCCCAAAAACTGAAGAGGAAACAAGACACTACATAGACGGTCTCAAATCGAACATCGTAAACAAACTAGTAGATACCAGAAACGTACAATCTTACTATGATGCGCTAGAAGTAACTATAACAAAAAGTTTAACTAGCCAAAACATTCCCAAAAAAGAAAAAGGACACAAAATATTTAGCGAAGAAACAGTAGCCCTAATCAACAAACGCAGTGAACTAACTATACGGAAGAATAAAGATGCTAATACAAAGAAAGAACTAAGCAAACTATATAAGGAAACTAGCAAAGCGATCAAAAGAGACTATAGTAAGCACAGACAAAGGATAATAACAGAAAATCTAAACAAATTCAGAAGCACAAAGAAAGCATTTAAAGAACTAAATTTAAGAAAAACCAACATAAAGAAATTAAAACAAGACGAGAAATCATACAACAGGGCAACTACTTTTTACCAAGAACTATACAAAAATAAAGATAAAAACACCGAGGAAGTCAACGAATCACACTATTATTATAACAGGGAAACAATTAGACCTATAGAAGAAAAAGATATATTACGCCCAGCTGAAACAACTAAAACCAGATAAAAGCCCTGGTCCCGATGGAATAACCAACGAAGCTTTGAAAATAGGTGTACCAGTTTTACTTAGACCTCTCACAGAATTATTCAATCTCATACTAGAAGATGAAATCGTACCAATCCAATGGTGCATGTCAGACATCATACTACTATATAAAAAAGGAAACCCTCTCGATATCAACAACTATAGACCAATTAGTTTATTGGCAAACATATACAAAATCTTTTCATGTATAGTTCTTAAACGCATAACACAAGATATTGAAAATGCACAACCAACAGAACAAGCTGGCTTTCGCTCTGGGTTTAGCACACTTGACCATATACAGGCACTGGAACAAGTTATAGAAAAATACGATGAGCGTAATAAGCCACTCTATCTTGGTTTTATCGACTACAGCAAAGCATTTGACAGCATAAACCACAACTCTATATGGAAATCACTACAAAATTTAAACGTAAATCCGAAATATATAAATATTATAAAATACATATACAACAACAGTATAAGTAGTGTTATGCTAGAATCTAGAGGAGATGCAATTAATATAGAAAGAGGAGTCAGACAGTGGGACCCCCTGTCACCCAAATTGTTTATTGCTGTTTTAGAAGATGTATTTCGAAACACAGACTGGAAAACTAGAGGCATCAAAATAAACAACAGTTATCTAAGCCACCTCAGATTCGCCGACGACATAGTTATACTGTCTGAAACAGCAAAAGAATTACCATGTATGCTCTGCTCTCTTGCTCAAGCAAGCTCAAAAGTAGGATTAGAGATGAATGCTACAAAAACCAAAATCATGACAAACAGCATAGAACGGCCCATCAATGTAAAGGAAAAATCTATAGAATATGTCCACAGCTACATCTACCTAGGCAAACAAATTGTTCGTTGCTTCGATAGCTTAGGTGGTTGTAGGGCTGGTTAATTTTAGTAGATTTGATAGCAAAAATAAACTTTGCAACAGCAATCGTTTTATTGAACTAAATACAATGTCGCGCTGTGAGTTAGACGTCCGAGTGAGTGTGGAGCCGTCTCGCGGGGCGAGGGCACGCGGCCGCGCGCGTGCAGGTGCGCGGGGTAAGGCCCGCTCGCGCCCCGCTCCCCGCCGCCGCGCATGTATGCCGTAACACAAATATCATTTCTGAAAACGCACAATGAAGATGAAATTGATAGAAGATCAAACATAGCCTGGAAGAAATTTTGGTCACTCAAAGAAATTCTAAAAGGAGACTACTCGATAAACCTTAAGAAAATAATATTAGGTACCTGTATACTACCTTGTCTATTGTATGGCTGCCAAACCTGGATATACACGACAAAAGCAAAACAAAAGATCATAACAACACAAAGAGCTATGGAGAGAAGTATCCTAAACATAAGAAAAATTCAAAAAGTCAGGAGCATAGAGATAAGAGAGAAAACAAAGATAACTGATGCCATCACACAAGCTCTAAAACTGAAATGGCAGTGGGCAGGTCACGTATCGAGATATACAGACAGTAGGTGGACAATCAATACTACAAAGTGGAAAGGGCCAATCGGCAAAAGAAGGGTAGGGAGACCGAAAAGACGATGGGCTGACGATATAACCGAATTAATAGGAAAGAACTGGCAAACTATCGGCAAAGACAGAGATGAGTGGAAAAGACTGGAGGAGGCCTTCACCAGAAGAGGGATCCATATCCAATAGTTAAAACTCTTACTAACATTTAGAGATTAAGCAAAACATAAATAACTAAATACTAATATTTGAAATGGGAATTAGGTTAAGGATAAGGAAATACAGGCTTTTTTATTTTTTATTATTTTTGTTTATTATATTATGCTAAATGCCACCAATATTACAAAATGTACGAACAAATAAAACAAGTTTATGAATAAAAATAATAACCGTGATGGAATAAGATCCCGTTAAAAGCTTAAGTTGTAAATTGTAATACAATTATACCTACCTATCTATTATTACTTAGTAATACCTACAATCTAATATATATATATATAAATAATTAAATATACTATAGTAAAATATTTTATATTAGTTTTCGTTGTACGGAAAACCCGTGTGTTATTGGTTATTATTATTACTTTATATAGTCATGTTAATATTTTTATATCAGTTGTATCTTGTATCACATAATACTTTTTTATTTATTACCCGCTTTTTATGAAGCGATAACGTAATATAGAATTTTTTTATGAATTTCTAAATATATTGCATGAGTGTATATTATTATACGATCAAGAAAGTCATATGATTTAACGATAAATATTTGTGTAAAATAATAACATTAAACTAATCGTATATTAATAACTACCCTCTTCGGCTTATTTGGATATAATTCGTCTTCTCCTTCTTTTTGTTTTGGCACCGCAAAAATCACTTGCCAGCGTTAATGTTTTCAAGCCTTCGTAGTAGTAGGTATTTTATTCAAAGTGACGTCTAACAAGATGGTGCTCCCTTGTTAGGACGACCCAAGGAGTTTTTGCGAGATTTCGAAATGAATGCTTTCAGTTTATATTTACAATCCACTTCACTTATGCACAAAAACGCAAAACATCACCAATATTACATAATATAGGGTCAAAAACCTAAATTAATTAATTAGAAATAAAAACCACAACAAGTCACTTAGAGATCCCGTCAAAAAAAAACGGTTTATATATTTATTATGCAGGTAATAGGTACCCTACGTACGAGTAATTAATTGTTAGTTTTTTAATAAATATGAAAAGGATGTTCAGTTGATATTGTGTTTTCTTTTTTTGCGTATTTCAAAGGGAGTAAAAGCGTTCTGATGGAACCTCGCACCGCCCCATTCGTCCAGCGCGTACAGCGTCGCGCCTGTGCGGCTCTATCCGACTCGGCGTTCTTTCTCCACTCAACATTTTACTGAACGATTCTAACTCACTACTACACACGCTAACTACTTTTACGTGTTTGCATTATAGGTTAATTTAAGTTTCAATAAATTTAATAATACTGTAAAACTAAATTTAATGTTAAATTACACCTTTGCAATATATTTATGTTGGAAATAATTTCATAAAAATAAATAAAATAAATCAAATTAAATATTTATTATCTTTGTCGTTCTTTCTTATTCATTAATATCTTCAAAAAATGGTTAAATTTAGATGTTTCACATCTATGTACCGGGTTTTCTGTGACATTTTTAATTATTATGTTGAAAATAAAAATGGTTAATGTGAATCAACCTTAGGATATAGATATATGCCATCACAGCTTCTTGTCTAAGTTTTTTAAAGAACTATAATTGTTTAGAACGCTATTTTGATGTACTTCATAAGGTTAGCGCCATGTAAGCGCTCGAAAATATTTTTTTGACGATTTCATTACAAATAATTGAATTTTCGCTATTATACAAAAACTTAATTGGAATATATTGTTTAAATGGACCTTCCGTAAAAAAATCTCTAAATGGTAGTGAAAACCGCATTAAAATCTGTTGCGTAGTTTTAAAGATCTAAACGTACATAGACGGCGGGAAGCTACTGTATACTATGTATAGAAGATATAGATTTGTTTATCTTTATTAACATTTTTCAAGAGTTCAGATGTTTTATGTTGTTTCACGATATTTTCCTTCATCTGTAGCCAATTTGTCTCTGAATTTGAAAAACAAATTAATTTTATTGAAATTTTACGCAATGGATTATTACGTAATAAAATTCTGCAAATATCCGTTTAGCAATTTTTATGAGCTCCAACGTCGACCGGAGGACAGTTATTATCGCTTAAAGATTGATTAATGTGGTGACATTTTTTCTAATAAATGCACACCCACTAAAACCGATCAATCATACGAGAAGGCGAGTGCATTGAAACCAAATGGCAACTGCTCACAAAAGGTGACTGCAGATGTGGTTGTGGTGAACAAGCTCTATATGGAATCCACTAGGAATTATATGTTGCAAGGTATGACAAATTATTATACAGATAAAGTGAAACAGTTGAATTTTCGTTTTTTTAATATATCAACATTCTCACCAACTTTTTTGACAATGTGTTTAGTTGACAGCAACACTTTTTTGTGGATTTGTGTTTGATTATCTTGGGTTTAGATTAGATCAAAAATTTTGGGTTAAATTGAGTGTAAAAGTACACTGACATACATACAGTACATTGCGATAATCAGTAATATTCTCTTTACTAATTAAAAAAAAAATCTACACAATTAATAAAATTGAAGTGTCTGTTTGTAATGTCAAAATAACAGTTTTTTAAATGCATATGAAAGTATATACGATACCTATAACAAAAATCCCGTTTTAATTTTTTTTGTCTGTCTGTCTGTCTTTCTACCTGTCTGTCTGTCTGTTTGTTCCGGGTAATCTCCGAAACTGTTGGACCGATTGTGATGGGGCTTTCACTGATAGATAGCTTATGATGTAGGGAGTAACTTAAGCCACTGTTATTTTAGAAAAAGATTTAGGGTTCCGCACAAATAAATAAAACTGGTCATGGTGAATCAATTTAGACGATTAAATGGTAAATGCTGAATAAACCATAAGAGATATAGCAAATTAATGTACTACATTATTAGAGACATTAAAAAGATTTACAAAAAAATCCGGGAGAGTATATATCTATCTTCTAAGAAACACCCACAATAAGTATTTTTGTCTTTTAAATAGCCGGGAGCGGGAGATCAAGATTCGCGCGGGCATTCCACGTGAGCGAAGCCACGGGCAGACCTACTTATATAATATTTTTCAAGCGTTCCGGTTTCCTCACGATGTTTTCCTTCACCGTCAGCTGATAGTCTTACCAATTTGAATGGGTAAATATATTCAAATTCCGAAAAATTCATTGTGACGTACGTGGGTTCGAAACTGCGGACATCGAATAAATATTCCGATGCTCTAAATCACTTGACCACCATGACCCTTTCGAAAAAAGTCTTCAGGTATTGTTTAATCAAATAAATATAAATGAATGAAATAAAATTACTTCGATAATTAAACAGCGATCTTTTTTAACACTTTTACAGTAAAAGAGCCTGAAAATCTTTAATAATAATAATAGCAAATGTAGAATACTTAGAGTTATATTCATGGTAAAGTTCGCAAGTTATACCGTAATGTAGTTATTTCACTCACCTGCTCGGTGTGCGTTCACAGCTTTTGCAACTTTGATCGAATTGACTTTACCCTGAAAACCTTATTAAAGTCTTCCCTTGAACGTCGGAACCAAACGAAAGGCTATAAATGTGTTCAAAGATATAACTTCTTTAGAATTATTATGATAACCTTTTTATACTTACATAAGTAATTATTATTATTAAGATTTATTATTAAAAAATCCAAAAAATGTTACTATAAAATAGAAAAATCTATAGTCTACAATTCGCTGCGCAACAAGTATAATATACCAAACACCAGGGAACATCTCAAATCATCGAAGTCTGTTTTGTTAAAAACTGTCTTGTTATAGTAGCGAAACTAATATTAATTCGTTAAAATTGATGTTAATTTTACTAGAAAACCTCCAAGATGTCATAAATAGAGTAATTATTAGCCAGCTCATTCCAAATTATGTGTAATAACGATTTTTTTAACTACTAATACACAACTGCGCTCGCTTCTTGTGCTGCTTGCTGCTCGATTCGCAACGTATTTAGTGATGTTTCGTTATGAACATGTAGCGGTTTTGCTTCATTTATTTCGCAGCGGAAGTGTACTAAAAATGATTAGTGGAATCATTAACAACAACATTAGCTTCGTATTACCAAAAACTTTAAGTAGGTTTCTGGGATTTCCGTTCTTACATTAAAAATGACATGTATGTCGTCTTACGAATCTTTGTTTTATCCTTACGCTTTACGCTTGTTACGAGAATTTAGGGTCGAAATATTCTTAACATATCAAAGTCAACATTTCAAGTATGTTATTTAAACTTCAAAGACATTCCAAGAAGGGTCTTTCAGTGTCTAAGGATAATTATATAATTGTTTGCAGTATACGTATTCAGACACATTGGCACTGACTATATATCATGGAACAAAAATTAAAGAGTGTTCATTACAACTTTTTACCCGGTTAGGAAAATACACCTAATAATAATCACATGCCAATTCAAGAACAAATGGGAACACCCATGCCACCAAACCCTATCAACGGTTGAATTTATTATATCGACATACGGGAGGAAAATACAGTCCGGCACGAATACACTATGATTGTCATTTGTTATTCATCAGTGTGTACTGTGTACATAAGGTGGTTTACATATTATTATGGTAATCAATTAATACCCTTTAAGAATCTAAATATTTGTAACTATTTTTCGTGGCACGATGTTAGTTTGTGAATATTACCTTTGACTATTCTAGCGACTCTACGTTCATAAATAAGATGTTACAAAGCTTTGATAAAAGCGTTGTTTTTTTAAACGCGATGATCTATACTAATATTATAATGCTCAAGAGATTGTTTGTTGTTTGTTAGAACTCCTTAAGGTTGTCGCGTTTCGGGATCAGGCAGTGATTGCCTGGTGCATTGCCTCATTATAGTGGCCGTTGTTTATTTATTGTATGGTGCTTACCATCAGCTACAATGCAGTCAATTTGCTTATAATAAAAACAGATCTAGTTATACAGTTAGACAAATAAATAAAGCCATTAAAAACAGTAAAATAAAATAAATTGTCAACACCAGACTAAATTTTTTACGCCTGCATAGTCAATTTGGTATGCATTAGCAAGAAATTAGCATGCTAAACGGACACGCAAGATGCATGCGAGGCAGTTTACGTGAAATGAGGCGCACGGCGAATTAGCATATAAAATGCATCACGTTAACCTACCGGAAGCTGTAATATGGAAGAATTAAACATTAAGTTATGTTAAATTTACTACTTAAATGTTAAATTTACTACATAAATCACTCTCAATTTTATGAGTTATGCTTATTTATGCAAAATATGAAAATATGATCAGAATGAATTTTTACGATATATACATGCACACATTGTAACAAAAAATCTACACTATGAAGTTGCTTACTAAACCACTCGTTTTATTGCGGTGAAGATAGTTAGTTATACACGATATTGAGCCGCACTTTACATCTAGTGTGACTATTTATAGAAGTATAACTTCTAATGCTCGTGAATATAAAAGTACACGCATCCACCGTTTGTTATAAAACTTGAGAGGATTTTAATTTTCACAAGCTTTTATTTAACTTGCTTCGTTAGTATGGGTCACATCTTGAAACTGAATTTTAAAACGGTTATCCCTAACCAATTGAGCTGAAATTTTACATACACGCCTAGTTTGCATGACAATGCATGGTTAGATAAGTGACATTATTCTAACTCTAATATGGCGAACTCCCAAAGATGGCCGACCAGTGTTTTATGCAACTCCATGATATATAGGTAATGGGTATCAAATGTAAGGATTTGCAGCGAAGAATACTAAAAAAATAATAGCAATTATCTTTGTAAAACATAAGTTTTTTTAAAATATTTCAATGATTTTAAAAGCTTGTGGTGCAAATTGAAAGGAAGAAAAGGGAAATTAAACTAGATAACTTTTTTGCGTGTTACAGATCTTTGTACATTGAATAAAAGGCTTGTTTTTAAAAAGGTTTTATTTATTTATATTGTTATTGTGCAGGATAGCAGGAAAACAGCGCAAACGCCGCAGTAGGCGTGGCCTGCCACAAGAGCGAGATCGCGTCACAAGTGCGAGCGAGACGCACTATATGTTTAGTTTATATCATATTTATAGCCTTTAAATGTATTATTTTTAAGTTATTGTTAAATTATTAGAAAACCTTTTAGTTTCAACACACGAATATAGTTTTGTATAACCAATAGAGATATAGATAATAAGAAACACATTTTGCCATGGAGGGGACTTCGTACTCACACCGCACTGTCGCCCCTCCAACAAGACCCGCTTAGCCGCCCCGTCGAGCGCCATAAAAGGCCACGCTCCGCGGTATTTTTTTTTTTTTTTTTTTTAGAACTGACTACACTGTTAGCCTTAGGCCTTAGTCATATGTTCCCGACCCCAACGCCGGCCGGAGAAAACGCCGGCCGCGTAATATATTCACTGACCCGCCCGACCAAACCGAAACAGCTAACGCGTTCTACGCCACCATCTCTCCAAACAGAGCGTGCCACCGCCCACGCCCGCGTAACCACCGTTCTCTCCGCAGAGGACGGGCGGTTAACTTCGCTCCCGCACACCCGTCACGTCCACCCTCTCTAGCGGCAACCCAAGCCTAGGTCCGTTCCTCGGTGTGAAACCCTTGGGTCAGGCAGCCGCCCGCGCGATACAAAGTGACACTATACGTGCAACACTTAGTTACCCACACACAACATTACACACGTATGAACACACACACGTGCACACCACACAGGTACATAGGTTCTGTAAGGGACCTTTTTTTTTTTCTTTTTTTGCGCTAGTTAGACTAATGCGCTAGTTAGTGTAGAAAAACCATTCCGATTATTAAATACACATACGCATGGTCCACTCCTTCCTCCCAGGAGGAGGGGAACGTGCATATGAGTATATATTAGTTAGTTCGAATTCTCTTAGGATTAGGGAATTAGTTAGATCGCGACTTTTTCGCATTCGCGACGACCGCCCGAGCCGAGGTTCGGCCACTCTGGCACCCTCGTGCGGGTCGTCACAAACTTTCGCGGCTGAGTGCCCTAAGCGCTCGCCCTCAAGTCCGGTGAAGCTGTAAAAGCCGCAGCGGCTCTGTTTGACGATAGGGCCCCTAAGGCTAACAGTGTAGTCAGTTCTAAGAAAAAAAAAAAAAAAGAAACTACATAGCGACAAGTGCATTCATTCTCAAGAAGTCGGCAAGAAACTACATAGCGACAAGCGCATTCATTCTCAAGAAGTCGGCAAGAAACTATATAGCGACAAGCGCATTCATTCTCAAGAAGTCGGCAAGAAACTACATAGCGACAAGTGCATTCGTTCTCAAGAAGTCAGCAAAAAAATAAATAGTGATAAAGACATTGTCAGCAAGTAGATAGTAACAAGTGAATATCGTAAATAGTGATCAATAAAAGTTGAATTTATAGTCATCGACGTATTTTTACTCGGCAATCCAGTAATAGTTTTCAAAGTGCGGAAACCACGGAATCAATAGTCCGTAGTATAGACCAGAGCTATCGCCTGGTCACTTGATAACCCGCACAGTTATGTTCATATTTCAAGTACATTTACATAAAAATTATTGAAAATTCTAAATTTATTTAATGAATATCATGTGTTACAATTTTTCAAAATAGAATACTTTAAAAATACAATAAGGTACCTGAGCGCCAAAGTGTTTATTCTAACTTATGTCTTATTTTTCGAAGTTCCATTTACGTAAATATATAAAATGAATTAAACACTATTAAAATTTGTATGTACGTATTTCGTGTAAGAGATTTGTAATGTAAAATAATAATGTTATTTATGTGTCACAATTTTTTACGACAATAATAATAAGTTCTGGCCTCTGCTTTATTTTTTACTCTTTAGACATGATGCTCGTCTTTTTTATATAAGATAATGTTAAAGCTTCGCGTATGTTAATTACTACTACTGTTTTTTTTTATTGAACAAAAGCTATAGTCAATTCTTTTTGTTACGCAAATATATAAATACTAAAGGTCAAGGTGACTTCATGTTATATCTTGATGGTTTTTAATAATAGTATCATAAAACAATATTTAAGTGGCTTATTATTTATTATAGGTCCCATTTATTTAAATGTATGTTTATTTTTTCAAAACTATTTGTTAAAATAACTGTGACCACATTACAACCTGATGTTGAGTACAAAATGCAATTTAATAAAAAACTATGACCATCAACTCGTGAATGTTCTTTGTCAAGGAACCGCGTGGATTACTGAGGAAAAAGTTTCAGTAATTTAGTGTCTTAACTTTGCCCTTCCAACACATCCTTGATAATGTAATTATTGTAAGATCGGAAGATGGTATTTTGCGCTTTTGTGTTTATGAACATAATTTTTAGGAATGGCATATTAATTCTTACGAACAAAAGTTAAAATCATAAAGATAATTTTATGAAGTTAAATTTTGCTTAAATCATGTTATTTAGTCCCGTTCATAAAGATAGTGAAAAATTAAAGTAATTTGTGCTTGCGGGAACAGTTATGACAGGCTACACGGGTGCGTTGGCGGCGCATTGTTTGTTGTATAAAATGAACACGGGTGAAACCGTGGGGTACAGCTAATAAATAAACCCGATAGAGTTTCCTGCCGGCTCTACTCGATCACTGGATTTTCCGAACAGGTAGTAGTGTTATGATATTCATAAGTGCCTTCTTAGGATCTTAAGTATAAGTATTGACTTCGATTCTTTATCATATTTACCTCAAAAATCTCCAGCCAATATCGAAATACAGATTGGATACCAGATAATTGTATCTAATATCACTGACTGATACAGAATGTGAGACGCTAAAGGAAACCACCATAGCTTATTTACACAGTGTCTGGTAACGATCCAGTCAGGCATTATTAACAGTAATTAGTGTAAGCTATCTTTATCGACCGTTATGATGTCAACGAACGATAGCCGAGCAATTTTGTGTTCGTGTTGCCCAACTTTCAACTTAATATTTAAAAAATCAGTATCTTTAGTATAATTTTGTAGTGTGTTTGTCCCTATAAAATAGAGGTAATTATTTACTTTGTTTCAATTAAAAATATACATCTAATGTAAATCTACATATTTAAATACATAGAAAATAGTGCATATACTGCCAAAGAGTAGTAACCGTCAAGAGGGTCGAGATTCCCCCTCGTCCGTGTAGAATTTCGTGTATAGAAAACATCTATTTAGCTAACAAGGAAGATATTTAGGTATTCAGAAATTGAACATCGGCCATTTAACCGATTTTCATGCTTTGTGTATGTCTCGGATACCTGAGACACACCGTGGTACTTACGTTTAGCTGTCAGCCTTGCCTTACATTCACTACTTTGATCGATCGATATTCAGCCATACGTCTAGGCTGTGAATCTAACCTACTAACGTAACGTCATATTACATATTACTGGGGCGTTCGTTTCTGGGGTGCGTAATCTTTTTCTTAGTATAATTATTTTCTTAGTGTCACTGCACGGTATTCCCCAGTTTCATGTGAACAAACGGATCTCACTCTTTTTAGAGTATTAAAATATTGAGAAAGTCCCGTTCACTTTCTACCAGGCCTTTAATTAATATTAATTGAAGTCATAACACAATGAATCAAAAGCCCCTTGAGGAATGCCCAAGTAAATTCATTTAAAATATTAATCGATATTATCCAGAAGACATGTGGACAGAGTAGTTCCATATAAAATTTTTAAGTTTTGCAATCCTTTAGGAAAAGCTGAGTTTATTTAATAATTTTATTTTTATTAATCTTTAATATCCAGTGTATAATGATGCATTATAGTATATCTGTTTAGCATAATTTAATAAAAATATATCTAAAATTATATCATACAAATGTCCATACGTGTAAAAATACATCCTAAATAAACCTTTAAATTATAAACTACAATCATACCAAATTTTATTAAATTCGGTCCAGTAGTTTTTGCTTGATTGGCGTTCAAACATACCGACAGACAGTCAAATATTTCAAAAACTATCAAAATGTTCTTGATTCTATCCCCAAGTATTATTTTTTCTCAAATATCTTCAATGTACATATTTCGACTCTTTACCCTAAATTAAAGAAAGTATATCTTTTCCAGCTAATAACTTATCAAACTGTACAATACTCTCGTCCTACATTCATCCCCCTTCTTCGATCAACTTACTGTCTTGGCTTGTCGGCCATTACCTAACCGACCACTCGCACACTCTACAAACTCTACAACGCTATACAAAAAAACAATATACAGACCCGCATCTGGCATTGTAAACTGTATTCAACCGCAATAAAGCGATAAATCGATCGATAGATAGTTTGTTATCCGTAAACATAAATTAGTTTCATCTACTATACTCGATGTTTACACTCCGATCGTCGTTTAATCAATTTAATATTTGAACGCGGTAAAGCGCTGCCAGTTGTTGTGAGCTTTTTTTTTCTTCTTTTTTTTACTAATAAGTTTTTAAGTAATTTAGTGAACTATACTGCATTATCTTAATAAATACAAATTTGTTTTTAATTAATAATAATGACACATTTCTCGTGAAAGATTATTACAATATACTATTATTTCAAGTATTTTAATAATAAATCGTTCAGTAAAGAGGCTATAACAACTCGGACTATATTTTTTTAATTAGTGAAAGTGATGATTAGGCAAAGGAACGTGACTGCACGCTCAAATGATGTGACGAGATTAGTTACCGCCTGACGATGTGGCGTAAAGGAGTGGAGTTTGTGTGTTAGTGAAACGAATATGTGAATAAAAATGTTAGCTGGTGAGGAAGCCAGCATCGAATTAGTGCAAAAATGGCTGCAGAGGCGTAATAGTGATGAAAATGAAACAGGTGATTCAAAAATATAAATGTATCATTCATTGAATTTTTTTTTTTTAATTCTTAAGGCAATTACTAACGTGATTTAATGATTTATTAAAAAGTTCCTTGTTAGTTTGTGAACCAAGGCTGTACTTTAAAATTACTTCTACTTTAGACTTAAGATCTACGTATAAATTTCATGTTATGATTAATCAATTTAATTTTGACAATTCTTCATAAAAATAGTTTCACATGCATGCAAATGTTTATCTGTAGAAATTTATACATATTGAATACCTATATATATTACATAAATATACATCTATCCACCCAATTTAATTTATTTAACGTGATACAAAACATATAGGCACAGATGTATGTAGGCATGTGTGTGTAGGAATCAGTTGGAGGAACCTGGGTTTTAGAAAAATTAAATTAATCAAAACACCACTCACCTTCAAAGACACCGATATTTTTTTAATATAGTTGACATGCACAATGCAATGCACACAGTGGAAAATATCGCGAATTAAAAGTCGTTCGTATTATGAAGAAGGTTTTAATGTCAAACAAAGAAACGTTATTTCCACGAACATGTATTCTACAGATTAAGTTTTAACATAATTATATGAAACAGTCGTACTTCGTCGTGCAGTAGATTTAGTGCCAATTCATTGGTTGGTTAAATAAATTAACGTTTCCTAAATATTTCTATGCAGGTACATGACGACGATTTACCTGTCAACCATGAAGTTGACGAAACTGCAGTGACAAATAAATCATTACATGAAAATGCAGTAAGCATTCAATTGAAAACTCTTATCTTTAATAATAATGCTATTATAGAGAAATAAATATAAAGTAGAACTTTTAACTGACTCATTTATTCATGAATAGCTTAAACTATTAAGTTTAGAGTCTTAAAAAATTTACAGGATTATTCAAGTGATATGACAATTCGTTAATAAATTATTTTGTAAATTCAATTCTTAAAAAGATGAAAACTATGTTATTAGCTGTATGGGGATATTCAAACACTTTTGTGTCCAAATGTCAATATTAGTCTTTATAATATATACATATTATGTAATTTATTGGTTACCTATAATTATCAACCGTTAAAGAGGATTACGTAAAGAACAAAACTTTGTATGGTGCAACACCCACCTCAGTGGCACGCTTAAGCTTGTCGCATTCTAGGATTAGCCGATATCTACTTAGGTATCTATATCCGACTGACTCGTGACCACTATGCGTATGGTGATAAACTCATCAATCTTTGACTATCTACCGTGAGCATTGCCGGCTGGCATGATTGCAACGACTGTCGATGGATTTGCCAATTTCTCGGTGGTGGTCGTGTCGTTGTTTTTGGCTTGTACTGTGTGTGCACATTGCAGTCACGTTATCATTTTACTATATCTATACTAATATAATAAAACGGAAAAGTTTTTTGTTTCTTTGTTTGTTTAAACACGCTAATCTCTGGAACTACCAGTCGGATTCAAAAAGTTATTTTTTTATAAGATAGCCAGACTCACGGGAAATAGTATAGGCTATATAGCATTAGGCTACAATTCACAAATAGCCTTAAATATTGATTTTTGTTACGTAAGTCGGAAGTCGAAGCCCTCGCGAACTGCTTTATCTGCGTGTACTGGCTTAGCGGTTAATGATAGGTAAATATATGGTTCCATAAAAATATTGATCATTAGTATATCTAAAAAAAAAGTCAGCGACAGCATATATCTATCTCTTACACATAAGCCACAATAACGTATTTTGTAAAGATTAAAAATTAATTTGTTAGCATTATTTTTAAGCATGGCAATATTAGTCTTTACGAACAATAGTTACTTCATCATAAAAACAATTTAATGAAGATAAACTTTGTCTTTTACAACATGCTATTTGGACGCATAGTTTGAGATATAATGCAAAATTAAAATAGTTCAACACTCGGCTCGGGTCTATAATGTCAATAGTAGTAGTGGCGCGAACGAGCCGTGCGATGCCGCGATGTGACCATCTGGCCGCCCGCCCGTTTGAAATATTGTCTATACATAAGTATTATAAGCCATCAATCAGTGATTTCTTCTAAATTATATGTGGGTGAAACCGCGAGGCACAGCTAGTTAAATAACAATCATAATCGATGTGACTCGAGTGTGACGATAAAAAGAATAACTTCTTAATAAAACAGTTTAATTGACTGTCAACTCAATACTCAGTGGTCATCTATAAGCGCCTATAATGCGCGATGATGAGTACCTTTAATCTCACCAGCCCAACTCCTGCCTACTGCATAGAGTCCAATAGTAGCTCGATATATTTTTTAAATCGTGCAGAGTGCAGTTTAACATTCACCTGTAACTATAATAAATTATTAAAAAGGAAACAAAATACCCGACTGCAATAAAAACAGTCGACTAAACTATTTTTTTCTATTTATGCTTTTTATTTGATTTCCAAACCTCGTACTTAAATATTATATAGCATATGTCAATCCATCAATTACGAAGAATCTAACGACGCCACGTATGCTAAATCTATCGGGTTGTTTAGGCTACAGAGCGTGCCAAAGAAATATACATACATACATAGGTACGTTCGAAAAACATAATCCTCCTTTTTGGCAGTTGGGTTAAAAGAAAATGAGCGAGCCTTACAGTAGTCGCTTATGTGTGACATCTGCCTTAATATAATATAAACATATACATTAGTTTATTTAACAGCACACTTTATACACAACACAGGTTAAGTACACAGCTGATGCGTTCTCCTTCTCAATTCCCTTTCTCTTTTTCGTCACACACACGCGCACACTGTTGGCTGACAGTACCAACTTCTCGGAAAATGGGTTGTTACCATCTGACGGCCAACTCTACTACCGCGCGCGTTTATTGGTCAAATCAAATAAGCCCGCTTCCTGAGTTTCCTGTTACATACTTCCGTCCCTTTTGTTTTCAATGACTTGTTTATGAAGAATGGTAAAATATAATACAAAAAATTAAACAAGCTAAATTGTTTTAAAGGAAACAAAAACTCGACTGCAACAAAAACATCACTAAAAATATTTTTTTCTATTTTTACTTTTTATTTGATTCCCAGAAGTCGTACTTAAATATTATATAGCCTATGGCACTCCCATAATTAAGACGACTCTAACGATACCTCGTATGCGAAAATACATCAAGCCGTTTAGGCTACGAGCATGCCAAATATATAAACATAATAAACGCTTGACAAACATAACTCTCCTTTTCGCAGTCTGGTAAAAAATTTATTCATAACCTATTTTTAAAACTAAAGACAGAACTCTCGGTTTCTATCCAATTAAAAGTCAACCTTTGAGAAAACTTTCCAAAACGTGTTAGTCATACCTATGGATCGCGCGTCGGGGCTCGGCGCGTGCGGCTCGGTACGAGCGAGGAAATGATAGGAGAAAGATACGGGAAAGATACTGGTAATAAGTTATAATCTCACAGAACAAAATTACTTTCACTTGATTGATCAAAACGTAAACCATACACTGTTTTAGCACAGAATATTAAGTGGTTTTAGTCTTGTTGAATAGTCTTTAAAAAACTAGAACCAAGTTTTGGGAAAAAGCTAGTGAGCTACTGAATAATTAACTACTTGCACAGCTTAGAACTAGAATTTTGTTATTAAATCATGATACTGAATAGGTTTAGAAAAGAAAGAAGTAGAAGAAAAAGTTTATAAATTACAAATTTAAATAAATAACTTACTCTTTATTAGTAGATTAAAAATAGAGAAAAGTGTGTACGGCAAAAAGGATAAAGGTATTATTGATTTGTATATTGGGATGTCCCTATTAAAATTATAGTAACTTACAATAAATAATCATTCATGTACGATAAAAATACTCTTAAACATAATCTCTCAATCATTTTGTAATGTAGATAAAAGTTTATGAAATGATGAACTTTATAAATTAATGCAATTAATAACTACAATTCTTCAATATGCTAGCACACAACCGTACAAATACACGTCAATAACCGCGTACGCAAACTATACACGGCTAATGAACGTGTACCAAACATTTTCATATGTTAAATATAACAGTGTTTTTTGAGTTCGTATCTCTTAAAAACTTTTGGTAAGTTTCATTAGATGATAACCTAAAGTCACTGGGAGTGACTACGTCACATGCCGTGTCTCCTGTACGTGTTTTGGAATACACACTACACAAAACATTTTTTTTTAATATTCTTACAACATGTCTCCTGCTTCCTAGGTTTGGCAAGCATGTAAAGTATTTGCTGCCACTAGCGGCATAATTAGTCATATCAAAAATGGTTTCAAATGTAGAAGACGTGCTTTCACTTTTTGAAATTGTAAATTTCGTAACAAGATATAAAACAGATTTCGAGTGTGACCCTATTTAGTTTGTCAAAATCTTAATATTTATCAAGAGTTCGTAATAGAAGATCGATTTGGCATAGGAAACTTTTTTCCCTGCTCTATACCTATTTACAAAATATATTAATCAATCCTTCAAAACTGACGATGTGCATCATGAACATTAGGATGTACCGTGCGAGTCATGTGACGCTTTCGCTTTCTATTTTATTTCATTCTAACATTTTAGACGTTTTTATGCGAGAGTTGTTGAGATGATTGTATTCCACTCTCATTTATTTGTGCGGGGCAGAAATGTTTAGATGCTTTCTGTCAGACAGGGAGAGCAAAAACATTGTTGAGACCAACATAAAACAAAGTTTGATGAATGTTTGAGTAGATTCAGTAGACTATTTTTTTATTATTTTTACATTTTATATTGTAATTAACGAGAACGAAGTTCCAGGTGATTGCTAGTAATAAATAAGTATATAATTACAAAGTAAATTTAAAGTAAGCATAAACCATAAGCTATTGGTATTGTTATAAATGAAAATATTACAATAATACCACTATATTCTTCACAGTTTTGGAAAAATATTATGGAAATTACTACTTGGCAATTACAATGGGTTTATTCGGCAACTATATTTACGAATAACATATTTTTAATAATATTATTATTTCACCAATTTACTTACTTACATGTTATTATTGCAGTTGTAGGTACTTATTTTGGAGCGTTTAGTGGAGGGTAAAATGAAAAGCTGCGCGCAAATCATGTGCCGAAAGTACAACGTGGTGATATTAGTCATTAATAATATTAACGTGTGTATTTGATCTGTTTTTAATTGTCGACAGGTAGTTCGAGTGGGTCGCCGGGAGCGCGCGCTGGCCGACGTTCCTCGCTCGCTCTCACACCTGAAGATGAACCTCTGGTCGATGTCGCTGTAAGTATTGATACCATAATATAAGTTAATATACTACTATTTAGTACAGTATTTTGAGTATTACTGTGATAATCTTACTTCCTGGGTTCTGAACCTTGGTCTTTTTTACAAGGGAAAAAGAATTACAAATCCAATGAGGCGATGAAAAACGCCTGTAAAAAGGTCATCGATTCCCTTCCTCAGTAAACTTTCCTAAAAAAATTGCAAAAGTGCATCGACAATAATAGGCACTATTTAGAAAATAAAATAAAATATAATAATTATTAAAAAAAATGTGCAAATTATTATGGTTAATCAAACACTGTTTGTATTTTCCTATTTTTTTTCACTATAATAAAAAAAATTAGGGGTAAAATTAGTTTTTCGAATAGGTCATGGGGTAACAAGATTGAAAAGGTTAGGAACCACCGCTCCATGTCAATGTGTCTATCGGCATAAAACATTGCCACACTAACGGGCAAGTTTCAAACTAAAACTATTCATGTAACTATGACCAGTGATTTTAGAAGTGATAACTTCATAAGGGAGGGTAAACCGCTTCGTAACGTAAAGCGTTACGGCGCCACTCTGTCTGGCTTCCTTTCGCTACTCAGTGTTCTAATGTACATATTCTAGAATTGTAACTAAGGATAAAATATATTTTATAATTCAATAAAAGATTTTATTTATAAATAACCTTTCCTTACATTATCATATTAATATACATAAAGTTTAAGTAATAACGTAAGCTTTTCTCAAGTTAAACAATTTCAATGTTAAATAGTTCAACTTAGATTAGTTTAAGTTATCACTTCTGTCGAGCTTCCCGAGACGCATACGTTTTCTTGAAATAAAACTTCCTTGGGCACGCTAAGGATTAATTTGTGTTACGCGTTACGTCACTGACAAAAATCCACAAATAAAATTTATTAAGGTACCTACGGGTTACGCAATACGGTCTCGATATAGTAAAGACATATAGGTATCAGAGCTGCAAGTAGATCTATCATGTTTTATACCGCTGGTTCCCTGAATTGTACAAAATCTAATTTTATTAAACAAACCAAGATCGCTTGTCGTTAACGATTATAAAACATTCAATCACTAGATTCTTACTTCAACTTACGGAGGGATTTCAATATAAAAGCGATATTCAAATTCTTGCAAAGTTTACTTTAAATTGATTTCTTATTTCTGTATCCAATCACACAAAGCAATTTTCTATACAAATAAAGAACCTATTTAAGATAATAATAGTTTTAAGCATTTTTTGTATCCAATTAAATAATGTGGAATCAATATGTGGAATTACTTTAACACTACTAAGTGAGCAATTTTAATAGGTTTTTTTTCTTAACTACCATAGTCTCAACTGATCTGAAGTGATCTGGTAGACTTGACTGGTAGATGTTCTTGCGGCGGAAGTGATATTTTTTACAGACACTCTTACGTCTATCTCCACACTATAACGTAATGTCTCGAAAAATAAAGATTATTCAGACATAAATATTACTGTACCTAGTCAAACTCAAACAGGCTTTTAGCACGGATAACGCTTGTCTCGATCTACTTATCTACCGTGCAGCGACTTATTATTTGTTTGCGAAATAGTCAATTTTAATTATTTATTTAATATTAATATCAGCACAAAAATCAATATATCAATACACTGCTCCTTGTCCTGAAAGTTCAATTAATGAATTTTACTTTGCTGTTATATACCTATTATATTTTTTTACTGTTATAACGCTTTTTCGTTACGTGACGATTTCTACAAGTCAACTCATACCCTAAGCCCCGTTAAGGAACTTCGTTCCAAAAACCGATGAACCTGTTTCTATTTTTTTTTAATGATAGTATTCTATGATCTTTTGCAATACTTAGGTCAGTAGAAAAGTTGTAAATCGATCTGTTTTACTTTTAGGATTTAGAATGATGTACTCTCGAGTTTTTAAATGAAATATAGAATTATTATATAAATACTTTACACCACTGAGGAAAAAAACATCGTAAATAAAGTGATAAGTATACATTCGATTTTATTTATTTATTTAATAAAACTCACAGCTTGAATATCAATAACATTAACAAAATCTTTACGATTTAAATTATATATATATACATATATGTATATATATTTAATTATTAATATCTAAAACATAAAAATAAAATAAAGAAATCAAATAATGGTGTGCGTGTGTGAGTGTAGGCTTTGTGTGTATATACTATTTATTTACTAATTACAGCTATTTTCATTTGGTTTCTGAAATATTTTTTTATACCTATATAATACTATTGTGATATTTTTTTATAAAAAAAGTTTTATTTCTGTTTTTTTTTATTGTATGTACGCAGTAATCAAGAAGTTGAATTATTAGCCCCATAGTTAGTTCGATGTGTGGGAATGTGAAAGAGTTGTGTGTATCGAGTGCGGGTGTTTGGTGCATGTAGTCGTAACATCATGTTAACAAGTGTCGCACGGCACAGTCGATTTCGCTAGCGCATACACCATGTAATAGAGACATTTCTTGAAGAATGCGTCTGCTGCGTAATTATAATAGTTCATGTATTTCACAAGTTACATCGTACTCATCAAACGGGAGCTTACATCTGAAATATTTTTTTTAACTTTTTCTTTGTAGGCGTTCACTTTTCGTTATCATTTACTAGTATATTTTGTAGCTAACAATAAGGACTGATTAGTCATAGCTAAAATTATCCTACTAATCATCAGTAAGCACTATTCATACTGGACGTCACATAAAAGTCATCCGTAGACAGGCACAACCATTTCAATGTTCAATTTGTATAGCTGCTATATTATCATTGATTTAACACAAAGAAATACCAACAGTAAAATATAAATACTACATTTATTACTCCTTTATCTTTTTATTAAACTGAATAACAGCGTCTGAATCACAGATAATCCGAAAGAGTTTCGCTTCATTGTTTTATTTAATGCAATTTGTTTTATCTATATTAGCCGCGAAAAATACAATTACTATCATAACCCAAAGAACCCAAAGAATAATATTTTTTGCATATAAAAAAGTAAAGTTTGTACAAAAATTAACCGCAAGGCTGGTGAATATTGTCGGATAACCTGACGGTAATAGTTTGTACCTGTCATTCTACTATCTGATACTAAATAACTGTTACATAATTAAACTTCTTCTTTTTTAGTCTTATTCCACCTAAGTAGTTTCGACACAAAAATATAAAGGAGAAACCTCTATCAACCGCCATCTGAGTAAATTTATATCTCATCTAACCTTTTATCATAAAATCCATCCATACCGTCTTCGGTCCTCCTCTGCTCCTGTATTCGTCCACCTTCACACTTAACAAAATAAAACTGACGTAATGACTTCATTACTACATGACTGTGACATTATTCATGCCATCTATCACTAAGATAAAGAAAAAGTGATTATACATTTGCATGATAAAATTTGCGTATGCTATATTATTGTATCAGGAAATTGGCTTGGAAATTACTCAACCTTGCTGATTTCCTTATGCCTTAAACTCATTCCAATTGTTACATTTCGTCTAATATTTCTTATTCATCCGAGTACTTTTATAGGTTCATTTTTCGTAAAACCCGTTAAACTGTGAATGTATTTTTAAATCACACTAAAAAAGTTGTTAAACGTGTGTTAATATTGCAAAAAAAATTAAAATAACTTCTTAATACCTATCAGTAAAATGATACATCACTGCATACCTAAAATAATACCTCACCTCACGCAAACGCAAATTAATGACTTTATCCGCGTAATTTGGTTTACTTAAATTGTTACTGACTAATTTAAATTAAACACAATTTATAAAAAACCATGTCCAACTATCTACAAATGTCTAGACAACATTAGTGTCTCTAGAACTGTCGCCAGCATTAAATATCCCAAAGAATATATTTATGTTTTGTTACTTTTACGACATTACCCTCGTTTATATACAGAAGTCGTTCCAACATCAATACTATTACAGGAAGTCTGAAATAAAAGCATGTAGACATATAACAAGCTTTAAACATAAGATTCCTTGTTACGCTAAGTGCTCGAGATAATACGTAATCAATTCAAATGTAGCATTATTCAGTCGAACGACTACTAAAGTTACCTTTTAAAATTAGTTGTAATTATCGGTAATCAGTGCAGCTCTAATTGATAACAGGGCTTTATCAGATTAAATCACGAAATACAACATATTTGTAGTATAATTTGACACACTGTATAGAACAATCGTGCACATGACGTCGCTCATGAACCTTAACGGTATAGTGAAATTACAGATATATCTGTAATTTAAATAACCACAAATTCGTAATTCCTAATTCTAAGTGGTTATTTTAAAATGTAGTGATATTGGAGAGAAAATATATAAACGGACAATTATATGAGTGAATTAAAATTTGTTTAAAAGACATATTAGATTCATGTGTGTGTTATAAGAAAAAAAGAATAATATGGATACAGAAAATTTATTATTAAAAAATATACGGATATCAATTCGTAAATAAATCAATAACCGGTATTTACATTTGAATGTTTAAACTTACGGTATCAAAATATGACGTAAAAAACTTTAGACCAATCAATATAATATGTAAAGTTTAATTGTCAAAACAATATTTTACGCTATTTGATTTCTATGACTTAAATTTAGACTTCCTCATGATGTAATTGCATGTATAAAATTATAAATATGGATGCAAATAAGAATGGACCAACGAACAATGCTCAAACAAAAAAAAATCAACCAGGATGTTGGGCGCGATTCAAAACGATGTTCGAAGGCAGAGGTTTTGATTTGGAGTATGAATATAATCATGGAAGACATGTAAATATTTTAGAAGAAAATCAGAACGACAAAGAGGGTTACAGAAGAATTGAAGATAGAAAATCTTTAAATAAAAGAACTACATTTGAAGTAACAAATGACACGGATAATGTTGAAGCTACAGGAGAAGTAAATTTTTATGAACAATTTGCAACACTCGGCGATGAGTACAAAGAAGAATATGATATATGGAGAAGATCTTCAGGTATTCGTAATCGTGTGTCGATAAGACCTAGTGCGTTACTTACAAATATTGCTGAAGAAATAGGCGAAGATGATGATATTGAAGTGGTAAGTGTGTGTTTAATAAAGCTTCTTTAATTTGTTATGCAATTTAGTATGTTCTGATAATCCATGGTTGTTAGTATTTTCTTTATTGAGCACAATTTAAAAGAAAGATATAATCAGAAACATAGTTCCATTGAAAACAATAATTATGTAGTAATAATCAATACGTTAAGTTGATTGCTTATCATACTTGAAACATTCCGTACAAAAGTTATTATTACGGTTTTACAATCTTAAAAAGAAAAATAACTACCGAAATAGATATATTTTTCATTATTTATAGGTTAGTTTTAAAAGAATCACATCCAATGTTGACTAATGTGGGGGAAAACTGCGAACAATAGCTCATCATAAATAACTTCTCTCTATGTATAATTTAAAGCTTACGGTCAAATGTCACATTTAGTCATTATAAGCAATTAATTTATATCATGGATAAAATATGTAAAGTATTGTATATAAATGTGATGTTCCAAATATAGTTGTCGCAATCATGCTGATCAAAGACTGCGGCGAACTATATCTGGGTATCCATCCACTGGCTGATTTTTCTAGGGCGAAGTGCCCAAACGAATCTCTATGGTGGATTTCAGACGTTTATAGGGGTAGCAATGCTGCCAGGCACTATGTACTTTTTATTGCCGCGAAGTGAATTGACAATTACTAATGTTAAACTTGATAATAATGTTGTCACATTTATTTTTGTAGTGTTGTGCTACCGTACATTTTACAGTAAAATTATTTGAATCGCATGACTTTAAATACTGATTTTATTTATTAATTAAAGAAGCGCCAATAGCGCGTATATTAATACTTTACCCATTTTACAATAATTAATTCTAAATCCATTAAAGGTATGCGAATCTATTAAAAGTACCCACAACACATTACAAAATACAAAATCGCAAATGTAATTTAACAAAAAAAGTGAAATACAAGCAAGTTATTACAATGTATGAAACATTACTGATAATATAAAATAATAATTTAAATTAGTACAAATATAAATAACAGAAACAAAAGTAATTATCACCGTAACAATAAATTAATGCATTGAATGGACCAGTATTTTTCAATTAATAATGAAAAAAAAAAAGTTAGAGTTTTTATTTATCAAAAGTAATTAAAATAAATAATAATAATAAATAAATAATTAAATTAATTAAAATATTTTGTGTTATTCAACATACTCGATCAGTTACTATTATCAATACATAATTCAAGAAACTAAAAAATGCATATAATAAAGTGAACAACTGCAAAAAAAATCGCTTTGTCTAACCCACGAGAGATGGGAATTTGTCTCCCTTGTTCGAGCTTCACATACAAAGGTTCAATGTTTTTTTGAAAACAACCGCGCTGCCGGTCCCGCGCCAGTCCCCGGCCGCCGCCGGCCCCTCCGCACCCCGCGCGGTGCAACCGCAACCCATGCGTTCATCGCAGAACGCATGGGGCCCCCGCCGCCCCAATCCACAGCCCCTTATGGCTATGGATATTCCCGCGCCCCGCGCTCCTGCGCCCCGCGCGCCCGCTAACGTTGTCGTTAATAGTAACGACTTAATGATACTGCTCCTTCGCGAGCACGATATCCGCGAGCTCATTGACTACAATGACCATCTGGAGCGCTTCGGTCTCATCAAGACCGCTTGCGCGTTCCCCCGCCTCTCAGAGACACTACAACGTCTCGACCGTGAGGCGAGTAATAATAACTTAGGGCCTTTCAATGGCAAAGTTTAAGCCGAAAGCGTTAAATCTTTCTTTTTTAACGCGCGAAGCCTACTACCGCAGCGTGATCTCGTCGCGACCTTTCTTAAAGATCACCAAGTAGATGTTCTTTTAGTGCAGGAGACGCTCTTAAAGCGTGCTAAACGTGATCCGAAAATCGCGAACTACAATATTGTAAGAAATGACCGGGCCGGCCGCGGGGGCGGCACTCTCATTTATTACAAACGATCGTTATATTGTACGCCGGTAGATCCTCCGATACTTACCAATATGGAAGTATCCGTGTGTAGACTAGGAATGACCGACCACCCGTCCATAACGTTAGTTTCAGTTTATCTCTCGCCGAGGAAAGAGCCTCTCAGGTCTGACCTAGAAAAGTTACTTTTGCTCGGTGAATCGGTCATTATAGCGGGTGACCTCAATTGTGGACACACTTCGTTTAACAATTGGAGAGACTCCAGAAATGGGGTTAAACTCGAAGAGTTGACGAACGTGCTAAACTTTGATGTCATAGCGCCTCCCACTCCCACCCACTTTCAAGACAACTGTTTGCCGACAGTGCTTGATGTAGCCCTCATTAAAGGTATCGCGCTTCGGTTACGACTCATTCGGGTCGTACACGAGCTCGACTCCGACCACCGTCCGGTCATCATGCAGCTAGGTCAACCAGACGACTCTAGCCCTCCTTCGGTCCAAGTGGTTGACTATGCCAAGCTAAAACATTATCTTGCGGACAGGCCGTCCCCGTCCAGCTTAGATAGGATCCCGGACGTATTGGGGTCCGTTGCGGATGTAGATCTCGCGATCGATTCCCTGGTCGACCACCTGCAGGCCGGCATCGGAGAGGCCTCGAGAGAGGTCGAAGAGGCGAGCGATCGCCGCTTCGTACTCCCTGCCGACGTGCGGGCGTTGTTGACGGAAAAGAACGCGGCGACTCGTGCGCACGACCACTATCCGACCGAGAAAAACCGCGCACGTTTACGCGCACTTCAAAGATCGGTTAGAGCCCGTATATTAGAACCCAGAAGTCACAGATGGGACGCCCTCGTCGAAGGGCTAAGGCCGTCGCATCTGGCTTACTGGAAATTAGCTCACAGCCTCAAAATACAGGCTTCTTATCTTATGCCCCCCCTAGAGAGGAGTCCCGGTATACCGCTCGCCTTCGATAGCAGCGACAAGGCGGAGTGCCTCGCCACTTGTTTGGAGAGCCAGTGCTCTCCGAACAGTGTCGATGCAAACACCGACCGGGTCGAGGGTATCGATGGATGCGTGCGGGAGCTGGATAAGCTCCCCGCGACAGACTCCCTGTCCCCAGTCACGTCTGAGGAGGTTCTTTCCATTATAAAAAGCCTTAAGCTTAGAAAAGCACCAGGTCCCGACGGGATCAGGAATGAAGTACTTAGGCTTCTTCCTGATCGCCTCATAGCTCTATTGGTCTGCATCTTCAATGTAGCCATAGTCTACTGCCATTTTCCAGCCGCCTGGAAAAAGGCAATAGTCATAGGTATCCGTAAGCCCGGCAAGAGCGCGTCGCTTCCCGACAGCTATCGCCCGATCAGTCTCCTAAATACGTTAGGGAACATTTACGAGCGGATCCTTCTGAACCGTCTCAAGCCAGTAATAGAGGAGAAAGACCTCTATCCGCCTGAGCAATTCGGTTTCCGTGCTAGATATTCTTGCACTCATCAAGTGCACCGCCTCACGGAGCACGTTGCATTTAATTTTGCTGAACTTTATAAACCCCGCCGTACACTTGCGGTCTTTTTCGACGTGGCCAAGGCCTTTGATAAGGTCTGGCACGAGGGATTGATTTACAAGTTGTACCGCTTTGAAGTCCCAGATAGGTTAATCCAAATAATTCGCGATTATCTAACAGATCGCACCTTCCGCTATAGAGTGGAAGGTGAATTGTCCACGCCCCGTCCAATACGCTCAGGCGTTCCCCAAGGTTCGATCCTGGCTCCTAGCCTATTTAACCTGTACGTCAGTGAGCTACCTCGACTCCCGGAGGTCGAGGTAGGGCTATACGCTGACGATAGAGTCTTATATGCCTCAGATAGGAATAGATCCGACCTCAGACACAAAGTCCAACGCGCCGTGACCACTCTCGGGAAGTGGTTTAACGAGTGGCGAATAGCCGTCAATCCCTCGAAGAGCGCCGCGATGCTCTTCGATGCGGATTCGTCACAGATACCGTGGAAGCTTAAACCTGTTAAGCTCTACGATAATCCGATTCCGTATGTAAGAGAGACCAAATATCTAGGGGTAACCCTAGATAGTAGGCTCTCTTTTAGACCCCACATCCGTAAGGTTAGGAACAGGGCCGCGTGGGTCCTGGGCCGGTTGCATCCTCTGTTGTGTTCGGTGAGCAAAATGTCCACGCGACATAAGCTCACGCTCTACAAGACGTGTATTCGACCAATTTTGACATACAGTTGCGCTGTGTTCGCACATATGTCCGAGTCGAGTTTCAAACGGTTACAATCGATACAGAATAGGTTCCTCTATCGTCTCACCGGGGCCCCGTGGTATGTTCGAAGCGTAGATCTCCATAGAGATATGGAGCTTCCTTCGATACATGCCTACGTTAAACAGCTCTCCCGTTCGTATTTCGACACCGCGTCGAACCACGCGAATCCGTTGATAAAAACAGCCGCCACTTATGTTCCGGTACCCACGGACATCCGGTGCAAACGCCGGCCGCGCAATATTTTTATTGATCCCGACGATCACATCGAAAATGCGAATAAATATTACACATCCGTCTCTCCAAACAGAGCGTGCCAGCGCCCACGCCCGCGTAACCAGCGCTCTCTCCGCAGAGGGCGGGCGGTCAACTTCGCTCCCGCACACCCGTCACATCCACCCTCTCTAGCGGTAACCCAAGCCTAGGTCCGTTCCTCGGAGTGAAACCCTTGGGTCAGGCAACCGCCCGCGCGATACAAGTGACACTGTACGTGCATCACTTAGCTACCTACATACAACACTACACACGTATGAACATACACACGTGCACACCACACAGGTACATAGGTTCTGTGAGGGACCTTTTTTTTTCTTTTTTTACGCTAGTTAGTTAGCGCTAGTTGGTGTAGAAACATTCCGATTACTGAATACACATATGCACGGTTCCTTCCTTCCTCCCAGGAGGAAGGGAACGTGCCTATGTGTATATTTAGTTAGCTCGAATCGTAGGTGTAGGGATTCGAATAGATCGCGACCTATTTGCGAACGCGACGACCGCCCGAGCCGAGGTCCGGCCACTTTGGCACCCTCGTGCGAGTCGTCCGCAAAACTTTCGCGGCTGAGTGCCTTCTGCGCTCGCCCCCAAGTCCGGTGAAGCTGTAAAAGCCGCAGCGGCTTTAGGGCCCCTAAGGCTAACAGTGTAGTCAGTTCTAAAACAAAAAAAAAAAAAATTGAAAACAACTTATCAAAACGTATAATATCTTATACGGGTTTACCATTAGTACCGATTGGTGACATCACTATTTTAAAAACACAAACTAGCAACACATGAAATGTCATTTCACTACGTGGGAATAAGAAACGCACCATAGTTTTATTGATGTTAACTTGTTTGTCATTTAGCAGGATATATATCTCCTGAATTTCAAGTTGGTTCTTCTCTTTTAATTATTATTAATGGCTACGTGTGGTTATTATAGACAATTCTGCCAATGTCACGTTTAAAGAATTTTTTTTTGGTATTCAAAATTCAAACAACGTTCTCGTTAATAAAAAAAAAACTAATAATGTTTAAAAAGAATTGTAACACAGCTTCTGATACACAAAAATATACAATAAAAAGATTAAGCAGTTAGTCCTACAATCTGTTGCTGTCGTCAATACTGACGTTTTCGGCTGAATGACGTAGCGAATGAGTTTGCGTGATATCGTAAACGAAAGAATGAAAAATATTTATTCAACATTAAAAGAGAGTGAAACGGATCTAGTACGTCTGCGTTCCAATTATAATGGATATATCCGATTCTGAATCATTATTTTGGAGGGACGTAACAAAAATACAAGTTGAAATTGTTCCAACATCTTCTGCTTCTGCTAGTGATTTCGTACACTTTTAAAGGTTGTTTTAAAACGTAATATTATTGAAATATTAATTTGTTATCGTTATTGCTCAAACTCTGTATAAATGGTTAATAAAATATAATCCATATTGCTTCTGAAACTTCAACTTGTTGTTATATTTTTGAATGGCTAAAAGAATCTATTGAATCTTAACGTGACTTGCAGTTACAAAAATCGCAACGTATTTTATGGCCTAGAAATATACAAGATATGATTAATTTTTCTATTTAGTAAGTTTTACTTTTATTCTACCTTTCCAATTGGTTTCTTCTACCAAGATTTATCTATTTCGTGAAAACTTATTTGAATCACAATAACACTATGTAATCAACAACAATAATCATCTAAAATCTATATTATAATTTACATTTAGAGTAGAACCAACCAACATTCACAACCATTTTTCCTAATATTTTTTGTTTTGAAATCAATTATCCCGGTAATTTTTTTTTTTTTTTTTTTTTTTTTTTTTTTTTTTTTTTTTTTTTTTTTTTTTTTTTTTTTTTTTAGAACTGACTACACTGTTAGCCTTAGGGGCCCTAAAGCCGCTGCGGATTTTACAGCTTCACCGGACTTGGGGGCGAGCGCAGAGGGCACTCAGCCGCGAAAGTTATGTGGACGACTCGCACGAGGGTGCCAAAGTGGCCGGACCTCGGCTCGGGCGGTCGTCGCGTTCGCAAATAGGTCGCGATCTATTCGAATCCCTACACCTACGATTCGAGCTCACTAAATATACACATAGGCACGTTCCCTTCCTCCTGGGAGGAAGGAAGGAACCGTGCGTATGTGTATTCAATAATCGGAATGTTTCTACACTAACTAGCGCTAACTAACTAGCGTAAAAAAAGAAAAAAAAAGGTCCCTCACAGAACCTATGTACCTGTGTGGTGTGCACGTGTGTATGTTCATACGTGTGTAGTGTTGTATGTAGGTAGCTAAGTGATGCACGTACAGTGTCACTTGTATCGCGCGGGCGGTTGCCTGACCCAAGGGTTTCACACCGAGGAACGGACCTAGGCTTGGGTTACCGCTAGAGAGGGTGGACGTGACGGGTGTGCTGGAGCGAAATTGACCGCCCGCCCTCTGCGGAGAGAACGGTGGTTACGCGGGCGTGGGCGCTGGCACGCTCTGTTTGGAGAGACGGATGTGTAATATTTATTCGAATTTTCGATGTGATCGTCGGGATCAATAAAAATATTGCGCGGCCGGCGTTTGCACCGGATGTCCGTGGGTGCCGGAACATAAGTGGCGGCTGTTTTTATTAACGGATTCGCGTGGTTCGACGCGGTGTCGAAATACGAACGGGAGAGCTGTTTAACGTAGGCATGTATCGAAGGAAGCTCCATATCTCTATGGAGATCTACGCTTCGAACATACCACGGGGCCCCGGTGAGACGATAGAGGAACCTATTCTGTATCGATTGTAACCGTTTGAAACTCGACTCGGACATATGTGCGAACACGGCGCAACTGTATGTCAAAATTGGTCGAATACACGTCTTGTAGAGCGTGAGCTTATGTCGCGTGGACATTTTACTCACCGAACACAACAGAGGATGCAACCGGCCCAGGACCCACGCGGCCCTGTTCCTAACCTTACGGATGTGGGGTCTAAAAGAGAGCCTACTATCTAGGGTTACCCCTAGATATTTGGTCTCTCTTACATACGGAATCGGATTATCGTAGAGCTTAACAGGTTTAAGCTTCCACGGTATCTGTGACGAATCCGCATCGAAGAGCATCGCGGCGCTCTTCGAGGGATTAACGGCTATACGCCACTCGTTAAACCACTTCCCGAGAGTGGTCACGGAGCGTTGGACTTTGTGTCTGAGGTGGGATCTATTCCTATCTGAGGCATATAAGACTGTATCGTCAGCGTATAGCCCTACCTCGACCTCCGGGAGTCGAGGTAGCTCACTGACGTACAGGTTAAATAGGCTAGGAGCCAGGATCGAACCTTGGGGAACGCCTGAGCGTATTGGACGGGGCGTGGACAATT
Source organism: Saturnia japonica (assembly GCA_033032175.1). Lineage (NCBI taxonomy): Eukaryota > Metazoa > Arthropoda > Insecta > Lepidoptera > Saturniidae > Saturnia > Saturnia japonica. Next base: position 13,016,520 of record CM065318.1, read on the forward strand.
CACCTTCCACTCTATAGCGAAAGGTGCGATCCGTTAGATAGTCGCGAATTATTTTAATTAGCCTATCGGGGATTTCAAAGTGATACAACTTGTAGATCAATCCCTCGTGCCAGACCTTATCGAAGGCCTTGGCAACGTCGAAAAAGACCGCAAGTGTACGGCGGGGTTTATATAATTCAGCAAAATTAAATGCAACGTGCTCCGTGAGGCGGTGCACTTGATGAGTGCAAGAATATCTAGCACGGAAACCGAATTGCTCAGGCGGATAGAGGTCTTTCTCCTCTATTACTGACTTGAGAATCCCGGTAAATAATTATTTGGTACTAATCTTATATATAAAAATCTCGTGTCACGGTGTTTGTGCTCGCACCCTCCGAAACGGCTGGACCGATTTTTTTGATTTCTTTTTGTGTATTTGCTAGGTATGAGAATAGGTCGTAAAGTATATTTCATACCGCTAGGTGAATAGGGAGTAATATAATATTTTTCATCTATATAAATAAAAATGAATACTGTTCGTTGGTATCGCTTCATTTGAGAACATCTGGGCCAATTTGGCTAGTTCTTTGTTTAATAATATGTTACTAAGGTAACATAAGGTGGTGAAAAAGGAGATGAAAGGTTGTATGAAAATTGATCATATTTGAAGATAGATACAGCCCAAACTATAGGGGCTAGGGCCGGAAAATTTGTATGCTGGTTCCTTTTCCACTGTAGGTGAGCACTAAGGAAGAGTTTTTGAAAATTCAACCCCTAAGATGATGAAAAAGTAGATGAAAGTTTGTATGAAAATCCGTCATTTTAGAAAATAGATCCATGAAAATTGGTATTATTTCTCCGAACCAAGCATTAGACTTTCATCGACTTTCGTGAAAAACGTTCCATGTCAACATTGAGACATACCGTTAAAAAAAAATCACAAAAACATATAATGGAGTGAGCGAAGCCGCCGGTAAAGAGCTGGTAAATAAATAAATTACAAAATCCTTATTATTTATATGTAGGTATCATATATGGCACAAATAAAAACTAAATTATAAACACTCCGTATCCTTATTGGAATGTTTAAAATCATCACAACACCCAGCGTGATGTCCACCTTCATGCGAGCAGACCTGTATTAATTAATTGCTACTCAATAGTTTCATGCTGTGCACCTCAAACGTAACTGGTTACTCCAATTATCTCATTTGACGGTGACAGAGTGAAGTCTTGTTGTTCGGCATAATCGCATATTTTTATATGAACATCATAAAACAAAGACGAATCATTTGATTTTATAGACAAGTACATAAACGATAAGTAACAGAGGCAGGGTACAGAGAATCTTTTTGAAGATTTATCTCAATGTGAAACGGCCCAACTGGTGAAATACCTGAACTCTACAAAAGATCATAGAAAGACATACTTGTTGTGTTCCTGCGGTGAACAGGGTTTCTAAATATCCTTGAGGAAGGGGAGTTCAAGGTCGGCAACGTGCATGGTATTACAAACGTCCATAAGCTACATTATCCGCTTATTATCAGCACAAAAAACTACAATATAATTTGATATAACGCAGGGAAAGATACGCATTGAATTAAGCAGTTTTCAAAAATATCCAAGGGTAACTAACCAACACACTGCTTAACTGTAGATCGGAACAAATTATTAAATTTGGTCGTAACCGGTTATATTATATAAAATAGAAACCCATAACAACATTTTGTCTCGAACAAAACCAGTTTCTCTAATTGATGTTTGTCGCTGACAACGCGATTGGACAGTGTTACGTGTGCTCGACCGACAAACGAAACTAATCTGTATGAGCTATTTATTATACAGTCAGGGACGAACTAGACCCCACAATTATATTTCAATAATAATTTTGTTGGAAACATTAAGTTAGGTGAACTATAGTTTTACTGACTTTTTTCATTCCTTTTATAGATAGGAAGGAGTTGATTCGTAAATAAATTTACTCCCAAAGGAATAATAAGTTAGATAAAAAAAAATATATATATGTAAATAAAAAAAAAAAAAATATGGATTATTTTATACTATCGCACATTTATTCTGTTTAATGTGTTATTTAATCTGGATATTTTAGAATTTGATCTTTAGGAAAATTTATGATAATAATAACTTTAATCATTATTATTATAAACGTGTGATTATATATTTTAATAGCTGGTAACTGTTCGCTTTCCTGGGGTGTTATTTTTTATCATATAGTATATAAAGCACTTCTGCAATCATATACTTTTAAAATTACTAAGGTGGCAAACAAACATACGGCCTGCTTGGTGGGAAGCTGCTAATATAATATGTATCAACTAACAAGTTGCAAACCTTGAACCCTACCTCAAGGATCTCTAGAAACCCTGTTCACCGCAGAAACACAACACAAGACTTCCGTAGGAGGACCTGCGATATTCTGTAGGGTGGAGGTATTCAACCAGTAGAGCTGCCCCAAGTAGAGAGAAATCTCGAAAGAAATTTCTCTGCGCCCTAACTCTCTCTTAAACATAAGAAACATTTTAAAACAATTTCATCAAAATTTCTAAAGCAGATTTTAAGTTCTTTTTATACTTTAAAGCTAAAGCGTTAGAACAACTCAATATAAATAAATATATCCTACGAGTGTATTAGTAAGTATAGATTTCCAAATGCACATTAATTATATTCTTATTACTACCCAGCATTCAATTGATATTAAGCCTCAAGCAAACATATCAGAAAACATACTCAACATATCACTCTAATTGGATTAAATATATCCGACGCAAAATCAAGGAATGTAATTGTTGTAATCTGGGGCTGTTCTGCCTCTAATCTTAAATTGACGTGCATGTTTTTATTGATCATGCATTGTGACGCGTTACCTTTTATTACATGTCATAAAAATAAATGCAGCTAGCGGCTTCGGTCACCATAATTTTAATTTATCTGTTTAGTGACCGTGCAAGTGCAATAAAATTTTCATTATTATTTATATGATTATAAGTATACAAATTTTTCTCAGTGGTTTATTTCACTTTATTTGATTGTCGAAGGCGCTATGCGGAAATCTATCGTAAATAATTTGTCCGAGATGTTGCAGAAATGTGTTATTTACAAATTAATTTGTTAATACGTATATTTCATATTTAAACCTTTTTCTGTTACAGACAGAAGAAACTTTTGTTAATGTGTTTTAGGCAGAAATTTTGGATATTTTTTTTGAGGTTAGAAGTATTAGCAAACAGCCATGTATATCTCAATAAGACAACAATACTAAAGTTGAAAGTCTCCTGAGAACTAAGTTGAAACGTTGTTTGTGTCAGTCCGTGATATCAACCATACCCTTTTCGACTGGCCTTGCATATCATTTGTCTGTTTAGCTTATATTATTGTAGGTGTTATATAACCAAACCTCATGTCTCAACTTTCAACCCCTTAAATGTTGATTTTCTATAATTCTTATTTCACGATTACATAATACAAGGAGCCACCTGTTTAAATTTTATATTTAACTTCAGTAATTTGTATTGCAGTATCAGTCAATTGCTACTTATTTTAATTATTAAATACCTAAACGCTCAAGCTTCGCTAGGTGTCTTCCAAAATACACCTATATAGGTAGGTAAACTTGGAAACTAAAACATAAAATTTCTTCTAAATCGTTTGCAAGTTTTCACCAAACCACCTAAAATGCTTAAAGATATTTTAAAGTCAATAAAGGCTTCTAAAAAATTATAACAATATAATCTCGTATAATCGATTATAATAAGGTCTAAACTGTTTGAATTTACAAACCTTTTCTTAAACTGTACAATTTCAAATTTAGTTAAGTGCTAAGTTATTTGCACTCATCGTAACCGCAAGATCGAATTACTTATTTTTACTTAAATTAGAATACGTTACCAATTAAAATGTACTACAACATGTTCACCGTAACTCTCGATGCTTTGAAATTCAATATTATACCTATATGAGATACACATGTACTCCACTGGCTTAGACGACTTTCGAGATGATATCGACTACACGAGTTTGAATTAATAGTTCATAGCACCATAAACGGACTGCGGAACTACGAAATGGATATTTATAAAGTTTTCACTGTTATTTAAGATTCTTTTATGGAAGGTTTGTATATACAATACATACTAATTAAGCTTTAGTATAGTAAAGACAATCTAATGTTTTGTCGTCTATAAATAGATTTTTGGACGCTTACATGGGCTTACGCTGTCTAAATCTCAACAGATACATCAAAATAATGTACTAAAGAAATGTAGTTCTTCAAAAAGCCTTCTGTGGTAAAGATTACTGTTTACTCACAGTAAACATTTTTGTCTTCAACATAATTTAAAATATTAGATTATTTGCGAAGCTAAATATTTTCTCCAATTCAGTATTAATTATGAAGCTATGAATTATCAATCCTAAAGCGATTAACTCTAAATCATACTAGTTTAAACATAAAATAGACCACTTTGTAAATTGACACTGAGGTGGGTGTCTAGTAGATTATAAAATGTAAAAATATTTTTTCAAAACTAATTGGTAGTTCCAGAGATTAGCGCGTTCAGACAAACAAACAAACAATCTCTTGATCTACACTACTATAAACAGGCTATAAGAATTTATAATAGTACTATTTGAAACCTTTAACCGATTTGATGAAATTTTGTACACGGGAACTGGGGAGTATAATTAATTCATAATTGATTAGCTATAATAAATTTAATTGATATTACTTTTTGAAATCGCAATAAAATGTTAAAACAAGTACCTAATTAAATTTTCATCAATTCTCAACCGATTCTGATCTAATTTCGAAAACGGGAAGCATAGCATACATACGTCATTCCATAATTGATAGATTATAAGAATCATCTACAATATACATCGTAAAAAAATTATAGTATAAGATTTTGAGGAAATTTTGTGCACGGGAAGTATAGTATTATATTTCATTTCTCAATTGATAAACTACATGAATTAATAGTAACAAATATAGATATTATAATGGAAACATAACGTGTACCTACTTCAAATGTCAATTGACAGATAACAAATAAGCAGTTTGAATAATATCAATATTAACTATTTACCTATCTATATATTTTTATTTATTGTTAACATGTAAATCCTCACAAGTAAATAGTCAGTATTCAACGTATAACGCTGATAGTGAATGAACGATCATTTTGCCTAACAATAGGTTTCGACAAAAGGGTGGTCTCTCTTCGGCCTCAGTACAACAATGGCCGCCATTTGCAGTTGTGAGGCTACCTCGCAACCTCCGAGATTATTTAGCAGTTCAATGGAATCTATTCGTATTGAATTTTAATAGGATTTTGTCCTAAAAGTATTCATTTTCAGTCATTTGATTGCTAATTGACAGCATAACATAATATATCTTAAGTCTGCGATTTCTACCATATCAAAAATTGTGGTGTAGATGGTATCGGGGACACGTTTGTGTGTTTTACATTAATACATGTCCTATCGAACGCTTTGAACATCCTGGCACCACTTCACCATATCATATGGTTTTTCATAGGTATCACTGTACATCTTCAATTTTGGATGTAGATGATATGAATGTAGTTATAGATTATATATATGTACTTGTAGATGATATGTATGTAGTAGCAATGTCAAACTATACACCCCAATTTTGTTACCATCAGTTTTTTCGAATTGCCTCACAATATGGGCTCGTCAAAAAGCTTTAATTTTTGTTGCGACACGTATTTTCTGCTTGAGGAGTGGGTAGTTTTATACCGTACCGAGTCCCAGTTAACGTTGCCAAATTTCATCAGTCATTTCGATTTTTGTATGCCGTACTTTCTACAATATAATGGAAAACCCTAACTATAATACATGTATTGTAGCAGATTAATGATAATTCTAACCAACGTCCATTCGCAACAATTTTGATTATATTTTTTGGATGATTTATTTAATTATTTGTTATTGTTATCTACCAGAAAATAAGTCAATTTTTTTAAGTTGACTCATTTAATTAAGTTTACTAATTTAGCAGGTGTTATATTCTAATTAGAACTGTGCGGTATTTGCATGACAATGCATATCTCTTAATAGCCTAATGTCCCTTAGTTCGCATCTCGTCTTAAACCAATTAATTTTAAAAAAAATCGTACTATTACTTATTTCAATTTAATACTAGCACCATCGCCTAGTGGAGAAGGAAATTCTCAAGGTAATATCTGAATGTAGTGAAGAAACTCTGGTGACACGCCCATCAGACTTTTCTTTATTTCCATTAACATTTTAGCTAAATAATTATTCGTTCAATAGAAAATGAAACTAAAAATATATTCTCATCACTGTTAACTAAGTTTGAAACCGCAAATCTAACTTAACACTAACTATTCAGTTAATAATTTTATTTAAACTTCTGTTAATTGGATCACGTCTGAGCTATGTGAAACAAATTAAAATTCATATTTTTTTTAAAACTTCCAATTAAAACTTATTAAAAAATAAAACTTATTATTAAAAATGATAACTTGATTGAAGAGTGATATAACAGAGACTTAAAGTACTGATCAAATAGCTACAATTGTAGTTTGTCGGGACTTTAATCTGTTATATTGTGGTTTTTATTTAATCATAAACGTGTTATTTGAATCCAAAATATATAATATTGGTAAAATTTTACATTTTCTTTGGTTATTGTATACAAGTGAAGTAAATTATTATTAATAATACCTAGGAAAATGCATCTTGAGCTGCCACAAAAACTTCCTGGTCAGTTTTAACAAGGAAACCACTTTTTGAAGAGTTTTGCTTGAACTTTGAAGATTAGAAAAAAATAATTCTATACACGTGTGATTGACCTTCAAATATAACATGAACAGATATTTGAGTAGACCAGCATGAAAGCGGCGACTGACGATGGATTGTAGATCCCACGTCACTAACAGAGTAGACACTTTGCGGTACTGCAATAAAAAAAAATTGTGTATAAACATTGCTACGAAATTAAAAATAATAGTTACAATTGTAACCTAAACTAAAACACGCGACCACCGGTCGAGGTATGTTCGAATCACTATTCGACTTGGGTCATAGTCCGAGTGGGACTCAACATCCAAGTCAAACCCAAGTGAGTGAGAGTCAGCTTAGAAGGCGGTTCTCACGATGGCGACGAGCCCGAATTCCTTGTGTCAGCATCTTGCGCTATCAACAAGTCCTCTTGTTACAATATTTACAAGTAAAAGGCACTAAGTACAACTGCTTCCATGCATCAGTTACGGCTATGTATCACTCTTATCATTATACAAATACTTTTGTGGGCGCTGCACAATATATTTGAATGCATATTCTTTGTTTTATTGCTTTGTTTGTTATATTCTGTCCAATAATTTTATGTATTCCTATTATTTGAAGAAATATTGGATTTGTAAATACTGTCGATTTTACTATGTTTGTTTATTGGTGTTCTATAATATATCTGAATGTTTGAAAGTTAAATAAATTATAATAACATTAAATATAAAAGACAGAGCTATTTAATAATTCTTTATATTTTGGAAGCACAAGAGAAAAGTCGATATAAGATTTATGCTACGTACATTCGATGCCGTGTTGGAAGTCACTACAGCATTGTTTTGCATGTAATTCATTATCATTATCGTAAAATTAATTAATTATAATTTAAAATTCAATAATATAGAACTGTGAAAGATAGGTAATAAATAGAATGCAGGAAATCACAATTGATGTGTTAAAAACAAAGCTAGTTTAGTCTTAAAAAATAAAATTATCGCATCCTTGCTGCAACACTGTCACTTTTACAATATTTCCCAAAATTAGCTAATTATTTATAATGTCGCCTAAAGTACTTCGGCACTTGTTTTTTTTCCTTTTAAGTTAAAGATAAAAGTAAAATAACATAGCTTATTCACCTTAGTTAAATCAAGTAGTGTCAAAACAAACATTTGACATTTAGCAAACTTTCATCATTGTAAAAATCTGAATAGTTTTTAAGTCACAAATTTCAATGTCACAGCAGAGACTACATAACGTATTCCATTCGTATAAGTTCCGATATGAAATTGGCTTAGAGTCCTATGACGTCACAACACGTCCGACAGTGTTTTCAGAGTTGAAAACAAAACCTATTTTTAAACTGAAAAAATGTCGCCATCTTACACTTTTAATATCTGAAATCGATAAATATTGGTTTCTTAAATGAAATACTACAAAAAAAAAAATATTTTTTATTATAAATAAATATTTATTGTACCAAAGATATGAGTCAAGTAGTCAATTGGGAATTAAGAAATTCTAAAATTGAAACGAATATTTTTGTAGGGCATAGTATATAACCTTAAGTATAGGGTTGTTTTCCATTGTGTATAGACACTCAAAAATATTTTGCTTTTATATGTATATATTGGGTCCGATAAACCTACATCCCTTCCACCTCAGGTTGAGTGACGGGGTGTTTGAACGTTTTATATTGTTGAACAATGTAAAAGGTTTTCGTGCCATAGTATATATAGAGTATACCTACAAGCCCATTCATATGAAAACCGCAGTTTTAACATTATTTTGATGGCAGAACATTTTTTATAAATGTATTTTATGAGTGAATGATAAATACAATCTACTATAACTCTTAGTATTCTTGTATAGTATTACATTTTTAAATTTTTTTTTTTGTAGTTTAATGGTTTTGATTACTACAATTTCTTATTCATCAGAAAAAAACAATTAAACCCTAATTTTACCTTAATTAGTACCAATAACGCATTAGTTTACAGCATAAGCTGTACAGATTCAAAAAGTTTATAGTAACAGAAGTTACGGCCGTTTTCAATAATATATGTGAGATCACTATCCCCGATTAGTACATATTTGTACTAAGTGATAACTATCTTTAACTTAAAAGAGGTATCGGCTTCCCTCTTAAATATTTAAGCTATAGGATATGGATATATGTAGATACAAAATACTATCCATAAATAGGATATTGAAATTAAAGTAAGGATAAAAGGATAGATTTAGTAACTGAAACAACGGATAGAAAGCAAGGTTGAAAATAAGCTTTGGATTACAAAGAAGGCCACCTCATTTCTTGTTATAAAATGATACATGTAACAACCGTCTATGCAGAATGAAGCTTTTTAAAATTCATGTATATTGTATGCATTATATTAATTCAATAGTATCATATGATATGGGAAAACAACCAAGCCTCAACACGAAGTTATGTCCAGGCAACCCATATTAACTAAGTATGTTTATATTTTTATCACCTACTCTCTGAAAGTGACATTGATTTAATACAATGCGCTTCCACATCTAATACGTTTTCATCACACTTAATTCATTATGCTTGTGATTGATTATATATGAAATTCATATTTTAATTAAATACATAGAACGTTTAAATTTTTCTTAGTATATTATATTCCACCGATATTTATTGTATTATATTTTATAATTACTGGTCACCCTAAAATCCCCTGTAGCTGTGATTAACCGTTACTCTTTGATGTCACTGTCCAAAGTAATTGCCTATCCATTACGTACCGAGCGCTAATATTTATTCAAAAACCATAGCAATATCGTCACTTTATACTTTTCTGGCTGACTATACTGTTATCCTGAGGGACCCTGAAAATAGAGCCTCTGACGGCTTTTACAGCTTCACCGTGGCTTGGCATTATACTTCTACCTTCGATACTTGCTTGAACTATTCGTGAATCTATATTTTTATCGTTGCAGGTGTTGCGCTTGCAATGTGAATTGCAATATTGTATTGTGATAGATTTATTACGTCACTTCAACGGATTAATTTTTTTTTTCTTTCATAGTAGCGCGCTTAGGTGAGTCGCATTCTGGGTTGAGTCGTTAATTCAGCAGGGTGGCAGGGATCTGGGCAAAACTGGGTCGCGACCACACCCGACACATAGTGATAAAACCGTGACCCTGTTTTGGTATATCACGTTTTGAAATCAGCCTGTGTAGGTAGGTAACCTGATGCCAAGTAGCTCGCAAGCTGGCTTGACAGCGTCGACTTGATCTCACGGTTGTCGCCATTGTTTTCAACTATGATTACTGTCAAGCGCAGTGCCGTCGGTTTACTGTGTTAATATTTAAATATTTAAAAAAAGTTGTTAGTCATGAGTCGCCCTGCAGATGTGAAACATCTTAATGATTCCAAAACGTGGCATACCTACCAAAACAGAGTCACTGTGAAAATGTTTATTTTATTATTATGTGTTTGGTGGTCGTGACCCCTACGACTTCACTTGATTGCTGGATATACAACGGGTGATCCCGAAATACGACACACCAAAAGAAAGTCACTGTGAAGATATTTCAATTAAGATGTTTGCTACCACTTGTTTAACATAAACTTAACATGAAACTTAATAAATAAATCAGCAAATAACTGATTAATATGAAAACATATAACAATTTCAATCTTTGGTAAATAGATATTTAACGCCAACCTACTTCAAAACGGCATAACGCATGGCCGGGTCTGCTATAATATTTTATAAATATTTTGTTATATTATAAACTAAGACTTTCAATAATAGTTATCATGTAAGACAGTTTCATTTCAAGTATCTCCTCCATCGTTTTGTTATATCTGTATGTTTTTGTTGTTTTACTAGCTGTGCACTATGGTTTCACCCGTGTTTAATTTATTCGAACCAACTTTACATCGCGCCGCCCGCGCCGCGCTGCTAACGCACCCGAGTAGCGTATCGTTGTTTGTATTTCCCGTACTTGCTTTCAGCTTTTCAGACTGTTTGATGTTCATAGATACTGGTCTACTCCTTAGAGTTGTAACATGAAGCTATATAAACTATAAAATTCCTCAATAAATAGGCTATAAATGCAAAAAGTATTTTTCAAATCTCACTAGTGGTTTATGAGATTATTACCCTACACGTAAAAACAAACCCACAAAATTCGCACTCTCAATTTGTTTGCTAGAAGTCTGAAAGCGGCGGGATATTTTGACAATTTTAGAAGACTCTCAGTCCTTATAATGGTTAACCGATAGACAAAATCAAAACATAGAAATAGAAACATGGCAGTAGTAGATATAGATTGAAAGATATTTGCTCTAGTTTCTTTATCGAGGGAGGAAACCGGGGGATACGTTTCACCGAAACCCGCCGAATTTATTTTTATGGATTGTTTGAACAATTGCGATATGGATGTGTGTTTCTTATTATCATATATGTTAAAACGTTTTATTAATTATTTATTCGATTTAAGCATTATAGAGCTTTTTAACTGACGTCATTTAGCGCCTAGCTAACAGTAAAGTAATTTATATAAAAAATATATATATATAAATCGAGAAGCAATGTGCTTTATCACGCGATACTACGCACACGTCACTATTCCTGTGTTTACAACTACGTCATTACAAACTGCAAACATAAAACTCGGCTCAGTTTCTACTTCAGAGGAAACGTGCAACACCGCTCATAAGCGCTTGTATTTGTAAACAATCCGTTTTTCCCTAATTCTAATCATCATCGGTTTTCATGTTTCGTAAATAGTGTTTAGGTTTATAAAACTTTGTATTGCTTAAATATAGAAAACTGAATACGCATAACTAACGACTAAGTATATTCGAAAGAACATATTAATAATTCATATAATTAACTTATTTTAATCTTAAATCTTATTTAATTGTTTACAAAAGCATGTTTTTTTTAAATAATACAATAATTTTCTATGTAGGTAAATTTAATTCTAATTATAACCATTAATTTATTGATTTAACGCATGCTGAGATTGGCTGTAATTAGTTGTTCATTAATCTTATTACTTATTTGCTAATATTTATGTATTTTTAATGAATGATTGTAGTCAATCCAAATAAATAAACATCTAGCGACTTTATTAACTATGGTTCTAATAAAGATCGTCTCTCTGGTTACGTGTTTTGCTAAAACAAAACGACAGCAGAAATGGCTAAATACTGACTTAAATTGGAAATATCATGTATCAGGCATAAGGTACCAAACTTAGTCTGAATTTTCGATTTTGATGTCGATATTTAACCATTTCAGCTATCACTTTGCTGCTGTGAAATGTGTAATTAGAGGGCGAGTTATTAAATTGTAGTAAAAATAAATTCGTTATTTAATTTTAACTAAATAAAATAATACGATAGTAATCCAAGAACCACTTTATTTTCCATTTGGGTTGATGTGTTTAAAAAGTTGCATAACATGGGTTCTTAGGTCAGTGAAGGGAAGTCTGAAACTATAACAGATAGAGAAATAGTTCTAAACAACCATAAAAAAGCAAATTCGTCACTTAAAAACACAAAATGCAGTAACAAGATCGTTAGGTACCTAAAATAGTTGATTACTATTGTAAAATGGCTGTTACTGTGAACATTAAAAAAAAAATCAATTTAGCATTTTATTTTAATTTTATACACAGAGTTTCCTAGCAACATTTATTTCTTACAATCTACACTATCAAGTATCGTAATAAATTGTAATTTTTTTTCCCCCGACGCGACGCCCCGGTTCTATTCTCGACTCGTGTATAAGTTTGTTTTTGAAAATCTATGAATGCAGTTTTTCTGATCTTTAGAATCGATATCAAGGTTATTTAGAACATATTTCTCTATCTCTTATATTTTCAGAGCTCCCCTCACTAACCCATTTAAATGTTATACAACCTGTATAATTATGTTCCAGTACCTAACGATCGGAGTACCTACCAACTAAGTTTCAATAAAATTGCATTTTGTTATCCAGTAAATGAAATAAATTGGTAATTGTTAAAAAAAATCATCACAAAGACCAAATTTAAATAAACTTAGTTTAATAACCATCCATTTAAATTTACTTTCGTGACATTAATCTAGGCGATGCTCCGAGTGCGCGTGAACTGAATGTCGATCTAAATAAACATACAGCGTGTTTCGCTTGATTGAAATTTATTCGCCGACATCGCCGACAGATTGTTCGCCTCGGTGCCGCGGTGTAACGCACCGAACGCACGGTCGCGACCGCAGCGACCCCGCGCCGCGCCGCGCGCCGGTGAACAGCGATCGTTGATTTATACCTCTATAAATTAACTGGAAAACGGATTTTTTTGTTTATGAAGAAGCACAGCCACGGCGCGGCGCGGCGCAGCGTGGCGCGGCGGCGGCGGCGTTAGCAGTGTATACTTTTAGAACCGATATAGGTCGTCCCTGTGGCAACACATATCGTTCGTACATCGATTATGACGTCATTTATCAACTGCACACGACGTACTAATTACTCTACTAATGTGGTTAACTTGACAATCTTTGATTTTAGTATTGTGTAAAGTTAAAAGCATATACATTTTATTTGAAGTAATAATGTTGATTATTGTTGTTTATCTGTGTGTATTTTTGTATAAAATCTAAGTTTTATAAAAAGATTAACACTGGCTTATGACTTCATGTTTAAAACTTTATGTGCTTGATACAACTCAAAATATCAGGTTTTTCAATCTGTGTGCGGTTGTCGTGATACTCATAAGTCTAAATTCAGTCAAGTTCAAGTACCTACGTGTGGTTATTACTGCTGGCGCGTGTAAATATGTTTTTTTTTTTATCGCGTGCTAAAAAGTGCGTTCTCCTCCCTGTCTTATCGCGGACGTAAGTCCGCGGTGACGCATCGCTGCGGAACATGCACTAAAGCAGGGGTGCTCAAACTATACGCTTGCGATCTACCGCAAAAAATTTAGGTAGCGAGTGATCGACTGCTTAGCTACTGATACAAAAGAAAATCAAATAATCAAAAAACTACTATAAGTACACTTTATAAATTAAATACTTACCGAATAATGTTCGTACTCTCGAATCACAAATTTCATGCATGTCATCCGTGTACTTTTCATAGGACGACAAGGAATTACTGAGTGTTAACCGTAAGCGAAATTATAGGCTTTTGTTAGTTAACTAATTGCGATATTTAGAATGAATACTTTTCGGGAATTCCCACGATCGATTATTGAGCACCCTGCATTTACTAGAATGGACAAGACAATTTATTAATTAACAAAAATGGAAACGAACTTCAATTATTTTCAAATAGAGTTCTTTTGTGTATCTTCGAAGTTCGAAGTCCAATGCTTTCAAAGATGGTCCGTCCGCCCTTGTGGTATCACTTATCCAACAAAAAAATAATCGTTCAAATCGGTTCATTAACAAAGAAGAGTTATGGTTGAACATCCATTAAAAAAATACATTCGAATTGAGTAACTTCCCATATTTTGCTGAAGTCTGTTAAAAAGCCTCCGTAGCAATGATAAGTGTTCACCATTCACGACAATTAATATCAATAAGTCAAGAGAAAATCTCCACGCTACGAGTTGCTTTTTTTTTCGGTTTGACTATAATGTTAGCCTTAAGGGCCCTGAAACCTGCCAGTTTGCTTCCTGCATTGGCTTAGGTACGCATTAAACCTATTTGGAAGATATATAAACAGCGATTTTAAGTTTAGTTTGGATACGAATTTCCGCCTGCTTCCTTTGTGATCATTTTTTTTTCAGTGTCTTTGAAATAAGTTCCTGGTTGTTATGTATTGTAGGAGAGCTAAGAAAATGGTTATGTTTTTGTTTTCTTTTTCTTGTATTTAAGACATTTTAGTGGAAAAAAAATCTCAAAAAATATCGTTTTTCATCACGCATTTTTTAATTTGGACCGATAATTATTGTTTTTATATCAGACGACAAAATGAGATTTAAAGGGATACTTTTTTGAAATAAATTTTTGATGTTGCATTTTTGACGTAATTTGAAAAAAGATAAAAAACATGATAACTCAAAAATGGTTCACTTTTACATAATGCATATGGGTGTTAAAATTATCACAAATAGTCACTCCTACATCCTCCTAACGGGAATACGTCGAATTACCAATAACCCTGTATACATGTTTCTACCTTCTGGACGGAAGGGAGAAACATGCATATATGCATTTAGTAATCTGGTCTAAAACTAACTAGTCAATAAAAGAAAAAAAATCCCGTACAGAACCTCTTTACCTAACTGGGCTACGAGACGCGGCATAGCTAGTAACTATGAATCCGTATATTCATTATTTCCCCGCATCCCTTTGATGTCCACCCACACCAGCTTGCCAAATCACTTTGCAAACTTTAGCTTGTAATCAACTTCGTTATTGTGAATAAAAGGCGTCCACAATATTTTAATGTGTGCTAAATTAATAGAGCTTGTTTTATTCTTGTTTCTTACAAAGTTACAGTAGTTCGTAGTAACAATGTGGTTTCTTAATAACGTTCTTGACTGTAGTTTGCTTGTAGATTCGCTGCTTGCTGTTGCTGGTGTTGTGGTATTTCTCGAACTGATCGCAGTACTGCCGCCCTCTCCGCTATATTTAACCTCGCCCTTTGCCTCGCAACCGGTAGTGCGATGGATTCCGTGCGGGGCGTCGCTCAGCCAATGAGCGCGCACGCCCTGTGTGCGTGCTCTCGGCAGTACCATGAGTCACCATGCCAGATGTTCCGAGTCTGGCATGGTTCATCCTTACAACTAGTGAAATTTATACATTCAAACTTACAACTAGCTATATTCTTATTCTAATCGTTTTAAAATACACATATTCAGTTCATATTATTATATCTATTCCTAACACGTATTTATAAACCTTATTCCTAACACGTATTATTTCATTTACTTGTTCATTTTATACTATTACACTATCGTTATTCGCTCGCCCCGCTCGCTGTCCGCAACAGTTCTCCCCCCGGCGTAGCCTGCGCAGCCTCACTCTCCTCTCAGGACGGCGAGCTTCGTCGTCGGGCGCCGGAACACACCGCTCTTCGTCTTCACGTCGGCGCTCCGCACTCCTCCATCTGGTCCGGTGTAGGTTCTCGTGACGATTCCGCGCGGCCAGGTGTTGCGCGGCAAGGCGGAGTCGACAACCACGACCAAGTCCCCGACGTTCAGAGGGCGCGTGCTGTCGGCTGAGTTCCCGCGTGGCACCAGTGTAGGGAGGTACTCCTTAACCCAGCGCCGCCAGAAATGATCGGCGAGCGCCTGGGTTGCTCGCCAGGTACGCCGGTCCGCCGTGTCGCAGGTCCCCGTCGTAGGCATACCTGTCGAACTCCCAAGCAGAAAATGGTTGGGAGTGATCGCCTCTGGGTCCCGCGGGTCGACGCTCACGTGCGTTAGAGGCCGCGCGTTAATCGAATGCTCGGCCTCCGCGAGCACGGTTTGGAGCACCTCTTCTTTGGGCGCACGCTCGTTCAAAGTGGCGGCGAGCGCGGTTTTTACTGACCGCACTAGCCGCTCCCATGCACCTCCCTGGTTAGGCGCGCCGGGCGGGATGCAGCGCTACTCGACGCTGTGCCGTAGCCCCTCCCCCCGTAGCGCAGATGCCCATTCGGCGTAGGCGGCGCGTAGCTCGGTGTCCGCCCCACGGAAGTTGGTCGCGTTATCGCTGTAGTGGCTGAGTAAGCCGAGCGGGTCATAGATTGACATAACCGCACTCAGAGCTTCTCGCTTTGTAGGTGCCCGCTTGCGTGCGCGTACATCGGCTGGTACCCGATGCATGGACGTGTTAAACCCTAGTTCATCCGTAGCTGCATTCCAGTATAGGCCCAGGATCTTTTCTTGTTCATGCCCGCCAAGTTGTGCGGGCGATCGTGCGCGTAGCTCATCCGGTGTTCCACTGAGTACGCTCGCTCGGTTGCTGCTCCATCCGCGTAACGTAAAGCCGGCTACTGCGTGGACTTCTTGTATTTCCCTTATAGTGTGGATAGCTGTTTCTTCATCGTCGTAGCTATACACCAGGTCGTCCATGTAGTGGCTCTGCGTTATTGCCTTGAACGCGTCTGGATGCGTTCGTGCATGCTTTTCAGCGTTGCGGTCGCGTACACTGTGTGCTATGAACGGTGAGCTTGCTGCGCCGAATATCAACGATCTCATTTTATATTTCTGTGGCGGCTTGTTCCGGTCGTTCCCTCGCCACAGAAATTGTTGTGCCGGCTGGTCCGCTTCGCGTATTCGTATTCTCAGAAACATTTCCTCTATATCAGCAGTGACGGCGACGGGCTTCTCTCTGAATCGGAATAAAATCCCCTGCAGCGATCGTAGCAGGTCCGGTCTCTCTAATAACTCGTCGTTTAAACTCGTAGTTCCACTGCGTGCCGCGGCATCGAATACTACTCGTAGCTTGCCGGGTTTGTTCGGGTTGAATACAGCGAAGTGAGGTAAAAACCAGCTGATGTTGCTAGTCTGTTCGTGTCCCTCGCAGCGTACGGCGTAGCCCTTCTTAAACAAGTTTTTGATCTGACTTGTATACGCCGCCGCAAACTCTGTGGAACGATCCATTTTCTTTTCTATCGAGTGAAGTCGTCGTAGCGCCATATTGTAGCTATTAGGTAGTACTACGTCGTCGCGGCGCCACGGTAGACCTACTTCGTAGCCTTCACTGCGTTGTTGGATCGTTCCGTCGAGTATTCGTGTCGCGCGCTTGTCGGCGTCGCTGATTCTCGGTTCGCGGGCTACGCCGAGCGCTTCTATTTTGAAGTGCCGTTCTACGAGCTCGTGTAGACTTTCGCTCCGGATCTCGCTGCCAGTGTTGCGTTCAGGTGCGTATATGTGTAGCAGGGCTTCGCTGTGGCCGATGATCACGTGTGGTGCGGTTCCGTGCACCACCCAACCCAGTTGAGTTTTCGACGCCGCCGGCTGGTTCGGTTTGCCGACGCGTAGCTCTCTGGATACGATCATCTCCCAGTGGTCCGTACCTATCAATATACGCGGCCTCGCCTTCTCATAGCACACCTGCTTCACTTTCAAATTGCGCAAGTGAGCGTGTTGGAGTGTGCTTAGAGACACTGTTTGTTCGCGCAGTCGGAGTCCTTTTATCGTTCGAGCTCGGAACTCGTGCTTCTTATTGCCGCCCGGTTCGTACAACTTCGCTTGTACAATTTGGCTATTCGTGTACTCTTTGCCCATATTGACGCCTTGTAGTTGCAGTGGATGTGACGGTCCATGCGCTCCGATGTCCTTGGCCAAGTCCTCGTCGATTAGCGATATAGTCGAGCCCTCGTCCAACAGAGCGTACGTGTTCACCGCTCCTTTGGGGCCCGATATAGTCACCGGACAGATTTTTAGTATAATCTGTCTTGGTTCTATAGTTGTTGCGACAGCCATTACCGTCTCGCTCGATGACGGTGTCACGTTGTTCTGAGTTTGCTCTTCGTTATCGCTTGGTCTGTCGTTGTGAAGCGACGAGTGATGCGGACGACGACAGGAGTTAATACCGCACGGCTTTCCTTTGCAGTACACACGACGATGGCGTTTGTCAATACATTTCAAACAGATGCCTTTGCTCTTCGCTAGCTCCCACCGTTGCTCGACGTTCAGTGCCTTGTATTGCGGGCACCGAGACAACGGGTGGGGCTTATCGCAGCTAGGACACAGATGTTCGGTTTCTGTGTCCACCGTAGCAAAGACGTTCTGTCTCTCTCTGGCGGCGACTTGCGGTGCGGCAGGCTTCAATACTTCGCGTCTAGAGGTCGCTGTCGAAGCGGTGGCGGGCGCATATATGTGTTTTAACGCACGGCTCGCTTCACGCATTAGGAAGCGTGATAATACAACGACCTCTGGATCCGTTGTTCCCTCGTTCTCTTCCGCATAGTCGCACCACCGGGACTTCAGGTGTGGGCTAAGTTTTTCTAATACTTCCCGAGCCAGCATCGGGTTGTACAGGTAGCTCCGCTTGTCGAGATTTAGTAAAACACAGACTATGTTTTGTAGTTTTACTGCGAACGCGTTCAGTTCGCTTGCGGTAGCTCCCGGTCGTGGTAATTTCTGCATATCATCCAGCGCCTTGTCTATAATTACTTCCGGCCTGCCAAAACATTGTTCCAGGGTCCGCATGATTTCATCTGGATTGTTCGCGGTGTGTAGTAGCGCTGCCACTGCGTCGCGGGCATCCCCACGCAGGCTGTTACGTAGGCGCGCTATGTTTTCTATCGGCGAGAAACGATACAGCTGCGTAGAGTCCCTCATAGCTGCTTTGAATGGCAGCCACTCGTTGATCGCTCCAGTGAATACAGGTAAGTCGGCGGCTTGGCGTGGCGGTGGATGAGTATGCGTCATCTTTTCTAGTATCGCGGCGAGCTGTTTAATATCACTGCTCGATTGCGACGGTGATTGCGAACGGGCACGTCGTTCAGGCCTGCGTTCGTCTTGTTGCCGCGCGTCGTTAAGGGTACACGGTAATTGCTCCCCCCGTGTAGCTTCGGGCTGTGAGCGGAGCCAGTCATCCACTCGGTGAATACGTTCATCTGGCTCCTCGTTCGTTTGCTCACGTACGTCCTCTGCTTCATCCCGTATCGACGTTAACTCCACGGCGAGGCGTTTCTTTATTAATTCCGCCTCCATACGGAGTTCTTCACGGCGAATTGCGGCTAGTTTCTCTTCCGCTTGTAGCTCGGCGAGGCGTGATCGCATAGTCGCACTCGTCGTCGATCTGTGTGAGCGTGGCGGGGAAACGTGGCCTGTTCTGACGTCAGTGCGAGTAACAGGTACAGAGGGTGTTCCCTCCGGTCGGGGTGTGCCCTCAGCCCTCTGTGTTTCTGGCGATAGCGGCGATTCTTCGAATACTCGGACTGTGTTATTTCTGTTTTGTGATTCCATTGCGTCTCCCTGGCTTCTCGTAACAACCATTGATCTGG
Source organism: Saturnia japonica (assembly GCA_033032175.1). NCBI lineage: Eukaryota > Metazoa > Arthropoda > Insecta > Lepidoptera > Saturniidae > Saturnia > Saturnia japonica. Next base: position 13,036,205 of record CM065318.1, read on the forward strand.
GTACGCCGTTCGTGGATACAGATGTCTTGATAACACGTCGTTTCTTCTTCAAGCGTTGTTGTAGATCGGCGAAATGTTCTGTTCTTTTTTCTTCCGATCCGGCTTCCGAAGGACCAGATAATATTGTGAATAAAAGGCGTCCACAATATTTTAATGTGTGCTAAATTAATAGCGCTTGTTTTATTCTTGTTTCTTACAAAGTTACAGTAGTTCGTAGTAACAATGTGGTTTCTTAATAACGTTCTTGACTGTAGTTTGCTTGTAGATTCGCTGCTTGCTGTTGCTGGTGTTGTGGTATTTCTCGAACTGATCGCAGTACTGCCGCCCTCTCCGCTATATTTAACCTCGCCCTTTGCCTCGCAACCGGTAGTGCGATGGATTCCGTGCGGGGCGTCGCTCAGCCAATGAGCGCGCACGCCCTGTGTGCGTGCTCTCGGCAGTACCATGAGTCACCATGCCAGATGTTCCGAGTCTGGCATGGTTCATCCTTACAACTAGTGAAATTTATACATTCAAACTTACAACTAGCTATATTCTTATTCTAATCGTTTTAAAATACACATATTCAGTTCATATTATTATATCTATTCCTAACACGTATTTATAAACCTTATTCCTAACACGTATTATTTCATTTACTTGTTCATTTTATACTATTACACTATCGTTATTCGCTCGCCCCGCTCGCTGTCCGCAACATTCGTAAAGACAATTTCATGATAATTTTTCATGTTACTACAAGGGTAATTCTTACCTAATAAGACTTAATAGCTTTAAATTAACCATAGCGGTTTTTAACACACGCTATCTTCACGACATCAGCAAAACGTCAAACAAATGCTAGTATTGGATCGCAAAAAAAACAGACAAATTCAAAGTTCATTTACATACAAACATGCAACTACGCAATGTGTTTCAACTAATGTAAAATGTGATGAAATGTGTGTAATCTAATAATTCCAATGTAGCTTCAGTTCCAATGTTTATATGGAATCTTTAATTGTAAACTACACGTTAAAACTCACTTCATATCGCCTGAGTGATCTACTGTAATAGTGTATCACGCGCTAAATATTTACTACAGTCTCTAACAAGCCGTACTATCATGTAAACTGACCGATTCCCTGACGTACATCAAACGCCACGTTTTCCAACAAATATCGCTGCAGACAGTGCAGACAGCTTTAGTTGATTAAATAAATAAATCACGATCGAATAACAGAACAGATACGCAGTCACTCGAGGACTTTGATTGAAGAAAAAGTAACGATGTTTTAGGCTTATTATACGCTGCATACTGTGGAATGCATTATAGATTAAGTACAGTATAATTCGGCAATAAGTTTAATAAGGCATGACAATTATCGGAATACACTACATAGTGTGCGTATTATATTGGTGATTTCTTCAATAAACGAGTTACAGTATATGTAACCACAATTAAACACGTCTACTTAACATAAAAATATACATTAAAACCCTTAGATTTTGCAAAAAATAAGTGGAATTTATTTTATAGCTCTTTGCGTAGGCAGATAGCACATACAAAAATGGTCTCGTATCCCTATCTCGTTCTAACACAATATACGCTTTCTTTTTCTTTTTTTTTTTTTTTTGAACTGACTACCTTAGGGTCCCTATCCAAAAACAGAGCCGCTGCGGCTTTTACAGCTTCACCGGACTTGGAGGGTGCTTTCTCTTTCGAGTTGACGATCTATTTATAGTAAGCTTTTGGTGGAATTACTGTAGAATTCACTTCCTGTCAACATCCAATTAGCCAACACTTGGTATTCCTAGCATTCGCTACGTATGTTCTACTTAGAGCAGTAGAATATCAACTAGATTCTATTTACTAAACATTACGCACATCCTGCATTCATCTTTCTCGCGCAACCCTGTAAGACTGATAGAGAATGCTTTTTAGCATTAAGTCCTCCAAACATTTATGTGCAATAAAGAATGAAATAATCTTGAATTAATTTCTTGTATTGAATGAAGGATCTTGGTACTTTCTTGTACTGATGTTGTTGTACTTCTTGGTTGTCTGTGCAAGAACAATGATAGAAGGAACAAATTTTACCGATGGCGGCTTTCGAAACGACTTGTAGCGTAAGGCGTAAATACTCTACAGAATCCTTTTGAAATTGTATATTGACAGTATAATTTTGAAAGCGTCCGTTCGAATTTTCGTGTATTCCAATTGCATCATAAAATATAATCTCACTTAGAAATACTCATACTATTATCATACTTTGAAATAAATAAAGATAAACTCGAATTTGTTGCATTTTTCTTTGTTAAGTTAAATCCAAACACAAGAAAAAAACTCTAAATTATACTAATTCCACTAGTACTATGTACTTTCTGTGTACACAAGTATCGCAAAAGCGTACAAAAACGGTGCACATTGACTGATAATATCTATCAACAGTAGGGTCTATAAATTGGTTAAGCTGCTTACGTTTTGATAAAACAACATTCATCAATAAAATAAATATATTAAATAAATATTTTTACACAAATAAATGTTTAGTTTAAGTTGTTATTAAATTGTAAAACACAACAAACAATAACGTTTTTTGTGGATTCAAATTTTGTAAACATCGTTCATACGCAAGCAAGAACAAAAGGACAAAGACATTTTTTCTTTATCATATTCTCTTGTATAAATTTCAAGATTACTTAAAAGACGTCTTCCCTCCGAGCCTTTGTCCACCAGTGAGACATTTACAGGCTGCTTTTATATAATAATAATTATTATATTACAAAGATTCCCATTTTGGAACAAAAATCCAAGGGATTAGGTACTCTTGATTGATGTCTCATTTTATTTTAAAACTTTAGAATGAAGCGTATATTTTCTAACGATCAAGGTGTTATTTAAAAAAATATTTTATTTTTATCGATATTTTTTATAATTAACAATTTTTAACCAAATAGAAAGCTAAAATCACTAAACAAGTAATGACCTGTACATGTGCACTTATTAAAATACTTATGTTTCACTTTTATGTTACGATATTATCTTATGAGATGGGTAAGAATTCACTATTTTTGTAGGCTATAATTTTATTTATTTATTTTATTTTATAATTTTTAGGAAAGCTTACAGACTAATATATCATTGGAAACAGAAGAAATAAATAATAAAATTGCAAATTAAAAGCCTCTACCTTTGTATACTAATAAATAAACGCCTTAATAGTATATTAACTATAATAGAATAAAGTTTCAGTATCGCTATATGCTGCAATATTCTTGACTGAATAAGCTTTTTACCCTATGTATGCTGGTGCAGAAGAAATATATGTCCAAGTTCGAAAGCAGTGCATTGTAGCTTATAGAACTGAAAAAATGCATTTTGCCTGTAATTAGTGCTGGTAAACGGGGTTTGTAGCAGAGGCCGCTGTCTTAAACTTAGTTCATCGGGACGAAGAATGATTATGGCTGATAAATCAGGACAATCAATTGTGCTTCTAGCTAACTTCATTAGAAAACAAATATCACCTATTATACATATATTTTCCAAAGATAAAAAGTAATATTTGTTACGGCGCTCATTATAATCACATGATGTCTGATGTACCTACCTTATAATCTGAATTTCTTAAAAAAATTCTCTAAATTTGCTCAATTTTAGAAATATATAATTTGTATTGAGGAAAACAAGCAGTAGGTCTCATAACAAAACCCAAAGCCTTGGATGACCGACTGATTATATAGTCGACATGTTTATCAAATAGTAACTTATGGTCATGTATAACGCCTAGGTCTTTGTACCTACAAAAAACATACAATTAGCTATAGTCTGGTTAACGAAAGTAGAGCTTGAAAATGCACTGCAAATTTTACAAAATATCGGCATGGCAACTCCAAAATTTATATAGAATAATTGGAAAAACTTAACTTGATAAACTAAAGAAAGAAGAAAGAAATGAAACTAAGTAAGTATGTATGCAATTTTTCATGCTTACAATATTTGATTATCCTCTAAATTGCATTGTTACTTTTATTATTTTTAGTCCATATATTTTAAATAAAATGTTACTGAATAGGTAGGCACCTAAGTAGGAAAACAAAACCTCTGAGGTGAAAACATTATTTATTTTATAGGTAACATTCACCTTTAACATCCGTAGAAACATAAATTTCAAAATTCTGGCTTAAATTTAATTCACTTTAATAATTCACTTTGTTTTTATTGAATTTTATTTTAGACCGAAAATCGATCGGACCTGAAAATAATGCTCACACCCATCCATCAACTAGAAATTAGATAATAATCTTCAAACGACTGAATACATTTTGTTGAATCATAGCTAAGAACATTCTCGATCAAGTCAAACTTGCACCCCACTGTTTTCATCGGGGTTAAAAACAAATTCAATTTATTTTAGTCTTTCCCACACAAGACGATAAGGCACGCGGTTTCGTTTTTCACTGAACTTTGTAACAAAATTATCAAAGAAAGCTTATAATTTTGTATAACTTTTACAACCAATTACTTTTTTAAGGGTTCACATTTCGACATCTGACTTTATGTATATTAAACTGACTTTAGAACAATATACAATGTAATTTTCACTAGAAACCGTCATCGTAAATAATTTTATTATAGAACCGCGTAGAAAATTTCATATCGTAAAAACCACAACGTTAAAATATATCGCAGATTAACAAAAATGCTGTATCTAATTATCTATACAAATAAATAAAATTGAAGTGACAGTTTATAATGTTAATAAACAGCTTTTTACTAATTGCATGTGAAAGTACATACGGTACTTATAACAAAAAACCATTTTTTATTATTATTTTTGTCTGGCTGTCTGTCTGTATGTTTGTTCTAAGTGATCTCCGAAACGGTTGGACCGATTTTAACGGAACTCTCACTGGCAGATAGCTGATGTTACAACTTAGGCTGCTTTTGTTTTAGAAAAATAATTAGGATAACGCGCAAATAAAATAAATTTAAGTTAAATAAGTTACATACTCTTAATACGTAGACAAATCAACTTTCTATGTACACGTTTTTTATAGAACGAATTTTTATACCTTAGTATTCCCGTGCGTCACTTAAGATATTATGATAGTCATTTTATCATATCTTCTTACTTTTTGGCAATTGTTTATTGTTATTAATATGCTCAGGTAATAAATATATTGTATTAGGTAAGTAGTTATACTTAGTTAGTAGTTAGCTTATCTCCTTTTCTCAACTAATTGAGCTTAAATTTTGCATACACGTTTAGTTTGGATTACAATAAATGGTTAGTTAAAAGTAACGTCATTCTAAAACCAATATGGCGGACTCCCAAAGATGGCAAACCAGTTATTTTTTATTCACCTCATGATATGGGTATCAAATAAAAGGGTTTGTTGAAATGAATACGAAAAAAATATTAATAAGAAAAGCTTTTTTTAAACAATATTTTATTCAATATTTCAATTTTGAAAGCTCTGAAATATTGAATAATTCATTTTTTATTAAAAAAATATTAATAGAATGTGCGAAACCTGAAAACGTAATCTAACAAATGTCTTTAAAACTATTTTAGAAATAACTATATTTGCTTGGTGCCTTTATAGAAGGTAGAATTTATATTGCAAGGCATTTAGGTATCTATCTAGTGAGATGAAATGAGTGAACGTAGAATTTTCATTAAAGTGAATAAAAAAGATATTAATAAAGTAATTACCGGCTAGGCTTCGTTCCGATCCAATCTGAGAGTGATTCGACAACCGAAAAACTTAGTCGCGTTATTAAATTACAATTCGGCCGTTTTTATTGAGTTCACAATTTAAACGCAAAAATGTTAGAATGTAGAAACATTTTGCTTAATGAAAAATGTTTTCGTGAAAAACCCAATTTTCTTTCGTGCTTACTTAATTCAAAGGGTTGATTTGTAAATTTTTAACTCCGAATTAACAGTATTTTTGCTGCATTATAACTGCACTATAAGTGGCTGCACGGACTGTGCTTAATGGGTAAGCCCAATACAATATTCATACAATGGTGACCACCGCGATATTGGTAATCTAGCGACGGTCGCCATTGTCAAGCTTTTTTAAAAATCGTTATAGGGTTAGCATTGTAGCCACAATGTCACCTGATCTTATGTGACGATGTGGCCCAAGAGTCGAAGACTGGCTCTCAAGTGCAGCTGCCGGAACACACCTATTGGATTTTGGCAAAAGATTTACAACTTGAGGGTGGTATCTAGCAAGGCGGGCATTAAAAAAAGCCCTACCACCATGCGCCGGTTTCATCACGATAATGTCCTTCAACGAGAGCTTAGGCTAATTGCAGCGATTCGAAGTCCGTACACGTTACCAACTGAACCATCATTGCTTCATTTTTTGCCTGCAAGCGTCTCCGCAGCTGAATATATACAGTATACACTGGTTGATCCACACAATCCAAAGGAAAGTCACTGACGAGCTTATCACCAGGCATATGGTAGCCGCGAGCCTCGAGCCGCGACCCACTCGGCTATAGATTCCTTCCACCTCGCTTGATTACTGGTTATACACCGTCCGATACCAAAACGTGACACCTTAGCGGGCCACTATGGCGCATGTTATACTTCGTGTACGGTGGTCGCGATTCAGTCGGACACTGTCGTCATCTCCTACCACCCGGTAAATACAAGTTGTTATAATTTGGGCACTGCGAATCTGTTATAATAATACTGGCTATTATATTGTCCTTTAGTATTCAAAATTCTTCAAATCATTCTGTTACTAGGTTGGCATATACTTTCAATAATAAACAAACTAAAATAAACACGTCTTTTCTTATTTACTAATACAAAATTACAATAGAATCTTCTATAACTATACAATTAATAAAATTGAAGTGTCTGTTTGTAATGTCAAAATAAGAGCTTTTTACTAAATGCATATGAAAGTATACACGATACCTACAACAAAAAACCATTTTTTATTTTTGTCTGTCTGTCTGTTTGTTCCGGGTAATCTCCGAAACGGTTAGACTGATTTTGACGGGACTATCACTGCTAGATATCTGATATTATATGGAGTAACTTAGGTTACTTTTATTTCAGAAAAAGAATTAGGGTACCGCGCAAATAAAAAAAACTGGTCATGGTGAATCAATTCGGGTGCTCAACTGGCTTACGCGGAGTAAACCATAAGAGATATAGTAAATTAATATAAAACATAATTGTAGACATTAAAAAGACATACAAAAAACTCAGCAAGAGTATCTAGGAACATCCACAATAAGCATTTTTGTGTTTAAAATAGCCGGGAGCGAGATCCAAGATTCGCGCGTGTGCCCGATCGATAGCATTCTGTATACAGTCCACGTGAGCAAAGCCGCGGGTACAGCTAGTAGTTAGTAAATATAATCTATATACATAATATTTTTTCTGAGATTTAAAAGTGTATTAATTGAAACAAAGCTTACAGTTACGGTTTTGTTACACCTAACGGGTCTGTTTCCTATATATATTTATTTTATAGATGTCAGAAACACACATAAGGAACCGACAAACATTCCGAAGTCTGAACCCAAAACAATAGTTCCTGTTCACAACTTTTAGTTTCCGGTGATCGATCCAGTTGCGCTGTAAGACAAAAGCAAAATATTCTATCATTTACAAACATGACTGTTATATCAATTCCATCAAACTTTCTTTACTGGTTTTAAATAAAATTACAACTTCGTTTTGTTTTAAAAATGACATTCTTATTTAGTAAATCATCCCAAGGGGATAAGAACTAATCATTTCAACCACTGACAAAAAAGAGGGGTGTTATAAGTTTAACGCGTGTATCTGTGTATATATTTATGTTTATGTGTCTGTGGCATCGTAGCTCCCAAACGAATGAACCGTTTTTGATCTAGTTTTTGTGACATGAAATATTTATTTATTTAAAAACAACAGCGGAATCTACACTGTTAACCAAAAAAGTTTAGATAAATACCACTTTAGTCAAATGCAATCTAAATTATATGGATTTACGGCATGATTACATAAGGTCATTAGTTAAAGAACTCAATTAATAAATAAAAATAAAAATTATAAGACCACAATAAGCAGTAGCAAGCAATGATGGCTCAGCTGGCAGCGTGTATGGACTCCGCGTCGAACGGCGTGAGTTCGAATCCCTGCCATGAGCTCCTCGAATGAAGGAAAACATCGTGATGAAGCCATAGCATAGTTTTTGACTATTTTGTAATGCCATCTCTCATTTCTCTTCTACCATCCTCAAGTAGAAAATCCGTCACCAAACATCAATAGGTGTTTTCCGGCAGCTGCACTTGAGAGCCCGTCTTTCACTAGGCTTAGTGTGACAATAAACTACATCGTCACTTAAGTTCAGGTGAGTTTGTGACTTCAACGCTAAACCTATAACGATAAAAAAGCGTAAAGTTGACCTCCCTTTATAAATAAGCTATAAAATGCAAAAAAAATCTTATCAGGATGGTATGTTAGAGTTTACCCTCCACATATGCACAAACTCACAAAATTCGCACTCACTTAGATTTTCACTTATATAGAGTTATTATAACTGTATATTATGTAGATGTAAGGACGTAATCCTATGAAAGCATGGTTATTCGAATAGTTTACACTGTTAAAATATCGATTTGTATTTAGAAAAGGGTTAAAATAAAGTAGGTCGCCGTGTGTCATGGGTGGCAATTATCTCGTTTACGATCCCCGCCCCAAACACCCTTACACAGATAGCGTCTATTTAATGGTAGACATCTTTGCATTCGACGATATGTAATTAATGCATCGCAATAATGCATATAAATAAATATTGCTCATAATTTAAATAATATGTCTGTCAGTGATTTCTTAGTATGCTTCAATGCTATCTTAATCCTTTCTCAAAATTACATGATACGAAAACATTATCATTATATAAAATCGTTTATGCCTACAATTGGCTTGTAAAAGCTATTATTGACATCTACATATTTTATACTGCCCTTTGTATATATAAGACTGCTCTTTTAGTGAACTATATCCAATGGACACTTCACAGTTAATAGCGTATAATAAAAAGCAATAAAATTGCTATAAATAAACAACTTCATGTATAGTGAGACATTTTTCATACGATAAGAATCGCAACATACAAGTTGAGGAAACCCTACTGTAAATAAAGTGGATGAGTACGCCTAGAAGCAGTATTTCTTTTTATAGTCACATTCGATATTATTAACGCATAACATTGAGTGAGACTCTATCTTCAAAAATTGTAAAGACTCAAAATTCTAAAAATATTTTATTAACATCCTAGCGTTACATATCACTCAAAGAATGTTCATCCATGGACATTTAAAAAAGGCGAGCGGTAAAACACTCATAGTAAGTCAATTCACATAAACACGTATGAGCATGCACGCACACATTCACACTATAATAAGTCAGTCGCCTGCCAGTGCGTGAAGCTGTAAAAGCCGCAGCGGCTTTAGGGCCCCTAAGGCTAACAGTGTAGTCAGTTCTAAAAAAAAAAAAACCATTATCGCCCCAGACCCAGACCTCGCTTATGTGACAGTTTTGGCGTATTTAGTTAAATATTTATATATGACGTCATATGTTGTAAAGAGGTGTCGAATCACATTTCACAAGTAAAATTGTAAAGTATTCAATTGATTTCTTGTTTTTTTTGAAGTAAAATTATTGTGATGTAAATAAAACACATTACCGGCCAGTGTTGCCAATAATTAAACATACAAACCACCTCGGAACTCTGGTAGATTAATAGTAATTTGTTGAAATACAATTTATTTACTTAATTCATTATAATATTATTAAATATTATATTGAACAAATAATAATTAATTTACGAAATCAATAAACTGTGACTAAAGTATTTATCAATACTACATATTCACAGTTTGTTGATTGCATTTTCCATCAAAATATATTTATTATGTTATACATAATAGTATGTAGTTTTTGCGAAATAGTAATTAGAAAGCTTTTAAAAGATAATATAACAATATCTGTAACGAAACATAATAGGTACAAGTATAATTATGTTAACCAAAATTTTACAAAAAAATATAGGAAATGATAGTTTTTTTAATATATATTATTTGAGCACTACTGAGCATTTACTGGAACAGAACACAAAATTAGTCTTTATTAAATACATATAGTGCCGATACACATTTAAATATTCGTTTCCACCACATGAAATTGTAGGGGTTTCTCTAGAACAGGATAATATGCTTTGAAAGTAAAAGAAAAGTATATAAAAAGTTATTATCCTTAAAAGCTATTATTATTATTGGCGTACCATAAGTTATTCTAACAAAATAATCTATAGATAAAAATAACATTATAGAGGTATGCCGTTATGTGTGCATCACGCAAAAACTAGTAGATAGATTTTGATCAGTTTTTTTACTCCTTATATACTTGGTATTAATTTAAAAAAAAAAACAAACCAACAAATTATTACGTTATCTTCATTAAAAATAATTCTGTTGTCTACGCGAGCGGGGTCACTGGCACAGCTAGTTGATAATTTTTTTTTTCTCTCAGATATTTTTTTTATACATCTCTATGTGCGCCACGCCAACTGAAATATGGCCGCGCAGGCGAATTTTGTCATGATAAAATCCATTGATGTGCGAAAGTTTACCAAAAGCGAAGTAATATTCTCTTTTCTCTAAGTCTCTCAGAGTTCAAAAGCTTTTGTGTAATTTTATTTAAAATAATTAGGAAATTTTCTTCTCATGGCAATACTGTAAAAACTCTCCCACACTCACGAGTCTGCCATTTATGTGCTTCACTTTTGTCTTAGCGGAACTCCGTCTGCCCTTTTGTACGTTCGCGTATTCATCATAATTGATTTCAGCATTTATAATCTATTTGTAGATGGCACTGCTATAGAATTAAAAAAAAAATATTGGGCTTAACTACACCACAGTAAAAGAAGAGATTTAGCAAGCAACTTCATTAGCCCTGCAGATCTCATATCAAAATATTATTTATAAAGTGACTGTTTTGTGATGTCCCATTATGTCTTATTTTTAGGTCACTCGTTAGGTTAGGTAAAACGTGTATTTGTCACACTTGACATTTGCCAAATTGGGTACATAGGCAGAAGCTATAAAAAAAAAACAACTTCATAGTGTTTGTTACAATGTGAGCAAGCATGGTAAACATTTTTTCACAACGCGCAAAGAAGTATTACTTCAAAAAATTGCAATTTGACCTCTTTATTGAATATCGAATAAAAGACAATATTAATTACTGTACCTCGTTAAAATTAAATATCTAAACTAGATTTATGGTTTTTACATGCATAAGGAAGAGATTAGACTTTTATATTATAATCTCTTGTATATTAATATGACAGGAAATATAATAAAATTGACACGAGATAGAAGGATTAACAGATTAGATATTAATTTTCGCAGTACGATTATTAAACAGTACTTTCCCGAAAGGGATTTATTACCTTGCATTTTAATCAAAGTTAGTCAGTAAGATATCTATTTTAGTGCCTTAAGCATGCAGCAGTGTGTCCCGGTAAAAATAATGGTTAATAACACGTTATGATTTGTTTTCGTTTTTTTTTTAATTATTTATTTATATTATTTTAAAAGAACATAATTAATTAATACATAATGTCCGTAATGTTATAAAATGATCAAAGAATTTTTGTAACTCTTGTTACTGACTAATAATAGTGCTTCAAAAGTGTTTGGTTAATTCTCAAGACAATTTTGTACCCGCAGACTTTTTTGTAATAGGGTGAAATTGTGTTAAAATTCACCAATAATTAATTATTGTTCTTATAATAAATTTGTAATTATCAAATGATACTACAAATTTATAGTTACGTTAACATGGACATTTCTGGAACATGTGTTCTTTAGTGTTCGAGTTTTTGCTTAAAACAACATTAACAACGTGTAAACAAGGTTACTCTTTTATTACCAAGGTTTGTAGCTAGGTGCATTTATTATCTGTTTTATTATCTATAGTAATATTATAAAGCTGAAGAGTTTATTTGGTTGAACACGCTAATCTCAGGAACTACTAGTCCAAATGGAGAAATGTTTTAGTTTTGGATATCCCATTTTTCGAGGAAGGCTATATATAACAGCACACTACGACCAATAGGAGCGGAGCATTAATGAAAAATGTTGCAAAAACGGGGGAAATTTATTCCTTTTGAGAGCTTCCACAGCGTGCGCTGCGTGAATGGTTAAAGTTTCTCAACAATCATGTGTTATGAAATTGTGTCTAAGAAAAAGTTCTAAAAAAAAGTCTGGGACAGTATATGGCTATCTTTTAAAATAATGAATTTTTTGCGAAGGTGTTTTTATATACATGGTGTTTATCCTTATCAAAATAAATACGTTATTCATCACATGTATTTAATTTTGAACAATATTTCCCTTTACAGTAATTGATTTAAATGAATATCTTAGGAGATATAACAGTGTTAAAATAACTCGGCAGTAAAATAATGATCAAGTATCGCGAGCGCATTTTTATTATGCAGAATAATGTGGTTTTTTTTTTCAACTGACTATACTGTTAGCGTTAGGTGCCCTGGAGCCTCTGACAGCTTTTACAACTTCACCGGACTTGCAGAATAATGTGGGAGGCGGGCGGTACCTATAGTACTGTGCCTACGACCCACTCTCTCTAACTCTTTCTCTCTCACTCTCTCTCTCTCTCTCTCTCTCTCTCTCTCTCTCTCTCTCTCTTTCTTATATGACGCAGACGAAGTTGCGCGGGTCAGCTAGTAATAGAATAATTCCGAATCAATTTGCCACTTGAATCCGAATAATCAGACATCAACATCTTGAGAATCAACATTGCTATTTTTATTAATGCTACCTGCGTTATATTATGAGGAACTACTACCCGTGCGCAATAAGTTGAGCCCTGTGGGCGGTGACGCCACAGATGCATGGTCGTATTGTGCACAAAAAAATATCACAACAAGCTTCCATTGCTGCAATTTTAAAAAAATCTCTTTTAGCCCTAAATTCAGAACTCTTTTAGCTACAGCTAATATCTTATTCAAAGTGGATATTTCTTTTCGAACAGTATTAAACTATCCACAATGTTTCTAATGGCGCATAAGTCGAAACTGTCCAATTGTATTCTTATTGGTCTTTTGTTTGCGTTTTTTACCTGAAGTCGACAATTATATTTCGTTCTCCGCTGTAGAACTACCAGGTGTCGGTGAAACAGTTCGTAAGCGCTTGGCTTCACTTTTGATGCTCAGTAACGTGACTTTCGAAACTCCCGTTGCCATACAGGTTCTTTTTATTGCCTGATCAACAGGTAAACACAACTGTTTGTTCCGTTTTTCTTTTTCAAAAAAGTCCAACATTTTTAATACGAGATTTCTCTCTCCACTATGTAAAGTTTTTACCCTTCATTATAACAATAAACTTAACACAGAAAATACAGCAGTAACTCTAATAACTATTCGAAACAGTATCAAATAAGATTATAAAATCTGAGCGCGTCCTCGTTGCGTGACGTAAGCTAGTACGAAACTAAGATGTTAAAAAAAATGGCGTTGCCTACAGTACAACACTGGAGCTTGAGGGGAAGTTACAGGATTAGCGCGCGGAGGGTTGCATTCCAGGCGAGACTCAACTTATCGCGCACGGGTAGTACTGTACAACTTTTAAAGCATCAAAACTTATTGGTTTATGATGTACTTTGTCTTAAGAATTTTATTAAGTAAGACTTTATTTTTAATATTGAAGTATCGCATTACAATCATAAATCTTAAATCACAAAAACATTCAACACTGATTATCCTACATTATATTTTGATCCTTTACCAAAATGTATCATAAAGTTATGCGGACTAAAAAAAATTCAATAATTTGTTATAATTAATAGGTGATGTGTATTAAATATTTATAAATACAAGTCAAGTTTATCAATTTCCATTGTCATTATGATTTCTCTTAGGAATATTATTACTAGTATTTTTCGAACCTATATTCCTATAAATTAATAATATTCGTGAACACTGAACAAGATTTAGTAGAGTCATGTTTACGTATGTCTTTATTACCTCAATTAGTGCATGTACCTATTTAATTCATATGATCGGTCGATATTTCGAATCGATATCTACTTTACTGTGCGTAACTTTTGTTACCTAAATATCTGTAAAACCCCGGACCAAATACTGCTGTTGTACAGTTCGCAAGTCCGGCCCCATAAGGAGTACTACTGTCACCTCTGTGCGGTACCACCTGGAAAACCAGCTTAGCGTATTTGCCGCGGCTCGAATTTCTAAGGAGAGACTTCTCATCCTTGTGTGTGTGTGTGTGTGTGTGTGTGTGCTACCTTTTGTACAATTTGCTTTGTTCGAAGGCATTATTCGGGTATGACGATAGCGGCTACATTCCATCATCGCACCGCTCGCTATCGCCAGGAAGTTCTTCCTCAAACTGGAGTCTAAATATCCGCGGGCAGTCCGATTTCATAGGAGTTTCATTCTGCGAACGTTCTGGATGTGGAATGAGCTCCCTGCTGAGCTTTTTTTCTTTGAACTACAATACGGGTTCTTCAAGAGGGGAGAAAACATGTTTTTAAAAGGTTAGCAATGCGCTTGGGATGCTTGCTGATGGATTGCTTCCATCAGGCGGACCGCACGTTTGTATGCCATAGTCGTTGTTTAAAAAACAAATATGAGCTCAATTTGTCAAACCGTTCGGAACTTATAGAACCAGTAACAAACGGACACAAGATTTTTATATATAAGATTAGGATTATTTTACACGTTTTGAATTCAGATTTGCCTTCCCTTTTTAAGTCTTTTATATGAAGTCATGTATAAAACTTTTACAAATTTAGATTTATCTTGATTATGATAATTATTATTACTCGTTATTAGGTTGCGACGTTTGCCGTAAAACCTACAAAGGATATAAAATAAATGAATTTGCATAATTTCATTCAAATTTAAACACTTCTTGGGCTTTGATCTCGATTCAAATATTATTTTGTCACAAAATATATTAATATTAAATACAGCGCTCGAAGCTAACAATCTCAAATACAGTAAACATAGAATTACGGAAAATTGTTATTTTACCTGAGCAATTTGAATTTTTACTCTCTAAAATGTAGTTGCTAGTTGTAGTTTTAGTTAACCGCATTATTGTCTCGAGTAGAAGTTATTCGTCACTACCCTCTGTACAGTTTTGCTCGAGAAACTGAAGGGCCCGCAATTAAAGACCCGACACCGGTTGAGTAAATACTTAGAGTGAAATAAGGATCAGATACTGTTCCCTCGAAATAATTACGGATTTAATTAAAATTAAGGTTTTCAACAAATGAAACCATATTGTAAAGTATTTAATCGATATACGAGATTATTTTATGTTTAAATAAAAAGAATGGTCTAATGGCCAATCAAAGTTGATTGACTCATAATGGTTTTGGTGGGATCTTATTCTTTCATATAGTGGTTTTAATATTTTTTTCATTTTGCTTTGTTTGACGCAGTTATGTACATATAATAGTGATGGTATTTTAACTTAAAAACTCTCTTGAAAATTCTAACAAGAGGGCGGGCAATCTGCAAACATCAAAATACACTATGGTTGTAAATCGAAACAATTACAGACGTGGTAATGGAAATAATGACTGTTAATAACAAAGATTGGTTGCTAAAGTAGCAAAAACAAGACCCATGATGATTTTTTATTTACTGTTTATTTAGCTATTGACCAGAATTTAATTTGATGTTAAAATATGAGTTAGGTAAAGTTGCTGTCAAGATAATTGTAAAAAATTGCTACAACGCACGTTTTACAACAGACTTTCAACTTGACGGTGGACACTAGTAAAATCATATTATGCACATGATCGTAATTTCAGGGACTATGGAAGCAGTCTTATAGTAAAACTAATATAAATTGTAACATTATATACAAAGATGTTTGTTCAAATAATTTCATTTCAACTTTTTCGCCATCGAAATACTCGCTTCATTTAACCTTCCTGTTTTAATTTTTTCAAATGCGGTCGTCTCCTAGCAAGCAACACGATAATTTATCGATAACTACTTATTGTCCAATATAACCAGTTTGGATTTATTTTAAAAGTTGTTTATTTAGACACTATGCAAATTCATTGCTCTTTACATTTGTACTTAAATTTTGAATGTTCTCTTGATTATTAAAAATAAAGCATAGCAAATGCTTTATATTCATTACGTGAGGCTAAATAAATAGAATTCAGAAAATTCTACTTTATTAAAGGTTGTAAGAATAAACCGAATTTTATCCACATTAACGTTTTATTACCTTTAGACTTTTTATCTCAAATAATTTAGCTGGCTTTACGAATGATATTCAGAGGTGTAATGCACTCAGCAACTTTTAAAGTCAACCTCGAAGAAAACAGCAGTTTTCTTGGTAATTTAATGGTAATATCTAATCTTCGCATTTTAGCCGAATACGTGCAATATAAAGAATTGAAAATGCAATATTTTAGTAGATTGTGTTTTAGAACTTTCATGACTTCATTTGAAAATTTAAACCATATTAAATTAACGTGAAAAAAATAATTGTTATAAATATGAAAGAGAAATTATTTGTTACAACTGATGATGTCTCCGCACTTAGAAAGTATAATATTTTTCGAGTGTATATTTGTGTAGTCTATTATGTTATTACTATGACAACTTTTTCAGACTAGAGGGCTAGATAGATTTTAGCATATGAAGTATTGTTAGATTCGTCTTAATAGTTAGAATGACATAGGCTATATTACAATGAAGAGTGATTGTATTTAAATTAAAAAACCGGCCAAGTGCGATTCGGCCTAGCGAACTGTGGGTTCTGTAATTATACAGTTACATTCATCAAATAAAAAAAGCAACCACCCAACAATTCTAACGAAAGATAAACTGTATTTAGAGACAAGCTTTACCGTTGGGAATCTGTTGTCTCCATACATCGATATAGGTCGCAGTCAATTGATAAACTACAAATAAGTTTACAGTCTATTTTATAAATAATAACAACAATAACAATATTAAAAAATTTACAATTTTCGGATTTTTCCTTTACTTGTGTTGTAAGACATTGCTACTTACCAAATTTCATGATTCTAGGTCAACGGAAAATACCCTATAAATAGTTTTTGTTTCCTCTATGTGTATAAAAAAACTGCATAAACGGCCGTCTCTTTTGATTCCGTTAACTTAGAAGCTTAATTTTTTCACAGTTCCAAGGGATTGCAGATTTGATTATTTGATATTAATTGCAACTTGATACCTTCACTCGTACCTGACAAAAAGGGTCTTAACAGACATATGGACAACGAAGTGATCCTATAAGGGTTCTTTTTTCTGTTTTGTGGTACGGAACCTTAGATTGAGATGGGATATAGAAAATATTTTGTTATTACAAATCTTAGTTTTATTTTTATTTTTGTAATTTTTTGCACCCTTGTGAACTATTTAAACATCTCTAGACAAGAACAAATGCAAATACAAATAAATAAAAGAAAAAGTAGATTACTAAACTTGTTGTATCTTGACTTCGCTTATTAGAATTATTATGGCTTTAAAGAAAATTAATAATTCTCAGTAAACTTTCGCTTGAACTTATTAAATAAATACTATGATCTCTAATAATAAGGTCAGATGGTATGTGAAAAGTTTTTTGATAACATAATTCCGCAGGTTTTGGGTAATAAAGTCAGGTTATCTAAAACTATTCTAATTATAAATGTATCTGGCAATTTAATTTTATATAACATTTTTAGTTTTTGACGATGCCACGTTCACTTTGTTATAAACGTAGATGTGTTATTGAATTACCAGCGCGTAATGGACTCTTCATGTTTATAGGTAGCAAAGTAATTTTGTTTAATGGACACTGGAACGAAAATCAACTGAACCTAAATTAGCTCCGATAATGTAACACAATTAGAACAGTCGATACCTAGCAACCAACCTTTGGTAAACAATATATCATTTTGATACTTGACGTTTATCTATATATTTTTTTAATTAGATTTTTTAAAGAGAAATGTGGTAATAACATTTGGAATATATTTTATGCAATTTTGATTAGTTACAGCAAACCTTTCCAAATACCTTTAACATAAACACTGTAATTTTTCTTAATACTAGAAAGAAAAATCATAAACGTTATCTAATATTTTGAAACTAAGGAACACTTTAGAATTCTCGACAAATAACGCTATTTGATAACAAGACATTTTTGAACAAAAAATAAAACCTACTTCAATGATTTTGAAGAGTTCCCTGATGTATCTTCGAAGTTGAAAGTTCAATGTCAATGAAAATAAAATGGGAGCACCTTGAGGTATTCCCTATCCAACAAAAATACAATCATCGAAATCTGTTTATAAACAAAGAATTTATGACTGAACATTCATAAATAAATAAATATGTATATATATATGCGTTCGAATTGAGAACCACCGTCTTTTTTTTTAAGTCGGTAAAAAAAGATACGAAACTAAGTAATAAAAACTAATCAAAAATACTTATTATGAAAGAACAAACCATCTGACTTTAAAAGATCAACATTTATCTTTATGAAACAAATATTTTGCCTTACTACGCGAGTCATGGCGAGATATAAAAATAAAGATATCTGCGGCGATGCTTCAGGCGTCTTCTAATATATCGCTCTATAGTCTACAACATAATATTAAAACTTATATTATAATACTTCAGGACATTCCACATTGAAATGTCTCTGAAATACTTTTAAGATGCGAATTAGTATTAAGTATTTTGTACTAAGTATTTTGATATTATTTTATTGGATTATACGTCCCTTTTTATAATATTTTATTATGTATCCAAATATACCTACACTTACTGACCGTATTCTTAACTCCAGCTGTACATTGCAATATTTTATTGGGATCTTGTTTCAGTTATTTTACATATCACAGTATCTAAGGTAATTTTAATTGTAACTTTTTGTTTAATTTTACCGTGTTTATGTACTATAGTAGTTATTTTATTTTATAATGTGCACATTAAATGACATTTATGTATATGTTTATGGACTCAAATATTGTAAGTATATTGTGAGAGATAGAGAAAACATATCTACAAATACCTTAAGCTACACACACTAATTATAAATTGACTGTATATTCCGTGATTTAAGACATCGACTTCAATAGCTTCACACAAATGTCTTATCTTGACCACATCGGGAATCTGTGGAACTATCGCTCGGCCAGTGTATTTCCTCCATCTTACGTCATTGTGTTCTTCAAGTTGTAAGGAGATATTTATTATGGCCAGCAAACTTTGACGAACGGTGATGGATTGCTAATCATTCGGCGATCGTCATTGTTTTTTCTTGTCATACTGTGCTTACTATCAGGGAGCTAGGCGTCACTTTACCCGTGCTACTGTGTAAAAAATATATTCAAAAATACAGTCTAAATAGATTGTGACGTATGAATGGATTTATAATTATATTAACCCTTCTTAAAAGTGCCAAAAGGTACTATCATATTCTCATAATACCTAATATGCCGAAATAAATAAAAACCTTCTATTTTTAATATTATTCAGTAAGCTCAGTTTAAAAAGTATGTGATATCAACATACTTTATTTGCCTAAAGAAAACTTGACAACCCTAAGTATTATACGTATTACAAAGTAACAATATGTCGCTCATAACAATGTAATGTTATTATAAAAATTCTTCTATGACGAATATTATACATGTAAAAATGAATGTTGAAAGTATTTTACATACTAACGGGTAATCGCATCGTCAGCATTTTACATCGGCAGGGCGTCAGCTTTTTCCGAGGGGTTGACGTTGACGCAAACAGTTGTTTGACCTGGATAATTTGTAAGAAAAAAATCTCGCAAATGTAATTTTCTGCACTCGGTCTAATTAAAATATCGTTCCCGAACGTTAATTGAATTAACTAATTAAGTAATGATGCATTGACCACGGACGATAATTATTAATATAGATATTTAATATAATATTTGATAGAAAAACAACTTTGTATTTTCTGAACGGTAGTACACTTGTAGTTTTAATATACGACTAAATCGGCAAACAAGCATACGGTCCGCCTTATGGTAAGTGGTTACCGTAGTCTATGGACGCTCGTAACACCAGAAGTACATATAAATAGCGCGTTTTCGACCTTGAAGCCCCCCTTCCTTCTTTCCCCAAGGAGATCTGAAATCCCTACTCAGTCTTTTTATACTATCTATATTACCAGTCGGATTAGTAAAATTATCTTTACATTCTGCTTATTTTTGGGCAAATTAAATAAAAAAAACACTCTATCATGTTAGATCCTTGGAAGGCACTGATAACTGCCTTAGGCTTCGGCTGATATTTTAGGAAAAGAATTAGGATTCCGCGCAAATAAAGAAAACTGGTCACGGCGAATCAATTCAGGTGCTTAAATGGCTTACGCTGAGGAAACCATAAGAGACATATCAAATTAATTTACCACATAATTATAGATCTTAAAAATCCTACAAAAAAGTCATCGAGAGCATACATCTATCTCCTAAAGGTCACCCACAATAAGCATTTTTGTAACCGGGTGCCGGGGTAGCACGATTCACGCATGTGCCAGGTCAACGGCATTCTGTAGTCTACGTGAGCGCAGCCGCGGGCACAACTAGTATTAACTACAATCATATCAATCATTTTGTGAATGCACAGAAAGTGCAGCCGCAGAACACAGCTAGTCGTATAATATAAATACAAGCACTAACATTATCTAAGAGACTATCATATTACGTCCCCTAAGAGACTAAAGCCTTTACACGAAGCAGCGGTCTCATTTCAAAGAGGATGCGATATACGATACACGATACTGTTCCCACGAGTAATATCTTATCATAATCACGGTATATAACACCTTTAAACAGATATTAAAACCGGCTTAAATGTCATCAACATTGAACAACTTCAAGTTTTTTAAGTAGCACGAAAAATATTTTATATCTACTAGGCCTAGTGTTGGATGAAGCCTAAAAAATACGGCGAACTGTGGGAGTACATTAGTACACCTCTTCCTAAACCTTCAGGGATACAGGCGTGATGGTATGTAATATTTTTGTTGGCTAATTGAAGGTAACCGGCTACCCTAGCCTATAGACGTTACAAATACAATAGGTATCACTGTATGGCTGTTTCCAAAACGTGATAAACTAAAAGAAAGTCAATGTAACATTGTTATCACCAATATGCATGGCTGTCGCGGCTCTGTCGGGTACAGACAACCATTTTTAATAATTTGAATGAAATAAAAAAAATTACACATAAGTATACCTTTCAAACATGTGATATTATATTATGGTAGCGTCGGAACAAAAATGAAAATAATACACTAGCAGTGCCCCACGTTTTCACCCGTGTTAAATTAACTCGACCAACTTTTCACAGCGCCGCGCCGCCGCCAACGACTACCGTTCTCACTTCCCGTACCTGCCTACAGGTTATCACATTGCTTGACGTCCATGGTTACTGCTTCGCTCCTTATAGTCGTAGTGTGAAGTTATATACCTTATAACCTTCCTCAATAAATAGGCTATAAAATACTGATTTTTTTTAAATCTCATTAGTATTTCTAGAGATTAGTGCATTCAATTAAACAAACAAAAAACATCCCTTGAGCTTTATAATATTTTATAACTACATATTATCTCATAAATTTAAATTCTTCCTATATTATAAAGTGTCAAAAAAATGCTGGTATGAAACCCCATAAAGTTCAAAAACAAGTAGTGAGTAAACGTATAAGCTTAACCTTATCGGCCGTTTACAACAATCTATCTAACCACTTTTTATGTTATTGACGATAGAAAGATATATAGTTTGGTAAGCTTTTGCATTTCATTAATATATCTTTGGATAGTTAGTTCATACAAAAGCTTACCAGTAGACATATCTTCTATCTTCAGTAGCAAAAACAGTGGTTAGATAGATTATTAAAAACGGCAGTATTATATGAACAGTAATCGAATCATGTATCCACTAACGTGATATAGAAGCGTGTCCTCTGAGATTCCTTCAAGTGTATGCGGCCTCATTCCAACCCGGTCGACATACGACCGCTCGAGAATATTCCATGAGGGATTTCTTACAAGAAATGTGGATAAAGCTGACTTTATAGATGTCCTTAATCTCGTTACATGAGTTGATGGCCCTAGCTGGATGATTGCGGTAGATACTAGTTTAACAATAACAGTAAACTTTACAGGCAAACAAATTAATATACTTACTTAACAATAAAATGTAATGAAATATGCTTCTTTGACCCTTTTGCGAACTATATTAATAAAATTTAAAAAGTATAATTCAAATACAAAAGAACATGACTAAATAATCTTAAAAGTCACTCTTCGTATCAATGAGGCGTATTTATCGAAACAATTTAAAAAAACGGTATTTGCAAGTAAAAGGTTGTAACTATTATATGTAAACTGAAAATGCTGTTCCTACGTACTTGTTCCATAGACTGGTGTGTGATACAAAAGGAAACTGTTTTAATTTTGAACATGCTCTTTTCTATTTAAGCTTAAGCTTATTACAACCACAATATTGAGCAATATCGAGCAGCTCCAAGAAACTAGGCAATACTTACACACGAGCAATTTAGTATAAAAACTATCGCTCGCTTTGGACAACGTTTTTCTTGCAGCAGCGGCTTGTAGGTACCGCATTTATTTTAACTAGCGATCGCCCTAAGGTCGAAATTCGAACAGCGACTTTTTGATCATAGACTATTTTCTGTTTGACATTTACAGTATTCATAAACAATGAGTATTATCTACATCACTTGCTGTCACTTTTCGTTGAGTGACAATGTCAATATTTTGGGGGGTCTAAGTTTAGTGGCACTCGTCATGTTATTCGCAGAATTATTTTATTTAATATATTAGTAACAGATATTATAGATAAATTTTAGCTTTCTGCACTCCTCCATATAAACCATGCCAAATCTCAAAGTCTACCGTGCACGCAAAACGGTTAAAAAGGGGTAGAAAATTTTTGCTTCGCTTATTAATATATAGATGACTCAAAAGGAAAAAAAAGAAATAGACGTAGTTGTGCGCGAATGTTTTTAGCAATACGGAAACAGTCTTCAGTATGTTGTGAATTTGATGACATTCTATTCTTCTCTTTTTTATTTCATTTTACTCGAATGTTCCGAAGTGATTTTGAATAAAGCGAGTCGAAGTTAAACCGCAAAATAAATAAGAGCAAGCGAGATATGAAAAAAATTGCCTTAAATTTCCATACTCAGTGAGCAATTAATATATGGAGCAATTAGGAACAATATTGCTAAAACAATTGCCGTATTTTATTTCAATTGCTCCAGATTGATCCATATGTGCTGCCAAGCAATAATTGCTCAAAAAATTGCCCGTGTAAGAGCACCTTTATGCACGTACGTACGAGTAATTAGAATAATTCCAAATATATCGTATATATATTATGTCCTATATAAATCGATGTATGTATATATCGAACCTTTAACCTTTCGGTTTAATACTGCAACAAAGTATGTCGGTCCACTTTATCTCTAATTCATTGCGATCCCGTCAATCTAATTGACTAAATTGCCGAGAATTGAATACGAAGTCTACCTGACTGCTGTCAATGACGGAACTCGTTAATTCTAAAAGCTTTTTACTAGTAAATTACCTCGCGACAAGGTTTTACTAAAGCCTGAAACCCATTACGCTTTCAGGAGGCTTGAGATGTCGGGGTTAAGTGACACGTACTAATTACGAACAACTCGAGATTCTATAAATACGAACGGCCTTCAAAAATTCGGACGTTATTAATATCGTAAGATATAAGTAATTAATTAGATAGCGTTGGATGTTATTATGATTAAATAAATTATGAGGCATAGAACACAACCTGTTGCTAAGACAATTTTTTATCATATACTTATATTAATTCTCAAAGGTGTTTTTTTCCTGGCAACACCATATCTCCGTTAATTCTTCATTAAAATCAATTATTCAGATATTATTTCAAAGATTAAGTTTTATGCTATTGGTCAAACATAGAGAAATAGTTGAAAAATAATGTTTTGTTAAAAAAATCTATGCCAATATAATTGTGTGGATTAGTGTTTTTGTTTGTTTGTTTAACACGCAATTCTCTGGAACTACTAGCCAGATTCGAAAAAATATTTTTGTATATGATAGCCAGATTCACTAACCTAACATTAGAATATAACTCTCAGCTTAACTAAAATATTGCTTTTTGTTGGAAATTAAAAGTTGATTTGTGAGCATTATTTTTAGGCATGACATATGAATCCTTACCAACATAAGTTACTTCATCATAAAGATATTTTTATGAAGATAAACTTTGCACTCTGTAGCATGTTATTAGGAGACATAGTTTAGGAGATAATTAAAAAATAAAATAATTTGTACTTGCGGGAATTGAGAATTATAGTTAATTTTAATTTTAACCTTAACCTTAGAAACTATATACATATTTGGTTAAAGTTATATTCTACTGATTTTTACATTGATATACAATTTCAACGAAAGTTGGAATCGTAGATAAAGAAATCATAAAGATAAAACTTCATCTCGTATATTCTTTATTTAGCATTAAAATGATGGCAACAATACACAAAACGATAATTATTTTCCACACTATTTGATCATTCGTATTGCGACCTCTATAAACATAACCACATTAATAGAAAATAATGAAACAATATTTACCTACATAAAACTAGATTTCATTCCTTCGTAAAAAAGATTTCCTTTAAAAACAAAAAAAATATGCATTTTTATGATTACCTTGTAAAAGTATATATTGTTATGAGATAGTACGTTGTTTATATAATGTCCTCAATTTCTTATATTCACGAAATCACCTTCGGAACGGTAAAGAAATTGCTTCCATATCTAATAATTCTGTACCGTCTGACATTTATATGGAGGCTCCATCAAATGCCAATGAAATTACTTACCAACACTTGAGCGAAATCGTAAAAAAATATAAGCGTGTTTTACTACGATCACTACCTTGCGTATGATACTTTTTTATGTTTAAGTAGATAGGTACATTTTTAATGCTTCGTATAGGTAATATAGGACTTATATGATAGTAGGAAGTACTTGTGAAAGAAAGTAAATAGTTCAATTTAAAAAAAAATGTTATCAAAGGCAGCGCAAACAGTAGGCATATTATAATCCTCGAGTTGACTGTATGTTTAAAAATTAAAGTCAGTTACTGAGTAATATTGATCTATAGATAAAAAGCCTAAAGCAATACAAATCCGAAAAATAATCGTTTATTATTTAATTTTCACTTTGGAAAATTAATAATTTTTGTCTGTGAGACTACGTGATTTGAAACGCCGATTAGAAAAGACTGACGTCATCACCATACAGGAAATATGAACGTTAGACTCTTGCGTAAGATGTTAAATTTTTTTAGTGTTATCATACAAAATGACATATAAAATGAATGATGACGTCACTGAATCTTGATGCCGCGTTTTTATGTCGTATTATTTATTTAAATGAAAAAAAAATTTTTTTTGGTGTATTAATTAAAAAACAATTATTCTTAGGTATTATTTTCAACACATAAAGTGTTTAAAACGATTTTCCAAAAGTTGTCAACTCCGAATATTCGAACCAATTATAGATTATCATCATGTATCTTATATATACCTACCTACTTCTTATAACATAACGTGAACAGACATTTGAGCAGGCCGGCATGACAGCCTTGACTGAAGACGGATCATAGATCCCGATATTATTATATTTCTTCACTGTGCTCATCATTAGATACAGTATCACCACTTTACCGTGCTATAATAAAATAAGGCGCTCACTACATTCATACAACACAAAATAATTACAATCCAGCATCATAATACAGTAATATTTGTAATATTATTATTAAAGTCTAATAAACTATTAAAGAACATATCAGCAATGGATAATAAAACAAAAATTGATTCTGTAAACAAGTTTCTAAACCTAATATGAAACTTTAAAAACGGTATAGGATTATTTTAAATATTTAAAAAAAACTATGCAACATTATTAAAATATCATGAATCTCTATTACTATCATACAGAGGCAAAGCTTGTGAGTCTGTATATATAGGAGCTAATTTCCATATCTACTCATTCAGTTTTTAAAATTTATATTGCTATTACCACGCCACGAAGTTTTTACCAACCTCAATACTCGGCATGATGTTAGGACATTTTCTACGGGCGTCTAGCTACTTAGCTAACATACTCGTGTTGAATATCTGTTGCTAAGCACCTATACTGTGTGTTTCGCGACACCAGAAAACCACTTGAAAAAACCAGTCTACCTCTAGGCTTAATAATGCTTGGACCATATTCTCACTTGGCATCAGAAGAGATTGTGGCCAGACACTAAAAAAAAATCACGGGAAAAATGGTGACCAAATAATACGTAATATCTCAACAGTGTATTACATGGAATGTTTTCTCTTTGCAGAATAGATCACCGCCGCCCGCTTACATCCCCTCAGCTCTGCTCTACGCGCCTCCTGAACCTCTCGAGGTAAATATTACTGTTCTTCTAGCAAAATTTTATTACCTTATTAACCAGACTGCGAAAAGAAGTGTTATGTTTTTTCGAACGTATCTGTTAGAAAAAGTACGAAATCACGTCAATCGACGCAGTGTCCGCACACGTTACTAACTAAGCCATCGTTGCTTCATATATAGTATTATGCTTGCATTATATAGCCCATGTCACTCCCACAATTAATACGAATCTAACAACACCACGTATGCTAAAACCACCAAGCCGTTTAGGCTACAGAGCGTGCCAAAAACATAGATATACATGCACACATAGATACCCTCGAAAAACATTCGCCTTCTTTTTCGCTGTCGTATAAAATTTAAAGAAGTATATTTGTAATGAGAGATAAAAAAGAGGTAGGGAGTGCACAAATCTCTTTGGAATTCTCTCGACTTTGGTTTTTTTTTTTTTGAACTGACTACACTGTTAGCCTTAGGGGCCCTAAAGCCGCTGCGGCTTTTACAGCTTCACCGGACTTGGGGGCGAGCGCAGAGGGCACTCAGCCGCGAAAGTTTTGTGGACGACTCGCACGAGGGTGCCAAAGTGGCCGGACCTCGGCTCGGGCGGTCGTCGCGTTCGCAAATAGGTCGCGATCTATTCGAATCCCTACACCTACGATTCGAGCTAACTAAATATACACATAGGCACGTTCCCTTCCTCCTGGGAGGAAGGAAGGAACCGTGCGTATGTGTATTCAATAATCGGAATGTTTCTACACTAACTAGCGCTAACTAACTAGCGTAAAAAAAGAAAAAAAAAGGTCCCTCACAGAACCTATGTACCTGTGTGGTGTGCACGTGTGTATGTTCATACGTGTGTAGTGTTGTATGTAGGTAGCTAAGTGATGCACGTACAGTGTCACTTGTATCGCGCGGGCGGTTGCCTGACCCAAGGGTTTCACACCGAGGAACGGACCTAGGCTTGGGTTACCGCTAGAGAGGGTGGACGTGACGGGTGTGCTGGAGCGAAATTGTGCGCCCGCCCTCTGCGGAGAGAACGGTGGTTTCGCGGGCGTGGGCGCTGGCACGCTCTGTTTGGAGAGACGGATGTGTAATATTTATTCGAATTTTCGATGTGATCGTCGGGATCAATAAAAATATTGCGCGGCCGGCGTTTGCACCGGATGTCCGTGGGTGCCGGAACATAAGTGGCGGCTGTTTTTATTAACGGATTCGCGTGGTTCGACGCGGTGTCGAAATACGAACGGGAGAGCTGTTTAACGTAGGCATGTATCGAAGGAAGCTCCATATCTCTATGGAGATCTACGCTTCGAACATACCACGGGGCCCCGGTGAGACGATAGAGGAACCTATTCTGTATCGATTGTAACCGTTTGAAACTCGACTCGGACATATGTGCGAACACGGCGCAACTGTATGTCAAAATTGGTCGAATACACGTCTTGTAGAGCGTGAGCTTATGTCGCGTGGACATTTTACTCACCGAACACAACAGAGGATGCAACCGGCCCAGGACCCACGCGGCCCTGTTCCTAACCTTACGGATGTGGGGTCTAAAAGAGAGCCTACTATCTAGGGTTACCCCTAGATATTTGGTCTCTCTTACATACGGAATCGGATTATCGTAGAGCTTAACAGGTTTAAGCTTCCACGGTATCTGTGACGAATCCGCATCGAAGAGCATCGCGGCGCTCTTCGAGGGATTAACGGCTATACGCCACTCGTTAAACCACTTCCCGAGAGTGGTCACGGAGCGTTGGACTTTGTGTCTGAGGTGGGATCTATTCCTATCTGAGGCATATAAGACTGTATCGTCAGCGTATAGGCCTACCTCGACCTCCGGGAGTCGAGGTAGGTCACTGACGTACAGGTTAAATAGGCTAGGAGCCAGGATCGAACCTTGGGGAACGCCTGAGCGTATTGGACGGGGCGTGGACAATTCACCTTCCACTCTATAGCGAAAGGTGCGATCTGTTAGATAGTCGCGAATTATTTTAATTAGCCTATCGGGGACTTCAAAGTGATACAACTTGTAGATCAATCCCTCGTGCCAGACCTTATCGAAGGCCTTGGCAACGTCGAAAAAGACCGCAAGTGTACGGCGGGGTTTATATAATTCAGCAAAATTAAATGCAACGTGCTCCGTGAGGCGGTGCACTTGATGAGTGCAAGAATATCTAGCACGGAAACCGAATTGCTCAGGCGGATAGAGGTCTTTCTCCTCTATTACTGACTTGAGACGGTTCAGAAGGATCCGCTCTTACATTTTCCCTAAAGTATTTAGGAGACTGATCGGGCGATAGCTGTCGGGAAGCGACGCGCTCTTGCCGGGCTTACGGATACCTATGACTATGGCCTTTTTCCAGGCGGCTGGAAAATGGCAGTGGGCTATGGCTACATTGAAGATGCAGACCAAAAGAGCTATGAGGCGATCGGGAAGAAGTCTAAGTACTTCATTCCTGATCCCGTCGGGACCTGGTGCTTTTCTAAGCTTAAGGCTTTTTATAATGGAAAGAATCTCCTCAGACGTGACTGGGGACAGGGAGTCTGTCGCGGGGAGCTTATCCAGCTCCCGCACGCATCCATCGATACCCTCGACCCGGTCGGTATTTGCATCGACACTGTTCGGAGAGCACTGGCTCTCCAAACAAGTGGCGAGGCACTCCGCCTTGTCGCTGCTATCGAAGGCGAGCGGTATACCGGGACCCCTCTCGAGGGGGGGCATAAGATAAGAAGCCTCTATTTTGAGGCTGTGAGCTAATTTCCAGTAAGCCAGATGCGACGGCCTTAGCCCTTCGACGAGGGCGTCCCATCTGTGACTTCTGAGTTCTAATATACGGGCTCTAACCGATCTTTGAAGTGCGCGTAAACGTGCGCGGTTTTCCTCGGTCGGATAGTGGTCGTGCGCACGAGTCGCCGCGTTCTTTTCCGTCAACAACGCCCGCACGTCGGCAGGGAGTACGAAGCGGCGATCGCTCGCCTCTTCGACCTCTCTCGAGGCCTCTCCGATGCCGGCCTGCAGGTGGTCGACCAGGGAATCGATCGTGAGATCTACGTCCGCAACGGACCCCAATACGTCCGGGATCCTATCTAAGCTGGACGAGGACGGCCTGTCCGCAAGATAATGTTTTAGCTTGGCATAGTCAACCACTTGGACCGAAGGAGGGCTAGAGTCGTCTGGTTGACCTAGCTGCATGATGACCGGACGGTGGTCGGAGTCGAGCTCGTGTACGACCCGAATGAGTCGTAACCGAAGCGCGATACCTTTAATGAGAGCTACATCAAGCACTGTCGGCATACAGTTGTCTTGAAAGTGGGTGGGAGTGGGTGGTGCTATGACATCAAAGTTTAGCACGTTCGTTAGCTCTTCGAGTTTAACCCCATTACTGGAGTCTCTCCAATTGCCAAACGAAGTGTGTCCACAATTGAGGTCACCCGCTATAATGACCGATTCACCGAGCGAAAGTAGCTTTTCTAGGTCAGACCTGAGAGGCTCTTTCCTCGGCGAGAGATAAACTGAGACTAACGTTATGGACGGGTGGTCGGTCATTCCTAGTCTACACACGGATACTTCCATATTGGTAAGTATCGGAGGATCTACCGGCGTACAATATAACGATCGTTTGTAATAAATGAGAGTGCCGCCCCCGCGGCCGGCCCGGTCATTTCTTACAATATTGTAGTTCGCGATTTTTGGATCACGTTTAGCACGCTTTAAGAGCGTCTCCTGCACTAAAAGAACATCTACTTGGTGATCTTTAAGAAAGGTCGCGACGAGATCACGCTGCGGAAGTAGGCTTCGCGCGTTAAAAAATGAAAGATTTAACGCTTTCGGTTTAAACTTAGCCATTGAAAGGCCCTAATTTTTATTACTACTCGCCTCGCGATCGAGACGTTGTAGTGTCTCTACGAGGCGGGGGAACGCGCAAGCGGTCTTGATGAGACCGAAGCGCTCCAAATGGTCATTGTATTCGATGAGCTCGCGGATATCGTGCTCGCGGGTGAGCAGTATCATTAGGTCGTTACTATTGACGACAGTGTTAGCGGGCGCGCGGGGCGCAGGAGCGCGGGGCGCGGGAATATCCATAGCCATAAGGGGCTGTGGATTGGGGCGGCGGGGGCCCCATGCGTTCTGCGATGAACGCACGGGTTGCGGTTGCACCACGCGGGGTGCGGAGGGGCCGGCGGCGGCCGGGAGCTGGCGCGTGACCGGCAGCGCGGGAAATTCCCCTGACGCCAGCAGGGGTTGCGCTTTGATGGCTGAGGCGGGGGGCGCCGCCCGGGGGGCCGCCTGCCTCTGTGTACGTGGCCGCGTGGTACGCGGGGCCTTGGGGCAACCGCGATAATTCGCGGGATGCCCCTCCTCCCCGCATAACACGCAGCTCGGGGGGACGACGGAGTCACGCTCGCGCGTGCACTCCCGTGTGGGGTGGTCCTCTCGGCACTTTACGCACCGCGGACGAGAATGACAGTTACGGGCAGCGTGCCCGTACAGCTGGCAGTTGTGGCACTGCGCAGGCTGGTGGTTTTTGTGTGGGGGCTCCACGTTAATCCCGGAGAGCCCGCACACCGTCTCTAGCTGGAAGATGGCCTTTCCCTCGGGGGAAAGGTCCAATATGGCCACTACCATTTGTAGTGGCCGCTTATCTTTACTGTACATCCGGTGTACTTCCCGGATGGGATAACTTTGCTCCTTGAGCGAGGAGCACACCTCCGACGGGTCGAGCTCCACCGGAATGCGGCGGATGACCACTCGGAGGACGCGCTCCTCCGCGAGCGAATACGTATAAAATTGCAGACCTTTCTGCCGGAGGAGGGTGGTTAGTTTACGGTGAGTTTCCGAAGAACTCACCGAAATAGAAATCCCGTTGACTATGTTTCTAGCCTTGTGGTAGTCGAGTTTGAGTCTGCGCATCTCATAGCAGACTCCCATCCAGGCTGCCTTGTCCCGGATTATGATTGGAGGTGGGGCACGCTCTTTTTTCCCGCCGGCGGGCGCGGGGAGCTGGGAGGACGCGGGGGCGGCGGCGCCCCTGACTACTGCCTTAGCTACTACCTTAGGCGCCGGTTGAGCAGTCGGACTGCTACGCGCCGTTCGCTTACGCGATGCCACGACGGTGAAGCCGTCGTTCTCGGTATCCATCTCCGGAGATGGATCCGGACTCGCGAGCGAGTCTTGTTCGACCGGAAGGGCCGAAAACGAATTTTTCGTCTTTAACGCGGTTTCCGTGGATCGCGCGGGACGGACGTACGGGCTATTTTTGGTAATCTCGACTTTGGGCAGCCCGACTGGTGAAATACTTCACTCTACAAAAGATCGCAGCCAAATCACCTTGTCCTGGTGTTATTGCGGTGAGTAGGGTATTCAAAGTCACTTGACAAAGGTAGGTTCGAGGTCGGTAAGGGATATATGTATACGGCATAGGGTGCGGTAACAGCTTACAATCACGTTACCACTATAATAATTGAATTTATAAATTTAAATAATCAGATGCGAACTATGTACGCTTTTTTACCAAATAGTAAATATTTTTGTCCTATATTCAGCTGTTGTCCATCGACCATCGTGTTAAAAAATAATTAAACTGTTTCATTATATTATATCGAGAAGACTTTATCAATTAAATTAATTAATCAAATCTAATTATCGTAATAAAATAACGATTATTATGAGTTAACTTCTTCTTCTTCCTAACTTGGCAACCGGTCCTCTTTAATGAAGACCATTACTGCCATTATCGAGTGAATTATAGTGGCATGTGATATGACGAGGACGAGTTAGTATCCTAACTAGATGGTGGCTCCCTTGTTAGAACTTTCTAGGAAGATTTTGTGGGATCTCAGAATGAATGCTTTCAGCTTATATTTATAATCCACTTCACTTATGCACAAAAACCTAACTATATCACGCAAAACGCCAACAATATTACATAATATAGGGTCAAAAACCTAAGTTTATTGAATTAAAAATTAAAAACCACAGCATGTCACTTTAAGATTCCGCCAAAAACTTCTTGAGTTAACTTAATTAACAGTTTGTTAGAAAACAGTCCAAAATTCAACGCACGCACGCAACAAACGCAACGCAAATCCTATTATTTTTTTATCCTTTATAGGTTTAGCGTTATGGCCACAATCTTGTCTGATCTTAAGTGACGATGTGACCCAAGATGGTGACACGTTAAGCCTAGTGGGGGAACTATCTTTCAAGTGCATCTGCTGGAAAACTCATATTTGAATTACGAAGTTATCGGTCAAACTTACTTTTTTTTTTTTTAGACCTTTACCGTCTTTGAATTTATACGACTCAAATGACATACATAGACATTTTTAATATATAATTTATAATAAACTAATATTATAAAAAGGAAAGATTTGATTGTTTGTTTGTTTGCATTAAATAGACGGCGAAACTACTGAACCGATTTCAAAAATTATTTCACAGTTAGGAAGCTACACTATTCCAGAATGACATAGGGTATACCTTTTTTTTAAATTAGAGATCCTTACTAAAACCCCAATAATGTAAGCAAAGGTGTAAAAAATTACCTAAAATATTCTTTACATCGCGTTCGCTGCGAAAAGTATTGATGATAGAATAAAATTAGCTAGGCTTTAATTGCTAGAACAGCAAATTAGTTGGGCTTTAATTTTAACAGACTAAGCCTAGTGGGAGGACTTGCTGAAAAGTGCAGCTGTCGGACCACACCTATAGGTGTTTGGTGACATATTATCAACTTGAGAGTGCTAGCTAGCGAGTCGGGCATTAAAACAAGCCTTATCACGATGCTATAGTATCCTCACGAAGTTATCCTTCACCGAAAGATCAAGCTCATTGCAGGGATTCGAACTCACGTCGAACGATGCCATCATTCCTTATATTACTGAATTGTGACTTAGAGTAATGTTAAAAAGTGTATACTAAGCTGTTTACAATAATATTGTTTTTATAAGGATGAAGAATATTTTTTCTTCGTAATGAAAAATAATTTAAATTTGAATAAAACAAAACTTTATTTATGAAATATATAAACGAAAGCATTATTTTACGTAAATCCCTAGATATGAAGACAATTTTCGGGTTCATAGCCTGACAATAATATTAGAATAAGATCTCACCACACGTCAAGCCCTCGGGTAAAAGATCACTCACTATTCGAGATACTTTATTATGATCATATACGAATACTGAAACGGGTCTGATATTTATCTCGTTGATAGACGTTATTCACAATATGTATAAACCACTATTCAAATATTTTATGAACAAAGAATATTACATTGTTTTATTAAAATACTAGGTGTGCCGCACGGTTACGTCCGTTTCAAATTGGTTCGATGAACTCAACCAACCAACGCCAACGTTCACTACCCGTACTTGCTTACAGTTTGCCAATTTTCTTGAACTTCATGGCTACTGTCTCTCTCCTAAGTGCCTTAGCGTGAAGCTTATAACCTTCCTCAATATACAAGCTGTAAAAAGATGTTATGAAGAATTTCTTTAATATGTGCAGTATTTCCGGATATTATCCTCTAAGTACTTAAATTTACAAAATTCGCACTCGTTATTTATACTGTGTTAGTATCCATCCACCATTTCGTTCAGCTAAAAGACGTCCGTCCCCTTTTGGACATAGACATCCCACAACGACCGGTCCTGTGCTGCCCCGCTGCCCGCATCCAGTGGTGTCCCACAGCCTTTACCAGGTCGTCTGTCCACCTTGTGGCGGGTCTGACCACGCTGCGTGTTCCGACACGCGGTGTCACTCAAGAACTCTTAGACTCCATCGGTCATTCGTTCTACGAGCGATTATTAGTATAGAAGGATTATTTTACACTTTTTAGTAAGTTACTAAAATAATTTTTATATCTATAATTTTATATAATACTTATTTAACATGACAAGTGGTAACCGGTAATCAAAACTCCATGTTGAACACTTTATAATATTGAAAAAAAAACCGACGGTTACATATGAAAAAGGTATCCACTCGGGAATTAAAAAACCATCAATTTCAATGATGTTAACATAAACATTCGTAAATAAAATAAATATGTCAACACCAGCAAAATAATATATTGTTTGTTTTTATATAGTCGTACGAAGGCTATAATGGGCTCTTTACCAGTAACAGATAAATTTTATTGCTTAAAATGTAATGATAATAAATTATCATATTAATTAAGATAAGTTACTAACCCAACATAATTAAACAACATTTAGTCATTATACCCAAAGCCATCTACAACTATTCGGATAACTGATATAACCTTACATAGGGCTGCCACTAGTTTGAAGTTTGAAACATTTAAATAATAAACATAAAAATATTTACTCGATGCCGATGTGAATGATGCAGATATCACTAAGAATTGAGAACCGCTTCAGCTGCATAGAGACATTGCCTCGCTAAAGCTGGTTTATCTTCTGTATAAGGGTGAATGTTATGAAGAGATATTTGAGGTCATTCCATCATCTTCCTTCCACCACATAACCTCCCGGACTGATCTACAGAGCTACATTTGTTATACGGTAACGTCCATCACGATACGAACAAAGATATTCGTAAATTCTTATCTTTGCCGTTCCATGCAGATGTGGTACGATATCCCAGCCACAATATGTTCTCTTCTTTTCTATAATATTGGGTTCTTGCGAGGCATAAAGAGGTATTTCAATAGGCCATCATGCCATTGACGACTGCCGACTAAATCTGTGTCACTGAGAGTCACCGTCGTTTGCAGGCTGTACCGTAAATACTATCAGAAGGCGTACATTCATTTTACTAGTTTAAAAAAATAAACTTAAGTATATATAAAACATTGGTTTTGATTATCTCAGGAGAGATGATAGCTTAGTGCCATCATGTTTAGACACCAGGTCGATGGAAGTAGATTCGAATTTTGAGATTTCGCTGAAGAAAAATATGACATAACGATAAAATGACGGCAGGGGATTCCATCCTCTAGTTAAAAATCTGTCGCTAAGCACCTATATCTATATCGGGGTTCCGGCAGCTACAACAAGGCTTAACGTGCTATGTACGGAGACACAATTTCACAAACGGCCACATAATTCCAAACTTAGCCAAGCTTGTATTATGGGAACTAAACAGCTCATATACATACAAATTATTTAGATAAATAACACCCAAACACAACAGACAGTTATGCTCATCACAAAAATATCAGTCGTATGAGGGGATTGAACCCACGATCTTTTAACTCAATGGTAAGGCTTACTAACATTGCGCTCCGACGGGTCGAGCTCCACCGGAATGCGGCGGATGACCACTCGGAGGACGCGCTCCTCCGCGAGCGAATACGTATAAAATTGCAGACCTTTCTGCCGGAGGAGGGTGGTTAGTTTACGGTGAGTTTCCGAAGAACTCACCGAAATAGAAATCCCGTTGACTATGTTTCTAGCCTTGTGGTAGTCGAGTTTGAGTCTGCGCATCTCATAGCAGACTCCCATCCAGGCTGCCTTGTCCCGGATTATGATTGGAGGTGGGGCACGCTCTTTTTTCCCGCCGGCGGGCGCGGGGAGCTGGGAGGACGCGGGGGCGGCGGCGCCCCTGACTACTGCCTTAGCTACTACCTTAGGCGCCGGTTGAGCAGTCGGACTGCTACGCGCCGTTCGCTTACGCGACGCCACGACGGTGAAGCCGTCGTTCTCGGTATCCATCTCCGGAGATGGATCCGGACTCGCGAGCGAGTCTTGTTCGACCGGAAGGGCCGAAAACGAATTTTTCGTCTTTAACGCGGTTTCCGTGGATCGCGCGGGACGGACGTACGGGCTATTTTTGGTAATCTCGACTTTGGGCAGCCCGACTGGTGAAATACTTCACTCTACAAAAGATCGCAGCCAAATCACCTTGTCCTGGTGTTATTGCGGTGAGTAGGGTATTCAAAGTCACTTGACAAAGGTAGGTTCGAGGTCGGTAAGGGATATATGTATACGGCATAGGGTGCGGTAACAGCTTACAATCACGTTACCACTATAATAATTGAATTTATAAATTTAAATAATCAGATGCGAACTATGTACGCTTTTTTACCAAATAGTAAATATTTTTGTCCTATATTCAGCTGTTGTCCATCGACCATCGTGTTAAAAAATAATTAAACTGTTTCATTATATTATATCGAGAAGACTTTATCAATTAAATTAATTAATCAAATCTAATTATCGTAATAAAATAACGATTATTATGAGTTAACTTCTTCTTCTTCCTAACTTGGCAACCGGTCCTCTTTAATAAAGACCATTACTGCCATTATCGAGTGAATTATAGTGGCATGTGATATGACGAGGACGAGTTAGTATCCTAACTAGATGGTGGCTCCCTTGTTAGAACTTTCTAGGAAGATTTTGTGGGATCTCAGAATGAATGCTTTCAGCTTATATTTATAATCCACTTCACTTATGCACAAAAACCTAACTATATCACGCAAAACGCCAACAATATTACATAATATAGGGTCAAAAACCTAAGTTTATTGAATTAAAAATTAAAAACCACAGCATGTCACTTTAAGATTCCGCCAAAAACTTCTTGAGTTAACTTAATTAACAGTTTGTTAGAAAACAGTCCAAAATTCAACGCACGCACGCAACAAACGCAACGCAAATCCTATTATTTTTTTATCCTTTATAGGTTTAGCGTTATGGCCACAATCTTGTCTGATCTTAAGTGACGATGTGACCCAAGATGGTGACACGTTAAGCCTAGTGGGGGAACTATCTTTCAAGTGCATCTGCTGGAAAACTCATATTTGAATTACGAAGTTATCGGTCAAACTTACTTTTTTTTTTTTTAGACCTTTACCGTCTTTGAATTTATACGACTCAAATGACATACATAGACATTTTTAATATATAATTTATAATAAACTAATATTATAAAAAGGAAAGATTTGATTGTTTGTTTGTTTGCATTAAATAGACGGCGAAACTACTGAACCGATTTCAAAAATTATTTCACAGTTAGGAAGCTACACTATTCCAGAATGACATAGGGTATACCTTTTTTTTAAATTAGAGATCCTTACTAAAACCCCAATAATGTAAGCAAAGGTGTAAAAAATTACCTAAAATATTCTTTACATCGCGTTCGCTGCGAAAAGTATTGATGATAGAATAAAATTAGCTAGGCTTTAATTGCTAGAACAGCAAATTAGTTGGGCTTTAATTTTAACAGACTAAGCCTAGTGGGAGGACTTGCTGAAAAGTGCAGCTGTCGGACCACACCTATAGGTGTTTGGTGACATATTATCAACTTGAGAGTGCTAGCTAGCGAGTCGGGCATTAAAACAAGCCTTATCACGATGCTATAGTATCCTCACGAAGTTATCCTTCACCGAAAGATCAAGCTCATTGCAGGGATTCGAACTCACGTCGAACGATGCCATCATTCCTTATATTACTGAATTGTGACTTAGAGTAATGTTAAAAAGTGTATACTAAGCTGTTTACAATAATATTGTTTTTATAAGGATGAAGAATATTTTTTCTTCGTAATGAAAAATAATTTAAATTTGAATAAAACAAAACTTTATTTATGAAATATATAAACGAAAGCATTATTTTACGTAAATCCCTAGATATGAAGACAATTTTCGGGTTCATAGCCTGACAATAATATTAGAATAAGATCTCACCACACGTCAAGCCCTCGGGTAAAAGATCACTCACTATTCGAGATACTTTATTATGATCATATACGAATACTGAAACGGGTCTGATATTTATCTCGTTGATAGACGTTATTCACAATATGTATAAACCACTATTCAAATATTTTATGAACAAAGAATATTACATTGTTTTATTAAAATACTAGGTGTGCCGCACGGTTACGTCCGTTTCAAATTGGTTCGATGAACTCAACCAACCAACGCCAACGTTCACTACCCGTACTTGCTTACAGTTTGCCAATTTTCTTGAACTTCATGGCTACTGTCTCTCTCCTAAGTGCCTTAGCGTGAAGCTTATAACCTTCCTCAATATACAAGCTGTAAAAAGATGTTATGAAGAATTTCTTTAATATGTGCAGTATTTCCGGATATTATCCTCTAAGTACTTAAATTTACAAAATTCGCACTCGTTATTTATACTGTGTTAGTATCCATCCACCATTTCGTTCAGCTAAAAGACGTCCGTCCCCTTTTGGACATAGACATCCCACAACGACCGGTCCTGTGCTGCCCCGCTGCCCGCATCCAGTGGTGTCCCACAGCCTTTACCAGGTCGTCTGTCCACCTTGTGGCGGGTCTGACCACGCTGCGTGTTCCGACACGCGGTGTCACTCAAGAACTCTTAGACTCCATCGGTCATTCGTTCTACGAGCGATTATTAGTATAGAAGGATTATTTTACACTTTTTAGTAAGTTACTAAAATAATTTTTATATCTATAATTTTATATAATACTTATTTAACATGACAAGTGGTAACCGGTAATCAAAACTCCATGTTGAACACTTTATAATATTGAAAAAAAAACCGACGGTTACATATGAAAAAGGTATCCACTCGGGAATTAAAAAACCATCAATTTCAATGATGTTAACATAAACATTCGTAAATAAAATAAATATGTCAACACCAGCAAAATAATATATTGTTTGTTTTTATATAGTCGTACGAAGGCTATAATGGGCTCTTTACCAGTAACAGATAAATTTTATTGCTTAAAATGTAATGATAATAAATTATCATATTAATTAAGATAAGTTACTAACCCAACATAATTAAACAACATTTAGTCATTATACCCAAAGCCATCTACAACTATTCGGATAACTGATATAACCTTACATAGGGCTGCCACTAGTTTGAAGTTTGAAACATTTAAATAATAAACATAAAAATATTTACTCGATGCCGATGTGAATGATGCAGATATCACTAAGAATTGAGAACCGCTTCAGCTGCATAGAGACATTGCCTCGCTAAAGCTGGTTTATCTTCTGTATAAGGGTGAATGTTATGAAGAGATATTTGAGGTCATTCCATCATCTTCCTTCCACCACATAACCTCCCGGACTGATCTACAGAGCTACATTTGTTATACGGTAACGTCCATCACGATACGAACAAAGATATTCGTAAATTCTTATCTTTGCCGTTCCATGCAGATGTGGTACGATATCCCAGCCACAATATGTTCTCTTCTTTTCTATAATATTGGGTTCTTGCGAGGCATAAAGAGGTATTTCAATAGGCCATCATGCCATTGACGACTGCCGACTAAATCTGTGTCACTGAGAGTCACCGTCGTTTGCAGGCTGTACCGTAAATACTATCAGAAGGCGTACATTCATTTTACTAGTTTAAAAAAATAAACTTAAGTATATATAAAACATTGGTTTTGATTATCTCAGGAGAGATGATAGCTTAGTGCCATCATGTTTAGACACCAGGTCGATGGAAGTAGATTCGAATTTTGAGATTTCGCTGAAGAAAAATATGACAAAACGATAAAATGACGGCAGGGGATTCCATCCTCTAGTTAAAAATCTGTCGCTAAGCACCTATATCTATATTGGGGTTCCGGCAGCTACAACAAGGCTTAACGTGCTGTGTACGGAGACACAATTTCACAAACGGCCACATAATTCCAAACTTAGCCAAGCTTGTATTATGGGAACTAAACAGCTCATATACATACAAATTATTTAGATAAATAACACCCAAACACAACAGACAGTTATGCTCATCACAAAAATATCAGTCGTATGAGGGGATTGAACCCACGATCTTTTAACTCAATGGTAAGGCTTACTAACATTGAGCTACGAGGCCTTTCAACCATACCACTTTAGACCACATTATCACTTAATATCTTGTGAAATTGTGGTTAACCACTAAACTAATTTATTTTTAAATGGATGCGTCTACTTATGTACTCCCGTTGTACGTTATGTGAGGCATAACATCAAGTACCCTTTAAGGCCCCACTGGTTAACAGCTGGTGGGCAGATATTTTCCTTTCAGTGAATCATAATAGATCACACACTTAGTTTCTTTTAAGATTTTGGATTGACGGCTTAAGCAAACTGTGAGTATGAGGCCCTCGGCGACTCGAGTCTGTCGACAGGTAACGGTCGGACAGCCCAAGACCTCATGTCTAACACCAAACACACACTTGTAGGCCGTTCTTTCTGATGGGACTACTTTTATTAAATCATTTTATAGCCAAATTACATTGTGGCCTCAATCTCAAGTGATCATGTGGACACTAAACCCAGTGTATGACTGGTTCCCAATTGCAGCTGCTGGAACGCATCTATTGGTGCTTAGCGATAGATTTTCAACTTGAGGGTGGTTAGCTAGACACATGGTCTTTGAAAATGCTATGGTTTCCTTCCTTCCTTCACCAAGAGCTCAGGCTGATTGCCGGGATTCGAACTCATGTCGATTGACGCGATGTCCGTACACACTACCACTGAGTCACTAGGTAGGTACTACCACGTCATGTAATAATAAAAGTTTTGTGAGATCTCGATTCTCTTTCTTTGAAGCCACTTTTTCAACCAGTTTTTTTTAAATGGTGGAACTAAAAGAACTAGCAATATAGCAACATCGTTTTTACGAAATAACATCACGGCCACTTTGTGAACTGACAATCTACTGTAGTGTGAACTGTCGATTATCGAATGCCGAATGCAGCCTGCTAGTGCGTGGACATTGACAATTAACTTAGCTAGTATCTGATCATTGCCGCCGGCAGGAAAGAATCATTTAACGAGTGGGCTATATAGTGGCTGAGCTTGGACGGCAGAACGCTCCATCAGACGAAAGACTGCAGATAAACTGCAAGTCAGTGAGGTTGCTTACTATCTTCACCGAAATAATAAAACAAG
The DNA here is from genome assembly GCA_033032175.1 of Saturnia japonica. NCBI lineage: Eukaryota > Metazoa > Arthropoda > Insecta > Lepidoptera > Saturniidae > Saturnia > Saturnia japonica. The sequence continues at coordinate 13,077,634 of CM065318.1, forward strand.
AAAGGAGACGGATACTGTTTCATACAGACATAAGCCTGGGTTAAAAAAGGGGTTTAAAAATATGAAAACGGTGTCAATTAATAGCTAATGCATTATCAAACGGTCACTGAAAAAAAGCGGATTTTTTGCAATCTAAAAGCAGAGATTTAGGATATTTCGTAAAAGCAAAGTCATTTAATAAACTTAAATTAAAGTATTTTTGAAATAGGATTAATATTAAAAAAGGGTTATGTTTATTATCTTTCAAAGTTATTAGTTTATTTATTTTGTTGATTGTGAATTTTAATGATATTGTACGATTTTAAAAACATAAAAATATGTTCGATTTTATAAACCATATTTCAACTAATTACATTCTGGGCCCAGAAATACCCGTCTCCTTTAGCAAAATTCATAGTGTAAACTTTTTGTTACAACATGCGCTGTGAATTTACTCTTTTTTTACTAAAAATAGGTTTGCGTTTGACCACTACCTCGCCTGATCTTAAGTAAGGATGTGGTCTACGATGGAATATGCTTCCCCAGAAGATACCCTGGTTGTAATTATCGGAAAATACAAACACCGGCAAAGAGTTTCACTCTTTAGCAGTGCGGCATACTAAATGTCCAGACAAAACGCTTCGTGCCTACTGGTATATTCGTGAGACAACACTATCACCATTTTTTCATAACGCGCCTGCATAATTAAGTATAACTTCAAAAAACCTTAATCTTAATTTTACGATATGTGTAAATATATAAAACAACGCGGTAACCCTCGACAAATCCCTAAATAAAACTGGCAACAGTCAAAATGAAACGTGACATTCAAACCACACTTATTTATTTGTATTAATGAAACAAACTCTTTACCAATTTACCGTGGTATTTTACGACTGGCTAATTATACCAATTAAAAAGACAAAAACGGGTGATTGACTACGTAACTCAGGCTATAAAAATTACAATTTATTTTATTTCTTTAAATAGCCCTCATACGCAACGATAAATTTTAATTACTGTTAAATTATCAAGATAATTTGTATAACAAAAAAGTTGTGCGGTCGCGGGACCCTCGTTATGGGGTAATTTCTATTTCACAAATATATACCAAGTTACCGAGTTATCGGTCAGACCTATTTTGCGGCTTTTGATTTTATACAACTCAATTGTCATATTAGTCAAAATAGCAATAAAAAATGTTTGATTGATAAATTAATTTGATTTGCATTACTTTGCGGAAATCCATCGTGATTAACTTATCCGAAATTTCTCAGCTACTTCCGCCTGAAACAGGTTGTTCCGTCTTCCTGCAAGAAAAAACGTTTGTTATTAATTGTTGAGATTAATCTGAAACTAATAATAATAAATAAATATATATGTACATAAAGTTAAACCGTAAAGGTTACATGAACAATTTTTGTATTGTTGTTGTTTTTTGCAGTTACTATGCGTATTTCCCGAACGCAGTTCTCGCGTGTGCACAGCAGCGGTGGCAGCTGCTGAACGAGCGGGCGGAGAAGCGCGAAGCGTGCGTTGCGCGCGGGAAGCGCTTGAAGCGCTTCGACGTGACAACGAAGTACGACTTCCGCACGTCATCGTAATCGACGCACGACAATTGCATGTGCTCGACGCACCCTTACTCGCCAGGTCAGTACGTACATTTTCTTATCCGCTTATAGGCAGAAAACTAAAAAAACATGGGTCAAAACTATCTACTATACTTGGAGCAGCTCGACTTGTGAAATACCTGCCATCCTAAAGAAGATCATAGTCAAATAAACTTGTGTAGTATTCCTGCGGCTATATAGTAAGGTTTCTTCTAGAGCTCCTTGGGGTAGGGGATTTAAGGTCGGCAACGCGCGAGTTGGTTTATTTATTGTTTGCCACCTTTGTTGTATAAAAAAAACAAGCTCGCATCCCGTAAAACGAATAATGTGATTAAATTATTATCAAGAGAGTTCTTTATTCAGAACTTCGAAAAAATATAAAAACTATCAACCACCCGCAACGTCGTGTCGCCGCGTCGGTCTGTATACAATTAATAAAATTTAAGTGTCTGTTTGTAATGTCAAAATAACTTACTTTTTACTAAATGCATATGAAAGTATATAAGGTACCTAAAAAACCAATTTATAAATTGTTTGTCGGTCTGTTTTTATTTTACAAAAAGAATTTTAGGGTTCCGAGCAAAAAAATTAAATACACCTTTATGACCTCTATGACTTATGGTTTATGACTCGTGCCCAACAGTGTGATGATAAAATGACAGATTCGGGGGTGATAAATAAAACTTCCCAAATGAGTGTCGTCGATGCTGTATTCAAATAAACACTGATTTTAACATAATTATTAAACACGGCTTAGAAGAAACATGATGCAAAGCGTACGCAAACGCCGCCGATTATACATACCAATACTGTTGCACGGCGCGTCCCGTACATTCTCCTCACTCAAAGTGAGAACTAAGTATTAATTTATGATAATACTTAGGATGCCAAGTTTAAGACATTAGAACAGTGTCCTATAATTATTATATGATATAAATGATTGATAATGAGAATACAAGATAATACAATAATATGATTAACTCTAGAATAATTTTTATGATTATATTTCCTCTTTAAATTCATTATTTAATTGATAAGACATTTATAGTTTTACGAGTCATTAAGAAAATCAAGGTTCACCGAACGAGGGGTGATCATTGGAGAAGTCCCTTTGTCAACACTAATCGCTGATTTTGCAAACTCTTTACACATATAGCCCATTTGAATGACACTTTCACTTTTCACTGCACTCACTGCTGCTGCTGTGGCGGCAGATGGGGGGTGATCACTACCACCTCCCTCGCCACCGCAAGGATGCGCGCTGACGTTGCTCGCCACAGAATGATGCTGTCCACTCCAAGCTTTGTGATAGCGATTCTTGAAAATGATGTATCCTAAGATGCCTCCAAAGAAGATGAGTAGAATAACGATGATGTATATGATGGAATAGTGGTGAATATTATGGATACTGACTTTGCTGAGTTCACTGGTAGACTGTTCTTTCAAAGTGTCTATTTGATCTTTCAATTGTTTCCAGGTAAAGGTGTCCACCTTCGGACTTTCAATTACATCTGATGCTGCTGTGTTAACAAATGTGTTGAGTATATATATTTCTGGGACTTCAATATGTGTGGGGTTCAAACCCAGCTGATGCATAAAGTTGTTATGAGCGTAAATACTATAGGAATCTGATTTCAATTCGCAACCTTGGCCCAATTGCATAATACCACTTCCATTCAGTGTTATTATTGTTGTTTCTGATGTGGAAAATATCTGGAGGTGACATTTCTCACAACACGAATAGAACCATGAATTCAAATCTTTATCTGATAAGAGCATTGCTGTATCCTTCTGGAGGTTGTACGCAATATAAGGAGCGGTTGACGAGATATAACTATGATTTTCATATCTCGTTTGAGATATTGTAATTAACAATGCTTAACAATGGTATTTTAATTTCTACGATAAGGTACTGGCTATGTATTCTAGCTGATGCTTTGAGAATTTTATATAAATCTGCAAGTGATGATGTTGTTACAGGAACTATCAAGTCTCCATGAAATTGTCCTGAGATTATGTTGATTTGTTGTTCCAACTGGTCAGGTGATAAAATGTGATAGTTGATTCAACCATGACTGATATCTGTCACCGTATCAATCAACGCATGTTGAATGCGTCGAAGACTGGATATGATAATATCAGCTGCTAATGCCGATGATGTTAAATATAAACCATTATTGAGGTCTAAACGCACCCTGTTAAACTCTGCAGAGAAGTTGCGAAAATGCTGCTTGATAAACGCGAATTGCTTATTCATAATTTCATCGTTTCGGCGTAATATATTATATTCAGATTCCAACACAAAGGTTTGATTCTTGAGAAGATTTTGAAGGTGATTTTCATTCCGAGCAATGAGCTCTATATCCTGTTTATACTGCTCTGCAAATCTCTCATTTAATACACCAAACAATATATTAGCTAAGTATCCCATTCCATTGATCAATCCACATTTCTTTCTTTTGATATTGTCATCCTTGATTGTGTGTTCAATCTCCTTTAACTCATGATTTAACTGTAACAAGATACTGTCGTATTGTGAACCTATATGATTGTTTGTTGCTTTTAAATATTTTATATAATTCCCAATGTCCGAAATTCCTCTCCAATACGTAGATAGGTTATAAAATGCTATCAAATTCCAATCATTTTTTATAAGCAATAGATCTGAAATTTTATCAAAATAAAATCCTTGTTGCTTTTCAATAGGCATTACACTGTATGGCATTAATTGTACACAGGGTAACAAAAATGTAAACAATTGGAACACGTAAAAAGACACGTATTTTCTTGGTCGCGTGCCTTTGTTTTGATTGCTTGATGAGCTTTGCACAGGTTTCAAATGCTCATTTTCTGCGTCGGCTGCTTGAACTCGACTTTATTCACTGGCAATAATACTAGTTTGCTCACCGGGCGTTGTATAATATTTTTGTTTGTTTTTAGGCTAACAACTCTTACGTTTCCATCTTTGCCAGGATGAATATTTTCAACACTACCTAACGGCCACTTCCCGGGTGGTTTATTCTCCTCCTTTATAAGTACAATGTCATTATCTTCTATGTTTTTACTGGTTTTCTCCACTTTATCCTAGATTGTTACTGCTGCAGTTATTCCGATGACCATCTCTTCCAGAAGCTTTTCATCATAAACTGGACCACCTGCCATCTTAAGTGATAGGTAAGTGCATGCTGTTCTGTATGTGGCCTTGATAATAACGGTCCACCAATCAAAAAATGACCAGGTGTTAAAAACTCATCTTCTGGATTCTCCGTGAGCTGACAAAGGGGCCTAGAATTTAGGCAAGCCTCTATCTGCTGTAACAAAGTGGTGAATTCTTCGTATGTCAACATCTGACCGCCTAAAACTCTTTTCATGTGATATTTGAGGCTCTTCACTGCGGCCTCTCAAAGGGGCCCATGCTGGGGCGTCAAAGTGCTAATTTATATTCATGTCACTGATGCTGTTCAAAAAGTCAGTATTAATATTTTCCATGATCTTCTGATACTCTCTTTTCAGGATACGATTGTCACCAACGAAGTTTGTGCCATTATCAGTGTATACATGGCTCGGCGTCCCTTGACGTGAATAAAACCATCTGAATGCTGCAGTGAATGATGACGTACTCATATCTGATGCTAATTCCAAGTGTATGGCCTTGGTTGAAAGACACACAAAAACTGTTACGTAACCCTTGACAATTTTGATGCCTATAATTTTATTAGCTTTCAGCTCGATAAATCCCATGAAATCGATTCTTGCATATGTGAATGGACTCGATGGAGTGGCCCTAGGTTGTGGTAGGTCTGCCATGATTCCCCAGACCTCATAAGGGCTGGTGAAATCCGCACCGCGAGGAGTGGAGTAGGTGCCATCCTCTTGTCTGTACCAGTCGCAGCAGCTAGGGCCTTGGCTGAGGCTGGACGCCTCCTTGTCGGTTGGAGTGCGGCCAGTGTCCAAGTTTTGGAACACACACCCATGAGTTGTTACAAATGCATAGGTCTGGGCCACACTCTGCCTTTATGCCCGTCGTAAGCCGACAGGAGGGCCCGTCTTCCCATTGCACTAGTTCAGCCATCTGGGAGACAGTCGGGATTGTACCAGACTGTCTCTCTTTAGCGCCGAAGACTGGGGCCGGCCGCCGGGGCGACGCGGTAGTATGCTACTACAGGTCCCGTGTCATCCCATTATGGCGTCCGATGGTACACCGTAGAGTTTTAGTGAGTAGGAGTCTCACATAACCACTCGTCCCCCCGAGTCTGAAGGTCTAAAAAAAAAGATCTGCCATGATTGGCTGATAGTTTTTCTGTTGAACTCGACGACATTTCACACACATCCTCAGTTGTCGTTTCACAGTTCTAATCCCGCTAATGATCCAATACCTGTCTCGTATGTATGCAAGGGTTAATTTGGGGCCACCATGTAAGATAACTAAATGTGCTTGACCGATAATCTAATCCAAAAGCCGGCTATGATTAGAGATTATAATGGGATGCTTAGCATCATTTCTTAGATCTGCATTTTCCAGTCGACTACCAACTCGTAACTGACCGTGTTCATCTCTATACGGATTTAAGTTGTAAATACTGCTTTTATGATGCACCTGTCCTTTGCGTTTAACGTTCCTAATATCTTCGAAGAAATCCTGTGATTGGACCGCTTTAATCTAATTTTTGTAAATATATATGTAATTGGTTTCTCGGAAACAGCTCCAACGATTTCGATGAAACTTTGCATTTAGATAGTGTTTTACATTTCAAATTTACCTAGATAGTTGTTTTTCTGTTTTGGTTTATAAGACACCGAGTATATATAGCTCGGTCGCCCAAATATTAATTAAATAATGTGCATAATTTAATTCCAATGAAGTCAAGGTGACACTATATGCCGATGTTACGTTTTTACGAACGCGCTTGAAGAAATGTGATATCCAACCTACAATCCTTATTGTTTGTGTTAGAGTATTATGCTTGTGTAATAACTCCGTTATAAATTGTAAATGCATATTATGATTTAAGGCCGTGTGCACACTAGCTTTAGTTTATATTGTGGGAGGTTGATATGATACTAGCTCGATACCTTCATGATTAAAATTGATTAAACAGGATGGGTCTTCCCACCACAACGAATGCTTCAATAATTGATCAGCTGATAAACCGCCTGTGGCACAATCGGCTGCATTTTCTTCCGATCGTACATGATGCCAACATAATGACGTAATACTATCTACGATTTTGCTTATTCTGTTAGCAATAAAAAAAATCCATTTTGAAATGTCTCCATATAGCCAGCGTAAGACTACTATGGAGTCAGTCCAGGCGTAGATAGGTATGTCTGCTAATGATAATGAGTCTTGAATTTTCTTGACTAATTTAACTCAAGTCGTGGTAGTGACACTTTCTTTGACATAGGTGCTAATTTAGTCTTAGCGACAACGAGTCTCGATGTGTACTCTACTTTATTATTCGTCGCTACTAAGTATATTGCACAAGCATAAGCTTTATCTGATGCGTCACAAAATGCATGCAACTTGGGTTTTATTTCAGTGCTACCGATGTGTCGCTGAATGGTTATGTATAGCGTGAACACTCCGAGTCGTATAACCTCTTCAACTCAAATGATGACTGCTTGCTGATAGTATGTTGATTTAAAAAGACTTCTATTTAATTTATAGATAGATTTTGCGTATTATCGTAGCGATGTGTTAAGATGCCCCATGCAGCATCGTAATTATCTGATGGAATGTGCAGATGTTGTTTTAAGCGATCAGCTTTAACTTTAACTTTACTTTTAAGATGTTGCATCTTTTGTGCTTTGGTGATGGAGTTATTCCCATGAATAGGTTCCGGGTAAACATCACAGAAGCACAACCACTCATTGAACTTGCCAATAAATGTTGGTATATCTATCCGCGGCGTAAATTCTTGCGCGATCGATGCGTTGATCTTGTGACTCTTAGGGTAGAAGCGGAGTCTGCAGTACACGTGAGCGGAGCCGTAGGCACAGCTAGTTATAATATAAAATTTCATCCTAAGACACTTGGATAAAACGTAACTTTCATTGTGTGAAAGAATTTTCAGAATAGGGTCAGTACTTTCAGAGATTACTTCTTATAAACAAACAAACTTTACCTCTTTATCATTATATTAATACGTGAAACAAAAACTTTCTACTCTTTTTTAAGAGTATTGCGTGCACGGAAGACTGTGAGTTTTTAGCATGGTTAAAGTTTATATGTAGAAGTGCAGAAAGATAAAATTTATCTATAATATCTGTTACTAATTTATTAAATTAATTTAATACTGCGAATTCTACCTGACCAGTGCCATTGAACTTAGACCCCCCAAAATATTGGCATTGTCACTCAATGAGAAGTGACAGCAAGTGATATAATATTCATTGATTAGGTTCATACTATAAACATCAAACAAAAAATAGCCAATGATTAAAAAGATGCTGGTCGAATTTCGATGATTGGGCGACCGCTATTAATTATAAATAACTAGATGTGCTCTATGATTACACCCATGTTAAATTTATTTTACCAACTCTTCACCCCGCCGCGCCGCCCGCTGCCAACGCACCGGTGCAGTGCCTACCTACCATTGTTCTCACTTTCTGTACTTGCCTACAGCTTGCTACAATGTTTGACGTTCATGTTTACTTCTCCGTTCTTTAAGAATCGTAGCCTAAAGTTATAAAGCCTATGGCCTTCCATAATAGATAAGTTGTAAGATGGAAAAATATTTTTTCAAATCTGACTTGTGTGTTCCAGAGATCAGCGCGTTAAATAAACAGGAAAAAAAACAGTTGCTAGAGTTAATATCAGAGTATAAGGTATACCTAACCATTTGTCTATTTCAATCAACAACCGTAATTTAAGTTGAAACTGTACTAAATAAAGCTAGAATAATGTTGAAAGATACTACACTAAATACTTTATTGCGGCAAGAGCCCGTGCAATGTATAGTACAATCATCCATCACACTCACAGTTGAAGCCGAGACCGTAACACGATGTAGGGAAAATATTGAAGAAAATATACTTATTATATTATATTCATAATTTAAAAGACTTCACAATACACAGAATCATATTTCAGAGAGCAAGGGACCAATAGATAAGAAGTCTTGTAACAAATTTATTATTAATAAAAACTATATTTATTTTGCATGCGTTATTCGATATCCGCAGATTCGGAGCTCGGCATGTACCAACGATTTTTTTTGTATCTCGGGTACATTTATTAATTTAAATTAATAATACTATAGGCCGACGGTGAAGGAAAACAACGTAAGGAAACCTGAATGCTTGAGAAATATTCTTGTAGTCCACTGTACTTATGTGGGAAAATATAGAACTGTCGATTTTCTCCTTTTAAATGTAGTACAGGTATGTGCTTGGGCTCGATCTTACCTGATGGTAAATAAAGATGAGGTCAACGATGAATCGCGCTTACCTATTAACGTTAAACGATTATCGGTGTTTGAAATCGCCAATACTGGCGTAGTGATTATGCCTGAATCGTCCCTTGGGAAGATGTCTTTTCCCAGCAGTGACAATTATAGGCTGATATTATAATGCAAGAGCAGAGCCGTGATGCTTCTAGCGAGTTCGCTATATAGATGAATAATAAATATGGTAACACAATTTCACACACCGCCATTTAATTCCATACTAAGCAAAGCTTGGTAACTAAACAATAAAACTATGCTCATCACACAAAAGTCAGTCATGTGCGGGGATCGAACCCGCGACCTCTCGACTCAATATTAAGGTTTACTACAACTGCGCCACGAGGCCTGTTGTGATGAAAACATCAATTGAGATTTCTGAAATCTGTCTGTGAATTTCATATAATTTTTTTATCTATAAGAGTAGATAGTCAGTTCATAAAGACTTGTTAAAACGAACGTACATTTTTTTAAAATAATAATAGCATTTATATTTGTATGATCTCAACACAAACATAATTATTAGCAATTACAGTATACAGTTGCAATAGATACGAGGATATCAATCCAATAAATTTCCGTAATGAATTCCTGTTCAAAGTTGCAGTACTAGACGAGCTTTTTACTGTGGCGACGTATCAACGTTCTCGGTCTGCCGACGGTAAATTGGACATAACCCGCCAGTGCACCGCTGCACGCACACTGCAAATTGAAGTGCATGCCTTTAATACAGACAGACGTGGTATATAACAAAACCTCTGTCGAGGGTATGAGCTCCTGGTACCACGCAACTGCGAAGCTGTTTTTGTTTTAAATTTCACATTTCCGAAATGAATAAAAGTTTTAAAAAATAAAATAAAATATAAATAGCCTATTTACTACTACCTACTACAACTGATTTTACGCGATAGATTTATTTACCTACGTTAAACAATGTAGTGCAAATAGTAGTCGCCTCTGTGGCGCCGCGTAGGCCTCTCCTAAACATTTCCATTAATCTCTTTCCCTTGCATGTCACATCCAATGAGGTCCACATCTGTGACTGAAAATGTCTCTCCATCCATTACTTGGTCTTCCGTTGCTCATTTTCTCGTCCCTTGGATCCCATTCTGTTAAACGTTTTGTCCAACTATTTCTATTCATCCCACAAATACGTTTTGCCTAGTCATATCTGAGTATTCTAACTATTCTCCGTACATCTACATTTAAAATTACGATATGATATTTTGAAATATTATTTATTTATACGAGTGTACACAGAATGTGGTGTAGCTCGATCGACGTAATTCACCCCAATTTAATCAAAATTCTCTTGGGTTAACGTCTCTATGTTTGAGTTCAACAATTTTAATAACAAATGAATATCGAAAATACCCTTTAAAATATATAACATTAAAGTCTATATATATAAATGGGAAGTTATACGTATTAAATATTACGATAAAACGAAAAAGTACTGCTTCTACTTAAACCTAGGTAAATAACTTTCATTATTATGTTTAATTACAGTTTATTATGAGTTTAATTTTATTTAGATGTATTAAAACTGTAATAAAAGCAAGTGCATCAATAGAATGAGTTGCGAATTTCCCGCTGCGCCGTACCATGTACCCGGTATAGAAATGTCTTAAAAAATCAAATTTTTGTCACAACGATATTGCATGCGAAATGTTTCACGGGTTTTCAATTTATTTTGAAACATAGCAAATAAATAGGTACTAACATTATAAAATTCAAAAGACTGTTTTTTAATTTATTTGTTTGAACGCGCTAATCTCTGGAAGTATCAGTCAGTTTATAGCATACTTTTTTAAGAAGTACACACACTCCACACTACGACCCTAAGGAGCGAAACAGTAAACATGAACCTCAAGCAAACAGGCAAGCTGTAATGATAAAAACGATAGGCTACCAGTGTAGTGCAGTCACCGGTGCGTTGGCGGCGACACGGTGCAACACTGGAGAGTTGCACGAATAAATCTAACACGGGTAAAATCGAGGGACACAACTAATCTATCTTCTATACATATTATAAAGTAAAATATCTTAGATCTATTAAACTACGCAGCCGATTTTAATGATGATTTCACTAGCATTTACAGAATTTTTTAAGGAAAGTTTATTTAAACAATACATCCCAATTAAGATTTTGTATAGTAGAGAAAATTTAATTATTTGTCATCACTAAAAATGATTTTCGGGACGCTTACATTACTTACGCTGGCTAAGCCTTATAAAACAAATTAAAATAATGTTCTAAAGAAATGTAGTTCTTCAAAAGTCTACAGAAAAATCCGTGATTGTATATATCTATATCTAATATCACATAACCAATCTTCAACATGAATAACTATTGGGCTATTATTCATATTATATCCATTGAAAACTTGGCATTTAATGTACATTAAAATTGTCCTTTACAGTTTTCCATTTAAATGAATACCGTAGAAGATATCAGGAATTCAAAATTACGCGCGATCTAAGAAATCCCTTTCAGCAAATCCGGTTGCGGTTAGTTGGGCTGCACTCCCCACCTATGATAAATTGCGCGTCGCGAGCTAAGCGCCCTATTCGTAAATATGGAGTTACATAACATACTATCACGCCTGTATTCCCGAAGTGTTAGGACGAGGTGTACACCTACAATTCGCCGGGTATGCTTTAGGTCTCTTGTTACAATCATGGAAAGAATACATTTCGATAGTTTTTGATATTTTTGTCTGTCTGTCTGTCTGTCGATAAGTTTACACGCCAATCACGCAAAAACTACTGGATAGTATTTAATTAAATTTAGTATGATTGTAGTTTATAGTTTATATTTGTATTTATTTTGTGACACTTATCGACATTTGTATGGTCTATGAATTGCGTTTAGGCTATGTACATATAAAGAAGATTGTATGTGTATGTAATTTTGTAATGTGTGGAAAGTGAAAAGATACCAAATTATTTTATTTTAACATAATTTTCATAAAAGTCAATGAATCGAAACGTATGTTTTTATTTTTTTCAGGAGTATTTAAAGATGACGCTGTTTGGGTTGGTTTAAATTATCATGAAATTGATTTGATATTTATTGTCACACTTAACTAAATTTTCTGTAAACACTTATATTAATAACTAGCTCAACCCGCGACTACGCCCGCGTGGTATATTTTGTGTATGGAAAACAGCAACTAAATACAAACCTCCCGAAATTTGTAACAATGTGTAAGTTATTTACCAATAAAAAATTTACCAAATTGAACCATAAATAATTGCACAAATTGCATTCTAGTTCCTAAATAAGTTGTTAAAAATAAACAAATAAAATTATGTTCTTAATTAACTTTATTGTTGAGAATATAAAAGAGTATATCTTTGTTTTTCTTCTAATGTTATACCACAATTGAAAGTTAATATAATATGAAGTCGTTTCCACGAGACAATACTAACGTTGTTAAGGCCGGAACATAGCGGTCGACGTACAAGAGAAATATATTACGTCTGCACACTTATTCCGAGTATTTCATTTCCTCGCCGGAGGGAGCAAATCATTGCGTGCTAAATTCTTATTAAAGGCACTTCTTTTTACGAAACCTTTCTTTGGAAAAATATCGCAGATGACAATATTATATGAGCCTTACATTAGAAATTCCTATATTTTACCAGCTTTTGCCATTGACTTCTTTTCCGTTGTGTTGAAAATGAAACGATTTGCACGCCGTCTGTTGTAAACTGTTGGTACTAATAAAGAAAACTTCAAGGGCATGCGCACATCACCTTAACAAAGAACAAATAATAATATTTTATGAACATATGACAATATATTCAATTAGCATATCACCATAATTGTTGCAATATAGTGTTTTGCTTCATGAATAGCTTTAAGCTTATTGCAGAATTCACGCTCAATTTCTTTCAAAGCATTATACTAACTATCATCCAATAGCTCATAATCATAACTTGACGTAACGCCACGATTAATTTCGCTCTTATATTCAATTGATGCTTATTTTCCTTCTAGCTGCCGCCATTATCTACCCTTGGACTGTACTGGATTTATACAATGAAATTAAGCTGTACAGCCCATTATTTTATACGAAATAATATCCAAGATATATACTATCCTTGGTGAACCTTTCAAGGAAGATGTTGTTGACAAATTTAATTGAGCGAGTGGCTTTTTATATGAAAGAAACCTTTTAAATGTTAAATACATTGTGGCTTGTTGAGAAATATTTTTTTTTAAATTTATTACAAGTAATTTGTGTAAGGAAAAGGCATGTTTATTTTTTTCGAAAATTACGATTGTTTAAAATCAGGTTCTTTTTTGTATATTTTTGAGGTTAAAGTATCGTCGACAAATTAAGGTTGTTAAAGTTTGTATATAACCTACGCATTACAAAAATTCTTTACAAAATACAAACAAAATCTGAGATCTCTCTCTTTCTCTAAAATTAATGTTTTAAAAAAATCTAAGTTAGATCAGTATATAACCAGGTATAATAACCATAAAGAAATAAAGGGTTCAGGGAGCTTTTGATCATACAATTTAATTTATGTCAAATTGCAAAAAATTACCAAAAATGTAGAAAATCTAAACGCCACTAAGTGTAACAAAACCAAATAGGTGCTTAATTAGCCTAATAAAATATTGTAGAACAAAAGAATAAAAATATGCACGTAAATTGTATTCTAGGAGATACATTCATAGCTCCTCTCTTGTGTAAAACAAATATACGCTATACAGCATTTTCCAGTCTGAAGGAAGCTAAATACATTTCAGTCTCCATCTAAGCGAATTTATGAGGCAATTGTACACATATAATAGTCGTATAGCTGCAGTTTAAGTGCACTACGCCTAGACTGAGTATATATCTTCAAAGTACGCTATATTTTCATCAAATTGATTGTAAAATTTCTGAAATGATGAATTACGATAGTAGAATAAAACAACTTAGTATTATTTTTTAACCGGCTGCAAAAAAAGAAAGAGGTTCTCAATTCGAATTTTTTTTTAATGGATGTCCAGCCATAAATAACATCTTTGTTTATGAGCCGATTTGGATGTTTTTTTTTTTTTTTTTGGAAAGGGAATAATACCTCAAGGGTGATCTCGTTTCAATTTCATTGGCAATAATTGGCAAAATTATTGAAGTTGGTTTTCCTTTTTTGTTAAAAATTTTAAAAATACGTGTTCGTGTGTTAAACTTTTTTTTATAATAGCACAGTAAAATCCAAAAACAATGGTGACCACCGAGTAAATCGGCTATCCAGCGACGATCGTAGCTATCATGCCGGCCTGCAAGCCTCTCAGCAGCTGAATAAGACACTTCACAACCACAATTATATGATTTAATCTGGTGATGCCTCAAAGAAGCGATGCCAGTTATATGAAATTTAACTAACCTAAGTATATACAAAAGGAAACTGTGAAACTAACTGATCTATCAACATACAGCTCAAACCACTGAACGGATTGGACTGAAATTTGGCACAGTTGTTATGACGTAGACAGCCGCGAAGAACGGAGTTTTGAAAAATCAATCCCTAAAAGGGTGTAACGGGGGTTCGACATTTGTATGGAGAAATCAAATAATATATTATATATTTTTTAAACTTGGTGCTAGCGAAACCGTGGGCAACAGCGCTAGTTAAAAATAAAACAGTATCATTAAAAAATATATAGAATAAATAGCGAGTAGCAAGCGTGCTGTAGGGGTTCCGTGCTATTTACATGTTTTACATAAATATTATTTGTCTATAAAGCTTATATTCTCCAAAGATTCCAACAGACGACAAACTTTTATTTTGCATGGACTCACATAGTACGCAGTATTAAATAAACACTAGATATAACTTTGTCGCGTATTAATTCCTGTCGAAATTTGAAACATATTATTTTCGGATATATTTCATAACTTGTACCAAGAGACCTCTCTTCGTACCTTTCAAGACTGTATTTGCTCAGAAAAATAAATGAATGCTTTTTTTTTAATTATGGCTTTTTTTTTAATTCTGCCTATGTAGGCCATTTCGCCAATGTCAGTACATATAGGTTTTGATAATCGGTCCGGGGCGAAAGTAGGACTTTTAGTATGAAGATCTGTATGTTTTATTTGGTTAATCTATATTCTAGTGTATTGATTACTTCCAGTATTATGAGGCTATAGTAATCGATATTAATTTCTACTTTGCACCTTAGGCCGTTTTCAAAACACAGACAGACGCATTAGAAAATATAATCATAAAGCTTTCGGTTTTTTTAATCTGAAGAACGGAATAATAAACTCGTTTGATAAAGTTAGATGTTTATATAGCTGATTCTGCATGTGTGATGAGGATATATACAAATTGTATTTTATGAGTAGATATGACATTGACGCTGTTTACATGCAATCGTGAGAGGGCAATTGCCTTCAGTTCACAACTTTATCCTTTTTTGACAACAGAGTTTCCGCCTTACGCTGTAATTTCCTATCTTTATTATTTCAACATGTTGATAAATGATATACCGTTTTTAGTGAGAGTATAATTTATAAAATGTCATTGGGATATACTACAATTACATAGATACGATATAGTGTACCTACATTGTACACACTTAGTAACAGTATTCCTAGCATACATTCATAAAAGGGTGTAATGTCCCGAGAATTCTAATACGGTGATTTAATTCTCAATTAAGACATCTCGCTAGTCTAAGAGTGGCAAAGGTACCTTATGTGTTTACTTTTCAATGGCTGGATGTCTTTTGAGTTGAAAGCAATTTGCTAAATTAACCGAGAATCCTGCGGTTCGTTTTAAACGTAGGCTTACCCTTTAAAATAATTACTACGTTAAAAACTAACTGAAAATTTCCAGAACGTAATCTCTGTGGTTATCTATTATAATAAATCTGTTGTTCCATTTGAACATGTATTTTTTTTATTTCGTCAGATATCTATTACAAAGCCGCGCACGCACAGGTGATAAAATTGTCACTATTCTTTTTTCATTTATTTTTTATAACGAGTCTTTATTCCGCTGGGATAGATATAATTTCATGTTAGTATTTTTAAGTTAATGCAGATAAAATACGCAGTAGTTCATCAAAACATTCAGAATCCTTCGGAAATATCATCAAAAAAATTTTTTGAAAAATCACCGCCTTAGACCTACAAGTCTAAAGAACACTGAGCACGAATATGACTTTTTTTTATCCGTCAGACCTTATGTTTCAAAGCTCAGAAACGGCTTTATCGGTTTTTATGAAATTTTGCACACTGGAAGTATATATTATTCTGCAATGGTAAGCTATAAGAATTATTAATAATAATTTGTACGTCGTAAAAAAATACCTACAATTTTATTTGTTCTTAACGTCTTAACTGATTATGGTATTTTTTTACTCGGGTAATGTATGTCATTCTTCAATTGGTGAGCTATAAGAATGATCAATAATACTTTATAAATGATTAACAATTGAGTAAAAAGATAAATACTGCATGTTATACGCGTGCGGTTCCGCGGGAACTGCTATTATTATATAAATAAGTGCGCACTGATTTCAATTACAGGTATTAATGACAGTGATTCGGCTTTTACAGATACAAATAGATTATTTAATCAATGCGGAGCCTAAATTACCATACCTAATATTGTATATTTTCATTTGTTTTACACATTCTTGGAAAGTAAATACTTACTTAATTCGTTCATGAATGAAGATCATACTTCAAGATCAATCGACCTGGGTATACTGTTGTAAAAGCAACTAATAGATAGTTTTTTTTTTTGAGCGAATCACTATTCACAAAATATAGGTATTTGAAATAATTTTATATTAAATGATTTATATGTATGTTTTGTAGAATTTAATAGGTTAGTTTACCATTTTTGACAAATTGGTTTTTATTAGGTATCAACATTATAAGACAGACGATAATATTTTTTTATTGTTTGCATGCATTCTCACTGACATTTTATGTTACATAACAAATAACTGGACAACGGAAAATAAATTTTACTTAATTATTTCTTGAAATTATTAATTAAATTAACTTTCAATATATGAAAACTAAGATCGTTCATAGAAAACAAAATTCTATCAGATTTTCCCTTACTTGTTATCTAGCCATATATGCATATTTGGGTGATTCAATTCTAACTGTGATTTTTGATGTCCCGTATTGTTTGTGTCAGTACCGTGTTATCTAGACTAAACCATACGGCAGTGTGTATTTGCACGGACTATTTCGAGCTACAGTTAACCCCTCCATAAATAAAAATCTATTCGACTTTGACATTTGAAATTGTGTATGTTTAATCAGTCTTCCTGGAGCACCTAAAATCCCAAATTTCATTAATAAGCCTATTATAGTTATTGAATTATTAGGGTCTGAAAAACATTTTTATCACTCACTGACTCATTCACTCGTCAAAAACCTAGACCACTTCTAGGTGACTCAGAAACTTGAAATTTGGCATCAAGGTAGATCATTTTGATATTTTGTTTTCATTTTCGATACTTTTATACATGTAGCGAAATACTTTTGCACTATAATTTTTACTACGCATAAGGCGTAAAAAAACGAAAGAGTTCTCTTACAGAATTTAAAAAAAAATTAAGTAAAAAAGTTACAGTTAGAACCGAATTACACATTTATATTTCCGATAAATGATGCATCTTGAAATTCTATGTTCTTTTTAACTGACTTCAAAAAAAAAGGTGAAGGTTTACTCAATTCGAATGTATATATTTTTTATGGATGTTCAGCCATACTTCTTTGTTTATGAACCGAATTCGATGATTATTTTTTTGTTCGATAGAGGTTTGTTCGATACCACCATTTTAATTTCATTAACCAGTGCCAGGTCCATTGGCGTTGAACTTCGAAGATACACCAGAAAACTCTTCAAAATCATTAAAGTTGCTTTTCTTTTTTTATTAAAAATGTGATATTATATTCTGAAGGAAACTTTATTAATAACAAACTAAGTTTCCAACGTCGGGAAGCCGCTGCACCCTCAAGCCCTCTTTTGTGGTCTCTTTCACACTCCCTAATAAAATATTGTATACTTAAATTCTTTTTGAAAATATTTACTAACATAATCTCATGTATTACCGTACTATAGTTACAGTACCTTCTTGAAAGTGTTCCGCAACCTCTATAATGATCTATATTTGGCTCAGTGGAAGTGGTGTATGATCTCATTAGGCTTAGCGTGTTACCATCTTGGGTCACTTAAAATCATGTGAGATTGTAGCCACACACTAAAACGATAAATATAACACATATAATAAGTGGAATTGTTTTCACTCAGTCGCTCTTATGAAATCATAACATCTCTCGCATGGATCTACTTAAATTGCTTAAGAAGAATAAAAAAAATATGCTATTTTACTTTGATACTACCTCAGTTTAAAAAAAGGCTTTATTTCGGATATTCTTATAATTTTCCATACCTAAATTATAAACTAACGGGTGCTGAAACACAAATAAAATTAATTCGCAACTGCTTTTGGATTGTCACAATTTCACATACACGAGCTACTATAAAAAGAGTATGAAAAAAAACTTTTTTGGAATAAACAGCTTGACCCTTGATATATTAAATAGTTTTTATAAGAGTAATTAAAACTTTTCTGTTACCTTACTACCTAGTCGAAAATTTATCTTTCACAAAGTGACAAGTTTGAGAGACTTTTCTATGCGAAATTCCCATTCGAAACTTCGATTGATACAAACTTTTATAACGCTTGAAAATACTTTTTTTATTGTCGTACCTACTTAACTAAAGTCAGAATTCAAATAGAATGTTTATCAAACGTGATATTTCTACAAAGTTCGGTGAAAATATTCTGTTTATTAAATATACTATATACCTATTACGTTATTTGCGAAGTTATTTTCTCCAATTTAGTATTAATTATTGTCCAGATTGTATGTAATGTACATTATAATTGTCCTTTACAGTTTTCCATTTAAATGAACACCGTAGAAGATATCACGAATTCAAAATTATTCGCGACCAAAGAAATCTTATCTAAAAAAACCTATAATAAATTGCTTAACGCGAGTTAAGCGCACTGTTCGTAACAGTTTACTATGAAATAACAAAACATACCAACACTCCTGTATCCCCGAAGTGTTAGGCAAAGATGTATACCCACAGTTCGCCGGGTATGTGTTAGGTCCCATGCAATAGGCGGCGAACATATTGCCATCAATCGGGCACAAAGCCAAACTCCAAGCTGATACTGAGAACTTCAAAGAAAACCCCCACAGCACTTTACTCGACCTGAAAATCGAACCTAGGACCTCGAGCATTGCAGTTATTTATATCTATTATTTAATTTCTATTATTCAATTTCTAATTTTTATTAGTTTAATAAGGATTTAAGATTCACTAGCTTCTTACAATATTAATTAATGCAATGTTTCTAATAATAAAAACAAAGAATATTTCAAACTGTAACTTGTTTTGAGAAAATAAATTATGTTGTAGATTGAACGACTTTAACTAAACGATTTTCAATTTGATTAGTAAGAATTGGAAAGTTAATTTAATTTAAATCGCTTACAGGCCCGATTCAACCTACTTATTTTGCGTTTTATTCGTTTCACAATATAAGATTATTTGTATCCTTTGGAACAGTTTGTAGAGATTCTGATATATTCTGTTTGTTAGCATCGGATTTCATTTTCTTACTTAATTCGCTTAAAGTCGAAGTTTTCCTGATAAACGTTCTCGGAAATAATTGTTAGAATGTTATTTTTATTCAAAAGCTCGCTCATATCGTCAATAGCTCGCTTTATTCTGGTTATTTAAAATATTACATATTTAATAGTTATTATGGCAATTTTTATTATATTTTTTTCTATTTATTTATATATTACTAGCAAACCTGGCCACTCATTGGCTACAAAATTTTACAGGATCACCCACACGCTGGGCTAATATTAAGATTGTTGAAAAATTTAATCAAAGTCGCTCGCGATATATTAAAAATACTTGTGTCTCTCTCCTCTTTTCAGCCATAATAAGAACTTAAAAAATAACAGTAAAACTAAGAAAGTATTTCTTAAAACGTGCAGGAAAAAATTATAATATGAAAATACGAAACCCCTTTACTTAAAAGGTAAGGTACTTCGCATCGCTTACTCTTACAATTTCAATGTAATGCGCATAATATAATATACTAGCTGTGCTCCACGGTTTCACTGGTGTTAGCTATGATTTCTCCATACAATTCTTAAACCCCCCTGTAATATCAAACGTTAAAACGCCCTTAATACGGATCTTGTTGACATCATACATTTAAATCTAAATCGATTTCGATATACAATTCAAAAACACTTTTCTTATTTTATACTAGCGGTGTGCCCGCGGCTCCGCACGCGTTTATAGTTACGTAGTAGTTATTTACATCCCGTAATATTATTTTTACCCATATTGTTAACAATTCATATGCCGCATCAATTGAGGAATGGTGCGTGAACAACTTTTTATTTATTTCTTACCAAAAGCATAAATATGAATATCCCAAATTTGAGACATGACGGGTCGAAAATCGAGCAGCAACTTTTTGATCATAGACTTTTTATGTTTGACATTTGCAGTATTCATGAACCTAAACAATGAGTATTATCTACATCATTTGCTGTCACTTTTCGTTGAGTGACAATGTCAATATTTTGGAGGGTCTACGTTGAATGGCAATGGTCGCGTTAGGATTGGCTGTATTAATTTATTTTATTTAATACATATATTAGTAACAGATATTATAGATAAATGTTAGCTTTTTGCACTTCTTCTCAATATAAACTTTAACCATGCAAAATCTCAGTCTTCCGTGCACGCAATATGCTTAAAAAGGGGTAGAAAGCTTTTACTTCACGTATTAATTTTAGAGATAACAAAATAGACATAACATAAATTAAATAAAAGCAGATTTTTTTATATCGTCTACGTAAGCAAAGTCGTCTACGGAAAGCTAGTAATAAATAAATTATTAATACTTCCTTAATTCATTTATTAATCTAATCTTATATTAAAGAGCTCAGATATAAAATGAATACCTCCCAAGCTGCTTTCATCCAGTCTCAGTTATTTTAAAAGGTTTCCTCTAATTTCGACGTTGTACATTTACAATGAAATTTCCGCTTGATTGCGTAATAAGGTTATTGTTGAGAGATTTTTGATATCCCTTTCAGATTTTATCGTGAAATAAGAATATCGTTAGATTCTTTTTTATTATTTAGCAAACAGTTTATGCTCCCTTCGCTAGTTTAATAAAATTTAGTATAATAAACCTTTTCAAATGAATTTTATGAGCTAGATACCATTATAATAATAAATATGGAGACACAACCAATTAATTTACATAGTTACCAAGCAAAGCTTGTATTATGGTAACTAAACAACTGATATTGATGAAAGCTTGTGATGTTTTACAGATATTTATTCTTTGGAATATAATTGAAACACACCAATATGGAGGACAGCTTTATAACTTTATTAAATGTATTGACCGTGGCGACATATGGCAAACTTATACACTACCAATATTTGTTACGTTCTATATTATCTATATTTTGATGTTACGATGCTTTCTATTTAACAGATATACGTACGTATATATAGATATTTAACACACAGACAAACAGCTGCCAATTATGTTCATCACACAAATTTGTTATGTGTCGGGATCGAACCCGCACCTCTCGGCTCAATAGTAGGGCTTACTATCACTGCGCCACGTGGCCAGTGAAAAATAATCTTAATATATTAAGTGAGCAATTCTTGTATAATATATATGTAATTGGTTTCTCGGAAAAACGGCTCCAGCGATTTCGATGAAACCTTGAATTTAGGTAATATTTTACATTCCAAGTTTATCTAGATAGGTGTTTCCTTTTTTTGTTTATAAGACACCGATTACGGCTCGGTCGCCCAGATATTAATATTAAATTAAATAAAAAAGGTTAGTATAATAAACCTTTTCGAATGAATATTATGAGGTACCATTACATAGACGTAGCCGGGATATATTGGGCAGGAGGGTCGGCAAGATAAAACTAATGTTAAGTTTGTTGTTACATACTAACTTGGCAATATGACTCTACAACACCAGATGGTAAGAAAAGTACTAGCCAAAAACAACGGTGACCATCGTTGAGAGATTCCATTGATGGTAGTCGTCATCATGCTTGCATGCTGAAATGCCTCTGCACGCCTCGTTTGAAGGACCCAATTTGCGCCCAAGGAACGCAAATGTTGATTGGAAGACCGTTCCACTTCCGTATAGTCACCAATACTTGCTAGGGGGAGAGGGGACAGCTGTCTCCTTGCCTCTGTATGCCTCTGTAAATTATCAAAAGGTCTTGCTTCACGTAGCCATAGCAATACATACTAAGGGTCGCCCAATGGTCGAAATTCGACCAGCGACTTTTTGATTATACTATTATCCGTTTTACATTTGCAGTATGAACGTAAACGTAAACAATATTATATCGATTACTTTTTTATAGTCGCACGGCAAATTGACAGTACTGTTCCTGATGGTAAGCGCAGTACAATCCTAACACTGCGGCGACTGTCGAAAGATCGTAATCCATCGACGATCGCTGCTGTCATACCGGCTTGCATTAATTTAGGATATGCACAGGCTATTCCCGAAACGCGACACGCAAAAGCGAGTCACTATGACGGACTTTTCAACACATGCATGTTTGTCGCGACCCGGTCGGTCCCTACCACCCCGCAACTACTGTCACTGTTCATTGAGTGACATTGTTAATGTTTCGGGGGGTCTAAGTTCAGTGGCACTAGTTTTATATATTTTTAACACATATTATATATAGATATTAACTTTAACTTTCGCCACTCTTCCATATAAACTTTAATCATTTAACCATGATAAATCTCAAAGCTTTCCGTGCGCACAATATGCTTAAGAGTCCGAAGTTTTCTCCTCGCGTATTTAATAATCATAAAATAGAACTGTTTGTTTATAATGTCAAAATAACAGTTTTTTACTAAATGCCTTTGAAAGTATATACGATGCCTATAACAAAATACCAATTTTTAAAAATTCTATCTGTCTGTCTGTTTGTTCCGGATAATCGCCGAAACAGTTGGGCCGATTTTGACGAGACTTTCACTGATAGATAACTGGTGTTATAAGGAGTAACTTAGGCAACTTTTAGCGGTGGGTGATTATGAGATATACTAATGTAATCATTTCATTATGAAGACTCTCGAGATATCTCGATTATAGCCATTAGTAATTACTAATATTAGTAGTTCGATATTAAGTGATCATTCATAATCGAAATACCATTAGTAATTACTAATGCTGGATTACTAACTTGATAAAATTACTATTTATTACGACCGAACCACCTTTTTTATAGCTAATTGTTATATGTGTTCTTGTAAAGAACTTTTTTTTACGACGCGCAACCTTTTTTTTAGTTTTCCACTCTTCGTTTATAATTGCCCACCTCTAGCTACTTGGTGAATCAATTCGGGCGCTTTAATGGCTTACGCTGAGTAAACCATAAGAGGTGTAGCGAATTAATGTACTACACAATTGTAGAAACCGGGAGTGAAGTATCAAGTTTCGTGCATTTGTCCGATCGATTGCATTCTGTAGTCCACGTATACAAAACCCGGCACAGCTAGTTTAATATATAATACTTAACCTAAATACAATATAGACAAATATTTTAACTTTATAAAGTACAACTGAAGAATAGATTACCGGATAAATGATGGCACATTTAGTCTTTAGAATAGAAGTTGGTTGTTGACGGTTTTTTTTTTTGAACCTTTAACAAAACTTTTACTACTGTCAGGAATAATTCCATAAAGATATTACACAAAGTAGCCAACAAAATTCTACGCCATTGCAGACATATTATAGCCTGGCACCCAGCCATAAGGAATCGGTAAATAGTACAATGACCCATGTATAATAGTAATATTTAAGTGTTTTTTCTTGTTTTAAATATTAATACTTATGATATATTAAAACAAATTAAATTATTCTATAAGAAATGATTACCCAGTCGTATAAATTAATATGATTATTATTTTGAGTTTCAATTGCATCTGTTTTTCGATAATTCTTAACTTTAATACAGCACTAAAGCATTGTTTACGATGAATTATCAAAATTCTACGCCACTTTTCGGATATAAATGATTCAAAATAAAAATTTGCTCTGAAATAAATGAATATACTTGAATATTTAAAATTAGGTAAGGTTATATCTTCTATTTAATCAAATTCATAAAGGTCTACTAACAGACAAAAGATAGCTTAAATCGGTGGATCTAGGAGCATGAACTTTCCACAGATACTTTGAAGTTTATATAGGAGTTTCTTATATATAAGTGATCTTTAAGGATTTTTGAAACTTCAATCCTTTAAGAGAGTTAAAGTTCCTAATATTACTACAGAATTTGTTAAGCCCGGAGAAGCTTATGGTTAAAAGTAAAGTCAGACCAAAAAAAATATTTTTTTCTTTGAAATAATAATGAAAATTATTTATATGAACAGTATAAGTTGATAATATATCTTTAATATACTCCTGTTTTCATGTAAAATTTCTTTTGTTACAGAGCAATAAGGGGCACGAAGAACACTCACCACATAATTCTTATAGCAGTTGTGAAAAAAAGGTACGTATCTCTTCCTTAAAGGATATTAAATGCGGATATTTTAATACACTAAGCTTGTTACCTTTCTCTTTGTGTCTTGTGAAACATCTTTCATTTGTATTCGAATATTCTGATATGATTTATATACTCTTCCATATTTACATATATCTTAGCAAGATGAAAGGGAAATGAATATTCAAAGTACTATTATGTTATCCAAGTTAGATCTTATTAGTGGTATTATGGTTTAAAAAAAAAATCGTAATTACTATTATTTGTTATTATTATTAATTTCAAAAAAGGCTGATACTACCTAGATTTACGTTAATAACAGTCGAATTTAATCAAGTATTTTAACTTATTTATTTTTGTCCTTGGTATAAGTAACAAAAAAATAGAAAAAATCTGCCAAAAAAAAATTATAACATAAACACCGATACCATTTTTTGCATATTCATCTCCAGAGGAAACCATGTTGCCGTTAGCAACAGTTTAAAGAGTTCTTCAAAAACTTCCCATTTTATCTCCGAAACGTCAAAACCTATTCTTTATACTTTTTATACAAAGTTACAAGGTTACTTTAAAACTTTGCCCGTGGATATACTCCATTGGAAATCGTAAAAGTTTGTCGAGTTTTGTTTGAAATTTTTAAAGCTTAGACGACAGAAGTTAGGGACAGTAGGTAATCACGTAATCACTGTTTACTGAGCGACGATCTTTATATCGACATAACAGTTCTTATAATCCAATTTACATATTAATTACTTTATTTGACATGTTAAGATGTAGGCCGTAGCTCCACATATGTATAAGTTATTTTGTGACGAGATGAAGTTATAGAGCTATCAATGATAATAATTAGGGATGTAACGATAACGATACGATATATCGGCCGATATAATCGTCAGATCGATATACCGGGATCCCTGATTATTTATTTATATACCAATATCTAAAATTTTAAATAGTACGCAAAGCAACAATATTAAGTTTTGTCGCGGACGAGAGAGCCACTTGTGTTGCTAGTGGCGAGATTGCAGTTATATTGTTTCGCGACTATTTATTATTAATTTTAAAATTAAATATCAAAAATCTACCTATTATTGAAAAGATTATCGCCAGTTTTGTGCATAATAGAAACACATACATTCACCCAAAAACATTACCTATTGCCAGGTGGATGAAAAAGGTGTAGGAGATTACATACTTCATTATTTATTTATATACCTATTACTAAACTTCCGATATCGGTATCGCTGATTACTCTATATAATAATCGGTATAGGTAAATTTATGTGGATTTATGTGTTATTATAATTATTATGTATCATTACATCCCTAGTAATAATATTTGTAATGTAATTAATGTGTGTGTGTGTGTGTTTTAAGTGTATTTTTTTATAATTGTGTAAAAATACACCAAATGCGTAAATACTATACCTACAATACTAAACCGGCTATAGAAGTATAACTAAAAAAATTCGGTGGTTTTTTTTTTTATCTGACAGATAATCTAGCTTTGCCAGTCAGTAACTACAAACCTTTTAATTTCCAAAGAGCTTGTACCTACCGCATTCTCACTTTTTATTGAACACCGCTCGTATATACATACTCGTATATATAGAGAAATAAACAAACGAAGTCTCGCAGTAATTAAACCCGGTCGAGTTGACAGACAACCGATCCAGCCACACTTCCCGGATATAAATCACGGATATACCCGGCCGTTGCTGTAGGCGTTGATGTGATCTTATTGGCATACGAAAAAATACTCACTTTTTTATATACATGTTCAGGTTTAATTATATTGAGCCAATTAGGTACGCAGATATACCAACTCGTATCCTTTCTATCTAATCTACGTAAGAATATTTCCCAAAATGAGATCTTACTTTCCTATGACTAAATTAAACTATTTAAACGCCAAATAAGAAATCGCAAGAATGGTTGATAGAGACCCTCAAAAGGAGAATTTAGCGTGTTTGTTTTTTTTTTTTAATATGAGAATCAAACTGAATCACGAAAATATACTAATTTTGAAATAATTGACACAATAGCATAGCAATCAGAATTACCAAAGTATATCATTTATATATTCAAAAACATTCATATATAAATAACAACTATATTTGAGTCGTTGAGATATATAAAATCAATTATTCTAATAACAAGCGCCGCTGCCACTCCAGTAGCCAATAAATCGACTATAGCGCTACCTAGAACCTATCACGTTCATGGGTAGCATAAAAACTTTTTCCATGAAAAATCACTCATATCTATCAACTTTCATGGTGATCACTCAAAGGCTTTTGGAGTTTATCATTTATCAATGTTATGTATATAATATATTAACTACAAACATCCATTTTTGTATATGTTATTTTATTCCACATACGAGCTACTTACATTTACTTTTCACTAGTAAAAAAATATCTATGATTAATTAATTATCATATTTTATAGCGAATAATTCTTATAACGATTACATAATTAAATTTTGAAGAAGTCTTTTAAGAAATCTTTATGAATTAGTCTAATTAAAAGCTAAAAGGAATAAAATCTCAATAACTTGTAATTGGCTTAATGAAAATAATTAAAAAACCAAAATGTAAATCGCTGTCGAGTTTATTATAATATCTCGTTCAACATGCTAATGAGAATGTTCAGAAATTTAATGTTGTAAAGGAAAAAATAACAGAAGCCAACAGAACTGCGGGGCACCTGAGCGATAGATATATTAAGTTTTGCAATCTTCTTGTTTAATCTTTCAAGTAACCTTTGGTTAATTACTTTTTTCACAGCCCTACAAAATCCTATATTTTCGATTTGATCCTTTAATTCTGCTTGAAGACTTATTTCAAATATGAAATGTTTGTATAATTAAACTCAAATATACCGGTTTCGTCCATGTTAAATTCCTCAAGTTTGTGTTATTCTCACTTTCCGTACTTAGCTATAAATTTTTAGATCATTAGATGTTCATGTGTACTGCTTCGCTCCTTAAATTCGTAGCGCAAAGTTATATATTCTATAATCTTCTTCAATACGTAAGCTGTAAAATTCAAAAACAATTTTTAACAGGTCTGGTAGTTCCTGAAATTACAACGTTCAAACAAACAATGTCTTGAGCTTTAGAATGTTCCTAGATAAACGCAAAAGCTTAAAATGAGCCAAGTTCTTTATTATTTTTAGCCATTTATCTCTCGTTTACATTGCATACTTCATATGAATTCGTCTGCAAAAATGTTGTATCAATTAATGCTATGCTCAAGGTCCTGGGTTCCAGGTCGAGTAAAGTGTTATTGGGTTTTTCTATGAAATTCTCAGTGACAACTTGGGGTTAGGCTTTGTGTCCGATTAATGGCAATAGGCTCGCTCCTTATTACATGGGGCCAAAAAAAACATACGGGATGTATTGTGAGTGTACATTAGTACACTTCTGCCTAACCTCTCGGGGATACAGGCGTAATGGTATATTATATTCTACAACTTGTGCATTGTCATGTTCTAACAACTCATCAAAATCTGCTATATATACCATGCCCCTCGTCAAATCGCCAGTAGCTATAATTAAATATTATGTATTGAATTAATACTCTTACTTCCAAACTGATTGTAATATTTACTATAATTTAAGTTATTATTTATGTCGTGTATACGTGTAATTAACATACAAAGACATTGAAACTCAAGACTTCAATAAACGTGATGACGTAAAAAAGCAAGAAAACGGTCAGCTAACTTCATAACAATAATATCCCAGAGTTGTCCAACTAATAATAAAACAATAATATCTAATATTAACTTTTATGTACTCAATAAAGGACATGAAAGAAATTGAACTCTATATATATTTCATTCATCGTTTTCAGACGTAAAAGTTTAGTACTTGAATCACACAACTGAGTAGAATGAGTACTTGAGTAGTGATAATTTATTTGTAAGTATTGTTTATTTAGAATTACATACGTATATTTAAGTATATTATATACTTGTTTTATTCGTATTTATTTGCATGTGATAATTTTTGGATTGAACTGTATGTCTTATTTATACTCTATAGATATATAATATTGCACCTGTGTAATTGAGATCTGTGGTAGATTTATACACCTCTATAGGTGCAATACGAAACGGAGTTCCATCTACTCTCAGTCCTAACTCCCAAGTGTCCCAACTAAGGACTACATGGACAAAAACACGGTGGGCACAGTTTATAGTCTTAGGATTGTCCATGCATACCAGGTTGTTTGCGCGTAACAAATACAAAAAAAGGTAATTTAACTTTTTCGATGTATAAAATACAAAATTAAGTAACAGCATGCTTCATTCTTTAACTGAGTGACGATCGATTTCGCTGACAGCGACTTCAAAAACGTTTCATTTTTTCGAGCATTAGCCATAATTTGACTGGCAAAATGTAACTTAGTTTTGAAAACCCGATCACATACAAAGCAGTAGAGTTGACCATTGAAATTGTATATAGGTATATGTATGTGTAAGAAGGCTTCGGTTTATCCTTTAACATTTGGCGTTTCGCGATTAATGGGTGCAAAAGATTTTCTTGAAATCTTTCAACACCTTTAAACATGGTAGAGCGTTTTAAATAAATCATAAATACATAAACTGGAAGAATACTTTTTAAAAGAAACATTTGCTTCAGGCTATACAACTTTGTATAGATTTGCATATTGCGTTGCATATCCATTAGACGATAGAATATAATTAATTTTGTTTAAAAACTTGAAAATTTTAATAATAACTTACCTAGTAACGTTTTATAAACCAATTTGCGCAAACAAGCCTGTTGGAGCATCGAAACTTCTCATTCTGCTAAACTCACCTGCTATATAAATTGCTCTCTATTAAAGCAACTAACAACTTTATCCATAGTGTTGTTGTTACTCACCAGAACATTGCGCGAAACTTTTTTAATATCCATAACAAGTTATGAACTATTACTATAGTTTCGACGGTTTTCTATGTATATTCCAGACCACTTACCTAAGTGCTTAATAATTGGCTACCTGGAAAATGAATATTATCATTTTTCATTTTAATTTCTATCAATAGAAGCTACCGATAGGTCAGCGAAAAGTAGTGCCTTAGTTTGTGGTTCCGAGATGTTAAAGGTAATCCTTATAAAGACTGTTTACTTGGACTTTTATCTTGGTGAAAGGAATGGTCAGCTGGAGATTTTGGTGGCTATTTAGGGTAAGCCAGGTGATTTACGTTTTCGTAAGAAGTTTCTATTGCAAAAGTAAGGACCTATTTATTACATATGAAATTGGCGTTCTGTTGAACTGGCCACTATGATCTCAAATATCTGGCGTTTGGTTAGGAATTTCAAATTCAAATTTAGGTTTGTGTATTTATGTTTCGAATTTAGTGATTCATTTGTTTTCGCACCGTTGCATTTTTCTTTGACATCGTTTTTTTTTTTTTCACAAAATGTAAAGCTTAAAATATCGCATTATTAACGAATATGAGTTCCATCGTGACATCAGCGCCGTAGAAACAGCTCGAAGGATTAATGATGTGTTTGGGGAAACTACTATAAAAGAACACACGGTAGGTTTTTGGTTCCAACGTTTTCGTTCTGGAAATTTTGACCTACGAAATAAACCCTGTGGACGGCCGGAAACCTTAATTGACAATGAAGAATTAAAGGTGATAGTAGACGTTGATCCATCGCAAACCACGTCAGAGTTAATGGCAGGCTTCGGTGCGAGTGATAAACCAATTTTAATTCACTTGAAACAAATTGGAAAAGTGAAAAAGCTCGAGAAACGGGTACCACATGAAATGACTGAAGCACACTAACGAACACACATTGTGTGCTGTGTTACATTACTCAAACGTCACAATAACGAGAGAATTTTAATTCATACTCTTACTAAAGAAAAATGAATCCTTTACGACAATTGGAAATGCTCATTACAGTGGTTGAACCCAGAAGAACCGGCCAAATCCTGTCACAAGCGAAAGTTGACTCATAAAATTGTAATTGTGAGTGTTTGGTGGACCAGTGACATACACTACAGCTTCCTAAGATCTGAGCAGACGATAAGGGCAGATCTGTATTGTCAACAATTGCAAACTAACATGGAAAAGCTAACCGTTAAACAACCAAGACTGGTCAATCTTTCTATCCCAGTGCTACTTCAGAACAACGCTAGACCCCATACTTCACAACAGACGGTCGCTAACTTAGAGTTACTGCGGTTAGAATGTCTCCGACACCCACCATACTCCCCGGATCTTGCTCCAGCAGATTACCCCTTTTTCAGAATTTGAACAATTTCTTGCAAGGACGAAAATTTAATCTCATTGAGGCTGTCCAAACCGCCTTCAAAGATTTTATTGATTCTCGCTCTGATATCTCGCAGTGATTTTATTGAAATCAATGGACTTCCGATAAAAAGGCGAAAGTGCATAGATAATAATGCTACATACTTCGATTGAATAAAAGTATAATTTCATAATATTTTTTTTCGTTTTACTTTTTCCATATAAAAAGCTAATTTCATATGTAAGGACCTAATATTATTCTAACGCCAAACGTGGAGGCTCGTTCCTCTCAACCCATTTATTTAATTTAATTAGATCGTTTCACTTCTGAGTACTTTGCGTCATGTGGTAATTACATTTATTACATTACTTTAAATCAGAGGTGTTCAAATAGTCGATAGTGATCATCTGGTCGATCGTGGGAATTCCTCAAAAGTTCTTCACTATGAAATTCTCGTGGCGGCGTTCACTCATACAACGGACACGTAGTATCTTTTTTGTAATAAAATTTTGATATTTTATATCTGAGAGAAATGTCCGCTTTTAAAAGAAATACATTTTCAGTTAACAAGATTATTCGGATCTATTTACTTATTGTTATGTAACGAGAATGTCAGTTAGTTCAATAAAGTATTTTATAGAATTATATATGGCAACCCCAACACTAGACATATTCCGTTTTCCCATGGACGCCGCACGAACTGCAAGTGCATTAAATAAATTGTGTTCATTCTCATTGTCTTCATATGGTCTTCATTAATAAAGCAGTGATTTGGGCATACGCTACTTTTATTTAGAAAGTCCTAACACTTATTAGTGTTAGTTATGAAAATAATTAAATGTAAATATCGCAATTGGCTAAGTAAAGAAAACCTATTATCATACTGTTGGCACGTAGTAATTATATGCCGTTCAATTAAAAGTAGATGAAAAGTGTCATGCAACAATAATCCAGAGAATAATTGTGATTAGTGAGTTCGTACATTCACCTTGCAGTCAAATCATTTTAAACTGTAGTTGAAGTCAATATCCGGGCGACCGAGTTATGCTCGGTGTCTTCAATTGAAAGACAAACACCTACCTAAATAAACTTGGAATGTAAAACATCATCTAAATACAAAAATTTAACCGGATTGTTGGAGCCGTTAACGACAAACCAATTTTATATATATTTATACAAGTAGCTCGTAGAACGGATGGCCGATGGGGGCCGAAGATTTCTCGTATGGCGGCCACGTACCGGAATATGCAGCGTGAGTAGACCCGCCACAAGGTAGTCTTACGATCTGATAAAGGTTGCGAGAAGCCATTGAGTGACGGCAACATAGGCCAGGTCGTTTTGGTGATTTTTGGGGGAGGCCTATGTCCAGTAGTAAAATGATGACAAGAATTGCTCACTTGTTGTAGTATTCGATTATTGTGTTTTTTTCTGTCGTAATACGTTAAGTCGATCAATTGCTGCCTAAATATTATTTTATGGTAGATCAAAGTCAAATTAACTTGGAGTACCCGCGCTTTAAACTATTTTGTAGCTTAGTATACTATGAGTTCTCTTGTAGGTATACCTTTATAAGCTAGAGAAGCAATTAGCATCGTATACATATCAACTGTAATGTAAATGAAAATATTAAACAAGTATATTCTATATAAGTATCCATATAATACAATTAGTATTAAGGATTAGTTAATTATATTTCCCAATTATTGGCACGACTCTAATTAAGTCTTGAAGAATTAAACAATTTGTCGTATAAATAGTTATCCATTAAGAAATGCAATAATTCAAAAATGATGAAAAATTGACCATATAAAGTAATAGGATAATTAAATATTGAAAAATAATGGAGATTTTATTATTATTTACGTTCGTCATGAATTGCTTAAGTGGTATTTCGAAATAATGAAATACCATTGACCCCAATACCCTTTTCACGGTCAGAAATGAGAAAACCCACGATGTCCCACAAGTTGTAAAACTGATGTAAGAGCGAAGAAGACTTTTAACAACACAAAAAGAATTATTAGGCTCCTACGTAATAACCTCCATTTTATTTAATTCTACTTGGAATTATTTCTCCACATCTTATGACGACATAATACAGTTATTGTATCTTTCCAAATTAATTACTAACTTTTCTTATTGTTTGTTTTGTCCAATACATATCGCCGGTATTAAATGACTCGTGTTGATATTTGCTACGTGCTACGAAGTCATACAATTTTATTATCGCACTAGCAGTGCCTGCGGCTCCGCTCGCGTGGACTACAAAGTGACATCAGTATAGTGGTTATCCCCATTCCACCCAACCAATAGACCTATGAAAATTGGTATATTTTTTTGGAATGCCACCGGACTGAATGATAGACGTTCATCGATTTTCGTCAAAAACGAAAGGCGTTAAAATGGGGTTTAAAAACATCATTATATCGTAATGCGAGCGGAGCCGCGGGTGAAGCGCCAGTTACTATACCAAAAAATAATATAAATCTAAAAGTATACGCAAGCAAAGCCGTGCGTGGAAAGCTAGTAACATTTACTTCTAATGTAATAACGTAATAGCACGGTTTTTGGATTAAGACAAGAACAATAAATACCTAAAGTACATTAATCAATCCTAAACTTCCGGCTTTAATACATGATTAATAAAAAATGATGATGTGTGCTGACGCACGAACGTAAAGAGCTAATCTAATATCAAAATCAGTGCAATATAACTGGAGGTGCTTTATGATCAGGGAATTTTAATGCGACATAAACCGATACACGCGCCCACATGTAATGTTATTATTTATCACATAAAATCCCTGACGCAAAACAAGTAACACGTTTCGCCTCTTTGACAGGCACATAAAAACGGCTTTTTATACGATAAACGGTATAACCGTGCTGATTCGTTTTTGATTGTGGCAGTCCGAAGTGATGTGCTCTGCTTTATCATCGTAAAACCGTTTTTATGTAAGCCGTGATATGGTCGATAACCGTCCTTCAGCCCTTCGTTAATGTTTAAAGGTGAGATCTCGTTATGGATAATCTGCTCATACCTGATCTATTTTATTCACGTTCATATATTTATAGTTGTACATATGCATGCAAAAAACAACTAACCACTAACCAAATCTATCATGTATAAAAGAATGACCTTTGTCTAGTTAATAATAAACATAAAATGTATATGGTGTGTTTCGTTTTTGGTATAGAGTGAATGACGATGTGCAAGAGATGATGACGTTATGAATGGACCAAGAGATGATATGATGGAAAGAAGTATGAAAAGGGACGACAGGGGATTGCGTGACAACATGTTTAAGATAAAATATTTTTGTTTTAACTAAGTACTTAATTCGATTCACGTGTAGGATTTTTTTCCCACACAAATACAACCAGAAATCTTCACTAAGGTGTATAATGCATATAGTTTAGCCTAGTGGTCGTAAGCGCGACTGCTTTGCTCGAGGTCCTGGGTTGAATTCCAAGATCGAGCAAAATGTTATTGGGTTTTTCTATGAAAGGTCTTAGTAACAGCTCGGAGTAGATCTTCGTGCCCCCGATTAATGGCAATAGGCTCGCCCTCTATTACATGGGACCTAAAAAACTGTGGGTGTAAATTAGTACACCTCTGCCTAAACCTTCGGGGATACAGACGTGACTGTATGTATGTTTGTCATCAAATGAAACCATTTAATTTGTAATAATACTTTAATAGCTGGCCCGTGCCCACATCATGGAATGTAAAAATATAACAGCTGCCATGTTGGTAAAACAGATTGATTTACATTAACTTTATAAAATTTTTCCTCAATAGCGGGAACATAGGCTTCATAATGATCATAGTGACCGAATTATGTGATATGGGGATATGACTCGTTTTTACGTGTCGCGTTTCGGGATCAGCTTCGACAGTCGATGGATTATGATCTCTCGGTAGTCGCCGTTGTGTTAGGATTGTATTGTACCGTCAATTTGCCGTACTACTTTATAAAAAAAATTGATTTTTGAATTAAGGGAGATAATATGGCGTTGCCACAAAAAACTATCTCTACTTTTTAATATGTATAAAAACATGTGCAGAAGTTTTTGTCGGGATCTTGAGTTTTCATATTGCGGTTTTAATTATAATTCATTATTTAAGTTCTTTAACACTGTACTATGTAATATTGGTGGCATTTTGTGTGATATAATTTTGGTTGAACGACTGAATGGATCATGTAGTTATCGTTTATAATTAAATAAAATCGAATGGATCGAAATATCTGTAGTAGAAACATCGGTAAATAGGGGTTGGAATGAATTGCAGAGGTCCGAGACAACTCTACGTGACGGGCTGAGGAACAATTTCATTTTAAGCCGAGATAAATTGAATTTACGGACGGTGCCGTTCGCTAAATAAATTGTTAAGTGCAAACAGTTTTGGGAAAATCTTTGATCGTTGTTTCTCATCAACAGATTACTTGATAATAAAATTATTAAAAATAAACTGAACTTATGTTTATTTGAAACTGTTGTAGATTTTATTTAAAAAATACGAATAAGTCTTAATTATGGGTTACCAAAATAATTTTCTAATATTATCTATACAATTAATAAAATTGAAGTGTCCGATTGTAATGTCAAAATAACAGCTTTTAACTAAATGCATGTGAAAGTATAATTAATTATACGGTACCTATAACAAAAAAAACTATTTTCAAAAAACCTGTCTGTTTGTTAGTTCCGTGTAATCTCCGAAACGGTTTTACAATTTTGACCGGACTTTCACTGGCAGAAAGCTGATGTTATTTGGAGTAACATAAGCTACTTTTATTTTTAAAAATAATTAGGGTTCCGCACATTAAAAAAAAACTGGTCATGGTGAATCAATTCAGGCGCTTAAGTGGCTTACGCTGAGTAAACCATAAGAGATATAGCAAAGTATTGTAGTAAATAATTGTAGACATTAAAAAAAGCTAAAAAAAAGTCAGCGAGAGTATATATATACCTTTTAAGGAACACATACAGTAAGTATTTTTGTCTTTAAAATATCCGGGAGCGGGGAAACAAGATTCCCGCGCGTATTCTGTAGTACACGTAAGCGAAGCCGCGGGCACAGCTAGTTATATTATATAATATAGTTTCAAAATATAACGTCTTCACCAATAAAATATGTAAGCATAAAGAAAGTGCGCGAGTTGAATGCAGTCGGGGCCTGAGGAGAAGAGCGGGAACATCTCCCCCCACCGTCCGCACGCCTCACCTCATGCGCCATTACTGTAGTGATATGAGTGTTGTCTTTGACAATTGTACTGATCGCGTAAATACTCAAGTTGTTGTCCCTATTATTTTTAGTTTTTAATAATGAATGACACAAAAGTAACATAACAAAAAGAACAATTTTTGGTGATGACTAAATCACAGAGATAATTTTTTTTCAGTTTGATATCTCTGTGTGAAATAATTGATAAAAAATGTTGCTTAGTTTGTAATTATTAGCTTGTTTCTTAATTATGTTATCCAAGTAAATAAATGTTAATTTTAAAACAAAATTGAAATTTATTGACACGCTATCGAATTCCTTAATTCTGCTCAAACTCGCTCGTTTTCTATATACAGTGTGTATTAAAAACCCCATCGGATCCGTGAAGGTGTTATTATTATATTCTGTTTATGCTATCTATCTCAGATTATAAGTAAAAAAATTACCCCTAATAAAATGTAAAAAAAATTAGTCAAATGAGGAAACTTACATGGCAATACAGGCGGCGCGGCGCAGGGTACCGCCATACGATCAAACGTACCGCTGTACCGCGCAGGGGCTGGCGACGGTGTTATCACGTTTTAAAAACTTGCTAAATTTTAGGGAAACTAAACATAAATATGTTAATTTTGAATCACAATAACATTTTTATTTTCATAACAAATAAAATTTTGATTTTTTTTTTAGTGTCATTGGTGTACCTATATACCCTTTTCGGATTCGACGGGGTTTTTAATACATATTGTATAGTTTATATTGAAGTAAAAGGTAGCAACCCTAAATCAGCAAATATATGATAAATTAAAATAAAATAGAGGCATTTAGTTATTATGAAAGTAAAATATAGGTATAATTGTGGTTGACTTTGGTCATGCACTGAAAAATAATATACGTAGATTTATGTAAAAGGATTTTCCCTTTTTCGTAAATAATATTATTTCAAAGCTTGTGGTCAGACTAATCGTCAATACCTATGAGATCTATTTTAATATAACTTATTAAATAATAATTATAATTATTTCTAAAACTGTTCACCTTTTCAAGTGTTAAACTTGTAATTACGGTAAGTCCTATAAACAAAATATTATAAAAAATATTTCAATCAATAGGCAATTCAATTAAATACGATGTTCAAATTGGAATTTTACTAAAATATTTGCGAATGTAATTGTTGCGAAAACGATTTCCATTAAATTACAAAAAGGTTAAAGAATCACAGTGTGAAGTCATATGATAGTCTTTAAATGGTTTATATATATATTTGGAACTTGGCATAAAGAATTAAATTTATTATATTAATTTATAAAGAAGCAGCTTATTATTAATTACGGGGCAAGTGCGTTTAATGACAAATAAATTGATTATTAATCGGTTAGCGTTGTATGGGCAAGTCATGAGGAGTGATGAAAGTAATTTAAGATTTTATGTATGAAGGTGGACGAATATAGGAGTAGATGAAGATCGAAGAAGGTATAGTTGGATTTTATGAGGAACTAACTATACGAGTGTAAAAGGTGTAATTAATTACATGACAGCTGACAGAACGGCAGAAGAATACATAATCCTACTTAGTGAGATAAGAGCAAGAAGAATAAACGGGCGAGTGTGTCCCCAGCTGACCGCACAACTTGTACGAGGCGTGACGGTGGACATCTCTTCGTTTTAACCTGTAATATTCCGCTGGAAAAGTATTATTGCAATGTTTCTGTAAAATAACTAAAATGCTCCTTTACCTTCATTAACAGGATATAATAATAATCCCCATGTCGACTGCCTTAACTTTTAGCAATATAAAGATAACTGAGCATTTATTTTCTTCCTTTTTCGATTAAAGCTTCATTGTTTGCACGGCGTTATTAAATTTCGCTTCATTCTCGGAGTATAACCATGGGCAGAGATTACGCGGATTATATTTATTTTTATTATACCTGCAATGAATTTATTTAATTTTTAAATTAATTTATCGTTTAATGAAATATTATATAACTCTTCAGAACAAAAAAAAACAAAGAAGATGTGATATTTATAACCTAAAACATCAATAAACGCATAGATATATCAATCGAAATTACAACATCCCTCATGAACTATAACTGAATACTATGATGAATAAATTATTAATGCGTGATGTATTATATTATAGTTAGACACTAATATCGTAGAAGATATTAATGTACTTACTCGTAGATTATACTAGTATAATAACTATAAAGCAAAGAGTGATAGAAAATAATAAAGCCAATATGTAAATAAATTAGAGGAATAATATATTATTTTATTTTTTAAATCAACCCTGTGAGGTCACGATTATGTTTTTGTTATTCTAAGCATTCCTGTAATTTGTTATGTTTTATTTTTACACAACGTTTCAAAACCTTGTAACATCGACGTTTCGTATTTCGTTTTATTAAACTTTTAAACAATTTCCAGTGAAACGAAAACGACCAAGTAACGTTTTTATTACTTATTTACTCAGAAATTATGAAAACAGTATAATTTCTTAAGTTGAATTTGTTCGCGGTTTCATTTGCGGTATTTTCTATATAATATTTTTTCCTTTTACTACAATCTACTCGTTGAAGTATTGTATTACCACATATAACAATACTTTTTAACCGGAGCGATGAAACATTCACTTCAGTTGGAAAACATTCGAAACCCACAACGGATTCACATACTGGAGTTATCGCACACATTCCGTGCATAATTTTTGTATGAAACCTAGTTTTGTCACAAAAAACATATTGAAGTTTATTTCGTTCGATTCGTTTATCCAATACACACACGATCATGACGAATGTCACTATGTGCTTTGAATTTAAAGACTTAGCTCTTAAGTAATGACTTTTCTTATTTTACTTAGCATTATGCAGTACTACAAGAATGGCGTATTCTTATAAATAAATACTGTTTTGTTTTTCGAAAGATAATCATAAGAAAAACCTAAAAACATTGCATAAAATAGCATTTAAGAATTATTACTTCCATAAATAATAAAACAATGATCATACTTTACACAACTTACACATGTTATTTACCTGAAAGGTTTTCATTAAAACCCTTGATGAATGACGGAGAAGATCACTATTGGCAATAATAGTACTAGTAGTAGGTAACACAGATTAATGAAAAAGGTAGGTAATAACAATTGTAAGCAAAACTAAAACCAGTGATGTATACGGATAAAATTTAACTTTCTTTACAAGACATCTCTGTAACTTGAGTCACATGATAAATTCTAGGTGTCATTTGATAAATACAGCTTTGAGCTCCTTTCCATCAAATAATTTGATACTTTAAAGTTCAAATAAAACTCAGTCAATATTATAAAGATTATATAGATGAAGAAATAATAATCAAATTTTAAAATATATCAATAAAATAATAATACCAGCCTGTAAATCTTCTACAGCTGGGCAAAGGCTTCTTTCTCTAGAGACCCACGGGTTTCATTTTAATTAGCACACCAGCCCACGATGTATTGCCAATTTTTAACACCGCGAAATCCTCAGTTCTATATAATTCTCACATCAGTGGTACTTTAAAAGTATTTCTCAGGCGTTTAGGTTTCTTTCGTGTTTTTCCCTAATGCTTATATTATGATTAACAAAAAATTACAGAACAAAGTTGTCTTAATTGTACCGCCTTTATATAGAGGAAGCCTTTTAAACCGTAATGGTGATAATCGCGGGTGGGGATGTCCTACTTTTCTCCCTAGGTGCGTTTACAATTTTTTTCTCCTCCGGGATGAAAAGTTTATATATGAACACGCAGTTGCTAGGTTACCGGGAGATAAAGTAAAGTACGCGCATGCGCACATTTGCCATCTCACCGGGAGAGAATCGGGTACTTTTCTCCCGCGTGACAGGGATTAAAAGTGAACTTTTTATCCCGGAGGAGAAAAAATTGTATTACATATGTATGATGGTAGTAAGGAAATTGATTTGGTCAAATTGGCAATAAATTCAAACCCTATTAGAGAATTGTAAAACCACTATAACAATACGTCAACATCTATATATTTAAAAGGATGACTGACTGACAGCAGTCGCAACAACGTACAGCCCTAACTACTGGGGTGCTGGGGTGGGTAGATAAATCTATGAAAATTGGAATTTAGCAATTCACTTAGAACGGGACATAAAACATATAATGGGATATAACTAAATTGTAACGTTTTTCCCGCGATTTCACTCGCGGGAAAACGTTAGCATTATACATATATTGATATATAAAACAAGATACAACGAATGCGTTTTATGTATATTTATGAAATAATTTATAAATAAAAATTTATTTCCACAATATTGTCGGAGCTAGTACATAAAATTGTGCGAGGCACGGTGATAAATTATAAAAAAGCGTGTTTCTTTTTAATAGCTATGATATTTTTCACCGGGATACGCATCGTAAAACGGTGCTTCCCGTTTCGTACCCTAGTTACAGTTTCAATTTTTTTTTAATATCAGAAAATTGCTTCCCTCCGCCCGCGCCGCGGAGACATCCGTAGCCCGAGTTTTATTCAATTTGCTGTATCGCTTTACTCAGTGTCGAACATTGTAAACCGAGACGAATTGTTGTGGCTGCGGTAGTTTCAACTTCGTATGCTTACAAAGCATTTACTTTAAAAGAATTGCGAGAGAATACTTGAAATGTTATTGTAGATCAAATTAAAAGTTAGGTAGAAGTACAAAGTAATATCTTTAGAGATTTTTATTTACTCGGGGCAGTCCGACTGGTGGAATATCTCTACCCTACAGAAGATCGCAGCCAAATAACCTAGTGCTGTGTTCCTGCGGTGAGTAGTATTTACAGAGCTCTTTTTGGGGGTCAAGGTTTTTTTCCTGACTGACTATACTGTTAGCCATATGGGCCCTGGAGCCTCAGACGGCTTTTACAGCTTCACCGTGACTTGGGGGTGAGCGCTTAAGGCACTCAGCCACGAAAGGGGGTTCATAGTCAGCAACGCGCTGGTAATACCTAAGGATTACAAGCGTTCATAGGCTACGGTAGCCGCTTACAATCAGGCGGGCCGTACCTATGGTTTATAAAAAAAACTATGGCATGTTAAACTTTCATACGGTTTGGTTCTTTATTTTCAGTTACTTTTTAACTTGGATACAGTCATGCAAACAAATATTCATTTTATATAAATAATTATTGTCCATGATGTATATATTTGTTGCTTTTATTAATGACTTTGTTTTTTTTTCTGTTTGTCGTGATACCTTTTAGGTACAATATGGGCGTTAAGAAACAGATAAATTAATTACAATTTTCGTTCTTAGAGGAACATCGATGTACATTTGTTTCGAGTCTCTATATGACATTTTACTTCACTTCCAAGCATGAGGCGATTTCTTAATTCAGTTTAATAACATGGGGTATGCCGTATTATTTCATAGATTCTTGAATTTGAACTGGTGTACTTTCGATGTGTTTTCTTCTCGAAACGCTGCGAGAGTCTCTTATCAATTGAGATTTCATCATTCTTGTATAATTAATTATGTGTATACATGGTATGTACGTACATCCTTTGATGTTAAACAGGATCATACCTACGTGTAGATACGTCTCTTTCACAGAACACATATGTCTCTTTTCACACAACAATAAAAGTTTTAATATCTGTAAGACGATCTGAGCCTTTGTATAAGTTTTTGATATAGTTTTAAAGGTTTTTTTTTGCTTTCTGGTGAAATAAGAAATATAATATTTTATGTTATAGTTTCTATTTATTTATATTAACAATTTTAACTTTTTTTAACAGGTTTGTAATGATATTAGTTTCAACCAATGTTTTATTGATTGAGTTTAATTGATTATTAGATACTTTTCAATAATTAGTGAAAGTTCATCACCATTGGAATGGAAAGGTATCAAAAATGTTTTCAA
Organism: Saturnia japonica; assembly: GCA_033032175.1. Classification (NCBI taxonomy): domain Eukaryota; kingdom Metazoa; phylum Arthropoda; class Insecta; order Lepidoptera; family Saturniidae; genus Saturnia; species Saturnia japonica. Next base: position 13,119,723 of record CM065318.1, read on the forward strand.
AGAGAAAAACAAAATAATAAATAAATAAATAAGGAGACACAATTTCACTTATGACCTTTTAATTTCAAACTAAGTATAGCTTGTATTATGGTAAACAGTTAATATAACTATACATAATATAGATATGCTAGCGCTTTTCCCGCGGCTACGCTCGCGTTATACTTGAATTATGTCCCATTATATGTTTTTAACTGATAGATGTCTTAACTTATATTATACAAACTTTGAGCCCATCTTTTACACCACTAGGTATTGAATTTGGAACAACTGTAAAACGTTTCTTTTTACTTTCAGTCTGAATTGCTAAAAATAAAACATCAAGTCTTTCCTCTTTATAATATTGGTATAGATTAATCAATAATTGTGTGTTCTAAATTAAAAATCACGTGATCCTGCCGTCTCATGTGATATTTGACGGAAAACGTCAAGTCTACATACATTGACAGAGTGAACAACCTTTCAGGTATCTCGAAGTGGGTCGATGAGACCTTAATGGGCAGTAAAAACGGGATTGCTTCATTAAAGGGATGGGTGATGCCAAGAACACTTACTGTATTGTAACTATTTTATTTTAACAATAGTTGTGCCCGCGGCTGCGCTCGCGTGGACGCCCGAGAGATGCTCTCCCTGACTTTTTTGTAGGCATATTTAATATCTACAATTGTGTAATATGTTAAATTTTATATGTCTTATAGTTTATGCCATTTAAGTGCCTAAATTGATTCACCATGACAATTTTTTTTAAGTAGCCTAAGTTACGTCTTAGAAGACTTAGTTAGAAGTTAGTCTTAGACATCAAGTATCTGCCAGTGAAAGTCCCGTCAAAATCGGTCCAACCGATCACATTTCAATGTTAAAGGTACTTACTTCTTACTTTTGGCGCGTGTAGAGTAGAGGGTAAAATTGAGAGCAACGCGGAACTATGTGACGGAAGTGCGACGATAATCAAATTAAAATAATGCTAATATAAAACAAAGTTAAATTATTTTTACACGATTAAAAATTGAAAGTCAGTAAAATGAATTTATATTGCTATCATTGATGGCAAACTTGATATCATGTTATATGCACTGGGAATAATAAATTTTGAGTTATTTTTAAAGTTATATAGCCTCAGGGCCGTCTTAAACCATGCAAGGTGCTTTGATCACAATTTTAAATATAGAAATTACAAAAGAGTGAATGATAAAAAAATAATTAAATTATAATATTTTTTTCTTAAATGATTCTGTCGGTTGACAAGCAATGTATGTATTTTAAAAACTGGAACTTACGTTAATAAATACGATATTAGTTGAATTTACAAGTACGTTTTCATATATTATTATTATTAGTTTGGAGTGGTTACTAAAATTTGTTGGTAAATAATTTATAATTTAGAAATTTCAGTAGCAGCTTCAATAGCAGCAGCTTATTAAAGTTATGCTAAAAATTAAACTTCTCTCTTTTCCGTGTAAATGAATTAGTCTTTTCGGAGATCTGTGGGGCCGGGGTCCCTGGGCATGTGCCCGGTGTGCCTTTATAGAAAAGACGGGATTCTATATCCTATAATCTTTCTCAATAAATAGGCTATATAAAGCAAGAATTATTTTCCAAATCTGACTGGTAGTTCCAAAGATTAGCACATCAAACAAGGAAAACACTCTTGAGCTTTATAATATTTGTATAAATAATTTGTGAAAGCAGCGGGCGGATGCTAGTACTAAATATTGTAGTAGTTTAAAATATTAATGTATCGTTTAGCTCGTGTACGGATATGGGAAGAAACTAGTCAAGCGAGTGACCGCTCTGAAATATGTTTGACGGGATTTCTGCTGAACCACTCCAATTCCACTCATTGAGCTGGAAACATTTCTACTGGACCTTAAGACAATTTTGTGGTGGAATTTTTTTCTGAATCGAACGCTTATTTCTCGTAGAAATCATGTGATTTTATAAAAGATAATAGGTTTTTTATTTAATTTTAGTTAGATATCAATAACTTTATATTATTTTTATCAAAAGTGTTTCATCTATTAATGTAAACAGAAAAAATAATGAGAAAATAATAAAATGTGGTAATGTATAGTAGAATTTAGTAGATTTAGGAAAATTGAAATCACAAAGATGAAATTGTTGAAGTTAGTGAGTTTAGATAGAGGTTGACAGAGGCTGCGCGTTTATCATGTGACGGAAGTGAGACATGATGAAGTTAGCCGTCAATGATAATCAAATTAAAGTAATGCTTATTTATACAACGTTAAATTATTTTTACACACATAAAAATTTTAAAAGTCAGTAAAATGATTTCTTATTATTATCATTAATGGCTAACTCTCCATCATGTTGTTGGCAAACGGGATAATTCTTTTCGAGTAATTTCGGTTTTGTTACGCTAAAGAAGAATATCTTCTTACGTGCGTTCATAAGTACGAAGTGTGATTTAAAAAAAAATACAATTAATCTCTTTTCTTATATTACTACAACACTAGATAAACTTTATTACATACTTATCGCTTATTCCTTTGTACTAATACCTATATACATTGTTACATTATTATTTTTTATTTTGTCTAAAATAAATATAATCAATGTGTCTCACCTCACATCCTTGAAATACGAGTTCGTTTTTTCTTGACATATTTGACATATTTACGCCTAGATCTACATACGTATCTCTGTCGTTTAATGCGGGGTTATTTCCTCAATTGCCATAGAAACGTGCTATAAGAACACCCCTATACAGTCAAGTGGAATAATATATTCTTAATTGCACATAAAATAACAATTTTATTGGAAAACTTAATGCTTAAAAGCATTCTCTGCCAGTCTCCAGGGAAGCAAGAGAAATGTATGTGCAAGGTGTGCATAACATTTACTAATAAAAAATTCTAGCCGATATTCAACTGCTTCAAGTAAAAGTAAAACCTACGTAGCAAGTACTTGAAGGAATCCCGAGAGTTGGCCAGTTGGCTGTTGATAGTGCTGCTGTTACGGTGAGAGATCGGTCCCAAAAATTAGTATGATGACTTGGCTCACACAAAGGCCTCTATTATCTTAGATTTAAAATAAAATATTATGACGTAAATGTCCAATGTGTAATTTGCGTTGGTTGTTATTTTTGTCTTGATAATTCGAAACACTGATTTGATGTTATTAGATTGGGTTTATTCGGAAAACGGTAAATTATATAAGTATTTTACAAAAGTAGTTCTTAAATTATTAAAAAATGGAGTTGACACTGATAGCCAGATAATCATGTAGGTACTAGAAAATCTCCTACCATTATGCTATGGTTGCGTAAGATGTTGCGAGATGTTCCAAGATGCTTATTGGTGGCTTAAAAAAACGTAATATTGAATAGAAAATTAGGTCAATATTTGCACAAGAATATCGACCCATTTTGTGATCTATGCATAGTTAAATAGTTTTGATCAAAAAAAGATAAAAGTTGTGAACTGAAGGCAATTGCCCACCTTTCACGACGGCATGTCAAGAGCATCAATGCCGTATGTATCTATTTATTTATAAAATATCACTAGTTAAAACCTACATTCAAGCTTTATTTAGCTTAGTGCGGATTTATGGACGTGTGAATGTAAATGCTGTCCACAACCCACATATCTAAACAATTTGTTTTCATAAACAAAGCGACAGTGACAAAAGATGAGGGATTTGTTTCCATTACGATGAGACATGATTCGGACACGGCTTTACTGTATCATGTTACAAACAAAGCCCTACCGACAATACGGACTCTTGCAACGAAAATATAAGAGAATGCCTTGTTATAGGTATTTTATTGCATTATAGACACACTTAAGTTGCTTTCCTGTAAACTTAGTAAATGTTTTTTGTCCTTAAGAATCAATTTTCATATAAGAACCCCGTTATGGAAATTTTATGAGGAGTGAAATTTATAAAAACGTTAACAAAAAGCGTTATATTTTTGTGTCAAAAGTCATTAAAGGTCCCTTAATAAATATCAGATTTATGCGCCATCTAGTAACTATAACAAGAATTATTTTACTCTTTTGATTACCTACTTCAAACACGACGCGATGTCTGTACACGCTACCAATTAGCCATTAATACTGCAAAATAGTTAGTTTATTATTTAATATAATAGAATAAAAATAATTGGTCTAATTATATGTAAAAATTTCATAAGAATTTATTTTATATGTTTAAATTCGCAACCGCCCGTGACTATGTATATATATAAATATTAAATAGACCTTATTCCGCTACTAAGCGCTAACGAATGTAGCTTCTTGTTAGTGAACGAATTTTACTTACAACCTTTGCCTCTTTATAATATTAGTATTTACAGATAATATTATTAATTTACACAATAATAATTATAGTAAGATAAAATATTACAACATGCACTTAATAATACAAAAAAAATGTTTTTAAACATGTTGTTGGTTTCATATCTGGATTTTGTTTTGTTTAATTTAAATATAATTTTAAAAACATCTGCGAGCGCGATCCGTTTTCACGTTAATAATTCCCAATGTAAGAATTGGAAAATGTACATGATACTGTTTATTAACTTTACAATTCACTACAATGGACTATTGAACTCGGAATTTGTAACTGATATTTTGATGAATGAAAATTGTACAGTTGTAACTTTGATACGAACCATTGAAATCATGGTTATGAATTCTCCATTATTTTATTTATTTTACGTCTATAGAATAATGTGAGTTGGCTAATGACAACTTTAAATAATTGAATTTTTAATAGTAATGTGTTTATTTTCCGTGATATGTACTCATTTTCATACGAGAAACCAAATTACTTTTTTCAAGACCTATATATGTCAATAAATAGAATTAGAGACCGTTAATTAAATTAATTTACAAACTATATCTAACCAGTAATTTAACTTTTTACGTTAACTACAAGTAAATAAACTATATATTTATTTTTAATCATATTTCATAATTGTACATAAGGTAATGCAATAAAATCCTATTTCTTTTAGTTCCCCAGCGAAATTTGATTGTAAATCCTGTAATCTTTTTGTACATAATTTATTAATATTTTAATAAAAATTCTATAACTAATTTTCTGACGATACAATAATTATATAGAATCTATTATCGTTTATAATTGCCATTCCATCTAATATAACTGCAATGTATTTTAATAAATTAATAACAAATTTTTTAATCAACGGTTTAATACCATAATATTTTGAAAGCTCTTTTATGAAAGATAAAATATAATAATTTTCTTCTATACGCAACGATGCTAAGAGACCCAATGGGAAGTTGTTTGTTCCCTAGAGGAGTGGAAAATGCGTGGATACTTTGACTCCAACCCATCTTCCGGTTACTGCCGTGAAGGCTTGAAACGCAGCTGCTTTGCCGGAAGCCTCCAAGTAGCTGAAGAATTTACTTACATATACATAATTTATTCGTGTTTGAGCCCTTTGGGGTCAAAATACTGGATTCGTGGAGACAGAGTGCACTTACTTATAAAGTCATATAAGACATATAAAGTCAATGCAGGGTGTCTATTTGAGTCCACGCAGAAGCAAAAATTAAACTTCTGCCTTGTCTTGGAAGTCAGCATTCTCATACAACGTGAATGTGATAGGTAGCGCTGTGGTCGAGTTACTGACAGTTGGAATAGTTATAATCCTTATAACGATTATATAGCCCAATGAGTTTGCAGACGTTTGTATTAGTGTACGGTATAGTATAGTGTACATTTGTTTACACCGATTTTACTCACTCTGTGTATTACACTACTACAAACGCAAACACGTCTCCAAGCTAATTTACCTATCCAAAGATATACAAAAATTGATAATTAGTCATCGATCGTAATTATATTTTGTTCCAGTTACAAAAAAAAATTTTTTATGTAATGTATTTTAATTTTAGAATTAGAAAAAAGGATTAAAATTTCACATTTGTTATGTAAAGTACTTATACATAATTTCAGTAATAATAAGTTATTATACAAATAATAATATATATTTAAGATTAAAGTACTAATTTGTTGCGTAGTTGTTATACAACGCCTATACAAGATCATAGTCAGCACATTCTTGTCATGGCTTGCACATGCTTACTTTCATGCATTCCAAACACATTCTACTCTAATAAATATGTAAATTATATAGTATATTGCGCTAAAATTAATATATATGATATTAGTAAAGTAGCAATATTATTTATATTTTTTTGGTTATTTATTTGGTCATGTTTATCTTTACGATAATGTTATTTAAAAAATGTTAATTATTAATTAATCAGCGGTGTGCCCGCGGCTCCGCATGCGTTTGATATTACGCAGTAGTTATTTTCAGCCTGTAATTTTATTTTTACTCATATTATTGACAATTCATACGGTCTAACAGTTGAGGAATGACATGTACTTCCCGTGTACAATTTTCATCAAAACAGGTTGAAAATTATCAAACTTGTTCTTTTTTTACATATTTTTGATTTGAAAACGTCTTTAGCATCGTTGTAATTTGAAAGTCGATGAAGCGAAACGAAAAAGCGAAAGTTTGGTCTTGCCACGCAATAATGAATTTTATTACCGCACAAAAAAGGCACGAAACAAAAACTTTTTAGACAACACTTATGACATTCTGTTAATGATTGATATTGTGTTAGGTTACCATGGATATTTCAAATATGCATTAATTGAAAATGATATTGTAAATAATGATTGTTTATTTTTTTATTAGGACCGCCAGTGGTCAGTGTATTAAATGCAGTCACATAAAAAAAAAAAACAATTTGAAAAATAAAATACACTTGGGTGTTTTAAGGCAATCACAACATGTAAGTACTTGTATGTACATTTTCATAAACTTTAAAGGAGCTGAAACTTTCTTTGATTTGTCTACGAACCATTTGAGCACTATTCGCTCTTCCTCCCCACATGAAAATGCGCGCGCGGTACTTGATTATTATTTTGCTGCGGAGTTATTTTAAAACTGTGATATCTCCTAAGACATTAATTAAAATCAAATGATGTAAAAAACAATTGCATTCAAAATTAAATACCTGTGATGAATAATATTTTTTAAATTCTTAAATTGTTAGAGACTTTTATGCAATTCGCATATGTCAGCCTCATCGTAACATAACCGTAATATACTTTCAGCGTAACATATATAATACTATAAATTTAACAATAAAAAGCAATTGATAGGAACAGACTAGCCGCCTCATTAGTGGATGTATCACCTAATACTTTATTATACATTTCAACGTCCAGTCTGTTTAAACCATATGCACTTATTAAGTTCTGCCCAATTGACTCATGCCGGACACACTCCACCAGAACATGATAACATGATAAACATACATCACAAAGAGGTGACAATTTCATAATAGTCACCTTATGTAGATTAGTCAACCTTAAAAGATAGACTTATGCTATTGCAAACTTTTTTTAGAACTTTTTTAGAGAAATAATTTCGTCACACATGATTGTTACGTAACTTTCACCATATTTACGCAGCGCACGCAATGGAAGCTGTCAAAAGGAATAAATTCTTCCCGTTCTTACAACATTTTAAAGTTTTATATTAGCATCTAAAGTCAAACGGGCCTGTATAACTGCTCCTCAAATTATTGGCTTCTAATAATTTTCGCATCTCGAGCTCTGATAGCGATACGTGCTAGATCAAATTTATGCTTGCGAGGCATATCTGAAGTTAAATATATAAATAATTAGTAATAAGAATAATAATAAACGAAATATCCCTACTTTAAACTACTACCTACCTACTAAGTATGCACAAAACTTCTATATTTTACCTAATAACCCAAACGAAAGCAAAAAATAATAAAAGACAAGTAAATAAATCGAATTCGTTACAGCATAAATTGCAATATTCACATACATGCGATAAACTGCCGCGAGCCGCAGTTGATGTCATAAAATAAAACCGTAATTAGGCCGTACTGCGTAGTTAAACAGTTTAAAAACATTTCAGCCAATCTTAAAAACAATACTGGAATATCATTTCATAGGTAAGTATTAAAATACAATACATTTCTTATTAAGTATAACAATGTAACTATAACAACAAACTTGTTGACGTTGACAGCGCTGTCATTTCATAATTACAGAACATACGCACAATAAATCAACAAACGGGTTGGTATGGCAGCCGATATCATTCCACCATTATCGCACATGTGCATTTGGTGCATCCAAATTTTCTCCCCTTCTCCTATTTTCTACCCTTAAGTTTTATTTTCGCTACAAAAGTACCCTATGTCTTTTCCCAAGGTCCAATCTATGTCTATACCAAAATTTATCAAAATTAGTTCAGCGGTTTAGGCGTGAAAACGTAACAGACAGACAGTTACTATCGAATTTATAATATTATTATTAGTATGGATAACAAACCGTTTCGCTTTGTATCAATATTAAAATTAAAGCAAATAAAATGTAACAATAAACCTCAGCTACTTTTGCATCAGAATCTTTGCTTTGGAAAAACTTCTTACTCTTCTCCCACCCAATTATAAGCAGAAATGGCACAACATGATTTCTTAATTTACATTGTGAAGTATTCTGAGCAATAAACAAACCATTTTTTTAGAACTGACTAGGTATTATACAGTTAGCCTTAAGGGCCCTAGAGCCTCAGACGGCTTTTAAGCTTCACCGTGGAAGCCAACTTTTAAAAGCGAAACTAAAAATAAAAATATTTTATTTTATTTATTCGCTGAGAAATTGAAAAATAACATATAAACGTTTTAAAACACTACCACCGATTCTGAGTGTATTGAGCAGTAATTATTTTCGTCTTAATGTAATTTTTACTCATATTATCACCAATTTTTATATCCAAACAATTGCAAATCCAAACATGTGCTTGCAGTGAACAAAAATATCATTAAAAGTGGCCAAAACGTGATCATTGGCTTTTATATGGCATCTATCACGTTCGGAAAGAAAATTACATGTACCTACAGACAGAACTACAGATGTATTAATATAGATCTGCATATGACGTGAGTAATATAATAAAAAAAATTGTTTTCTTGAAAATTTCTTTGATATATTTTACACATAATATTATCAACATAAAAAGTGTATTAGTACGTGACATCTGATGTGAACCTAAATAAGAGACACAATTTCGACGAACGACATCAAACAAAATATTGCTTTCACGCCTCTCCCAGTCTAAGCGCTTTTCGGAGTTATGTGATTTATAATTATGTTTGAGATATAATAAAAATATTGCGCTTGGATTTGTTTATAACTGTTGAATTAAAACGTAAAATATCGACGCCAATTATTTATGTTTTTCATAATCTACTGTTAGATAGTAAAATAAAAGGTATACATAGTATAAGAACATTTTATTACGAAAACAACTATTTGTCCTGTTATACATGAGCTGACAACATTTTTGTCATATGATTTTACCAGAAGTTTTTGGCGGGATCCTAGTTTCATGTAATGGTTTTATCTTTAAAAACTTCCATTATTAGTCATAATGGCATTAATGGAATTTAGCCTAAAATAGTTTGGTTATTTTTGTGCAAAAGTGAAGTGAATTAGAAATAATAACATGATTTCTGGGATGTCACCAAAACTCCCAGGAAAGTTCTAACCACAACACTGAACTCAGAACCGAAATAGTATGAAGTCGGGCCAATTGACTAAATAAATTGCGTTTAACGTAGGTTTATATGAAACCCACCAAGAACAATCGTTTTCTTTTAAATTATATTATGAACATGTATATCATCACATCTCGTTTTATACTATTTCCTAATTACACTACAAAGTACTTACTGAAATTTATATGTAATAATATTTTTGTTATAATCGGTCCGTATATAAAATAAACACAACAAAGAATGTTTCTGGCCTACCTTTAGCAAAAAGTCTGTTTTATTTTAATTATGTACTAGTTTCACCCGTGTTATAATTTTCAAAGGAATTAACTTAAAATCTAACTAATATTTAAGTGAGCGTCTACATTGCGAAAGGAGTAACAGACTATGCTAGATTTCAAGTCATTCGGACCTATAGTTTTGGAGATCCCGTGATGAGTAGGTGGGTTTTCGCTTATATAAATAATATAGATGTACATGTAAACGACGCGATGTGTTATTTTGTTATTCCCGCTGAATTATTGTTATGAAATTAAATTTTAAGTAGGTAGGTACATACTAGTAACCGGTGGAAACCAAAAGCTAATATTATTTATAAATAAATAAATAGATCAGTTGTTTAAATATTGATCTCCTTGTTTCAGCTCATATCTCAAGGATGAGTTTGCTGTACTCCCTTACCTAGAAGCTGGCTTTAACAGGGTAAGTTATGGATACGTCTATATAAATAAATTTATTGAGGTTTGCCGCGTTGCGTGCATCACGAAAAAACTACTGGATAAATTTTTGTTTGTTTTACTCCTTAGATACTTGTTCCTTCTCTAAAAAATAACGATATCAATCGTGACATAACTATGAAATTATCGATCTTGATAAACATTAATTATGTGGATAACGCGTGCGGAAATATAGTTTTACTCATCGTCATTCACTAAGGAAACTGCAATTTATAGTAAGGGGCATTCCATGTGAAGCGAACGGATTACAAAATGTTGATTCCGATTTTAGTCATTTTTGGTTATGTCCTAGATATGTATCCGCGACCTAGATACAAAATATTTTTAGAGTAACACGTTAGAAGTATCACATATCTGCCGATTACTCAAAACTTCAAACTGTAAATCATTAACAAGACTTTCTAATGTCAAAATATTTTGTATCTAAGTCGAGGACATATCTAGGGTATGTAACATAACCAAAAATTACTAAAATCGTAATCAACATTTTTTTATCTGTCCTCTTGGCGTGGAATAAATACCCGTATGTCAAATCCAGGAACAATGGTGCTACCTAGAGACAAATTTCCCAATACAGTATTCGTCAGCTTGGTTTTCGAGAACCACAGAAAAATCTTTATGTAACTGGACACAATGCAACGCACAACGGTGAATCTTTAAAAATGCATGCCGTAGAGCAGGGATCACCAAATAACGCACCATGGTCCGCAACCGGACCAACGATGTATTCTGTGTGGACCTTAACAGAGCTAACAGTAGGTAAACACTCTTTTTTATTTATATAGATCAAAGAAAATACAATAAAACATGCACGTATTATTTGTTTTTATCAAGACCTGGACTTTGTTTTCTATCTAGGAACTAGAAGAGTACTTATGAAAGAAGTGATCAAAATAGAAGTTTTCCGTATGTAAAATTAATACAAAAATATCGTCAATGTAAATTGTTTACTCCTGCATAACAATGTAAGGTTAAAAACTTTGAAGAAAATTCAGTAATTGCCTAATTGAGTATTCAAAGCCAAATAGTTTAAGTGGCTTCTATTATTTTCTTATCAGACATTTTTAAACAGATTAATGAACCATAAGCTTCAAGTAAAAGAAAGGCTCGTGTGGGAACTGCTGTCGAAGACCACTTCAATAATTCTAATTGAAGAATAAGAGATTTAAACCAGAACGCAACAGTCTTATATATTTTTTAAACGGACTCCCAATAAAACTAAATATAGGGTCTGTGTGGCCAACTTCTCACCATATGTAACATTAGTTGTAATACAGTGATACTGGGAGTGGGTATTTTTTTTTTTTTTTTAGAACTGACTACACTGTTAGCCTTAGGGGCCCTAAAGCCGCTGCGGCTTTTACAGCTTCACCGAACTTGGGGGCGAGCGCTTCGGAAAGTTTTTTACACTAACTAGCGCATGACTTAACTCGCAAAAAAAGAAAAAAAAGTCCCTTACAGAGTCCATGTACCTGTGTGGTGTGCATGTGTGTATGTTCATACGTGTGTAATGTTGTATGTAACTGACTACACTGTTAGCCTTAGGGGCCCTATCCTAAAACAGAGCCGCTGCGGCTTTTACAGTTTCACCGGACTTGGGGGCGAGCGCTTAGGGCACTCAGCCGCGAATTACGCGGGCGTGGGCGCTGGCACGCTTTGTTTAGAGAGACGGTGGAAGGGAGTGGGTATTGGATATTCACTGTTTAATAGTGTGCGAATATCATCCCCCACCCCCACCACTTACCTCGCTGCAGAAGGGGTTATTAAAAATAATGCACTCTTCTTTAAAAGATACGCATGCACATTTATTATATTTTCTGTCACATTTCAAACAGGCTATTTTTGCTATGAAAAAAATTGTAAATAAAAATAACTAATACTAACATAAAAATGTAATACCAGTAAAAATTGTCGTTCCCAAAAGGCTCGTGCCCCGGGGTTATATCCCATTTAGCGGTGCAGTTAGGGTTGCCCTGCATCGCTGTCACAATTTTCTTGTTTGTTGTATATTTATACCAAGGTATATCAACTGAAAACTTGTGTGCTGATACTTATTTATCGTTATTAGTTGTTCAATATATCTCATACATTTCTCATAAATTTTTCATTAATAAATTAAACTGAACCATCAATCTGAATTTAGAATTAATTTCAAATTGAATGTCACAAGATACAAACGTTAACTAGTTTAACCGACTGCTCAGTGCTCAGTTCAAATTACCGTTGTGTATATCAAATGAGACCGTTTATGTAAATGCGACCACTTACTACGAGCGGTAACTTTGAAGCGGCCTACTAATACACCTAATAAAAGACCTTGTACTTCCTGCATGAGTTATGTGACGTAGATTATACATCCGTAGCTTTTAGAAGGAGATAGTATTAAAGAAGTATTATTGATAACAAATAATAAATATATTTCGTTTGTACTTAACCGAAAAATATACATAAATAAAGTATCTATATATTGATATAAAACGATTCAATAATCGATTTCTGTTGGTCATCTGACTATAATCGTATCTGATGTTAAATGACAATTTGCTCAAAGACTAAACTCCTAAGAATAAGGATTGTCTCTTTTTTACATTAACACGGCAGTGATAGCATTGTGTCTGATAATAAACAACGGCGACTACCGACAGATATACAATCCATCGACAGTCAACGCTGCTATGCTATACACTGGCTGATACTGAAGCACGACAAACCAAAAGAAAGTAACTGTTAAACGATATCGTCATGTGCTTGGTGGTCGAGAGCCAGTCGAATACAAAGCCCCACCACGACGCTTGGTTACTAGGTTATTCACTAGCTGATCCCGGAACGCAGCACCTAAGCTACTATGGGAAGTGTTACAGCTGTTGAATGGTGGTCGGATCCACTCGGCCAGTAGACCCAGCATTCTAGAGTAGCTGCCGAAAGACAATAATATCGGTATGCTAACTAATTTTCAACTTAATCACTATACTGTGATTACATAAATTTCATACTACCACAGAATCTTTAATCAATTGAAATTCCTCGCTTGCAAGTTCGAATCTCATAAAAAGACATTTTAGTGTTCGTAAAGTTGAATTTAGCGTAACAGGACTCACCTTTCTCAATATAGATAATGAGTTAGGCGAGGGTTACAACAAACTTTGTCAAGTTTTCCCGTTTCGGAGGACCTTGAAGCTCTCACAATATGTGTATATTCGAAGAAAATGAGACCATTATAATGAGACTTGTTCTTTTGTCCTTCATGAAGGTTTTTCACAAAGATAAGGTAAATGTCGAAATACCATATTTACATATCTGTCTATTATCTTTGATGTATAATTTCCATCTAGACTCATATTTTGGGTAAATTATTTAATAAGTTGGAAACATAAAATGGTTTGAGGTTCAATTATTTCTTTAACATGATAATTCACACATAAAAACACTTTGTTTTGTAATTGCTCCGCTCCTAAGAGCCGTAGCGTAATGTTAGATAGCCTAACGTTTCTCAATAAATAGTCTAGAAAAAGCAAAAAAAATGTCTATTAATAGTATTAATACTAGAGATTATTCATAGATCACCAAAAATCCACGTATTGTATTCAGTACAGACACTAATTCGCTTGTTTAAATAATACAGTATTGCAACTACATAATCAAACTTAATATTAATGTTATTTTTGTCTCTTTCTAAATCGATAACCGTATTGGTAAATCTACGTATAGATGCAATGATGCATCTCTAGTTTTTATGTTATGTTAGATTTTATCAAATATCTTCGGAACCCGTTTTTTGTTTAAAAACCTAACATTTGCGGATGTTAATACAGTACGAGTGTGTGTAATTTAGATTATTTTATACAAAAAATGATTTTTACGCAACATGAGACGGGATTCCTTACCTACATTCACAGGCAATTCTCCTTTAGTTAGTACTAAACTATAATTTCCAGTTGATGGATTTAAGCAGCATTTAAAACTGCTTTACACACATACAAAAACTACTTTAACTTTTTGTTTACTATAGCCACGTTCGGCTTAGTGAAGTACATATTTCGAACGTAGTACCTACTTTTTTTAAATTGTATCACGGCAAAGTGACCTCATTGTGCCGTGCAATCCAACAACATCACGAACCTCATGCCAGCTATCATACTTGCTAGTGTACATTTTAATAGAATTTTTTAATACAACTAAAGTGGTAAACAAGCGCGGCCCGCCTCATGGTAAGCGGTTACCGTAGCTCATGGACGCTTGTAACACAAGAGGTATCACTCACTAGCGCTTTGGCGACCTTGAACCTCTAGGTAGGTAGTTCACCGCAGGAACACAACATAAGGTTATTTGCCTACGATCTTCACCAGTAGTCGGACTGCCCCAAGTAGAGATAAAATTAAATTAGTAAATTCATTTTTAGGTAATGGTTGAAACAGGCAGTACCACGGCATGGTGCGCAGAGATCCTACAATCGCGTGCAGCGGCGGCAACTGCGCGGTCACACATCGCCGCCACCGCTGCGCTAGCTGCCGCCGCTGACAGATGCCGAGACCTCGTCGCCGTCACTGATGATCAACAGAGGATACTGGTAAATGTTACCCTTTTCCACCACTTCTAAACATATACTCTTTATTACTGTGAAAAGGGTGGATTATCGTGAATGACAGTGATGTCTGGAAGTGACTCCTTTTTTGTACATATATAGGTACTATAATTATTAACAGTAAACATTATTTATAACAATGATATTTTATAAGTAGATATGGCATTGAGGCTCTTTACATGCAATCGTGAAAGGTGGGTAATTGCCTTCAGTTCACAACTTTTAGCCATTTTTGAGTTTTCGCCTTACGCTGTGATTTTTTATCTCTTTTGTTTCAACATGCTGATATACCGTTTTCAAATTGCTTTTAGTAAGAGTATAACGCGTCTATTTATAAAACGTTATTTAGTTTACACCGTAAAAAATTTAATAAACCTGATCGAGTGAGATTTTTGCCGGCGCGGCGCTTCTGATGCATGCCGGATGACTGGGATGTTTCCTGAACCGGAGGGCTTGTTTTTTCGTCTTAGACTAAAATAATAATATTCTTTAGTCGGTGCTTGTCATTCATAAGAATCTTCTTACAATTTAGCAAAAAAAAAAGTTAAAAGTAGCAAAAAACATACCAACTGTACATGTATTTTAGTTAGTGAATGTATAATTGTATAGTCATAACAAAAGTTGAGTAATAAATATCTAAAAACTTTGTACCTAAGCTATAAGCCTAAGTATTTAAACCAGTGTTATCACTCCAAATAAGATTAATCAAAGGTTAAAAATTATTTAATAAAAGCGTTGATGATTGTAATAATGTGCTGTGGTAACTGTGGATGTATTATTTTAGAAATATAGGTATAGAAAAACCTGCGAAAAGTTCGAAGAACCATTGCAGAAAAATTATCAGTTACTGTAGTATATTTATATATGTAAATCTATATTTATCGACGGAAATACCAAACAACAAAATCAAACTTTTGTGACTTATTTTATTTTTGTATTTGTATTTCCTTTCCTTTTAAAATCAAATGATTGTATTGTTTTAATTAAATGATCTATCTATACATTTTATAAAGTAAAGTCGCTTCCCGCTGTCAGTCCCTATGTACGCTTAAATCTTTTATTACAATACATAATTTTATTACAAATAAATCTATTATTCTATTCTACAATATGCCTAACTCTTATACATAAGCCACAATAAGGTATTTTGTGACAAAGATTTGATGAAAATAAAAAGTGATTTCTAAGCATTATTTTTAGACATTTCATATTAATCCTTACGAATAAAAGTTACTTCATCATAAAGACAATTTTATGAAGTTAAATTTTGCTCTTTAGAGTATACTATTTGGACACATAGTTTAGGAGATAATGAAAAATTAAAATAATTTGTACTTGCGGGAAGAACAATTATGATAGACACATGGGTGCGTTGGCGGCGCGGTGTTTGTCGGATAAAATTAACACAGGTGAAACCGTGGGGCACAACTAGTATACTTATATCGGGCAGAGTGCGGTTACTCGCTACTGGCGTTCCGCGTTCGAGTGACTTTATCCGATTTCGTTATCCTCTTTACGTACGCGTTATTTATGTGCATCCGCTTTTTATTGAGCTGGCTTTCTGTACGTTCCAATCTATTTTGTGACCATAATTTGTCACTTGTGTTTGTGTAATTATTGTGTAATAATTTTATTATATATGATTATTTTAGCTTACAAATAAGTCTTGGTGTCGTGTGCTTGGTTGGCGAGTCGATGAGGGACCGAGGCCTCTCGCGGAAGCGGCAGGTGGCGAAGCTCTGCGACTAGCGACAACTGGCGCTAGGGATTGGGAGGCACCGGTCACATTGCGCCGCAGGGCAGCTCCTGACCCCATTTTACTTCCCTGTCGAGGCGCCACTATTGGATTGACAAGGTAATAGATCACTGTCATGGAAGTATGTATAAGGGGGTGTTTAAGAGGTCCAGACAGGGTGTCTTTGTCTATGTTGAAACGCTAATAATATTCCCAGAATATTCACCTTTTGTAAGCTATATTAAATATGTATTAGTAGAAGGAGATCTCTGTACATATCATATTTATTCTAAATTTCTTGATAGACGTCCTAAACAAAGAATGGTATTAAATTTGTTTATTCGTTTTAATATATTTGTTTATCCGGATTCAACTTACTAATTGTAAAAAGATATTTATCGTCCAACTATAGAATATTCATATATTGTATTAATCCAATTGAATTAATTAATTATGAATAAGTATGATATCAGTAATAATGGTTAAAGAAATACAGAATAAATGAAATACATAATAGGTATATACACATTTTACAAATTTAGTATCGCCTTCCATACAGTGGACATCAGTCCCTGGATGGCATTTTCACATTATTGATTTTATATAATACTCGTCTATCCAGTTTAGCTTGAACCTAACATGTTAAAAATTTGAACGGTTCAAAGGGCCAGAACTATTTTGTTAATATAATTCATTTAGCTCTCCGAAAATTTCATCGATAATTGAAAGTTTTAACGTCATTATGTCAAACGTGTCAATAATATATTATTAGGTCGGGGAAAAAGTGTTTTCGCATAACGAAGGTATTATCTTGTTATAAAATTTCTTTGGCTGTACTATTTGTATCTGGCTGGTTTTGGTATCATTAAAAAGGTTTAATTAAAAATAAAAGTTGTTTACCGCTATTTTTCATTTGTTTTTCTTTCTGTAAAAATACGATTACAAAAAAGGCAAAAATGCAACTCAAGCAGCGAAAAAAATTTGCGATATTTATGGACCTAATGCAGTGTCAGTAAGAGTAGCACAAAGTTGGTTCAAACGTTTTCAGTCCGGAAAAATGATGTTAAAAATGCACCTCACTCTGGTCGCCCTGTTACAAGTAAAATGGACGCCATTTTTGAAAAAGTGGAGCAAGATCGGCATATGAGTAGTTATTAATATAGCTGAAGAACTGGAAATTGACCACAATACAGTTTTAACCCATTTGAAATAAGCTGGCTATACCAAAAATCTCGATATTTGGGTGCCACACGAGCATACTGAAAGAAACCTAACGAACCGTGCACTCATTTGCGATTCATTATTGAGACGTAATGAAACTGAGCAGTTTTTGAAGGATAACTAGCGATGAAAAGTAGATCACGTACGAAAAGAACGTGCGAAAAAGGTCGTGGTCTAAGGTCGGCTATGCTTCACAGACTGTGGCTAAACCTGGGCTAACTTGAAATAAGATGATGCTGTGTGTATGGTGGGAATGGAAGGGCATTGTTCATTATGAGCTTTTACCGCCCGGCAAAACCATCGATTAAGATCTCTACTGCCAACAACTGGTGAGATTAAAGGAAGCAGTTGAAAGAAAGCGGCCGGAATTGATCAACAGGAAGGGTGTGGTCTTTCATCACGATAACGCTAGACCACACACATCTTTAGCCACTCAGCAAAAATGAAGAGAGTTTGGCTGGGAGGTGTTAATGCATCCACCATATAGCCCTGACCTTGCACCTTCAGATTTTCACCTGTTTCGGTCTCTTCAGAATTCTTTAGGTTCTGTAAGGTTAACATCAAGAGAGGACTGCAAAAACTATTTGTCGGGATTTTTTGATCAGATGTCCCAAAGTTTCTACAACAACGGGATCATGTCTCTACCTACAAAATGGCAGAAAGTCATCGAACAAAACGGCATATATATTATACTGTAAATAAACGTAAATAAACTTTGAAAAAAATGTCTCGAGTTTTCATATAAAAATGCAAAGCAACTTTTTCCCCGACCGATTATTTAACGAAAGTTTACTGCCGTCGGAAACAAAGTTGTGAATAAGTATTATACATAACGTTTTTATTGTTTTTATAACTTAAAATATATGTATATCAATAATATATGTATATGCATATCCATAATTTTGTTACTTTTATTGGTTAATTAATCACCACATTCGATATCGTCGTGTATGCGATTTATTAATTTTGACTGGATTTAAATAAAAGTAGCTGCCTCGGAAGCATATTTCCCTTGATATAAAACGTAAACAATCTAACAGCTTTCATGTTAGTTAACCAGATTGTACGTGTTATATAGTTGAATGCTATCAATAGAAAAAAAGATTTTTAAGTCTATTTTTAAAGATAAAACTAATTTTAAACGTGAGCTTTAAATTATATTTGAATAATTAATTTTGATGAAGAATTAAGGTAGATTACGGCGTTGCCACAGAAAACCCTTTGGGAAATAATACATGAACATATGTATATATTATGTCTGTTTTCCAGGACGACATCTCACTTAGTTTTTGTATGTGAGCCCACAAACGCAATAGACGGTGAACGCGGCAGAGGTTCCTTGCATTCTATCAGGCGTGGATCTCTTGACGTCCGCTCGGTCGCATCCGATGGTTTACGGCGCACGTCGCTTGCGAAGTTACAAGGTTTACCCTTGGAGGCGCCCATTACTAAGGTAACCTTGTCATGAATAAGCCAATATCTTGGTTGAATAACTTGTACGATCGCGCTCAAGCACGATGAAGCTATAAAAACCATCTGATTGAAACAAAAATAAACTAATATCATCCATATGATGCTTTAAATTTATTTAAACTAAGGTCTCAATAGGGATCATCTACCTATTCAATTGTATTGGGCGATCTATTTCTAAGATTGAAATGGTATGCTTCATTAAATGAACTTTTCACTATAAACGTACGAGTGTATTAAACAAAATTTTTGATTCAGCATTGGTATCTATACTACCAGGGCAAATGCTAGTGTTTTATGTGGGACGATGATTGCATATTATGTCAGCTTTTGTTCTATATCAGTATTCAACAAGTATACTGCACAACAACAGTTTTTTTTATTTTTAAATATAGTATTTCTAGTAATTATTAGTTCAAAAGTCGCTCAAAACACTTTAAATCAAATTTGAAACTACACCATAGGTACAATGCGAGACTACAGCATTTTGACCTGAACTCTACAGTGGAAATCGAACCAGCTGCTTACTTAGTTTTTATAGTTACATTGACCGATAGATCTCTCTTTCTATATACTCTTAGTTACAAGCATTTATATACAACCTCGTGAACGCAGTATTGTACACAACGTACCTTATGTAGTTATACAATATTGACATATAAATCAGTTTTCATTCCAGGAAGTTGACCATAAGTCGAGTGATAAAAATTATACTAATTTACGCCACATTAAAACAAACATGATTCTAACTACTGAATGCGTCGAATGTGTTCCTCCGTTTTATTTATTTTATTATGAGTTTTGAAAAACAATTAAATTATTAAATTTTAATAACATTGTTGTGTATCTAAAGCAGCTGTTAAGTCGAAGTGTAAATATATTTACAGATTGTATTAATAAATTGTGTTTATCATGTTTGTTTTTAAATAAATGTGATCATATTTATAAAATTAATTTATAAGGAAAATTATGGAACGAAATATGTCACGAGTTTGACTAATAGTATATCAAAGTGTTAATGCGTTTTATACCACTCGATTGGAAGTTTCAATTTAAGAGGTCTGTAAAAAAAGTACCTACTAAATAATTATTCAATGAGTGTTGTTAATATTATAAAAATTGTGGTTACTTTTCATTTCGTAGTCACATATAAGTTTCAAACAGTGAAAATGTGTGAATATGTGAAAATGGTTATTAATATTCAATCTGAAAATCGTCAAATATATCTTATATTATATAGCCAAATTTGATAATTATGTTACTGTCGGAATGACATTAATTGACTAATGTCCAATTTACTGTACTTCTAGGTTATATCCCTGCTATCCGCAGCGACAGAGGGTGCTCCACCATCGACGGTGGCATGCATCGAGAGGGCTGTTGACATGTTGAGAACCTCTGAACTCTATTCACCCCAAATGAGGGACGAACCAAAATTAAGAGTAGAGGATCCCATCGCTATTGATTTAATTGGAGCTTTGCTGTCGGTAAGTTCTTAATTAATTAAATTTACAATTAATTCATAATATAGAATATTATATATAGTAAATATAGATATATCTGAGTACAATTTAAAAATGTAAACATGTTATTAAAACAAAAAGTGAATATTTCTAGAAAACTGGATGTAGTTTCAAATTCATTCTTTTTTCTTGAAGGAAATTATTATGTACTCATAAAAAAATTTATGAACAAATTTAATAATTATCTACCTAGGTATAGATGAGAAGAAATACGCAATATATAATTATAAATAACATTTAAATTTAAAATTTCATATCAATCGAGTAAAATAATAATAATAAACCTACCCAGTATTTATTTAACCAATATTAAATATGTATATTACTGAAGCAGCATGCAATGTATTGCTATATATTTCAATATATCTTTGGACTTGTATCTATATATGTATACTAACATTATTGTTTATTTGTTTGTGAACCTGATGTACGGGGCAGCGGGACCAAGTGAACACAAACTTGTTTTATATGGTAGGAGGTTTGGTTTTATCATAATATATTTGTTCATTTTCCAAAAAAAATCTTCTAGTGCGTAGACGCAAAACTTCCATTTAAGCTTGCTGTGATCTCTAATAGTGTTTATTTTTATTAATATTATCTAATTTTAAACAATTTGTGTCCTTCTAAGTTTTAACATGTAGTTCTATAACTGAATTATTGATTTTACTTTATTGCATATAAATCCGCTTACGCTATTACAAACTAATATTGATACTTTGTCTGTTAATTCTGAGAAATTTTTAACTTTTGTTTGAAGTTGCAGTAACGATAGTATTCAACAGTAATTAGTTATAATTTGTAGTTTTATAGAAATGAAATTGTAACATAAATATTGTTAGAACATTGTACAAACTACAATTATAAGTAAGATAGAACATTGTAGAATGTATTTTAATAATCTTTTGTCATCATAAATATTAAATACTAACCACTATTGCAGTAATAATATTTTTAGAATAAAAAAATAAACATTTTTAAACTGTCGCTAATTATGGAAAGCTATTATCGCTCTTCATAAATATTAACTTTAACACTTCAATATTAATAAACTTTTTTAATACTAACTATGACTAACCGTAATTTTACCTTTCTTTGTTGTTTTTTTTTAAATATATATGACTATTATCAGTGTAGTATCAGTGCCGGATTTGGGGTAGAGCTAAATATGCAAGGTGCAAGTTTCTATAGGCGCCAGATGGCAAGTAGAGCCAAAATCCGAATGAAAATTTCAAATACAAAGAAAATTATTCATATTTAATTATAGTGTTGGTTATGTATTGGTTTTTTAAAAAGACTAGGGGCGAATCTAAATATTTTCTTATTATATTATAAATATTTCATTAGGTATATATATTATTTTCATTTTCTGAGTGATATTATTGAAAAGTTTTTTTTGGGCTTATTAATATGATATTGTTTTATTCATACTGTTTTGTTATAAATAACACAAAAATACAATAATGTTACACAAAAAACATTTATAACAATGTATGAATAAAAAATAAAATCAGTCGATCTTCATTTTGGTTTTTATCATATCCTAAATTTAACGAAAATGATATCTTTTGGTATGTCACTTTATTGGCACACGAACTATGAGTGAATTTCACTTGTTAGTAAAGCCGAGTGCGAACTTCCATAAGTAATAATAATATGACCATATAATAAAGTTTAAGTGTATTTTTTCACTGTCAGTTGACACCGTTGTTTTAAGAAACATAAAATACGCTAAAATGGTTTAATATTTAATTATATTAGGTCCTTACATATGTAATTGGCGCTTTGTTGAACTGGCCACTTTGATCACAAATATCTGGCGTTTGGTTAGGAATTCCAAATTCAAATTTATTTCAAATTTAGGCTTGTGTGTTTGTTTTTCGAATTCAGTGATTCATTTGTTTTCACACCACTTGAAGTTTCTTTGACATCGTTCTTTCCGCAAAACGGAAAACTTAAAATATCGCGTTATTTACGAATATCAGTTACTCCGTGGCATCTGCGCTACAGAAACGGCTCGGAGGATTAAAATTCCGAACCTATAATTACGTAAACAAATAAATATATGATAAAAAAATATACAAATTAAGTAGGTACCTATATACATTATACAGGCGATAAACATGAATTTACATCAGCAGGGTACGACAAACGTATTGTCTTCGCGAAGAAGCAGCAACGACTCTACTGTTGTTCGATCTCAAACCAACAGAACCAACATCAAACATAAGGTGAGAAAACTCTAAACGATAATTGATTCATTATTTGTTTTTCTATTTATGAATACAAGAATCACAGAACCTAGATAACTATAGAAAACTACCAGGAGAACGAATAAATGCATCCAAAAAAAGGAGGATAGATCATTTTGCTAAATTTGCCACCACCAGATGTCAGGTTCATGGCGTCTGTTTATTATAACTATTTTGAAGCAATGATGGCTCAGTGGTAGCTTGTAACGACATCGCGTCGATCGACGTGAGTTCGAATCCCTGCAATGAGCCTAAGCTTTCGGTGAAGAAAAACATCGTGAAACATAGCATGGTTGGTGGTAGGGCTTTTCCAATGCCCGCCTGGCTAACTACCACCCTCAAGTTGAAAATCTGTCGCCAAGCACCTATAAGGTGTATTCCTGCAACTGCACTTCAGAACCAGTTCTCCCACTAGGCCTAGAGTGTTATCATCTTGGGCCACATCCTCATGATATTGAGGTCAAAACGCCTAAACCTATAAAGAATTTAAAAAATACAGGTTACAGGATATTAACTAAGAACTAAATAGTGAATTTAATATGATGAACAAGTGTTCAATAAAAATTGTAAGTTTAATTTTCAAAAAACTTTATTCATTAACGTTCCAAAGGAAAAATGTGACCTAACTTAATTTTGTAACTAACGTTGTAATATTATATTCTACTGCTGTCTTACAAATGATAATAATGTTTATTTCAATAATTATCAAAATATGTGACACTTGGCAAATTTTATATTTTTTATAGCTATCTTTTGACATTTGCGACACCAAAGATCCGTCCTCCAAATTTCAGACATTGCATATAGTATCTATCCTCAGTGTAAATGTGACTTCGTAAACTTTTTTAATACCGAACTAGAAAACTGTCATGCAGTCCGCATTAGAATTTCTGAGATCAATCGCAAATAAATTGTTACTAAGAACTAAATTCACCTTGTGTTTCATTCTGTGACGCTAATCAGATCCGGTTATGGCTTACGTACTTTATAAAAGATACAACTAATAGTATATCTCTAAAATAATGATGCATGCCTAATTAACTGCAGCGCAATATATTCATACCTATATTTATTCGGCTTAGTGATAGCATGTTCGGACAACGAGTCGATCGACGTAGATTCAAATCCCAAAATGTACTGAACCGCCGGTGAAGAAGGTTTTCGCACTTGAGAACTGTAGGCGCTAGTTCAAATGAACTTGATGTTTAAAATTGCACGTGGCACAAGGCGAGGGAAGGAGTGAATAAATGGGTACTCACGTCTGGTGCAGGTCGCGTGCTGAGTTTCAGGCGGCGCGGGGGGCGTCCGGACAGCTTCACTCTCAATTTTGAACAATAATAAAGACACGTACGGTCCACCACTTAATACGTTTTTGTTACGACTGACATTGCAACAGTCCGCGCAAGGGGTGGGGTCGGTCATGGTAATAGGATAACGGCCGGAGGGAGAGGGGAAAGAGGATTGCGCCTCATACCACGGCCTATTATATATAATTAGCGTAAACAAGAACCGATAAAGTAAAAAAAATATTCAAATCGATAAAATACGTATTGTTGTATTTATTTGTATAAATTTCATATTATTTTGAATTTTATCTGTTCTCCTGGTCTTACGTTAGTCAGGACATATTTGTACCTATGCTTTTATATGTAGGTATAGTATTTCTTCACACCGGTGTAAGTCAACAATGTATATTAATTCTGATGATACAGACAACAGGTCAACTCCGAGAAATCCTCGACACGGCTCTCAGTTGGGACTTCGAGATATTCCGGCTGGAGGATTTGACACGTGGCCGTCCACTGGCCCACCTCGGACTTGCTCTCATGGGAGGTCGTTTCGACGTGTGCGCAGCTCTCGAATGCGACGAGAGGACCTTGCTGCATTGGCTCACCGTCATAGAAACTAATTACCACGCCGTCAACACTTATCATAACTCTACTCATGCTGCTGATGTATTGCAGGTATCAGATCTCTATTCAAATAATGTATTACGAGTAGGTACGGAACCTTGTTGAACAATTGCTGGTTTTAGGAACATCCCGCGGTTTATTTGTTTTTGATTGAACTAGTGATCACCCTAAGCTCGAAATTCGACCAGCGACTTTTTGATCATAGACCATTTTCTGTTTGACATTTGCAGTATTTGTGAATCTAAACAATGAGTATTATCTACATCACTTGCTGTCACTTTTTGTTGAGTGACAATGTCAGTATTTTGGGGGTGTAAGTTCAATGGCACTGTTCGTGTTAGGATTCGCAGTATTAATTTATTTAATTTATTATATTAGTAACAGATATAGATAAACTCCATTATTCTTCTTATTTTTATTCTCCAATAGTAATTGAAGTAAGTTGTATAAAAGCAAACACATTCACGAAAAATTATCACTCCCTCTTGCTACACTAGCGCCATTTTGATGGGTTTTTTAATTGTAATTTGCTGCTTACAGCTGGACACTTTTTCAACTTGTCTTCCATATAAGATGGTTCTCCTTACCTTCATAGTTATTGTGAAAGTATAATGTTGTCGGCAGGCGGTAGCAGTCTTTTTGGAGAAGGATCGGTTGAAGAACGTTCTGGAACCGGTGGAAGCAGCCGCTGCGCTGATAGCGGCGGCCGCTCATGACATAGACCACCCCGGGACTTCGTCCGCCTTCCTCTGCAACTCACGGCACCCGCTCGCTATCCTCTACAACGACATCTGCGTGCTTGAGTCGCACCACGCAGCCCTCACCTTCAAACTTACACTCAGTCAGTACTATAATTATCTACCTGTCCAGCATCACAATAACTAATAATCTATACTGTAGAAGAACTAATGCAAAGGGAGGATCCTCCGACCAGACGGGTGTTATGTCTGGCGGGCAGCTGCCAAACGGTTGTAGTCGGGTTCTTGTATATATACTCAATTGAAGAGTTAATTTCTATAGCGCGATGTAGGATGCGTCGTATGTGGCTCGATAGATGTTGCTACAATACTAAATATTACAAAGCTGGGTGGTGGTAGGGTTGCTTTGCCAACTGGGTCGCGACCACCATGCATGTGGTGAAACGTCCGTCATAGTGACTCGCTTTTGCGTTTCACGTTTCGGGATCAGCCTGTGCATATCCAGTTAAATTTACGCAGGCCGGCGTGACAGCGGCGACCATCGATGGGCTACGATCTCTTGGTGATCGCCGTTGTGTTAGAATTGTACTGTGCTTACCATCAGGAACAGTACCGTCAATTTGACATGAAAAAAAAAGCTCAAGAGAATGTTTGTTTGTTTGAACGCGCTGATCTCTAGAACTACCAGTCAGATTTAGAAAAATCATTTCGCATTTTATGGCCTATTTATTGAGGAAGGTTATAGGCTATTTAAACTTCAAGATACAACCCTAAGGACCGTAGCAGTAATCATGAACCTCAATCAATATGGCAAGCTACAGGCAAGTACGGGAAGTGAGAACCCGGGTGCGTTAGCGGTGATGTGGCGCGGTGGAGAGTTGGTCGAATCAATTTAACACCCAGCTGATACCGTCAAGGACAGTAATAATAATAACAAGCAATAATTTGAAGCTATGATGGCTCAATCCCAGCAATGAGCCTGGTGAAGGAAAACATCGTGGTTAAACCCATTACAACTACGCTACAGCTTTTTCTAACTAGCAACAGTCTTCGAGTTGAAAATCTGTCAGGTATAGGTTATTTCTGGCTGCTGAACTTGAAAGCCAATCCCCCCACTAGGTGTAGCGAAGATGTTGCCATCTTTAGCCACATCGTTACTTACCATCAGGTGAAATTCTAGCCAAATGGTAAAGAATAAAAAAAAGTTTACAACTATTATACTACTTACACAACAGACGACGATCGCGTGAACATATTCAAGAACCTGGATCGGGACACGTACAAGAATGTACGGCATAACGTGATCGACATGATCCTAGCCACCGAAATGACGAAGCACTTCGAGCACCTCGCCAAGTTCGTGAACGTGTTCTATGCGAAGTCGAGTGGCAGTAAAGAAGACGGCATGCATACCGATGTAAGTCATCTATTCAAATAAATAAAACTGAAAATAACAACTTTTTGCTCTTCGGTGAGGGAATGTGGTATCCATCGCGAAGCTGGCTTCCTAACTTTAAGGTGTTCATGCAGAATGGTGGAAACGGCCCGTTATCCATTCATCAGTTCAGCCTAAATCTCACTATGTGTAATGTGTCTACCACTCTAATAGCCACTCTACCTTGATGAAATTTTACTGCAGTTGTAGTTCGGCCGGGTCCAGACCCCAGGTTCATCGTTAAGGTTCTCTCAACCAAGTTCCAATTCACGAAACCAATAAGTAACTGCTGCTAACGCAAGAACAGACTCCCCAAATGCAGCTTGTAAATTTTCGTGAGATACTCATTGTTGCAAACAAAAGAAAAGTAACATAATATAATCTTTAAAAATATTTTTTTGAAATAACTACACACAGGTTGGCTAGTCATTTTCACTTAAGAGATTTGTATTGAAACATTTTTATTACATTTTTCACTAGGAGTGTCATCTGTTGATGGCAATGAAAATATATTCAATATGCCATCTCATATCTATTTATATTTAAATTATAGTGGAATGAAAACTAATTATTAAATAATATTCGTTAACCCTCAAGGAACCGATGTCACTGGATACAACAGCGCTGTCACAACCAGAGAACGTGATCTTAGTGAAGAGGATGATGATCAAATGCGCTGATGTTTCCAACGCGTCTAGACCTCAGAAGTTCGCTTTTGAATGGGCGAGAAGGTATTTAGAATACAATATTAAAAAGAGAAAGGGCTTTTGTTTATTACACTGAGTGAAAATAAGACTATCATTTCACAAAATTTGTTTTTAATTTTCAGTATTAATAAAATTGTCATTAGGTACTTTTACAAACTGCTTGACGCGACTTGATACTTTTTTGATACATAATTTTTTTACACTATTATCTTTGTTTTACTTAATAAGTGTACCGGACAGTGGATTGTATTTTTGTTCAGGTCTTTTTCACTAAACGATTAGTGTACTTTCACTGCGGTCGGAGGCAGAACTTATTGCTAGCGTTGTCGATCGGAGACTGACTGTATGCTCTCTTGAATTCTTCTCGCGCAGTCTCGTGAAGATTGCACGGGGAAACCATATCAGGGCTGAACCCTTTTTGGTGATGTTCTACTCCACCCGTAACTACGGGTGTGCCCTTTTTTTGAAGCCTGCGTTGGCCTATGTCGGTCGTCGTGCACAATAAGTAAAGAATCGAAATTGCCCTTTGCACCTATCCAACGTATGACTATTTCCTCCTTAATTTCCATGTCCGATTTTTTGTATTAAACGTTATTTTTAGGATTGCTGAAGAATATTTCCTGCAAACTGATGAAGAGAAAGCCAAAGATCTGCCGGTCGTGATGCCGATGTTCGACCGAGCCACTTGCTCCATACCGAGGTCCCAGATAGGCTTTATAGAATACATTATTAAAGACATGATGGAAGCATGGGCCGGTAAGAGGATTTTGATTTCATATAATGTTCAATAGCAAAATATATTTTAAAAATAGTGATTTCTTAAAAGTACCTACTGAACTGTATGTTTCTTTACATAAGAAACATAAAAATGTGAGACGTCATAGAACGCCGGGCAGATATGAAACACCTAAATTAAACCATATTTTATATTCAAATATGATTAAATAAGAATTAAAAAGAATATTCAGAGATGGAAGGGCTGAGTCGGAAAGAGCCGACCAGACGCGACGCTGTACGAATGGCATGTAGCGACGTTCCATCAGAACATATATTCCTTGATCAGAACTGTTTACTCCCGTTCAAACGCACCATTAAATATTTCACATGATAAACCTATCTGTATAAAATCGTATAACAGACTAAACGAAATGTTTCAAACCTTACTTGAGAGGACAAAAACGTAATCGTGTAAACTTTGTCATTCACAGCGTTCATCGACATGCCGGAACTGGTAAATCACGCGACGAACAACTACCAACGCTGGCGTGATCTCGACGAAGCTGGCGTCACCACTATAGCGGACGTGAAGCGAGCTCAACGACAGAACGCTATACAAGCACCGCCCAACACTACCTCTCAACCCACCGCCGAGGAATAAACTTGCCGTGTATTGCGCAACTTTATCGTTCAAATACAAACGCACTATTATACTGAAGCAGGCTTCAAGTTAAAGATGATGGGGAAATCCACACTCTATCGTCATTAGAAGAGCTAGTCTCTGATTTAAAAATCACGGCGCCGGTAGCCAATTGGAATAAGGGATAAGAAAGACATTATGGATCCCAAGAAAGATTATTAATATTATTTTTGCAACAAACGTTGATCGATTTCAGTTGCTGTAAAATTTAGATTGTAACTTATTTACGTGTTATAATTATTGACAATGTGTCGAAAATCACAGGGCTACGTTCGATTATTTAAACCACTCTGGCAAAATTTACGGGTGTAACATACAAATTGGTAAAATTACCACAATTACGGGAGTATTTTATTAGTGTATGTCAAAGAGTGTTACAACGTGAGGAAAACGGCAGACCAACTAGGTAAATACTTGAAAACAAAAGACTCGGGACAACTTCCCACGTGGACTCCTTTATTAAAGTTATAGGTAAAGAATTCATTTAGTCAGTTATTTCTCGATCGGATGGACGACAAGAAAAAGGTATAACGTAAACACGTTTAAACCACCGAGATAATATTCTCAAACAGTTCTGTGGTAACTGTTTATGTATAGGTTTGAATGTTAACGTTACAAGTCTGAAACGGATCATTGCCGTTGGATATGCCCGACGGATGAGTCCGATAATACGCTTATTTTATACTTATTATATCAGTGTTAGTGTTGATATCAAAGAAATTATATTGATATCTACTTTTATAAGTAGTCGTATTTAGATAATCCAATATATAAATTAAT
Organism: Saturnia japonica; assembly: GCA_033032175.1. Lineage (NCBI taxonomy): Eukaryota > Metazoa > Arthropoda > Insecta > Lepidoptera > Saturniidae > Saturnia > Saturnia japonica. The sequence goes on from CM065318.1 coordinate 13,149,792, forward strand.
ATTATTAAATCTGAATGTATTAAAACCTTACTTTTTCATTGATATATTAATCATACTATACGTATTGGCGTTATCCACTATAATATTGTGATTATGTAATATTATAACCCAGGGAACATATGACTTATATTTGACATCATCCACAGATCATGTGTATGAAATTTATGTAAATATGACATATACGATGTCAATATTATATCAAACTAGGTAACGTGTTCGCTGGGAATTGCCATTTACACGGGTAGAGATATATTGTGTTAGTTACATTTATGTTTTACAATGGAATCCGTGATAAAAGTGCCATATTAAAGGATTGGCCAATGTTCATTCTTACTTAAAATACGTTTAAAATGAAATTAAGGAATCACTTTCTCACTGCACCCCATGACAGTTGTTTATTCACTTACCTTTAATGAAATGTTATTCACGTTCGGACGTTTTACACGTAACCTTTCCTAAGGGGGTATATTTGTAGACGTGATAAGATTATTTCTCAACGTCTTATATTATTATACTATTTAAAAAATAATGGTCCATACACACTTGAGCTTCGAAAGAAACCTATTTTTATAATAAAGTTTTTGTAGTGCACGCCAGATCTTTAGAGTCTGGACGTCATATCAGAATTCAAAAAAATATCGATATAATTTTACCATAATAATACACAACTAGATTCATTTTCATTCTTGTGGAATATTTTACAAGTAATATAAACACTTCTTAATCTTTATCTGATGCACGTGTCGTGACCAAATGTCAGTTTTTAATCTGGCAATGTTAATTGTTTTGATGTTTGACGTATTTGTCTGTATTTATCCAGTATCTGCCATCTTTTGGATGTTTTTGTGTAAACTCGGAGATTCTTGAAAATATAAAACTATTACGTATTTATTATGGTTACGGCATTGAAATAAAAATCACTTGAATGTTTTTACTAAAATATTTCTATTCGAATAAATTTTAACATATTTGTATTAATGTTTATTGAATATATTCGTCTATATGACGCTGGTATTTAAGAATAATGTGTAGTAAATGTTAAAATGAAATCATAAGATACGCTTTCTTGTGCTCAATGTCAAAACATAGCGGTCTAAACTTAATTGTTACATCATATACATTTTATAATTGTAAAACTATTTGTAGTAATTTTTGCCAATTCACTTACTGATTAGGTCGTGGTGTTCAATCTCATTTAAATATATATTCCAAAAATGAAATATATAGGTACCAAATTCTAATATTTTCGCCTACTAACATTTTAATGAACAAATTATTTATTGAAATTTAATTTTAATGGTATAGCTCAATTTATTTAGTTAGTTTTCATTAAAAATGTATGAAACAATCGTTATTATCTATTAAAATGATAAATTCGTTTTATGTTCTGGTATCATTCTTATTTTTGAAGTCTGGTGAATTTTATTTATATTCATTTTAATAATTATCCGAGTTACATAACCCTCGCTCCTAATTATAGTGAATTAAAGCTAATTATTGAAAAAAAAAACTAATAAGATTACATACGGGGGCTGGACCCTATAATTAAATATGGAAGTAGTTAAAAAAATTGTTGTGCGTTTTAAAATGCGAAAACATGTTTACGTTGTATTACTTGTAAAAGTATCAATAAATTTAATGTTACTTACTGTAAACAAAATAAACGTTTAAATACTTCTGACAGAGGTATCAATCAACATTAGTTATTTCTTTTTTATTTTTACCCTTGTACAATTATGTAACTTTTTTTCTCTAAAATTAAACAGTAATTAAGTAATATACCAAAGAGGGTAGTACAACTCATTATCACCTCTCACCAGTGTCGGAACTCTAGCCTAATCTCACCGACATGTCCGTGCTTTATTCTGACGTCAAAACTTAAAATGTCATAACCATCACGTTAGGGTTTCATCACGATGTTTTCCTTTACCGAAAGCCATAATAAGACGCATGTAGTTACTTGTAGAATTTACGCTTTTACTTAGTATTTTCGCTCTATAAAAATGATAAGGCCCCGTTCATATGAACGCGAGTCTAGGCTTTCCATATATATTAAAAAACGTTCGAATGAACGAGCGTCAATGCTGCGTTTAGAAAAAAATATCGCTTTAATGCTCATCATCCTGAACACTTTCAAAATTCTATCGAGCGTTAATGTGCGTCACATCAGAACAGGGGCTAACGTTGACATTTAAACGTTATTCAAGGCCAGCTTTTTGGTATTCAGTTTGATTTTTAAGTAGCAACCTTAAAATACGATATAAATGTATTTAATACAAAACAGTGGATTTTTTTTTTTCAGTACCCTGGCAACTCTACACGCAACTGATTAAGTGATTGTTACACATGTTATCATACCATGGTCGTAGAGTAATCAAACTAGAAATATAAGAACCTTATAAAACAAATATTATCATTAGTTCATTTTTGATAACTTCTTGCAAGTTCTTGGAAAAATATATAGATATTTTATTATATTATCTAATTACCAATTCTCATAGCTAATATCAAAAAGGACTTAAAAACGGATATTAAATAAAATGAAATATCGATTATAAAATATTTTATTACAAACAATAATAATAAGAAAAACATATTATACAATAAAACTTACAATTCACACGTTGCAATAATATAAATGCAATCCATTTAAAGGTAATTATACTTCAATGGCCTTATCATTTAAATCATGGTACGTTCAATTTAAGGTCCAATAAAATAAACATTTATACAAAAGAAAACCACAACACATATTTTCACGGACATGTTCTATATTTTATAAATAAATTCGTCATTTTATTAAAACTTGGAATAAAAAGTGCTGTGATTTGAAACAACCTATAATAATAATCATGACATACTCATAAATATAAAAACGAATATACCGTCTCAGATGGAATGAATGTTTTTTTTTAATATAAAATTATATTTCAAACGGTAACATAATAACAAAAATAAATATAAATATTGTCAATGTGCTAATTAATATAATTCGTCCGACTAACCCTATATATACGAACCATTGTAAACCTGTGTATATCCCTGATGTTATTATAACAAAGAATTTTGTTAATACAATATGTTTGCAATAATCCTCAACCATCCACCGTTTCATTTAAACAAGATATTTTTTTATATTTTCTTGACTCATAATTTAATTTTTTTGGGGCAAATTACTAGAACAATAAATACCAGAAACTGATAAAAAGACTTTGGACTATGACGTAACTCAAGAATACGATAAAGCAATGATGGCTCAGTTTTAGGGACACCGCGTCGATCGACGTTTGTTCGAACCCCCCCTATAATGAGTATGAGCTTTCAGTGAAGAAAAACATAGTGATGAAACCAAGCATGGTGGTAGGGCATTTTCTAATGCCCGCCTTGCTAGCTACCACCCTCAAGTTGATAATCTGTCTCCAAACACCTATTATAGATGTCTGTTACCTTCTTCCCTCCCACTAGGCTTAGTGGAGTATATTAGGCCACATCGTTACTTCCAAACGCTAAAAACCTATAATGAATATATTATGTATAAAAAACATACAGATTTATATTATCGAGAAAACTATATATTTTTTTATAATTCACTGAAAGGGTTTTCTTTTTGCTTGCAAATCGCATTCAGCTCGTAATATTCACTGCCCGAATATATTTATAGTGATTAATAATTAATTTCCAAGTGATATTTTCTCTTCCCTACTATGCGTTTATTAACGTAATTAATGTATTAAGATTTGAGCACAATAGTATGAGATCAACCTTTAAAAAACACGTTAGGAAAAAATCTAAACTTTATAACCAACACGACCTGTATGTCATGTCTCCGTGTAAGACAACATTTAAAATTCAATAAACAAATTTAAAAATACGAAATTAATAAAAAGAATTGTTTAAAAAAACTCCAAGGTCATTTTTTTAGTCTTTGCTGTAGAGCAGCGGTTCCTTTATTTGTCGAATGTGTAAATTAATATTTGATTATTTATTCACACAGTTCAATTTAATTAAACATACGTATATTGTTACAATTACGGTGTTACTACGGTTTATGACCATTTGCAGTATCAAAACCAAAAGCTACGTAAAATTAATCTGGAAAAACGCAAATTTAAAATATTTACTGTAAATAAAAAAAAGTGTTCCGCATGGCGGCAATGGCGCTATTATTACTAAAGACCATATTATTTGTCCTAATAGAATGCAATGCAAAGATTTTAGCCACTTAAATCACTTTCCTTTTTTTTTGCCTGTAGCTTATAATAATATATATATTATTATTTTTAAAATCAAATTTCCGATGCGAGAACATAAGTTATAAACAAGTTCTATTAAGCTTAGAGTTAAATAAAGAGCACAAGAGCGGAAAATTTGTCGCATTCAAACCGAAAAATCATATTTCGAAATATAATAGGTTGATATGATTTTAATAAAAATACATCGACATTCAAATATACTCCATAATATTATATTCGCATTACACAATTTTACATTTACACGAACCCTTAGAACATTTATCAAAACATGCATTCCGTAATCATACCATCAAAACATTCTTTAAAGGTCTCATCAAAAATTATTGAACGTGTATCAAAAACCGCTTTATACCGTAAACCCTAACACAAGGTCGAATATTCAAAGTGGTAATCCTTAAAAACCACGATAAATGAATTTTTTACATCTAGAATTAATAATTATTTGTTTTAATAATTACAATAACACGTCAACGAAAGTAAGAAAATTTCGACGACGTCGTAGTTGTACGATACAGCCTAAGTATCGATAACACTCTATATCAATTCGAATTCCCAACAGTCTAAAAAACACTTCAACAAAACGAAATAAATTCTCAACAATATATCTATATATTATAATAACTACAAGTGAATTTCACCTGCCGCATCAGTGCATTCGCTGGAGAAAGTTCCTCGCGTGTGCCCGCTAGATGGCGAGCGGTTTGTCGCGGCACTGGTCCACTACGTAGCTTGTGAAACGTTTCAGAAACTTTGGGTACTCGCGTTTGTAGACGGCACGGAGTACGCCGGCGGGCGCCCAACCGCCAGGATTCACTGGAGATGATAACACAGAACAAAATGTTACTAAGGACCATACATTTAGTATAGTATAGATCAGCGATAAGTTAACTAAGACAAGACCGAAAACGAAATACCCTAGTGTGCTTATTATGTTGTTGATTTACTTTGTTACACGAGTTATATTCCGGTACAGAACACGTGACCACAATTAAACACCTAAACGTCTAAATCACACGGCAAATCTTTTACATTTTTTCAAAAATAAACAGAATTTGCTTTGATCACGATTTACGTAGGCCGATAGCACATACGAAAATGGTCTCGTAACCCTATCTCGTTCTAACAAGCGTATAATAATACTATGATGCGCTTTCAAATTGACAATTTATATATTATTAAATTAAATCTATCGTAAATGAATATAATTTGGGATTACATGGTCGTGTTATTATATTATAGGATCATATGTCATCATGTATTATAACCTGTACTGCAATAGGCGATGCTGGTAGTGATATTCTCCCTGGTGGGTTGCTCGCCGGCCGGGTACGTGCTGCGGCACGCGAGGCACACCGTCACGAACAGACGGATGCACGCGCCCGAGTTCGGCTGGTAATATCATCATTATTCACATTGTAACATCGGCAAACATACATAAATGCCGTGGTGACAAATATTTGCAATCAGTAAATAACCATCACAAAATTCTATCAGCTTTTGTAAAGATAACTTAGGTAAAAAATAATATCGTAAATTTTGAATCAACACCTGTTTTTTAAAAAGTATTTTTTCGTATTCTTCTCAGCAATCCCTTTCATTTCATACCCATATCATGGGGGCGCATAAAAATAACTGATTCACCATCTTTTGGAGTCTGCCGTATTGGATTTAGTAATGCGTCACTTAGGTAACCTTACATTGTCATCCAAACGAAATGTCTATATAAAAATTCAGCTCAATCAATTGGAGATAAAGATTGTTTTAAAATTAGTTGCAAAATTTGACCCATATTAAATGGCCATACAAACAAACCAAGTTAATTAAGTTTATAAAAATTAAATAATAAGTGTACCTACTATGAATTTCAATCGCGCAAAAAATACTCCAAGTATATATCCCTTTCCATTGCCCTTTTAATGACCTTGAACTTTTTGAGGCCCATAGTAAGCGAACACGTTTCACTGCCATAGGCCATCACAGGCAACACACAATTAGGAGATCCACATAAGAACCAGAGTAACTGACATAGCTCTAAGAATTGCTACCTTAAGTGGCAGTGGGCGTGGCACAATGCTTGTAGAACGTATGGCAGATGGGGCCGAAGAGTGCTCGAGTGGCAGCCGCATACCAGAAGAAACAGCGTAGGTAGACCCGCCTCAAGGTGGACCGACGACTTGGTAAAAGTTGCGGAAACCCGCAGGATGCAAACAACGCAGAACCGCTCATTGTGACGATTATTGGGAGAGGCCTATGTCCACCAGTGAACGTTTGTCAGCTGAGATGACGATGATGACTTTTAATAGTTCATTTTATTTTGTACTGCCAATATCAATCACCACTAGCAGATGTACACAAACGTAACATCTGATAGTATTTCAAAACTATCAAACTTATTCATTCATTGTAAAGGTTTTTATTTGTGGCATTTTACGTGGATATTATTATATGCAAATTAAATGGAATGTAAATAATAAATAGAGACATGGATTTGTGTTGCCAAAAAACCTTACGCAGTTCTAAGAAGGGAGCTATCATCTTGATAGATCCAATTTGGAAGGTTAGCAAAGACTGCGAAGTTAGGATTAAAACATTGACAAGAAGAAGTATATCTATTGACGAATCGGTTAGACGTGGCACTGTTTTGAACATAGGCAGGACAAAGCGAGATGAAGCAGAGAGATAAAGCATGGTGAAGAAAAAGGCAAGACGAGGAAAAGTACTTGAATAAACTTTGACGAGGCCGTGAGATGGTTATTGTGGTATTGTTGAAATATGAGTTCAGTTAATAATATATTGTTTTTTTTTCTTATAATAATAAATAATACCCCCCTATTATAATATTACTATAATTATTGAACGTCAACATTTTAATTAGAGTAAAAAGTAAATATGTAAGAATCTGCGGAATGTATCTGTACTTTCAAATTCAATTTATGAATACATTTTTACACAATGAAAAGCGGGATAATATTTTTAGAGTTATTATTGTTTTGTTACATCAAATAAGTATAACTTCTTACATGGATATCACAGCTATTATTTTATCAATTAATATTATTAATTATTATTATAGTTTTGCTTTTTATCAGAACCTAAGTATGCTTACCGGAAAGTCGGGGCTGACGGTGGAATGGTTAGTAACTGCATATGTGTTGTCGCTTGAAGCGCGTACGTGCGACCAGAAGAGCGCGTCTCGCTGCGATGCCGGCCAGATTCTCTTGAACGTCTGGTGGAACACCATAGTATCTGATGACACCTCCTTTACTATCGTCATTGTCTCCAACGTAGCTGCAATTTAAAACTCACCATAAACAATTGTAATTGCACAAAAAATAATTAGGTAAAGTTCTTTTTTATTCTCACGGAGTAAAGTGACATTTCATGTATTGATAGTTCATTGTATTTTTTAAATAGTGATGTCACCAGCCCGAACGATCCGAATTGTAAAATCGTACGACATATTGATCGACGTAAGATAAGCTTTTTCTGAATAAATAAAGAAATCTCCACAGACGAAGGCAACGTAGACAAAATCGCGTTTCTCGTGGGCCAACCGAAGCGTTTTTTTAGTAAGTTGTTCGCCATATATTTATTTAATAGCTTCCTGAATTATTTAATGATAGCAATTATAGAGTATGCTGAATAACACAAACTATTTCAATTAATAAATAACAACACTCAATTCGATATTTAAAATCATACGATTAATATAATAATTGTAACGTAAAACATGCGGTAACACATTACAATAATAGATGTGGCAACATTATTTTCATGTTTGACATAAGTAATTGTCAATTCACTTCGTGGAATTAAAATCGCAATATATTTATTAAAATCAAGAAAGTTCAATTTGTGTTAAAATGCTATTCACCGTTTGTGTTATTCACCGATGTTTTTCGTACCAGCACATTCAATTTGTTTCAAACAGGATCTTTTATTAGCTCGGCAAAATGACTGCTCATTACCTGATCGCAACTACACTAGAAATAACGGTTACTCCACTTGACGAATTCCATCGGCAGTCGTCGTTGACATGTCCTTCTGCAAATATGCCCCTTCAAATATGAACCTAACAGATGTCGCTAAACCTTATTAATTGGAAAAAGGGTAGTAACCTCAAACAAATAGCAAATACCGGGGGCTTAGTTAAGCCTTCCGCTTAAAAGAACTTTTATTTAGCATGGAGGTGCACAAAATTATCATTCGTCTTCCGCCTCGTACGACGACCTTTTTTTAGCTTCTCGGTGGGTTCTTCATCGATATTGACAGTTGATATTATTGCGTACCAGCAAAATTTTTACCTTTATTAGAACATGAAGCCTGATACGTGTAAAAGGAAACTGCCTTTGAAAGGAAACTTTGAAAATGCCTACCATCCCTGGAACCTAATTTCGTAGAAGGTAGGGGACACGCTGGTAGACATTTCTAATTTCAATTCAAAATAGTGTACAAACGGGCTTATTTTAAATGAATTTCAATTAACAATAAATTCTAAAACAATTAAAACCAGTTAACCAAAAACTATATTGCGCACAAAATTGTCATCCATAACTAATTCAAGCCCGCATTCATTGAGTGACCATTTTCAACGACAGTAATTATTATTAATAATTTTCTCTACTCATTTTTACTGGTCCCTTTTCCCCGCGTCCCCTTTATCTGTAAAACCATATACCTACCTACCTTTAGATCTACAATTTCAATTTAGTATATAATAAATACATATAAATTAATACTAACTTTCCCACTCATATCTATATCTCGGGTTGAAGAAATAATGACACATCTCGCGGGCGGAGACGCCGCGAACTTTGTGCATCGCCTTTAGCGGATCCATCACCATACCATCGACCTCCATTTCTCTGAAATGGTAACAAAAAATATATTGTTTTATTATGGTCATACTAGCGATGTCCCGCGACTCCACACGCGTTATTACGGAGTAATAGAAATTTTATTTTCACTCATATTATTATTAAGAATTCTTATGGCTTATCAACTGTGGAATGACATTACATACTTCCGGTATACAAGATTTTATCAAAATCGGTTGAGATTTCTAAAAGTATTATTGACAATTCTTATAGCCTATCAATTGAGAAATGAATCGCAAATACAATTAATTAATTTGGATACAAACAAGGTGAAACCTCGTAATAGTGTCTTGCACCGACGACACCCAGTGTCAAGTTTCGAAATCAATCAGCGTTTATCTAGTCGCCATGGTATTATTTCAAGGCCGATGTGACAATGGCAACTGTCAAATGTCAATGTTCTGCCAGCGAACTCCTTAATTACTAAATGGTGTTTATTTTTAAACTACTAATCTATATTAATAAATCTATAATTCTGTCTGTACATGTAGTTTCTTTTTCAAATTTCCTGATTTACATATTTTACAAAAGTCATTGATCACGAATACTAGAGTTTAAAACAATTGCCTGTATGGTTGTACGTCGATCCGTATTTAACTAAAAAACGACTGGACCGATAGGCTATCACAATAATGAGTACAGAAAATAAGTTATTGCACTTTTTCAAGATAAAATAGTGTCTAAATGTAAGTATGTTTTAAGGCGAAACAGAGTATGTCATGGTTGTAATTTATCATTCTTCATTGAAAATATAACAAAGTAAATTTAAAGTAGCCAATGCCATGTCGATGACAAAATTATTCAATATTTAATTTACCTTCTGTACATCCTCATGTCTCCTTCTTCAGCGAACAGTTGCCATCCTATTTGACCACCGACACCTTCGAATGCAGCTTGCATTTGCTCCATTGATATCCTGTCGATCTGTTATGTTGTATTTTTTTAATAACGTGTTCTCGAAAAAGACAACATAGAATATAGCAGGGAAAGAAAAGGGACTCACTCTCGAATGCATTTTACTTGATCAAACCGATATGTAAGTATAATTAGATAATAGTTAGAAGGTATATTAAGTACATGTTAAATGAGAAGTCGAAGTCGCCTTGGGATCACGATATTATTAAAATCGCGGCATACAATTAGCTCAGGATAGGCATGAGTTAAGTACAAAAAGAGACGCCTATGCTCGACAGTGACCGATTACGTTCTGAAGATGATGATATTATTTAAAAGATGTATATTGTTTGTATGGTTCATGTGTCATCCGAATGGAGGTCCGTACGTCGCTTGTGCCTGACAATGAAAATTAACGCGACAGTATTAAACGTTTAGTTGATACGGAAACGAAACAGCTGTTTACGTGATTCCAGATAATGACTGGAGAGAGAACTTATATATAATAATTATAAATTAATTAAATATAATAAATCAAATAATGCATATTGTGTTAACCACAAGAAGAACGCACATCCGTGGTTAAGTAGATGAATGAGTGGGTTTTTAATATCCTTTATTAATAAAAAAATTGTCTGATTATCAAACAGAATTAGATTTTTCTCAACGTTAAAATACCTACCTATGAGCTTGTCCATGTATATTTCTTATAAATTGAATGAATTATTATTCAGTATGTACATTTATTCGATAAAACAAATTTTATTCTTTTAAAAACAAGCAGTATTGTTATAAAAAATCCGGCCAAGTGCGAGTCGGACTCGCACACCGAGGTTTCCGTAATTATACAACCACATTCAACAAAATAATCAGTTACCATTACTGAAGCAAGCACCGAACAATTCTAACGAAAATAATAAACTATGTTGACAGAGACAAACTTATCTTTACAGTTGGAAAACTGTTGCCTCCATATATCGATATATGGCGCGGTCAGTTTACCAACTGCAAATAAGTTTGCAATCGCATTTAAAGATGTAATTACAAATTTACGGTTATCGAATTTTTACATTTACTTGTGCCATAAGACATTGCTTCCTATCCAATTTAATGATTCTAAGTCAACTGGAAGTACCCTATAGGTTTTTATTCCCTTTACGATAGTTACAATATGAGGCATAAACAGCCGTATCTTTTGATTTCGTTGACTTAGAAGTTTGATTTATTCACAGCTCCAAGAGATTGCAGACCTGAATATTTGATATTAATTTCAACTTGATACCTCCACGCACTCCAGAGAAAAAGGGTCTGGACAGATAGACAGATAGACAACGAAGGGTTCCTTTTTCCTTTTGAGGTATGGAACCCTAAAAATGAAACATCTATTAGTAATAATGACTTTAATGACCGAGAGTATCTAATCTGAATAACATAATATACTATGATAAATGTGACATTCCATTAGAAAAACAAAATTAAAGAATACCTAATAACATTTTGTCATAAACGGAAGGTATTTTTGTTAAATTAATATTAAGTGAGCACTTCTTGTATAAATATATATATGTGTGTGTGTAATTGGTTCCTCGGAAACGGTTCCAACAATTTTGATGAAACTTTGCATTTAGATAATGTTTTACATTCCAAGTTTACCTAGATAGGTGATTTTCTTTTTTTGTTTATAAGACACCGAGCACAGCTCGGTTGCCCAGATATTTCATATTAAGTAAACATTTCAACTGCTGAGTCTTTACTCCCGTCCACAAGAAAACAGATTAGTCTTAAGGAAAAAACAAATATCTTTGGAAATATAGAACTTTCTAGAAACCGATAAAACAAATAAGTTGTTACTTGTTACTTAACTTTTATATTAATTGTCTGCTGATAAATTTAACAGACAGTCAGACCTATTGGCGTAACGGTGCCAAGCCGAGAAGGTTTGATTTGCACCTGCGATGAAGTTTTAAGCTAAGAACATTGCATTTAGTCATACATATCATCGATTTCATCGCCAAAGAATAAACTATGCTTAATTATTTTTTTAAAGTATTACAGTATTACTCAAAGGCGTTTAAAGAATTATCAAAAGATGGTATTCCTAATGAAAATATATTCAACTGACATGTACTATCATCTCCTAACAATCTGTATAACATGACAGCTAAGATTGCCTAAAAAGGGAAACAAAGTTTTCTCTTGACGTTATATATAGTACATAACTATAATACATATAGTAAAAAAAAAACTGACCTCGGTCCAAAGAGGATGGACAGTAACTCGGTTGTCGATGGCTGGTGGCGGCAGTTCAACCTCATCGCGCGTGTGCACGGTGGGCGGGACTCTGGCACACCGCTCCTCTTCCATTTTGTCGAAACCCGTCTCGATTGCATCGTGGAACTCGTCGTCAGGGAGGGTAGAGTGCGGGCCCTCCTGAAAAAATTCAACTAATGTTATCCGTGATAATACGGTATATGTTCTACCCCGTTCACTTTTTTTTTGCACTGATCATATTATAATTATTTTGTGTTGATTGTTGTAAGACCAGTAATGTTTTTATTATACCGTTCGACACATTATATGTTCAAAAAATTGAGAACAAATTTTTGAAGCTATACTTCTTTTGTCCCGTTTAGTAAAGGGTAAAATCGAGAGTTGCGCGCGCATCAATGTGACGGAAGTTACAAAACAATTTGTTACTTTCTTTTATATGTGATAAGGGACTTCTGTACCCAATAACTCAAGAACTAATTATAATCGGTTTATTCGTGAAATTAAGGATTCTAGGTATTCACGGGAGGTTCATTAAACGTAAAAAATTTCAAGCACGTAGGTCAATAGTTTTTGACTTATGGGGTTCGAAAGTAGCTCGAAATGGTTCATGTGGCCGGCACGGTGTCGCCTCTTTCTATTCCAAACTTGGCTGAGACACTACCGTGTGTCTAGATAATGTCAATTTGTCTTATTGCCTTTAATTTGTTTTTTTGGTAAAAGCAGTTAATAATATAACAGTAAACTTTCTGTAAATAACTATTTCAGTGACATATTAAAAAACACATCAATTAGTCTAAATGCAGTTAGTATATTTTTGTTTACTTTAGTAAACTTATAAATATTCAACACAGTACATACGATAACAGAACGGAATGTTTAACGAATTAAAATTTATTACTTCACTGTGTCCTTCCTTACCTGTGACTATGTTATGATTGACGGTCTAAGCATTCATTTTCAGTATATAATATTATATTATCTTTAGTTATATATAAAGTATATATTTCAAGGGCATCGGTTAGATTCTTGTATTTTATAAATTTGTTCAAATATCAATTATTCTACGATCCATTTAGGTTTAATTTCGAATTTAAAATTATACACAATTTTAATTATATTTAACGATAATATTTTCTCTATAACAGTGTTTGTTAACATTTAGGTTTGACAAGGATGACATTCTCTGTTATTCTTAGTTTTAGATTTAAATTAGAAATAGCGTGATAATTAAGAAATCGAAGTTTTTACAATTTCCAAATATTTAAGATGTATAATTGTATATATTTCTAAAATATCTGCTTCCTGTTTGTATTTTGATGCACTTCCGCCGCAACGTAAGGGAACGATGAACAATGGCAATCGATGGAGGGACAAGCCGCGACCAGAAAAGAGGATACACGTTAAGTAATTCAGGCAACGACGCAAATGTAAAAGTAATTAACTGAACAGTGTTGTAAGAGAATGTGATAACAAAAGTTGAAATCTTTGGATGCCTTTGAATTTTGGCTGTCGCCAATAATATATACTTCCTCAGGAATCCATTAATAAGATGTGTAAGCGTTCCGGACATTGCACTAAATATCATTGAATGTACAATGTGTAAAGTCAATCACAAAATTACACTAGAAATAATTTTTGTGGGCCCAATTATGACAGTGACGGCAGTTAGTCTTTAGTAAATGATGGAGTAACTTATATACTACAAATGATGGAGTAAACAAAGAAAATATACTAGGTACTACAAGGTTTGGATAAAATAAAACAACCTAACCGATTCCCTTGAAATATATACAACAAATGTGTAGCGACATCTCTCGCCACAACTGACGCATAAAAGTATACAAAAGGAGAATAATAAAAGAACTAAAGGTAAATATAACATCATTTAAACTGAAAATGATTGCTTAGAGTTTAGACCGTCAATCATAACAAGTATTTAGGTCGAACTTAATGAGAATAATGCATTTATTGAAAATTTATCATTTTCACCATAGCTGTTAACCCTGAAATGCAAAGTATTTCTACGTTTTTTTCCTTCTTTTTTTTTAATCTATATCCTTTATGATCCTATAAAAATCCTTATTTTAAGATAACCTTTATAGATCATATACGTGGTTAATGTAGGTTAACGTTAGCTTGCGCCGGAGTGACCTATATACCCCGGGGACAGTGGATTCTATCGTTTACCATTTGCGACCTCGATTCACTACAAGTCTTTGTTTCGAAACGAACATGAAGAATACGTTTTTGATACACGTAAATAGGGCACAACCGAGCTCAACAAACCTTGATCCAACTAACGTTCAGCTGATTTTAAAATGCATTCGTTTGTGTGCTCACACGAAACCCCTTAATACGTATTCCACAAAAGCAATGCAATAGCAGAAATCACTAAATATTGGTTTTAGATTTCGATTATGTAATCTGAGATGTAGTGGTAGGTCGATGACAAATAAGTTTAATCGCGACCACCATACATCAGCTGTAAAACCCGTCCCATAGTGGCACGCTTAGGTATGCCGCGTTCCGGAAACAACCGATGTACTTCTATCCAGTAATCAAGCAGAATGGTAAGGTTCTGTACCTGACTGATTCGCCACTAGCATGTACATCATAGTGATAAGCCCGTCATAATGACTCTCTTTTGGTTTGTCGCGTTTCGGAATCTGCCCATGTATACCCGGCAACACAAAGCCCACCGGAGATGATTTTCTGATTTCTCGGTAGTTGTCTTGTTTCTGGATTGTTCGGAGCAGTCAGTTATTCGTGGTTCTATTTTTTGTACATTATAACTGGAACATAACACAAATTCGCTATTTTGAACACAATATTTAGCGATTTCTGCTAGAGCTTTGCTCTCGCGAAAGGGGCCGATATCACACCGTACGGTTTTATGTGGTTTTCGGTATTTTTCAGTAAAGTATAGTTCAATTCCAGTTTGGCTTAAACTTGCACTGTTCTCGAACTCATTTAATTCAAGCAACGAGATAATTCGAGAAATAGCGAGTTACGTTACATTACATATATTATGTACGTAACAATGTAATAAATATGTGCACTAGAGAATAAACATAGCTACATTGTTCAAGATCGAGAATATAAAACAAAGTAAATGCTATTATAACGAGTAAACATTATGTGACAAGAAAAACAATACATTTTACTATAATTTAACGTTAATTATTATTACTGTTTGTTCTCAGTTCCATAAAACCCAGTGCTCTTTAACGCTCTATGTAAATGAACGATGTCACGACAAAAGAAGATAACAAAAACACTTAGACAGAACTTTACGACTCAAACAGTCGATATGTAAATTTTAAAATAATATTATAACAGAAAATCTTATAAACATTGTATTTTAAAGAATTCGCTTTTTAGAAGTAAATCTATACCAATATTAAAGAAAAAATATCGTTTTTTTTTTTTGTTTACTTATTTGAAACCTCTATCAATATCTGAATTTCTTTATTTAATTTTTATAGCCTATTTATTGAGGCTATATAACGCTACGAACCTAAGGAGTGGAGCAGTAACCATCAACGTCAAGCAATCTAAGCAACAACGATAGGCTACACGGCTACACGGGTGCGTTAGTGGCGGATACGCACGGTGGAGAGTTGGTTAAATCAATTTAAGACGATTGAAACCGTAGAGCACAACTAGTTTCATAATAAAATAAATATATACTTGGTTTTAAATGTATATCAACGGAACCGCATGATGGAGTATGGAAGTAAAAAGTTATAGAAACATAGCATTCCTCACTCCATTATGCATGTCATGCAAAAATACAAAAGAAGTAAAATAAGTTATGTTTAAATGTAGACATAGACAACAAATTGTGTTCCATTAAAGTCATCTGCGCCCTATCACATGCTCCCTCATTTATATTTATGACCGACAGAAGGGTAGACGGTCACGCCCAGGAATGGCGAGCACGGGCCATTTGCCTGCTGACGTCACCGCCGCGCCCTATGCAAACAGGAATGTTCCGACATTTTCACGTATAATCCAGAAAACAACGTCGAAAACCGAAAGATCGGCAAACCCTATGGTCGTCACTGTAAACCTCGATGCAAGCTTATGGGGCTGCCATATTTTTCCTACGGTGCCTCCCAAAAATTAGGGCAGACAGACAAGGTAAATTAATTATTACTAAAATTTAATTATGTCTGACTATGATTACCCGTGTTAATTTAACTAACTTGCATTATGAAGGATTTCTAATTAAGTATAACGATCGAACACTGAAACAAAGCTCAAACATACGTGATTATATTAATAATATTGCAAAACATTTCACACATCATTATCCAGCCACTTTACGTGGAAAGTCATAGTGCCGTAAAGGGACAAGTTATGGTGAACGGATTGTAAGCGTGCAACTATGGGCAGGTGTACGCCTGGTGTATGATCGTCGCGATCCAATCGCTTATATGTTAATAATAACAACTATAATGGATATAATCATTTTTACTATTTTCCTTATTTTATATCAAATATAATATTCATTGTTACTATTTTCCTTATTTCTTATTAGCTTGTGCTATATACGACTGCGGATGCACCACTGCCATACATATTTCTACCGAATAGCAGCAGTTCTCGAGTTGCTGTGTTCCGGGATAAATTATGTAGTTGTCAACACTCACCGGCCGCGTCACTCAGTCCAATCAGTGCATTCTAACTCAGTCATCAGGAGTAACAAACAACCTAATTTCAACTGGTCTCAGGACCACGATATTTTTGAAGTTGATTGTAAATAACTATAGGTTGCAGTAATCATTGACATCAACTATTAACAAGGAGTGTATTATAATACTTAATACTTAGATATCAAAAATGACGAAGAAAAATTCTTCAATTATTTGAGAATGTCAAAGAGCTAGATATAATTACAGCTAAAATAACTCTAATAATCACTCGGCGGCATATCTCTTAATACTCTTATTTCAATTTCTATTATAAATTAGCCGGTATCGAAATGATTGTGACAAGACATCGTATTGTCGTCCCGTTCATCCCGTGTACCGGCCGCAACGGCTAATATGTGCGCAATGACCGCGTGTGTCGCTCAAGATTTCGCTGGCCGCCTAATGCGTTCGAACTCTAAGATTATTGGATGTTCAAAACCGAAATACAAATATTTCTCCATCTTGTAAGAAACCTACGTACAGTAATGAATAAAAACAAACTGTCAAAAACATGACGTAGGAATGCATTTTATATGTAAGCTTTTAGCAAACTAGGATTAATACTCCTATATTGACAAATTTAATCTGACAAAATTACTGTATTAGGTCATCATGCCGTGTATACTAACACTACATACTTATTAGCGAAATTTAGGAACCGCACCAAATTAAGTACATGTATAATCAGTAATCACTTTACATTTCAGTCAATCTAAATTAAAACTACTTCAATCAATTTAGACCTTTAGAGAGAACTTATGAATGTCAAACAACTATCACCGTTTCGAAAAACGTCCCCAGTCAATCATCGACGAGCCGGTAAAAAACTCGATTGGTTTTATTTTATAAATATGGTTTATAGAGATGTTTTTACTATTTATGTATTGTTTACAGTTCGTTATAATGTGTAATGATTAATGAATGTACCTTCAAAGAGGAAGTCACTTCCAGATAACACTATCATTCACGTTGACATACCCTTTTGAAAATAAAACTAGCTTTATATAATTATAGAACTTATTGTCCGGCAAATTAGTAACGTACTTAGGAAGTTTATTGTAGAACTTAACACAAATACCCAAAAATATTTATTTGTCTTCCTAAGTGCAAAAGATTAAATTAATATCTATATTTATTTCTTGTATTAAAATTGAGCTCGTCGTTTAAAAGTTCACACTTATTTCGGATTTTTCGAACATACATTACATTTTCAAGAATGTACTAGAAGAACAAAGTCAAGATACTTGTTTCCTGAAAATTGTTCCTCAGTTCGAAAGCGAATCAAATCAAAGTGATAATGTCTTAAAAATTGAATAAACTTATACGCTAATATTCTAGACCTAAAGATTCGCGTACGAAGTCCAGTTGGCTGGAAGATATTAGCTGGCAGTATGCACTGGTACTTTTAATAACAGAATGCAATTTCAACGATGAAACATTACACGTTAGTCACTTAGCCTTTCCATAGTCGATATAATTTTTAACCGTGGTCCCACTTTGCATGTATTTCAGTAAGGACGAACGTATTACGGGAATGAAATAATGATGCAATAGATATCCTGAATTAAACCAAACGAGATAAACTGATGTTATATTTTAATACATTTAAGATTATGATGAAGTAATAATCTTTGTACATAAGATTATATATGTGATAATTAGTCGAACTACTATGACTAAAACAAAGATCGTAGGTATTTTCATATTAGTGTAGGGAATTATCACACCAGAGGAATGACGTATTCTGTATTAAATCATGCATTACAAAATTTCCAAAGCCTTTGAAGGTATTGTTTTTGGTTTTATATTAGAAAAACAAGAATATTTTAGTAACAATTCCATTCATTGTAATCCAAAATTTAACAAGTATTTGCATCATAGATGTTTTGCGTGATCATATGCTCAAAGTTACAAAACCTGGACTACTTTAAACTTATACAAATACATATGTAATAATATGCAACTCAAGCGATTTTGTTTTTGTTTAAACGCGTTCTGGAATTACTGGTCTGATTTGTAAAAGAATTTTAGGAATTTTTTATTGAGGAAGGTTTTATTTATAGGCTATAAAATATGTTAACTTCATGTTTTGAGCCTCAGGAGCGGAGCCATATAACCATGACGTTAAACAATCAGGCTGTAGGATAGTACATGAAGTGAGAACTATGATAGGCTACACGGGTGCATTGCTGGAGGTGCAGTGGAAAGTTGCTCGAATAAATAGAATGAAATAGTTGGGCGAAACTGTGGGGCACAGATAGTGTAGAAATAAATTAATTCAAATTAATTCAAATTGTGTTCTTCAAAATTTTAAAGCTATATATATAATATAGTGCATATATATACAATGGTGGTCGTATAATTAAAAACACTCCAAAACTCCACGGTGTACCATCCGCCGCCATACTGGGGAAACGCGGGCACTGCGCTGGCATACAGCCGCGCCGCCCCGGCGGCCGGCCCGGCTAAACCGGGCCCCGGCCTAATGTAGGAGACGGCTCAGTACACCCTAGCCGTCTCCTCCGTCCGCCGAACCTGTGCAATGAGAAGACGGGCCCCCCGACCCGTCTCCTCTTTTCAGCCAGGGTGGCGGGAGTTGGCGAATGAACCGCCTCCTCCTGCCACCCGTTCATCTTTGACGGAGAGGGCCGCTCAGGGGATCCCTCGCAGAAGGAGGCCATCGCCGTCCATGCAGTCTCGCTGCCGAGCATGGCTCTCACCGCACTCGGCAGCGAGAGGTCCCCTCCAACAGCTACGGCCAGAGTGCGGCGCTGTTCCACCCACGCAGCACACTCAGAGAGAGTGTGCTGCGCCGTGTCCTCTAAAGCCCCGCACTCGTGGCACGTAGTGTTGGGCTCCCTCCTGGCTATCTTGTGCAGGTACCATCCGAAACAACCATGTCCGGATAGTACCTGCACAAGTCTAAACGTCAGGGAGCCCCGCTCCCTGGCGCACCACTCCCGGAGGACCGGGCGGACGGCGTCTTCTGTGCCGGAACGCCAAACGTCGCTATATTTATAAGCAACTTGAAGTATCCACACCTGCTTGCTTATGGAAATTTCTAAAGTCGCTCGGACTATCCAAACCCTTGAATAGGGACGATAAAATTCCTATTGACTTGAACTTGTTAAATAAACATTTTGCAAGTGCTACTAAGCTCACACTGAATGTTAAAAATCTTACTCTTAAATTTCTTGCTTGTTTACCCCGTCCTCAGATCGCAGTTTGAGTTTTCCCCTACTAGTGAAGATGAAATTACAAAAATATTCCTAACTCTCAATTCCAAAGCTGTAGGTTGTGATAATATTGGTCGTGTCATGCTACAATATATTTATAAGCTTATTCTCCCATGTGTGACTTCTATCATAAACTTTTCTTTAACCACGGGGATTTATCCAGCTTCTTGGAAGAATGCTTATATTGTTCCGCTTTCTAAAGTTACCAATCCCACAGCTCCTAATCATTTTCGACCTATCTCTATTCTTCCCTTCCTTTCCAAAATTTTGGAATCTATTGTCAATAAACAAGTTACTTCTTTCCTCACTGACAACGATCTATTAAATCAATTTCAGTCTGGCTTTCGAACCGCCCACAGTACTACTACTGCTCTGCTTAAGATCACGGAAGATGTTAGATCTAATATGGAAAAAGGTATGGTCACAGTATTGGTCCTTATTGATTTTAGCAATGCATTTAATGCTGTTGACCACGATCTTCTGATTGCCGCTCTTTCTTGTCTTCAGTTTTCACCCTTAGTACTGGAATGGTTTTCTTCTTATCTCCGAGATCGTCACCAGGCTGTTCGCGTCTATGATGGCGAATCAGATTGGTGTGCTCTAGAAGCTGGTGTTCCCCAAGGCGGCATTCTTTCTCCGTTACTTTTTTCTATTTTTATAAACTTACTTACGCCTATTTTACAATCCCACTACCATCTCTATCCTGATGACCTGCAATTGTATCTGCATTGCGAAATAAAGAATCTTCCTTCTATAATCAATAATTTAAACAAGGACCTCTCAAGTTTACTTTCCTGGTCTGAATCTTACGGGATTTATGTTAATCCAACTAAGTGTCAATCCATTGTAATTGGTAGCTCAAAACAGCTTGCTAAAATAGACTTTAATTCATTGACTCCTCTTCAATACAATAAATGTACCATTCCTTACTCAACTACGGTGAAAAATCTTGGTATCATCTTCGATACTAAATTATGCTGGGCAGACCAGGTCAAGGAAGTTAGTAGAAAATTTTATGCTTCTCTTCATTCTCTCATGCGTTTGAAAAACTTTCTTCCTGTTAATACTAAGATTTCCCTAGTGAATACTCTTCTTCTACCACTTCTGGATTATGCAGACGTTGCTTACTTGGACCTCTCAGAAGATCTCTTAAATAAATTTGATCGTCTACTCAATAACTGTATCCGTTTCATCTTCCGTCTTCGGAAGTTTGATCATGTTTCTGAATACCGAGCCAGGTTGAAATGGCTACCTATTCGGCAACGTAGGAATATAAGAATACTTTGTCTTCTTTTCTCCGTACTTAATAATCCCAAATCCCCTAAATATTTAAAAACACTTTTTCAATCTCTCGCGGATACGCATAATAGACAGCTAAGGTCTTCTGATTCTTTAATTCTCAGTATACCAAGTCATCATACTAATTTCCGCGACCAATCCTTTGCCGTTACAGCAGCACGACTGTGGAATTCGCTTCCTATCAATATCCAACTGGCCAACTCTCGAAATTCCTTCAAGTATTCGCTACGTAGGTTTTACTTGGAGCAATTGAATACTTCTTAATAATATATAATCTTAATAATCGTTATAAACTTTTTTTTTACTTAACATTAAGCACACCTTGCATATACCTTTCCCTTGCTCCCTTGGAAGACTGGCAGAGAATGCTTTTTAGCATTAAGTCCTCCATTTGTACTTTTTTTTTGTGCAATAAAGAATATATATATAACGCCCATAGCGCGCGTCCGCCAGGTCCTCCTCCCACCTCCTGATGACCTCCTCCCGGGCCTCCCGCCGGACCCTGTCTACCTCTGTGGGAGCTGGAGGCTCCCCTAACTCTCTCCTCGCCGCCGTGAACCTGTACACGGCGGCGAGCACCTCCGCCTCCAACTCCCACGGCGGGGAGCCAGCAAGAACCATGGCCGCCCCCGCGGACACCGACCGGTACCCGCGGATTAATCTCAGCGCCACGACACGCTGCGTAGCACGCAGTACGCGTCTGTTCGTGGCGCTGAGGGCATCCGCCCAGATCGGTGCCCCGTAGACGGCCATGCTCTTGACAACTCCCGCGAACAAACGGCGAAAGCTCGCGCCAGGCCCCCCCGAATTCGGGAGAAGCCGGCCGAGAGCCGCCGCCGCTCCCACTATCCGCGGTTCGAGTCCCTTAAAGTGGGACTCGAACCGCCAACGTCCGTCCAGGATGAGGCCCAGATATTTCATCTGGACCCCAACCCGGACCCTCACACTTTCCACGTATATGTGGGCCCCAGCAGGCGGCCCACACCGAGGCCCATGGAAAAGTAGGGCCTCGGTCTTCTCAGCCGCCACCCTGAGGCCCAACGCCTTTATGCGCCCGACCACGAGGGCAGCGCCTTCTGTGGCCAGGCGCGCCACCTCTTCATAAGTCCCCCCCCTGGGCTACGACTAGGGTGTCGTCCGCGAAGGATAGCACGCGAATCCCCGAAGGGAGTGCTACGCGGAGCACCCAGTCGTAGCCCATGTTCTACAGGAGCGGCCCCAACACCGACCCCTGTGGAACACCACACCCAACGTGCCGTCGAACCACATTACCCCTCCCGTCTACGAAGGCGACCTCCCTGCCCTGGAGGTA
Organism: Saturnia japonica; assembly: GCA_033032175.1. Taxonomy (NCBI): domain Eukaryota; kingdom Metazoa; phylum Arthropoda; class Insecta; order Lepidoptera; family Saturniidae; genus Saturnia; species Saturnia japonica. The sequence continues at coordinate 13,172,631 of CM065318.1, forward strand.
GTCCCCCAACAGCCACCGCAGGTACGAGGGCACTCCGAAAAACCGGAGCGCCTCCCGTATAACACCATGCGGCAGACTGTTGAAGGCGTTGGCGATGTCGATCGACACCGCCAACAACCTACCACCCCCCTCGGTCCCCTTCGCAGACCACTCCTTCAGGGTGGAGGGCGTCCAGCGTTGAACGCCCTCCCCGGAAGCCGAACTGCCGGTCCGAAAGTACCGGCCCAACTTCCTCCAAGTGCCGGACGACACGAGACGCCAATATACGCTCCAGCATTTTACCCGTGTCGTCCAGCAACACAAGGGGCCGGTACGAGGGCGGGCAGTCCGGGGGGCAACCCTCCTTCGCCAGAAGGCAGAGTCGCCCCGCCCCACCTTCCAAAGCTTCGGGAACCGTCCAGCCGACAAACAACGGTTGAACAGCTCCCGAAGCTCTCCCCCTATGTGGTCCAGCGCCACACTCAACAGCCGGCCCGGAACTCCATCCGGGCCAGGCGCCCTCCGCTTGCTGCGGAGGCGCTCCACCACCGACTCCATCTCCTCCTCGTTGGGGCGGGGGGGGGGGGGGGGGGGGGGGGGGGGGGGGCGGGGGGGGGGCAGCAAGTCCTCCGCAACAGCACTCCCATATGACATGGGAGGCGGGAGGAGCTCCGAAGGGTCGGGCAGTAACGTGACTCCGTTAACGGGGGCGCCTGCCCCCGGAAGTTCTTCCGGGCCACCAGGTACGGGCGCCCCCACGGGTCCCTATCCAGGGTCCTGAGGAGCTCCTCCCACTGCTCATCCTTCGCCCGGCTGATGGCCACCTGCAGGGACTTCCTGGCTTCCCTGTTTGGCCTGTTTGGCGGGCGGTTGTTGCCCCGCGGCATCGACGCGTCGCAGACCGTCGTAAGGGCCCTACGGAAGCAGTCCGCGATCGCGTCGATCTCCTCTTCGCTAGGAGCTGGTGCCCGCCAGCTCTGTACTATGGCCGCCTCTTCAGCGAGCTGCCGATTGAGGCGGCCAAGCACTCACCGTGGGAACGCAGTCTCCCCCTGCGCACGGCGCACCAGCTCCCCTGGAGAGGTGGAGACCTCAAACCGGATATACCGGTGGTCTGAGAAGGTCTCCATCTCCCCCAGCACCCTCCAATCCTGCACACGGCGTGCGACAGACGGCGTGGCGAAGGAAACATCCACCACGGTTTCATCTATGCCGACGAGCCTAACGTCTGCCCTCTTAATCGGCCTGGTCACTGTAGCGACACCTGCCATCGCCTCTGTTAGCTTCAGTGCCAGGCCGTCCGCTTTTTCAGAGCCACTGGCACCAGGAAGCTCGATTATCCTGGAGCCAGTAGCTGTCTCCCGAATCTTAATCTCATCTATGCCGAGTCCGGCCAGCTGGACCACCTCCCGAGCGCCTAGTAGGGCCGCCCTGTAGTCGATCCCCCTCGCCACTGCTTCCGGCTGCAGGGTGACTATCACCGCAGCTGCACGTGGCGAGGAGGGCAGCTTGGCCCTGGGGCGAGCTGCTCTCGTCTGCGGTGCAGGAGCCCTCGAAGCCACAGGAGCTACTGGAGTAGCTACTGCAGGTGCCACCTTCTTTTTCTTCCGGCGCACCACGGTTGACCAAGTTACCTCCTGCGTGTCCGCCTGGGCCAGGGTTGCAACCGCAGCTCCATCCCCCCCAGTCTCCAGCAATGCGGAGGTAGGCGTCTCAGCTGACCTGGTTCTTGGTCCAGGCTTCTGCACCACGGACCTGGCAGGCACATGTGCTGCCTTCTTGGCGAGCGCTTGAGTTGAAGAACCCGCAGCTGCCTTCCTCTTATCCGCCGCCAAAGGCGGGCGGATAACCTGCTTAGGAGGCAACCTTACTACAAATTCCTCCAACCGGGCATTAAGGACCTGGGTCACTGAGTGTACCACTGACCTCTGAAGCCGCATCTCCATGTCTCCCATGGCATTCCGGCACTCCTCCGCTGTTGAGTCCATCTGAGCTGACTGGACAGGAGGCACCTGCTTATTTGCGTTGGCCTCACGCCTCCATGCAGCAACCGCATCCTTCAAGCTTTCCACTTGCCGACGTAGGTTGTTGGCCTCCCGCTGCGGAGTCTCCACCACCTCCATCAGACTCTTAGCAGCCCCCTTCAGTTCCTTGATACAGGTCCCTTTTAAGTTCCCGGACTTTCTGCATACCTGTAGTATGTCCTGCACTCCTTTGCCTGCCACTTCTCTCAACTTTTCCGTGTCTAGTGCCACCATGTTGACCACCTCGCCCGCAGGCTTAGCAGCCTTTTTGTACGTATGGCTGCCGAGGGCCCGGTCAGAGGAACTTTCGGTTCCACCCACAATGCGACCCGACGCCCCTGAGCGACCCTTACCCCTCCTGGCAGTGTTTACCTTCGCGGCAACTGAGACCTCTCTTTCTGAGTCCGAGTCAACACCCCGATCCCCGATAGATCGCTTACGTTGTAACGTAGCGCCCCCTTTATTAATCGTTAACAAGGCGTCCCCTTCCATGTTGTCCAGGGACACCTCAATCTCCTCCTCAGATGAGGAAAGGTCCACCCTAGCAGCCTCGCCGGATGACATGGACGAGATTTTTGAAATCTCACCGATAACGTCATCTAGTACAAAACGTTTCCTACCTCCTGCCCATCACTGGGCGGCAAATCGGCCCGTTTGCTACCATCCTCTTTTTCCTTAAAACTAAGACTTATACTAAGGTTTTTGTTTTGATAATTTCCGCTCATTGTTGATCCCACATAATTAGAAACACTACCCCAACGGTCCTTGACATTATGTAAGACACTTCACCGCAATCGTTTTTATTTTGAAATTAAACAATAAATAGGACAACAATATGTTCAACGATTTATCATTTATTAGAAAAACAATATAAATCCCATTACACAAGTGCAGTTTCAATATTACATTACGGACAAACATTGAAATCAGTTTTAAAGTATGAACAATAATGGTCAACTAATTACAAACAACAACATTATAGTATAAAAAACAATATTTTTTTTAAGTATTAGTAATTAGTATTGTTATTTATGAAATAGCTACTATCCACAACCTACCTATAGTTATAATTAATATTTAGTGGCGTATCCCTTATTTTCAATAACAGCACTGCAACGACGTGGCATTGATTCAATCAATTTCATACATTTTTCTAGGGGGATTTAATTCCATGCTTCAAAAAATGCTTCATATAGTTCGTTTTTACTGGTGTTACGTTTGTTTGAGACTTTCTTTTTAACAATACACCAGACATTTTCTAGTGGGTTTAAATCCGGACTATTTGCTGGCCAGTCTAAAAGGGATATACGCTGTTCGCTAAGGAAACATTCCACGCTATAGGCCGTGTGTTTAGGGTCATTGTCATGCTGAAAGATCCATGTTACAGGCAAATGATCGGCCGAGTAGGGAATCATTGTGTGTTCTAAGATATTTTTGTATTGCCATTGATCCATTGTACCTTCAATATTCCGAACGGGTCCAACTCCACATCCGGAAAAACACCCCCAAACTTTAATGTTACCGCCACCGTGCTTGACTATACTCCTTGTATATTTATAATTAAAAGCATTGTTTATAGGACGTCTAACATAGCGCTTTCCATCGGAATTTACCATATTTATTTTTGTTTCATCAGAAAATAACACTTTTTTGCATTCTCGTACCGTCCAATTAACATATTTTTTAGCGAATAATAATCGCTTCTCTCGGTGTTGGTTGGTAAGAAGCGGTACCTTTCGAGAGATTCTTCCAAACAATTTAGCTTCCACTAATCTTCGGCGTATCAGTCTTGACGAGATGTTTCTCGGGTCATCAGGCGAAAAAACTTCATTTTTAATCTGGTTGGACCCTTTACTTGGATCTTTTTTAGCAACACGAACGATTAGCGTATCTTCTCTGGGAGAGGTTTTTCTTGGCCGAGCCTAAGAACATTTTCAACAGTTCCATGTGTTTTATAATGATCAATTGCATTAAAAACTTTCTTAGCAGAACAATTTAAATGCTCAGTCATTCTTCTGTACGCCCACTTATGATGTATATGTAAGTTAACAATTATCTGCCTAGTTAACGCGTCACAACTTTTATTTTTGCCCATTTCGAACAAAATAAAATTCAGATTAAATTTTGAATTGCCGCCAAAATAATAGAAAAAGCCAAAACACGCGCACCTCCAATTTCAAAAAAAGAATGAGCTACGTATGCTTTTTTAAAATGATTCTAATTAGGCGTCCAAGCGGCCAATAACAGAAAATAAACTCCTACATGTGTAAGACTTATTTTGTAATTAAAAGTAAGATATGTTTTATATTTTATGCATTTAATGAGTTTTTTATTTGAGTGGCTATATTATTGCATGATTATTAATTATTGAATGTGTATATTTTTTACGAACATTTGTAAGTTGAAGTTATACTTTCTTTATTCATAAGAAGTGTTTCTAATTATATGACCATCACTGTATATATTGTTATATTGACAACAGACAGCGCATATTTATAATTTACTAGCTTCTATCAGGGGGTTTGCTCGCATTCAATAAGTGCTACAAGTATCCACCGAAACTCTGCCAACAAACAGAACGACAAACATTATTTTCAAATATCGTTGTATATTCCTCAAATGCATATTAATTACAATTGTGGGGTGGCACAGATATCGTACCCGACTGGGAATGCACCCACGCGAAGAACCCATCATTGTGTCGAGTTCAGGAGATCAGCTAGTTAGTAGTATATTTGGGAGATCCTCATCTCTTAGCGCTATTACGTTGATTGGATTAATCATAAAAGAACTTGATCATACCTAATGCCAAAAAAAGTCACAAGTTTACAACACAGAGTACAAACTACAAAGTACATTTGAGAGGTCTTACGTTATATAAATAAAAGGAAAATCAACGTTATCAATCACACCTAAAGTTCAATGAACCGTATAAATAAAACGTGACTAAATAAAACTTTTCAATCCATATAAAAACTTCGTTTCCAACCAAAACTTCAATTACAAACCTTACAAATCAAAAACATAATTAACTCACATGAACGTTAGTACAATAATAGGCCTTTCGGTAAAATCATGATTATCGAGCGCCTTAATAAAAGCACAACCACATTGCATTACTGTCCCTTATTAATGGTCTGTACTCTGTAGTCTGAACGGGAGTGGACGGGTATTGTGACGTCATTGGTCACTCGCTATTGGTTGTTATAACAAGTGAGGCGTTTATTAAAAAGGCTTCATTTCATTATACTGGAGTCTGTTTATTAGCCTGTACGCCGCAGTGGCTAGGTTATTGATTGCAAACACAGACGGTTGGTCTAAGCGGTTGGTGTTTAAAATTAAATGAAGAAAAAAAACTGACTATCGTATATTCCAGTAAATTGTCTCCATTAAGGACTGTGAAATATTTACAAACAAATTCAATTGAAAACTGTCTGAAACCTTACACGAGCGTCGACACCCTTCACAGGTCCATCAGTCACGGTTGTAGTCCTATTCAGTAGATTTTCTCCGGTTGTCACTTATCGGTTTCAATGTACAAATCAGAACTGTAAGCAATCCAAGTTCCAACTGTAATTTGTTTGGGCGGGTGGAACGATATGATTTTTTGGTTAAATTTGTGCGTTTCGCAAATCGACACACGACACGACGGTGTGGTTTTTATTGATAGTAAATAATTCTAAATGTTTTCTAAATATTTGTTTACTATTTGAAATTAATGCGTTTTTAACAGGTCGCAAAATAATATCCCTTAAAGATAGAAATAAAGAAATATCAACAAAACTAAATTTTTTGTAAGATTGTCTACATTATTTTGTGTATTATAAATTATGTATACCTTGTCTACCTTAACTAAAATTTATGTTTTCGCATATTCTTTTTGTCAGCAAAATAGTTGCTGTTTTGCCATAACTGACGAATAATCCAGGTTCCACTGCGTTACCAAAGCCAATCTGATTTCATTCTCAATTATCAATTTTTTGCTAGCTTTACGTCATATTGTATATGAAGTAACAAAGGTTTTATATCTGTCAATCTTACTGCGGACTGATACGGTCAAAACAAATTATAACACTATATTCATCTGCATATTCATCCCAAACACTCTTATAACGCTATCTATATTTATCTATTATAATGCCCCAATTAACATTCTGATATAGACAATTATTTGTCTTATAATTAAATTACTCTAACATAGAATACATTTTTTGGCCTTATTAATATTATCGACTACACTATGCGATGACTACCTTGAACGCCCTTGAACTCTATCAATTATATTACCGTAATTTCTCGCTTTAAAATAGAACATGATTTTACTTAATCGCTGTCTTTATGAACAAAACATAAAACTTTTGATATTTGAAATTTTGATATTTCGAAATAATTTAATACATATATTTAGTTATTCAAATTGGTTGTAACGCATTCATTAGTAATAAAAAATATGCTGAAGTTAGAGTTATTTTTCATATTTCTATTTAATTTGTGGTAGTCGCATTCTTCAGCATTAACTATTTATCTTTGAAATAACGCTAAGACTTTTTAAATTTAATATCTAACACACTTGTATTATTAACAAGTAGTTATATAACTACTTTTCTAACGTACGATCCTATCTCGCTTCAATTTTAGAGACGGAGTTAATTGATTAGCTTATATTAACGTCTAAAATTAGTTCTGAACACCATTTCAATCGAATGCTAACGCGCAAGACAACAAATTCAAGGCCCTTTGTTACTTTTGTACCACAATCAATATTCACAATAGCTCTAAAACCATAAAATTCCTAAACAAAAATGTTTCCATAGATTGAATGTATGAAGCGTACATTTCGTTACATGCCCCTGAACAAAGTATAGCATTACGTTACGATTAAATCAGTGAGTCAGAAAAAAGTTCATGGCCGATACTGGGAATCGAAATAGGTGGAAATGTGTTGGTAGTACATATAATTTTGTATTTTATCCATATAATTTAACCGTATTTACTTGCAACCGCCTATGACTTCGTACGCGTTAATTACAATACAAAACGTAAAAAGAATATAAAACATAGCCGATAGTTACGATTACATGAACCCGCTGGATGCGAGAAGCGCGGGGCCGGTCATTGTGGCGATCATTGGGGGAATCCTATAATCATCAATGGACGTCTTTCGACTGAGATTATTGGATAGCCATCGGCCTAAACATAGCATCTACCAGTAAAACATATTTTTTGAACGGGGTCAGAGGTTCCAGTGGTCCTACAAATCCTACAGAATTCCTACAAATATATTCAAAAACAATACCACTTTATAATAGTAGTACAGATATACTGGGGAAATATATTCAAGAAACAAATATGCCGCGGGTAACTTCGCAAAAATAGATATATTGCGAAAACATAATGATACAGAACTATTTAGTCTTGGAATGGCTGAACCATAACAAATTATATATCCGTGCTTCATTTATAGTGCCTAGATATATATAATATATATCTCTCAAATTTTCTTCCTTCATCGCGTCGTTATCCTCATAGTTGAAGATTACATCTAACTCAAAATGTGGAAAATCAAGATGGGTTCATGCGTCTGTCCAAATAAGTCCCGAGATATTTGATCACTCTTGTCCATTGTTAGAACTTCTGGATTCTGGGTGTCTGTAGTCGTCTGGTTAAATTGTACACTATGAATTTTAGGTGTCGTAAGTAAAAACTGATATGAGCATATTGATGACCTTTGTTTCGACATTTACGTTTCATCAAAACAGTACTGATTACGAGAAGTCTAAAGTTATCTAACATATTAATTTATAGGTCAATGCACCTTATTATAAAATCATTATTATATTTAATAGTATATAGAATATATACTTCATAAGTGATTAAATTGTTTTCGCAAATTACTCACCATTAAGGCAAGTAGTCATATTGATTGACTTGACTTTTAAAAAAAAAAAAGTTCGAAAAAGTTTTACTGCTAGTCAACTAAACCCAAAAACAAAAGCCATCTCCCATTAAATACTTATTAAAAATCCAAATCACAATTAAGTTTTCTTAACTTACGATTAACTGCAGAAAACTATTTTCTCTATTTTGTTTCCATGAAAACAGCAAACTCTATTCAGTTTTTAGTACTGAAATTGGGTATATGCCAAGACACGCGGCACTCAATGAATTTGTGACACCGATATCAGCATACAAGACGAATGTGAACGTATGAAAGCGTGATCATCACTCGTCTTTATCTAATATTAAATTCAATCATTTCTGTATAAACGATTAACACAAAATAACATTTCACTGGTTGCCTAGGTAATGTTATAATAATTACATATTTAATACCTACCATCGTGTTTTAAATTTTATATACGAGTTCTGAATACACACAAAAACATCCAGAAGGATAGGACATTTATTTAAAATTGAACCTACAACCATTACCACTGGTCAAATTGCACACTACAATTATTTTTAAGAAATAATTGTATTATCAACATGAATTATTGCATCTGCTCAAAACAAGCTACCAAGAGTGTAAGAAGTCGTGAATGGTGGCGACTGGTTTGACACATCCAAACTAATTTAACTTGGACTCGTATAACCCAGCTGAAGTAGAAACGAAGAAATGAGAAGAATGACATTACCGAATTGACCCCGATCACCACACACTTAAAGAAAATCTCGCAGTATTGGCTCGATTCAATGCCTCGCGATTTCAATATCAGCCCGTATTTATATATCTAGCTATCTAGTGATTTTTGCTCGTGTAGATTTAAAAGCTACCAGGTCGACACTAAGTTTTAACAGTGTTCATAAGTCCTCATCTTTCGGTACCTTCGATGTTCTAGAACTTTATTTTATTCTTAATCAAGTGAAATGACATTTACAAGTTCCGAAACATGCCCAAAAAAAACTTCTGTAGCTATATAACTCTTTCACAATACGAAATTACATTACATATTACTGACAATAGTACTGCGTGAATGACGATTAAGTCATGCTTCGCCAATGACTTCAGTCTAGACAGCAAAGAGGGTTATACGGTGAACTTCAACACTAATCAAGTATTCAATACAATTGGATTAAAATATTGAAAACGTGTAAGTCAAAGAAACGTTTAGAACGATTTAGTACAATTAGGGCGATACCTTAAAATTCTGAAATAGATATGTAATCCCATTACAGGTAAGTTTTAAGTAACAGCAGTATAAAACCAAAACTAAATTATCGTAAAAAAAAAATTGTCAATTATAAACATAAAAAAAAGAAATCTTTGGATTACAATCAATGCATCATTGTTCTTTACCATAATAACCACGTGCGATCGTTCGTCCTCGACCTGATGCCAGATGGCCGGTTTACTGTGCGACTTGGTAATTTACTAAGCGAGCTAGTAGACATGGTACACACTTTACATACGAAGCGATCGAAGAATTTAAATAGATTTTATAACATGCTCAACCTTATGTATAGATTTATAAACAGCCTTTTTGCAAATGCTACTTATTATGAGCTGTCTTCATAAATTGTGGGACGCTATCCACCATAAATATTTTAACACCGGATATCAAGTAGTACACTAACTAACATTAATATCCCCACATATAAATCAACATTTCTTAATAGTGTATCAGTCTAGACAACTTTGAACTTCAAGCCGTCACAACTCATCGTTAATTACATAATAATAGATTCTGTAATAGCGGAAGAATAGCTAAGCGTACAAGAAACAACGATCACCATATATTTTTGTATCATAATGTTTTTCAGCAAAAGCACAGGCTCTTTATGGAGTTCAGCTTCATATTAATCATTGCAGGCCATATGAGCAAAGAAAAAAATCAATGGAAACTAAAATCACGAAGGTGTACCTTTTTTATAGTCGCCCGGCATAATGACTTTACAGTGCCTGATGAAAAGTACAGTACAGTCCAGAAACAACGGTGAACGACAGTGACAAATACCATCGGAAATCTTCACCGTTATGCCGGCTGCAGAAATGTACCTTCACACCTCGTTTTAGGAATACTAGCCGGGAGACGATTCCACATATTTTGTTCGTACTTGGTTGCTGTCGTGTAGCTGTGGCTTTGTATACCAGCCTACGTGGTTATGCACTGGAAGGGCGATAAAGGGATAAGGACATTAAGGACAAAAAACTTTTCCAAACATTCGTTATGATACAGACGATAAAACACATTCAATGAGGCAACATCCCTTCGTAACTGAAGTGGTTCTAAATTCTTAGTGACGTATGCATAATTTACAAGGCGCACAGCCCATCGCTGCAACCAGGGCATCAAGAAGGTATTGAGCGGAACCGTCTCAGAGATGCACACAATATTCATTGCACGGTTGGCCTCGAGTTTGGACTCGAGCCTTATACAGAAGGTCGGGCGTAAAAACCATCACACTCAATTCAGGATGCTTTAGTTTCCTGGATGTTGCGGAGGTAAAAACTTCAATGTGATCCTTCAGATTAAGGTTGCAGCTGATATCCTAACGCGTATTCCTAGGATACAACCTTTACGAGTGAGTCATTCTGGAGAGTGGGAAGAGGAAAGACCGTATCTAAAATTTGTTCAGCATACGTCTAACGTAAACGACTTATTTTTGAGAAATACTTAAATAAAAAACATAATATTATTTATTTTACCAATTAATATTGACGAATGCGTTTGAATGATGTAGGTTCGGTGGCTTTGAGTACTATAAACGAGATAATAACCAAATATTAGGTCCTTACATATGACCTTATATACGTGTTATATAGAAAAAGGAAACCTAAAAAAATATTATGTAATTATACATTTAATTAATCGAAGTATGTACCATTATTATCTATGCAATTTTGCCATTTTACAGGTAGTTGATTGATTCCATTGCTGAAATAATTGTGAGAGCGAGAATCAATAAAATCTTTGAAGGCGACTTTGACACACTCATCGGAATTGTTTTTTTTTCTTGCAAGAAATTGCCCAAATTCTGAAAGAAAATTGGTAATATGTTGAAGCCAGGTCCGAGGATATGGTGGGTGTCGGAGAGACATTCCAACCACAGTTCCTCTAATTTAGCGACCGTCTGTCGTGAAGTTTGGGGTCTAGCGTTGTCCTTAAGCAGCAGTGGGTTAGACCAGGCTCAGTTGTTTAACGGCTAGCTTTTTCATCATGTTTTGCAATTATTGACAATACAGATCTACCGTTATTGTCTGGTCAGGTCTTACAATACGATTCAAAATTATTTCGTTATTGTAACAGTTCAGTAACGTAACGCAGCATTTAATGCGTGTTTGTTGGTGTGCTTCAGTCAATTCATGCGGTACGCATTTCTCGAACCTGCCGCTAACTCTGACGTTTTTTCCGATGGATTCACTTCCACGATCACCTTTAATTCTAAATTAAAACTAGGGTCTCCGGCCGGTCACGGTGTTTGTTTCGTAGGTCAAAATTTCCAGAACGAAAACGTTAGAACCAAAAACGTACCGTGCTTTCTTTCACAGTAGCTTCCTCATACACCTCATTAATCCTTCGAGCTATTTCTGCAGAGCTGATGTCACGGTGGGACTCAATTTCGTAAGTAATGCGATATTTTATGTTTTCCATTTCGTGAAAAGAACAATATCAAGGAAAAATCAAATGGTGTGAAAACAAATGAATCACTAAATTCGAAACAAATACATAAAAGCTTAAATTTTAAATAAATTTGAATTTGCAATTCCTAACCAAACGCCAGATATTTGAGATCAAAGTGGCCATTTCAACAAAACGTCAATTTCATATGTAAGGACCTAATAATATAAATACCGTAACGTGAATACAAATTCCGGATTTTTGTTTATGTAAAAGAAAATAATGACAAAAAAGGATACCTTAATATGTATGTGAATCTTAGTCTAGTAAGATGAATATATACATGAGACAATTCATAATACATTCACGACTACTTCCATTATCCGACTGACCTAGATATCAGTCTAGCATGACACACGTCAAGACGAAAAGGTGCACGTTGCACCAGTTCTCTAGTCAATTTATGCAGTTTGAATCAGTCACATTTCAACCTGTTGTAGGTTATCCACATGGAATTGATTTCTCCATAAAATAATAATAATAAGCCGTATAGTACTGTCGAGGTTGAAAAAGTTGCAAAATATCTTCTTAGCTTTTCACTATCTCAGAAAAGTGTGACGTATCTACTTCCAAAGACATTGTGTAGATCATTCTGTGATTACCCTACCCATATAGAGTTATATTCCTAATTAAATTCTAATATTTCCTTCTTCTTTTTCCTAACATGGAATCCTTCCTCAGTATTGAAGACTATTACTGCTATTATCAAGTGTGTAATTATTTAGTTTCGAGTGTCCTGTGATGATTTCAGTGTTCCCAGTGTTCTCCCTTGTTAGAACTTTCCAGGGAGTTTTTATGTCATCTTAGAATTCATGATCCATGATATTAATTTCTATCCACTTCACTTGTGCACAACAACTACGTTACATTATGCAAAATGCCACCTATATTACATAATATAGTGTTAAAAACGCAGAATTATGAATATATATATAATAAATAAAAATTAAATACTGTTAGTTGTTAAGCACATCTCCTGAGAACGGCTGGACTGAATTGGCAATTTTTCTTTAACGTTAGTAATAGTTGAATGAAGGTTTTTAAGATAGCAAAATTAGAAAAGTTACTTGGAAAATTGAGAATTTTTCGAAAAACTGAAGTATTTTTATGAACTATGTTTTAAGATCATAACTCACGAATCGAACGATGGATATGCGTACTTCTTATTTTGTTTCGTTCGTAACGATCCTGCAAAAGATTTTATGAAAAAAATTCGAGATAGGTGGCGCTGTAATCGAGTTTTTGACTGTTGAAAAGGACAAAACAATATCTGCGGGACCAACTAGTGAAAAATAAAAACAAAAATTTGTATCACTTTCCAATTATACGCAGAGACAGCGAAATGATATAACGTACAAAACATACAGAAAAGGTAATAAAGTTTAATAGTTATGTCAGAGCTATTATAAACATCGAATTCACTTGCCCGAGCTGTGAGAAGTTATATCATATCCAGCGGCTGGAACGACAGTTGTACTGACATCGAGAGTACACTTATCTACGCAGTCACATATCTAGGTTAAGTAACCATAACTTATACTATCTGTCCTACCAGTGTACTGCATTAAATCTTATTTGCTAAAACAAAACAAAGAATGTGTTTCGAAATATTCGTCACCGATATTATCAATTGAATAGAAATCCGTCAAGTGCGAGTCGGACTCGCGCAACGTAGGTTCCGTTTTACTACAAACTATATTTGGTTATGTATTTACCAAAAATTAATATTTCTTTCATTCAGCTCGGATTACTATTATTTTGACATTACAAACAGACACTTCAATTTCATTATTTGTATACATATATATAGACACAAATTATATAGAAACTTTGTAGCATTGACACAAGCAGAGACAAGGTTAAAACAAAAGCCACAATGTCAATTATTACAGTTAATTTATTATAGTACAGAAACAGTACTTTGCATGTAGTACGATTTTGTACAAGGATCACACTTTGTTGATTTTCTACACTTGCATATTAAATTGGTAATGCATACATTACCGATATTTTCTATTTAATTGACGTGAGTAATAGAAGGTAATCGTAATAAATATATTAAAGCAATCAAACATATCCTTTTCGTTTTGGTCTCAGCGTGAATAATATATTAACAATAATTAACCACAGAAGTTTGAAAAGACAAAATGCAACAACTAATTTGCACAAACGTGTCGCCATCGAGTCGCGACATTTTGTCAACAAAGATAATATTACGCGCTGAATTAGAACATCTTCAGCTCAAATTACATTAGTACGATACTTTACAAAATACCTACTATAATTTCAACGAAACACTAAATACGTGGAAGATTTACCAACAAAGCTTTAACCACACCTATATTCTATGTTATAGAAACTTCTTAAATAACACAACTGGAAAATAATCGTATAAAATAATCAACCTCATAAACGAGATTTACGAAATATTCTCTATAAAGACAATGTTTAACAAGAGAAGAACGGAAACCAACTTTAATGATTTAAAGTAAAAAATGCAATGAAATGAGGTATCTATCCCCTTTCCAACGAAAAAAGAATCATCTAAATCGGTTCATAAACAAAGAAGTTATGCTTGAACATCCATAAAGAAAAATATACAATCGAATTGAGAATCTCCTCCTTTTATTGAATTCGATTAAAAGAACACATCAAATTTCGTAAGTGATACAAAAAAAATATACCATCATCACTGAATGTAATAATTATATTGTTTTATAGCAAACTCCGGAACCCCACAAAAACAAAGTTTTAACAAGAACTACAAGCCGCATTCAGATAAAGTTCACTTTCTTCTAACAAATTTTCCGCGAGTACTTCCAACAGAACACGCACATAGGCCTTGAATATATTGTAAATTAAAGTCCTACTTATCAACTTTTTTCTTTCACCTTGTATTAAATTACTAACCCATCGTTAAATATATACCAAAGTTTAAATCTATATAAATAAAATGATTGCGGTTTAACGACGTGCGCGCATCACGCAAAAAACTACTGGATAAATTTTGATAAATGTTTTTGTTTTAAGTACACCTTAGGTATTTGGTCCTTAACTAAAAAAAATATATCAGGATATCTTCATTCAATAAAAAATTCTTAAAGTTTTAAAAGTCCGATTTTTATAAGCACTAAGCTTTCAGTGATGTGATTTGTTGCCGTGGAGAAGTGGGGATTATAATAATAGTATAGATTAACGCTAACGAAGTCGCGGGCGGTTGCTAGTATGTAATAATAATATATGGACAAATTGAATTTTTATTATGATTATGGAAAAATATGTCATCCAACATTGAACAATTATGCTTGGGAGTCAATAAAGTATACAAATGTAAAAAACGATACCTAAATCGCAAACATAACAAATCAAATTATCTGTCCTAGTCAAAGTATATTGTAGACCAAGAATTAATGCATTCATTAAGATAATGATGGTATAAACTGACAAAACGGAGAAATCATCAATTTTATATGAAGAAGTACATTTACATGACCAACCAATTAGTGTAGATTATCGGAAAAAATTACAAAACGTCGACAACTCCACAGTATTTCGGTATGTATTAACATCGGTGCGTTGCAAATCTATCCTTGCAGCGCACAAGCAACTATCGCATGTGTCGAAAGAAACCCATCATATTTATTATTTCTCTTTTTGGAGGTTATTTGTATTATTTAGCACATTTTTTATATGGTTTTTAATTAATTTAAAATATTATGTTATTTAATTTTTAATCCCTCATAATTGATCGAGATATCGATATAATATTATCCCAATATACACACATCAAAAAAGTCTAAGCAACATGCGTGATATTACAAATTTTTCCATTTATATTAATTAATTTCTAAATATTTACTCAAAGTGCGTAGGAAAGTAAACTTTTTTGTTATTGATGACATACTGGCTGGTTGTAAAAAAAAAATTATTGTTTTGTTTTTTCATAAAATTCAAATGACTGCGAATTTGTTTGAATTTAAGTGCGTTTTAATTGCTACGTTTAGTCTTGATTTTATAATTTTACCAACTATTTAAATAAAGTTAGCGACAAAATTGAATTGTTAGATATTCTTTACGTCATGAAGCGACGTCATTTGATGGCAGATGAAATGCAAAGAGCTGTAGGGATGTTGCAAGCGGGAAGTAATCAATCTCAGGTATCTCGACATTTTGGCATTCATAGAAGTGTTATTTGTCGTCTTTGGCAGCGCTATAATAATACAGGAGAACCCGCTGAACAGCATCCAGGCCGTTAAAGGAGTACAACCACTCGGCAAGACCAGTACATACAACTGACTGCAAGACGCCAGACGATGTTAACCGCTCGAGGGATAAGTTTGAGGCTACAAATTTCAAGTGGTGTTGATGTAAGTCCTCAAATTGTGCGAAATCGACTGCATGAGTACGGCCTACGAGCTCGACGCCCAATCAGTTGCCCACCGATACGTCACGGGAATCGCGCACGTCGATATGAATGGTGTAGAAAACGCATAACATGGACCCAGGAACAATGGGATAAAATTATGTTTTCCGATGAGTCGCGATTCGGGTTTAAGCCTGATACAAGAAGGGTGCGAGTGTATCGTCGGCCCGGAAATACTGAAAGGCTCAGGTGCGTTCAGGAAGTTCATCTATACAGCGGCTCAACAGTTATGTTATGGGCGGGTATTATGAAGAACAGGCGAACTGAGCTCGTTTTTGTAAATGGAAACATGAATGCTGAAAATTACATTGAGGATATTCTCAGACCTTATATGTCTACCCATTTGCACAAAAACCTATGGCTTCGATTTTAGGTTAATGCATGACAATGCGCGTTCACATACAGCTCGGCGAACCAGTGAATACTTTGCAACGGAGAACATCCGGGTATTGCCCTGGCCTGCACAATCGCCAGATCTCAACCCCATCGAGCATGCATGGGACATGCTCCAGAGACGTGTTTTGAAGGACTTGGACGGAGCGACAACAAACCAACAGCTGAAGGATTTGCTACTATTCCATTGGGAGCGAATACCTCAAGATGACATAAACAGTCTCATTAATTCAATGAATAATCGTTGCCGACAAGTTCTGAATAGCAGAGGAGCCCATACTTTGTATTAAATTGATCTATTCTTTCACAATACATACATTTTCTTTAGAAATTTCATTTTGTAAGAAAAAAGTTTAGTTTCTTATGTATCTTAGTTTCTACAGTATATTCTAATATTGTTCATTTCTGTTATTAAAAGAACTTATAAAGACAACAGCTGTTATTTTTACATCATAGAACCCTAAAGATATTATTTTAAAAATAAAATTATTAATTAATATTTGGAGAATTATGGAGAAAAAAGAAAATTAAAGATTTGCGTAGTTTTCAGTTGGCGCAAACGCCGGAAAATTATCAAAATTGGAATGTAAAAATTAGAAAGTTTTAAGATATAATTATTCCAATTTGAGACATATTCCAACGTAATAGTTAACTATGCTACGGACCAGATTCAAGAAAGATTCACTCTTTGTATGTAAAATAGTAAACATGTAAAATACTTAATATTTTTATAATAATACGTATCATAATAAAATAAATTAATGATGAAAATATTAAAAAGAAAAATATATTTATACAGTAATATTTGCATTGCAATGTGAATATTTCTTGCGAATAAAATGAAATAGTGCAGCTTGTAAATATTTGCATTTATGTATTTCGTGTCACCGCATTTGTGCAAATGCATTTGTTATCACTATGACCAAACTCAGGAAAATTCCGAACCGCTTACAAAATATTAAATTTAATATTTCACTATATTAAATAAAAAATATATCACAAATGTAGAACATTCTGCATGAAACGTGATTCATAAAACTGAAACATCAATTGAGTCAACAAAAACAGTTTACTCACCTGACGGAGTATTTTCTTGAAAATTTTAAACTTCATAATTTTCTTTGTTATTAAATCCAGTCTAAACACAAAACAACATAACACAAACTATATCGAAACTGATTTAAACCCCAAGGTTATAGAATCACGATTCAGAATTCAAAGTTATGTATGGTTACGGTGGAAATAAACAATGTTGGCGGCGCGGCGCGGCGTAGTGTGCAACGGGACGTCTATCTTGCACCACAGTTCGACGGTAATATGTTCGGATCGTTCGGTGTGCCGAATACAGACTGACGAGTGAACGAGAATGTAGTCGGAGAGCTGGTAACGAATTTTAAAAAGGTATCATCAGCAATTTAATATTTTGTATATAGATGCGATTATATATCAGGCATATTATGGACCCAAACAATCCTAAATTTAAAAAAACAGTAAAGTATCCGATATAAATGTTTCAAATGTCGTATAGGGTCGGTGTCGAATAAAACAGTGTTGTTTATCAAAACTTAAGGTTAAAATTTAAAATCGTTTGGCATGCGGATGGGAACGGAAGGGGTCGAGGGGTGGGACGAGGTTGCCCAAATCCTCTGACAATACTCCCATTACAAGGCAATTCACTTGGACTGATTTATTGGTACTTCAAGTTTCAAGGTGAAATTCGACATTTTGTATAGCTTTTGCAAGCTGAGCGGTAGGAGAATGTACAGGAAGGGTGGATGAAGCAATTGCCTATCTTCTGAAATAATTCCCGTGGAAAAGTAATGCCCCTGGCCGAAGTTATAGGTGTTCAATGTTTCAAAGTCAAACTTTGGAATTTTGGAAGTTGAACTTAGAATAACAATAATAAATGATAAGATTTGGAGTTGAATTTTCTCATCGCTAGAAACCCAACACGTTCGAAGCTTCCATTGGTCGCTCGTCGCTATCTATTTACCTTTGAATTGCTAAACCTTAGGTAAAACTATGGCACACTTTTATTTATTAATATAATTTATAGTATTTTGTATTTATAAAAGAAATATAGTGTAAAATTCATTTTCACTATTTATATATATATAAGCTATATTGGTAGAACAACTTAATAATAAAACAAAATAAATTTTGAAAAATGTTTGTTTACTATTTTGTTTAGCTCCGCTGAGATTGTATATAAACGCAGTTCATTCTACGGAGGTGTTTGTGTTTGGTTCTAGGGCTTTTTGTTTTGTAAAATGTTAGTTAAATGACAATAAGAATACCAAATCGTAATTTTGCTTTTCATTTCACAGTTTTTGTATTTGCAACGAATACTTTTTTAAGGTTTGAAGTTAGAATTGTTTTTATTAATATTCTCGAAAACGACAAATTACTTTGTAATGAGAGTGGTACCATAATAATCAGGGATCTAATCTCTATCGAATTCAACCCCTTTCAACTCCCAATTCATGCCACACGATTTTAAATCCAACACAAACATACTTATATTAATTAAGTAATAATTATCTAAAATAAAACTAATGTAGTTCACCTACAAATGTTCAAATAATACCTATTTTCTTTTTAAATACAATTCTGTGATTAATCTAATATCCATAATTGATATCCGTAATAATCGGATATATAAATGGATATCTGTAAAGATTTCATATTCGTGTCCATAACCGAAATGTATTAAATCCTTTAAAGGAAATTATCCACCCTCCCACTTCTAATTCAACTAAAAATTATATTTAAGTTATACTAGATACCTACATAAAACTTTAATGTCTTAATTATCTCTTCAAAATTAGTCACTAGCTCTTGGACTAAAATGTAAAAGTAACTGAGTGCAGTTCCTAGTTTCAACTCATTGGCACAGTAGGTGCAAATGTTATAACAGTGCTACAAATCTATCAAAGAAAGTAAATAAATATTTTTCCAGTGACGCTGTAAATTCCGTAGATATGTACTAAAAGTAACACTATAATATAACCCCTTCTTCAACGTACTTTTCCAGTACATTTAATACCTTTAGATCTATTAAACACTGAAACGACCAGTTTTAACAATTAATTACGAGGCCAACAAAAATAACAACTTGCATAATATTATCCAATTCAATGTAACAAAAATGTTACAAAAAAAGAAATTTATAAATTTCGCAGTAATTGTTCCACTACGCCAATTCTTGACACAACTCTAATCTCTCTTCGTAAAAAGAATAAAATTGTAAAAATTTAGTCTAACTGTTGGATTTGATAAAGACATCGAAACGTAGTTAGTTATTAACTGCAACCAATGCAAAACATTTTTTAAATTGCTAATAGTGATTTTTTTTTTTAATATTGGAACAAAATTTTACACACGTCCACTTATTTCCATTCCTCAATTTCTTCCATTATTATCATAATGATATTCATCACACAAAAGTCGAGTCATATGCGCGCGGGTATCGAAGTCGCAACCTCTCGGTTAAATAGTAAAGCATACTACCAATGCGTCTCGAGGCCTGAGTCTGACTGTGTGAACCGTAATGTCATAATTAATTTATAAAGATTCACTCACACAATTTTTAAACATCAGTTTTTGCCAAAGTGGTCTATATTGGTCGAAGACAACCTGCAAGGAGTTCACATCAGCGAAAAATAAACTGGGGGTCCGAGTGGTAGTCAATGATAGTGAATCTCATTTAAGCAAGCAGGTCATAACTTTAATTTTGGTTTTCTATTAATGTATATTTAGATTTCATGTACATTTTCTTCAAATTAAATATTTAAAATCGGTACGTCTAAGTGTTTTTTCATGGCGAAGCATAAAAATTCTTTGAACGTGATAGGTGGCGCTCTGGTCGAGTTATTGAGTACTGGAAAGACTAGAACAACGTCTGCGAAGATGTTTGAATATTTGTCTATCAATTACGCTCAAACAACTGGACGCATTCTGATAAAATATCGCATAGAAATCGATTATGGGAAAAGGACTTCAGTACAATAATTTTAATAAAATAAAAAAAATTACGCCCAGCGAAGCCGACGGGCACTAGGTAGTAAACAATAAGTATTTTAATTTTATTAAAAGTGATAAGAATTGCACTAATATTACTTTAGAAACGTACTATTTTATTATAAATAACCTTCAAAGGCAGGGTTACCAATTCTAAAAAAAATACCTCTAAGATTAAGATGAAATAGCCCTAAATAACACTAAATGCAATATTCAAAAACCCAAAACAGAAATACATAGCAAATGGTCTTATACGAGATAAAAAGTTTTGTGACCTCTGGATTACATTTATAAAAACAGAAATGTCTTTAAAATATTGTTTTTTTTTTTTTAAGTGCATAACTTAAATATGTATGTTTAGACTGTCATAAAACCAGAGCTAAACTCGTTAAGAAATATAGTAAATTATTATGTCACTCAACATAGGAAAAGAAACACCTGAATTTTAAAATTAAATAAAGATAAATCACATATTTAGTCTTAATGAGATTTTTCAATAGTCAGTAAACTTTTTTGGAGAAATAATTTTAACGCTTTGACGGATAATGTATGCGAAACGGTCAGAATTTAAAAATTATTTCTCAAATAAAATTATATGACGATTGTATAATCTACCCTTAATTTATTACAGATTTATTCGTCCATAGAGGCTTACAACACAGACAAACAACGAACACATACATTAAGGATAAAATAAAATAAAACTGACAATAGCATCACTCCGCCGAAATCAACAATTTGTAGAAATAAATTATACACCCCGCAATTAAGAAAGTTTTTTGATTTAGGGTCAATTTTTCAATCGTCAGATAACTTTATTTGAGCAATAACTTTGACGTTTTGATGCATTATATGTGGAAATCCTATCACCTAAAAAAAAATACTTATACCTAATTTAAAGTTTATCTATTGATTGAAAAATTGCTTATGGAAGAATACGTAGCGATATAGGACGAATATTTTTGGCAAACGAAATATAACGCACAATGCACACAAATGCGTTACCGTGTTCATGTTAAAAATTGCAATACAGTACGCCCCACAGAGTCCAGATATAAGCAGAAAGATCCACAATTATGCGATTAAATGTTTTGCCACCTGGATAGCGCTGAACTCGATTATGACAGGTTCATGGCGTCTCTTTGTCATACATATTATTACTTTGTTTACTACATTGCGATTAGAATAAATTTTCAAGTATTTTAATTTATTATATATATATATATATACATTAAACGTTTAGTTGCGTACTGTTTATTGTCTGTAGAATTTCCGCTACTATTTAAAGATATGATTTTAGCGATACCAGCGCGCTAGTGGAGAAAGATTTGTCCTCTTATTTTCAGACATTATACATTACGGTCAGTTATATCAAGATTCCATTATACGTACCTACATAGAAGTAGCCTTGTGAGACAAGAAAAAGATGATCAATATTTTTTTCCTACAAATTTTATTTAGGCAAAATCCTTTCCTTACCGCGCCTTCCTTTTGTAAATTAACGTTTAGATAAAACATTCCGAAAATCCGTATCTCGTATGCCATTTCAGGTCAACCATTCTTTTACGATTAAATAAGTAACTTTTATTATTTCAATGGTTTTGTAAATACCTATACGTTTTTTGTTTAATAAACAATGCGCTTACCTCATGATCTGGTCCCGGTTTTGACGCAAGCCTCGCTTCAGTGAGTTGATTCTTCAAAGCCCTAAAACAAAGCATTATTATATTGATTTCATGGAGTAAAAATTAACACGAATGAGATCTTCTGTCAAACAATCTATTCAACATAGTCACAAGAAATTTATTTTAGCGTAAGTGACTGAACTACAGAAACTTCAAAAGGGCAGAACAACATCTACCGCTTAACAGGCCTCGTGGCGCAGTTGTAGGAAGCCCTACTATTGAGCCTACAGGTAGAGGTTCTTAAATATCCTATATATGTAATTATATAAAAATAATCCTTAAATTTTGACACGTAAATAGTGATTCTTTGATCACATATAGATGATATAAGTATAATGCCAGTAGAAAATGCCGGAATAGATTAATGTCCACTAATGAATAGATAACAATCTGATAATGATTATAAGGATATACACATAAGGTATCTCTAAGAAATTTCCACCAAAGACCGATAACAGATTTCTGATCTGGATATAGATATGAAATTATTTTAGATGTCAAGTTAGCATAGTGTAAATTGGATGTGTTGTTCTGTAGGATTTCCGAATTCAGATTTTTTTTTTTTTTAATTCATTTATCTGATAGTTTCGGTTATAGTTACGAAGTTTCATAACAACCCCGATTTCCATTTCAATGAAGCCCATACAAGAGCAAGACAATTTATAACAAAAAAGAAAACCAACTTCAATGATTTTAAGGAGTTCCCTGATGTATCTCTGATGTCGAAGGTACAGTGCCAAAGAAAATTAAAATGCTGGTACCATTTCCAATGAAAAAAGTAATCTAAATCCGTTTATAAACAAAGAATTTATAGCTGAACATCCATAAAAAGGGGTAAGGGGTGTCGAATTACATCTTCAGCACCGAGACGCCCAAGTCAACCTCACCTGCACGTGGTGCACCCAGTCTGGGTCGCGACCACCCATGCATGTGGTGAAAAGCCCGTCATAGTCACTCGCCTCAACGTTTCGCTTTACATGATCAGCATATGCATATCCAATTAATTTAATGCAGGCCAGCATGACAGCAGCGACCGTCGATGGATTACGATCTCCCGGTAGTCGCCGTTGTGTTAGGATTGTTCTGTGCTTACCATCAGGGACAGTATCGTAAATTTACCGTGCTACTACTATTCGAATTGAGAGCTCCTCCGTTTTTTGAAGTCAGTTACAAATGAGTATAAGATCCTTCTTACATCACGATACGTGTAGGCGACGATACTTTTGTCTGATACACCAGTAGTACACATGTTCGCAACTAGATGTTCGTACATTAAGCTATCAAAAATGAACAAAGTTCCATAATTTGTATTTATGTCCACTGATGAAGTGACACTAGCAGTTTTTCTATTTTATAGAACTAATAACATAGGAACAACAGAAGATTGGATTCATCCATCCATACTTTGAAAACAAGAACTAAAAATAGATGATGTCAAAAGAATCCTACAAGCATCTTGTTAATTTATTGTCACCCATTTCTTGCACGAATTGAATACTCCTATCTTGCTCGCGCGCCATTTTGGGAAGACTTGTAAGAGACGCGACACGGCGGGTATTACGTGTTTCCATGCAAATGTGTGTGCGAAACTCGGCGGCAACTAGTATCCGAGACTCGTGTAGGATACTTGTCGCCTGTGATTATCGTTATCTAAAAAGAATCAAAGAAGGACATACATATAAAGTTCCTCGGCTTGTCTCGCTTGTTTCTCGCGGCGACGCAACAGCTCGACGCAGTGCTGCAGAGTCGCAAGCGTCGCGCCGCACGTCGCGCGGAACGATGCACTAGATGCACGCACTTCGCCTGCGTGCAGGCTCAAATCGTTACCTAACAAAATCAAACATGTACTCCATTAACAACTAACGCAAATTCTGAAAACATCCATGTCACCATTATAAATGATGTATGGTGCACCAAAATAGGTGTATTCCGTCAGCTGCACTTGAGAGCCAGTCTTCCACTAGGCTTAGCGTGCTACCGTCTTGGCCCACATCGTCCCTTAAGATCAGGTGAGATTGTGGCCATATCGCTAAACCTATAACGATAAAAAAAATTAGTAAGCTTGATAATTGATTATTATTATTCTAGAATGTTTTCTTCTTTTTATCAACAAAGGTGGCAAACAGGCATACGTCCCGCCTGATAGTAAGCGGCTACCATAGCCTATGGACGTTTGTATTACTATAGGTATCATTCACTAGCACGTTGTCAACCCACCTCCCCCCTTTTTTAGTTATTTTTAGTCGTATGATCAACGTAATAACGAATTCTAAACGGTTTCATATCATTGTCTCACTTCCGGCTTCGCTTCTGCGATATTAATATAATAGCTAATAAAATTTGTTTTATTGAAATCATTATTATGGTAATGTGACAAATAATAATAAAAAGAAAATTGTTTAAAACATTAGATATTTAGCAATTTGTACAATTGAGTACAATCGAGAGCCATTGAACCGACAAAGTTAATGTTAAATAATAATTTTAAAGGTGTCTCTGAAACACTCCATAGGAATAAAAAATAACAATGTGTCTTTTTAAACGAATCATATCTGTTTCTAATTTTTGTCACTAGGGTGCTCTCTCTAAGTTTATTTCATGAAAAGAAGTGTACTTGTTAATAAGAAATCTTAGTCAGTTTTATTGAAACAAAACCTTAACCCAATAGTTATCATATAGGGATCCTTACAAATGAACATGTAAGCGTTAATAGAGTGAATGTAAGTGTTAAAGGTCACCATCAGCTAGTTTAACGGCGTCGATTGCCTCGTTCGTATCATCGATCTGCGGGTACGAGGCGACGCACATGTTGAAATATTGCTGCAGCTGCACCGCCTGCTTCGACAGCAGCTCGTTGTACGTCTCCAGCTCTGAAATCTTCTCAGTGAGACGACGCGTAGAGCGATCTGTAAATAAAGTAAAAATCCTTATAAAGATTATAATTGACATTAAAGGACATTAAATCAAAATGCTACCGGTCTAAACAATTCGATTAGCAATTTGTATGGAACTAACTCAATGTGATAGATGTTGCCTAAAAACGACATTTATTATTTGAGTCATTTTTTTGTAATTAACCGCAATAGAGCGATATTTTCCTTTAAATATATTAATCTATGCAATAAATAAAATTGAAGTGTCTATTTGCAATGTCAAAATAACAAACTTTTACCAAATACTTATGAAAGTATGTATATACATACGGTACTTATAACAAAAACCAATTTTTACAATTTTGTCTGTCTGTTGATTCAGGGTAATCTCTGAAACAGCTGGACGATTTGGACGGGACTTTTACTGGCAGATAGCTGATGTTATAAGGAGTAACTACGGCTACTTTTGTTTTAGAAAAATAATTAGGGTTCCGCGCAAATTAAAAGCAATTCAGTAAAACGACGATTTTGGGGCCCTTAAATGAGATACGTTGAGTAATCCATATGAGATATACCAAATTAATGTAGTAAGTACATAACTGTAGATCTTCAAAAGACCTATAAAAAGGTCAGCAAGAGCATATGTCTATCTTCTAAGGATCAGTCACAATAAGCATTTTTTTATCTTTAAAATAACCAGGAGCAGGTGTAGCACGATTCGCCCTATCGACAGCATTCTGTAGTCCACGAGATCGCAGGCGCGGGTACAGCTAGTATAAACTAAATAATTACCATTCGAGCCGGTAGACTGTAAAGATGTGGCCGATCCGTGTCTCCGCAGACCGCCTCCGTTGGAACTGCTATCTGAGCTCGTTCCATACCCTGATTCCACCTGAGAAATCATGAAAAAGGTTGATTTTATTAAACTGTAATTTTAAAAGTCGGATAAAAACCAAAGTGATACAAATAATTTTCGGGATTTCCTAAATTACACTTTACTATAGCAATCATAGTATTCTTAATCCGCTTGTAATTTTTTTATCATTTTATGTACATATACTGCATGTATATTTATATAATTTTCCTACAATAACTGCATTGTAAATATTTATTCGTAAAATGTATTTAGAGATAATAGATTTTTTTTTTTTTAATTAACAAACTTCTTATTATAAATATTTCCAAATAATGTACAATAAATAGACTACTTGACTCATATTAAAGTTGGCGCAATAAATAAATATTTTCTGTAGTAATTGACTTATAAAACTAATATTTATCAATTTCAGATATTGAAAGTGTAGCTACATTTTCAGTAAATAAAATTAATTTATTTTTATTTTTATTTACAACATAGGACTCTAAGCAAATTTCATGTCAGATCTTATACAAAAGAAATTCGCTTTGTAGTCTGTGCTATGGCATTAACATTTATGACAAAAATTTTAGAGATTTTCACAATGTTGAACATTTGCTAATTGTCAAATGTTTGTAGTTTTCGACCCGTATGACGTCACATCTGAGATAATATATAGACTAATATGGTTGACAGCGTTTTCGCTTGTTTACGAAAAGTAAACTTTTAAACTTTTGTAGGTCCTAAAAAATATGGAAATGGACAATAATTAATAATGTAACACCTACTTTAAAAAAGTTTCAAGTCTATTAAAACAATAAAATTACCTTAGGATCTATACGATTCGCACTAATTTTGTCTGTAAGAATCTACGTAAAACAAACTCGCGTAAAATTTTCGAAAATTTTATACTACAGTTATACACAACTTTAGTTTAATTTTCATTTTGAGAAAGAACTGTCTTCCAAAATACAGGTTACCCTAGTTTGTTAATTGGGGTCACTATGTTTTGCAACTTTGCTTCTTGTTAATAAACTTTTTTAATTCTTATCTATATTCATAAATTTGTATTTATGTCTGTACATGTAATATTTTTTCCAATTTTCCCGATAGACTTAATATGAAAAGAGATGAAAATGCCTTTAAAAAAATTTTTGTCTGTCTGTTTGTATATTAGAATAAAACTCAAAAACTGCTCGACCGATACGTATGAAATTTTGTACACGCAAAGCTATGTCATTGATAATTGATATGTTTTATGAAATTTTAATAATACTTTTAGAAAACTTAAAAAAAAGGTAACAAAAATTTCTTAACCCATGTTGATGAAATTTTGTGTACAGGAAGTACAAGTTATCCCTTAACTGATGGGCTATAACAATTTTTAATATTACTTTTAGAAATCACATTTTTTTAAAAAGAATTAAAAAAATACATTTTGGTCAGTTCTCAACTGATTCTAATCTAATTTTGTAGACGGGAAGCATTCCATAATTGATAGTCTATAAGAATCGTCAACAACACATTTAGGCATCAGAAAAAAAAGCAGTACGGTATAGTCGAGGAGCCCTAGCCAAGTTGTCTTTCTACAATCGTTAACGCTAACGAAATCGAAAAAATGTATGGAATCGACATATTATCAACGTTATATCGCGTGATCAGATATGTCAATTCCTTTTTTTCCATTTTGTTAGCGTTAACGTTTGTAGAAAGACAACTTGGCTAGGGCCCCGGATGTGAAACCGCCTGCCAGTTTGCGTGTTCCCTCCCTCTTACGTTATCAGGTCCTTGAAATGAAACTTGAAGAGGCAATTCTGTAGGCCGACATGACGGCGATGAATGCTGGTGGAATATGACATCGAAAGTCACTGTTGTTTCTGGACTGTAGCTTACTTTTCATCAGGTACTAGCATTCTTTTATCCGAGCTACTATAAAAAAGTTTATCTTAAGTCTCATTAATTAGGAGATACGCTAAATGAACTTTCTCGTCGATATTGTATAATGGTTTACGATTGACCATAATAACAGTGGAAATATCGACGAAGAGTAACATTTTCCTGAATGGGGGCTACCTCTGTAGATCTTTATCTATCACCATCGTCCATCATGACATGTTTCCATAAAATATAAGGAAACTATCTTCATAATAATATGTTAACTATATATTTAGCTCCTATCTATATGTGCATGTTGAGTAATTTATCCTTAGTTCACAAATTTACAACAAACAAAATCCTTATCACAGCAGTACTGAGCTGATAACAGACAACAATCAGCGGACGGCGCATAGAGCTATGATAAGTTTATAACACACAGCTAGGTACCATATATTTAATACGTAGTGAATCATTCGCATTTTTTGTAGTGAGTCATTACTCAAGAAATTATCTTAGAATTGCCATTTAACTTTATTTCAATGATGTAATTATTAACAAAATAATTAAAATGTACTTGATTTAAATTCATGATTCAATGTTTTTGTTTTATAATAATAATAATATACTAGCAGTGTGCCCGCGGCTTCGCATGTATTTATTACGCAGTAATTATTTTCATCCCGTAATTTTATTTTTGCTCAGATTATTGCCAATTCACATAGTCTATAAATTGAGAAATAGCATATACGTCCCGTGTACAAAATTTCATCAAAATCAGTGTGGAACTTATTTTTCACAGTGACTAAAATATTTATTATTGACGATTCTTATAGCCTCTCAATTATGGAATTACTCTGACTGCGGTCTTGACGACGGCTCCGTGGATCACATATTTTTTACTTGTACCAAACTATCTTGTTCCTTAAATGATCATCTTCCTTGTAATATTCCTCGTCCTGCTAATGTCAATACATTACTTACATAATTATGTGTATTCTACTTTTATTGAAATATTTAGTGTTTTTTATTTAAAGTAATAATATAAAATTGTAATGTGTCCTTTGTTGGTGTCTATACAGATTAAATATTTATGCTTTTTATTTATATGTTAAACATAATTATGTAGTTTCATATTATCCCTGCAGTTCCCATAACAAGTACTATGTACAAATTTGTGACTGTTTTATGTTGTTTCAATGTATCCTTTTTTAACCGACTTCAACAAAATATGGGAGGTTACTCAATTCGAATGTATACTTTTTTAATGGTTGTTTTCATACTTCTTTGTTTATGAAACGACTTTAATGATTAATTTTTTGTTGGATAGGGTATACCTCAAGGGAGGACTCACCTTTTACTTCATTGGCGTTGGACTTTGAACTTCGAAGATACACAAGGGAACTCTTGAAAATCATTGAAGATTGTTTTCTTTTTTTGTTAAACATTGTCTTATGGGTTATTCTCACAAGTTATTCTACAGTACACCAAACATTTGGCAAATAATTCCTGTTCAGGCGGAAAGCCAAAATTTAAAAAATGGAATGACTTACACTTACATTTTTTAATTAGATCACAATCGATTAAGAATTGATGTTTTTTTTTTTAAATACATTTCTTTACGATTTTTAAAAGTAACAGGTACAGTACAGTAACATTTTTTAAAACGAAAAAAATATTATGAAATTATACATTTCATTAATCGAAATTCGTACCATTATTATCTATGCACTTTCGCCATTTTATAGATACATGTATATATAAAATATATATATACAGTGTAAACTCTTTATAACGTTATCCTTTATAACGATAAACTCCCTATAACGTTGAAGTGAGCCCAACTTGGTTGGTTTGCGTTAAAACCCACATATTGAAACACTCTTTATAGCCATACACCATTCTCTATTACGAAGAAATGTGTTCATATTTTTAGACTGTAAATATTTATTATCGGTATTATTGTTTATATACATTTTATAGATAGGTTTGGACAGCCTCCTCGGAATTACATTTTTTTCCTAGCAAGAAATTGTCCAAATTCCGAAAAAAGTGGTAATCTGTTGGAGCAAGTGAATTAAAATTGTTTTATCATTCACACCGAAGCCTGCCGCTAACTCTGACGTGGTTCGCGATAGATCCGCTTCCACGGTCACCTTTAATTCTACATTAAAAATGTCCGCGACAGCATACGACTATGTTTTAAGGTTTTTTCAATATAATCTTTTTTATGGTAATAATTTTTTTTTTAAATAATTAATTATTTGCGAAGGTGTTTTTATATAAGTACTTGGTGGTATCCTTATCGAAATAAATACGTTATACATCATAAGTATTTCATTTTCTCTAAATATCCCTAAATTGAGAAATAGTTGGTTCCTCATACAAACTTTCATCCCCCATTTGACCCTTTCATATTTTATCTTCGTGTCATAAGATACCCTATGTTCTTATCTAAGGTCCAATGTATCTCTATTCATCAAAAAAATAGGTTTGATGGGACCCCTTAAAGTTTTATTTTCACGGCATAAGGTAGCCAATGTCTTTATCCTAGATCCAACATATCTCTATACCAAAATTCATCAAAATTGGGTTCTACATACAAACTTTCATCCTCCATTTCAACCCTTCCAGTTTTATTTCCAAAAGTAGCCTATGTTCTTTCTTTATTTGCAATCTATCTCTTTACCAAAATTTTTAAAATTAGTTCAGCGGTCTAGGCGTGATAATGCAACAGACGGGACAGCCAGAACTACTTCCTTATGTATAATATTAGTATGGATTATTACATACTTTATCCATCTCTCTCTTATCATTTTGCCGTAAAATTAAGAACCTACCCAGAGCTGGTGCGAATAAAAAACATTTAAACTGAGTAAAATGGGTTAGCAAAAATCGGGTTACTCGAGGTTTTTATTTTTTTACTTTTTTTTTTATAACAAGTATTGTACCATTTTACAATCCTGACTAAATGCGCGAACTTTTAATGGCACTTGCCAAGGCACTTTAGTATATTTTTTTTAAAGGAGGGCCGACAAAGTCGACAAATTTTGAAAATTTTAAATTCATAGTTTAACAAATAGACTTAATTCTAGAAAACTTGGGAAAGTTGTGTCATTATTTTTGA
This sequence comes from Saturnia japonica, assembly GCA_033032175.1. Lineage (NCBI taxonomy): Eukaryota > Metazoa > Arthropoda > Insecta > Lepidoptera > Saturniidae > Saturnia > Saturnia japonica. Next base: position 13,203,506 of record CM065318.1, read on the forward strand.
CTGTGGTTCTAGAAATGTTATTTAGGGTTACGGTTCCAAAGTTTCAATGAACAAAAATAATAAAAATTAACCACAATAACCGAAAAATGGTTACAGTTTGATCAAATTTGTAGGTTTTTCTTAAATGCCCATAATTTCCAAACTGCATGGGATAGATTTTTTTTTTCTCAAAATGGTTACAATCTATCCTGTCACCCCGTTTCGGCTTGACTCATTAATGTATTATATAGCATGGCTCGAATAATAACAACATACATTGTGAGGAACATGGTTATATATTGTACTAATCTAATGAAGCGCATAAGTTTTTTGTTTGTTTGTTTAAACACGCTAATCTCTGGAACTACCAGTGGGATTGGAAAAGTTATATTTTTATATGATAGCCAGACTCTCGAAGAATAGTATAGGCTATTTAAGTTTGGGCTACAACTCTCAGATAGACTAAAATATTGATTTTTGTTACGTAAGTCGAAAGTCGAGGCTCTTCCGAACTGCTTTAACCGCGTGCGCTGGCGTAATCGTTAATAATGATACGGAAATACAATGTTCTACAATAATATTGCTCCTCAGTATATCTAAAAAAAAAGTCAGCAATAGTATATGCCTATCTCTTATACATAAGCCACAATAGGAAATTTTGAGACAAAGATTTATATTTTAGTTTATACATGGTTATTGGTAATTTGCTGTATTCCCGTTAGGAGGTGATAGGGGTGACTATTTGCGAAAATTTTAACTCCCATAGGCATTATGCAAAAGTGAACCATTTTTGAGTTATCATGTTTTTTAGCTTTTTTCAATATTTGTCAAAAATGCAACATCCAAAAAAGTATCAATTTAAATCACATTTTTATTCTCATTTATAAAAACGATTAAATACTGGTTTTTATCAATATTAAAACAACAATTATTGGTCCAAATTTAAAAATGTGAGACGAAAAATTATATTATTTCAATATTTTATTGAGATTTTTTTTCCACTAAAATGCCTTAAAAACAAAAACAATAAACATAATGAAATTTAGCTTGTAGAGATTATTTTAAAAACATAACCATTGTTTAAAATATGGCAACTAATCATATTCCTATTTTAAATGCAATTCATCTGTATATTACAATTTGTTTGGATTATTTTAAGGCAGAAAAAACTATATTGTGTGTAATAAAAGACTGGTGCACAATAATAAAAACTGGTTTCATAATACATACTTTATGCAAACCAGCTTAATTATAAACATAGTTGACATTTTATGAGGTGTGAGTAATATTTTTTTTGCAGCAAAGTAGTGAGGCCCTATAAAGTATCATATAATGTTATCTACTTTATTTAGCTGACCTACTATTTTACCTAAATGTGCATAAGCCATTAAGAACTATAATCATATTTTCCTTCATAAACTCAAAATAGAATGGCTTCTAAGAAATAATTGGCATACAAAATATGTAAAAACAGATGACATTTCAGTTCCAATGATATCAATTACCAATCAGTTGCCAGTTGCCAAATGTCAACAGATAATGCATACACAACAAATGCAAATTAAATAACAGCAAATATATAACAACTGAGTATATTTTGAACAAATCTTTGAAATAGTAAAAACATTCATTCTTAAATCGGATTATTCGGATAGGCACAAATTTATTTTTTACAATCAGCTCATAATTATTTTTTATTGTAATAAGCATTGTTGCTTCTAGATTACCAAAGTTTATTTTTAGGAACCTGCAGTTTTTTGAGAAAACCCCATGAAATATGCAGATTTTACAAAAAAATTCATATACATGACTTATAGGTACTAGCTAGCCCAGCAGATGTTTTTCTGCTTCTTCTGGCAGTTAATGGCTCATCCACACAACCAATTATCCAATCCATTCATCCATTGACATGTACCAACTTTTATATATATATAAGATATCTGAATATTAAGAACCCATTTTTGTTAAAAAAAAGTGTATTTTAAAAAACAAATGTACTTTCATATATCTCACCATACTACATAAATAACATTTAAGGACTAGCATTATAATAATTATCACTTATTTCTTATAATAAAGATAATATTATGTACTGATATAGTTTATTAATCAGAACTTAAGTAAAACAATAATAAAATAATGTTAATAAGTATTTATGGTTGGTAATCTTTTTATTGTATGACTACCCAAATTACCAGAATACTGCAAGGTTCTTAACAGTATGATAATTATCATAATATGTGTATGACAATTTCATGCCTGTGTATGATGTATGATAGCACAATTTTCAAATTATCATACAAAAATATGATAATATGAACATTCTAAGAATTCATAAAATAGGTCCTCCTAAGCAAAAGTAGGTCCAATTAAGCAAGGTAAATTTCCATGTTTCTAGTATGATAATCGCCACATATCAGGGTGTGAATCTTGGAATACCGTATCATACACTACTAGGGAAGTGTAAAGGAATATGTGTTATTACATTTGTATAGGGTTTTTAATAGTTTCTACTCACTTTAAATGATTCCAGTACATCTATCCACTGTTGTTTTTCCTCAGGATTTGATGCTCTTAAGTACCAAACACAATCGTTTACTGACACATCAAATCTACAATCGTCAAATTCGTGAGGCTGGAAAAAATTATCATTACAGAAACAACACACCAAGGTTTTACATCACAATCTTGGATTGCACGCTTTATGGACCAATGAACATTATTCGTTCAATAGTAATAAATTAGTCAACAAAAAATTGACTAATACAAGGGCAAATTCATAATACAAAATTTATAAAAAAGAAAAATACAATCACCTTGACTTTAGCTTTTTTCAAAGATAAGGCACCGCGGCATCCTAGATTACTTTCTAACTCACTCTTATAATATGATAATGTTGAATCTTTTAAAACAATAAACCTATCCTGCCAACCATGGATATAGTTTGTCCATTTGCTCAAGTATCCGCGAAGTTCTGGATTTCCGGTCTCCTCCAAGTCTGAATTATCACTCAGAGTTATATTTTCGTCAGTCATATTAAGAGAATGAAACCAACAATATGTACATTAAAACGAAACAACGGAAAAATCAAAATAATCTATACAGTATAAAAACTACAAACACAATAAACGTTACAGTCTACAGGTAAAGGTAGAAACGCAAACGAAATTGTTGCCTCATAAACAAAAGTACTCTGTGATTTGATTATTGCTGCTTGAAAGAGTAGGTTGCTTATTTTGACATTTTTGACACTTCTTATCAGTGTTGTCAACTTATTAAAACCTGCCGAGTGGGCTAACGAGACAGTTCACTCAGTCTAGTAAATAGAATTGGGTCCGAGTGACTGTCTCGCCATGATACTTGGTACTTGTGTTAGAGCCATTACTTCAAATAAAAGTACGGTCACAAATATCGAGTCAAACTTGGTTCCTTCTTATTACTGTAACCTTTTCTAGTTAACAATACCTACCACTTATTTGGTTATCATTTCACATACAATTTTTTTATCCCTTTCCATTGTCATTGGGGGTTGAATGTTGAAAAACTACAAAATACCTGTTTCACTAATTCCGTCGAAAACTATCAAATATTATGGTCATGGGAATGCATTACTTAGGTATACGCTATTAATTATAATTTTAAAGTAGGTAGAATATAATAAAAAGAGATACGTAGTTTTATAGTTAATATATTAATTTATAAATAGATTTATATTTCCCGTGGGTCAGGGTTCTTGAAATTGTCTTATTACATTTAGTACACATTTTTGGCGCATTTACCAAATCATGTCCTAAACACAAATTGAGTCAAAATGGTGGACCTGGGCAGGCATTGTTCATTACAGCATCTTAAGACCTGGTACAATTGTATTGTTGATTTGCTGCCATAATATTTGATCTCATTATATTATAATTAGCTGTGCCCGCAACTACTTCCGCGTGGACGTTTCATGTATAGAAAACCGCATCTAAATAAAAAAACTGCTTATAGAAAATATACCTAAGTGTGACAATAAGTATCAAATCAAATTCATGATAATTTAAACAAAGGCGTACAGCTCCATCTATGAATACTTCTGGAAAATAAAAAAAATATGTTTCCATTTATTCCTTTTTTGGAAAATTATATAAAGATATAATAATTTGGATTAATATATCTTCAGACTAAAAACTGCAAACAAACCAAATTTCATCAACTTCGGTCCAGTAGTTTTTCTGGATTGGCGTTCAAGCATTCCGACATACAGACAAACAAAAATTTCAAAAACTATCGATATGTGTTTTATCCATGATTCAAAATCCCGTCGTATTATTTTTTTCTCAAATATCTTCAATGTACAGATTTTGGATCTTTACTCTTTTATTATAAGTGTAAGTATATTATTATATTTCAATTTAATCAACTTTAAAATTCACTAGTGTATATAGAGAGTAGACCTGGTAGTCCGTGCCTACCCCAGGATATTGCTGTACCAACTAAGAATTGGAGTTCAACTTGAGCTTCATCTCAATAGCTGTTCAAACGGTTTGCCAAGTATATTTCGGTGGATTTAGTATCACCCAAAATGGTTTTTTGTTTCTTTAGACAGGCTTATTATTATAGTAATTTAAAAAAAAAATTCAGATAAATAATATCATTTTAAACACTATTTACTATTTTATTTGTAAATGTGCTTAATTTAAAAAGCGTTTACCACAAATACTTATTGGCAATTATAAGTCCTCCTACGCCTTTGTACCCTAATAATTCTTAAAATGTTAATCTATTCTCATAGCAAATTTCATAAAATTCACTAAAGTAATTTCTGCGTGATCAATATTCAAACTTATAGACTGACAAACAAAAATTTGAAAACCCATGGCTGTGTATTATATTGTAACTGTAATAGTTTCCCACTAACATAATTGCTATCTTTTATATTTTTATTTTTGTAGCCTATCGATCAATATATTTCACTTGATAATTATATATTCAAATTAAAAACATCTGTACTATAAATATCGATATATTTTTCACTTGCTTATCCCTAACATGAATTGGCAGTCACAGAGGATTGTCAGATATCCAAATGTATGTAGTAGAGGTGGGCGATTACAAGTGAGCTGTGAGTCACTAAACGCACACGACCCGCACCCAGCTCCTGCTGCAGCGCACTGTGACTCGGAGTTAGCTTAGTGGCTCAGAGTGGGAAATAAATGAATCGGCTGAAATGCGCAGAGTGGTGCGTGGTGTGTTTGCTTTATGTAAGTATTTTTGAACGTACTGTAAAGCTGCACTGGATTGCTTTATGCACCAATAAATTTGTAATAAGTGACTTCTTAACACATCCGGCGCAATGAACTGAGGTGGCGCAATTGCGCGGCGTAGAACAGTGTTACTCATGTCTAGTATTCCATCAAATTAATTGTTAAATGAAAACGGGATTGCGAACATCATTTCATTCTATAGAATTTTATAAAATTGAGATTTTAATTGTATAATTTTACTTTTGCCTTTTTTTTAAACCTACAAGCCTTCTCGAGTTATAAAATTTATTATTGTATGTAGTTTTCGAATACATTTTGTCTGACATATTATTGATAGTAACATTACCGGAAGTACAATTCTTTTGCGCATTAAAATATCAAGAGCCTTGCAGTTATTGGTTAGAAATGTTTAACCGCCAAAATTGTTTTATTGTGACCAATGAAAAGCCAGAATTCTATCGCTACGCGTAATTTCCGCTCAAAATGGCTGACAAAACTATGCCTATTTTTGTTCCTTCTGAAAAGCCCGTAAAACTTGTAAAATGGAAAGTAAAACAAGGTGCTTTTGTATCGCAAGGTCAGATTTTATTTTTATATAATGATTCATCGGGATGTGCTACTGAAGTGAAGAAGTTAAAAGCGATTCGTGCTGGGACTGTCACATCGATCAAGGTGAAGGAAGGAGACATTGTAGAGCCAGGGTAAGTGACGTCATATTAGTTAAGTGTTCTAATTCATTTTACTGTTTATTTACATACACTCTGTTGGTAATTCACAAAATAATACGTATTTTTTTTCTTTTACTACATTGTTATTGTTACCATACGTACTCCATCTTGAACTTGTTAATTTCTATCTATTGACTTCGAAATGCGCGGTAATTCAAAATAAGAGTGGTCTTATCAACTACTTTGTTGACAAGACTGGTTATGTGCACGGTCAGCGTATGTTTTGTATTCAAGACTTCGCATAAGGATATCTCATAAAACTAAACTAAAATTTGTGTGATGTGCATAATTGTTGTATGCCTTGTATCTTTAATTTTAATTAGCACAGGCATATTAAGCCAGTGAAGAACCTATAAAACAAATGTAACTATGAGGCAAAGAAAAATTGTACATCTTGGAGTCCCACATAAATTTTACTTTTGTGCGAAAGGACTGTTGTGGTAGCATTTTTTCAGAAAAAAATAATGAAAAATGGGAGGTGCACTGTAATTTTACTTTGTTTTCTTTATGATGTTGCCCCCAGAAGTATGAAACCTATTTGCTATTTCTCATAAATGGCCAATCTGGTCCTGCAGTTAGGTATGACACCCGACTGACTGCCTAGCATTTACATTTACAAAAACAAGCATATCAATTTACTAGCTGTGTTGCACGGTTTCACCTGTGTTAATTTTATAAGACAAATATCCACAAACATATGCAAATGCACCCATTTAAACAATTTTTTATACTTTGTGTAAAACTATCTACATTTTTATGAGGAATCAATTAATTTTTTAAATAAGAATATACCCATGTTACTCGCTGGTACTGTAGCTTTATATTGGTGAAAGAATTATTAAAATTGGTCCAGTAGTTTTTGAGATTATTCATTACAAACAAAAACTCAAAACTTTTCTCTTTATAATATTGGTATAGATATACTTTTATATTACATAAAACTTAGGTTTAATCCTCCCTTTTTGTATTATCCCAATTAACACAATTCAATACAAGTTATGAAAAGTTAACAAGTTGACTTAAGAATCATATTTCATAATGAATTATACCTACTACCCTAGATAGCTACTGCATACTACCTTATTTATATGGTGAAAGTTTGAGTAATGCTTACTTATTTTTGGTACACTGCACTTGTAATTTTTTTTTAAATGAGTTTACCTATTGAATGTAAACTTTAAAATGACCAACCACCCTGAAAGTATACATTATTGACTTGTCAATACATTTATTTTTTTATTGGAATTTTTGTATAGTTGTTGTAATCTGTGACCTATATGATTTCTAACCCAGTATAAGTTACTCTATAATGTATAATGTTAATTATCGTTTCACAGATCACCTGTAGCTGAAGTAGAAGGATGTCGCCACACAACTGTGATGAAAGAAATGTGTGCAGAATGTGGAGCTGACCTCCGCACAGATGAAGGTCTCAAACATGATATAGCTGTTGTTCCTATGGTGCATTCAGTGCCTGAACTAAAGGTGAATAAACTTTTTAAACTAATTATTAATAGCCATGGATAACCATGGATAAATTCCTTGCACCAACTCAATAACTCAAGCGCAGCTTACTGCGCCGCCGCATTGACTTAACTCAACTTTGTGCCATGGCATAGCAAAATAGTATGCGAGGCAAGAGAGTTAGAGAAATGAATGCGTTGGCTGACCGACGCGAGCGGCGGTGTGCAACGCTATCCTTTAGCCAGATCGCTGCACTGAAGTGTGTTGTGTGCCAATACGTTTGGAATAAGTAACACACTTGGTGCAGTAAACCGAGTTTGCGCAATTGCGCGGCGCGGCGGCGTAGCGCAGTGTTACCTATGGCTAATTATTAGTCAGAATTTGACCTTGATCTCAAGACTTCCAAATTCATTTGCTAAGCACAACAATATATTTTTTATTTGAATGTTTAGATTGCTAAATGAACATGAAAATGTCTTATAATATTAGTATTAAGGTGTATCACAATCATGAGGAAAAACTATCAACAATATCTCAGGCTTATTGTTATATTAAAATTCTCATAGGTTAATATAGTATGTACTTACCCACAAACCATAATCTCTTAAAGTAAAAATAAATTTAAAAAATTAAATTTTATGTAAAAATTTTAATTAAAACATTTTTTAAATTTGATTTTAAAATATCCACTTTTATTATTACTTACACAGGAGAGTTTTCTTTAGAATAAATAATTAAATCTGCTTAGTATATTCGTTTGTATATAATATGGTTTAAAAATTATGTAAATAGGCACTAAGTAAATTGAGAATTTCCCTATATCATGATTATGTATGGATTTTTACAATCACGTTTAAATACCTATGTTAATAATCATATATTAAATAACTTTTACTTCTATTTTCTAGGTTTCAGAAGAGCTGGCTTTGAAGCTAGGCCGTGAAGATGCTGATCGTCTATTGAAAGACAGGAAGCTAGTACTTCTTGTTGACTTAGATCAAACATTAGTTCACACGACTAATGATAATATACCACCTAATTTAAAGGTAAGATACAGATAATAAGTAATTATACTTCATGAAACCTGCGTAGTATTTAACCATGGACATAACACCTTCACCAAGCCCAGTGAAACTGACAAAACCTATAATGGCTCCAGGCCCCTTATGGCTAGTGGTATGGCCAATTCAAAGAAGAAAAAAATACCACCTCTTTCCACCAATTTATTTGGTGTAATACAGTATAACCTTTACTATGGTATGAGTTGATGTGGCTTACAACTTCCAAATGTTTTATTGAATATATTTCTGATTTACATTTATGAAATTTATATAATAAATTAATTTACAGGTCCTAATTCCTTTATTTGTAACTTTTACATTGTTCTGTTATGTTTTTGATAATTGAGTAACAGATTTTTTAAATTAGTAAATGTTAGATTAATACTGTCCATGATTATATCACAATAACAAAAACATTGTATTCTGTACCTTCTAATATTTACTAATAAAATACAATAGTATAATAATTTTATAATACTAATTTTTATTATCCAGGGAGTACTACACTTTTTCCTTCGCGGACCAGGCGGTCCTGGTAGGTGGTGTCACACAAGACTAAGACCACGGACACAGGAATTTCTCGAATCTGCTGCAAACAACTACGAACTTCATGTCTGTACATTTGGTGCAAGGCAGTACGCTCATGCTGTAGCGGAACTACTGGACCCTAAAAAAAAGTTCTTTTCACATAGGATATTATCGAGAGATGAATGTTTTGACGCTAGAACAAAATCTGCCAATCTAAAGTACATATATTTTTTCATTACATTCAATAATAGGCAATCAAACAACTTTTCAAAAATCGTTAATTTTATTTATCATTGATTTATAAAGCTAGGAAAAGTACCATGTCACATAAATAACATATTATAAGTACGTCTAACATTATTAATACATTTTTAAATTGTTTCGCAAACGATACTGCAGAGCGCGTGACTTCATATGTGGAGGCAGTAGTAAACAAATGCAGAACATTATAACGAACTAACACATGTCAGCTCATCGCACCAATTGGTTAATGTTCGCCTACACACGAATGAGGTCATGCGTTTTTATTGGTTTTTTGTTTGACATTAAGAATAGAAAAAATATTTGAGCTTATTTATGTAAAAATATAAATCAATACTATTCAATATTTTTATGAGGAAGTTTATTTTTAACTACCAAATTTTTTTTGTGATTACTGTCCGGTTTCCTATTTGATAAAAAATATACAATAAAAATACTAATGAAAAATGTTGTTTCAGGGCGTTGTTCCCTTGTGGCGACAACATGGTGTGCATTATAGATGACCGTGAAGACGTTTGGCGTCACGCGACTAATCTAATACATGTCAGGCCATACTCCTTCTTTCAGTCAACGGGTGATATTAATGCACCCCCTCCTAGTAATTAAAATTTTATCTTATATTTTTATTCTTATAGCTTATTAAATTATATTATTTAAATATCTTAATTATAATTGGATTAGGATACGAGTTACAATCCAAAAATTTGTTTGTAACATCACTAATAATCCATAAAATAATTGGTCCTTATGAAGACTTTCTTTTGTAAAGCTTTTAAAGAAAGACAGATACGAGGTTTACAGATACAAATAAAATATCTTTTATCGTAAAATATAAATCAGAAATTATTGCAAATTAATTAATACTATTTTTCATTGTAAATGCTTATCATACCCGTTAACATGCATTACGTAAACTTGCCTGTAAGTCTATGATAAAGTACATTATCAAATCCTATTTTTAGTTGACGAAAAACCAAAACTAAAAAGCGGTAAAAATGGTGCCCAATGTGCCTCCAAAGAAATGCCCACATTAGAAGCTGAACCCGAACAAAAAGATGAGAAAACAATCAAAGAAAACAATAAGGCTAATGGAGCAGACAATGGCAAAATATTTAATGACGTTAAAACGAACAAGGACACAAAGGTCGCCGAAGCTGATGATGAAAAACTAGAACCGGCAGAACCAAAGTGGGTAGAAACTGCAGATGGACAAATAGAAGTTGATGATCCGGATGATTATTTAATATATTTAGAAGATATTCTAAAAAGAATACATACGTGAGTATTATCATCAACTATGTTATATTTTACTAAAGTATGATTTTTTTTACATAAAAATGTAATGTCCCGAAAAACTGGAACGGGTTTTAGCCGAAACAATGATTGAATAACTCATTCTAGTTATATCGTACCTACACACAAATTATCTATACATGTATGATCTAATAAAAAAAAATTTCAATAATCTTGTAATTTGTAGGTATTTAGGCACTGTATTTTAGGTACCGCACGCCTCCCACATTATTCTGCATAATAAAAATGCGCTCGCGATATTTGATCATTATTTTGCTGCCGAGTTATTTTAAAACTGTGCTATCTCCTAAAATATTCATTTAAACCAATTGCTGTAAAGGGCAATTTTGTTCAAAATTAAATACTTGTGATGAATAATGTATTTTATTTTGATAAGGATTAATACCATGTATATAAAAACACCTTCACAAATCATTATTAATTATTTTATTTAAAAAATTATTACCATAAATAAGGTTAAATTGAGTAAACCTTAAAAGATAGCCATATGCTGTCGCGTACTTTTTACATGTTTTTAAGAGAAACAACTTCGTCACACTATTGTTGCGTATCTTTAACCATTTACACAGCGCATGCAGTGGAAGCTCGCAAAAGGAATAAATTTCTCCCGTTTTTGCAACATTTTTCATTAATGCTCCGCTCCTATCGGTCATAGCGTGATGTTATATAATAGCCTATAGCCTTCCTCGATCAATGAGCTATCCCACACTAAAATATTTTTTTCATTCGAACCAATAGTTCCTGAGATTAGCGCGTTCAACCAAACATTTAGAACAATGAAACTCTTCAGCTTTATAATATTGGTATATATTATTATATAGCCTATGACTAAAATCAAGCCAAATATTCAAGCTTGCGCACTTACAAATCGGGAGGCATAATCAGGCAACCTGAAGAATATTTTATTAGTAAAACCGATTTAAACTGGCTTCTGTCAGTGGTTTTGGTTGACTTTAAAGAGTCTAATATATAGGAAAAATAATATATTTTAATTTGTTTTTTTGTACTAATAAAAACATTATTTCACTAACTGTTCCCTGCCGCTCCGTACGCATTTAGTTCCCAGTAATTATTTTCGTTTCGTAATTTTATTTTTACTATTACTATTGAAGATTGTCATAACCTATTAATAATAATTATGGAATTACATAACGACTTCCCGTGTATAGAAAATATCCGGTTGATAATAAATAAAGATTATGTTTGCTTAAATATATTTTTTACGATTTAAATAGTGTTCTTGGCAATTGTCGTAGCCTATCTATTGAGCAAATGACATAAGCTTCCTTTGTACAAAATTTCAATAGTAAGGGACAGATAAAAATATTTTTATGTCATATTCAAGATCGGTTCACCCCATGGCGCTGCATCACTTTTGGATAATCTTATTACACCTGTGGATTCTAAATTTTCTTTTACATCTGTTAGTGCAGGTGAAATAATAAGGACTTTTAAACAATTAAACTTAAAGAATACTGAAGATATGTCCTTTATAATAGACGTCTATCAGGAAATGTGGTCAAAATGACATGTACAGATAAAATGACAGATTTATTAATATAGATAAATAAGATAATTGTATTATTAATTACAAATTGATATTTTCATGTCTTGTTTGTAAATGAGTCAATTTACTTTTTTTAATTTTTAAAGGTTTAGCGTTATGGGTACAATCTCATCAGATGTTATGTAACGATGAGGCTGGGATGAGTTTTTAAGTGCAGCTACCGGAACACATGCCTGGCGAAAAATTATAATTTTATAAATTTAACATTTCAGACATTTTTACTATATCTATGATAAAATGGGTAAAAAAGAAATCCCAGATCTAAAAACCGTTATACCAGAAGTGAAGAGCAAAGTTTTGGAAGGATGCAGTTTAGTGTTCAGTGGGCTGGTACCTACACACCAGAAGTTAGAAACGTCAAGAGCTTATTTAGTAGCAAGAAGTCTCGGAGCAAAAGTTACTCAAGATTTCAATGAGGATACAACACATCTAGTTGCAGTGAGAGCCGGTATAATATATTTTGATGTATAACAGATTTTTGGAAATTCTTTTTTTTACTATTCCTAAAAGTGTTGTTGATAATTCTCACAGTTCCATTTTCCGTGTACAAAATGTCGATTAAAGTAGGTTAAGAATTAAAAAGAATGTTCTTTTTTGAAAATTCTTATTTTTACGATTTCTAAAAGTAATATTGAAAAATCTTATACACTATCAATTGACTAATGATATAAGCATCCCGTGTACAAAATTTCATAAGAATCTGTCGAAAGGTTTTTAAGTTCAATCCGGACATACAGACAGACAAAAATATTTGTCATGATATATTCGTGATCAGTATCGTTTGTATTGTACCTATATGTCTATCAGTCAATTTTGAAAAAAAAAAGTAAAGAGAACTACAGATTTATTTATATAGATAAAAGTGAATAAAAAATGATATATTTCATATTCAGGAACAGCGAAGGTAAATGCAAGCCGGCGCGTAGTTGACGGTAAACAAACAAAAATGCATGTGGTAACACCAGATTGGCTTTGGACGTGCGCTGAAAGATGGGAACATGTTGATGAAAGATTATATCCCCTTCAACGTGGTGGACAGGTAATGTAATCAAATAAAATATACCTCCATTACAAATTGCTTTTAAACTGTTTAGTGATAAGAAACCCTAAACCTAGTAGGACTGGCTCTCAAGTGCAACTGCAGGAACACACCTATAGGTTCTTGGTGTCAGATTTTGAACTGAAGGGTAGTAGCTAGCCAGGCGGGCATTAGACAAGACAATTTATAACAAAAAAGAGATCCAACTTCTATGATTTTGAAGAGTTTCGTGGTGTACCTTCGAATTCGAAGGTCCAATGCCAAAAGAATGATCTAAATCTGTTGATAAACAAAGAAGTTATGGCTGAGCTTCCATTAAACAAAAATACATTCGAATTGAGTAACTGTCTTTTTCTTGAAGTCGCTTAAAAAATGCCCTACCATTTGACACTATACCTGCTATGGTTATGTCATAATATTTGTCATACCTTGTGTTTTATTTATGGGTCGGCAAAGTCTTTAGGACTAAAAGGGTGCTAGATCTTAAAATACGTAACTGATTGTAATGGTGTGTAGGGTCGTATTGTTTTGCATTTTAATAAAAACCTAACCGAATCGAGACAACAGTTAAAATTATCTAAGAACCTTCTTCTCACGTGCACTAAAGTTGTGGAATTAGTTACTCAGCACGGTTTTCGCTCAGGGTTATGATATGGAGCTTTTTAAAAAGGGCCTGAATTACAATTTCTAAGGTCGGCAACATAATACCATCTACGGTTTTGATATAATAATTTTTTTTTAAATGTGTTAATACATATTTTATTTCTGTTATTTTTGAATATATCCGAAGTCGCATCAATACTAGTGGTATCACCCGTGTAATTTTATTCGACAAACTCTCTACCGGTTCATGGTTACTGCTCGGCTCCTTAGCGTAAAACATAAATGTTTATATTATATTTTGGCAACTCGAAAGAGAAATAGCATAGTATAAGCTTTGTGTTAGAATGAAATATGGATACGAAACCATTTCCGTATGTTTTATCGGCCTACGTAAGTCGTTATTCGATTATTTTTGCAAAGTCTAAGGTTAGGTGGCTTTACTTATAAAAATCTGTAGAAATTTAAACGTCTTCCTTCTTAACTAATCATTATTCTTAGAAGAAAACGAGTTAAAATAAGCATTGCTTATATTTAATTCACATTTATAAGGAAGGCGATTAAAGTGTAATTTTATGTTTAGTGTAGACGTGTTTGTTTAATTGTGGTTATGTGTACTGTAACTCATATAACAACTAAAATCAACAAAATAAGACGCACACTACTCTATGTTGTTTTTGGTCTCGTTTTATTTCTTATTATCTGTGCTCTGCTCGCGTAGACTACAGAATATCGGTATTGTGGTGACCTGGTGACCCTGCTTCCACTAGCAGAGGTCGCCCTCCGGTTATTTTAAAGGTTGAGATGCTTTTTTTGTGAGCGGTACCCTAATCCTTTTTCTGAAATAAAATTAGCTTAAGTTACTCCTTATAACATCAGTTATCTGCCAGTGAAAGTCCCATTAAAATCGGTCTTAACCGTTTCGGAGGTTAAGATATCAAACAAACTCATAGATTTTATTTTTTTGTTATAAGTACCATATATACTTTCATATGCATTTAGTAAAAAACTGTTATTTTGACATTGCTAACAACCACTTCAATCCTATTAATTGTTTAGATTCAACCCAATCAATTTATATGAATATCTTCTTCAATAAATAGGTTATTTTGTACAAAAATAACTTTACAATTCTGACTGGTAGTTCCAGAATTAGCGTGTTCAGACAAACAATCTCCTGACCTTTATTTAGGTTTTGTTATACTACATCAACCATGTCAACCGCATCCGGCCCTCAGGCCATTTGAATACGGCCCGCTGCCCGCAACCAGAATCTATCCAGTGAGGATTTTTAAAAGGCAGTCAATGTCAATGGGCCAAATTGTGCGCATTTAATTAATCTATTGTTAAAGTAACTACCACGAATATGACACCCAATATCGATGAGATTATCAAAAACAAGAGAAGTGTCCGGATCTGTGTAACGGCTTCATTAGCGCGAATGCTATGCTCGAGGTCCTGGGTTTGATTCTCAAGTCAAGCAAAAATTGTTATTGGGGTTTTCTATGAAATTCCCAGTAGCAGCCCGAAGTTTGGCTTTGTGCCCGATTAATGGCAATAGGCCATAGGCAATAGCTATTATTACATGGGACCTAAAAAATATACTTGGCGAAATGTGGGTGTACATTAGTACACCTCTGCCTAATCTATCGTGGAATACAAGCGTGATGGTATGTTATGACTAAATAAGGATTTTAAGAATTCAGTATGTGTCTTAGTTTTTAATTTTGAGTCTGGCCCGCAAACACATTGGCATTTTATGGATGACCAATTAAGAATAATAGTTTAACTCCTCTGTACTAGATAATTAGATAATACATAAAAGTGGTATATATCACAGAGCAGTTCTCGTCGTCCGCCGGCGCACTGCAGCAGTCCCCCGCCGGCTCCCCCCGTCCCGCTCCCAGTCGCGGCCCTACGTAAGAGAACACCATCCGGAAGGTTTATGGACACGATAAATCCGCTGCTTTCATTCTCCAGCGACGACATTGCTGATATGGACAGGGAGGTTTGTAAATAGTAATTCAACTTTTTTGAAATGACGTCACGTAAATACGAATAGGCTACTGGACAACTTTTCAGAAATTGTTAATTATTAAACAATATAAGACCTAAAAATAACGTCTAAACGTATATGTTTTTAAATTGCCGCGTAAACGATACAGCAGACCGCGTGACGTCATACGTAGGGTCAATACTAAAATGCAGAAAATTATAAGGAAACAACAGATGTCTGCTCAGTGCAGCAATTGGGGTAACTTTCGGTTACACACGAATTATGTCATACGCTGTTATTGGTGTTTCGTGTGACACATGAATAACAGCATAAAATTTTCGATCTTATTTATTTATTTAATAATATAAATCCAATATTGTTTGCCAAAAATGATTAAATATTATTAGAAAGATTATTTTCAAATACATTACCTATATATTTTTTGGTGATACTGTCTAATTGCCTATTCTGCCAGTGTCAAGTCTGTCATGGGTGACTCATAAGTTCTTCAATTTATGTTTAAACTATAACTACAAGTATTTTTAATCCTAGCAAGAAGAAAAAATAATAATTAACCAAAGGAATTTAAAAAATGCGACTTTTTACAATGTCTGTATTTGATAATTATTAAACAAATAAATACTGATTTTAAAATAAAATACACTTTAAGGTGGAAGATATATTTAACGAATCTGATGAGAGTTCTTCACATGATGAAAAAGTAGGAGATGATGATCTTGATGATGAGGAGAATCCACCAGAGGATCGCTTAATTTCACTAGAACCAGATAATTCACAGAACAGCAGGTACATTAGAAAATTAATTGCATTTTAATGTTATGTTGAATTTAAGGATTCTGCACTTTGGTTGTAGATTTT
The DNA here is from genome assembly GCA_033032175.1 of Saturnia japonica. Classification (NCBI taxonomy): domain Eukaryota; kingdom Metazoa; phylum Arthropoda; class Insecta; order Lepidoptera; family Saturniidae; genus Saturnia; species Saturnia japonica. Next base: position 13,220,168 of record CM065318.1, read on the forward strand.
TTTTGTTCTTACTGTATTTAATATTAGATTACTGTCCTACCTTGAACCGCTGCATATTGCTTCAAAGCTTTAAAGTTTTCATTATATTGAATAGTATACAAATACATATACATATTTTTTAATACTAAATATTTTTAATGTAATAAATATTATACCAATTCCATTTCTTTATTTTCTCGATGACAGCTCCTGTAAAAACTTGAACGAGCGTCTTTTGTACATTATGTATGCATTATTTTATAAAAATATGACGTTTACACACGTACAAGGTTATACCAGAGTCGGATAAACTGATAGGAATGGAGCTATATCGATAAACGTAACATGATAACAGACCCGATATTTTTTTACAAAATTTAAGAAACTAAACTACTGCCGGATACTTTTATACACATTTATTAACTAATATTATATTTCATTACAAAATGTTACACGTATTAAATCTTGATTGATAAATGCCAACTTCTTCAAAATTTTCGAAGCTGTTGTAAAATAAGTAGGTATAGGTAGGTACTCGATAATGAAATGAAATAATTATAACGACAGGTAATCTTTATTTATTTATTATAATCAAAATCTGACGAATCGTCACTGTCACGATATATGCGATCGATATCATTACTTATTTGGTCACAACACTACAACTATCAAATTAGAACTGTCATCGAGAAAATAAAGAAATGGAAATGGTATACAAATTCTTTAATTATGTTACTAATTCCTGGTAAAATTTATACAACTAATAAGATTGTATGTGCGTTTTCTAGATTACAAACTACACAAGAAGACAGTTCAAGTGACTCAGACCCAGGTTAGTTGAAACTGGTAAATTATTGATATGAAATTCTTTTAAATTATATTATTTTTATTATTATATTTATTTTAAGAGCAGTAAAAATAGATTATAACTGTTTGGGCCAAATAATGCGTGGTGGTCAGGGTTTCCTATCCTGGTAGGGGTTGGCTATGAGCTCGCTCAAATGACTCGCATCCAGTCGTCGGTATGCGTGCGCGTGAGAACCCCGGCGACGCGCACCGCGGTTTGAACACTATGAGTCGTCGTGCAGTCGAGTTACCGCTGCCGCCATATTTGTTTGTGGTGTTATAAGAAAAAACTGCCTTTAATTATTATTAAGGTTAATTGCGTGATAAATCAAGGTGTAAAAAATTATATACTGGAGAAGCGTCGGGACAAACGTTTTCGGGTGTGAGTTGCGAGTGGAAGGGAGTCGCCGGCCAGCTACGTGACTACCGACTCGGTGCAGCGCTGAAAACCTCCAGGTGAGTGGGCTTTACTGCTACATTCTTGCTGGGGTAGGTGAATCCGCAACCACGCATTAACAGTGCACTCAAAACGCCAGGCGTCTGATCTGGGAATATTTTACCCATCCGGACATCGGTAGGTTTAGCCGGTGGCCGGAACATATTGTTTGATCACTTCGACCGGATATTTTATCCGATTGACCTATTATTTACTATATATTACAGTCCACATTAGAATATTTATTGTTGTAAACAAGTTTTCCTAGTATTCAAGAGATGCCTAAGTAGGTTACCTAAAATACCTATCGAATGTAATGTTTCAATTTTGTTCATTTGTTTCAATCCAGTATATTTTATTTGGTATTTGAACAATATAACGGGATAATAACTAAGCCATTTCGTGGGCAAATAGGTACCTCAGTAGGTTAATTTTGTATGACGAGATTTGTTTTTACACAATATTAAAATTAAAACTATACTCTATATTAAAAACTACTACATATTTATAGTGTTTTGTTTTTGTGTAGCAGAAAATTGTAGTACACAAAGTTATAAAAGTTTATTTGTTGTGTTGAATAGTTTTAAATGATTGACGAGTTCACACAATAAGGTGATTAGTATTTTAATAACAAAACAAGTGTACAAGTGTTTTACATTTCTACCTTCGAATTATTAATTATTCTTGTTGTTAAATCTGTCCACCATTTTTTCCATTGTGTGTGATTTTAGGATTTGTGTATAACGTACGTCTTGAAGTTGGCAGTTCTGACGTCACGTTCGTTTCTTGTTTGTTCGGTAATTAAACTCGCGCGCCCCCTGACGGTATTGTGTGGTGTTTGGTGAATATTATTGTTCATTCATTTAATTTAAACGCGAATACGTATGTTTAAAAGTTGCGCATACTTGCTTAAATACTTATTTTATTTATATTACTAATTACAAAGGTTTTATTTATTAAAAGTAAAGATGGCAGAAGAGAGAAAATTAAAATTAAAAATTAAATATAGTGAGACTGTTTTACAATCTTATTTTGCACAAATACAGAGTATGTATGACTGTTCTTTAGCGATGAAAACGGAAACCGAAGAAGCTTCTTTTTTAGTGTCGACTTTTAATTTACCTACGCTTAGATCGGAATTTATGGATAAGTTAGAAGAGTGGAATATGGCACGGATGGAACTAGATGCACAGTATGAACCTAGTTTTAAAAAAGGGGAAGCATTTGAGGATCTCTATACTCGTTTACAAGATAAAATAAATTCATTAAAATCTAAGAAAGTTACTCGCGTTCATGACACAGTAAAATCACCTAAAATAAAATTACCATCAATAGAATTACCAAAGTTTGACGGAAATTTGAAGGCTTGGCCGATGTTTATTGAATGTTTTAATAACACAATACATAATAATATACAGTTAAGTTATGCGGAAAAGGTTTACTACTTATGCGGTCAGCTGACGGGTAAGGCCCTCGAATCCATTGCGGGTTTATCGCCTACGGGTGAAAACTATGAGTTAATTTATACTACTCTAGTTGATAGGTACCAAGATGTGCGTTCGTTAGCCACGGCCTATTTAAATGAGATTTTTAATTTAAAGAAAATTCAGACGCCTTCTGTGGACGGTTTGAATACATTTATTGATAGATTTTCAGTGTCAGTAACGGCGTTTGAGAAATTAAATATTGAAGATAAATTAGACTTTATATACTTATACCTTGCGTTGAATAAGGTTGATAGTGAAACCGCTCGATTATTTGAAAATTCGGTGCGTGACACGAAAGTGCCTTTATATAGGAGCTTCGTAAAGTTTGTTAAAGAACAAGCTAAGATTTGGGAACGGACGGGTTTGGGGTCCAATGCGGGTGAGAAATATTCATTTAGATCGAATAATGCTCGAGTACCAATGACTTTCAAACCAGTGCCGGTGCCGGGAAAACCTATTAAGTCTTTAGTGACTGCTTCTGATGGTGCATTATGCCCTATGTGTAAAGTGGCGAGTCACGACTATTTTTCGAAATGTACGGAGTTTCTGAAGCTTTCATCTAAGGAACGTTACAATATCGTTAAGAAGAATAACGGATGCGTTACATGCTTGAGCGTTCGTCATCGTTCGCCGGCATGCAATTCGAAGAATAGTTGTGGTTCATGTCAGTCAAGGTCACATCATACGTTGTTACATTTTCCGAGTGCGCAGTCGAGTACGTCGTTAATGGTGTCTAGTGATTCTCGTTCGGATAAACACGGTGTTGATTTGGTGACGCGAGCTGTTGGCGCTGTGGGAATGGATAATGTGTCCAATGCGGGGGTTTCGTTGTGTTCGATGCATAGTGCTAAGGCACACGACTCTTCACGTGATGCTCGTTCTTTTACCGTGCTACTAGCTACAGCGAGGGTTCGAGTAGTGGATCCCCAAGGCGTATCTCATATCGTCCGTTGTTTGATAGATAGTGGATCTCAAAACCACTTTATAACGTCACGGAGCTGTGAGCGATTGTCACTGTCATTGCACCAGCCTGAATTTCCCGTTACAGTGCACGGTTTTGGCGGTGGAGTAAATCGTGTCCAAGGTGTTACTGAACTGGAATTTACATCGCGCTTCGATAACAGGGTAGCTTTTCGCATACGCCCTTTGGTGGTGGATAGTATCACTAATGAGTTGCCCACTTCTAGGGTTGACACGTCAATGCTGTCTTATTTGTCGAGCGTTCCGCTTGCGGATAATGCATTTCACGTTCCGGGTGAAGTGGAAATGCTGATCGGCGCGCAACTGTTTCCTCAGCTATTACTTACTGGCAGAGTTCATGGACCATCGGGGATGCCAGATGCTATTCAGACTAGTCTTGGCTTCATCATCATGGGAAAGGTTCCAACTCTTACAGTCAGTAAATCGTCGCGTACGGCAACGTATTGCACATTTGCCGAGTTGCAGATGCATGATGCGGTATCTAAGTTCTGGCAGCTAGAGGAGGTTCCATCCTCTACGTCCGCCAGTCTTAGTAAAGAAGAGCAGGAGTGTGAAGACATCTATAAGTCTACCACAACCCGTGATGCATCAGGTAGCTACACGGTAGCCCTACCTTTTAAAGTAAATCCTACTGAGTTAGGTAGTTCTTTAAATATCGCACAGAAGCGGTTCTTTGCGCTGGAGCGAAAACTGCAAGCGTCTCCGCCATTACGAAAAGCGTATGATGATGTGATTAAGGAATATTTGGAGACTGGATATTTGTTTCCGATTTCAAAGTATGATGAGTTCAGTGAGGATGCCGGGTATGTTATTCCCCACCATTGCATCGTTCGTGATGATAAAGTTACAACTAAACTTAGAATCGTGTTAGATGCTAGTGCCCAAACTGATAAAGGACGGTCATTAAATGATATGCTTCATGCCGGTCCTAATTTACAGGGTGATATTTTTACCCTCTTATTGAATTTCCGTTTATTTTCAGTGGCATTCTGTGCGGATGTTCGACAAATGTACCTGCAATTAAGGGTGCATTCTCAATTCTGTAAATATTTGCAAGTGTTGTATCGGTTTAATCCCAATGATCAATTACAGATTTTTCAGTTTAACAGAGTTTGTTTTGGTCTGACGTCTAGTCCCTTTTTAGCGTTGCGGACGATTCACCAACTTTGCGAAGATGAAAAGATTAACTTTCCTCTCGCGGCACAGGTCATTAAAAATGGCCTTTATATGGATGACGTCATTTCCAGTGAAGAGTCGGTGACTGCTGCAACGGAGATGGCACTTCAGCTGATTGGAATGTTCAAAGCCGGGGGCTTTGACCTCATGAAGTGGTCGAGTAATTCGCCTGGATTAATCAGCCAGATTCCAGAAACACAGCTGCACCCTCACGTGCACAGTTTTGATGATGGCGGCCAGAAGATTTTAGGAGTAAAATGGGAACCGCGTTATGATAGGTTTTCTTTCGAAGTGGCTCCTTGCGCTGAAGTATGTACGAAGCGAACCATTTTGTCCGCAGTAGCCAGGTTGTGGGATGTTCTAGGGTTAGCAGCTCCAGTGATTCTGTATGCCAAATTACTTCTTCGTGATCTTTGGGCATTAAAGATAGATTGGGACGAGCCACCTCCAAGTAACATCGTTAATAACTGGACTAGATTTAAGACGGAGTTGCAGTTGTTGATGAAATTATCTATACCGCGACACATTGGTGTTGTGAAGAACGGTGTTGTCACTCTTCTTGCCTTTTCGGATGCCAGCGAGAAGGCGTATGGTGCTGCAGTATACATGCATTGCCAGATCTCCAATAAGATCAGTGTAAATCTATTGTGCGCAAAGTCGCGTGTGGCACCTCTCAAGACTGTATCTATAGCTCGTCTTGAGTTGTGTGCTGCTTTGTTGATGTCAAAGTTGGTAAGAGTGGTTTTAAACAGTTATGTCGATCGTTGTGAAATAAATCGCATTTTTGCTTTCACGGATTCCACGGTTGCGTTGCACTGGATCCATTCAAGTCCACATAGATGGAAAACTTTTGTGGCGAATCGTATAGCTAAAATACATGATAATTTGTCACCATCCCATTTTTTTCATATACCTGGGAAGGATAATCCAAGTGATTGTCTGTCACGTGGTCTCACCCCAACTCAACTTCTTGAACACCAGTTGTGGTTCAATGGCCCTCCTTGGATACAGAAGGAGTCGTCTAAATGGCCTATTGAACCTTTTAAGAAGGACACTGATGTAGCCGTTCTGGAAGCTAAAACCGTGTCTATGACGGCAGTCGTGCTACCAGAACCGTTGCTTTATACGTTGTCACAAAGGGTATCATCTTGGCCCAAGTTGCTTCGTATCGTCGTATACGTGCTCAGATTTGTGAGGAAATTGAATTCGAAGGGTATTCCTAATACAGAAGACTTGGATCAAGCTGAAGTAGCGGTCATTAGTGTACTGCAAACTGTACATTTTGCTGACACGATAAGTGCTATTCGGGCTGGTAAATTGTATTCCAAGTCCCTTCAGAAATTGAGACCGTTTCTGGTAGATGGAGTTTTGCGGGTAGGGGGTAGGTTAGAAAATGCAGACCTTACTTTTGATCATAAGCATCCGATTGTATTGCCGCGGAAAGATCACGTAGTTAACCTTATTATTGATTATACTCACCGCAAACACTGTCATGCTGGTCCGCATCTGCTTTTGTCCATTTTAAGACACCGTTTTTGGATTTTAGCGGGGCGAAATATCGTTCGATCTCGTGTTCATTTATGTAATATTTGCTTTAGGGCTCGCCCTAGAAATTGCACTCCTCCGGTGATGGCTGATCTGCCTGCGTGTAGGTTGCAAGTTTCAAAACCGTTTTCTCACACCGGACTTGATTATTGCGGTCCCATAAATATTACTTTAACCCGTAAACGAGGTGTTAGAAGCCAAAAAGCTTACATCTGTGTTTTTGTATGTCTAACTACTAGGGCCGTACATGTAGAATTAGTCCCAGATTTGAGCACGGAGGCTTTTCTTAACGCGTTAAAGAGGTTTCTAGGTCGACGTGGACCTGTAGATAAACTGTTTTCTGATAACGGTACGAATTTCGTTGGTGCTCGGGCATATTTGAATGAGATTTATACCTTTTTGCGAACTCAATCACATACTAAACAATGGGATACTGAGTTGTCTATTCAAAGAATTCAATGGCAAATGATTCCGCCTAATGCCCCGCATTTTGGTGGTGGATGGGAAGCCACAGTAAAATCGTTTAAGACTCATTTGTTTCGTGTGATTGGAGTTCAGATACTCACTTATGAGGAGCTTTTAACCGTACTGATTCAGATTGAAGCCGTATTAAATTCTAGGCCATTAGGACAGGCGTTAAGTTCTGACCCGTCGGAACCTGTAGCATTGACCCCGGCGCACTTTTTACACACCGTACCGTTGGGTTCGCTTCCATCCGTACCAATTACGGACAATATTGATAAGCTACGTTCGCGGTTCTTATTAATTGACAAGCTCGTACAGTCTTACTGGAGTAGATGGAGTGAGGAGTATCTAAATACTCTACAAGCTCGGCAAAAATGGTTGACAGACAGTAACCCAATAAAGAAAGGCACCGTGGTTTTGATCATGAAAAATAATACCGCTCCATTACATTGGCCATTGGGCATTATCCAGGAAACATATCCTGGATCTGATCGTCGAACACGAGTCGTTCTTGTTAAGACTAAGGGAGGAATGCTTAAGCGTGCAGTGGTTCGTTTATGTCCACTGCCGTCTCAATAAGTTAAGATGTATGCTGGATTGAAAACAGATACTTATTTATGTAGTTTAGGTAGATTAATTTATAATTTTATTCCCATTTCTTTATTTAGTTATTATTACATTATTTTATTAATTTTAACTTCTAAACTTCCTCATGTTATGAGAATTTATGACATGATAGGCTTTTCTAGCTCATGTGTCATTGGTACTTTATTTTTATACTCTATTGAAAGGAATCCCTTTCAAGCCGGGGGCTATGTTTGGGCCAAATAATGCGTGGTGGTCAGGGTTTCCTATCCTGGTAGGGGTTGGCTATGAGCTCGCTCAAATGACTCGCATCCAGTCGTCGGTATGCGTGCGCGTGAGAACCCCGGCGACGCGCACCGCGGTTTGAACACTATGAGTCGTCGTGCAGTCGAGTTACCGCTGCCGCCATATTTGTTTGTGGTGTTATAAGAAAAAACTGCCTTTAATTATTATTAAGGTTAATTGCGTGATAAATCAAGGTGTAAAAAATTATATACTGGAGAAGCGTCGGGACAAACGTTTTCGGGTGTGAGTTGCGAGTGGAAGGGAGTCGCCGGCCAGCTACGTGACTACCGACTCGGTGCAGCGCTGAAAACCTCCAGGTGAGTGGGCTTTACTGCTACATTCTTGCTGGGGTAGGTGAATCCGCAACCACGCATTAACAGTGCACTCAAAACGCCAGGCGTCTGATCTGGGAATATTTTACCCATCCGGACATCGGTAGGTTTAGCCGGTGGCCGGAACAATAACTAAGTCAAATAAACTACTAGTTTTGAATATTAAGATACTTTACATGAATACATAGAGAAACTAAAACTGTTTATATAGAAAATGAAACATTTGATGATTGACTGTATGTATTTAAAAAAATATAAAACTTAAATGTGTATCAATTCTTCCTGGCCATTCGTATTTACTATTCAACAACGAGATTTATTAAAGTATATTATTTTTAGAGTGGAGTTACTTAATGCGACTTGCGGTAGATTTGACTTGTAGAAAACTTAACATAAGGAAAAAGCGTTATGCCCGTCCCTGCTACTTTCTATCTCTCTTTGTCTGTCTTTATTATATTCGTGCGTGTGTGTGCTCTTATAAGTTTCGAGATTTAAACAGACGAGCATCGTGCGCGGCTGGTTGCATAACCCTTCCTCAGCTGGTCGCCAAATTGCAAAACATTGTACTTCGGGCGGGGTCCCTCAGGATGGTCTCGCGAAATAGGCGCGCGTTCGGTAAATGCCAGTAAAAATATAAAAAAGTATAAATATAAAAATATACAAAACTTTCATCGATGTGTCCTCTATGAATTTTATAGGACCAACTAATTTTTAAATAATATTTAACTTACTTTATTTTTTGTTAACTTTGTTCCTGACCGCACACGTTTTTTTATAATTAGGTCTTTACCTATGAAATTGCCGTTTTGTATGAAAAAATTTAAACGAATTTTTTTCATGTATTTTTTATTTGTATTAATCGAAGTAATCACCCATGCAATCAATGCATCTTCGCCAGCGCAGTGGCAGTTTTTTGATGCCCTTCTTAAAGAAATCAGCTGGACGGGAGGCAACAAATTCTTCAAAGGCATTTTGTACTGCCTCTCGGGTTTTGCGCCAAGGAGTTATCCAAATTCTGGAAAAAGTAGTAGTCTGTAGGCGCAAGGTCTGGTGAGTAGGGCGGATGACGGAGAACTTCCAACCCCAGTTCTTGCAACTTGGAGACCGTCTGCTGTGCAGTATGAGGTCGCGCTTTGTCGTGCAGGAGCAGCGGAGACGAGCGATTGACCAATGCTGGTTGGAGATGTGCCAGCTTCTCCATCATTGTGTTCAGTTCTTCACAGTAGATATCTGCAGTAATGCTCACCCCGTTTGGTAAGAAGCTGTGATGAATCACACCGGCGCTAGACCACCAAACAGTGACCATCACTTTTCTAGGAGTAAGTTTTCGTTTAGGGCATTGTTTAGGTGCTGAACCAGGATCCAACCAACTTGCTGAGCGCTTGCGGTTATCAAACAGAATCCATTTTCCATCGCAGGTAACAATGCGGTTCAAAATTCCTTCATTTGTGTGTCTGTTGAGCAGTGCAAGACACGTCTCGACGCGTACTTCGCGCTGGCGATCATTGAGTTCGTGGGGCCCCCATTTGTCAAGCTTTTTTACCTTGCCAATTTGACGCAAATGGACCAATATTGTTTTGACGCTAACGTCGAAAGCTGCTGCTAATTCAGCCGTAGATGGTGTATCATCAGCTTCCACAATCGCCTTTAATTCGTCATTGTCGACCAAAGTCTTCGGACGACCGCGAGGTTCATTTTTCAGGTCGAAATTCCCAGAACGGAAGCGAGCAAACCAATAACAGGTGGTGCGTTGGTTTGTAGTGTTAGCTCCGTAAACGTCGTTGATGTTGCGTGCCCCTTGTGCCGCGTTGCTGCCACGACGGTACTCATATTCCATAATTACTCGAATTTTTAACGTATCCATGATGACAAAAAAGATTGAAATGCGATGAAAATGTAACATTAATCAATAAACAAATGACTATTTTTGGAAAAAGAATGCCATGTTTTAAAAAAAAAATTATTTGAAATTAGAATTCGTAGCCAAACAAAAATTATTTTGATTTGAAATGGCCAGTACTGCAGAATGGCAATTTCATAGGTAAAGACCTATTATAAAACAATTGATGAACTTTTGATCTCTTCACAAAATTAGGCAATTTCAAAACTTATAACCATGATGTTGTTTTCAGATACTGATGACCCACGACCTCGTAAGCGACCACGGAGGTCGACACCCCCTTCCGACGATGACCCGCCTGATGATGACGACAGCTCATGGAACCTCATGGGTGCAGCTCTTGAAAGAGAATTTCTGGCACAAGACTGATGCCGGATATACATGCTAATTAATCAAATTATGAGCCAATTGCTAAATAAATTCTTTTTTTTTTTAAGTATTTTTTTTTATTAACCGCAATCTAGTTTGTATGTTACAAACAATGTTATCACATTTTATATAATGCATTAATAATCATTGCGATTTCGTTCTCGGTTAATAAGAATAAAATAGTTTGCTACTCGGACAAATTGTAGCATAAGAGTAGACTTATGACGACGACGTCAATTCCTTTGATGGGCTTGATTTAAAAATTTACAATAATTGTTACAGTAATTTCGGAGATATTTTCTATACACAAACAAAATTTACCTCTTTATAATAATAGTATAGACAGCCAAATTGATAATGACATAAGTAAATAAACATAAATATTAAAAGTATCACATCCAAAATGAAGTTTATTTTTTGAGTGAAAATTTCTTTATTACCATGATGATTTCAAATGCGATGAAAGGAAAAGCGACATTAGAAAGACAAACACATTTATAGGATTTAGCCTACGTGAGAATGAGATTACATTATACACGGTTAATGCAAGCCTGATTTTCATGACCAATCGTCAAAGAATTAACTTAGCGGTGTGACGACTACACTTATACGCCCTGTACATGCTTCGGTACGACTGTTCTATTTTACGATTTTTAAAGAAGATATTTTTATATTTATTAAATAAAATTTAATAAATTAAAATTATTACTAATATATTAAAGGCTTAAGTTTATTGTAGTTAAACCAAATACGATTGTATGAAGTGAAATATCAAGATATTGCTGTGAATGCGTAAATGGACTTAGGACCATTGGTTGTTGTTCACATGTTGCTGCAATCAGTTTCCATTTAGCACACGGACGGTATTCGTATTAAAATCCCAGGATCAGCTGCAATACTCAACAACTTTTTTTTATAAAGACAATATTGTCACCGTTATAATTATTTTGTAGGTCTTTTTAATGTCTACAATTATGTAGTAATTTGATATAACTCATATAATTTACTCAGCGCAAGCTGATTCACCGTGACCGGTTTTTCTTATTTGCGCGGAACTCTAATTCTTCTAGGTATTTTCATAGGCATTGAGTAAAAAGTTCTTATTTTGACATTACAAATGGGACACTTCAATTTGTATAGATCACACCTTAATCTACAACAAAATGTACACTAGAAGCTGCTTAACTGATAACTTTTCTAGTAAAATACCTAGAGGAACACTTGAATTTTTCGATAGAAGTACAAATTGAAATATTTTTTCTCCAATATAAAAAATTTTCTACAAATAAAAATTATTTGAATTAAGAACAATCATTCTTTTAAATAAAAATTAGACTGCAATTTAGACGTCTATGTCCCTATTTTACGAATCCTGAACCACTCTATCAGTGGACAGGCAACCTTACTAAAGCAATTTTACAATAAAAATTATTTTTCTCATGTTAATTAGAAAAAAATAATTTAGAACTTTAGGCATCATCCCAGGAACCTTCGAATAACATGCCAATATGTCATCAAATTAATAAAAGCTCTTTCTTGTAATATTCATTGAATCTACTATATACAAAAGTACTCGGTGTTCATTGAATTTTTTTTTTTGCAAGTATTTCTTTTACATTTTCTGATGTAGGCTCCTACAGGAGCATAATTTGCCACTCCCGCAAGTTAACCACTGGGTTAATGTAAATAATATTTTCTTTTTGAGATAATAATATTGTAATATCCCTTAAAAACAAGTAGCACAGTAGATATACAAAGTACTCTTAAATGGGTACTAGCTGTCACTTGCTAGTTTAACTAGAAGTAATTTAACTCATTCCATTAACAACTTTATAATCTACCCAGCCAATAAGTATGATTGAAAAACAAGCATTAAAACAAATATATTTTCATATTAGTTACCTATATTGATTAAATTAAACTCACTACATACTTTAATTTTAAACATTTTCTAACAATATTTTTATACCACAAAGCTTTTAACACTTTAAATTGCATACGGATCTTTCTCATCAAATATGTGAAATTTTGTATATGTTGGTTTTGAAGTGAAATCCTTTTTGCCATCCTGCCAACCCCTTGGTGGTGCCTTTTTGTAATCAAAAGCGGATTCCAATTTCCCATACAATTCTGCTTGTCTATCCATGTCTTCTCGATACCTTTCTTTTGCAACTTTCTTGCCTGTAACTGGGTCTGTTATATCTCCGAATGGGTAAACGACTTCTTTGACTTCATGTGTTATTAATTTAGTTAATTTCTGTGGCAGAGCTTGTATTAGAACGATGTCACCAGTTTTGCATACTTTTGCAGGATCATGACAATAGTAAAATTCATCTTTTCGAAAATACTGAAACAGTGGATATTACAGATAATAAAAACGATTACTGAAAAATCCTTATATTATTAATAATACAAACCATAAGTAAATTTTCATCTAATTCTAATTTTTTTACTCTTATCTTAGCCGCATTTTGTTTAATTGTAGGAACACATTGCCCAAGTAAAAGAAATTTTCTTGCACACTCTGCAACATTGCGAGCCATAATTTATCAAGTAATTTCTCAAGATTCCAACCTACAAAAATTATTTTAGATAAAAATGATAAATTATGAATCAATTCGCATTTGCTTCTGAATTCTGAAATACAAATAGGGTTGCGTAAAAAATAAAAATATCTAAATATTAATGTTTTCTCATAAAATTATCGATTATATCATGGATATTTTTAAATCCAATTAATCGATGTTTATTTTCGGGTATCGAATTCATTACAATTTCGATTCCTTTTTAAGAAAAGTAGCAAGTTTATCGTTTCGTATTTAATTTTACTAGATATTCCTTGCATGCTACTCGCGTATCTTTTATATATAAAAAAAAATTGGTTGCCTGTAAAGTCGGTATACGGGCGAAAGTTTTACGTGACCACGACTTTATGTCTGTCTCTCTCGCTCTTAGGCGGGCTAACCATGCCCGAGTGGAAGGGACGCGTGCCTCTCACTCGCTCTCATTGTGAGCGCATAACGTGAGCGGAGCGTAACGCAGTTTCTTGAAGTGTCACCCGGCAAACCAATTTATAAGACGTTGTCACGTCAAAATCGACCACAATCTTCATAAAATGCAATTTAATTTAAATATATGCGTTTACTACATAACCAATGTAAACAATAGCATTTGAATTTTGTTTATTGTGTGGTCTTACTGTGTACGAAAATAAATTGTATATATGTTTTGTATGTATGATGGAAATTTCGAGGCAGCGAGGCGCGGTTGGCTCACTCAATCAATTGATTCGGATAGTTTTGTTTTCATGTTTAAAAAAAAAGTAATTTCTCCCGTATGTTAGTTTTAAAAAAAATCAAACTCTGTGTCAATTTCTGTATAAATTACGATATATCGATATTTTTCACTCAATACATTATATTTTTATTTATTTTTCTCTCGAATCAATATATATCAATTTATTTTTCACTTGTTCATCCCTACTCTGAAAAGGACGACATAGGGATTACATTATATCATGATAGACTACATACTCGATACTTTTCAATCAATACAAAGTACTTTTGGTATTAATAATTTGTAGCCGAGTATGTTTTGATGAAAAGTATTCGTATCGGTAGACTCTCCTACCAGTTACAATTTCACAAAATTCGTGTACATATCATTTTCGATTCTTTTTCTAATAAACAGTTGCAACTTTGTATTCACTACGAGTGCGATAAACACAAATGATTTGAGGTTTGAACAATCTGTGGTTAAAGCAAAAAATTTACCTAACTATCAATTTTATAGTACAGTATGAGACATTTGTACATTTTAATTGAACCTATTGGAAAAATGGTAAATTAGTAAATCACTTAGTAAAACCATAAGAAACAAGCGCAAATGTTTTATATATCGTTGGCACATTTGTGCTTCATAAATGTTTGTTCTCAAATGTTAGCGCAACGGTCACTGCTTCAAGAAACGATTTATTAGAAAGTAAATGTTTTTGAAGATCGCTACTAAATCAGATTTACAAGTACAATTATGTAAGTACTGTTTTTACTTGTCAATAATCCATAGAAAGAAAACTATACGATTTTTTTTTTAACTGACTACACTGTTAGCCTTAGGGGCCCTATCTAAAAACAGAGCCGCTGCGGCTTTTACAGCTTCACCGGACTTGTAAAAACTATAAGAGTGAGTATCGTGCTTATAACTGATTCTGAGAAGGTGCCGATATGGAATCGAGTAGAAAAGTGATATCTTTCTTAGGGTTAAGTGTTACAGTTGCCAGATTACGGTGGCGGTTATAAAAGCTCCGAGCAAAATTTAGGAAGAAAAATATGTAGGAATATCTGTTTACTGGGTGAAAAAATGAAGAAGAAGGAATTAGGGTTTTTGATGTAAAACATTTAAAGCGTCGGGTCAGACCGTTTGTTGGCTCCAATATTGGTAGCTGTTGGCATCGTTGGCCTGTTGGCCCCAACGTTGGCGGTGTGGAGCCGAGTTAGTTTTTTTCAATAGATAGCCTGGATCATTTCAAAGTTTCATGTTAAAACATAGATTACAAGCTGTTCGTAGGGATCGCGGTTAGTAATAAAATAAACATCTTCGCAGTGACTTTGTTTTGTTTTGTTGTATTTCGGGATCACCCGGTGTATATCCAGCAATCAAGTCTAGTGGTAGGGGTCATGACCACCATACACCTAGCAATATAATAAACGTCTTTGCAGTGACATTCTTTTGGTTTGTCGTGTTTCGGTACACCCGCACTCCGCAGTATTTTTTTGTCTAAAATGTTTCAAATATTTTGTGCGTCCCGTGACGGCAAACTTTTTTATATATAACAAAGTACTCGTATGTAGCAACAGAGAATTTTGTAAACTGGTAAGCTATGTGTTATCAAGACATGACATTATCGTGGTAGAAGTAGCTTAAGTTGTTGTGATCTTACTATATCTAAGATAACATAATTATAATAATATTATAAATACAAATATATAAATTATCCACCACTGGGCAATACTATCTTGCAAAAATAGTTTTAAGTAAAGTCATTTTACAAATTAATTTATATAGCGGTAACCTTGGCTAAATCAAATCGTGTTGCATATATAATTATAACATATAATTATCCTTTTACCACAAATTATAAAAGACGACCTGCCTGTTTGTTTTGTTGTTGTGCTTCCACTCGAGAACTACTAAACCGACTTACCTGAAGTTTTTTTAATATTAGCTAGGTAAATTGATGGCACTGTGTCTGATGGTATGCACAGTACAATCCAAAAATAACAATGGATCCACAATCCAACGGTGGTTGAAGCAAATAGTATTTCTGTTAAAATCATTTGTTATTAGAGAATCTTCCGACTAAAATTATGTCACTTTGTCTTAAATCATACCAATGATAAATTGACTCATAACTCACAACACAGTAAATAAATTTTCTTACCCAAGTAAATGAGTTATATTTCAGTAAACCACACTATAGGCAGAGTGTAAAAAAAAAATTTGATGGCCTCATAGAGTATAACATACACGAAGCTCCGAAAACCTAACTAGATCCACGTTTTAAAATGTATGTGGACGAGTCATGAAAACATTGAAAAAGCTTGTAGAAGAATATGTCTCTACTTCTACCACCAGTGGATTCGAAAAAGCAGGTTCAACAATCACGGCTTCTAGAAACCGTTTAACAGGAAAGTTAAAAATATTTTTTAATGGGAATAGCAGACTCTTCACGGATAAATGAGACTTTTTTTATATTACTAATGAAGCGATGTGTAAATAATCTCTTCGCAGCGGCGAACGTACTTGTGCAAGTATGATTAATTTAAATTTTATTTGTATTGACATCCCTTGGCCCAATCTAGAATATGGTTTCAAAATAAAATGTAGTTACATTGAACGCTAAGTATGCCCACTAACCTATGAATCCAGCAACCTAGAACACTTCTGCACAAAACCACAACTTCTTCAGAACTCATTGTTCTTTACCCGGCCGGGAATCACACAAAAAAAAATCACAAAGGTACTGTCACAAACAAATTTTTCATCAAAGAAAGTATTTTTGGGTTTACTAGTCTTTAAAACTTAGAAAAAAAAACTAAACGAGTATCAATCGATTCTAAGCAGGTATCGATACTTTCTTTTAATGCGGTATCAATACCTAACTAGTATCGTTTCATCCCTAGGAAGGAACACGGAATTCTAGGGATGCTGTTATAGCGATGTTTTTGACGTGACAACGTCTTATAATTCGATGGAGACGGCTGCACGCACGAAAAACATGACTCATGCGGCGTTACCTCGCTCTGAGGCGTTCCATTTAAGGCTTGAAGTGCAAGCGAGACCGCGGAACGAGCGACAAAGAGGCATAATCGGCCTCCACGTTCGGCAGCGTTTGACATCGGTCTCTCTCCTACTTGAGTGAGCGATGCGTCTGCGTGGAAAGCTGCTATACAATAATACATTCACACGTTTTCTTCAAGTATGAAGTGCAGTGAAAAGTGAATGTGGTGTAAATTTTTTATAGCAACGATAATTGCGGCGATTAATATATGTTCAGTGATATATTGTCGAATATTCGTGCTTTCATCATTAAAATAAATAGCATCGGTCCGCTAGCGCAGCGATTGTAGGTTATGCTATAATTGACAAAACTATAACAATAAGTTAACAGAACTATTTGTATTTAAGCGTACAAATAAATGTAACTTGATCAATTCAATTGTCATTTTCATTTACATCCACTATACCTATACCTCCAGACGTTGTCACGTTCAACTATAGTCAGTAAACCGACTTTACAGACAATCGATTTTTTTTAAACATCGATTTCTCCTTTTGTAAAACATCAAACGTCATAACGACGTTTTGTTTGGGATAAAGTATTGAACAAGGAATAAAGTTTTCTCTAAGTATTGAAGTAGTGTCCACTGTTTTATGTCTGGCATATTCGTAGAAGATAGATACTTAGCTAGTATTTGTCTTACTAATAGTTTGGGATGGGTTTACAATAAATAGCACTACTATTCATATAAATAGATTATAGCTGAGAATTAAATTAACTTAAATTAAATTAACTTGGTAACTAGCCCTATTTATTGAAGACCATTAATGCAATTATCAAGTGAATAGTGTCCTCTCTAATGACGATTTCAGTATCCTGACAAGATGGTGGCTTCCTAGAACTTTCTAGGGAATTTTTACAGCCTCTCAGAATATATGCTTTCAGATTATATTAGACCGATACAAAAATGGCACAACTGCGGAGCCGTATTACTTTAATAGACTGCTCAAACATGTTTATTGATATACCCAAAGACAAGGAGAGACTGTATTAGACGTAAAACAATATAGGGTCAAAATCATTTAATTATTATTATTAATTAAGTGAATTAAAAATAAAAACCACAATACGTCACTTCAATATCCCGCCCAGAACTTCCCCAACGGAAACGATTATACTGTTGAGGTTGGGGATGCAACGATACCAGTCAAGTATAATACTTTTATTTGATACTGTAGCAGTGGGAATGAATCGATACTTACTTGTATAGTATAATTATTTTTTTCTAAGAATTATAGACAAGTAAAACTTACAATAATTTCTTAGTAGGTAGTGATTTTCAAAAACTATTAGGTACTTAAAAAATATTTTCTCAACAAATAATTTCTTCAAACACTGACCTTTTTGGTAGCATTTCAAAAACAACCTCTTATTGAGTACAAAGGTGGCCATTGTATAGAACACTGGCAAGTATTTCTACATAGTGGGAAATCTATCCTATTTCCAACTTTATAATAGGTTCAATTATATTAAACAAATGCAATAAGATGTCACATACTGTAATGTTTACTTATAGTTAAAACCAGAGGTTGTTAAGACTTCCAATCGCATAATATAAAATCCTTCAAGAATTGAAAATTATTTACAATTAATGTGAAATTTAAATCTGCTATGAGCCAGTACCGATCCAAGTACTTTTCACCGATTCTAACTGGATACTCGGTCACAATGTATTGATGACAAAATACTTGGTATCGAAATAAAAGTATCTAGTATGCACGCGTATTTACACGATCCATCCCTAGTAAATGTCAATGAAAAATTTTGTGAGTTTAATAAATATTTGTTACTTTTTTAATGTGATAAACATAAAAATGCTTTAATATGACTGTTTCAAGATATATCAGTTAATGTTATTATTTATATTCAGTGCATTATTATAGTTGTATACTAGTATAATTTGTGGGTTATTGTTGAATCAATCGAATTTTATGTGAAATTTAATTATGATGCGGATGTTAAAGTGAAAATAACCCGGTGGGGGACTTTATTTTATAATAAGTATAGTATGATGTAAGATAGTGTTTTTTTTTAATTTCATTAGGACTAATTAATTAAGGAATACACCAAAAAACAAGTCAAAATCTATCCAATAGTTTTTGCTTGATTTGGGTACAACGGCAACCCTCTATCACTTTATTTATATAGATAGACTACATTTATTTCTATTAGGCAATAAAATATTTTTATTCTATAGTAATATTTATTATAATGATACATATTATAAATCATAATTTATACTTAAATTGACAATAGGCACATATTCTATCAAATAACAAATTATCTACCTATACATGGTATATAAAAATGAATGATTCTTTGTTAGTTTGCACTCCAGTGAATGCTTCTGTAGTAGTACAACCAGTTTACAATAGATGGTGTACAAGTAGTTTCATTATCAAGAAAACAGAAATGAGGTCACAGGCAATAACTAAGGCGTACAATATAAAAAATAGCCACTAGGAGTAAAAAGCAGCACAAGCCAGCAATACCTTATATGTACGTATAGTAACAACCATATTATAGTTTTAAATTATTGTATTTAAAAAAGACTCATGATGGAACAAGCTTTGTTATAGGTTTAACTAGTGTTATAAGGGCTGCAATAGACGATAATGCCCCAAGAGCTCCTATAGAACTTGGGCTCAGTTTAGTAAATCCTAAATGAGTCAGTGGAATAAATACATCACACAAATTCTTCAAAGTATCAATAAAAACATCTTTATGGCAATTTATAAGCATAAAGACATGTTTAGTAGTTTTAGTAAAATTTAAATCACTCATTGAAACACTTAACAATCCTGACGGTTTTAAAAATGAAGAATTGTGTAATTGCAATAAATGTAAGATCTCATAAATGTCCCTCGCTAGATTTGCTATAATTGATAGTAACCAAAATTTGTTTGCTGTACGATTCCAGTTATCAGAGTCCATTCTCAAAAATCCACTTTTTGTTAGCCAAACAATATGATCAGCACACAAATACAAGCTCTGAGACAATTTGCTCACTGTCAAAGTTAATTTTAAAAATGGATCTTCAATGTTTATGCTGTTAAGAGCTGTGTAGCAAATGTCTATACATCTTCCAAGCCTTAAAACTGAAAGTAGAAAGTTTAAGAAAATGAATAATATTTTACTTTTTGTAATTATGAGTAGGTACTAGTTTAACAGAAGTTAATATGTAGAGAAACTTTTTTTTTCAAGGCCACTGCTGATAGAATAAAAAAGATTACTTTTTACTCATAATTCTTAATAAATATCCAAATTTTGCTAACAAATGAGAAGATTAATAAACAGAAAAGTAAATTTAGGCTCAAGTTTAGATTGCATACTGTCAAATTTAAAGTTTAAATTTTTACAGCTTAGTAGATTACTTTATTAATTAGGTTAAAAACTTTTGATGATTTGAAATTTGGTCAAAAAATTTATAATTATTTCTGGTCATTTTTGAACGAAAGACATCTTATGATGAGAACAGGCATAGAAGGCGAAATTATAATGAGATGGACAAATCAGGGATTGGCTCAGGGTGATCCTATCTCTCCTCTGATGTTTAATCTCGAACCCATGAGATTTTCCATAGTATAAAAAATGTTGACATTAGTCAATATGCTGATGATTTTTTTATATATAGGACATAAAGATTTAACAATAAGTTAATATAATATACAGGTAGCTTTAAATACTAAGATAGTTTTATGTGCAGAATTAGGCTTAGAATTGTCACCTAGTAAATCTAAGTATTGCATTTTTAGCAGAGGCCTTAGACGGCCACAGATAAAACTAGAGATAAATTCCTCTTCAATAGAATTAGCAGAAAGTGTGAAAAGTATTTAGGCATGTGGTTAGACAGATCACTTTTATGGAGAACTCATATTAATGAAATTGTAACTAAGGTGTCAAAATTTTTAAATGTGTTAAAAGTGCTGTCAGGACTGCTTGGGGTATACATCCTAAGCATTTAAGAAATATATATATGTCAATAATAGGGAGTAGACTAGATTATGGCTGTATATTATATGACAATAGTGCAAAGACACACATATCAAAATTAGACCAGATACAGAATCAAGCTTTAAGAATAATTGGGGGATTTATTAAAAGAACACCAATCCATGTATTGAAGAGTGAATTATGTATACCACCTCTATATTTAAGAAGATGGTATCTTGCTCAAAAATGTTGTTTAAAGGCACATTCGTGGACAAATAATCAGACTATTTTGCTTTTAATTAATCTTAACTTTTTATGTAACAATTCCTACTGGCTTAGAAAAAAGAAACCTTCACTAATAATGGCTTATAACGAAATTCAGAATGAAAATGTTCATATTCATTCAAGTTATCCCCTTCAAATGTTATCTTTAGATATTTGGCCTACTTATATAAATATAAACAATATAATTAAGTTAAATTTAGACAGTGTTACAGGGCCAAAAAAGATCTTATCTTAGATACACTAAAATTTGATTTAATAAAAGAACTTACTGAAAAATATGGTGGTTGGATACAGATATATATATACAGATGGTGCTAAAACTTTTAACGGTCAAGGTGCAGCATATAATGAACCATGCACAGATAGCTCTGGCTTATTTAATATCACAACAAATGTATCTATAATGACACTGGAATTATTTGCAATTTTGGGGGCTATTAAGCAAGCATGGTATTAGATCAATGCACCAAAATATTGTTATTTTAACTGATAGCAAGAGTGCTCTCCAGCATTTGGCTTGATGTGCCTCTGGGTACACAGGAGTTTTGATAGCCTATGCAATTTTTAAAGAGATCTTTAAACTCCATAGTTATAATATGCGTTTACAGTTGCAGTGGGTTCCATCTCATATAGGGTTAGTAGGAAACAAGAAAGTTGATAGTTTAGCCAAGCAAGTGTTAATTGAAGGTTATTATTATTATTATTCAGAAGTTTTAGGTAAATTTAAGATGAAATGTCGTGACATGTGGAATGAATATTTCGATCTAATTTCAAGAGAAAGGAATTTGGTACCGAACAATACTGTTAGCGACGCATAGGGCTAGGCGTGATGATAGAGATAATAAATAATAAAGTAATCATAATTGTAGGGACTAAGAATTTACATACACAATCTGTTAGCGACGCGTAGGGCTAAGCGTGATGATAAACATCATAAT
This sequence comes from Saturnia japonica, assembly GCA_033032175.1. NCBI lineage: Eukaryota > Metazoa > Arthropoda > Insecta > Lepidoptera > Saturniidae > Saturnia > Saturnia japonica. Next base: position 13,242,050 of record CM065318.1, read on the forward strand.
TGTAGATATAAGTTGTAGGGGCTAAGAATTTGTATACACGATCGGCCATTTAATGTTTTGAATATAATTGACCGCTGTTTGCTGGCCGGACGGTTTTCGAAGCTCTGGAAGGTGGGGCGACTCTGCCTGCTGACGAAGGAGGGCCGCCCTCCGAACTGCCCGTCCTCATACCGGCCCCTGGTGTTGCTGGATGACACGGGGAATATGTTGGAAAGAATAATAGCCTCCCGTGTCATCCGGCACATGGAGGAGGTGGGGCCGGTCCTCTCTGACTGGCAGTTCGGCTTCCGGAGAGGGCGCTCCACTTTGGACGCCCTCTCCACCCTGAAGGCGTGGTCCGCGGAGGCGACCTGGGAGGGAGGTAGGTTGTTGGCGGTGTCGGTTAACATCGCCAACGCCTTCAACAGTCTGCCGAATAATGTCATTCGGGAGGCACTCCGGTTTTTCGGGGTGCCCTCGTACCGGCGGCGGCTGTTGGAGGACTACCTCCGAGAGTGAGAGGTCGTCTTCGCGGACGGCCGGGAGATTGTGGTCCGGCGCCAGGTTGGGTGTGGTGTTCCACAGGGGTCGGTGTTGGGACCGCTCCTGTGGAACATGGGTTACGACTGGGTGCTTCGCGTAGTACTCCCGGAAGGAGTCCGCGTACTCTGCTACGCGGACGACACCCTGGTCGTAGCCCGGGGGGGTTGTTATGCCGAGGTGGCGCGCCTGGCCACAAATGGTACGGTCCTCGTGGTCACGTGGTCAGGCGCATCAAAGCGTTGGGCCTTAGGGTGCGTCGCAGAAAACCGAGGCCCTACTTTTTCATGGGCCTCTGTGTGGGCAGCCTCCTGGGGCCCACATATATGTAAAAGGGGTGAGGGTCCGGGTCGGGGCCCAGATGAAGTTTCTGGGCCTTGTCCTGGACGGGAGATGGCGGTTCGAGTCCCATTTTAAGAGGCTCGGACCGCGCACTGTGGGGGCGGCGGCAGCTCTCGGTAGGCTCCTCCCGAACACGGGGGGACCGGGCGCGAGCTGTCGCCAACTGTTCGCGGGGATCGTGCGGAGCATGGCCGTCTACGGCGCACCGATCTGGGTGGATGCTCTCTGCGCCACAAACAGACGCGTGCTGCGCACGCTGCGACGGCTAGTGTTCTTGTCGGCTCCCCGCCGTGGGAGCTGCAGGCGGAGGTGCTCGCCGCCGAGTACAGGTTCACGGCGGCGAGGAGGGAATTAGTTGAGTCTCCGGCTCCCACAGAGGTAGAAAGAATAAGGAATGAAGCCCGACAAGGAGGTGTTAAGGAGGTGGGAGGAGGACCTGGCGGACGCGCGCTATGGGCGTTACTCCATAGACGCCGTCCGCCCGGTCCTCCGGGAGTGGTGTGGCAGGGAGCGGGGCTCCCTGACTTTCAGGCTTGTGCAGGTACTGTCCGGACACGGTTGCTTCAGATGGTACCTGCACAGGATTGCCAGAAGGGAGCCCAACACTACGTGCCACGAGTGCGGGGCTATAGAGGACGCGGCGCAGCACACACTCGCTGAGTGTGCTGCGTGGGTGGAGCAGCGCCGCACTCTGGCCGTAGCTGTTGGAGGGGACCTCTCGCTGCCGAGTGTGGTGAGCCATGCTCGGTAGCAAGAGCGCATGGACGGCTATGGCCTCCTTCTGCGAGGACGTCATCTCGCAGAAGGAGGCCGCGGAGAGGGTTCGTGAGGGGCATCCCCTGAGCTGTCTCCTACCTAGGCCGGGGCCCGGTTTAGCCGGGCCGGTCGTCGGGGCGGCGCGGCTGTATGCCACCGCAGTCCCAGCGTCGCCCCAGGATGGCGGCGGATGGTACACGGTGGAGTTTTAGTGAGTAGGAGTCTCACATAACCACTTGTACCCCCGGGCGAGTGTGTACCCATGATGGGTTTCTCCAGGTCAAAAAAAAAAAGATTTGAACTGTGATCATAATACCAAAAACAAATAATTGGTTGAAAATTCATATACACAACCTTGTTACATTTAAAAAATATATTTAAGAACTTACTTGTTTCCACCCTTAACATCATCAAAATAGCATTGGTATGTAATCTAAAGCCTAACCCAAATTTTAAATTGCATGTTGTCATTATCATCTATGCTATAGAAAACTTAATACTTAAAAAATTACTTGTTGCAAATAGATATTTAACTTTATGTAATGCAGTATTTAAATTTTTTACGAACATACATACTTTTTCTGAATGAACTTAATGTGAGCTCTAAGTTCTTGATTCTGTCGACAGAGTATTTATTAGCATTTCTTATTTCTAATTGATGCCACACCAATCTACTTGTATACTGCACCAATCTGTAAAAGATTTTACAAACATTATTTTTGAACTGCCTCATTAGCCTAGTGGTCCTAAGCGCTCAAGGTCCTGGGTACGATTCCCAGGCATAGCAAATTGTTATTGGGTTTTAGTAACTACTAATTTTCATAATCAAACAACATTACTATTTCTCATTCACATATCTTAATTTCACAACATTAAGAATAAAAACTTGTATACCAATGAGCAGTTAGTCTGCTCCTATTAAATAGTAATTACTAATCATCTTCATCAAATGATTGCATTAGTTTTTCCTCATAATCGCCGATCAATAAATTTGTGAAATATTAACATTTATAATAACAAAATGTCGAAAAGTAGCCACCTACCAAAGAAAACACATTTATAGTTATACACACATAATAATAGTAGGAAGTGTAGTGTATTATTTACCTTGCTAACTTATCTCTTCCATTAGATTGATTGTTTACTTTTATTATAATATCCATTGTGAATTCAAAACTGAACTAAATTTACATCCACTTTGAACTGGACGTTGTATTAATCAGTATTGAAAACAACTGTGCAATGTGCATTATAAATTTTCAATAGATACAATTTTATTGAATTTCGATGTAGATTCGTAAACAAAGACATCTAACGGTGATACAATTATAGATATCGTATTCGTACACAAAGTATTGATACGTTGGTTATTAAATTTAAGAATTATTTCATTCTAACACTGTTCACAATTTTACATACATCGTACTCCTTTAGACCACTTTAGACATTATACAAAATACAAATCAATGTACTTAAACATCTAATAGTCTGTGATCAATGTATTACTAGGGAGCAAAGAATATACTACTCTCTACCGAGAGCTAGAGAGTATATTGTTCTGTGACGTATTACTCTACGCTATGAGAAATCAACTAATGACCTCTACATAGTCTGTAAACTAATGTAATAATGTACCATTATGTATTCTGTGATCAGTGCTGCCAGTTCCTGATAGCGAAAAGTAACATTTTGATCACAAAAGTAACGCATTCTCATAATAATTGTTGGAAAAACGCCATTTTATCCTTATTTATGCATCAAATTAGTACTTACCTGCACTTCTTTACATAGCTTCATATTGAACAACACTAACGGAACTATTAATGTCAAGTACTTTGTCTACACTCACGCCACGGAGGTATTTGATCGTTATTAGATCTCACTTTTCTAAATAGCGTTACTGAAAACTAGACATTAAGTTTAAACGGATGTGTCAAACGGAAAAAAAAACAAGAAAAACGCCTCTAATTTGATACGTATATTACGACAAAAATTTACCTACTCAATTTTGGGAATGTTGGCGACTGAATTATGCATTATTATGTGTTATATGTCGTGTGTTTGTATATAAGAATAGTTAGGTAACATTAATATAGAGAAACGCAATATATTTATAGAGAAAATGTTAGCAACTACGCTACATTACGAATTACGTATCATGTATTATATATTATATAGGTGCTTATGTATTATGTGTAACGCGTATACTATTAGAATTACGATAAAAGGGATAAAATTCTACTAATGTAATAAATGTGAAATTGTGTATGTTTGAATGTTTGTTACTCAATCACGCTAAAATGGCAACAGATCTCAATGAAATTTGGCACACAGATAGTCTATGTCCTGGAATAACACATAAGGTACTTTTTATCCCGGTAAAAGTCATAGTTTAACCAGTGTTATCTTACAAATATAATAAATGGAAAGTTTCTATGTTTGTTACTCAATCACGCAAAAACTGCGACTTTTTTGGTTTGCCGTGTTCCGAGATCAGTCTGTGTATATCCAATAATACGCAGACGAAGTCGCGGGTACCAGTTAGTACAAAATATATCAGACCTATATCTTGGATAACTGGAGCATTCATTATGCCGTTGATCTCGTCTAATAATTTTGGATATTTTAACTTAGATTAATGTAAACAATGTAATGGGTATGTCTGTCTTTACTTATAATACCGGCTGGTGTGCAAAACGTTTATATAAAACAAGAGGACCTTGAAATGCTCGAATATGAACATTAAGTACCTACTCATGGACGAATATCTACTGCTGTTATTGATGATTCTGGGCTTTACGGCATCCGGAGTTATCTTGCTATTTTGTTTTATTATTGTGTATTAACGTATTAGTTTTATTCATTTGGTATTATTAGTTTTATTTTTTATTATTTCGTTCTATACTATATTTTATAAATTAGATTTATTTGATCCCAAGGAAGGTTGATGTCAGGCAGACGGCCGATCGTAAAAAAATAAAATAATCCAATTCTAAATTCACATCATTGTGGAAAGTATTCACCCGGTGCGGCGCGGCGCAGTGTGTAAGAAGTAGAAAAAGACATACCATACTTGGGATATAAAGAAGAAAATAATAGAAAAACTTTACAAAATATTAAAAAAATCGAAATTGACGTTAACGATGCTTCAATAATGCTTGGGTACTTATTTGAAATACATAATGTAATTAAAAGTATCCAAACTTGTAATGAATGTTAATAATTACATTTTTAATAAGTGGTAGAAAAATAGTAGATTTTTTAATTGAATATTTAATAAATTAATTTAGTAGAAATAATCAGCTTAAATTATATTACAATATCAAAATAAATTGTGGTCAAAAACAATCATTGTTACCGTATCCTAAAACACGGAAAACATGAAACAGATTACCCGCACAGTCCACTCGCATTAAATCGCGGGCAACATCTAGTCCACAAAGAAATTGCTTACAATTTGTAATACAATCCGATAATTGACTTTACTTTTTATTAATTACTAGCTGTGCTCTTATAATTATAGGTAGTACCAGAGATAAATAACAATTGATAGTAAAAAATAATTGCGAAAGTTTTCCTTTTTACAATCCGACATCCATAACACGACAATCATTTTTTTTAATGGCAACATTGACAACCCTGTACCGTTAGTAAATGTTAGGGATGCAGAAGATGAAAAAAATATCGACATTTATTAAAAATCAATATCGACGTCGATATAACGAGGTAAAAGTATTGATATATCGGTTAAAGTTTCAATTTTTTTTACTATATTATCCCCCTTTCTTGGCACATGCATGCAGGACGATGAGCGTGTAGTTCATCGCCGCGCCTTGTCGGAAGAAGTTGATTTTTTCGCTCGGTTGAGTTGATATGTTGGTAGCAAAAATCGCTCGTTCCTTACATTGCGTGCCGACATTTATATTGTATAGTCGTATTGTGGTCAATATGTGTTAATTTTCAATATAGACTTAGTGCTCGTCAGTGTTATGACGGAGAACTATTTGTGCAGTACGTCGAAGACAACCACCTAGCCGGCTAGCCAGGTGAAACCGTAACCCACCACGAGGTATGGGCCAAATTTTCCTATCCAATATCCATATAGCTGATCACAATATAGTTAATATAGTTTAGTATGAAATTAACAACCCCGCAAATACAGTCCTTTCAATTTAGTATTTAAAGTGTTGCGATTTCAACGCGCGCAAGCACCAGTATGTGTCCAGTAGTGAAAGTAGAAAAACTGTGCTTTTTACATGCTTCGCTGTCAGCTGGCTTCTATTATTAGGAACCTTCAGATTAACGGGAGAAGCCACTCTCTTTGAAGATACAGAGGAAGCCGTAGGTGTCAAGTATTTAAGTGCCAGATTCGAAAGAACTGGTGTAAAATCTCTCGTATCTGTCTAAAAGATTGAGATTGAGGGTATTTAGGTAACTTGATCACTTGCGATCGCGAACACAATACATAAAATAACACTTTTTTTATAAATTACTCCTTTCTTGTCATAGTGGGAACACGATTGATTCTGCCATTGTAAAGTGATTAAAGAGACACGTTCTGTGGTAAATTTGGCCGGTAATTTGAGTAGGGTTTTTAATTGAGTTTTTTTATTTGTTATTAGACACACCACCTATACCGAAAATAAACGTACACATAGACAATACAACATTCGATGGGATTTTTAACATAAAGTATCTTCGAACGAACTCACGAATGGAAGTCACGGACGACTGCCGCACACACGAATACATGCAACGCAAAGAAAACATACTAGTCACTATTATAGTCACTATAGACAATAGAGTTTTTTGAAATGAAAACTTCTTTTAGCGCGATACGCATATTTTTAGATGAAATAAAATCTCTGGACTTGCGAGGCCGTTACGAGACGCAGCTGTAGTGTGTGCATATATGCATGTACATATAGCAGACCGCGAACGCGTCTTTGATAAAAGAATATGTAATGTATTTTAAAGTTCCTAATAAATAATAAAATACAATTCATAAATAAAATGCAATTCTTAACCCCAGTACCCATCTAAAAAATGTCTAACGCGCCAAAATAAGTTTTCACTTCTGTCGGCACTCCCAAAGTGCAACCCGTATTTTATTTTTTTTACGTTCGTTCTTTTCTTTTCCGGTTTCTGATTCTAGCGACTTTAGTTACATAAATTAAAAAATAAATCGTTTTTAATACAATTTTCGATATAGGATATTATGTATTTATCTAGCGATATAACGGATTAAAATAAATTTTCTAAAAAATTTATTAATCAATAACAGTATTGATGTATCGATACTTTTTCGCATGCCTAGTAAACGTTCTTTCTGTGCTCCGTTGGTCAGTCATGCAGTGTTGCCAAGTTGGCCATTTTGTGGCTATATCTGGCAACATTTAACAATTGTTTAGCCAAAAATATCAAAGATTAGTAGCTAAATATTTTAGCCTCGATAACTCTTAAACTAATACACAATGTTTTATATTTCCATATCATAGCACTTGTTTTCACACATCTACAATGCCAGTGGAGAATCAGTATTTCATGATTTGCCTCTATTCCTCAATCTCAAATGTTAAGGTGGGAAAGATTATTAACATTTAGTGTCCTGAGAGCAGTAAAGAAAAAGTGTTCTTGTTTCCTTGACTTGGCAACACTGCATCCATGTTGAGGTTTGGTTTGTGTGATTTTAGCATTTTAGTTTTTGAGAGTTCATTGATGTGATTTTAACTGATTTTGTATTCAGTTTGTGATTTAATTAGTTACTCGTGTTGTGGAATTGTTTAGTGAACTAACAAAACTGACACTCGTCGTTAATTCGTTTGTGGTAAGACAAGATTGTGCGCCGCCGTGATACTTCTCGAACAAAGCGACATTTTGAAGTGACGTGTAATGTTGTGCATTTCAGATAGTGGTCCCACGTACTGAGCTTACATGATTGGATTACCGCGTAGCGATAGAGATAGAGATCGAATAACGGTGAAAATTCGTAACATGAAGCGGAGTTCGTCGAGGGACAGTATGCCGCGCTCGAAGAGAACGCGTAGTAGCATCGGTAGATATGACGACAGCTCAGACGAGCGCGTCACCCCGGAGAGGGTGAGACGCCGGGTCCGATCGCCGAGTCCGCGCGGTCGGTACGTGTCGCCCCACCGTGATGAATACGTACGCTCTCGCGAAATTAGAGAAGAATCCGTTCGTAGTTATTACAAAGTACTTTGTGTTAGCGCACTTCACCCAAAAGCATCTGACGAAATTGTTAAAGATACTTTGTATAGGGAGTACAAAAAGTTTGGTGACTTGAGCATTAAAATATCCCACGAGCTAGATGAAAGGGTAGCTTATATTTGCTTCAGGAGCACTGAAGATGCAAGAGACGCGAAGCACGCAAAACCTAGAATAATATTGTATGACAAGGTTGCTATAGTGGATCCGGTCTATGAACCAGTGAGGTCAGAGTACAGAAGCCGACCCAGGAGCATTACTCCACCTGATTATGATCGCTCCTACTCTTATGCTTGGTCCCCTGCCCCGGAGCGTCGTAGACCTCCTCCAGATGATAGGGCTTATGGGATTCCACCTACAGTACCACCTCATCATAGAGATTTTAGGCCTCCTATGCATGAATATCCAATGGCAGGTCCTCATGGTCCTCCGATGCATCACAGGCCACCCATGCACCATCCTCCACACCCACATTACATGCCGCGTCCATATATGCCTCGGCCTCATCATCCACCATTTGAGAAAATTGAAAATAAAAAGGATAAATTTCCTAATTATTTACATCATGTCCAGCCTGAGGATGATCCACTGGCTACTAGAACACTTTTTGCTGGCAATTTGGAAATAAACATATCTGATGAAGAGCTTAGGCGTATATTTGGTCGCTATGGCATAGTAGAGGACATTGACATCAAACGTCCACCCCCTGGTACTGGAAATGCCTTTGCCTTTGTACGCTATCAGACTTTAGACATGGCTCATAGAGCAAAAGTAGAATTATCTGGACAATATATTGGCAAATTTCAATGCAAGATAGGATATGGTAAAGCTACACCCACTACTAGAGTCTGGGTTGGTGGTCTTGGACCTTGGACATCAGTTACTCAGTTAGAAAGAGAATTTGATAGATTTGGTGCTATAAAAAAAATTGAATATGCAAAGAATGATCCGCATGCATATATCTTGTATGACTCTATAGATGCTGCACAAGCTGCTGTTAAAGAAATGAGAGGGTTTCCTTTAGGTGGACCTGAAAGGCGTCTTCGCATTGATTTTGCTGATGTGGGCACAGGTGGTCCATATAGGCCTAAGCCTTATGCACCACCTGTAGGAGAAGATGGTAGGCCTGTTGAAGGTTATGAAGCATATGAAAGTGGCACTTGGGAGGATGGGTATGCTTATGGAACCCCAGGATACAGAGGAAGAGGGGGCCACCGAGGTCGTGGACGTGGGATTTATAGAGGTGTTTATCATGGCTCTGGTGATTATCGTGATGAAGAATGGAGGAGAGCACCACTTGATCCTGAATATGAAAGTAGAATCCGACGCTCAGGATCTCGAGAACCGGGAGTTGATAGGTCACGTTCACGTTCAATTCGGCATCGTTCTCCGGATAGTGATTCTGATGGATCTCCACGTAGAAGTGGTGGTATGCTTGCTTCGGCTAGAACTCTTCCAGAAGTGGTGCGTAAATCCACCACTGTATGGAATGGAGCATTAATTTTGAAGAACTCTTTGTTCCCTACTAAGTTCCATCTCACTAATGGAGATTCTGATATAATTGACAGTCTCATGAAAGATGAGGATGGTAAAAATCAGCTAAGAATCACTCAAAGATTGCGTTTGGATCAGCCAAAATTAGATGATGTGCAAAAGAGGATTTCAACTTCTAGCTCCCATGCAATATTCTTAGGTGTAGCAGGATCAACTGCTTCTATCACAAATGATGATTCATCTATTCAGACAAGGCCAATGAGAAATTTGGTGTCATATTTAAAATTAAAAGAAGCAGCGGGAGTAATATCCCTGCTGAACAAAGAGACAGAAGCAACTGGTGTGTTATATTCCTTTCCGCCTTGTGAATTCTCCACAGAACTGTTAAAGAGGACATGCCACAACCTAACGGAAGAGAGTTTAAAAGAGGATCATCTTGTAATAGTAGTTGTACGAGGGGGTTCTGCTTAAACTGGTTTTCATTTTTATATTACTCACATTAGCTTAAGTTTTTTTATTAACTAAACTTTCTTTAATGTTTTCAGAATAAAATGTATTATGTGATGTGTATCTAAGTGATGTGAGGTGATTGTAAACATATTTATATGAAGAATATCACTGAATAGTTTTTAAAATGTGCAGTGCTGTTGTAACTCACTGTAGTGACCAGCAATAATTTTTGTTGTGTATAGAGTTAGGGTTTTCTTAGCGTTACAAAAGGAAACTGTCAAACATTTGTAAGTGTAAAATTTATCATGATATAAAAAGTTTTAGTGTTATATTCAGTATATTCAGTGTATTTCTAGGTGATGTGTGTTGTGCGTGAACCTGCAAATAGATTATTTTATTTGATGATGTTGTTTTTTTATACCTGTGAGTTTGTGGTTAATAATTCAAGTGTGAATTTGTAAAGCACAGTGATTGGTTTTTTGTGTAGGTACATTAAAAGTACTTTGTTTATAATTAGTGACATCATTTCAGTATGAACTCACTGTGTATAGTGATTTTTTTTTAATATAGCACAATGTGAAATCCCAGTGTTGTAGTGCATTGTGATTTATTAAAGTATTCATGGTCCTAAACCATGGAGTGATATTGCTATTCAGTTTAAAGGCCAGTGTCCCCTTAAATATAGGGCAAGTGCCAATAAGACAATAATTTTCTATCAATTAACAAACAAGTAATGAGAGTATTAGTGGTTTTTAAATAGTTAAAGTGTAAAACACCTATGGTAAGTTTACAGGTAAAATTTAATTGCACTTATAACATTTACAGACAATTCCACTGAAGCAGAGAGGAACACCAGAAATTAGTCACTTTAAATGATTTTTTTTTATATAGTAAGGTTAAATTGTTGGTGCTGTCCGTGATGGTAGTAAGCACAGTACAACCTTAACACTATGGCAACTACTGAGAGATCATTCATCTGCATTTGCCACTTTCATATTGACTATCATTATACCATTTCTATTTCTTTATTTTCTTGATAACAGCTCCTATGAAAACTTGAACAAGTGTCTATATTATGTATGCATTATTTTATAAAAATATGATGTTTACACACATACAAGGTTTTATACCAGAGTCGGAAAAACTGATAGGGATGGAGCTATATCGATAAATGTAACACAATAACAGACCTAATATTTTTTTACAAAATGTAAGAAACTAAACTACTGCAGGATACTTTTGTACAAATTTATTAACTAATATTATATTTCATTACAAGATGTTATACCTATTAATTCTTGATTGATAATGCCAACTTCAAAATTTTCGAAGCTGTTGTAAAATAAGTAGGTATAGGTAAGTACTGGACAATGAAAGGAAATAATTATAACAACAGGTAATCTTTATTTATTTATTTTAATTAAAATCTGATGAGATATATGCAATCGATATCATTACTTATTTGGTCACAACACTACAACTATCAAATTAGAACTGTCATTGAGAAAATAAAGAAATGGAAATAGTATAATTTATATGATAGATATGCACAAGTTGATCCCAAAATGTACACACAAAAGTGAGTCACTGTGACAAACATGCTTAGTGGTCGCAATCTGGATGGGCAAAACAGTCCTACCATCTATCCCCATATACTCAAGAGGGTGCACCATGTGCAGGTGAGGTTGGTTTGGGAATCTCAGCTTGAAAGATGTAATTCAACACCAATTTCATACCAGTTAGGTAGTTAAATAATCAGGGCGACAGGGCCCTGTAGACATGATTTATTTTATTAGTTACTATTTTAATATTTTATTCTAGCCATATTAAATTACTCATGGTAAGTTTTATTTTATATCTTTTTTATTACATAACATCTCAAACTGTCTTGTCATTCTACTAATAATGGTTTTTTAGTCTCTAAATACATTTGTGAATCCCTTGCATAGACATAGTTTAATCCTAGATGTATATTTCATGTGGTTGATTCTTTTATCAGTAAACTGTATATGAATATAGGTATGTGTAGTTCTGTCTTTATATGTATTTTTTTCCAAATTATTTGATAGATAGCTATTCTATAGGTCAGGTCATTAAACCTCTAATATTAGTTTGATTTGTAATAATTTTATTTGTCTTTTTAATTTAGTTATAAATTAGTTGTATGGATTTAACTGAAAAACAATTACTGATTTCTATGAAATGTAGTAATTGGGAATTATGTCATTCTGCAATTGATATGCTAAAAAAATTCTTAATTCTGCTGTCCAAAGTAAGAAGAGTGCCTCATTTTTAGATTTTTGCAGTGTTTTTACATTCACAAGTTTCTTCTTAGGGCCTAAATTGAATAAAGATTATTTTGATTTGATTTGCTTGAGACAAAATGTAAACAAAAAACCATAGGTCTCAAAACTTTTTCTGTTACCTATAATATGTTATACTAGCATTCAGCCCGCGACTTTTTCGCGAATATTCAGACTCGGATCCATAGTTATAGAGATTTCCTCTTACAAACAAATTCAAAAGCAATACCTCTTTATAATTGATTCGACACAATGATTTAGCTATAAATAAAAATTACAACTACAGGACTTTAAAAAGACCCATTGTGACCATGACCCATCTACAGCTGATGAAACACTTAGGGGTCTGGTGACCCAAATGAATTGAGATGTGTTTAGCAACAAATTTTCAACTTGAGCAGTCATAGCATAATTTTAGCTAACTAGGAGAGCATTAAAAATTTCCCTATTCTTCTTTCTACCTTCTTCCATTCTTTCATTTCTTTCTTTTAATTTTCTTTCACCTTTTTTTTATCGTTATGGGTTTAGGGTTGTGGCCATAATCTCACCATATCTTAAGTGACGATGAGGCCCAAGATGGTAGCATGCTAAACTTAATGGAAGACTGGCCCTCAAGTGCAGCTGCCAGAACACACCTATTGAAGTTTGCCAACAGATTTTCAATTTGTGGGTGATAAGTAGCCAGGCGGGTATTAGAAAAAACTCTACCACCATGCTATGGTTTATCACGATGTTTTCCATCAACTAACGCTGTGGCTCATTTTGCTGGTATTCAAACTCATGTCAATTGGTGCAGAGTCAGTATATGCTACTTTAATGTTACTTTTAATTGATTGAACTATACATCACAATTCAATTTCTTAAGGGGCATATCATTACATCGCAAATAAAATAATGCTACCAACTGAGCTTTCATTGCTATATCATAGGATAATTATTATATTAGGACATTATTATGTATGATTATTATTAGGATCGTTTGATAGAGTCGAATCCATATTGATTTGATGCATTGTCCAAACTCCACAACTGAGCCACCATCCCATCGCTATATATACATTAACATATCAATCACTTTAGTTCATAAATTTTCAGTTTAGCTTTTGATTCAGATAATACTAAGAAATTTCTTGAAACATTATTTATTCGAAGTAAAGTATCCTTGAATTTTTATTAAAAAAAAAAGTAGTTTAAAGTTTATACAATTTTTCTCTTAACCTCCTGGCTGGAAACAGCTGATATACATAAATATATAGATATTAACACCCAGACACATACAACTGAAATTTATGCTCATCACACAAAGTCAGTAATGGGCGGGGATCGAACCCGCGACCTGTCGCCTCAATAGTAAGCGTTTACTACCACTGCGCCACGAGGCCTGTCATAAACCTAAACACGTATCATACGTGTAATAAATAAGGAGGTATTCATAAACCTTTAATTCTGTTGGTAGGTTTAGTTTTAATATGTTTGCTCTTGGGGAATACAGTTGTGAACTTGTATGTACAAAATTACGTACCTATATTATGAACTATTATTAGTCTTATTATGAATTGTCTATTAAAATGACTGATATAGAATTAAATATAATATCAAATAAAACATTACTGTAGTAATATTTGTCAGAGCATACTGCATATGAATTGGCTATAATATTATTCAATATTAAATGGATATTACTTGTGGTTTACTCCTGTCACAATAATAAACAACCCGAATGAAGATGGCGGATATAATCCGACTAAAAGCGAAAAGTGGTATTTCGAAATGAAACATATACATTGGCGTTACGCTTTAATTGGACAGTATTAAAATGCCATAAAAATTCGTCGATTAGTAAATTTATGTCTTTTTTGTGTGAAATATTGAATTAATAAATTGAGTAAATATTAAAAACAAAAATATTATTTTTTAATGTATTATACATTGAACCACATTTAAATCTATGCATTGAGCATAACGATTTTTTCTTCCTACAGAATACTGTTTTTATATTTTCGACAGATATCAATTATTCTTATTTCACATTTAATTTCTTACTAACGTGACAATTAAAAATACCTTTTTAATGGTTAGTTTACATTTTGTCTCAAGGCTCTGTGAATACGGTGTATAACTCACAATCACTTTTGAAACTAGACATAAAACCCAAGTAGAAATAATTTAAATTAAAACTTATAATTTGAAGTAACATATTTTGGTGGAAAGAAAAATTCCCTATCCGTAAAATTTGAGCTAAACTAACATATACATGGGAGCCTCTTGGGAGGAAGGAAGGACAATGTGTATATTATGTATCTAGCGTAAAAAAGGGAAAAAGGTTCCTTACAGAACCTATGTACCTATGTGTGCAAGTGTAGTGTCACCTGTATCGCGCGGGCGGCTGCCAGACTCAAGGGTTTCACACTGAGGAACGGAGCTTGCCGCGAGAGGGAGGTCGCGGCGGTGGGTGTGCAGGACCGAAGTTAGCCGCCCGTAACGCGATACTTCCTCAAAGGTAATATATACTTACTAGGTAACTGTCTATAATATAATTATGCTTTGCTTTCACAGGTATTTTGTTGTAAAGAATTTGCAATCCTACATTAATACCCTATTCAAAAATGGATAAATTACAGTTTAGTAGTAATAATAATGCACAAAATATGTATGTATAAGAGGTATATGAATAAAGTTGGTAAATTACACAATTTCTAGGTTTCCGAAACTAAGAACATGAGAAGGCAATTGCTGCATCGCATCATTGGGGAAATCAGTGTTTAGTGTTTTTATCATAATATAATTTTTTTCATCTCTTGAAAATACCTTACCTCAATAAATGTAAGTACCCTAAAACCTGTTAAAGACCAAATAAACATTTTACCTAATATTTATTTCTATCATTTCATGAGTGTTATCATTTTGGTGAATGGTAAGAATATTGAATGTATACATGACTAAGCAGCTAAGCACAGCGGTTAAGAAAATCAATCACTGTAATCAACAAAGTGTTCATCAGTCTTTTATATCTGTTTGTAAAAAAATCGAACATGTGAGATCATTGAGTGATATAATTTTTTATAGGAATGAATAGCGTAAACTATAATATTACAGTACCTAATGCATAAAAGATTATTTTAGATAATTATCTTAAATGTTCGCTTAAAACTGGTTTAGAGTCGATTGATATTAAGGGCACGGATTTTGATATAAATATATATATTACCGACACAATATCGACCTACAAATACCACAAAAAAGATAACATCTCTTACAATAGATGGCGCCTATTAGTTGTCTATACTTAATCGTTATAATAACGATGATTATTGATTTAATGTTAAGGTAGGTAACCTACGTACAAGTATAGGAATTACTCCAGTTGTTTTAAATTTAATTGGGAGTTAAATGTAAAAAAAACAAAAATTAATATATTATAGGTAAAATATTATTTGGTACAAACCTCATTTATTTTGGTCCATAAAGTAAAAAAACTAGACTCATGAAACAAAAATACTCATTAAAAAAATTTGTAATACATACGTTGAACTTGTACTATAGTTTGCTACTGTGTAAACACCGATTTGAGAAAAAAGGTGTAAGAATAATAATGGATTTCAATGATAAAGCTAATAAAGAAGGTAACACGCAACGACTTCTTGTACAGTGTACTTGTATATCAAAGTTTAATGTCTTTGATTGATACAAATAACCATAAAAATAGGTGGTTATAGTTATGAAGGGGCGAGTACATCTTTTTCATCAAGAAAAAGCGTGGCGAGCTACGATGAATACTTAATGGCTATGAGGAGAATACATCGTCGGCAATCAACAAAGAATTCTATACCTGTTCAAATGCTAACACCGAGGGAACGACATAGGATTGGACAGTCCAAAACGCTTGATATGTAAGGTTTCTTTTAATCCATGTGAATAAGAAAGTGAACGAACTGTACATTAACATTATAAATTCTCTTTTTATGGTAACCGACTCATTGAATTTGAATTTATTTTTATGAATTTTAAATTTCGTAGTTATTTATTAATATATTGAAGCAATGATGACTCAGTCATGGCGTGTATGGACGCCGCACATTGGACTGAAATCGGAGCCTCCCTTTCATAGGATTTTAGAAAAATGAAATATGTTGTTTCATAGTTTTAAGTATACAGTTTTGTCAAAACAGTCATATCATTGTATAATTTAGCAATTTCTAGCTTTATTTTTAACTTCTACACCATATAATATGGACTTGTAAATTTCAAATATATGAAAATGGATTTTCTTTTCGTCATAACTTTTTTGTGTTTTGAGTTGTAAAGCTGAAACTTATACATATCGTTACTGGGGTGGTAATGAACCCTTAGGACCTTTCACCTTGACCCCGGGCGTCCCCGTTCAACAGATATTTGTTGATGAAAATTTCATACTTTTATGACATTGTATTGAGGTGAAATCTGTAGGTTTATTTTCGACCTGAATGCTACAGGTATCGAGTAGGTGCAGTGTATGAACGGTTGCAATTAATTGTTTCGGTAAACCACGACGTTTGTTATATAGTCGCCGCCACGATTTCTTTCAAGGAGGTGCATCAGCATCTACACTATATTATTAAATGATAAATAATTATATATGTAGTGTACAAATTTGGAAAACAATCTAGAGGCTTTTAGTTTTTATTCTAACAGTAACTAAATGAAAAAGAACTTAACCTTTAGTACGTATTTTCTTTCCCGACGGTGCAAGGTGCATTCAAACTTTTTTTTTTTTATTTTGTTAACGTGGAGGGAAAACCCGTCATGGGTATATACTCGCCCGGGGGAACGAGTGGTATGTGAGACTCCTACTCACTAAAAAACTCCACTGGGATACTGGATACTGGGGCGACGCGGGCACTGCGCTGGCATTCAGCCGCGCCGCCCCGGCGGTAAGGCCCGGAAGGGCCGCCCGCTGACGGAGACAGCCCGGTGACGAACTGTCTCCCCGTCCGCCAAACCAGTGCAATGGGAAGACAGGCCCCCCGACCCATCTCCCCTTGGTTCGGCCTGGCAGGAGAAGGAGGCGGATGAACCACCACCTGTCCCCCACCCACCCGTCGTTGGGTTTTTTATAGAGGTTTTCTCCTCTGTCCCTGCCATAATGTTTGGCATATGGCGGGGGTAAGGGGCGAATGAACGCACCCCCACCCCGCTAGCCCGGCCATGATTTTTTACCGAGGTTTTCTCCTCTGCCGTTCTGTAACGGCAGGAGAAGGAGGCGAATGAACGCACCCCCTCCCCCACCAGTCCGTCGTTGGTTTTTTATAGAGGTTTCCTCCGCTGCCGTCATTGAGCTCCCGTCCGTCCTTGTTAGGTCCGTCTTTGATTTTTTAACGAGGTGCTCATCCTCAACCGTCCGGTTATTTTTTTAAGTGGTTTCCTTCCACTGTCCGTCCTTGATTTTTTATACTGGTGGTTTTCTCTACCTCCGTCCAGTAATTTTTTTTAAGGTGGTTGTCTTCCACCATCTGTCCGTGATTTTTTAAAGGGTGGTTTACTCCACCGCCGTCAGCGATTTTTTAAAGAGGTTGTATCCTCTCAATTTTTTAAGGAGGTTTTCTTCCTCCTCCGCCGTCAACGACGAGTCCGTCCGTAGTGGACGAGCCGAAGCAGGTCCACTCTTGCCCCATCCCCTGTCTCCTCTGATGAGCAGAGGGGTACAGGGGAGGAACGCCGTCGGTCTGGTATTAGCCGTCGGCCGTGAAGCGGCCGCCGTTGCCCGGGGCACATCACGAGGAGGTTCCAGACATAGTGCCCCAGGTGCATTGAAACCTAAACTAACCTTGTTTAAGAGAGTCTCACGTCCAACCATTAAACCGACAACTCGAAAGAGCATAGTATATACGCTTGTGTTAGAACGAAATGGGGATAATTATGAGACCATTTTCGTACATGTAGGTACTATCTGACTGTATCGTGAGCAAGGCAAATCCAGCTTAGCGTTTTTGCAAAATTTAAGGTATTAAAGTGATATTTAATGGACGTGTAACAGGCAAGGGAAAAGTAATATTACTTTATTAGTTTTATTTTTGCACACCTTCCTAGAGGAGGCAGCAATGCCCAAGGTCCTAACTACTTTTAATTTATTAATACCTATATCATTTATCTGTATCTACTCCTCTGAATAGTAGATAAAATAACAAAGAACACAAAAAAATCTAACTTTTATTGAATTTAGTATGGATGCTGTGAAAGGCGGTTGGAGTACAGTGCAAGAAGCGAGACGCATCAGCATCATCGCTTCAATGGTGCCAGACGAGATTATCTATCAGCATTTCGACTGTTCTGTTAGAAGCTATGAAACGGCCCTTATGTTCATTGATGTTTCTGGTATTCTATAACTACTGCTTAGCTTACTTATACTCATGAATTTATTATTAACTAGATGTGTCCGCGGCTTCGCTTGCGTGGACGACAGAAGAATACGTAATGCTTATAAAAATTGTAGTTTATAAATTTTATTGAATGAAGTTTAATTTTTTAGTTAAGTTTAATTGTATTTGTTCAATTTTTTTTATAAAGGTCAAAACAAAAAGGCTTGATCAAAATCTATCCAGTAGTTTTTGCGTGTTACGCGCACAACGGCAATCCTCAAATATAGATCTATTGGAAGTGTAAGTAGTAGCGGTGTGGTTAGATTTTTCCAAAGGTTCAGGGTCGTTCTACTAAATACCTACATTGAGATACAATTTAAACCAATAAGTAATAAAAGAGGTCTCGTCGAAAAATATAGATATCAATCCCTATACTTTCGAAGAAGGAAAACTGCGCGATACATCCACACCATGGTGTATTATTTAATAGTAGCTCGGCAAATTGACGTACTCTACATAATGGTAAGCACAGTACAATCCAAAGAACGGTGACCACCAAAAGATCGGCAAACCATCCGTGGCCATCACTGTCATGCCAGCCTGCATAAATATCTCTTCACGTTACGCTTGAAGGACCCGATGTCGTTTGAAAGCGATTCCACAGTTTTACAGAACGACAAAGATAAGACAGAAGTTTTTAGTTCGTGCTGCCATGATGGAGGTTACCGTAAAACTGTGACTCCGAAGCCCAGTGCGTGTATTTGTATTGTGGATAGGAGAGGAGGGAATTAGATTGAACATCTCTTTCATAGGACATTTACTAGCATTCGTTTAAGCAAGGCTGCAAGCTCTAAATTGTTTCACAGCTTGCACTTCAGGTTAAGATCCAGTCTAGACTGAGTATTCGATTAGGTAAGTACATCTTTAATATCAAGGGAAATAAATGTAGATATCAAACCTACAATAAGTCTATAGTTTCGTTTGGAAACATTCGTTTAGCAAGGTTGCAACCTTAAGTTGTTTCACACCTGCACTTGAGATTCAGTTCCAGTTCCTGTCTAAACTAAGTTTTTCGACTAGGTACATTGTTAATATCAAGTAAGACTATAACAACCTATATTTTATAAACCCTATGTGTCGATAGACGTGGGTTCGAATCTTATTTATTAAAGGAAAATACCGTGACGAAACCATCGCATGGTGGTACGGCTTTTTTTCGATCTGATTATAGGTACTGTTAGCAAAAAGGGCCCTGAAGTCTCAGACGGCTCTTATATCTTCACCGGGCTTTTATACGACTTGTAACTCCCACCTAACTAGCTATGAGCCTTACCAGTTCACATCGCCAATTATAGTTAAATCTATCTAATAATCTAAATATTATCTAATTTTTACCAA
This sequence comes from Saturnia japonica, assembly GCA_033032175.1. Lineage (NCBI taxonomy): Eukaryota > Metazoa > Arthropoda > Insecta > Lepidoptera > Saturniidae > Saturnia > Saturnia japonica. The sequence continues at coordinate 13,261,872 of CM065318.1, forward strand.
ATATGTATTTTGTGTTTTCGAGACGATGGTCTATAGATATTAAGAATTCGTTAGGTGGCGCTGTAGTCGAGCCATTAATTACCGGAAAGGGCAGAATAACTTTTGCTTTGCCAGCTATTATATATAGTAAGGGTACCTACACAATTTCACACACGGCCATTTAATACAAAACTAGGCTTAAGCTTGTAATATGGAAGTAGTGGAATGGAAGTGGTAATAGGCAGGTAAGGTACCTATATTATGTCTTAAACAGACTTTCTGACTTAGTTGGTTGTCTTAATTAAGTACCTAATTTAACATATTTTTTTCTGTTATGCGTTTAAGGTTTTACTGACCTATGTGAGAAATATACAAAAGTGGGGCATGGTGGTCCATCAAAACTAACACAAGTCTTGAATTCTTATATTGGATCGATGGTCCAAGAGATTCTAACACATAATGGGGATGTTTTGAAGTTCTCCGGAGATGCTTTCCTTTCCATGTGGAAAAAAACACCAACATTGAGAATGCAGGATATAGTTCACGCTGCTATTGACTGTGGTTTGAACATACAAAAGAATTTCGGGACATATCGAACCGATATCGGAGTAATTCTTAAGGGTGGGTCTTTACCTTGTTTTCTGCAGAAATTGTTTTTTTATAACATCTATACATTTTCCATTATGTTTATCGCTTTAAATCCTATCATTTTACTAATATAAATATGGAGAACTTGAATTCGGTAATCATAGGTACAGTGATATGAAAAAAATATTTGCGTTAGATAGGCCATTTATTGAGGAAGATTCTAGAGTATATGTATACGACACTTTATACTATTAGAAGCAGAAAAGAAATTTTGAGATGGGGACAATGTGAAATAGACACACGGCTTTAGATGGTCTTTAATAGTCTATTATATAGTTCTACATAAAACATCTTATTAACGTTACATAGAGTACAAATCAACAGACTGTCTTTTTTTATAGTAGCACATTTTATAGTTGCCTGAGGGTAAACACAGTAGGTACAATTTAAAAATATCGGTGACCAATGAAAGGTCAGCTGTCCATCGACGGTTGTCGTTTTCATATCAACGTGCAAGCCTCTCAGCACTCCACTGGGTGCCACTCGCTGATGCCGAAAAGCAATAAACAAAAAGAGAGTCGTTATGACGGGTTTATGCACATGGTGGTCGCGAAGCAGTCGTACTACCTAGCAAATATGATCAATGTAAAATCATTAATACAAACGTTGACTTTTTTGTTGTTCATGTTGTAACAGTGAAAATAGCAATATCAGCGGGTCTATCTCATTTCTCGATCATCGGGGGAGACAGTATAAGTCAAACACACTACGTCATAGTAGGCCAGCCAGTATGGGATGTTAAGATGGCGGAGTACACGAGTACAGCTGGCGACGTCTTGACTACCGCCAGTGCTTGGATATATGTCAACGAGGCCGAGTATTGCACGCAGCCGTGTGGAGACGGAAGGCATACTAAGGTTTTTCTCTTCATATTGTTACGCCCGTAGGTAATAAATTGTCATTCACAGCAGGTATAGAATGTTTTCGCGCATGAAGACAAATTCACTATTACAGGTTTTCTAAGTCGCACACGCAGTTGTAATCCTTGCCACGGCCACCAAACTGAGAAGCATAAGTAACAGCTTCCATAGGTACACACACTTTTTATTAATTCACTCCTGTGGTGTAGGAACAAACTATCCGGTCTATTTGATAATATCTTTAGAACACTGTTAGAGCTACCACACAGTCGATTCATCAGGAGCATGCTTTTTTACGAATCATCGCGTAAAAATCTCCAACACGCGCTTTAGCAAACATCCCTGATGCACTACAGATCTGAGGCAGCCCTAACAATGCCCTGAATACATTATTGTACTGTATGCGCAAAGCATTATATGCAAGCAGAGTATGTGGTCCAGAGGTTGCCGGTATAGAAGCATTGACAGTAGGCTTTGAATAGCGATATCTTTACGCTTGGTGTACAACGAGCAAACCTGCGAACCAGCACATTGCCCCTCACCGACAACGCCCTGCTCTCTCTCTCTATGTCTTTGTCATCTTTTATATTATCCGTACCGTAGTGCTCGAGATATTTAAACTACAAAACTTTTCCAAACCAGTGCTACTAAGACTCACAGATAAGTTACAGGTAGTAACGTTTCCGCGGGGATTAAATACCATATATTTACTCTTGTTACCATTATATTTAAGGCCAAAAATATTAGCGTAAATTTCACATATTTTCAGTAATTTCCTGAGACCACCGATCGAAGGACTTAAAATCACCATGTCGTCAGCATAACTTATATTATTAACACATACTCCATCGATATAGCAACCGACATGCATGCTACCAAGTCTCACTATCAACTCGTGAACGCAAATACCCCACATTTAAGTTTATATGCTTTGTTTTGTGTTATTTAACATACACGATCATTTACTAATATCATTACATAATTCAGGAAAGTATAAAATAAATATACAATGGCGAACAACTGCAAAAAAAAAGTTTAAAAGGAACGCCTTGGTTGACCCTCCAGAGATGCAAATTTGTCTCCCTTATTCGGGATTCACATATGAAGGATTCAATGTTTTTTGAAAAAAGCTTATCAATAGGTATAATGTCTCATACGGGTTTACAAATATTACCGATTGATGACATCGCTATTTAAAAATAAAAATAAACTAGCAACACATGAAATGTCATTTTACTCCGTGGGAATAAAAAACGCACTGTAGACAATGTTTATGTGTATTACACAACTACCTGCCTAAATAATTTTATTTGATTAACGAAGGAGTTCTTTGCGTAAATCCATTTTAAATAGTTAACAAATTATCAAATAATTTTAGATTATTTCAAGGAAATAGAAGCGTAAAAATGCAACGAACACTTAGCAGATACTTAACATAACATTAATTTTGTCAAACTCAAAAGACACATAGTACATAGGTATTTCATATTTTGCTTTGTTTGCTTAATCCTAACATACTATTTATTATTCAGGTGTTAGGAGTTGGTGCAGCATGGAAAAGAGTTGAGAAACTACAATATTCATTAGGATTGAAAGGTAATCTTATGAAATAACAAAAGGAATATCTCTGTTAAAAAATCGCTGATAAATAAAAAAAAAATGTATAATCAAGAATTGCCTAGTATTGTGCAAAGATTTACGAACCTAAGCAATGAAGTTGAATGTAATAGTCAAAAAATAATAACATTGTTTCAGAAAAGACTCCACCTTTTTCAATTGACACACCTAAATATAACGACAGTATTACTTCTGAAATAAGTTACAGAGAGTATTCTCGTAAGTGCTTTTTAAAAATATGTTTAACATTGTAGGGTGGTATTTCACCAATGGTGTTGCTCTAAGTAGGAGAAATTTCTGCTCCCTTAAGACTCTTTAAAAAAATTGCCAAGTGCGTGTCGGACCACGCGCAGTATAGGTTTCCGTAGTAGCCCGTAACAATTTTTTTTTTATAGTAGTCTGAAAACAACGTTTACCACCGAGAGATCTCTGAAACTATGAGATGAAATTTCATCGTTTCATAAGGCACAAATACGTGTAATAGGTCAAAAAATAGGTAATAACAATAATAACTTGGCTCTAAAAAGCTATTTACTCTATGAAATAAGTGCACAACTTACATGGTTAACAACTACTGATTATATGCTGTGTCCTATGTGAATAGACGGTGAATATCAAACAATTAAAAAGGAATGAATTATTATTAAGCAAGTGACTTTTTTAAATTTAGCAAGACTGATATTTTTTGTAGTATGATTTTTTTTTATGTAGTTCGCCCATCTGTGATAGCGGCTATGCGAAGTTCCTGGTGGCTAGGTTTACGAGCATTCATGCTGACGCCGGTACTGCGTGCCGTCGACAACGACGAACCTATGGATTTCTTAACAGAAGTGCGCCGAGTGGTTGTCGTTTTTCTTAACATAATCACTAAAACTGTCACTGAAAGTGTGCTCATAGATGTGGTCAATAACGCGTACAAATGCGTTTGTAGGTGAGTTCTTGAAGATGTGAGTTTCGAGTCTTGAGTTGAAGCAATGATTGCTAAGTGGTAGCGTGTACGTACTCCCTGTCGATCGACGTGAGTTCGATTCCATGCAGTTAGTCTGTTTGGTGAAGGAAAATATCGTGATGAAACCATAGCATGGAGGTACGGCTCTTTGTAATGCGCTGCCGCTTGGCTGCCTACCGCCCTTAAGTTGAATGTCTGTCACCTAGCACCAATAGGTGTGTTCCGGCAGCAGTACTTGAAAACCAGTTTTCCCACTAGGATTAGCGTGGTACCATCTTGGGACGCATCATAACTTAAGATCAGATGAGAAGATGCTCTCGCATACTTTTTTGTAGGCCTTTTTAAGATTTACAATTATGTCCAACATTAATTTGATATATTATTTTCTTATGGTTTACTCAGCGTAAGCAATTTAAGCGCCTCAAAATCGTTTCCGAATTGATTTTAATTTGGCCGGAACTCTAATTCTTTTTCTGAAATAAAAGTAGCCTAAATTACTCCTTATAACATCAGCTACCTCCAGTGAAAGTTCCGTCAAAATTGGTCCAACCGATTCGAAGATTATCCGGAACAAACAAACAGACAGGCAGACAAAAACAAAAAAAAAAGGTTTTTTGTTATGAGTATCGTACCTACGTACGTACTTTCATTTGGTAAAAAGCTGCTATTTGACATTATAAACAGACATTTCAATTTTATTAATTTATATAGACTAGTTGCGTCCCACTATTCAATTTATTTCTATAGGTAAGTAGGTGCGCACCTTAACCTACATATTACATTTTACAGTTTGACATCAGAAGCAGGTGGTCTCGTTAACAAAGTATCAATGTTTGATAAGGACATGATGTTTCTGGTAGTTTTCGGTCTTAGAGGACTAAAACACGAAGACGAAGCACAAAAGGCGTTGCAATGTGCCTTCCAGATGAAGGAAAACTTGAAAGATGAAAATATTACTACAGTCTCTATCGCTGTTACGTCTGGTTAGTTTTGTAATTATAAATGAGGCTTGTTATATAACATTGTTATTTTTGATATAGTTAATCGACACTTTGGATTACAAAGGGCGTAAAGGACAAAACAACTTTTCAGGTAACGCAAAACGCTAAATTTTAAAATGTTTTTAGAATAAGTACCTATATGTTTTTTTGTAATAGTTGCTGAAAGGATTTCTCTAAAGAAAAGGTTTTTAAAAAAATTCACTATCTAAATATATTGCTGGACGACCGTTGAAGTGTCTGGTCAATAATTTCAAAAATAGATGACTCATACGCCCTAATACAGTTGCTTTGAATGTAACTGTACCTACAATTACGGAATCTTCGGTGGGCGAGTTCTACTCGCACTTGACCGTTTTTTTTTAAATTATTGCCGATCTATGTTATACTAAACTTATGGTTATTTTGAAATGAAAGTTCAGAAATAATATTTAATAACTTACGACTAAGGTACGAGTAAAAGTATTATCAATGTCTCTACAGACAATGTACCTATATCTACTATTGATACTCATATTATCTTGCTCAGGTACTACATATTGTGGTGTTGTCGGGCACCTTCTACGTCGAGAATACACAGTTATAGGAGCAGCCGTGAATAAAGTATGATAGTTTAATACATTTATTGTTCGTAGTTACCGTTTGTAATACAATATTATTTTAAAGCCGTAGGTATTTGTGCCGGCCTTGTGGCGTAGTTGAATTAAGAGTTGAACCGAGAGGTTATGCGAGTTCGATTCTCGCACATGACTAACATTTGTGTGATGAACATAATTTTATTGCTAGTTGTGTGTCTGAGTAATTAAATAAGTACCTATAATGTAAATTATATATTATCTGTTTGGTCACCATAATACAAGATATGCCTAGTTTTGAATTAAATGGCCGTTACTGAAATTTGTGAATTATATCATTATTTACATATTACATAACAATTCCTATTCTGCCTGTAGGTGGTTCTGGGGATGCATTTGCAGCTAAATTAGATTTTTAGATTCTCTTACCTATAACTTCTTGTAGCATTTTGCAGTTGATTACCGCCCGAACTTTACTGGTGCAATAATAATGAGTGTCAATAAAGAAAGACTCAATAATCTATGTTTATTGCATTCGCAGGCAGCACGATTAATGATGGCATACCCAAACAAGGTGACCTGCGATAAGGAAACATTTCTAAGGAGTAAACTTGACCAGGAGCACTTTAAGATACTTGAAATGAAACCTTTGAAAGGCATAGCTAAGCCAGGACCTGTTTACGAAGTTAACACATCTGGGTCAGTATAGCGCGTAAAATGAAATAACAGATCCCTTTGAGATAACATCGTCCATTTATAACCATATTAAAAAAATTACCCTTTATATGCAGGATTTTTGGGTACGTATGAAATATTAGTGACTGTTACTATTAATATAGAAAATAGTTAATATACATACCAACCAGCATAACAAAATCCATTAAGAGGAGACTTCCAACTGTCGGGGATATACTGCGATGTAACTGTGGCGCAGTGGTGTACAGGAACTTTGCAAGTCTTATGACGCCCATCCACCGCTGCCCGGTCGCCGCTATAGACGGGTATATATATACATACTTCAAGGATTTTCCCTCGTAAGCATAAGGTAATTCACGAACGACTGCATTCGTGACTTTTTTGTGTACAACTAAGGTTTGCAAACAAGCACACGTCCCGCCTGACAGTAAGCAGCTACCAACTACCACGTTGCCGATATTGAAACCTCCGGAAACTCTACTCACCGCAGGAGCACAATATAAGGTTATTTTGCTGCGCTCTTCTAAAGGATGGAGGTATTCCACTAGTCGGACTGTCCCAAGTAGAGAGAAATCTTCAAGGAAATTTCTCTGTGCCCTACTTCTCAATGAAGTTATCATTCACTTGTGCGCGTTTCGTGGATGATAAAATTGACAGATGCACGCATCATGTGACGAAAGTTTAACAATTTAAGAATAGTATATTACGCACAATCGCGGGTGGGGATGTCCTACTTTTCTCCCTAGGTGCGATACAATTTTTTTCTCCTCCGGGATGAAAAGTTTATATATTTTATATTTAAACACGCAGTTGCTAGGTTACCGGGAGATAAAGTAAAGTACGCGCATACGCACATTTGCCATCTCACCCGGAGAGAATCGGCTACTTTTCTCCCGCGTGACAGGGACTAAAAGTGAACTTTTCATCCCGGAGGAGAAAAAAAAAAATAATGTAAATTTATTTTACCGAGCTTTATTTAAATGTCATTATAATTAATTTACATTATTATCATTGGCTTAACATCATCATGTTGCGTTGTTGATTCGAGAGATAAGGTTTTTGGTGGTATTTTTGTTTTGTAACGCCAAACAAGTAAGTATCACTCCTTACATGCATACCTAACTGTAGTACCTACACACATTTCTATCACCGTTAGTACCTACTTACTGGCTTACTGGAACGAGGGAAGAAATGAGTATGTAGCGTAGCGTCGTAGCGTAGCTAGGATGTTGGCCAAGGGGGACACGCAAGAGAATACTAATGTATTATTTTTTTTAATATTAAACATGGCAATATGACTGTAAAGCACTTGAGGTAACCTGATGGTCGATGATAGAATCCATTCACAGACGTCACTGTAATGCCTCTTCATGTCTCGTTTGAAGAACTCAATATCACAGGAAGGAGCGAAAACGTTGAACGGAAGAACGTTCCACATCCACGCAGTTACCACGTGCTTCTTAACACCTGGTTTAAGCTGCCCCGCCCTTAGCAGTAGGTACGCTGGCTACGCTCATGACTGTACCAATGCAAATGAGTAATACAAAGTAGATATAAACTTGTAACATCAACACAATCGTCAAACATGAAAAACCCGCAACATTGTTTTCTTTTATGGCCTCTTTTTCATTCGTTGGCAAATGCTTACCCAGATGCTTAATGGCTTTAGCTATGGGCAATAGTTCTAAGCAAGGGGCGAGTAACCTTTTGATCAAAGGACTAATTAATTATTTTTTTCCGACAAGTATTCGCCATAAAAAAATATTTCGGCTTAGTATGTAGGTACTACCATTTTATTATAATTAATTTAATAACAATATATTGATGGAAGAAAGTCGATAAAATAAATTCAATTTTAGAAATGCATGTCGGGTCAATTGTGGCCGGCGGGTCGCGGGTTGTTCACCCCTGGTCTAAGCAGTCGGCATATGACAACAACCACAACTAGATCCTCGTTGCTTCTTGTTCGAATTTATTTTGTCCACTCTTTTTTGTATGACGTTCTTTAGATGCCTGAAACCTAATGCCTTGTTTTTATTCAGTTGGTTAGAGCGCCCAGCCATTTGGCGACATCCGCTCCTAGGGCGTAACGACGAACTCCACAAATACAAAGCGACTCTTCAAAATGCTATACAACAGAGTAATGAAAAGTTTACGCGCTATCGCGACCATAAATTTGCAATTGCATTTATTGTAAGTCCAGAAATGGGTTAAGATTGTTTCCTTATCTATTTAAAAGAATTTAAAAAACTTAACCATTATTATTTCTCATTGTTCAGGGCCCAAGATTCATTGGGAAAACGCGTTTGCTTGAAGAGTGCCTGAATGTAACTCCACGTAATATGCAAGTGGATAGGATTGTCCTTACTAAAGACAATAAAGTGATTTACTTTCGATATATTAACTTTTACAATTATTCCCCACGAGCGAGTGTATCACCACGAATCCGTCTTGCTATTGTCAGATGATCTACACAAGAAGATTAAGGTCGTCACTCACTTATCCGTATTTATTATGCACCCGACTAGCACCGCCTCCTTGCTCGACGTTCACTCGTTATAGACGGTTGAAATCTGCGTGGTCAATGGATGAACGCCGCGTCGCCAACTAATCAACATCGCGTGTCAACGAATTGACGAGTAGTTTGTACGTAATGCCGCGCCAATGACGCTTCGTTCTTGCGTTAACCACTCGTGGTTCATTCGAGCCCCGCTCGTTGACAAGTACCGGTCCATCGAGTTACGCAGTTGACGAGCCGAGCCGATGTGGTGCTGGTCGGGAACGTCAGGTGCTGGGTTGATAGGTGAGTGACGACCTATATTCTTCCGTCTGCGTATGTCGCTACTTGTGACGGATCGCTGCGTACCCGCAACAACTCGTTGCACAGTTGTTATGTTTGACTCAAAAAAGCTCAGTTCGGTGACAGGCAAGAGAAAAGCAGAAGTGTAAACGGTTCTTATTTATTATGGATGGAGAACTACGGAGTGTTTGCGATAGGACACGAGTGCTAGTTTTTCTTTATATGCAGTTGTTGTTACTAATGAAAGATTTTTGTTTAGAATCGATACTCTTGTTTTGTCAAACAGGTAACTTAGTAATGGCTGAATTGATCTGTGAGGATGTGACCTGTGACACACCCTGGGTGGTAGTTAGTTGGGAGAGAGCGCACCACATTTTGCGGTGAGTACACTGCGAGGAGGTCGCGTCTCGCAGCGAGTCGTTAACATTTTACTCGTCGTATCGCCGCGATAGTATCGTCGCGTGGAGCGTTCATAGAGTTGTTATAAAAATAAGTGGGAGAACAATAATATCGCCGCGATACACTCGCTCGTGAATTGCGTTCCTAAGCGAGCCTTCATACATCATACAGCCGACTTCTTCATTAACTACAATTAACTCAACTTGGACAGGATCTAACGAAGAATAATGATTACTAACCATTCAAAACCACCAAGAATTACATAAAAGATGCAAATGTTTAGATTTCTCAGTCGTTCTGTAGGGGTTTTATCACCGTTTTAACCTTACTAGGGATACTATCAAGGCCGAGACCATGCAGTGGTCCTTGGGCACATAGAGTATGAGGTGTTTGAGACGATGACGGCTCTGATAAAGCTCGTACCCCAAATGCTTTTATAAAAAAGGCGGAACTGTACATTGTTACAATATTTTACTCAATTGGACTACATCTACCTACAGAGTATTTCTTACTATAATATTTTGCAGTATATGTACAATAATATGATATTTACAATGTTTTGATTTTTATAGATTTAACTGAGTAAATTAAACTGACCTGTCAGACGACAGTGAATAATAATAACACTATAAAATTTATTTTAGGCGGCCTATGGCTTATTTCGCAGAATATTATCTAAGATATGGACGGGAAGCTCCTCACGAATAATACGCGAAAATTGTGAAAACAAAATAAGATACAGGTATTTTTAGTTACTAGGTTGCACTTTATAAGTCTGTACCAATCTGTAAGTAACCCAATGCCCAATTTCCACGATCACTTTTAGTTTGCATTACGCGGAGGGGGTGTACGCGGTTCAAAAGTTAACAAGATCCAGAATATAAAACGGGCGAACGTAAGGGGACAAAATTAATTCTTCATTATCAACTAGGGTCTCCCGCTGTCCACGGGGTTTGTTTCGTAGGTCAAAATTTTCAGAACGAAACCGGAACCAAAAACGTACGTTGCTTTCTTTTACAGTAGCTTCCCCATACACATCTTTAATCTTTCGAGCTGTTTCTGGATGAACGCTGGAGCGTTGATGCCACGGTGGAACACATATTCGTAAATAACGCGATATTTTAAGTTTCCAATTTTGTGAAAAGAACAATATCAAAGAAAAATCAAATTGTGCGAAATTAAATGGCTCACTAAATTCGAAATACAAATTTGAAATTAATTTGAATTTCCTAACCAAACGCCAGATATTTGAGATCAAATTGGCCAGTTCAACAAAACGCCAGTTTTTTGTGTCTCCTGTAAAGTGACCCAATCATACATTTGAGGTACTGAATGCCGAACGACGGTATGTAAGAACCATTAGGACCTAACTATTAAGTTTCACCCTTAATTTGGCCTGTGTTTGGATAATAATAAAATGTTAAATTCGCTCTTTTACTTCTCAGCATAGATATGAGTTCCATTACTCCAACTCAAATTTATGCCATTAATACCATCTTCGACTGTCGCTTTCCTCTCCCAGAGACCTTCACATACAAAGGTGACATCCTAAGTGAAGTCGGTGTGAAAAATATCATTCAACGTATATGTAAAAGCGTAAGTTACTATTTCATTCTTTATTGCACATAAATGTATAATTGAGGGATTGAATGCTAAAAAGCGTTCTTTACCAGTCTTCCAGGGGTGCAAGAGAAATGTGCAATAACCTATATGTAAGGTACGCATAAAACTTTGTAAACAAAATCTAGTAGATATTTCAACTGCTTCAAGTAGAACCTACGTATCGAAAGCTTGAAGGAATCCCGGGAGTTGGCTAATTGAACGTTGATAGGAAGCCAATTCCACAGTCGTACTGTTGTTATGGCGAAAGATTGGTAGAGAAAATCAGTATGGTGATTTGGTATACTGAGAACTAAAGAATTGGAAGATATTAGTGGATAAAAAATAGAAAATATTCTTACATTGTTACGCTGTCGAACAGGTATCCATTTCAATCTGGCTCGGTATTCAGATACATAATCAAATTTCAGAAGACGGGAGATGTAACGGATATAGTTATTTAGCAGATCTATAATCGAGGTCCTTCTCGATGACTGGGATTTTTTCCGAGCCTGTAGTAGTGTTTTGACGTTCATAACTGCTTTCTTACGGCCTAAATTGAATAATGAATTATTAGATTTTGATTTTATATATATCTTCTGAGAGGTCCAAGTAAGCAATGTCTGCATAATCCAGAAGAGGGTCAAGTAGGGGTTTTACTATATAAATCTTTGTATCAATAGAAAGAAGTTCTGTATTCTATCAACCAAAAGCACTAGTACCTGTTAGCACATCTCAGGGCAACTGTAATTGGATACACTTTCATAAATTTAATATTTATTGATTTAATATGATTTTTAAGATCAAAATTAAGATATTCGTCATGATCAATCACATATTTCTTCTTTATTTCGTTTAATTGAACTGTCTTAATTGTTTCATGAGCCTGTACATACAGGCCCTGTCAGAATATAGGCACTGCAGTTGGATTGTATGGACGCAGCATTTATTTATCGCGACTCTTTGAATTATTTTATATACTTTTGTATTTGTTTGATATGTGTTGTATGTCAAATAAATATTTTCTTTCTAATTACATTGCGTAGTATTATTGCAGATTATTAGAAAATTTTGTGTATTGGCCGTATTAGAGGCACAGTATATTGACAAGGAATCATGGCGAATACTCATTTATCTTTTGGAAGCAAAGATCTTTTTCGTTTTGATGACAATTACGGAAGAGGAAAAAATGTTACGTAAGTTAGCTAAAGGCTCAAAGGATTAATAATGATTACAGCCAACAATTTATTTTTACCATTTACTAATTATTACTTACTTCATGTATAGGTCTGTTAACAAATAGTAAATATACATTATAAATTGTTTTATAATCTAATGTATGTATTCTAATATATTATTAAAATTTTATGTATTCTTAAATATTATATAACTTTCTCATCTTTTAGCTATTAACGCAAAGACAGTATTATTTTCCTACCGCATTGGCAATATGAATTAGCCCTTAATTGCGGTGGGAAAGTCATTCATTTGAATTTTTATTTTGACCTTTAAGATCTTTAATTCGAGTAACGATAATCTACGTTAAATGGTTTCACATTATTTATTGTGATATGTACAGAACTACAGTAAAGTACACAAGAAGTATATCTCAATATTTCTTAAACAATTTTGGGTTCCTAAATATTCCCTGATTTAATCACTTAACACGTAAAGGTAAATTTAATTGTTATTCTACGATTACTTCTATTTTCAGCAACGGCAAGCAATTGTTTAGCTAATAATATGATTGTTAAAATACAAATAAGTGGGGTAGACAGATGGTATCTCGCGGCGCTCACCTGTCAACTGCTTGATGTGCAAGCCATTCCCCCTGATTTGCAAAAGTAAGTGTGGAATACAACTATGTATTTCAATATTAAAAATACATAACATAGCATACCATCATGCCTGTATCCCCGAAGGGTTAGGCAGAGGTGTACTAATATATACCGACAGTTCCCTGCGTATGTTTTTAGGACACATGTAATAGGGGGCAAGCCTACTGACGTTCATGGGGGTCAAAGCCAAACTCCGAGCTACTACTGAGAATTTTATAGAAAAACCCAATACCACTTTGCTCGACCAAAATAATTGAGTAGATACTGTTTCACCTACCCAAGTACCCACTCTTCAAAAACTTTCCCCTTTGGTGCCTTCGATCCCAATAGATGATGTATCAAATTTAAACAATGGAAAAGATGGAGAAAGTTTATCATTTAATTTATTATGCGTTAACAGATTGATAGAATGTGCAAGTAATGGCATGCCAGGTTGGATCCAGAATTTTGTTATATCACTAGTCCAACGAGGAGCTTTATCTGTAGTGACGGTGACTAGGATTGAAGCTTTTGAATCTGGCGCTGTGATGCCTTCACCAACGCTTTTGCAAAGAGTCGAGTGTGATGTCAACCTTCAGTGTGATGATCTTTACACGAGGCAAACTAGTTACAAAGTGTGTAGTTTTTCAAGTACTTATCGTTTACTTTCTGTCAATAATTTGCTTGAAAACTAGTTCATTCGTAGTTAGTTAGTCGTTTTATCTTCGTTCGTTTGTTTAGTCGTTTTTAATTATAGGATTTAGCGTTGTGACCAAAACCTCACTTGATCTTAAGTGATGATGCGATCCAAGATGGTATGACAGATCAATTCATTTGTGCGCGTGATCCTAAGTGTGGGTAAAGCGTGTATAGATACAGTGACTACGTGTATTTTATTTATATTATGTCGAGTTTTTTACATCTTATTTGTTCAAAATTAAAATAAATCAAAAGCTCAATTATTCATATTACTTCGTATATTATTCCGTATCCACTACCACTAGAAACAACAAATAATGAACTTTCTAATTTAATTCATTATTTCCGTTATGTTTTGTTCAATATTATGTAAAGCAATATATATTTTTTAATTCCCCAAATATTTTCTATAAGGTTTAGGATGATATGGTGGTGGACGAAGAATTTTTATACTATATTGTTGAGTATTTTTTCTGTTATCCACTGCTGAATATCTATATTTTTGACATTAGATTTTAGCGCTTTAATATTTTGATCATTGTGATACGACGCATTATAAAGTACAACTACTGGTTAGGTGAAAAAATTTCTCGGTGACTAACCTGAAATTTTTATTACTGACTGTACCCGTGGAACAAAACGATAAAAATATGCGTTGATGTAGCGCGTCAGTCGTCACTGTCAAACAAACAAAAAGATGAGTTGAAAATTCTGTATCACACTAAGGCTAGTGGAAGACTCGCCCTCAAGTGCAGCTACCGGAACACACCTACTGGTGCTTGGTGACAGATTTTCAACTTATAAAAAGTCCTACCATCATGCTAAAGTTGTTCTCCTTCAGCAAAAGCTCAGGTTCATTGCAGAGTTTTGAACTCACATTGATCGACGGGATGTCCGTTCACGCTACCACTGAGCCATTCATAATAAAATAATCGTATATACTTCTTTATTTTTGTTTAAAATTATCTTCATTTGTACCTACTCACATAAGGCTTAAGTTTCTTGTTCTTTAGAATCTGTCGTTGCTCCAAATAAAAGCATTACTCTGGTATATTAAAAATTTGATATACCATGGTCTTAAAAAAATGAAAATGGGTGTATTAGCTAATTGCAATATTTTAAATATTTATGTCTTTTCTAGAGCGTTGATAGTTTCATAAGTTTAAGTATGGTTAGCAAACAGAACAGTGCACATGCAATGCAAAAGACCGATACTATACAAATGGCTGTTCTTGCTGAATCATACAATTTCGATGATATCAAGGTGGACATGACAATGGATGGTAATTTTCATTAGACTTTTTATGTTGAAATTGCTCACACTTTATGAATATTATTGCATAGTTTCATGATGGCTTGGTTCTTATACACGAGTTTATTTTATTATTAGGTGAATATGCTCTAACTCATTTCTGTTTTAAATTTAACAGCAGTAATTTTAAAAATGTATGACTCTTTAACACCATTTGAAAAGATGTTATTAAAATGCGGCTCAGTGCTAGGTGAAGTATTTTCTAGAAGGATGCTCCTGCATTTATTACAAAGTGATTCTCCTAGAAAAGTTGCTCAAGGTATACCTATGTCTTATTATATTTGTTCAAACGTCTCCTTTGCAAAGTAGGTATCCGTGTTCCTGGATTGATCTCAACTTTTATAAACAAATTGTGAACAGACCGATTTTGTGTGAATAACCATGAAGAACAATTATCATATCAAACCCATAGTCAAGCTGTCTCAAAAACGCCAATAAATATATGAATTCTCTTTCTTCTCGCTATACAAAACTATGGGACTATTTTTCAATTGTTCAAATCTCCTCAAAATGTGTTTCATAAATTTAAGTTACCATTACTGCATAGCATTTATCAACAAGATTTCAATCTGGGGACAACAGACCAATATTTTCAGGCTCACCACTATGATGACTAAACATACTTTTACGTCAAATAAATTTAAATAATGTTTTAGTTACTATTATGATCTGAATGAAATATGAACTGATTTTTTTGATATCTCACTCGAAATTGTTAATGCGTTTCTCTTTATTACAAAGCTGTAGCAAAGTTGTTTATGATTCGTGTACTGGAATGCGAAGGAGGTGATTTTACTCGTGATACTTCGTTAGTTTTGGTTCACCCTGCCCCTGCTTGGTCCGCTACAGAGAAACCTCCATATTGCGCGTGTTTGGGAATGAAGCAACCACGTGAGTCTCGAAATAAACGTATACCTCCACCAATCTATACTAATAATTTGAAGAGAAAGTGCCAATTTTGTGTTTGTGTGTGTATGTGGAGGGTAATCTCCGGAACCACTGCCAATAGATTTTTTTTCTTTTTGCATTTTATAACCTATGTATTGAAGAAGTTTATATAACTTTAGGCTACAACTCTATCATTTTATTTTTAATACTCCTTATTTAGACGCCCTAGTAGATGAATTTTAAAAAATCTTTGCATAATGCTCACCTTCATTAAATATGGAGACTCCTGTGCAAAATTGCATGCTTTCAGATTCACCGAATCAGGAATTTCGTTTTTGAATATAATATATCATATTCTATTGGATATATCGTTTTTCAATTGATAGGCTTTATGAATTGTCAATAATATGAGTAAAAATTATTTTACGGGATGAAAATAATTACTGCATAACGAACGTGAGCTGCGGGCGCACCGCTATCTAGGTC
Organism: Saturnia japonica; assembly: GCA_033032175.1. Lineage (NCBI taxonomy): Eukaryota > Metazoa > Arthropoda > Insecta > Lepidoptera > Saturniidae > Saturnia > Saturnia japonica. The sequence goes on from CM065318.1 coordinate 13,278,194, forward strand.
GGCCACATACAGGCGGAATTCCGTTTCGGTATTTCGATTCGAAATATCGGTTCGGGTTTCCGTACATATTTCACACACATACATTTATTTCCTTTCGTGAAACGTTCGTTCGTTCGTGAGAGACGACGCCCATTGAATTCAGACATTTTAACAGCGATGGACGAAGATTTTCTACTTGCGATTACATTGTTTCTGTATCTTGCTAAGAAAAAGAAAATACGTCGCCGTTACTGGGTACATACATCCACTTAACTAACCAACTTAATGTCTGAACTCAATAGTCGTCGTCTCTCAACTGAACCTTGTTATTCCGAACAGAAATAAACGTATGTGTGTGAAATATGTACGGAATCCCGAATCGAAATCCCGAAACGGAATGCCGCCTGTATGTGGCCGCCCTTATAGTATAGTATAACTAAAGATGATTTTTTGATAAAAAGTACTTCATATATACGTACTTAATAAAAAATTTCAGCGCACTGCCGAGATCTTCCAATGTACGCATTTTGTGGTTACATGAAATTTAGACATTCCTTGTTTCGAACCACGACTTATGAGCTGTTGACTGCCAGTCAAAAGGTAAGTCCCTATCTATTCCTTGATCTCTTTTTCGCGATAAAGCTCATATAATAGTTGTTTAAACGTTTGTATTTGTAATTTTATGTTTAGATTTTATAGACATCATAATATTATTTAAATAGCGTCAAAGCTTTTTATTCATGGTTTCGTTATTCGCTGTTTCAGTATGTGGCCGACGAGCCACGAGCGCCGCGGTCTCATTTTTTGTCTGTTTCTCATTTGGCATTCTATAGAATGTCTAGGAAATGTTATGAATGAAGTACATATCTCAAAAATACAAAAGTTATTCTGAAAAAAAAACAAACAATAAAAGTGAAATTTTTTTTATGTCTAGTTATGACAATATTAAAGTTATTTGTTTGTCTCTGCTTCAAACATAGCTCTAACACAATGGCGGCCACTTTTTAAAACTTTCCAGGGAGTTTTTGTAACATTCCAAAATGCATGCTTCCAGTATCTACCTATTTATAATTCACTTTACTTTTGCACAATAACCAAAATATATCACATAAAATGCCGACAATATTTAATAATACAGGGCCACATAAGTTTATGAATTTAAAACAAAAACCAATCACATGACACTTTGAGATCCCGCCAAAAATTCCCATGTGATATTAGAAACGAATAGGAGACGAAAGATGTGTATGTATTTCATACTTTGGATGAATGGCATTGTATAAACTGCGTAGGCAAAGTATGTCATACATACATATATATTTCATACATTGCCTTTAACATACATATTTATGTGAGATATTTAAAGAAAACATTTTTGTAGTCTATACAATATTATAAAGAGGAAAGATTTGATTTTTTGTTTGTAATGGATAAACTCAAAAACTACTGGACCCATTTTCAAAATTCTTTCACCAATAAAAGCTACAATATCAGCGAGTAACATAGGCTATATTATAATATGAAAAATTAATTTATTCCTTATAAAAATGTCGATAGTTTTATACAAAGTATAAAAAATTGGCTACACGGGTGCGTTTACAATGTTTGTCGTATAAAATTAACATGGGTGAAACCGTGTGGCACAGGTAGTATATTATAAAATACATTAATCACATGATTTCTGAAAATTTGCAGCACGAGATGCATGCACGTGTTCTGTTATATCTGGAACGATATACTCGTCGTTGCTTAGCTTGCGGTGCTGGGTGTTTTACAAAACTTTTGGGACTACGCTGCGATGATGTAAGAAGGAAAAAAATAGAATCAATTATTAAAATATTTTTTGTGCTAAACATGTTCTAACACAACAGTAAGTGATGGTAGTAATCATGGCAGTTCAAATGTCTAAAACCAATGAACCTGTGCTATGTGTGAAGAGAAACATCGTGATGAAACCATAGTGGTGCGCGGTAGGGCATGTTCTAATGCTCACCTAGCTAGCGACCACACTTAAGTTAAAAATCTCTCGCCAAGCTCCTATAGATGTGTTCCGGCAGCTGCACTTGAAAACAAGTCCCCCCACTAGGCTTAGCTTCTTATACTCTTCGACTACATCGTCTCATAACTTTAAAGAGACAGGGGACAAACGGTAGAACCGATAAAGAATGAAAAAATATATATTTGCGAACATGTTGTCAGGAGATGACTTCGAAAGGGATTTTTTCAGACATTGTTTAATATAAAATTTGTTGATACGTGAATATCGTGATATGAATGTTGACGACGGATACGGGAGTAGAGGAAAAGAGATGAAGGTAAGGCTAAGGTTATCTAAGGTTAAGGCTAAGGCTAAGGTAAGGGTAAGGAAGGCTCCTACTGCTCCAACACATTATATAGGCGGCACATTCGATGGCTTTATGCTGCAGAAATCGGCAGTAAGCCTGGAGCGCCATTTCAATTTCAGTTTCCGGCGGTTCGTTTTCAGCCCGCCAGTTTATTCAGCCAACGGGCATGCCGCCTGCATAGTGTGTAGTAATCATTAAGAAGCAGAAGTGTTGATACATGAAGTGTTATCCCTTATAGTTTTTATCACGTTCTCGTCCAGTCCAGGATGTAACATGTTACGTACATAGTGTAATTGAAATCTTATTTTAGGGCTTGATTAATGAAAGTGATGATTTAAAGCGCATCAAGCAACAAATCTGTGCTTTAAGCGCTGAAACAAGAGTACCAGGTGATCAGGACCCGTCTTCAGGGCTTGTTCGTGAAAATAACGATTTTTCATCAGTAAGTTGCATATTATGGCATTTTTTAAATGTTGAAAAGTAGTAGAACATAACTTTTAAAGAACTATTGCTCTCAAATAGTGTTTGAATAGTCTCTTGAACCATAGTGGATAGCCGGTTGAAATGTTCGGACAATATATGCTATTGTGGCGGATATTAGCCTAATTAATCATTTTAAAAAACCTACAATAATAATGGGGTCCCCAAACATAAATACATTCAAGGTATTTTTAAGTTTATATTAAAAGCGATAATATTTGTACATAGGTAAGTCTATAAAACAAAATAATTAAGTTCGTTTTAAGTGTTATTCGACCTCGAACTAAGGATAGTGAAGGACTGAATAAAAGAAAATAAAAAAATTAAATCACAAATACTTACATGCAAATGCATTAAGTTCTCACTTATCAACCCAGTACCCAACCACCACCGCCTCGCTCGACGTCCGTTCGTTGTCGACGGGTGAACGTAGCGTGATCAACGAGCGAACACCGCGTGAGCAACTAGTCAACATCACGTGTCAACGTACGGAGGAGTAGTTAATGAGCGATTTTCCTCGGGGTGTATGTAATGTCGCACCGTACCAACGACACATCGTCCTTGCGTTAATCACTCGCGGTCCACTCGGAACCGGTGCGTTGTCAACTCGAGTCTGCATTTGGTCTGTTTGTGTGCGAGTCGTTACGGTGAGGTTATGAAGTTGATAAGTGAGTGCAAATATAAAAACCGCATAAAAATCTCAACCACACGAGGCGATGCGGTTCTGGCGACCTTTGGTATTGCCAGAATTTTGGCCGGGGGAGAGAGGGGGTTTCGTTGTTGTACCTACGGTTCTTGCACTTGGTGAAAACTGACTATGAAGATTAGAACTTTTACTTCAGTCCCTAATCCCTGAAATATCCGTTTTTCATAGACAAACGTGCCTGCTGAAATTTCAAGTTATGAATTGTTACACACTAAAGGCAATTTAGCCAATCGTATTTTAGGTAAAGTATTTATTTTTTATATTTTTGCTTATTAATTTCCTAAATTTTTTTTATAAATTCGTACGGTTAAATTAAAGCACTGTTCCTAATTGTAATCACAGTACAATCCAAAAACAACGATGACCACCAAAGGAACGGCATCCATGGACTGTCGTCGTTGCCATATTGATCTACGAGCCTATCGATAGCTGAATATAAACAGGCTGATCCCGAAACGCGACAAACTAAAACATAGTCACTGTGATGGGTTTATCACCATTGTGTTCCATGGTCGTGATGTTGTGGACTCGTGACCCAGTCGTGTACACATCCCTTCCGACCTACCTATTAATCTAACATCTCCGAAATGGCTCCAATTATTTGAATAAAATTTTGTATTTAGGTAACGATTTACGTTCCAAATATATTTAGATAAGTGTTTATTTTGAAATAGCTAGCCAAGTTCGGTCGCCCAGATATTTTTTTTTAAATATACAGTCTACAGTTTTTATTATACGGTTGATATTTTAAGAAAGTCAATTGTGGGGATTCAAACTCAACGTCTTTTGACGCGGTTTCCGTACACGCTACCACTGAGCCATCATTGCTCGAGCTGTGTTTGAAGTTTTATTCAAAAACTTAATCAGTGTCTAGGACGAGTTTGAACCCGTGAATCGAAATAAATAAAGAAGTCCAGTCGAACGCTTGGCTATATCTTCTTGTTTTTTGCTTTGCTTCTGCGTAGACATAGCCAAGTATGACACTAGTAATTTGATACTTTGCTTAGAACAAATAATTATTATTTTCACTTTTTCAAATATTTTTCTCGCAATCACATTGCTATTCTATTTACATTGTATTACATATCTTGAAAATGTACCTAACTAATTTATATGGTTATGTTGTTTTACCTAAATAATGTTGCATTGTAAAATTAACACAAAGAAGATTTCCGTATAAACATATTATTTTTAAAGTAAATGAAGTAGGTTATCATACTATTTCATTATTCTTTACACAAATTAGTGTTACAATAAATAGAAAGAATAAAAAAAACAAATTTTGGTCAATAAAACTGTTTTGAATCAACTGATGACAAGAAACTGTTCATCTCGGATGAATTCAGATTACAGTGAATGAAATAATCATTTTGAAACAACTGACAAACATTATGTATTGTTTCAGAATAAAAATTAGTAGTTTTGAATTGTCAAATTAGATTTTTCTTGTATTCCATATAAATTTTGGAGTTGCCACGCTTTTTTAGCCTCTACTTTTGTTTGCCAGACTCTAGCAACATACCTAAAGTGCGTTTTTCATCCCCACGGAGTAAAATGGCATTTCATGTGTTGCTAGTTAATTGAATTTTCGAAATAGGGATGTCCACCAATCTGAATTAATCGCAAAATCGTACGAGATATTATTCATATTGTTCAGTTTATTTTAAACATCATTAAGCCCTCCAAAGGTGAAGGCCGAATAAGGTAGACAAAATCGCATCTGCCGTGGGCCAACCGAAGCGTTCTTCTTGTAGGATTTTTTTGTAAGTAATTCACCATATGTGCATTTTATAGTTTTCTTAATTACCTATGTTATGATAGTAGTACATTTTCGGCTATGTTGATTGATACAAAATATTCCAAATAAATAAATAAAGACCATCAATTCAGTAATTAAAATCTTACGATTCAAATAATGAAAAGGTAATATAAGAATGTATCCTTTTTATGGGTTATTCTACAGTACACCGAACATTTGGAAACGAAATTCTATAACGTGTATTTGTCACACTTGACATTGGCTTAATTGCCTACATAGCCAGAAAGCCAAAAAAAGACGCACAATATTATCGAATAAATTTATTTTATATTCGCTATTTCAGTGAGAAAAAGTTCAAGACATTCTGCAGTACACATTTATCAAAAAGAAAAATGGGTTAGATCATTCTCATCGCTCGAATTGGATAATTGTGAATGTCTTACTATTTTATTATCTGTTTACTGTCAGATTATAGACCATTGCCGTGGAGCTGGTACAGTATCCTTATTTGTATGACTTAATAATTTTCGAAATACCTAATTTGAATTAACGAAGCTACAAAAATCTTATTTTTTTTTTTTTATCGTTTCAAATTTAAGCGTTGTGGCCACAATATCACCTGATCTTAAGTAACGATGTGGCCCAAGATGGTGACACGCTAAGCCTAGTAGGGAAACTGGCTCTCAAATGCAGCTGCCGGAACACACCTAAAGGTGTTTTGCGACAGATTTTTAAATCGAGGGTGGTAGCTAACCTTGCGGACATTATAAGATGCCCTACCATAATTCTATGGTTTCATCACGATGTTTCCTTCACCGTAAGCTCAGGCTCATTGCAAGAATTCCAACTCACGTCGATCGACGCGGAGTCCGTACACGCTACCAACTGAGCCATCATCGCTTGAAGCTTGAGTTATTTTAGGCCAACAAAATTAATATTACGCAATTTATAAAGTTCGCAAAATAATTCACATTATTGTCATTGATTTGTTGGCACGCGGGATAAAATTTTTGGACCTATTTTTTTTTAACGCAAAAGTAGTATAACTTCTTAAGTTTTCACGGTCAGTGATATTGTTGACGGACGCGGACCAGCCCGCATCGACGCTCCATGGGACGAGTGTCGTCTGTGGGAGCGCAGAAAAGTCCAGAGCCTTGGTTAGCGTATATGACATAAGAACACATAAATAGGTTTTTTTTTGCTATTTGGCATGTTGTTTGGCGAGTCAAGAAAAATGATATAGGGTAAAAGTACATATAAATGACATAAAAATTGCCCTATAATAATTAATAATAAAAGACTTTGATATCATTAACGTGTCAAAACTTCTATCTAAAAGCGTGTTTATATTTCTACTCCACTCATAACCCAAAGGTATGATATTTCTGGTGCTATGAATACTAGAGATATATGCACAAGCGAAAGACAAATATTTGGATTCGAAACCCTGAAGTTATTTGTTAGCCATAGATCAAAGTCTCGACGTAAAATACACATTTTATAAGCTAGATAAGAAGACCGACGCATCAGCACATTAGCACCTAACTCACCTTATCCCCGCTTTACCTACTGCTGAGTCATTGCTTTGCTCGACATGTTTTATTGTATGAATCTTGGTGAATGTTCTGAAGAATTGTTTGACCTTATCCCCCACCTTTTACTACAGAAACACGTGGACTGGTCAACTGAGGCACAGCCACGGTAGAGCCTATCTAGACATGATCAAAAAAGTTCACAAACTCTTACCTTAGACGTATCTACTATACGCAGACGTGGAATGGTCTCCCAAACAACGTGTTTCCTTCTTATGATAATAGATCTTTGAAACGAGGCGTGAAGAGACATTTCAATAGGCCAGCAGGACATCAACGACTGCCGATGAAACTGTTACTCAGAATTGCCATCAAATGTTGTGCAGTCATTTTAGACCTTTCGCAGAATCGATTAGGTCAAAGAGTAATCCAGTCATATGATTGCCGTCTTTTGTTTTGGTATACAATTGAAACTGAAAACTGTTCAAACAAATTTCAGGTGAATTTGAAAAACTTTATGATGCCTACTTAGAGTACGCCGATATAAGCATAATAAATTTAAACATACCTCAAGCGATTCGACTCTTGTTTGAAGTTGAAAATTTTATAGCGGTAACAATTATTATTATTCAATTTTTATAAATACACACATCAAAAAAGTCTAAGCAACATGCGTGATATTACAAATTTTTCCATTTGTATTAATTAATTTCTAAATATTTACTCAAACAAAGTGCGTAGGTAAGTAAACTTTTTTGTTATTGATGACATACTGGCTGGTTGTAAAAAAAAATTTGATTATGTTTTGTTTTTTTCATAAAATTCAAATGACTGCGAATTTGTTTGAATTTAAGTGCGTTTTAATTGCTACGTTTAGTCTTGATTTTATAATTTTACCAACCATTTAAATAAAGTTAGCGACAAAATTGAATTGTTAGATATTCTTTACGTCATGAAGCGACGTCATTTGATGGCAGATGAAATGCAAAGAGCTGTAGGGATGTTGCAAGCGGGAAGTAATCAATCTCAGGTATCTCGGCATTTTGGCATTCATAGAAGTGTTATTTGTCGTCTTTGGCAGCGCTACAATAATATAGGAGAACCCGCTGAACAGCATCCAGGCCGTGAAAGGAGTACAACCACTCGGCAAGACCGGTAGATACAACTGACTGCAAGACGCCAGCCGATGTTAACCGCTCGAGAGATAAGTTTGAGGCTACAAATTTCAAGTGGTGTTGATGTAAGTCCTCAAACTGTGCGAAATCGACTGCATGAGTAAGGCCTACGAGCTCGACGCCCAATCAGGTGCCCACCGATACGTCACGGGAATCGCGCTCGTCGATATGAATGGTTCAGAGAACGCATAACATGGACCCAGGAACAATGGGATAAAATTATGTTTTCCAATGAGTCGCGATTCGGGTTTAAGCCTGATACAAGAAGGGTGCGAGTGTATCGTCGGCCCGGAAATACTGAAAGGCTCAGGTGCGTTCAGGAAGTTCATCCATACAGCGGCTCAACAGTTATGTTATGGGCGGGTATTATGAAGAACAGGCGAACTGAGCTCGTTTTTGTTAATGGAAACATGAATGCTGAAAATTACATTGAGGATATTCTCAGACCTTATGTCTACCCATTTGCACAAACCTTTGGCTCCGAATTTAGGTTAATGCATGACAATGCGCGTTTACATACAGCTCGGCGATCCAGTGAATACTTTGCAACGGAGAACATCCGGGTATTGCCCTGGCCTGCACAATTGCCAGATCTCAACCCCATCGAGCACGCATGGGACATGCTCCAGAGACGTGTTTTGAAGGACTTGGACGGAGCGACAACAACCCAACAGCTGAAGGATTTGCTACAATTCCATTGGGAGCGAATACCGCAAGATGACATAAACAGTCTCATTAATTCAATGAATAATCGTTGCCGACAAGTTCTGAATAGCAGAGGAGCCCATACTTTGTATTAAATTGTTCTATTCTTTCACAATAAATACATTTTCTTTAGAAATTTCATTTTGTAAGAAAAAAGTTTAGTTTCTTATGTATCTTAGTTTCTACAGTATATTCTAATATTGTTCATTTCTGTTATTAAAATAACTTATAAAGACAACAGCTGTTATTTTTACATCACAGAACCCTAAAGATATTATTTTAAAAATAAAATACAACGTTATAATGTGAAGAACCATCCTAAAATTTAAATTAGTACATGTTGCTTAGACTTTTTTGATGAGTGTACTTTTAATAATTGTGTTTTAGTAATATGATTTAAAAGCTTTAGTAACGCTTTCTTTTTCTCACAACAAATAGTACGGCAAAAGACTCTTAGATTCTACCTCAGAATCTAACTGCAAAGTGCAAACGTCTATCGTAAACCTTTGCAAACTCTTAGAAAGGTGGCTGCTATAATCTAATAGTATACAATTAATAAAAATGAAGTGTCTGTTTGTAATGTCAAATAAACAGCTTTTTACTAAATGCATATGAAAGTATATAAGATACCTATAACAAAAAACAGGTTTTTAAAAAAAAAAATTTTTTTTTTTGCAGTTATAACCAAATAAATCGTGCGTTTTATTAAATAAGTAAATAAATGCCAAAAGGTAAATTGTATTTTGAAAAGCAAAAATGCTTATAGCTTTGTCAGTCTTACAGTGTCAATAAATTACAGAACATGGACATAAAATGTTTTGACTTTATTCTACTATGAGTTGTCCTCGAGACATGTCTTCTTGCTTTGAATTGTGCCGAAGAAAGATAATAATATAAGAAAACTATGTCTCCGAAATAAACCATGTAAGGGCTGTAGTAGAATAAAATAGAGATTCCGTTACTCTGGACTTTATGAATCTTTACTGCAATCATTATGGACCGGGAAATGGGGTTCCTTCTACTCATTTTAATAAACAATTACAGAGCCAAACAGTCTCTGAAGATAATATCTGCAAAACTTGGATCAAGAAATTTCGATTAGCAACGATATACTCAATGCGTGGAGTGTGTATGCTGGAATCTGGAGATCTCAATGAGGCCAGGAAACAGTTGTTCCTAGCTATGAAACTTTATGGCGATCCATTTCCTATATCCAAGTAACGTCTTGTTATTAAATATTATTAGGGTGTTTTTTTTTAATAATGGACTTACTCTATCGTTCTAATCACTCATTATGTAAAGTTTAAAGTAGTATACTGTTTATTTAATATTTCTGTATAAGTTATCTACTAATTCAAGTTTTTACGAGGAACGACGGCCTTTACATTATCCTAAATATTAAGAATGAGAAGATATTTTAATAAAGACACATATTCAATTTTGTTTTACAATTTGCATTTTGGAAATGTACCCATTTGTTGAAATCTCGAAAGAAAAATGCATACTTTTTGAGTTTTTATTATTGCAGACACGGGGTAAGAATGTGCAACGTAAAGGCAACGTTTCGCCAAATGATGGCGCTACACGTCGCTCCCAACTTGTTCGTAGGCAGAAACGTTGGTGTCATCGGTTACTTTTATGAAGATATCGCTATGACATTGCACAGACTTTATAGATTATTTACCGTAAGATATTTTGAGACACTCTCTTAAAGATATTAAATTAGGAACCACTTTTTGTAAGTAGTAAATCTAATGGTTAAGTGATAACTGAACAATCTGAAACAGCTGCTGTCCTAAGCAAGTCGCCCACCTACATGCTATTATTTCTGCAGATTAGGAACGCTTTACGAATCAGAGGATATTCTCAGCCATATATCTCAGGTAGGATCAAGGCAGAGTGGTTTAGCGCATCCGATTCCGAATTCGTTTCTTCACAATAGCTATTATCTAAAATTAAATAGGAAATTATTTAGACTGTATGTTTAATTATTTTGGTGTAAACATGATTACGTCTGTTGGTTATGCAGTCCAAAACGGCTCTTGTTGCTTCTACACTACAGTGTTTAAAAGGTATAAATCTATATGTATATACTAATATAATAAAGCGAAAGAGTTTTTTTTGTTAGTTTGTTTAAACACGCCTATCTCTGGAACTACCAGTCAGATTCGAATAATTATTTTGGTAAATGATAGCCAGACTGACGAGGAATAGTATAGGTGTAGGACTAATATTAAATTACAACGCTCAACTAGCTTGAAATATTGATCTTTGTTAAGTAAGTCGGAGGTGGCGTCCGGTCCTAAGAGAGTGGTGTGTTAGGGTGCGTGGCTCCCTCACGTTTCGACTGGTGCAGATGCTGTCCGGACATGGTTGTTTCGGATGGTTCCTGCACCGGATCGCACGGAGGGAGTCGACCACCGCGTGTCATGAGTGCGGTGCTGCCAATGATACTCTTTCAGAGTGTGCTGCGTGGGAGAGCCAGCGCCGGGCTCTGACCGCGGTGGTAGGAGGGGACCTCTCGCTCCCGAGTGTGGTTCGCGCCATGCTCGGCAGCGAGAGGTCGTGGGAGGCGATGGCCTCCTTCTGCGAGGAAGTTATATCTAAGTCTTCCCATTGCACAGGTTCGGCAGCTGTGGGAGACAATTGGGGTTGTACCGAATTGTCTCCGTTAGCGGTGGTCCGGCAGTAGTAGCTGGGCCTGCCGCCGGGGCGACGTGGTTCAATGCAACCGCGAGCCCACGTCGCCCCTCTAAGGCGACTGAGGTACACCGTGGAGTTTTAGTGAGTAAGAGTCTCACATAACCACTCGTCCTCCCCCGGGCGGGTGTGTACCCATGACGGGTTTCTCCAGGTTAAAAAAAAAAAAAAAAGTCGGAGGTGGCAGCCCTCCTGAACTGCTTTATCCGCGTGCGCTGGCGTAATGGTTAATGATACGTAAATACAAAGTTGTACAAACATATTGGTTCTCAGTATATCTAAAAAAAGTCTGCTATGGCATATACCTATCTCTTATATATAAGCCAAAACAAGCTATTTTGTGACAAACAATTGTTAAAAATGAAAAAGTTATGAATGAACATTTTTTAGACATGGCATATTAATCCTTACGAACAAAAGTTATTTAATTATAAAAAATGATTTTATGAAGTTAAATTTTGCTTTTTATAGCGTGTTATTTGGACACGTAGTTTAGGAGATAATGAAAAATTAATATAATTTATACTTGCGGGAAGAACAATTATTATGGTAGGCTTACACGGGAGCGTTGGCGTTGCGGTGTTTGTAGTATAAAATTAACACAGGTGAAACCGTGGGGCACAGCTAGTATATTATAAAGCTCAAGAGATTGTTTGTTTAGATTTAAAAAATGATTTTTGCTTTATATTGCATATTTATTGAGGAAGGCTTTACTTTATATATCTTTAAGCTAGAGTTCTAAGGAATGGATCAGTAACATTGAACGTCAAACAATCGGGCAAGGTGTGGGCAAGTACAGGAAGGGAGAACAATGATAGGTTGACGAAGCGGTGGAGGCACGGTGGTGCATTGGTTGAATAATTTTGGAAACCGTGGGGCCTAGCTAATACTTAACAATTACTTACCCTTTTCCCAAGATAACCGGATAATTGCAAAAAATGTGTATAACTATTATTAGTTTGATTAAATACAAATATGTATTTTCAACAGGAGTGTAAAGAGATAGAGAATGCTACTTTAGCAGCAAAATGTGCTTTAAACTATGCTCTGATCACTAATTCCAATTTCCGTGTCCTATGTGTCTCATACGGGAATATGATAACGACATATCGCCTCAAACAAAAAGTAAGATGAATTTTGTTATAAATAAATAATTATGAAAGTATATTTTTTTATGCTGTTAATAGAATTAGTTTTAGTAAATTGCACAATGTAGTGCATTCTTGTAGAATTAGATGTAGTAGATAATCACTAAAACGTCATAATTATATCATTAATATATAAATAATTACTACGTTTTATACTTTTCTTTATTATTAGGTACTACATTTGAGTGGTAGGTATAGAGTTGTTTTCCAGGATTTCTTTTAAAAAACAAAAAAAAATCTTATCTAAATTACTTTATTTCTTTTTTCACAAGCTTTTATTTAACTTACCTTGTTAGTATGGGTCGATTCCTGCAAATGAATTTTAGAACAGCTATCCACGATTGATCTGAAATTTTGCTTATAATATACGTTTAGTCTGGATGACAAAGCGTGGTTAGCTAATTGACGTTATTCTAAATCTAATATGGTGGATTCCCAAAGATGGCGCATAAGTTATTTTTTGTGCATCCTTTAATATGGGTATAAAATGAATGGGCTTGCTGAGAAGAATAAGAAAAAATACATCAATAAAAAAAACTATTTAAAAACAAGCAATTGGAATTAAAATGTTGATTGATGGAAATAATGTTTTGAATTTTCAGTTTTCTAAGTGTTTGTCATTAGAGAGACGCGCAATGGAGATATGCCACCGTAAGAGGGGACAGTTAGATGTAACGGAAATCGATGCGGTGTGCTATATGTACACAAGTATTTTTTTGTTTTAGTTAGTATTTTTTATTAGCAATTATGTCATATTTACTAACACCCTAATTTTACTAGGCCCTAGTTTTAGATCGTGATAACAAATTGAAACAAAAACATGTGTATGCTAGTGTAAAATAATTTACTTAATTATTACTGTTAAAATTATTTACACATTATGAAAAAGAAGATAAGTCCCATGGTGTTTCTTGGCAGCTCGTTCTCAATCACTGAGATGTTTACCCTGGTGGTAGTATTATAACGTTCATAAAATAAATATCTTCTTAGGGCCTAAATTGAATAAAGATTTTTTGGTTTTGATTTTGAAGTGTAATGCATTCACTACTTAAACCTAAGTTAGCCCTTTACTTGGAAGAGGATTTTTTTTAACCTAAGTGATGACTAATCATTATAAATTATGGATAAAATGCCTTAGATTTATTAAATAAGGACAGTGTACCTACATGTTTGAAGGTAGAATTATTGATAAGGCATTTACGAAATGGTATGAAAACATAATATACTGGAATGGTTTATTATATTTTAGCGTGGAATGGGGTAAAAAGGTTGAGAGCCTAAAATTTGGTCAATCAGTAATGCACATGATGTCAAGTCTGACTGATTTGAACACGCGACAAATGTTGGTACTTTGGATGCTAAAGCTGCTTATTGCTGATCTGAGAATCCACGATATGGTCGCGATCATGAGGGACTTCTTCTACATGACTGACCATTACGATTTGAGTTGTAAGTTTTAAGAAGTACCTACCTATCATCTCCATGCTATATTTATCTTGTGATCACAAATCTAAGTCATATAGTCATTTTAAATTCCTAGTTCAAAATATTTCGTTTAAAACTAGCTAGCAACCGCGAATTTGCTAACTTGAAAAAGTGAGTTGATTTTTATTTTGTTTAAAATTGTAACTTTTCTATTACTGCTTAGCCCCTACAGAAAAACGTAATGATATGTAGCCTAGATCGGTCTATTTTCGTCTCGTTATATTTACTCATATCATATAATATAATCCTATCAACATAAGTAGTACCTATTCTTCCCATTTATAAATATGTAATTGCAAAATTCAAATAATTAAACTTGCATTAATTCTCAACCGATTTTGATGAAATTTTGTATATAGAAAATTATGTTATTACATAAAAGGTGTGGATATAATAATCGTACTAGTGTACTTATACGATAGAGTAAAGTAATACATTGATTTATGAACCAGGGTGGCCTATCTACGTTTTTCGATAAATTGACTATTAATGTATTCATAAGCCAAAAATGCTCTTTTACAAAACCTTAATGGCCTAAAGTTATTCACGCGATACCGACATAGATGGCATACTAAATGTAATAACTTAAGGTTAATATGTTTTTGTAAAAGTAAGTACCTATATTTCTAGTTTATGAATATGTTAATAGGTCAATTTATCGAATAAAGCAAATAGGGCACAATAGTTCTTTTGGCCTTAATTTTATGTTAACTTTGTAAATTCCAAAAAACTAACTGGCATTGTAAATATTTTACAAAGTTTACTTAATGTTAAGGTACAAATAGACTTGCTATCAAAAAGCATGCTCGATAATGGCAATGGTTTCGTGGCAAGGGCGTCGTTATCCATCTGCGAGGCATAAGCATATACATTTTTGTCTTTAAAATAACCGGGAGCGGGGATAGCAATATTCGCGCGTGTGCCCGGTCAACGGCATTCTGTATTCTACGCGAGCGCAGCCGCTGGAACAGCTAGTAATAAGTAAAGTTGTTAAACAAAGATTTTTCATTTCATAATAGAATAAAAAGAATTTGGGAACAAAATATAGAATAATAGAACGAAAATAATTTGATGGCAATCAAATGGTCCATTGACAATTACAAATTTTTAATAATAAAGTGGTTTAGCGAGACTCTTTTGTGATTAAGTTAATTAAAGCACACAATCTTCGGTTTTTTCTAAACTTCTCGAACACTTTATTATAAAAATCTTGAAGTTTTCATGAATAAGATTTCTGTGCGCACTCATCATGGCGAGACGAGAATATTGAGGCGATTTTCCACCAAAGTGCTTCTTAACCAGGTTTTTAATCTGCGCTTACGAAATACTTGGAATGGAATAAGTGAATTCATTCGAGCTTTGACTTGCGGGACTTGCATCAAGCAAGTCAAGTGAGTGGACATAGGCTCTTTTGGCTAAATTTTTTTTTCTGTAGGGAAGGGGAGGCCTCCCCCACTTGCCCCCTTTGGCTACGCCCTTGTTTTGTACTACTTACTAGCATGTCTATCTGTTGCTTAAATCATGCTTTATAAGCCCAATGACGCATTGGTACTTACTCCACAGCTGAAACGTGGTACTATTTTTATGCAATGTTGATACTTCTCGACACTGGCTATTGTGTAGAGTCCTATGCAACGTGTGAAAAGTTCTATATGAAAAAGGGTGATGCGATATTACGATCCAAAACTCCCGAGGCCGCTTGGAACTTCATTGTCAGCATGTGGCTCGTGTAAGTTTAAAGTTTTTTAACACAAGTAAAAAATAATCAATTGTTTTTCAAAGCATTATTTCTAAATTTTTATTTACATAACTAGTAATTAATTATTTATTTATACATAAAGTTTGTTTGTTTCATTGTCATACATTATCATTATTGATTCGTTGAATTCTTTTGGTTGTAAATTAAATCTTGGTTAGAAATATAAATTCTTGGTTGTAAATATTATCTTTGCAATAGAGGTTTTTACTCACATTTCAAATTACACATTTAATTAAAGGTTTCATAAAATAAAATAAATATTTTGAGTGTTCTGTAGCTTGAAACGTTATGAAACCGTTGCCTTGCATGGTGAGACATTGCTCTCGGCCGAGTAGATACTCGGCAGGTTTAACACAC
The DNA here is from genome assembly GCA_033032175.1 of Saturnia japonica. Classification (NCBI taxonomy): domain Eukaryota; kingdom Metazoa; phylum Arthropoda; class Insecta; order Lepidoptera; family Saturniidae; genus Saturnia; species Saturnia japonica. The sequence goes on from CM065318.1 coordinate 13,294,324, forward strand.
TCGCGTTACGTACTCGCCACTCGTAGTTCTCAAATCTCAATTCGTCTTTTAGTATTTGTTAACGATCCATTTTCCCGCTAGTATATAGCTAGTCCTTGTAATGTGATATGGCATCGAAACTGAACTAACTAATGACTCGTTCAAAAGTGACACTAGACAATTTTTAAAATCAAGCTAAATTATTATAAAGAAAACAAAAACCAATCAGCAACAAAATCACGACTAAAAAATGTTTTTTTTTTTCTATTATTTATTTGAATCCCAGACGACGTACTTATTAAACATTAAATCGCTTATGTCACTCCCACGATTAAGACGATTCTAACTACATCGCGTATGATAAAATCTATCAAGCCGCTGGAAAAACATAATCCTCCTTATCGCAGTCGGGTAAAAAAGAAAATCAACTTCAATGATTTTGAGGAGTTCCCTGGTGTATCTTCGAAGTTGAAGGTCCAATGCCAATGAAATTAAAATGAAACCACTCGTGAGGAAAAAAAAATCATTTAAATCGGTAAAAACTAAGAAGTTTGACTGAACATTCATAAAAATATATACATTTGAATTGAGAACCTCCACCTTTTTTCAAGTCAGTTAAAAATACTAAATAAAAAACGCATTCGCCAAGATCACTCTCTCGCGCCTAGTGGCATTTTGCTGTTTCACCATTGTTCCTAATCGGTATATGTAATCAAGGCATTAGGCTGCTTTTTGCTGCTTTAAGATAGACGCTATGAAGATTTTGTATTAGGCATTTGATTACAGAACTATAAGAATAGGAGCATGGGAGAGAGCAATATTATGGGAGGAAAAAATTAAACGGATGATTACATTGAAATTCGAACACAACGAATTTAGTATAATGCTCCTTGTTCGTTTAGTTGAAGGCCTTTTGATAACTTTAGTTAATGAGGTAAATTCTGATTCAGGTAATATTGTATTTAATAAGTAAAGTGACAGAAAACACTTTTAGTGCCTTTTAACTTTCCTTTTTTTCTTTACTGTATACATTTATTGCAAATATCTTCTTGTATACCTAAATTTTGACTTTGCATCGCTGATGGTTAATGAGGCCTCGTATACCTATTATTTTTCATCGGCTGTTTTCTATGTCCGATGTTGACTCTTCAAGCAACTTTAATCTATGCCCCTTTGAAGCATAAACTCTATATCCGCGCCTTCACATGAATTTCGGTGGCTAAATCAAATAGGTACCTACTTAATTGAATTTCTCCAATAATAAGCGTAGACAGAAGATGTTTCGGGATGTTCGAATATCGTCTCCAAAATATTTCAGAAAACTACACTGCATTTTTGTACAATATCATCAGATATTTACAATCAATTAGTAATTAATAATAATTAGTAGTATAAAATACCCTAGTAATCGATTATCCATTACGGTTATACGTACAGATGGATAACAGAAATATAAAGAAGATAATAATTCTAAGAAAAGCTGTGAAGACAATGTTTCAAGAATGGAATCGCGCGTGTAGCCGCGCTCTTATGTACCGTCCAAGGTATGTGTATTGAGCGATTAAACTAATATTTTTATTCCTTATTTGGCGCTGGAAAAAGCACTTGCCAGTATCTTGTCTTGTGAATTTATTTAAGTCTTCGTTTCTACGAAGACGTACGTTTTTCTAATATTCAAAGTGGGATCTAACAAGATGACTCCCTTGTCAGAACTATCCAGGGAATTTTCGTGATATCTCAAAATGTATGTTTCCAGTTTATATTTATTTTCCATTTCACGTAAGCACAATAACCTACACTTGAGAATGGCAGTACCTAGTAGTATATTAGTCAAGTCTCAAGACAGAAGAGGACTGGGTTGTCATATACATGAAAAAAAGCACAATAACCAAACTAAATATATGTCGAAAAATGCCACCAATATTACATAATATAGGGTCAAAGAACCTGTGTTAATGAATTACAATAAAAACAGCTTAATAGCTCAAGATTCTGCCAAAAAAACGATTACACTATTATTATTTACACTGAATTATTTATAAATTCTGTTAAACTATTATTATTAGTAGGACACTTAGTTTTTTATAATATCATATATACCTACCATGAGACATGGCAATAAAATTGATTTAAGAAATGACAGTATTTTCATGTTTTGTACATTGATTTTGCTATTTGACCACATCTAATTTGGTTTTATGTGACGATTTGGTCTAAGATGGTAACACGCTAAACCTAAAGGTGTGGTGGGCTTTTAAGTGCAGCGGCCGGAGCACACTTAAATATATTTGGTGATAGATTTTTAATTTGAGCTCAGCCTTGCGGATTTCAAATAATACCCTACCCTGCTATGGTTTCATCACCATGTTTCTTTCACTGCAAGCTCCGGCTTGTGTAAGATTCGAACTTACGTTAATCGATGCGGTGTCCAAATACGCTATCACTTCCAATCTTCGCGTAGATAATCATATTGAAGTTTCTTTTAAAATGAATAAATAAAAATATCTAAAATGTGTATATTTTTACCAGATAAGTACCTGTTATTTAAATATCTAACATTTGTAAATTTTGTATCAGATATTACCTGTTATTTGCCTACTATCATTACATAAAAGGCAAGCAACTAAGCGGCTTCAAGTATTTAAATAAAGCACGTGATGCGGCGAGACAATACGCACATAGTATAATTATAATTTGGACAGAACATACACGAAATGTTAGTATATTGTTAGGAAGTTATTTCTTCCATGAGTTACCTACCACCACTGCTTAACTTTATACTAATAACTAATAATACTCTGATTTATGTGCTATCGACCTGTTTTTTTATATGTTGCAACGTTGCAAGCATGATTATGGCATAGTGTTGTATGTAGTGTAACGATTCCTAAATGATTTATCGGTTTGTTTTGACATGGCTCTTCGATTTCATTTTACTCATTGGTGAAAATTATTTAAATGATATAAACGAAATACATTAATATTTGATTGACGTAGGCGTTACTTCGCGGAAATCCATCGTAACTAATGTATCCGAATTTTCTTTGCTACTTCCGCCTAAAAACAGATTAACGGTAGTTTCATCTTTCTGCAATAAAAAATGTTTGTTATTAATTTTTGAGATGTCTCTGAAAATGTTAAATCTGAGAGTAATAATAGTGGAAAAGAAGAAAAATCAAAAAGAGAAATGTTAGTAACTGAAACGATTAAAGAGATGCGGTCGAGCCCGTAAACCCGAACGTTATTAAACTTTTATGGAATAAATTTTAAAAGTTTTAAATAAATAATAAATTATAATAAAAACTGTGTTGTAGATGAGACGTGAATCGACAACAAACGTTTACACGTATTTCGCCCCTCAACGAGCCATCCTCAGATCGATGTTGACACCTCCGAAGGTAGTGGGCGAGTGAGCGTCGCGACGTCGATTCGCTTTTTTACTTTTATACCAGCCATTATAGCCATTTATACTTTTCAATCCCACTTTCACTTTTACCCCAGCAAAATTTGTCGCTCATAACAATAGTCGGACAATAGGAACTCGACCATCCATGGCGATTTGCGGGTGATAGCCTGAACGACTTTGTAAGCAGTCTGACAACACGCATGTTTCGATGAGCGGACATGTCGGTGCATGTATTGATGATATACACCTCCACAATATCGCGCCGCTCCACACCAGACCTCCAGAAGAAATGGAAAGCTTGTATTCTCGATGCTAAAGGAAAATACTGAAGCCTCATGCGCGCCAACTCGTCCGTACACTTCTTACGCCGGGCTAAAAAAGTGCGGGAATAATACGCGTGACCTATTATGAGTCGCGCCCGTAGTTGCAGGCGGCGTAGAAAGTCACCGGAAGAGAGCTCTGCCCAGTAGCGGTTTCCCCACACTCTAAACTGTGCTAGATGATTAGTTATTCTATCACTTTTAGTAGTGGCGAATACGACCCTTTTATTTTTTCATTGTATTTAATTCATTATTGGTATTGTGTGTTTGTATTTCTAAATATGTACTCCAACACACTTAATCGGAAGCCCTTATATGTGATTGTTCGAAAGTGTTATTACCCGAATCTATGAGGTGTTTAGCAAAATGGGACTTAACTGGGTGTTCGTTTCGTAATGCTGCTGTATGTTCTTTGTAACAAGTGTTGAAATTTCGTCCCGTTTGACTTATTTACAAGGTGTTAGGTATACTTTTTTTCCGAATTGACTATACTGTTAGCAATACGGGCCCTGGAGCCTCAGACGGCTTTTACAGCTTCATCGTGACTTGGGGGTGTTACACTCCTCACATTCAAGTTTATATACCCCCCCCCCCCTTTTTGATGATGATTTTCCAACCGATAATAGTATTTTAACGTTCATGACTGCATTCTTAGGGACAAAATTGAATTTGGTTTTTCTAATTTTCGTTATATTTTCATAGTCCATCAACAGAAAGTATTCATATGAAAAGTTGTAATAAATTTTTTAACGAAATAATTTATTTTGAACTATTTATTTTTCATCAATAGCGGGGAACATAGCTTTAAAATGGTGTTTGAAACATTAATTTTGAAGAATTCAGGGAGATATGGCGCTGCTAGAAAAAAAAACCTCTGAGAAATAATATATTAATAACTAGCCGACACTCGCTACATCCTCTGCAGTGTTTATTATAATATTAACAGTACGGCAAGAAAGCACTTCACTGAACGCATATTGCTTATAAAAATCGTAGTTCCTTAAAACTTTTATTATCTTCATCCATCATTCAGTCGAATGACGTCCTCTGATAGATATAGCCCTCCCCAAAAGATCGCGACAACGACCGGTCCTGTGCTGGCCGCATCAAGAGGCTTCCCGCAACCTTTACCAGGTTGTCGGACCACTTTGTGGCAAGTCTGCCCACACTGCGTCTTCTTGCCACTTAAGTCTAGTTATCTTTAGGGCTATGTTGCGCAGTGACTTTGGTTCTCCTGCGGATCTCCGCATTTCTGATTCGATCACGCAAAGAAACTCCGAGCATAGCGTTCTCCGTTGCTCTGTGAACATCCTTCAGCTTTCTTATGGGACCCATAGCTAGCGATCATGTCGCTTTAATAAATAAAAAAAAAAACGCTTTCACAAACTTTAAGATCTTTTTATTGAATGAAGATATCGTGATTTTTTTTTAGATAATGCCCAATTATTAAAACTTAAAATATTGATCGGACTCTATCCAGTAATTTTTGTGTGATGGTCGCCGTCATCACTCTTATACAGGCGCGGATCTAAGGATGTTATGGGGGACCGGACCCCTCCCTCCAAGCGAAATAGAATTTTCAGTTATTGTAGTAAAATGCTATTACTTTTTATAATGTGTTCGATTTGTATCTTCGACAAACTTCAAACTTTGGCTTTGGACAAAACTACGTAACTTAACTACGAGCTCCTATAGCGTATCTTACCGTAATCATTTACTGAACATTATTATATGATTTCATTTTTAGCACTGGAAGGGAACATTGTTACGTAAGTTCGAAAATTTCTGGGCCAACCACATCGAGTCTGATAGTTTGTTGGATTATAGAAATTTTGACCCGGACAAATCTAAAATTGTACCGTACACTTTACCCTTACCAAGGGAGTTCGAGAAGTGATCCAGTTTCGTTTCAAGATTAAAAAGTAATTTTCCATGATTAGAAGATTTATTCATTTCAATTCCCCACAAGAAAGACGATGAAATAATTTCCTGGGATTTTTTAGTAATTTTTTTCATAAAAGGCTGATGAAGATTTGAATTGGAATAAAATATCTAATCTTTTGCTACAAATGCTAGAGAAGCTTGTCAAACCTAATGTAATTTTTATGTTTACTTTGAATTAAATATAAACAGTGTTTACCTTGAAATGATTATAACAACAATATTAAGCAAAATAATTTTATTTAATATAAACAAAATGAAAAAAGAAATCTGCCACTACTCGATCATAGTACAGAAATATTTTTGCAATTTCAATTAAAAATGCTTATCAAAATTTTATCTTTAAAAGGAAATTAACTAGATATTTAGTCTAGTCTAACAAATGGCAGTGAAATAGCGTTTTTGCCGTATTATAAATTTAATTTCAAACAAAAAATAGCTTTTTTAGTTTTTGGTGATTCTGATAAGTTCAAAATGGTTTTATGTAGTCTGGGCAGATAGATTAGTCAATACGACTGAAGATTTGATTTTTTTATATGCCATTTACCAGCAAACGCTTGCAGAGACAAATCCATAGCGGCTAAAATAAATATGAGTTTAGGATACTGTAATAAAACAATAGTGAGTAATAATAATAAGAATTATAGTGATATTACAGTATTCAACATTTCATTAAACATAATCCACAATCCACTTCATTAGACTAATTATATAAAGGTCTGAACCAATCCAATTACTTATTAAGATGGAATGAAGATATACAATATCACAATATTACAAACATAAAAATAACTTCTAATCCAAATATTTAAAATTTTATTATATTTACACTGCCTATACTTATTATAAAACAGAAACATAATTTAAGTAAAATAAATACATTAACACTTCCACTATAAGTTTGGAAATAAGCTTCTAACCTAAACTTGACACCATACATGTTTAGTCAAATCAGTACTAAATATTTGGCCAACATTTTACTGAAATTACTTAATTTCAGAACTATTCAAATTCATTCTAATTTTCAGATAAAATATTTTATTGTAACATAACAATGTAATCTAATATGTCCAGCATGCTGTTTCTTTCCAATACATGATATCTATGTACAAAACATTTAAAAAATATATTGAAAATTATTATCATTACAAAATTATAATTAACTAAAACTATGTATTCGAATTAATTGTTAATATTAACTGCCAATTGTGTGTAGGGGAATATAAATACCGGGAACTACAGTTTAAAAGTAAAAAAAATTGTTTCCCCGAGTTTATTGACAGCAGAATATTTAAATAAAAGCTCCAAAGTCTTACAATAATTCCATAAAAATCTTAACTATTTACATACATACATGTTGTGTTGATGTTTCGGTTTAAGAGTTACATGAATTTTTACATATGTAACATGTTACATATTTATTATACATTTTAATATATACAGAATCCATTGTGTTCCATTACATAATTGAAGATTTTTAACTAATATTAAATGCATTTACAATTTATAAAACAGTTTTATTGGGTTAAGAAACAAAATCATGATTATCTAAATATATACTTTCAATATATTTAAAAAAAAAATCACATTCCTCCACTTAACTGGAAAAGGGTATTCACTAAATTTATTTATCCAATGACTTTTATATAAATGTATATTCTAGGATTATTTTAATGAATAATCATTTATATTTCACAACTATTACCCATCATGTTATATTGTGTCACTATTGTCACTAATAGGGTGATAATGCTAGTTCACCGACCATCGCTAGCTGCCGACCGTTTCTCAGTAATTTAAGTAAAACAGTGATATCGGACTGCGGTAAAGGTTCGTATTGTTTTTGAACGAAAGTACAATTTGTGCCTTCCCCCTATACAACCTGTGGTTGGCCTACGCCAATTAGACGACATCAGAGACTGTGCGCACGTGCCGTGTAACGATCACTAAAAATAGTGAGAACGGATTTACTCAATCGTAAGTATCACATGGTTTTATTAAGATTTGTACATGGAAGTTATACTTGGGTTGTCAGAATGCTTTTGTTTTTTACTCTAAATCATGCTTTATCCATATTTGTTTGAATTTTATTGAAATAATAGGTGGTCGCGCAACTAAATGACAAAAATCACGCTTTCTTTGGTTGACGGCCACCTGGTCGGGAACTAGCCATTTTAGTCTATCTTTTTTGTACTTTTTTTTATCTCATATCATTGTAAAGTGTGAAAAACTTTTGTCCCTCTCGTTTCAATAATGTATAGTGCATTTGAGCGTCAGTTTGCGACCAGCTATTTATTATTAGGAATTTAAAAATAAAACGTATTTCAATGGCGATAAAACGATGGTCGAAAACAGATCACTTGACGACCACTGAATAAATTTCGTACAAAAAACTGTAGGATCTGGTGGTCGTAAACTGACTAAATTACGACTGTGTGGCCTAATTCTTTTAAATTACTATATTTGTAGTGGTCGAAAACTGACTGCTCCTCGTCCACAAATTAGCGAACATAAAAAGTGTGGTCGACAATGACTGTATTTCCGACCACATATTGCATGTCGTATTTCACTATCTCCAATTCTTCAAATAATTTGAAAACTACCCTATTTTTTTTTTGCTCGTATCTAAATAACTTTAATGTTGAATGATTTTATTAGCATCGCGGTACTAACGGTTATGGTGCTTGGTTTGCATTTGTTTTTTTGCTTTATTATTACAGATGGCTCCACAAAATACTATCAAACAAAAAAAGAAAAAAAAAATTTGGTATGTTCCCACACTACACTAATGTATATATTTCAAAATAATACACTATTTATTTGGTGTTATCTAATTGTAAATAACATTTACAGGTGGGTATATAAAAAAAAAACAAATAGACGACTTTTTACGTATAGTGAAGACAGTTTAAAGAAAGCTCTAGACGAAATAAAAAACAGAACTATGGGTATAAGAGAAGCCTGCCGGATATATGGCGTACCAAAAACAACAGTACACGATCGTATCTCAGGCAAAGTTGCCGATAATAAGAAACCAATAGTTGGCCCTGACCCTATTTTAGGCTGTGACGGAGAAAAAAATTTTAAGACTTAGGTGCTGGACATGGCTAAATGTGGCTTTCCTATAAATAAAAAAGAATTACTCGAAAGCGTTGCTAAAATAATACGAGATACCCAAATTAAAAATCCTTTTAAGAATGGTGTCCCTGGAGAAACATGGTACCAAGCTTTTTTAAGACGACATCCCGATGTAAGTGTTAAGGAGCCGGAAGGAATAAATAACGCACGAGCAGCAGTAACGGAGAATCGAGTCAGAATGTGGTTTAAGGACCTAAAAGAATATGTCAAATCCATAGACGCGCTTGAAATATTTGATGATCCTACGAGGATATTTAATGGAGACGAGACGGGGTTTTCGCTTTGCCCAAAAAGTGGCAAAGTTTTAGGGCCAAAAGGCTATAAGAACCTATACATAATAAAGAAAAACAATGAAAAAAGAGAACTTCAGTGTCTTAGTTGTATTTTCGGCAGATGGTAAAATATGTCCACCATTGGTCATATTTCCCTATATCAGACCACCCAAAGCCCTCATTGATAGTATGCCTCCGACATGGATTCTTGGACGATCTGAAAGCGGGTGGATGAAGAGTGATGTGATTTTTGAATATATTAGTAATAGTTTCCATGCTTGGCTTACTGAAAATAAAATAAAAAAAACCTGTACTCCTTTTTATTGATAGCCACAAGTCTCACATGACTTTCGCTCTCAGTCAGTTCTGTGAAGCAAATGGCATAATCCTTTATGCCTTACACCAAATACAACCCACATGCTCCAGCCGGCAAACGTGAGTGTTTTCAGACCGCTGAAACAAGAGTGGAAGAAGACTGTTAAAAACTGGCAAGCTCGTGATGAAAATATGAACCAGACGGTAACAAAAATCAGTTTTTGCAAGATCCTTAACGAGACCCTGACTAATATCGATCTGGAAAATGCCATAGTAAATGGCTTTCGTAAATGTGGACTGTATCCATTAAACGAAGATTCTGTGGACTACACGAAATGCGTAAATGATACTCAACAGCGGAAAAGAGTCTCTAACACAAATAAAAAAACTATTTCCACTAGAGACTACGATACAGCCACAAAAGTAATTACCTTAATTGAAGAAGAACTTTCCAGGCATAGCATTGATTGTAAAGTAGTTCTGTCAGAAATAGAAAAAGCGAAGAAAAAATTTACTTCGAATCGTCGTTCCAAATCTAAAACACCCCGAACTTCTGCAGTATCTAATGAAAGCACAAGTACAAGGTGTCCAGAAAGGGTATCGGGTATTTGTTTTCGCGCCATATTCGAAACGGGGCGTCTAAAGGGTGCGGGGAGGGGTTCGTGGCGTCCGCCATTTTGTGGAGTTTTAGTCACGATGGAACAGTACTCGGGGACGCATCGCGCATTTTGCGTACGAGCGTATTATCGTAATGGTGATTCAATAGTGACTGCTCAACGTCTCTATCGTGCGGAATATCGTACACGCCACGCGCCAAGTGACGATAGCATTAGGAAATGGATCAGGATGTTCGAGAATACAGGTGCGACAGTTAAAATTCAAAACTCTGGTCGTCCTCGTTCAGTTCGCGATGAAGAAACAATTGAAGAAGTTGAGGCGTCGGTTCGGCAAAATCCGTCTTTATCCATCCGAAAGCGAAGCCAAGCGTTGAACATCAAAAAATCGTCTTTACATTCGATTTTAAAGAAAGACTTACATCTAAGGGCCTATAAAATTCAATTGGTTCAAGAATTGAAGGATACGGACTATGCTAATCGACTGAATTTTGCGAACGAAATGCTGCAGCGATTTAACAAATTTAACAACATACTGTTCAGTGACGAAGCAAATTTTCACCTGAATGGTCATGTTAATAAGCAGAATTGTCGGTACTGGGCAGTGGAGAATCCGAGACGAAAGCATGAACGACCCCTGCATAGCCCAAAGGTCGTTGTTTGGGCCGCTATGTCTGCTAAAGGCATAATTGGTCCTTATTTTCATGAAGATGAATGAGGCCGAGCAATTAATGTGAATAGTGACCGTTATTGCGATATGTTGCGAAATTTTTTGGTCCCAGAGTTGCAGGAGTTTGCAGATTTCAACTCAAGAACGTGGTTCCAGCAAGATGGGGCCACTTGCCATACCTCAAATGACTCAATGGAAGTTGTTAACGAATTATTCCCTAATAAAGTCATTTCGCGAAGGGGTAACATCAACTGGCCTCCCAGAAGCCCCGACCTTAGCCCGCTTGACTATTTTGCATGGGGATACCTTAAAAGTAAGGTTTATCAAAACAATCCGACGAATCTAACCCAGTTAAAGCAAAACATCAGGTCAGAAATGGCAGCAATATCGATAGCTATGTGTCAACGTGTTATTGCCAATCTTCGTTTCCGTTTAGAAGAGTGCCAGCAACGTAACGGTCATCATTTGGATAACATCATCTTTTCCAAATAATTCTCCAATTCATATGCTAATAATAAACAATAAACTTTTTTATTGCATACAAATAATTGTTGTTTCATTGAACTTACAAATACCCGATACCCTTTCTGGACACCTTGTATTATTGTTGAAGATCTGCTAGACACGTCTGCCTTTTCTCCAACACAGAATATACAGAAAGCCGAATTAAGGATTGAGGCAAATATATTTACTGAGGAAGAAGATTCTGGAGTCATGAATTTCCTTGATCCGGGATCATTTATATCACTTAATAATATATCTGTTTTGCCAATAGATGAAATTGAAATCTCTCAAGATAATTCAATGCTGGATAATTTTGCAAACAACCAATCTGTCACTTTAACTACAATAGTAGATATTCACAACGAAAATAATTTTTCTGATGCCGATCACAATCAACCTCCACCTAAAGATGTTTTAGCAGTACTTAAAGATACTGTCTCTCTAATAACAGCGGAAGATATCCACAATGAGAATGATATCATGAAAGCCAATGATCATCAACCTCCACCTAGGGATGTGTTAGTACCACTTACAGAGAATGTATATTTAGCCACTACAGCATCAGATATTATCCACAATGAGAATGATATCTTTGAAGCCGACGACCATCAAACCTTGCCTACTGACGTTACAGCACCACTTCCAGAGATTATGTCCTTTGACGAAGCCTTTCAAAGGCACCTCCATTTTCCGGAGCAATCTTCAGCACCAAAAGCAAAGAATGGCCCAAAACTGCCGAGTGCAATTTCTTCCAGCGCCTGGAGAGGATTTTATGAAAAAATGGAAAAAGACAAAGAAAATAAAATAAGAGTAAGGAGAATCAAACAAGAATTAAAAGCAGATGCAAAAGAAAAGAAATCTAATGAAAAAGATAGCAAAATAAAAGGAAAAAAGAAAATAACAATCAAGTCTACGTCAAAGAAGACGCAGAATAAATCTCTCCAACGTAAAGCTTTAAAATGTAGCCAATGTTCCGATGATTTGATCAGTGACGTAGAAGATGACGCTGAAAAAAATATCGGTTGCGACCATTGCGTAAGGTGGTTTCATTTAAAATGTACAATTTTAAAACAAACCCCTTACGTTGAAGCCGCTATTTCTGATTATACTTGTCCATTTTGTAAACAATAATAAACGTTAAGCATATAATATGGCAGATATTTTTATTTTTCACCTTAATATTATGACCATATGTTCCTTTTTTCAGTGACATTTCTATGGTCGAGAACAGACGGAAAAGGCGGTCGAAAACTGGCTTTAGGTGTCCGAGAACTGAGTTTAATGCACTTTTCGATAAAATCTATGATTTTTAAATGAATATGGAGATAAAGTATAATAAAAAAATATCAATACTTTAGCTTAATGTTTATTCTATAACTATCAGGACTTAATGTTTAAAAGTAACACTTCTTAATAAGAGGATTATTATTTTAAAGATCACAAGTCCACTAATTGGTCGTAAACTAGCAGAATCACCCTATGGGAAACAATTCGCTACTTGAAACATATCAAATTTGGCTCAATACATAAATATTTTCTGTAGTATTTGACTTAAGAAACCAATATTTATCGATTTCAGATATTAAAAGTGTAAGATGGCTACATCTTTTAAATTTAAAAATTGTTCTTTTTTAATTATCATTGTGAACTCTGAAAACCCTGTCAGCCATTTTGTGACGTCTAAGCAAATTTTATGTCGAATTCAGTTGGATTTTATACAAGTGAAATTCGCTACGTAGTTCGTAATGTGATATTGACATTTATGATTATGACATAAAAAGTATCGAATTTTTTACAATAATGAACATTTGCTAAATGTGAACTGTATTATTTCGACCCGTCACCCTGTAATAGTAGACATAATATATAGACTAATATGGCTGACAGCATTTTCACTGAAATGTAAACTTAAAAAAAAAGTTTCGCAGCTTTCTAGCTTGTCAAAAAATTTGGTAATATTTTTTTTGTCTAATCAATCAATAATTAATAATTTATACCTACTTTAAAAAAGAGTCAACTAGCCTATAGTTAAAAAAAGTTTAAAATGTTGACTTAAAAGATCCCATGAAATTACGAACATTTAATTATTTATAACAAATTCACTTTATTAAATATGCTGCCTCTTTTGATTGCATAACCATGACAAATCACATTTTTTCTCACAGTTGCAAGGTGCACCAATTGTCACAGTGTTTATTGTCATTATATGTTAATTTTAAACCAATTCCTTAATTAAGAAAGTAAATAGTCTTTTAGACTCTTTGGCAGAGGTAATGATTTTACTGAACCATTGTTCACATATTGAAGTATCGCATCTCTACACACATTCTGAAGAGTTTTCACTGAAAATAAAAGTATGAAGGATTTTTATACAACATTATTTATCAAGAAACAGAAGACATGAGATTGTAGGAGTATAAGAACTATAAAATGCAATTTATAAATATTTACACTTGATCATAAAATTATGTCATATAGAGAAACTGGTGTATAGACTATACAGAATATATATAGTTTTTTTGAAATTGTAGCACAACAAAACCACAGCACTGCATTGTGAACCTAACAGTGAGCACAGTGTAATCAAATAACATTGGCAACCACCAAGTGATCTACAATCCATCATCAGTTGTTGCTGTCATGCAGTTCTGCTTAAATGTCTCTTCATATATTTTGGAGGAGGGAGCACATGGCTGAGAGGCGGTTCCACAACTTCAAAGTATGACAAAAATATGATGTACAGAAATTTTTGTATTGTAATAATTTTAAATTTAATTAAACAAATTGATTCATAATTACCTATAAATAAACTTACAAGAAAGTAATGTATAATCAGTTCTGGAATAATTAAATTGCTTTGTTATATTACATATTTGATATCCTTAAATTCACTTGTTCCTTTCATAAAAATTAGTACAGAAATAAAATCTCTATAAATACATTTAAGCTAAAATAATAACTGCATGATGTAAGAGATAAAATAAATTATATCACTTTATTGTCTATAAAAAATGCATTTTGAAACAGATACCATTGCAGCACCTCTTTCATAGGTAAACATGATATAATATTTGTAGGTATGCATTTAAAACACAAATTAAAATTTATACATTAAAATAAATAACCACAAAAAACCAGACAACCTTTCGTAATTGTTTGCCTATATGTAAAACAAAGCACTTTAATTTAACAGTTATAGTAATAATATTTTATTTGGTTTTTTTTTTTAATTTTTCCATTTCCGGATCAGTCTGTGCATATCCAGTGAAATGAATGCAGGCCAGCATGACAGCTGAGACGATTGATTATGATCTCTTGGTAGTCACAGTTGTGTTAGGATTGTACTGTGCTTACCATCAGGGACTGTACCATCAATTTGCAGTGCTACTATATAAAAAAAACCAGAAAAAAACATCATTAATATCATTACATAATTTTATAGAAAGGTAGTATCCAATTCTACCTATGTTACTTCCTTTGAGATTTAGCTAAATTTTATACTACCTATTCCAATATATGGAATGTTATAGTAGAAAATATTAATTAATGCCTGCTAAATAAATGAATGAGCAACTCACCACCATACAGTTGAACAATTTTTACTTGTTTTGTTGTTCCATAAACATCAACAACAGCATGCAATGGACCACAAGTATAAGGAATATTTTTTGTGGAAGGCCCTTGATCCTCTCCATTAATAATAAAGTGCATCTCTGCAAAATCTTGATCATCTTTATTGACTTTTGGACGAGGAACAAACATAACTCCTATTCTACTGCCTGCATCCATTGGCAGGATGCCTTGTGGAGTTCCATTCTGTGATAGAGTCTGCGGTTTAAGACTCATTTTAGATATGAAGCCCCTCGGTGTTTTCACCACATGCCCGTCGCCCAGGACAGAGACCCGCGGTTCGTTATCTCTCCGCCCGCTAGCTACTTGGTTCACAAGTTCAACTAAAACGTTATTTTGCGATTTGGATATAGGGAAAATCCATGATATACCAGTATTAGCAAGGTCTGGTAAAGCGTACTGTGGTAGACCTTTGTCACCGAGAGCCGCAGTTTGTGGATCGAGTAGAGTCAAACCTAATCGCATATGCCCGCTCCATCCTCGCTCGGTCTTCTCAATTTCTACTAAGAATATTTCGCCTGGCAGTAGCGGCTTCTCGCTAAATGTCAAACCATGGGCAAAACTAGTTTTTCTATACGCAACCGTGTTATCCTCAAATAGTACAATATTTGAACCATGATAATGATGAAATCGGGACAACATGCTTTATGTATCACAGGTCAATTTGACAACACATATAGCTATATGCTAATATAAACCTGGTACTTAAATAATTAATTCTAGAATTACATATGATTTAATTGAAATAGTTAAAATTGTAGAGAAAAAACAAAAACTGCCATTTCCTAAATTATCCTCTTTTTTCTAGTTTTGGCGCCGGAAACAGCGTTTGCCAGTGTCAATTAAATTAGCATTGTGTAACTCATGAACGAGTTGTTCAAATAAACTGCTCGCTTCAGGTGATGCATATGAAGTCCTTCACCTCTATAGATTTCTTTCGTTCAGCAGTTTATTACTCACTTTGGATCAAATGTTTTAAGACAACCTTCCATCAGCCTCTTTCACTTTTCAACTCATTCGTCTATGCAACTTACTAGCTCACTAACTCACTTACTCAGTGAACGATGTAGTAAGTGACAAAGACAACGCGCGATGCATTGAAGACCAGGGCCGACTTTACCCGGGGGTGCAAGGGGTGCGAGGCACCCGGGCGCAGAGTTCTAGGGGGCGCAAGTCCAACCACGCGCCATAAATCTTGATAGGTACCACTAGCCTACTACCATATTAACCCTCACTGACTAACCTTGTAGTTCATGCGGGTAGAACCTCGAGCCACGTATACATTAAATAAAAATAGAAGCGCAAATAACACAGACGTATGGTTTTACTGGGCACAACATGTCGCTTTCGGCTCATATTACACCTCTCGCAACGTGCAAGTTATTTCAGCACATATAACTACACTATTAAGAATTAAATTAAGGTGCCGGCCAACAACCTGATTGATGTTGGTTATCAGACAAACGAATTATGAAAATTGAGTCTTAGTGCCTGAATTTGATTTTATTTAAAATATTTTTTACAAGATTTGGGTTCCGTTTTGTAAACAATCAATTCTATACTTTTAAATTACTTCGTTACATAAGCGACAGCTGCTGAATTCATACACTAAGCAATAATAATACAAGACAATTTTTAACTAAAAAGAAAACCAACTTGAAAGATTTTAAAGAGTTCCCTTGTGTATCTTCGAAGTTCAAAGTCCAATAAAATTAAAAGTTGGTCCACCCTTGAGGTATCCCCTGTCTAACAAAAAAGTATCATCCAAATCGGTTCATAAACAAAGACGTTGAGTAACCTTTTATTGAAGTCGCCTAAAAAAAGGTCCTGCTGTCTAGCCACAAATAACAATTACCCGAAAAGTTACGATTATTTCTAATAGAAAATGAACCAATTCAGATTAAAATATTTACCTATCTTTCAAATAGCATTAGCGTAAGTGAGTGATTAACCTGATTCGACATCTCAGTCGCACACACTACTAAATTATATCGTTGTCTCTCCCATCTTATTAGCATGTGTTCTTAAGTTATTCATAAATTTTGGCATTTATTATCATTTATCACAGGCCGTAAGTTTATTTTCGATTACATAGGTTACCTATAACGTACATTGTAAAATTAACATTAGGTATATTCACTAGTTTAAAATTCACACTGATAATTGAATTTCATTGTTTTGATCTTTTTTACTCGTTTGTTTATTACTTGAATTTGTTTGTGTAATTAAGTTTTAACAAAAAGTATTTTGTAGGGATGGGGACTAATTCCGTAAAAGATCGATTTTTAGATTGATTGGAATCAAAACCGGATGAAATAATTACCAAAAAAAATTAAAGCCTAAAAGATGGTTTTTTTTATTCGCGTTTCCAGTTTGTATTTGCAATATAAATTGTTGTGCGGGATTCTTTTAATTCTTCAATAATGTAGCGAACGAAGGACCAATCCGATTCAAAATAAAAATGCAGTTTTATGTTCACAGTGGGGCAGCTGGAGGCGAGGCAGAACTCTTAATGTGGTTACAATATTAATGTCGAATTCTAAAATAGAATGACGATGAGTCGCCAATCGACTCGCCTGATATACTTTTCGTACATAAAAGTTCTCATCTTACTCCCAAAATTCCCTTATTTATACTTCCTATTTACTTGTTATTACATAAAGCCGTTATTTTCCGTTAATTTTAAAACGTATCATATATTTTACATACAAGTTGTCTTTAGGGCACAACTTGTCATCTCTTATAATCTAATAAGTAAAAGAAAAGAATCAAAAACATTTATTCTACAAGAATATACATAACATTAGACTCTTACGTCATTTACTACTAATACAGGTACATAACAATATTTACATTTATAATTATGTACCTTAAATTTTTAACATTACAATAATGCACTGAGCCGCACGCCACGTACTACTTGTGTGGACAATTTTGCAGGGGTTGTTCAATAATAGAGCTTAACAATGACTGTTTGCGCCTAAACGTGTACTCGATGACCTCATAATCGGGTACAACCCTCCCGTAAATGACGGTGGCAAAAACTCTTCCGCGTCCTTAGGCAACGCTCATTGCCTTGGACCCCAAACCCACGCCATGCGGGAGTGCAGTGTTAATATGTCTGTCAGCGCCATGTATGTAAATCCGCGTCGCAACCATCTCTACTATTGAGATTTTTGTTTGATTGGACCTGCGCAGGAGATCCTCCAAATATAAGAAGAAACTGAAGTTCAAATTGAGTGGTTTTGCTTTATTATTGGAGTCATCGAAGTGCAGGGAGGATTCCGCCATATTTTATATCAACACATAGGTTAACGTTATTTTAAAAAAAAAGACAGTCCAGTAAACGCCTGTTCTACCAAAAACGTTCCACTCGGAGTACCAACATAAAGTTTGACGCGTGTCTCGTACGTTTTAAAACTTTTTGTTGTTATAGAGAAATAGTTCGTTCGTTTTTCATGGAAGAACTGGTTATTAAAAGCATTTCTAAACGAAACGCCAAGTACCTATGCGCTTTGTGTCAATACGTTTGGAATGAGTGTGATAACTAGTCTTGCGCAAAGTATATCACTGAAAAGAAAAGAGAGATGCATATCTTTTCAATGAAAGATATATATATCTCTTTTATATTCTCGCTCAAAGCGAGAAAGATCGGGCTCATTGAATGTAATGAGCTACAGAACTGTTTGGTTGATAAAGCCGATAGCGAGATTTATCTTACAAAAACAAATCTTACGATTTACAAAAACGTATAAAATGATTGCCATCTGTTTTTTATAGAATAGAGAAATCTTGAAAAATACTATACAAACATTTGATTTCCTTCATTCTTAACAATTAGCAGGCAAAAGTATGTCAATCTAGACATGCAAAAGTATGTAATACAGAGATAGTCAAATTATTATTTTAAAACGTGTAATAACAACAATAGAACTGAAGAAAATCGTGTGAGTAAAAAAATATGTTAGCGTATTTTATAATCAGTGGCTACATTTACATTGCTTTGAATTGTAAATAATGTATATATATATTATCTACCTTATAATATAAACATGTATTAAGTCAATATTTTCGTACAAATTTGCTAGTCCTTTAGAAAGTTTTTTATCTCTATTTAATATTGAACACTATCCGAAATACATAGGTAACGATAATTATTTTTAGCAATGCGAAGTTCAAAGTGCATGAATCAAATCACACATGACATTAAACTAAATTCAAAAATGGAAAATACTGAATCAATAACCCTTAAAAATAAAAACACTTCAAACTATATAAATACTTGACACGGCTATTACGCATTACGCAACTAATATTGTGCTTTATTATCAAGGCGTATCGTAAGTTTTCTTATAATCATTCGTACCCGATCGCCTTTCCGCTCTCGGCTTGTTGGATTGAATCACCTATCTCTTTTTTATGTAAGAATGTGGTATATCTTTTTATTCATATGATCTGAGTCGTTCTGATTATATCCGAGTGAACATTATTACTGAGAGCTAAAGAACTAAAGATATACTTTACAAACAGGTAAGCCACTCATATACTCGCTCTTTTGTCGGGATTATATACCATCTAGTTCTAATCTTTCGCTCGCGAGCCACATAACTCTAGTGATAACACAGCCGGTGGCGAAGTAATCTGAGTTGGTGCAATTGCGAGTTGTAACGCAGTGTATACTCATGTCTATTTAATGAAAATTGAAAATGTCATTTGCCGGTAGAATAACCACAAGGGTCTTTCAATTTAGTTTACGAAATTCTTTTGGATACCAGAGTAAATATTCATCCTTTGTAATTAAAACAAAGTATTTCCCAAAATATTACAAGTCATTTGACATTTACAGAACGTTTGGCTCTATAGTTCAATCTGCAACAAGCAGGTATGTTGAACATATTATGATGATAAGCATAGAATTTTCGCCATACAAGTAATTTATAGTAAATAAAAAGTCGTCGGTTAGCGAAAAGATAATGAGACAGTGTACATTATTTACTGACGATATATTATATACGAAACTGTACATAACAGTTGTGTTCTTGTTTGTATTACATTTCTACAATGTGCTATTTTATCAGCTTATACTGTTTTATCTATTGTTAGATTTAAGCTTTATTCACTTTCATCGTATTACTAATTTACTAGTGAGATTAAATAAGCATAATTATTATTTATCATACTAAGAGTTTTCTAAAAACAACTATTAGCAAAACTAACTACCGCCTGCGACTTCGTTCGCGTTATTCTATACCTACTAATATTATAATCTCCATTTCCCACGACAAGAAAACATTACTGAAGTAGTAGTATTTATACAATCGTTAGTTAAAACTTGAATAACTTTTTATTTAATGATGATATCATGATATTTTTTTTAGATAAGGACCAAGTATCTAAGCCGTAAAATGAAAAAAATATTGATCAAAATCTATTTAGTAGTACTTACCTCTCTCATTTCAATTACATACATTATATTAATATTGTTAAAATTCTAGTGCTTATTATTTTAAAGAAAATATATATTACTCAATCAAAACTGAGAATTATTAACACACAGTACCTTTATAGAATTCATATACTTTCTAATGGATGGAACAGTACTGTATGGTTTCATTTCAATTTAATTAATTTCTTTCACAAAATGTGTTTGGAGTCCAAATATTTTTAGCTAATCCCATATTACTATTGTATTACTGTTCAGTATTTCTCCGTAATAATATGATAATATCTGAAAGCCGTAATAATCATTTTTAATTTATTGATAATAATTTGTTTTTTTTTTCTTGTTTTACTTGTATATTCAGTATGTTACATATATTTTATTGTATTATTTACAATATACCAGAACAAGAGTCAAAATACAATGCTTACAAAATATAGCAACTGCTTGTGACGTGTGCAAAATGTATTAAATCTCAGTCTTTGAATGTTTAGGCCAATAAAA
The DNA here is from genome assembly GCA_033032175.1 of Saturnia japonica. Taxonomy (NCBI): domain Eukaryota; kingdom Metazoa; phylum Arthropoda; class Insecta; order Lepidoptera; family Saturniidae; genus Saturnia; species Saturnia japonica. The sequence goes on from CM065318.1 coordinate 13,315,057, forward strand.
TTAAAATATCATATTATTTGACAATAATTAAAACTAATCAAGCTAGAAATTCCATATCAACGAAAGTAATGCATTGTTTTGTAAATTAATTGAAGAATATACATTCCTACAGCTATAGTAAAAAAAACAGCTATGGAACTTCGCACCCATTAGATCTCAGCTCTTTTTTCCTTGAATGTTATTACCAAACTTGGGCCCTTCTTCACATTTATGTTTTTGTTGGGTTAATATTACTTGAAATGCATTAGTTGCATGAAAAGCTGCAGAACACCATCTAATCAACTGAACTGCCAAACAAGAACACTACTGCAATAGAACATTCAGTGCGGTACTCTCCATACTTACATGCACTTATTGACTTTCATTTGAAAACTTAAGGTGCATGTATAGAAAAAGCTTCATGTTTGAAATTGAATTGGCAATAGCAATAATTGTTAGGCAATTGAAGGTGGTGCACATTCATGCCATCTATTTATTTGTGAGAGGATGGAAAACTTGTTGTAGGCGATAAATTGATATTCATTATGAGTATTATTTCATTTAAAATCAATTAGTAATTGTGATTTTTTTGAATTGTTTTGATAAATTTTGATTTAATTATTATTAAAGCATCAATATTCTAATGCTCATATAAATCGGAAAAACATATCACTTGTCCCTCTAAGTTGGCACATCCCCATTTTATTAGTATTATTTTGTGTTAAACTTTTTTTTGAAATTTATTATTTTTTCTTTGTATATGTATGTGTATCCATGTATTACCTTGATGCCAAATTTCAAGTTTCTGAGTCACCTAGAAGTGATCTAGGTTTTTGATGAGTGAGAGAGTTCAGTCAATGATAAAAATGCTACCCAACGACGGCATTCTATACAGTAGTCCATACAAACACAGTTAATATATAAATAAGAAGCATAATTAAATGTAGCATTTTAAATGTACCTATTCTGTGTGCAACATTTACGTACTACTAGCTGACCCGCGCAACTTCGTCTGCGACGTTTATAAAAGAGAGAGAGAGAAAGGGTTAGAAAGAGTGCGTCGTAGGCATTGTATTATAGGTACCGTCCGCCTCCCACATTATTCTGCATAATAAAAACATGCTCGCGGTATGTACTTGAACATTATTTTGCTGCAGAGTTATTTTAAAACTGTTATATCTCCTAAGATATTCATTTAAATCAAATACTGTAAAGGGAAATTTTGTCCAAAATTAAATACTTGTGATGAATAACGTATTTATTTCGATAAGGAATAATACCATGTAATTATAAAATCACCTCCGCAAATAATTCATTATTTTAGAACAAGTTTTATTACCATAAAATAGATTATATTGAGTAAACCTTAAACGATAGCCATATGCTGTCGCGGACTTTTTTTTAGATCTTTTTAAGAGTAACCATTTCATCACACACGATTGTAACTTAATTTTAACCATTCACACTGCGCACGCAGTGGAGGCTCTCAAAAGGAATAAATTACCCCCGTTTTTTGCAACATTTTTCATTGATACTCCGCTGATATTGGTCGTAGTGTGATATTATATAGCCTTGCTCAATAAATAGGCTGTCCAACACTAAAATATTTTTTCCATTCGAACCAAACAAACAAACAAACTCTTCAGCTTTATAATATTAGTATAGATACATAAACTGATAACACTTCTGGCAGTTATTTGTCAAATTTTTTGACGACTTATGTAAAGATGCACAGATTTAAGTAAAGATGTTCCGGAGGTAAGTAAAGATATTCAGGTATTTTATTTACGGTCACATCTACGTTTTTTCCTTAAAAGAACATGGATATATATATCTGCGCTTGCTTACCAGCAAATACCGTCTCAAGAACCATGAGGCTCCTATAAACAAATGTACTCTGTGCCATGAGGTAGCTGTATTCACAAAACGTGTCTAGGTCACACAATAACAGTAGAAGTAATGCGCAAGCTATCCCTACTCCCCGGCCAAATGGGTGAAGGAGGAACACCGTGGGGTTTTAGTCAGTAAGAGTGACATACCCCTCTCGAGCTGCCCGGCTCGGGAGGCGGATCAATGTAGGATTTCCCCACGTAAAAAAATATAATAAATAAATAACGTAAATAACGACCACAGATAACGACAAATTTATATATGAGGTAGTTGCTGTGCGATCCAGTCCAAGTGTATTTTTTAATCAACTTCAAAATAGGAGGATCTCAACTCGAATGATTTTTTTAAATGTATGTTCAGCCATAACTTCTTTGTATAAAACCAGAATTATATAATTATTACCGATATACCGAAAAGATATACCGCAAGGGTGGTCCCATTTTAATTTCATTGGCATTGCACCTTCAACTTAGAAGATATACCAGGGAAATCCTCAAAATCATTGAACTTGGTTTTCTTTTTTGTTGAAAAATTGTCTTGTTAATTTTAACGTAGCGGTCTAAATGCAAACAATGAACTTTTTGCGGATTACGTTAATTTGTAATGTTTTATTATTAGCATAAGGCTACTTTATTAATTCGAGATTATTATTAATCTTAACGAGGTTTTTTGAAAACATAATAACGGACGAATATTTAAAGTAAATAACCATAGATGTAGTATATCTATATAGTATATCATCCATGTAAATAAAACCGTTTTAGATTATCATCTTCTTTTATTATCACTAAAAAAGTTTCAATGCCAATGTCAAAATAAAACCAATTTACCTATTGGAGTTTTGCAATTCAATACGTGTCTGTCATAAAATGATGTCGCGATTGGCGGAATAATACCGGCTAGCTTTATGTTCAATCTATAATAATTTTGAATTTATCACGCAGTTTATCACGAACTGTTCCGTATATTGTAACGTGCAAAAGGTGCGATGGAGAAATTTATATTAATTTTTTCACTGTGTTTTATCTTTTTTAGTCAGGTGAAAGCCATGGGTGCCTTGAGTCCATTGGATCCCTCTTCCTTTTCGAGGCCTGGTGAGTTGTTGATTTTAATATTACTATTTATTTTATTAATAGTTATGCCCCGCGAATCCCCAGAGATAAATTTTGATTGTACGTGTTTCGTACGTATGATAACTACTTGCCTAGAGATTGCCATATTGGTTGACGTTTGTGGTCACTGCTTCGCTTCCGAGGGCCGTGGCGTGATGTCAGATAGCCTATAAACATCCTTGATAAATAGGCCATTGAAAGTATCAAACACACAAATAAAAAAAGTAATAATTTGAGATTCTTTATTGGTATAAATTGGCCCGAGCCAAGATATGTCTTTTTACCTTTATCCCATTTATAACATCAGACGTTTAGCGTTGTGGCCACAATCTCAGCTGATCTTAGTGACGATGTGGCCCAAGACGACAGCACGCTACGCTTAATGTAAGACTGGCTGTCAAGTGCAGTTGCCGGAATACACCTATTGGTGTTTGGCGACAGATTTTTAAGTTGAGGGTGGTAGGTAGCCAGGTGGGCTTTAGAAAATACTATACCGCCATAGTAGGGTTTCATCACGAAATTTCCTTCACCAGAAGCTCATGCTCATTGCAGGGATTCGAACTCACGTCGACTGACGCGGAGTCTCTAAACGCTACCAACTGAGTCATCAGTACGTCTTGCTTCGTTGCTATGTGTTATTATGATAATACATATTTAACATATAATATGTTCAACTGAATCTGTATGTGTAGGATGCGTCGTATGTGGCGAGATAGATGTCCCTATATATCAATTTATATGTGCATAAAAATGTAGAAATCGGAAGGCAATATCATATGTCTTGCTGTGTAATCAAACCGGTTGTAAGAGTATGTGAATAGCTAAAATCTCGTTTAACGGTCAATCAACTAATATACCCACATTTTGCATAGGTCAATAACGCTTCTTCGAAAAAAATATTAAAAAATCTTTTCGCTTATTCTTACGGCCGTGCGGGTGAAGTTAAACACAACGGAAGCTACTTACGACAAAAAACCCCATCTATGAGTTTTCTGACATAATCCCTGAACTCGGTATACGTATTTAGTAAAGGGACAGATATTTTTAAATGTTTTGTCTTATTGCTATTTTGTACAAATACACACGATAAACTACATCATGCCGTCTTGTTCTATAATAAAATTAACCTCAAGTGACAAGTAAAAGTTCACTTATAGTGAAAGTTCACAAGTTAATGTAATCTTCGGACTGGTATATTTTGTGTGGAACTGATATTGCTTATTGTGTTACCATGAAATTTCATTGGAATAAATATTTTTTGGGAACGTAATCAAGTTTCCCGTTATATACAATTGTGATATATATTAATACATCTACTTAATAAAATAAAGTGGAAAAGTTTTTGTTTGTTTGTTTATACACGCTAATCTCTGGAACTACCAGTCGGATTCGAAAAATTCATTTTTTATATGATATCCAAACTCACGAGGAATAGTATAGGCTATCTAAAATTAGGCTACAACCCTCAGCTGCTGTATCCGCGTGCGCTTGCGTAACGGTTCATGATACGTAAACACAATGTTCTACAAAAATATTGGTCTTTAAAATTGGATTTAAAAAAAGAGTCGGCGATAGCATATGCCTATCTTTGAAATATTATAAGCCACAATACGGTATTTTACGATTTTTTTTGTTGAAGATTAAAAATTGATTTTTGAACATTATTTTTAGGCATGGCATATTAATTCCTACGCAGAAAAGTTACCAATCATAAAGAAAATTCTATGAAGTAAAGTTTTGCCCTTTAGAGAATGTTATTTGAACACATGGTTTATGAGATAATGAAAAATTAAAATAATTTGTACTTGCTAAAAGTGAAAATAATTATGATAGACTACACGGGTACGTTGGCGGAGCGGTGTTTGTCGGATAAAAAAACGGGTGAAACCGTGAGGCACAGCTAATACTTATAATAATACGTCAGGGACTGCAAAGCGTGGGTAAAATAGTTGATTGACCCTTAATTGTACTTTGCTGTACTTTTGAATCCGTACTCATGTAATTTGAACAAAACAACATCATGTAGTAAAATACCTCAATAACTCTAATATCATAATCCGAGCTTGCGAAAATCGATATCTTAGACTAACATACTAATATTAGTACCTAATCATAGGTTTTCATTATGGTTCAAATGCAATGTTCATTACGAGTAATACGTGATCCAGGTGAATGACGATCACTGACAAAACAAATATTTAAACAACATGGAATATAACTAACTACATTTATGTTTAATTGGGTCATATAAACAATTCTAAATGTAAAACTTTTAATAAAATGGAAAACTAACTTAAATGATTGTAAGAAGTTTCCTGGTGTATCTTCGAAGTTGAAAGACTTTATGCTAATGAAATTAAAATGGGACCACCTTGGTATCGCCTTTCCAACAAAAAAAGAATCATCTAAGTCGGTTCATAAACAAAGAAAATATGGCTGAACATCCATAAAAAACACAATCGAATTCAGAACCTTCTCCTTTTTTTGAAAACGGTTATAAAAAGACATGCATAAATTATCGTATAAAACCATTAAAATATAAATATTATTTTAGATTTCTAAAAGTAATAAAATAGTATAATATTTTGTCGACGTTTACTTTCAGAACTGGCTATCGTGAAGCACGTAGCTTTGTCATTGAATGTAGATTTCGATAAGAAAGTACTCAACGGTGTTGCAACACTTGATATTGACGTTTTAGAAGATATTGCAGATGTGGTGAGTATATGTGGATATTTGATAGTATTGTTGAATACACAAAATATATGTTAGGTAAATTAAATACAATAGTTGATAAAGTTATTGTACATATCAAGGGTTCCCAAAGTGTGCGTTCGGCGCTCTGGGGTGCCGCGGCCGTAAGAACTAAATTTAATGTATCTATACTCTATACCGGCGGTCATGCCACAAAAGTCAGCCACCGGTATATTCCGGTGAGTAATACTGGCTGCAAGCGTCAGTTCATTGACAGCATTCCTGATACATCGCGGCTTACTGCCAATTAATGCGGTATATACCGGCGGCATACCTGCGCCGCAAACATCGACAGCTGTGCCACCGGCATAGTGTGTAGAAGCCTTAAGCAGGTGGATTTTGTTACTGGAGAATAGGAAACAGAAGCTGATACAAAATAAAACACTAATATGTATTTGTGAGTCTGTAAAAGTCGTTACGTAACTAAAAATTTTTTTTTGTCTGTTAGTGTCGTACAATTTTTCTATTATAACAAGTATTTAACAAGGGTGCGAGCGCCGCGAACTGAAAGAGTTTGGGAACCCTTGGCATAATTAAAAGTACCTTATATCTATGTAGGTATATGTATAATATATGGATGTAAGCTGCTTGAAGCTTATTACAGAAGAGACATTAGGTGTATTACCTATCTTACATTATAAAAATTAGGCAGTAAGGATAAATATAGAGAAACTAAGCCACCTTGTAATTTTAACACATTCGCCTGTACAGTTTTCACAAAGGTCAAGCCGTCATAGTTATATTTTACAGTATACGGTTATGTGCTCATAATATAAAACTCCTAAATAAAAGTATAATGTATATTATATCTTAAGGAACTAGTTTTGCCAAATACAGTAACCCTGGAGGCGAAGAGCTAAAGTAATACAAAAAAGTTTTGAAGTTCATAAATTTTACAAAGAGCCCACATGGCACTGAAAGACTTAAATATCCGTATGTTTAGGTACATAGGTGATACTTGGTATACATTGCATAAAGTTTTGAAGATAATGTCAATAGATAAAATCATCTCTTGAATTAAGAAATATTTGTCAGATTATTATGAAAATAAAACTTTACAATAGTACAAAAAAGGCATTCGAACATGCTGTATTTTGTTATTTTATAATTTTTTAAACTATGAACTTGAATATATTATAGTAATTTTTTTTTTTGTTTTTACTATATTTATTATTTTATTTTTATTGTAATAAATATCATGCGACGTGCCGAGCTGCTGATTGCGCGTAATGTTAATTGTTTTATAAGAATATGGGACAGACTGAAACCACACCACATAGCATCAACTGAGTCTGCCCCATAGCCCAATTGATTGTGTGCTTAATTTTTAAAATGTATTTTATAAAAAAAATAATTATGCAATGAATTACTATAATAGCTGTAATAATTATAATTTGATGTGGTTCTACAACGCGTCTTATTTTTTTAAGTACCCGACGTTTCGATCTGGTTGCTCAGGCCTAGGTCCACGAGCCGATTGAAGTTGCCTTCATTAGCAAGGGCAGTTTCTAGTAAATACCCTCATTTGCTCATTATCACTATGCAATTAGGCCGAAACGTCGGGTAATTGTAGTACAATTTCGTGCTGTGTGGCGTGCTCCACCGTCCTATGTGAGAAAGACGTTGGCGGGTACGAGGTAGCACGTCATTACGTTACTATACTACACAGTGCACTAAAGTAAACTGTATGTATCTCAGCAATGTTCTAGAAATAATTACCTGCAGCCGCTCGGTAGATAAACACGCACTAGGGCTGCTCTCTGAGTCTGACTGTTTCTTGGGTTACCTACTTACGTATTGGATAGTGCTATATTAAATTGTCATGTTTATCTCTTCACCAAAATATATCACTGCAAGTTTTATAAGTTTTTATATAATTTATTTCTGCTTGGGTTTTACTTCTAGTTTCAAAAGGGATTGTGAGGATCAAGGGAAAGTACTTTAAAAAAAAAATTTTTGTTTAAAGTTTAATAAATCAAAAACACTTTTAAATTCTAGGAAGTAGGAATTATAATATTTTCACAATAGTTATAATTTACGAACTCGCGACTATTATGTGTAGTGAAGTTTACCTAGATTTAGTTTCGGCAGTTTGCATGAAGACGTAATAAATACTGTTTACTTGTAACGTAATGTAGTGTGAGCTGTGACTACGCGCCTACGTCACGCAATTGCACGCGATTCCATCCCCGCTACACAACCCGTCCCCGTTGTCATCTGTAGTACCTAGCCCCCGCCAACGTCTATCGGTAGCATAGGACGGTCGCGCACGAACTTGTACAACTATAAAAAATAAGAAGTTTTGTAGACTCGCATTAAATATATTATATTGTTACGACTTGTTACAACCCGATTAAAAAGAGAGAAAATCCTGTTCCCGAAATATCTCGAAGCAACTACATACTTCTTAGGACTTCGAAATAATGTTTGAGTCGTAAACAACCGCAGCGCATGTGTGTAAACGTCGCAGTTTACACACACATGTATAGGGTTTATCGCCTCGAGAAAGTTAGCGAGATGATTCACGATTTTTCTGCGATCGTTTAGTGTAGGTATTTAAGCGGCTCAGGGGCGGCGCCGAGGCAGTTCAGTTTTGAATTATAAAGCGATAACATTGAGCGATAAAAGGAAGCGAAACCACAGTGAAATAAATAAGAGTGTTGTGAGTTCGTGTATTTTGTAACTGTGTGTAATTGAAATAAATTTTCTTCAAGTCAAACACCGGCATTTTTAATACCCACGGGTGAACAATATTGTAATTTAATGACTTGACTAGTATCATACTTTAAACAAATTCTATAGCCGTTTTAACGTTATGGCCAAAATCTGGCACCTGTTGTTAAGCAACATCAATATACGTCGCAAGCTAACACAGCCATCATTGCTTCAGTAAACTAACCAGTTGTTTCACAGTATTATTTTTGATCGTCAAAGATGTTGCATTTCTTTCACGTGTGAATTGCGCGCACTTTTTTTTTTATTAAAACCCATAGTATCTTTTATCTAGAATCATTCAAATCCTGAACATTTAATATTATTACAGTACATAGTATATTTATGCAAATTAAAAGAATTATGGAAAATGCTAGAAAAGTTTACAAAACTGATTTTGTGACAAATAGATTGTAGGTTACCTAATTGTTTTTTATTTCAGATATTGGATTCTAGTAATCTTACTATAGAAGCAGTTGAGTTGGCAGATGGTACGAAACTACAGTACAAATTAGATGATGCAATACAAAACTATGGTTCTAAGTTGTCTATAAGTTTACCGAAGCGTGCACTGTCTGGTGATAAGTAAGTGAATTTTCGTGTAACCTTTATTATTATCAGATTTAAAAAAAATCTTTTTAGATTTATTAGTATGTTTGTATGTTGCGATTTTTTTAGAAACTTTATGACGGATTTTTATGTTTCTTTTATTGCGATAATTTAATAATTATAACACTTATGGGAAAAGTAAGTGTTTTTCAATCTAACATATTTTGAATAGACTTCAAAAATAGTAATGAACTGACTACAAAAACTTAGATTCTCTGCTTTCATAGTATATTTGGATGTGAGCGATTGTTTTCAGAAACTACATGATTGGTTCTTGTTATTCTTGAACTGTTGAATTTGCCGCTTTGGATTCTATACGACTCATATTTCAATCATTTGTAACAGTATTTTTGATATATTTATTAGCCTATCAATTAAGTAATTACTTATACATATACTCCCCGTGTACAAAATGTAATAAAAATCCGTGAAGCCGTTTTATGAGGTAAATCCTAACATACAAACAAACGGGCATAAAAATAATTTTACCGTAATATGCGTGATAAGTGTCTAACTCAGACTATGTAGTAGTCGATTAGTAGTAGGGAATTATATGTACAGACAGAAATATAGATTTATTAATGTGATTACTTCATTATTACAAGACGAGGGTCATATTATAAATAAGCATGACATTATACTTATTTTCCGTAGATTAAAAATTAAAATCAAGTATACAACATCGCCCACTGCATCAGCGCTGCAATGGCTGGATCCAGCGCAAACTTCGGGTCAGAAACATCCCTATCTCTTCAGTCAATGTCAGGTATAATAATATTATACATTTTTTCATCTCTTGCAAATAGAAGCATTCGCGAAGCATATGTCAAATATAGAGACTATCGATGTGATACTGATCGAACAGTGATCTCAATTTGAGAAACGTCTGGAATAATATAAACATGGAAAGTGACAGTCACTTTGTCTGATGGTAAGCACAGTACAATCCAAAAAGAACAGTGACCACCGAGAGATCTGCAAGCCTTTTGGCAGCTGGATATACACCGGCTGGTACCGAAACGGGACAAACCAAAAGAATTTATCACTATGTGCATCCAATCCAATTTTTGCGATACAATCGGGTAATGATTCCTATCACCCCCCTTGATTAGTGAGTATACATCGGTCTTGATTTCAGAACGTGATACTCCTAAGCGTGCCTCCGTGGCGGGTATATAATCATAATTATTAAACACCTCGAAGAAAATTACTAATTCGGTATAATACTGCTTCTTAATATACCGCACCATGTGGTTTTGTCACATGTATGGTGGTTCCGATAAAGTTTAATCTATGCAAAGTTGGACTGTGGTACCTACTCAGTACCACCGCCACACTTACATATCTCTATCGAAAAGAAGTTGTACTGGCGGATTGATTTGAACACTTACTTACAGAAAAAAAAACAGCATCAAAGGTAACAAACTAATAAAGGAATTACATTCTAATTATGTGTAAACCATAGTATCAAAACATTTTCTTTAAAACTGAGCAAAATATTTCTTGCTAGCTTGTTCGAGTTGTGGACTGTGTTAAATCTGGTTATTCGCACTACAGGGGCATTTTACCCTTCTTTAGTGAGCACGCTTTCTGTAGCAAATAGGTGGAAACTAGCTGGTCTTGGTAATGTTCTTGGAACAGTAAATGATAAAGACAACAAAAGATTCAGAGCCTCTATAGAGCCTTTAATCAACATGGTGAGGAAAACAACATCTACGTATAAATATCACAGTATGACTGTTTGCAGGAATTATCAAAATCCTTCCATTTTCTTTACTAGTATTAATCTCTGAGTCAGGAATCCAGCCCTAAAGGTTATTTTGACTGCTTTAGCCGATCCACGCACGTTCGATACTGCCTTGTCAAGACACGCCCGCGGTGAAGTTCACGTATGAAGCTGAGGTGACGGCGCCCGAAGGGTTCACGGTATTGATGAGCGCACTCCGTGGTGACACACGAGACGCTAAAACATCGTTCAGACAGCCGATGCCTCTGCCGTCGTATCTACTCGCCATTGCTGTGGGCGTATTGGAGTCTAAAACTTTGGGGCCTAGGTAAAAAGCATTATTATATTTAATTTTAAACGAGCTGAATAAGCTAGGCCAATCGCGTCGTTGAAAAAGTAGGAATATTAACAAATTAATGGTTTCGCGATCGTAACGCATCATGCTGGGGAAACATAATCTTATGGAAAACTTCTAGAATAGTCTTTTGTTTCATCGCAGTGGTGAGGGGCATGCGCGGTGAAGTAAGTAAGCAATTACTACTTTGTACACCGCCGCGCCGCATTGTGCTCGTTCTAACTCTGCGAAGCCCGTCACGGGTCAATATAGATTTTTTTCTTTGATAATTTTATAGAAACTGACTCGTTAGCCTAGTAGTCGTAAGCGCGACTGCTATGAGCGAGGTCCTGGGTTCGAATCCCAGCTCGAGCAAAGTGCTATTGGGTTTTTTCTATGAAATTCTCAGTAGCAGTTCGGAGTTGTGGTTTCGTGCCCGATTAATGTCAATAGGCTCGCCCCCAATTACATGGGACCTAAAAACATACTCGGCGAACTGTGGGTGTCCATTAGTACACCTCTGCCTAACCCTTCACTTTAAATTTCTTTTCTTCTTCTTTCTCCAGCAAAGCATAATTTTTAAAAATATTGTTCCTGTTCACACATTTTGCTTTGTAATTGTTTTTCTTTTTTGTTAAAAATTGTTCACCTCCGTTCGTCAACCGATATACTTTTTTTCGTTTCTAAACTGACAAACTTTATTATTATCAATAAAGAAAATTTTGGAAACTTTGTTATTTTTTTCCCTCAAATTTTCAGTAAATGATTATGAACGAATTTCAACCAATGGGCGAACACACTAGTTTTTATTATTCATGGACCACTACTTCACTGTTATCGTAATATTGTCATATCTTTCTGTTGTTAAACTCTCTTATAGTGGTTTTTATTTTAATTATACTTATGTAGTTTGACCTTATATTACATACATATACATACCTATTGATTGCAGTTTTCGTGTTATAGTTTGGTTATTAAGTGGATTATCTATCTATTACTATAATATAATAAAGTAGAAGATATTTTGTGTTTGTTTGTTAAAACACACTAATCTCTGGAATTATCAGTTGGATTCGTAAAAATCGTTTGTATATGATAGCCAGATTCACGAGGAATAGTATAGGCTATCATCTAGCATAAGGCTGTAACTCTCAGCTAGCCTTAAATATTGTTTTTGTTAAGTAGGTCTGAAGAAAAAGCGCTCCCGAAATGCTTTATCCATGTGAGCTGGCGTACTGGGTTAATGATACGTAAAAACAATGTTGTACAAAAACATTGCTCCTTAGTATATCACGAAAAAAGCCAGCGATAGCATATGCCTATCTCTTATACATAAGCTACATTAGGGTATTTTGTGACAAAAATTTGTTGTGGATTAAAAAGTGATTTATGAGCATTATTTTTAGGCATGGCACAATCCTTACTAACCAACGTTACTTGATCATAAAGATAATTTTACGAAGTTAATCTTTGCCTTCATAGCATGTTATTTGGACATATATTTAAGGAGTTCATGGGAATTTAAAACAAGTTGTACTTGTGGTAAGTGAGAACAATTATAATAGGTTACAAGAGTGCATTGGCGGCGCGGTGTTGGTTGAATAAAGGGTGGAACACGCAGCTAGTAAATAATAACATGGAACACATGCATTTTAAGGTGCTATATAAACTCCCCGGATAGTTTTTCATTTGTATAAAGTGGCAAACAAGCGTACGGTCCACCTGACAGTAGATTATTACCACAGCCTATATATAGACGCTTGAAACATCAAAGTTATTACTAGTGCGTTTGTGAACTTGAGGAAAAGGATTTCCTCAAGGTACTCTGTTCTTCGTGGTTGTTTGGCTGCGATCTTCTGTAGGATGAAGGTATTTACCTAGTCACGTTATCTGAAGTACAGAAATCTCCAAAGAAACAAAGTTTACAATCTTTTTACGAGGATTGATTTGAACTCTGAAAATGATCAAAACACTAACTTTTGGTATACTAGGTCTCGTGTATGGTCGGAAAAAGCGGAGATCGATCGCAGCGCTTGGGAGTTCGCAGACACGGAGAAATACCTGCAGGCTGCGGAGAAACTATGCGGACCGTACGAGTGGACCCAGTATGACTTGTTAGTGCTGCCACCTTCGTTCCCCTACGGCGGCATGGAGAACCCTTGCCTCACTTTCGTCACACCCACGTTGCTTGTGAGTTTGAATAGACAATACTATCTTTTACCCAGGATTTCGTTCTCGTTATCTTCGAATTTAAATGACTAGCACGCCACGTATTGTGAACAAACAGAACTACAGATTTATTTATATAGTGAATGATTGGTTAAATAATTGTTAATAATATGAGTAGAAATAAAATTACGAAACTAGAATTTGCGTAAGAAGCTGTCGCGGAACCGCGAGGTACCGACTGGGTTTTATAAAAAGCTTTTTTAATATTATCAATTCATTAATTTAATTTCGTGAATTTTAAGAAATCTTACAAAATTGACGAAAAAATACTACAAAAATGTACTTCTTCATACATGTTGCAAAAACTAATTAAAGGCAGGCGACAAGAGCCAGGCTGACGTCATAGTCCACGAGATCATGCACAGTTGGACGGGGAACTTGGTCACGAACAGGAACTTCGAACACTTTTGGCTTAATGAGGGTTTCACTGTCTTCCTGGAGAGAAAGGTTGGCGCTTCGCTAATCAGTGACACCGCGGAAGCCAAGCGAAGTCGGGACTTCCACAGCCTGCTTGGTCTGCAAGAGCTGACTGAAACGGTAAGTTTGATTTTAAACTCTCTTTTATTTCCGGAGATATGCTCGACAAGACAAGACAAGATGACAAGATACGAAGAAACAAGAATATGACTATTTTTTAGTTCTTTTTTAAAGAGAAAATTTCTTTAGCACCTTTGTGGTTTGAAGAGTGATGAAACGAAAAATCGACACTAAAAAGAGAAAAATACATCTATAGGGTTTAGCCTGCGAGAGAATGAGATAGAATACATTATACACAATTAATGTAGGTACATAAGTCGTGACACAACTATGATCGTCGTCGAATTGGCCGAGCGGTTCGATAACCTAACTTGTACGCACTGTTCTATGTAAAGTACGAGTGGTCGATTCAGAATTTTTAAAACGAGATTTTAAAGAAGTCTTTTTGTGTTTACTGAAGGTTTCACTTCTACCGCATGTGAACTGCACACATGTTTTTTTTTCTTTAGGTGCGTTATGAAAAAAAATTTGTATTTTTACGATGCGTTCGCACATTGTCACAAAAAGCTTACACCATGAAGTTGCTTGTTAAACATCTTGTTTTATTGTGGTGAAGATAGTCATACTCGATGTTATGCATCACATAGTATCGAGTGTAACTATTCAATGTGCTTATAACGTGCGTGCTTAATTAACTTTTTTAAATATAAATATGGTTTTTATACTTTTCGATTTGCGATATGCGTTGCCCAAATGCCCATAAATTTTGCACAGAAATTGTATACAGATTTGACTTTTCCTTCACATGATGCGCGCTTATCTTTCAATTTTACCCTCTACTCAATACGCCAAAAGAAATAATATTTAAAAAAAGTTTAGAATAATATTAATTTACGAGTATTACTTTCAACATATAAACTCTATACTTAATAGTTTTTCTAAAGCTGGTCTACTCCCGGATTCCACAGATTAACGGGCATTTGGGCGAGACGAATCCGCTCACTCGTCTCGTACCGGACCTGAATGGTGTACACCCGGACGATTCGTTCTCGAGAGTTCCCTACGAGAAGGGATCGTTATTCTTACGTTACCTGGAGGATCTTGTCGGTGGGCCGGGTAAGCGATGGACTTTTTAATTTTCTAGGTCAAAGATGAACTCGGACCCACGAATCAGCTGACGCGTCTTGTCGTTAACTTGGATGGAGTACATCCGGATGATGCGTTCTCGACGGTGCCTTACGAGAAGGGTTCGTTGTTTTTAAGGTACCTGGAGAATCTTGTCGGTGGACCTGGTTAGTATTGTCAGTATATGTGTTTCGTAGTTTAAAACTTATTTTGTCATTTTACGGTTTATTAAAAAACAATTGAAAACATTTCATTTTTATGAAATATTATATATGTCTTTTAAATATTAATTGTATATTAGTGTATTATTGCAGTAGTATTACAACAGTATTACTTGATCCTTGCGTGTTGAATTTTAAAACTTCACTCTACATAATATGTAGTAGAATCATTATAGGCAGAGATAATTAATAAATTGCACAAATTTTTTGTTACTTTAAATTTAATTGGGTCAATCAACTAATATACCCACACTTAGCACAGGTTGGATAGGTTTTTTTTTTCGAAAAATAAATTTAACATTTCGTTTGTTCTGATCAAAAAGCACCGTCGCGCCTCTGCAAAATGAAGTGACAAAAAAAATTCTGACAAAATTTTTGAAGGTAACTCAGTATACGCATTTTGTAAGGAACATGAAAGATATTTATTTGTAAAAGTGTTTTGTGTCATTGCCATGTTGTTACACACAATAAACTATGTCATGCTATATTAAAAAAAAACTGCAATTGACAAGTAAAAGTTAATATGGTATGTTGGTTACTAAAAGTTCACAAGTTAATATGGTCCTTGGACAAGAATATTTCGTATGTTGAGTTAGCATAAAGTTTCATAGAAACAAAAAAAATTTTTTTTTGAGTATTTTATCAAGTTTCCCGCAGTATCTTAGATACAATTGTAATATTACTTTTGTGTATGACTATTTTCAATTAGAACATAATAGGGAAATCAAAGTTTAGGTAAAATAGTTGATTGATCCGATTATAGAAAACCGAAAAGTAACTAAATTATCGCGATTCTCTTATATTATAACATTTTTAAATGAATAATTACTTAAAAGTAATTCATATATGAAATATATATTTTCAATACATATTTAATTTTTTTTATCACAGAGGTATTTGACGATTTCCTCCGTTCATACTTGGTAAAATTCAGCAAGAAATCACTGGACACTGATCAATTCAAGGCGTATTTACTCGACTACTTCAAGGACAGTGAACAGCTGAAAACTGTTGACTGGGATTCATGGTTATACAAGAGCGGCATGCCTCCAGTTATACCTGAGTAAGGAAATCAATATTTATATGTATGCAACATATCATAATCATTGCATTAGCAATTCATTTATTTTATCTATACTAATATTAAAATGCTCAAGTGTTTTTTTATTTGAAAGCGCTAATCTTTGTGGTAAGTAGGGTTTCCGGAGCTCCTTGAGTTAGGGGGTTCAAAGTCGACAATGCGCTGGTGATACGTATGGTATTCCAAGCTTCCATAGATTACGGTAGCCGCTTACCATCAGGCGGGCCGTATGCTTGTTTAAATATTTACATGAACGGTACACGTGAACAATACGCCACGCTGGCTATGACGCCTTATCCCAACGCTACTTAATTAATACGCATGCGCACACTGTATAATGTATTCTATCTCAGGCTAAATCCTATAGATAGATTTGTTTGTCTCTTTTCACCGAATTTCAAATCACAAAGATGCTAAAGAAGTTTTAACTTGAAAAAAAGAGGTAACACAATCCATTAATTTTTTTTCTTTCTTTCAATAGTTACGACACATCTATGACGAAAGCAATAACTGCACTAGTTTCAAAAATAAAACAAGGGAACATAACTATAGGACGGGATGACGTTAAATCCTTCACTCCGCATCAGATGATTAATTTACTGCAAGAGCTTATAGACAGTCCGCCGCTACCACTAGACACGCTGCGGACGTTGGGCGCTCTGTACCAAGTTGATTCAAGCAAAAACAGTGAACTAAAGTACAGGTAATGATCATAATGCAGTGGTAGAAAGCTCTAATGTTTCCCTTGAGAAGAGGATGCGATTTTGTCTCCTTTATTCAGTTTTCACATTTCGAGAGTTTAATGTCTTTTCACAAAACATCTCAATAGGTATTATTAACTCGTAGGGTTTTACGATTAGTTCCGATTGGTGACTTCACTGTTTTAAAAACACTGTACGAATTATTAAACCAGATAAGATTGTATCAGATATTATTCAAATGTGTGAACCGATTAATGGAGACAAATTCGCACCTCTCGTGAGCCAACCAAAGCGTTCTTTTTTTATTGCTTTTGTTCGCCGTAGGTACTTTTATAGTTTTCTGAATTATGTAATGATAATAGTAAATGATCGGGTATGTTGAATAACACAAAATATTTCAATCGTACTAATAATATAATAAATGTGAAAGTGTGTAGGTTTAGATGTTTGGATGTTTGTTACTCAATCACGCAAAAACGGCTGAGCGGATTTGAATGAAATTTGGCAGACAGATAGTCTATGACCTGGAATAACACATAGGGTACTTTTTATCCCGGTAAAAGTCATAGTTTAACCAGTGTTATCCTACAAATATAATAAATGTAAAGTCTGTATGTTTGTTGTTTGTACTGTTGTAAGTTTACCATACCATACAAACAGTGATAAACCCATGTATGATTTTCTTTTGCTTCCTCGTGTTCCGAAATCAGCCGGTGCATATACAGTAATATAGCGGGGTGATAGGGGGGATCGCGTCCACCATACACATAGTGACAATCCCATCCATGATTTTCTTTTGGCTTGTCGTGTTCCGAGATCTATCTGTGTATATCCAATAATACGCAGACAAAGTCGCGGGTACCAGCTAGTTACTAAATAAAAACCATTAATTGAGTGTTTAAAATCTTATGATTCAAATAATTGTACTGTAAAATAAATTACCATATATTTACCGCACAACACTACAAAAATAAATGTAGCATCATTATTTTCAAGTTTGACATTAGTATTTGTCAATTTACTCAGTGGGAATAAAAACGGAGTATAGCAACACATGAAATGTCATTTTACTCCATGGGAATTAAAACCGCACTATAGAGGATCGAATTCGCAACCTTATGAATTAACATAGGGCTTTATATGTAATACTAGTTATGCCAGTGGCTGCGCTCGTTTGAACTACAGAATGCCGTCGATCTGGCAAAGGCGCAAAAAAATGCATAGTTTGAAAAAAATATGTCCATATTTGAAATTGTGTCAACATATTTAATTTTCATATTTAGGCGCATGAGGTTACGACTGTTGCCAAATGGCAAAGCTACCGAATTTTCCTGGGATAGCTGATCTGCCACTATAAGCCAAAAAAATTTTTAACATGAAAAAAATAAAAACGTTATATCCTTCAATTCTGTCGAAAGTTTTTAGGGTGGGCATTGCCACGCATGATTTTTTTATGATGCGCATTATATATAAATGTGTGTATATATGCAGAGTTTATCTTTATTATGTTAAGTGAGCAATTCTTGTATATATATATATAATATATATTTAAGTAATTGGTTTCTCAGAAACGGCTCCAACAATTTCGATGAAACTTTGCATTTATATAATGTTTTACAATCCAAGTTTACGTAGATAGGTGTTTTTATTTTTTTTGTCTATAGGGCACATGGTTGAGTAAAATTAATTAAAAAAAAAAAACTTAAATCATATCAGATCCACCATTAATAGTTACAGACTTAAACGCATGCACTGGACCTCAACTAAAAATAAAAACCCGTATTTAATTTGTAAATAACCTTTATATTGTCTAGTTTATTGACAGTGTATAAAGTTCATTTTTGACTGACTATATCAAATATGAAAATACAAAAATGTTTTAAATCTTTTATAGATGGCTACGATTGTGCGTTAGGAGTATGGATCTTACGAAACTGAGCGAAGTGTTTGACTTCGTAAATCAACAAGGCCGGATGAAGTTCGTGCGACCGCTATATCGGGATCTCTACGCGTGGGAAGAAGTTAGACAACAGGCCATAGACAATTTCCTCAAGAACGAACCTTATATGATGCATGTGTCGGCGTATACGTTGAGAAAGGACTTACACTTGAATTAATAAATCAAATGATTCTATCACTATAATATTGTGGTTTTAGGGGTCATTATATGTCATAAGTTTTTATTTTACCTTGGTCACACTAATACGTTTAAAAGAATAACAAAAAAGTATCGTAACTTATGTGTAGTATCTTATGAAGCATTTTTGTTCCCAGTGTTTGTATAATCAATAATATAATATAAAAATTTTGTTTTAATTTCTTAACAATCACTATTTACATAATATAGCAGCTTTATTTCTGCATATTAAAAATTAATAACAAACAAAATGGAATAGAAATTATTTTTTTTTTTTTGTAAGGGTATATCTAGCTTGTACGGCCACTACCAGTCAGACTTTTATTATGAGATCATTGCTGCATTTGTTAAAACTGTAAAACATTGAATTATTGCTATCATAACTTTGATAATATATATTTTAAAAATGACGATTTACAATAAATAAACATTGAATGAATGCTGTATAGTTTCAATTGTATATTTACATCTCCCTCGCTTCTGTCACACAGTTTAAGTAGGTACCAAAAACCATACATTTTACATATATTAAATGTTTACAACCAACAAAACCGGTAATTGGATAAAAGTAGTTCTGGCAACATGGGTCTGATAGTAAAGTAGCTCTATCTGAATTTTGATCTACCATGTAGTGGATTCATTTTATATTATACGTTATTTAGTTCTGTTACGTAATATAGATGATGGCATTTTGCGTGATATACTTATGTGCAAGTGCATTGTACATAATAACTATATATATAAATACCTATGCCTTTTCAGCACTGAAGGCGGATTAAGGGGCTTGCTCTTAATTATTTAGTTTTATTATTTTTATATAGGTGCGCTTATTACTATTTTTGGACTACAAAATACACATTTATCTAGAAAAATAGTGTCATCCGCGTGGAAGTCTTACAAATATTTAACTTATATTTATTTTTGTCTCTCTAGCAGTGATGCTTTTAAAGTAACACCTATAAAAGGTCTCCCACCTGAGAGTTCCCCCAATTTTATATTTTCATGCTGTTTTTATTTTAAAATTCTTGGAATCACGGGTAAAGTGAGTAGGCTATCTGGTAGTATTGATTTTCAATTTCTACAAAATCATCCTTGACAGTTCTAACATGGGAACCACCATTTTATTAGAGCTGTTTGAAGATTAAAACAATTAATACAAGTTTGGCTTAAATTAGGCGTATCCAGTGGCCTTAAAAAAGATATACAACCATGTTGCCAGATGACTACATTTAAAATTTTTTTCGTAACATTTGACCCTCATGTAACATACTTTAAGTAACTTTGGTAATTTAAGAAATTTCATTACTTTGAAGGATTTAGACATTTATTAAATAAATTAAATTTGATACTGTAACCATCTAACAAACACGTCCAACTTAGTTACTATTAGTCTCTCAAAGAGAAAAAATAAATACATTTTGACAAAAATAAATCTCACAATTTTTTTGTTAAAGCTTGGTTTTACTTAAACGTAAAGTGACTTCTTTGTACTTAAAAAATGAGCGGATTCTCGTATATATCATTTGGTAACTAAATTTTATAACGTGTATTTGTCACACTTGACATTTGCAAAATTGCCTACATAGGAAGAAAGCTAAAATAAAATAAAAACGAAAACTTTGTAAAATACAGAAAGAATTCGACAATTGTAATTATCTCTATTTCAAATGAGGAGGAATATGGTTTACTTACAAAGAGTGAATATACATGAATTTTTATTAAGTAATATTTGAATTTAAAGTTATATAAACATAGAATACAAACAACATTTTATTTTATTGATATTTGAAATTATTTTACGTCCATATAATGTATCCATAAATAAGATTTACGATTGCAATAAAACTGCTTTTCTTGATTTTTTAAATTATGAAACACAATTTATCAAACAATTTTTTTTTAATCTTATGCGGTTCACAATTGACGTAGTTATCAAGTAATATATACACGCAAAAAAAATTGAGAATTCTCTCCTTTTTAGGTTAGCTAAAATTGGCTAATCCGTCTCAATAACTATATACAATTAATAAAATTGAAGTAACTGTTTGTAATGTCAAAATAACAGTTTTTTTTCTAAATTCATATGAAAGTATATACGATACATATAACAAAAAGCCCATTTTTTAAATTTTTGTTTGTCTGTCTGTCTGTTTGTTCTGGATAATCTCCGAAACGGTTGGACCGATTTTGACGGGACTTTCACTTATAGATAGATAGATGATATAGGGAGTAACTTAGGCTACTTTTATTATAGAAAAAGAATTAGGTTTCCGCACAAATAGAAAAATCTGGTCATGGTGAATCAATTCGGGCGCTTAAATGGCTTATGTTGAGTAAACCATAAGCGATTAATGTAGGACATAATCATAGGCATTAAAAAGACCTACAAAAAAGTCCGGGAGAGTATACATCTGTCTTCTAAGGAACATCCACAATAAGCATTTTTGTCTTTAAAATAGCCGGGAGCGGGGAGCAAGATTCGTGCGGGCATTCTGTAGTCCACGTAAGCGAACTCACGGGCACAGCTAGTCAATACTAAGAAGGTTGGAACAATTAATTCCAGGAAACGAAACGTAACTTTCGACTCAACGGCTCTAGTAACACTAAATATAACCTATTTCGCACCGTTTAAATTAAGTTAAAATAAATAAACCAAATAATTATCGTCTATAACTATATTTCTTTGTTCAATAGATTCCAATAGATTGTTCAGTATTGTTGAATTCCATGTCAGCAGCTAAAAGGGTACAGGTACGTTTAAACATTAGTTTATATCGCATCTAAAAGTACATATTGTATGGAAATATATAATTTTTTATTTTATTTATTACAGCAATGGGCGACTTTTGCCCGCACTTGGCATATATTCGATTGCAAATGGCAAGATCCCTATGAATCTGCACAGATAATAAAAAAGTACTTGATGGGGCTACATAAACCTATATATCACCCAATGAATGATTGTGGAGACGTAGTGGTATGTATAAATAGCAGAGAAATTGCATTAAGAGGTGACCAGTGGAGAAAGAATGCTTACTTCCACCACACAGGCTATCCCGGAGGAGCATCTTGGACATTGGCATGGGAGCTTCACAATAAGAACCCTACTATGGTTAGTTACTGTTAAAACTTATATTTACAGTGGTATTCGGTTATAACGACGATAAGGGTCCACTATAATTCCGTCGCTATTTTCGGAAGTCGTTATATACATTTTTAGAAAGTAGAGGTGTTGTTATATTAGGATAATATTTTGGTATTCCTAATATGAAATATATTAGTTAACTCATATTAGGTTACCGTACCTATTATTTGGTATTAATCAAATAATAGTAACCGATTCAATATTCGCTATTCGCTACCTACTTAAATCCAATACTGATATTAAGCATATCTATTCTCTATACTTAAAGAATGTGAGTATGAAATAAAATATTGTTGTGAATATTTATTATTATTATCCGTATGCTTATTATATAATGTAAATGGAAAAGTGAGTCAATTTTCTTTCATATTATTAAACTAGCTGTGCCTGCGGCTTTGCTCATGTGGACTACAGAATACCTGTGTGAATCTTGCTCCCCTGCTCCAGGCTATTTTAAAGACAATAATGCTTATTGTGGGTGTTCCTTAGAAGATAGATGTATACTCTCCTTGACTTTTTTGTAGGTATTTTAATGTCTATAATTATTTAGTACTTTAATTTGCTATCTCTTTTAATTTACTCAGCATAAGCCATTTTAAGCACCCAAATTGATTCACCGTGACCAGTTGTTTTATATTTATTTTAATATGCATTTAGTAAAAAAAAAAAATGTTATTTTGACATTACAAACAGACACTTCAATTTTATTCATTGTATAGATAACGGACTGTCATTAAAGTCAAAATCTTTGGTATATTAAAGTATATTATGTTAAAAAATATCACTATGTTATGTACTACAATTATAGATTTTTATATATTATGTCCATTAAAAAGTCAATCAATTGATTTTTTAGTTGATTCTAAACACAATATAATAAATATTTACATTTGAAATTCTCAAAAATATATAGATACAATAAAATGTATGCAATCGCAGCTAGTTACAAGGAACTGAAGGAACCGTTAATATAATACGAAATACCATGAGATACCTAATACAAAAATTTAAATGCCTAATATGGTGATTCTGTTCTCATTGCTTGCTTACTGTGTTACCAACCCATGCAGTTTTCATATGAAGCCCGAAGTGTATAAATCATTATTAGTATGTATGTAAGACATTAGTCTTTACTATACATACCTAGCTGCGCATACAATAAGCCAGCAGCCAGCCAGCCAGCGGTCGTTTCTGTATGAAGTATTAAATCATGTAGTTATCTCGCTTACTCGCAAGACGCGCGCCCCTATAGCGAACAAAGAGAGGTACTTTGCAGTGACACGCCATGCGGATCGTGAATCGCGTGCCTATTATTTGACTAATATTTGCTAACCTATTATTCTGTATTGGTGTATCATAATATATTA
The DNA here is from genome assembly GCA_033032175.1 of Saturnia japonica. Lineage (NCBI taxonomy): Eukaryota > Metazoa > Arthropoda > Insecta > Lepidoptera > Saturniidae > Saturnia > Saturnia japonica. The sequence continues at coordinate 13,338,656 of CM065318.1, forward strand.
GTTCATGGCGCGTATTATAATCCCTGTATCTATTACGAATATATTCGTTACATCTCTAGTAGAAAGAAAGCAAGCAAGAAAAAATACAATATTGCCAGACAATACAGCCTCACAGTGCACATATACCTACCGCCTAATGTATACTTAATAATACCGTATACATTTTATACATGGGTATTTTTTTTAAGTCTAATATTACATTGTTTCAGCTTAGAATCCTATGCTATCCTACCAAATTTAACTTTTATAAACAAAAGCTTAATATTATTGCAACAGCTAACAATCTGTGGATGTAAAAAAAAAGATAAGAAAGCTTTTGATTACATGAATGAACCTTTGTGTTTGTTTGTTGACTCCTTCTTTGTGTAGACTCAGTTGCCATATCTGCAAGAAGTTTCTAGGAACTTGTTAAAAATGGTTATACCCAAAATTGACATGACATCCAAAGTTACTATAACCAAATTATTTTGCTCTACTATGTTAGGTTACCATTTTTTTTAACATGGAGGAATCCGTCATGGGTACAGGGGGACGAGTGGTTATGTGAGACTCCTACTCACTAAAACTCCATGGTGTACCATACGCCACCTCGATGGGGCGACGCGGGAACTGCAGGTAGCATACTACCGCGTCTCCCCGGCGGCCGGCCCGGCAATACCGGGTCCCGGCCTAAATAGGAGACAGTTCAGTACACCCTTGCTGTCGAGATGACGTCCTCGCAGAAGGAGACCGTCACATGCCACGACTTCTCACTGTCGAGCATGGCTCTCACCACACCGAGGCCCATGAAAAAGTAAGGCCTCGGTCTTCTCAGCCGCCACCCAGAGGCCCAACGACTATATGCACCCGACTACGAAAGCTGCGCCCTCTATAGCTAGGCGCGCCACCTATCCCCAGCTCCCCCCTAAGCCACGGCTAGGGTGTCGTCCGCGTAACTAATTATGCGCGTCCTCGAAGGGAGCGCAACGCGGAGCACACAGCCGTAGTGTTAGGTTACCAGCAATTAGTTATCCTATTCTATGTCAACTAGGGTCTTTCCACTTTGATTTAATTTTCAAATGAAATTCAGGACTATACAAATAAATAAAAATAATGAATTGTATTAAATTTATGTGAACGTAAAGGTAGTTTAACAAAATGAAATAGATACAGCTGGTTCTCATTAGCAGTGTCAGATGACCTTATTTCTTTTTGTGAGAGCATATTTGTAGAAATTTCTATTTCTTATTTCTGCTTAGAGATATGTATATTGAACAGTTATACTGTGAAATTTTATAAATAGCAACTTTGCAAATGTTATTACTGCAATTAACTTAATTGAGTCATATAAAATCAAAAGTGTTAAAGTAGTTCTGACCGATAACTAGCGATACTAAAATGCTAATTTAAATCTGGATTGGCGACAGATTTTCAACTTGAGCTAGCCATGTGGGCATTAGAAAATGCGCTACAAGTATGCTATGGTTTCATTACCATTTTTCCTTCATTAAAAGCTCTCTGGCTAAATGCTGGAATTCGAATTTACATTGATTGACGCTGTGCCTGTACACACTACCATCATTGAAAGCTGGAAAACTTATAATTTTTAGGTATATCAAACCTTCTGTAGATAATGAAAAAAATATGGCTTGTATTTATGGGTTTACAATTTTTTTATTTCTCTATATTTTTGTTTTAGATTATCAAGAAATCAGTATACAGAGCATTGACTGGAAATTTACAGAGACGACACACCATGGAACGGCTCTTTATTTATCACAATGATCAGGTCCCTGAAGATGTTATGCAAAATATTACCAATCAAATTAGGCAGATACGCTTAGTTCCCACAAGGCTGGACCACATCCCAGAAGAAGAAGTTAAAAAGTATCCTAAAGTTATGGAATATCCTGAAGAATATGTACTTAAATAAATATTTGCTTTAATAGTGTAAATAACATTTAGAACAATAATAAATTAATGTAGTTATGAGCTTTTCTATTATTACCAGTGGATTTTAAATCCTTCCTCCACCCCGATCACCAGTTGTTGTGTAGGTATGTACAACAGTTAATTTTAATTGGCAGGTAGTAAAAAACTGATGTGATCAAGGGGGCAGGCAGGCAGAAACTAATGTAATTTTTTTTACGTATTAAACTTGACAATTTATCTCTACATCACCTGATGGTAAGTAAGGTACAGTCCAAACACAACGGAGGCCGAAGGTGACATATTCCATCAACAGTAGTCGCCTTCATGCTTTCATGCTGGAATGCCTCGTTTGAAGGACCCAATTTATAGGAAGGAGTGAAAACATTGACGAAAAATGTTCCACATCTTCACGGTTACCAAACGAAAGGTAGTGGTAACCTTTCCAGGGAAGGAAATTCCTTTCCTAATGACCACACCTTTTTACCATTTACCAGACATTGCCTGCTCTCAGAGCCGTTATAAAGTAATCTGAAGAAATAACAAAAAACACTTAACAACTGTGTTTCTCAAACAATGCAGGTATATTTTCGTAAGCAACAATGCTCACATGCAATTGTTTTGTTTTATAACTTCAGATATTATGTAGGGAGTCAGAATATTGTTCTTCTCAAATTTGGGGAATGTGACTTAGATTATTGGGAAATTTGTACATTGACAACACTGTTAAACACGGGTACTTATCGGATTACTACAATGGTTGTGTTCGTAGCCCGGTTTTAATATGGTATTTACTCCATAAATATTCCGATTGTATTGTCTTAAGAGTGTTATATTTCATATCAGTGTTTTTTTTTATCGGTGACTAACAATGCGTTCTAGACACACGGCTGTGTATCACCAAGTTCGGTTGAATTTTTTTTAAACGTGTTTGTGCTGCTGCTAATATAGCGATATTCTTATGAAATAAATTTCTTAAATCTAGTAATAAGACCAAAACTATTTGGCAAATAATAAATGAGGAAAAAATTATAAAAATGATAAATCTAAACGTCGAGGGAGTACACATCTCAAACAGTTCAGTGGTATATAGCAACTCTTTTCCAAGATTATTTCACAAATATACCTTATGAAGTAACCAAAAATACAATATCGTCACCCCATAATGCCGCATCACTTTTGGAAAAGCGGATTTCACCTTTAAATTCTAAATTTAATTTTAAATCTATCAGTGCGGGTGAAATTATAAAAGCTATTATACAATGAAACTTTAAAAATACTGAAGACTTTTGGGGAACGTCAGTAGTAGTAGTTCAAAAAGTTTTTTGGTTGTTTGTTTGTTTTAACACGCTAATCTCTGAAACTACCAGACGGATTCGAAAAATTCTTTTTGCATATGATAGCTAGGACCCTCGAGAAGTAGTTATAGGCTATTTAAGATTAGATTGCATCTCTCAGATAGCCTTAAATTCTGATTTTTGTTACGTTAGTCGGAAGTTAAGACCCTTCCGAACTGCTTTAATCGCGTGCGCTGGCGTAATCGTTACTGATACGGAAATATAATATTCTACAATAATATTGGTCCTTAGTATATCTAAAAAAATTTAGCGATAGCTTAGGCGTATCTTTTATAAATAAGCCACAATAAGGTACTTGGGACAAAGATTTGTTGAAAATTAAAAAGTGATTTTTACGCATTATTTTTGGACATGGCAAAAGTTACTTCATCATGAAGACAATTTTATGAAGTTAAATTTTATTCTTTACGTATGCTATTTGGATACATAGTTTAAGAGATAATGGAAAATTAAAATAATTTGTATTACGTGAAGAAAATTATTATGATACACTACATGGGTGCGTTGGTGCCACGGCGCGGTGTTTGTCGGATAAAATTAACACGGGTGAAACCGTGGGGCACAGCTAGTATCAAAATAGAATAGAATATCACAGGTAGTACGCTTGATTCAAAATTACAAGTGAGTCCGCACATTAGAACCTTGACGGGAAGATTAAGGTCTGCTGCATTCGCAGTACGTAAGATTCGCCAGTTAACAGATATTGCCACTGCTAGGTTAGTCTACTTCGCTTACTTCTATAGCTTAATGTCTTACGGTATTTTGTTGTGGGGTTCAGCAGCTGAGGTAGATAACATATTTATATTACAAAACCTAGCAATTCGTGCAATTTACAACCTGAGACCTCGCGAATCACTAAAGAACAAATTCCAGGAATATAATATCTTAACTTTACTTTCCCAATACATCCGTAAAAACTTAATATATATTCGTAAATATTAACTTTGCCCTCTCAATACATCATCGATAACTTAATGTATATTCGTAAGAACTTAGTCAAGTTATACTTTGTAAAAGATCAGCACAATGTTAATAAGTACTAGAAATAGAGACAAATTACTCGTATCGTGTTTAACACTACGTAGGTCCAATAAGTATTTAACGTACCTAATACTGCCTCGTTAGCCTAGTGGTCGTAAGCGCGACTGCTATGAGCGAGGTCCTGGGTTCGAATTCTAGGTCGAGCAAAGTGTTATTGGGTTTTTGCTATGAAATCCTTAGTAGCAGCTCGGAGTTTGGTTTCGTGCCCGATTAATGGTAATAGGTCGCACATGGACCTAAAAACATACTCGGCGAACTGTGGGTGTACAAATGTACCTCTGCCTAACCATTCGGGGAATACAGGCGTAATGGTATGTTTATGGTATGAACCTAATAGGTCAGGTTTTATAACAAGATCCCGAAACACGTTACTGATTTGCGGGACAGTTCAAGGACCATGTCAAGCAGGTTTTACTGTCAAAAGGTTATTTATTATAGAGTGGATCATGTGAACGATAGTGCGAGTTTCTTACCAGTTCTTCTCGATGACTGGGATATTTTCCGAACCGGCAGTAGTGTTTTGGATCTCGTAGGTGCCTTCTTAGCGCCTAAATTGAATAAATATTTTTTTTTATTTTGAAGAATCCCAAATTTAACGAATAAATCTAATGTAGTTTTTGAGTTAATCGGGTTAGAAAAGTAGCATTATTATCAATCACTCGACAAAAACCTACATCGCTTCTAGGTGACTCAAAAACACGAAATTTTGCATCACGCTACGCATATACAAAGGGTACAAAATAAAACTTAAAAAAAGGACAATTTTTAGCGAAATACTACTTATGAACAGCGTTTTCATCCGTTCTCCAATAGATGGCATTGTGCGGCTTTTCATAAAGTACTCAATGATATCCTAACAAAAACAAAATAATGTGGAAAAGGAGCCAAGTTCGGTTCTCTTTATCAATGATAATTTATAGAGGAGAATGTTAGGTGGTATTATCTATTTTATTTCCCTAACTAAAGTGCTCCCGCTCGTCATACCACCACCGTTTCCGTTTAATTATTTAACTAAGTATTCATTATACTACATCAACGACCAGACAGAAATAGACGTCCTAGTTCTGAATGCAGGCTAAATAGCAAAAAACAAAAAAAAAACAAAAGTGGTTTATAAGGATCCTTTATTTATTATTAAAACGTCATGTTATCAGCTACAAAATATCACATTTATTTAACTGAACCCCTAACACTGATTTTTACATTCTTTAATATAAAAAAACAATAATACAACTGGAAAAATGTATTTATATATTATACAAAGATAGTATTAAAAAATGAAATCTACGTGTAATATTAATAAATAGAAAATTAGCGCCATGTTGGGTCAGGGTACCTGCGTGGAGGATTTTCGAAGATCGGAAGGTCTACTACATGGACAGTGTCGGGAGAGAGACCTTCGAAGGGGAATTCGTCCTGGGACACCCTGACAGATTCCAACTCACCAGGAGCGACGGGCTCAAAACCGGTGTTTTCAGCGAAATTGACAAAGTGAACAGTATTGACTGGCACCTCATCAGTATCGCTGTTGTCAACAAATCTGACAGAATCGACAAATTGGCCGAGTTTTAGTTCTTCGATAACTGATTCGGGCACCATTACCATGCGGATGTCAACGTGCTCGAATAATGGTTCGGGAGCTTCGGGCAGAACTACGGGTGAGATGTTATCGAGAATCGGTGATTCGTCTTGAACAACGGAGACGTCATCTACTACAACGGGTGTCTCATCTACGATCACAGGTGTGTCAACAACGACGGGTTTCTCGTCGTTCAGCGACGCTGTGGCCGCAAGGCCGATCAAAGCGAATGCAATCAACAGTTTCATTTTTTCTGTAAAAGAATATACATTCATTCTGTAACATATATTTAAATTCTTTATATGTTTCAATGTTTTACCTGACGTTAAGTGGGGTAACAAGCTAAGTTTCATAAGCAAAGCCTCATAAAATCAACTTCTTTTAATTTTTTTAATTATTTATATTTTATTAGTAAATACTTTACAAATATTATATTTAGTGGTTAAATATTTAAAGTACAAAATATGATTTATTATAACAATTAGGTACTGTTTCAGATCGGAATTGCATAATATAATTAACAAATACATAGGCATAATTAATTTTAAAAAATTTTTTGAAAGATTTCAGTACTTTCAAAACATTCGTTGTCGTCAAAATAATAATTAATTATTGTCAGTACATAGGTACCTATCTACTTGTTGATAGCAAAACCGTACATATATTTTGTAAGATATAAAACAATTTTTATTTATCAGATATTATTGTTTTATGTTATATTAAATGTATGAACAAACTTGTAACTGAATACACCAACATAATATGTATTTATATGCTTACATATCGTACTTTTTTCTATCAAGTAAAGTTTACTTTGCTAAGTGACTGATATCAAAATTTATAATGGTGCATGTAAGATAAACCTACTACCAAAGACTGAGACAAGGTAAAACAAGAAGACTGCTAATAGCCATATAAAAATCTGTAACCACCAAAAAGCTCAAATTTCTGCTCGCTATTTGTTTTTCCTTATTTATCTCTGCTACTACAATTATAAAAAAGCAAAGTTTGTATCTTCGTTAAAGGTAATCTTTGTAGTTACTGATGCGATTCTAAAAATTATTTCAATAATAGAAAGCTACATTAACGAGTGATATAGACAATTTTTTATTCATATTAGATAGGTATATTTTATATTATAATTAACGCGAACGAAATCATGGATGGTTGCTTGAACACATATACACAAACGGACAAATTTATTACGGAAATGGATAAGACAGTGGTGTTTGCCATATTTAATATTAAGTTTAAATTTTTTTTTTTAATTGTCTTAGTATCGAAATTTATTATTTACCTACCTACGTACTGAGGTATTAATAAAATCTTGGTAAATAGAATATTTGTCATATAATAGAAACAATAATTAGAAAACCATAAACCATAAATTAAACGCTTACCTGTTATTGTATTCTCTAACAAAATAAACAATACATTAGTACGGCTTCTTGCTTTTATATGCGATTTCTGAATGAGTCTATCGGCACGGTAATCTAAGATAACGTTATCACGTACTCTTTATTTGTCCACGTATTCTGATTTATTATTAATCACTTTGTAATTTCTATATTTTATAAAATTTTCTCGTTCTTAAATTGCGTCATAAATTTTTAAAAGCGGTTTTATTTGCTGACGTTAACAACAGTTAAACAACAATTTATATACGTAAATATACACACGATGTATTAAATTAATCACTATAATTATCTCATAAAATATTTACAAAATACAATCTTGTAAAACTATCAAATCAGACTAAAACCATATAGGTTGTTATTTTCGTTTACATAATACAGTGTAAACTCTTTATAACGTTATCCTTTATAAGATAAACTCCCTATAACGTTGAAGTGAGCCCAACTTGGTTGGTTTGCGTTAAAACCCACATATTGAAACACTCTTTATAGCGATACGCCATTCTCTATTACGAAGAAATATGTTCATATTTTTAGACAGTAAATATTTATTATCGGTATTATTGTTTATGTTATGTTATCAGGTAACAAAAGACTTTGAAGCTCCGAAACATCCGAGGGGTCGGTCTAGCTTTTGTTATCCTTAATTGCCTTGAACACGTGCAGTATGACGCATTGTTTTCTCGGAAGTGATGGTCTTCGACCAAGCATACTGGGTACCTATCGTATTATCAGTCGTAAACCTACTTTGAAGCTGTTAACATGGCCAGTAAACGGAAAGCGATTAGTGTTGACGAAAAAGTTTGATAGAAGGAGATATGAATAGAATACATAAAATAATACAAAACAAGTACTGGCATAGCAAAAAACGTTAGACAAAGTTATCAAACTATATGTCTAAACAATAATTTATAAGCATTTATTATCTAAGACATACATTTTAAAAATTCTTCTCAATTTGGGTTGTTCATATAACGATAACTCTCTATAACGATAAAAAATGCTCAGTCCCTTGAATTTCGTTATAAAGAGTTTACACTGTTTATAAGATAATTTTATATACAACCAATATAAATATCATCGTAACTTTTAACAACTACCTATATGCTAAACGAATACAGAAACATCTCCATATTTGAGTTTTAAAACTCTCTCTCTATCTCTTAGTCTAATAGTTTCATTTTTACTAAAGTTATTAAAAAGTTAAAGTTAAAGTTTAAGTTTTAAAAAGATATTTCATGTAAATTATCAATTAAGAAGTTATAAATGTTATAATTCGCCACTATTGAGTCGTAAGAGCTTTAAAAATGGTTGTCATCCAATTGACATTTCAATCACGATTCCAAAAAAGGCATGAAGTGGCTAATATCTTTAACCGGCCCTACTGTAAACTATGGCTAAATGAGTTAGGTATTCATATAGGGTGTCAAAATCGAAACCTACCTACTCAATACGGATTTTAAAATACATATATACAACGTCCAAGAATACATTGATGTTTTTATTGAGTAGTAAAGTAACGTGTTGAGGCATTTTGCTTTTTAGCAATTTTTATATATCTTGCTGTCCTTAAATGAGTCAGACACTTCTTCGTGGGTAAAGCCGATCTTCCCATTATACAGCTTGATGTGTTTAAGAGGACGTATACTGTATTATAATAGAATAAGTGAACACGTGACCTATATCTGACATCACTCATACATCATATTATGTGTAAAAATATACATATGAATATAATGTTAAATTAAGGCTACAGGTTAACTGGGATGTGCGTAGTAAGCTTTTATAAGAAAAAGGTTAAAAAGAACCATAATTATTATATAATTAGTGGCCTTTGAACATCCTACGAGGCTAAGCAATTATGTAAAGTAATTACTAAAGTGTTATCAGGGTCGATTCAAAGATACCTGCCGTCAAGCTGCAAGATATACCTATGTTGCTGCCCTTATAAACAATAGATTTAATGTTAATTGTGAAATTCTTTATTTACCTACTCTATAAGTCGATACGATTACACGCTTGCCTACTTTAAAATAAAGCAAAATTACTTAAGAAGGTAGGTGATAACTTATTACCTCTTTATTAACATGATCCGATTTTTATTTGTCACCCTTAGTTTTTGCCGCCCTAGTTCAATTAATTAATGAATATAATTTTATTTGAAAACAGTCGTTCTGATTATTGCTATTCTCTTACAAATTTGATTATTACAAATTTAGTATAGCCCGATTTTCATTTCATTAGGTTTCCCGCACAAAATTTTTTTTTTCAAGCATAAATGATAAATAGCTATAAAACCCAAAAACTTATTAAAATAATAATTGGAATACTCATTATATAAAATTTTAATATTGACGTCTACTTTACACTATAGCATCTCTCGCTATCAGCATGCAGTAAGTTCATCCTCATACCTTCGGTCTCAGAGTCTCTGCTGAGATTTTCGCATGGGATTTTTTTTTTTTTATTGGTTTACAAACCAGACATCACACCGGTTAACGTGCACATATTTATAACAATTAAAATTTTAAAGAAAAATGTGGTGTGTGCCTTAAAAAAGTGAACACAGCTTGCACTTAAAAAAAAAAACATTACACACTACATTAACATTTCAAAAAAGCTATCTATGTTTGAAAACACGACTTAGACTTTAGTGAATGTAAAGAACAAGAAAAAATATCGAGATGGTGCCATAAACTGTGATATCCAGAAAACATTCGATACAACGGAGAGTGTTGGCCAACATTAGTCCTGCAATGAGGAATCATAAAAGTGTTCCTGTTAATTACGACTGCCTGAAGTGGTAGAAAAAAATTAATTTGTTTAAGTACATCCCTGCAGTCAACGAAACCGTGGATTAATTTATAAAGTAGAGTACATTAAAATTATAATGTAAGGTTCTTTAAAACTGGAGTGGATAGGTTTTTAAATGATTAGCAACGCGCATGTAACGATTTGTGGTCCATAGGCTGTGGTGACTTTGAGTTGGGCCGTATGCTTGTTTGTAACCACCGTAGTATCGTTTTCACCAGAGATGTGTTTGGTAACAAGTCAGTGCGCGAGAAAAAAAATCACTAATAAGATTAGCCCAGCTATGGTAGAAAAAGACTATCGGAGCCTGAGTATTTCTGATTTTTGAGGAGTGTGTGCGAGAGATAAATGTGTGTAAAACGGTATGGGGTACTAGAGTTTCATGGATTACCAGTAAACGTAAGGTCCTCACACAGCTTTGGTGGAAACCATCACACCGTTTCATAGCGAAGCTACGCATCCTCGCACATCTCTGATGGATAGGCAGCATTACATCTCAAGTTTTATTATACGTTCACACAATTCTTATTTTATAATACTTTATCAGTTTTGTTTTAGATTACCTTGAATTATTTTGAATTACGAGGACATGGGGATATAGCTCAGTGGTAGAGCATTCGACTGCAGATCGAGAGGTCCCCGGTTCAAACCCGGGTGTCCCCTGTAGAAACTTTTTTTTGTTTTAAAATAGCATGAATTGAACAACTTTTTTACTTATTGGGTACAAATATTGTTCGTTTGTTAGACTTCTGGCAAATCAAAATTTTGCAGTAGATACTAATTGTGCATTCTGTACGTAAATAGGTCTTTACCTATGAAATTGCCGTTTTGTATGAAAAAATTTAAACGGATTTTTTTCATGTATTTTTTGTTTGTATTAATCGAAGTAATCACCCATGCAATCAATGCATCTTTGCCAGCGCAGTGGCAATTTATTGATGCCCTTCTTAAAGAAATCAGTTGGACGGGAGGCAACAAATTCTTCAAAGGCATTTTGTACTGCCTCTCGGGTATTGAATTTTTTTCCCGCCAAGGAGTTATCCAAATTCTGGAAAAAGTAGTAGTCTGTAGGCGCAAGGCCTGGTGAGTAGGGCGGATGACGGAGAACTTTCAACCCCAGTTCTTGCAACTTGGAGACCGTCTGCTGTGCAGTATGAGGTTGCGCGTTGTCGTGCAGGAGCAGCGGAGACGAGCGATTGACCAATGCTGGTTGGAGATATGCCAGCTTCTCCATCATTGTGTTCAGTTCTTCACAGTACACATCTGCAGTAATGCTCACCCCGTTTGGTAAGAAGCTGTGATGAATCACACCGGCGCTAGACCACCAAACAGTGACCATCACTTTTCTAGGGGTAAGTTTTCGTTTAGGGCATTGTTTAGGTGCTGAACCAGGATCTAACCAACTTGCTGAGCACTTGCGGTTATCAAACAGAATCCATTTTTCATCGCAGGTAACAATGCGGTTCAAAATTCCTTCATTTATGTGTCTGTTGAGCAGTGCAAGGCACGTCTCGACGCGTACTTCGCGCTGGCGATCATTGAGTTCGTGGGGCACCCATTTGTCAAGCTTTTTTACCTTTCTAATTTGACCCAAATGGACCAATATTGTTTTGACGCTAACGTCGAAAGCTGCTGCTAATACAGCCGTAGATTGTGTATCCTCAGCTTCCACAATCGCCTTTAATTCGTCATTGTCGACCAAAGTCTTCGGACGACCGCAAGGTTCATTTTTCAGGTCGAAATTCCCAGAACGGAAGCGAGCAAACCAATAACAGGTGGTGCGTTGGTTTGTAGTGTTAGCTCCGTAAACGTCGTTGATGTTGCGTGCCGCTTGTGCCGCGTTGCTGCCACGACGGTACTCATATTCCATAATTACTCGAATTTTTAACGTATCCATGATTAAGACAATGATAAAGACCTATTATTAATGTAATTTTTAAACAAAAGATTTACATAAGCGATAGCATATTTTCAGTGGTGGACGAAGATCTAAATTTGATATGGGTAAGATAAATTTTTGCAAAGCCCTCGTTACTTACGTGAGGGACATAAGTTCAGCGACTCTTTTTTAGTGTTCTCTCTAAATTTGCTTACATTATAGACGCGCGATGAGGCCCAAAAAGTCCTCGAGTGGCGGCCACGTACAGGAAAACGCAACGTGGGCGGACTCGCCATAAAATGGATTGGCGACCTGTTGAACATTGCGGGAAGCCACTGAATGCGGACAACGCAGGACCGGCGATCTTTGGGGAGCTCTGTCCAGCAATAGACATCATTCATCTGAATAAAATGATGATAACTAGACCCGAGGCCCTTAATATTTGCTTACTATTTTTGGTTTAATAAACCTATGATGTACGAGATTCCTTGCTCCACGTCATAACCCACTTCTGTATCTTTTTTCTTGCTCCCACGTGCAAGAGAAGATTGTAATTCGTAAGAGCATCTTATGTTCAAATGCTACATTACTTGCATTTATAGCAATATTTTATTACCCGATTAATACCTAACGTGACAGCGACGACCGGCAATGGATTGCAAATCTCTCGACGGTGGCCGTTGTTTTTGAATTTTAATGTCCTTACCTACGACCAGGCAGTGTCGCCAATTTACCGTTCTACAGTAAAAAAATATGTTATACGACAAGAATTATCGTTCTGGTTAAAGTTAATTTTCGCTTCGCTCACGTGGACTACAAAATGCTCTCCCGCTCCCAGCTGTTTTAAAGACAAAAATGCTTATTTTGGGTGTTCCTTAGAAGATAGACCTATATTCTCCCTGACTTTTTTGGAGTTTTTTTTAATGCCTACAGTTATGTAGTACATTAATTAGCTATATCTCTTATGGTTTACTCAGTGTAAGCCATTTAAGCACCCGAATTGACTCACCATGATCAGTTTATTTTTATTTGTGCGGAATCCTAATTCTTTTTCTCTAATAAAAGTAGCCTAAGTTACTCACTATATCATCAGCTATCTATCAGTGGAATTCCCGTCAAAATCGGTCCAACCGTTTCGGAGATTACCTGGAATAAACACACAGACAGACAGGCAAAAATTAAAAAAATGGGCTTTTTGTTATAGGTCTCGTATATACTTTCATATGCATTTAGTATAAAACTGTAATTTTGACATTACAAACAGACACTTCAATTTTATTAATTGTATAGATACATAACATGTAAGTATAGAAAACAACACAACAAAACCTCTTTTAAATAGTCTTTGTCTTTCTGGTCACCTATTTTATTTGTGAGATTTCGCGTATCTTATTATATTAGGTCCTTACATATGAAATTAGCGTTTTGTACAGGAGGAATATAAAGTCAATTTTTTTTTGTAAAATACATTTAATTAATCAAAGTATGTACCGCTGTTATCTATGCACTTTTGACATCTCATAGGTAGTTTATTGATCCCTTTATTAAAAAATCATGGAGGCGAGAATTAATAAACTCTTTGAAGGCGGTTAGAACTGCCGCATCGGAGTTGAATTTTTTTCCTTTGAAGTTGTCAAAATTCCGGAAAAAATGGTAATCTGTTGGATCAAGGTCCGGGGAGTACGGTGGATGTCGCAGACATTCCAATTGCAGCTCATCTAACTTAGTGGTTGTTTGTTGTGCAGTGTGTGGTCTTGCGTTGTCGTGAAGCAACAGTGGCCTAAAGCGATTGACCAATCTCGGTTGTTTAGTAGCTAGTTCTTCCTTCAGTTCATGGTTTGCAGTTGCTGACAATAGATATCTGCCATAACCGTTTGTGCAGATTTTAAAAAGCTATAGTGATCGACACCGGCGCTAGTCCACCAAACACTCACAAGTAACTTTTACTGAGTCAATTTTCGTTTAGGGCAGGATTTGGCTGGGTCTCCAGGGTTCAGCTATTGTGACGAGCACTTCCGAATATCGCACAGTATCCACTTTTTATCACAGGTAATGATTCGATTTAAAATACCTTCATTATTGTGTCGGTTGACCAAAGTAACACAGCAGTTTTCATAGTCGGATTAAAAAAAAGGATTAAAATAGATATATTAATTATTTTACCATATTTGTAATTTATTTCTAGATTTGATTCGATTCACAGTATTTTGAAAAATACATCCAATGAAAAGTCTTTTTGTTTCCTAATTTGAATCTATATTGTAATTTATTACAGAAATTAATTTTGGTCTGGTGACAAGCGCAGTAGGATTTAAAAATTCGACACATGAAGATTATTTTGTAAGCCAGACAACCCAATATGATAAATATAATGATTAAAAAAAACAATCTCATGAACCAAAAACAAAATTCCCTATCGCACAAAAACATTTTTCCAATTAATTAAATAGATAATAAACTTGAAGGCATTCAATCACTGTTATGCGTATTAATGTTAAACGAACTGATTAGTGTTAGTGTGTAATAAATTTATTGTAGATAAAAGTACAGGATTTCCCTGATATCTAGTATTTACAAGATATATGCTTGAAGTTAATATTCTACTCGTAGGAAATATATATAAAACGTTCTTTGTTTCCTTCTACTATTGAGCTGAGAGGTCGTGGGTTCGAACCCCGCCCATGACTGACTTTTGTTTGATGAGCATATTTGACTGTTGTGTGTTAAATATATATTTTATTTGAATCCCAGACGTCGTACATAAATATTATATAGCCTATGTCACTCTACAATTAAGATGAATCGAACGAAAACCTCGTGTGCTAAAATCCATCAAACCGTTTAAGCACATAACGTGTCAAAGAAATATACATAAAAAATACAAAGTCACATACACACGTTCGAAAAACATAACCCTCCTTTTTCACAGTCAGATAAAAATAAGACACACATTTAAATTGAAATAAACATTATAATATTTTATTTATATTCATCTCTTTTTTATTACACCGAATTATACGACTAAAATATATTTGGCAATATAAAAAATAAGGAATACATTAGACTCGGACTCTTCCACCTAATATTCAATATCTAAGTTACATATTACTAACTATATATTTTGTTACGGTCAGAGTAATCAATTTGGACTTTTGGAATTATTTATAAAACTACATAATTTTTTTTATCGCCTTAATCTGTAACAAAGAACATAATCATATAATTTTTTTATCTCGTCTAAACTAATAACCTTTATTTAATACTTTGACTGTAACATTATTGGAATACAATACAGCTCCTAATACGTAATTCGATATTTATATTTTAAAAAATCAAATGACATTAAAAGTAAAAGGAGATAATATAACATTATAAAGATAAAACTTAACATAAGAGATACGTATCGATAAGCGGAGAACTAAACCGCCATTCCAACCAGAAGATGACAACTCATCACTTACTATGCGTATTATGGTATATGTTGTATAACCAAACAATCTAACCGCTGTCAATTAGATTAAGAGGTTGTTAATTGATAGCTCCCCCTAAATATTAGTTGAATATATTCTCTTAAGGAGTGTCATCTATTTTTCGACAATATCCGGTAACAATAAAATGATGTTTGAATGGTTAATATTAATGAAGAATTAAAGGAGATATGTCGTTGCCACAAAAAACACTTTTGAGAAATATGAGATTAATGGGCCCGGTTCCATAAGTCCTCTAAGCCACGGTGAAGCTGTAAAAGCCATCTGAGGCTCCAGGGCTCTTATGGCTAACATTAAAGCTAGTTCTAAAAAAACATAAGTCCCTAAGAAAATTATTATTTGTAGACAAAAATTAAAGTAGAAATATTTTTATCAGGACTAAGGTAAAATTCTAAATTATTAGCTGGCCGATTGTGACATGACAAAATATCAAGCAATTTACGGCAACGGCAACACACTTCAATTTGGCAAAATGTTTTGCAACGGCAATTTAAGCGATATGCAGAAACTCCAAGAAACTACGTAATACTTTTATACACGAGCAATTCAATTGAAGAACTATCGCTTGCTATGGACGAAAATTTTCTTCGCATTCGCACGCTCTACTCGCGGAAGCGAACGCGGTTAAACCTCAGAACAAATAAGTGCAAGCGAGATAGGAAAAAATTGACTTCAATTTCCATACCCGTTGCATATTCAGCAATTCGTGTCGGTGACATTGAGTAATATAGAATATTATGAACAATAAACAATTACTGAGTTTTATTGAAATTGCCGAGCAATAATTGCTCATAAAATTTTCCGTGTAAGAGCACCTTTAGAGATAGACATGCAACATCGGCTCATATAATTATATCAAACCAAAAGGCTCTAAGCCGACTTAGGGCCTTCAATTGATTAAAAAAAAAAAACGCCAGCACGCGATATTTTATTCGGTGTTAATTACTTTTATTTGGGCTCAGAAAATTATTGCCTCGTATCTGATGCAAAAGTTACAATAAAAAAACGTTTAACGATAAGCAAACTAAACAGTCGCGAAGAGTACCGGGATACCATGAGGCCCAGAATTTCTTACAACTTCTATTACTAACTTGAGTTGGTTGATGTTGGCCTACGTAACTCGAATTAGTTGCTACAAGTTTAAGAATGTTTATTACTAACTTGAGTTGGTTGATGTTGGCCCACGTAACTCGAATTAGTTGCTACAAGTTTAAGAATGTTACCAGGGATTTTCAGTTTTAAGAAGGAATATTACACAAACCTTTTAAAAACCAAATATCAAATAGATTCGCGCAATAATTTGAGTCACCAAATATGAATGGTTGAGAGTGTTTAGTCTCTAAACAGTTCTTGACACAAGTGAACTATTTTCATATACCTATTTAAACATAATAATACATACAATATTAACAAACAGATTATTCAATATAATATGTATACACATATGTATGAAGTTTATTGCTTTCATAAGTTATATTATACAAGCATAGTAATTTCCACTTTGCATTTTTGATTAAGGGATTTCATTTCATTCCACTTCTTACTTCTAGAACATGACTATTTTGAATTTTTTTTTCTTCATATTATATCTATAACCATGTCTGTCCCTTAATGGAAATTACAATTATTGATTTATATACCCATATTGGAGATATAATATTTATAGACAGATATACAATCACATGCTTCACAGATAATATATATATTTTTTACTTATTATTAAGAATGTATTTTTGTTGAAGATACCATTCTAAGATTACTGTGTAGAATCAATGATTTATTTATTTATTGAATTAATAAATCCTACGGGTTCCATTATTTACGTGAGCTTATAATCGAAATCTCATTTAAAAGGAGGAGGGGTTGGGGGTATAATAATAATTTAGAGAATATACATTATTATTAGGGATGTAACGATACCAATACGATATATCGGGGTACCCAATTATATTTTATCAACCGATAACAACTCGAAAAGTGCGCGAAACAATTTTTTTAGCCATTAGAGGTTTTGACAGCTGGCAGCTTCACCACGCTTAGCGAAGCGATGATGTTACCCTTTCGTCTTGGCGAGAGAGCCGCACGTGGTGTTAGCGGAGACATTGCCTTCTTTTCTTAGCGTTGTATTGTTTCATACTTATATGTTATTAATTTTGATTTCATTTTCTTTTCAATAATACTCCTTTTGAGGCTGGAATTCTATTGAAAATTTAATATTAAATACCTACTTATCATCAAGAATGGTTATTAAAGCTTTACCCTCTGGCAGTCGGGTAAAAATGTGTTAAGATCTTACATAACTCATTACCTATTTATTTTATTTATTACTAAACTTAATCTTTCGAAAACGGTATCGATATAGACGTTTATTCACCACAATAATCGGTATTGGTATCGTATTGGCAAAATTATGTATCGTTACATCCCTAAATATTATAATATACATGGGTGGATTTTTAAGATGGGTAGTAAGGGTAGGTACCTTAACCGTTGTAGATACACGAAAACTTTCTGAGGAGACTGTCCTTAACTTTATGAGACATTTTGACCG
The DNA here is from genome assembly GCA_033032175.1 of Saturnia japonica. Classification (NCBI taxonomy): domain Eukaryota; kingdom Metazoa; phylum Arthropoda; class Insecta; order Lepidoptera; family Saturniidae; genus Saturnia; species Saturnia japonica. The sequence continues at coordinate 13,356,686 of CM065318.1, forward strand.
GCATTTAATTTACAGTTTTTTTTTAAGTGTACAGTGAGCAAGAAAAGGGGCAATTTACATAAAAAAAATTTTCTTGTCAATCGATCCAGTTCCTTATAAGGATCAATAAACTTTATGGGATAAACTGAGGTTAAGAGTAATAAAAACGTCAGAAATAGCAAAAAAAAAATTCCGTACATTTCATAGGAAATCATCTTGGGTTCGATAACTTTTTATTATGGATAGTTTGGGCGCTAAAAAGAAGACTGTACAAAAATAAAGCAAAAAAGTTGAAAGATAGAAGAATATAGAAAAAAATAACACCTCACGTAATTAACGGACGTCCCTTAATGAAGTACACAGATAGCCATATAGAGATAAATTTTAACAACATTTTGACTTGGCCCAAATAAATTTTATAGTCTTGTATCATTAATATATATTATAATCATAAATTCGCAAACAATTATACACGTATAAAATAAATTTTGGGACTTATTGTATAAAATAATGAAACCATATAAAAAAAATAGTAATAGTTTTTTTTTCGGACATTTATGTTGACTATTATTGCTTGTCATTAAAATGAATAGTTTTTCGTATTTTTATTTATTTTTATACTAGGGTGTGTGCAACTGTTAAAAATATACTTTCGAATATAAATCTGTGTATTTTAAAATATACAATAAAAACAGTGAATCGACAATACCAAACACATATTTTAACATGGACCAATAATTAAACGAGATCATTAATTGTAAAGAATTTTACATAAATTCGATCAAACCTGCGACGACGGGATATTAAACACAAATAACAATGGGCTTTAATTGTGAACAATGAAATTTAAGTTTTTAAAATTTTAACATCGGCCAGGGTCAAAGGCGACATTTCTTCCTTTTTCCAGTATCGGAAGTTGGGAAGAATCATTTCTATTATTAAATTACCTGACCTTATGTGTCACTTAAGTATCTTAAATTACATTTTTGTTTATACATTCGCAGTGACATTTCTGTAATCGATGACGTCATAACGACCGTGTAATTTTGATACTTCAATTACCGTTTTAATTTTTTGAAATACTATTTCCGATGCTTGACTTATAAAAAAAAATGTTCCTGAATAATATAAATAGAATTTCCCATTCATGTTATGCGAACGACTTCTAACTCAGTATAGAAAATTTTAATATTTATGTATATATATTTTATATATACAGCAGTTTAGCACTTGAGAAATTCTACCTTTATGGGACAAATCAAATATATACATAAAAAATAAGATGTTCATTAATGTACATAACAGCTGCGTTATAATAAGATAAATCTATACATAAGTTGTTCATAATTTTTGATTTACATTTATTTTTATTTATTTTCAATAAAAAAGCATTACACTTAAATTTAAAGAGGCTGAATAGAAACATAATAACAGTGCAGTAAATATATTTTCGTTGAGAACGTCATATTGGGTCCAGATTGGCGTACGATTTTACATTAGGGTTGACCGTGAACCTTCTACGCCGGCCTTCATTACTATCTCACTCATTTGATAGCACGGGCCTCCGGTAGAAATGCGTCCCAGTAGCGTATTGCCTGCATTAAAAAATCCTAAGGTCAGTGTTTAAACATTATTAAGTTACTTGATGAACAGTACGAAAAATCTGTTCAGGCATATAAATTGGTTGGGTCATAGATTTTAGTATAATATAGAACGGCAATAGGGAAAAAGATGAGAACAAAAACGGAATACCGAATGTATATAACAACATCGGCGATTTACAATCATTCGCCAGACGTCTGTTTCATTCCGGACCATTCCGGCCTTTTAAATGTCTCTTTACGTTATGTTTGAAGAACTCCATGTTGTAGAAAGGAGGGAACACGCTACAATAATAAATGTAAAACTTATACGGCTTATTTTTTGCAAAATCAAAGGTTTAAAAGTTCAGTTTAATGTTTAATTATAGTTGGTACTGTAACTGGTTGTAACTTAAATAACAATAAGAAAATCTTCAAAATAATACACACACTACAGTAGTGTATTCCGTTTTTGTTCTAGTCTTTTTTAACCTATTTCCGGTCTATACTATACTAAATTCTTTATGTTTTTTGTTTCCCGACTTTATTATGAAATTGTGCAAACATAACTAAGATCATCAAGGTAGCTTTGCAATGCCTCGCCGAGAGTGTTCTTTCATTTGTATCATGGCGAGTGTTCTAAAAAGCTGTTCAACCTAATCCCCACATCTCCTCTCGGAACCACAGTTTTACGGTAAGCTCCATCTTGCCATGAACAAAAAGTTCTCTATGACTTATCTTTGCTGTACTGCGTCATCTCCCAACCAGTTAGTTGCCTCCTTCTAACGACATCGGGTCCTTAAAGCGTAACGACACAGATATTTATGCAGGCTGAGATGACAGCGGCGACCGTCGTCGGTTTGGCTGATCTTTTTGTGGTCGCCGTTGTGTCTGTACTGTACAAAGCTAACCATCATGGACAGTACCGTTAATTTGCAGAGCTAGTATGTAAAAAAAGTTCAAGCACTCCATTACATATTTCACATCAAAAACCTACCTGTGCTTGGTGACGTAAGTGTTCATCGAGATAATGAAGCACGGTGGCCCGCAGCTCCTCGATGCGGATCTCCTCCCACCGGTCAATTTCCTTTTTGATAACACGCGATATCGTATCGAACTCCTGCTGGCCTCGCTCGACTTTCGCCTCCCACTGCGAATATTATCTCTATTTCATCTCCTAAACTTCTGACAGGTTAAGAATACACAATAATTCAGAATTATGATTAAAAAAAATTCTCGTACATGTAAGCCCCATCATAGCTGGTCAGCTAAAATCAGCTGGTGTATGTCCAGTAATCAATCCGAGTGATTCTGATCTGTACCAGATTGGATCGCTACTCCCAGTAACTCACTTCTGATTTGTCGTGTTTCGGGATCAACCAGTGCATATCCCATTACCGAGAGACACCAAAATCCGGTAGTTGACAACTTTTGGAAAATTGTTTTAAACACTTTATATGTTGAAAATAATATGTATGAATGAATACATTTATTTTCATTAATACACCATAAAAAATAATTTAAAAATATTTTTTAATTTAAATAAAAAAATACACAACAAAACGCTGCATTATGGTCCGGTGACGTCATCATTCGATTTTAAATGTCATTTTGTATTATAACAGTGACAAGTGTGACAACTCACGCAAGAGATACGTTCATAAGTCCTGAATGATGACGTCACGTTTTCCAATCCTCGCGATTTCAAATCACGTAACTCGCAGACAAGAAATATTAATTTTCCAAAGTGAAAATTAAATAAATAAACAATTACGTTTTCCAGATTTGTATTGTTTTAGGCATTTTATCTATAGACCAATATTACTCAATCATTTACTTTACAATTTTAAGATACTTCCCCGGCTGAGTGCCTTAAGCACTCGTTCCCAAGCCCGGTGAAGATGTAAATGCCGTTTAAGACTTCAGGGCCCATAAGGGTAACAAATATAGGCAGATAAAAAAGTAAGAAACCATTGCCAGCAACAAAGAGGCTTGCAGGCCGGCGTGACAGCGGTGACCGCCGATGGATTTCGATCTCTCGGTAGTCACCGTTGTTTTTGGATTGTACTGTGCATACAATTACAAGAGGCCCGGGCCGTGATACAGTAAAAAAATAATTATTAAGTAATAATAAGTAACCGGTTTACCTATCAAGTCAGGTAAGACTATTAATATCTTTGGGTATTTTTTGTTAGCTGATAATAAATACTGTATGGATTTCTGAACCTTTACAAAACACGAAATTAGCTGCATTTCCCTTACACATTTTCAACTAATATACTTTTGTCCTTGTCACACACATTATGAATTGTACCCTGACCATCCTTATACTACTGTTATAAAGAGAAAAAGTTTATGATTTTGTTTTAAGAGGTAATGTCTGAAACTACTCGAAATCATATTTATTTTAAAACTAGCTGTGCCTGCGGCTCTGCTCGCGTGGACTAAAGAATTGTTGTTTATAAAGATATCGTGATATTTTTTATTTAGATAAAGTACCAATTGTATCTAAGGAGTAAAACAGACATAATACTCTCGCTGACTTTTTTGTGGGTCTTTGTAATGTCTACAATTAATTATGTAGTACATTAATTTGATATATCTCATATGGGTTTACTCAGCATATGCCATTTAGCGCCCGAATTGATTCACCAAGACCAGTTTTTGTTCATTAGCACGGAACCCTAATTCTTTCTCCTAAATAACAAAAGCCTAAGTTACTTCTTAAAACATCAGCTATCTACAGTGAAAGTCCCGTCATAATCAGTTAAACCGTTTCGAAGATTACTCGGAACAAACAAACAGACAGACAATAATTTTTATAAATTACTTTTATGTTGTTGTAGGTATCATATATACTTTAATATGCATTAGTAAAAAGCTGTTACTTTGACATTACAAACTGACAGTTAAATTTTATTAATTGTACAGAAGATAGATATACTTACATCAATAATTTCACTGGAAGCCTGTTCAATTTTCTCAGGCCTGTTTGCTAGTTCCGCTTTGGCTTTGTTCTCTCTTCGCTTTGTTAGCTGCATCTGAGCGTGCTGCCAGTTCTGGAATACCTGGACACATATATATAAAACGTTTTTAATGTTTGTATAACGGTACAATGTGGCCTAAATCCAGATGCAAACTGGCCTTCAAGTGGGCTGCCGGATTAAACTTATATGGTCTAGATCACAGATTTTTAACTTGAGGGTAATAGCTATCCAAGCGGGAATTACAAAATGTCCTATCACCATGCTATGGTTTCATCACAATGTTTTTTTAGGTTTCTTTGATCGACGTCGATCGATACGGCACCCTCCGATAATATCATAGACATAAAAAATAACAGATAATAACATTAACAGCATGGCAACTCCACCATCTCACTACCACTCTTACTTCCAATTCTTCTCCACCTACACTTCTTTGGGCTGGAAGATTTTTTGCTGTCAGTCCAAATTATGACTCTCTATCACAGTGGTTCCTATTCTTATCAATCGTGTTACCCCTATGACCTATAAGAAAATCTCATTTTACGCCCCGCACATGAAAATACGAACAGACTTCATTATTCACACTCAAATTGCACAAAAATATTAGGTCCTTACCTATGAATATGCTGGTTTGAAATTATATATTTTATTGGTCGAAGCTCTGCCCTATCATTGTTGATACACTTTTGCCATTTTTATGGAAGTTCCTTGGGGACGGGAACTGATGAACTCTCATTAAAGTTATTTTTCTCCACCTCATTGGGTTCCTAATATTTCCCCGAATAACTTTGATTACCCCGGTAGGATAGCGCTTTTACCCCCGAAGTTCGCAACCCAGCCTCTACCGTCATCAATTATCTATAACCAGCAACCGCCCACAACTTTGTTCGTGTTAATTACAATATAAAATCAATTAGGAATTAAAAATGCCTGTATCACTCAAGGATAATGTAGTTTACTATTAGAGAAATAATTTTTAGATTCTGATCAGTAACTACAGAGATTACCAACAACAAACATATAAACAGTATCTTTTTATAAATTTACGGGGTGGTAGGGCTGTATCGATCGACTGGGTCGCGACCACCACGCATATAATTAAAAGGCTTTCATAGAAACTCATCAGCCAAAGCATATTAATTTCTGTTTACGCAATTCAAGCAAAACAGCGGCTAGTGGCGATGGATTGTCGACCTCTCGGTCACTGTTTTTGGATTGGGCTGTGCTTACAATTAGGCACAGTTCTATCATTTTGCCGTGTTTATATTAAAAAAAAAAACATATGAGCAGGTCACAAGTATTAGATGTGAAATCATAAGAAAACATAAAAATATTCACATAAACTATACACGTTACTGGTTATGACACCTTTTCGCAAGACTTCGTGATACGTAGGCGCACACACACGCACAAACAGGAGACCGACATAATAAAGAAAAACACTGTTAAATGTATACTATCTCATTCTCTCGTAGGCAAAATGCTATATATACATGTGATTGTTTCTTTTTCGTTTTATCGAGTTTCAAACCACAGCAAAGCTAAACAAGTTTTCACTTCAAAAAAGTGAGTTTAAAAAAAACTAACCTTGACTCTCTCATGAAACACATCTTTGATGGCTATGATCAGACCAAGGTAATCTTTAATGTGTTCAGCCAACACATAAAAATCTGTATTCGATTGCTCCAGTCTTAAGTTTTCGATCTGCAAATCAAATTATATTTAAGTTAAAATTGAAATGTGTAAAATATTTGTAGCGTAGATTTAAATTAGCATCTAAAAAAAGAGAAAGTAAATTTGATATACATAAATCTGTACTAACTGATTGTACGAAATACCAAACTATTAACATAGAAAAACTTTCTTATTTAATGTAGTAAATTTGTAGTTAGTTCTGTCTGTATATGTTCTCCTTCTCTATTTCCCTTTCTCTTTCTTGTCACACATACGCACAGACTGTTGGCTGACAGTACCAACCTCTCGGAAAATGGGTTGGTACCATCTGACGATTAACTCTACCACCGCGCGCGTTCATTGGTCAAATCGAATAGAACGCGATCATGGGTCAATCAAAAATAGCGCACTCTTCCCCAGCTTCCTGTTGTATACACTTCCGTCCCTTTTCAAGAAATAACTCATACAGATTTCAAGAAAGCGTGAGAAAATATGTTATACACCAATAAAATTAAGTGACGTAAATAATGAGTGCGCGATCCTTACCTTTTCGTGTAGATCAGCTGCGTGCGAGAGCGCTCGGCTGAGAGGCGCGTGTGGGTCCGCACCGGATAGCGCTGCGCAGGCGCGGGCCGCGTCGTGTGCGCGCGCGCTCAACTCGCGCCGTTCACCCGCCAGCGACTCGCACGCACCGTGCAACCGCCGCAGGCAGCTCTCTAACGCTTCCACTTTACACGCACGCTCCTCGAACCACTGCCAGATTTCAACAAAAAGGTACTGGTAATCTCAAAACTTGTCCCAAATCAACAGCTGATCGTGTTCTACCATGGTTCTATCATGGTAAGTGTTCTGAAGAACCATTCATTCTAATTGCTCATCTTCTTCCCACAATAGAACCACATGGGCAGGCCTTCGAAGCCACAGTTTACGGTAACATCCATCTTGGCACAAACTAAAATGAAATAAGTACCGCGAAACTGTGGACCTATCTCCCAGCCAGTGTTCCCGTTTTCTTATGACATCAGGTCTTTCAAGCGTAACCTGGAGATATATTTATGCAGGCCGAAATGTCAGTGACGTATATCGATAGTCGCTGTTGTGTTTGATTTGTACTGTGCAAACCATCAGGAACAGTGCAATAAATTCGATCGAGCACTCGGTGATGTGTTTGCACTAGGGATGATCGATATTCATTGATGTTGAGCTTGCAAACATCGACTTTTTCACATCAACATTAGGTTCCTTAAAACATTTATACAGCGATATTATGAAGAAAAGTGTCAAACATCGATGTTTCCATAACAAATAAGTGTTATAAATGGTGCCAGCTCGAAGATGCGTACTTAAGCAAAAAAAAATACAAATTATCCAAAAAAATGGGGCATCAACACTAGAAGTAGCACCCAAAACCTAAAAAAAAGGTAAAAAATTATACAAGGAAGCACTAAAAAAAGGTTGCACGTTTATGTAACACCAAAACATCAATATTTTTATATCGATATTATCAGACATCAATGATAACTTATTATGTCAACATCAATGTTTTCTAACATCGCTCATCCCTAGTATACACGTACTGAGTACTTGGACAATAGCACTGTCTCGCTATTTTACTTGGTGCGTGTAATAAAGGCATCTGGCAAACAATGTCTTGTAAACTCTCGTTTTTGGATCAGAAACGTTTCATTAAATAATGTTGCGCTAAAACTCTTCCTTTGAATTTTACTGCCGTTGTACTCAAAGAAGTTTCAATTCAAAAAATTCTAATAACTTTTACTATTCATCTGTACTTACAGGATCAGCTTCATCCATTCTGTATGTGATTTTGTTGACTGTCTCTCCCACTTTATTGAAGAGTCGCAGTACTCCAGCACCGCTCAATGCAGAAGTACTTGTTGCTTTAGGCAACTCTGTATCTGTTATTTAAATTAATTTAACTTTTAACCTTAAATATAAAAGTGATTTTAAATTAGTTTACAAATGAAAGAGCTGAGAGAATGAATGCTTTTAATGTTAATATTTTCTTTTAATGGATACAATACATAATAGATTATTATTAAAATAATTCCATATTTTAGAACATATTATATTTTGCAATCAAAAATATATGAAAGAATATTGCTGTTATAGTCAAATCACTGAACATACAAATGATTATTTTATTAATAATCATGTCACAATCATAATGGAACTATACTTGTACACTTTTAAAATAGATATTAGTTGATTGCCGAGAAGATGCTACTCCTAAGGTGCCCACTACACACACCTCATTGTATCTTATGGTTTTGCATCTAGTTATATCTATATAGCTTTCATTGCTGCATTCTATCTAGCTTTGATTCAATCTATATTGTATTCATTAATTAACTCAAATAAATATCATCAATATAATATGAGCGATGAGCCATATGAATTATTTACAAATAAAAATATCATACTATTGAAATATTTTTTTGGAAGGTATACTGACCAGATTCCAAGAATTCCCTAAAGTCAGGGTCAATGCTAAGCACAGGATGCTGTGCGACGCGGTTCAGGAACCTCTCGAGCGCTGCGCGTCGACGCTCTACAAACTGAGATTGGACGCCGCCACTTGCTGCACTACCGTTAGCGCTTTCAGTCGACGGTGTTGACGTCATCTTCAATTTTGTTGTGCCTATAATATATAGTAGCACTTTTTAACTGTCACAATTCATACACATTATAATACTAGCTGTGCCCCACGTTTTACGGTACTTTTTTTTTCTTTTTTTATCGTACCACGGCAATGTAACTACACTGTACCTAATGGTGAGCACAGTGTAATACAATAACATTGGCTACCATGGGATCTACAATTCAGCGACAGTCGCCACTGTCATGCTGGCTTCAAATGCCCTTTCACGTTATGCTTGAAGGACTTCATGTTACAGGAAGAAGGGAACACACTGATCGGGAGAGTTCCACAGCTTCACAGTACGGCAAAGATAAGCGAGATGGAGGTAACTGTAAAGCTGTGGCTCCAGAGTCCAGCACGTGTGGTTCTATTATGAAAAGGGAAGGGGAATTACGTTGAACAGCTCTTCAGAACACTTGCCATTATACAGACATGAGTTGCTTACAGCTATCTTTCTTGACGGTCATAGTAATTGCTCTGGTCCTTAGGATCGTAGCGTAAAATTATGTAGTCTTCCTAAAGTTGAGAAGTTAGCCTTTTTTAAGTTCTTAATAAATGGGCTATAAAATTAAAAATGATTTTCTTTAATCTGGTAGTTCGGGAGATTTTTGCCTTTGAACAAACAATCTCTTGAGCTTAGTAATATCAGTATCGAAATATTTAATGCGTATCTAGAACGCGTCTTACTTTTTAATCACTAGATGTTTCTAGTACTAGAAATTGTCATCGTTAACAAAGGCACTGCAACACATCAGTCATCACCGCTGCGTGTCTAACTAGTCTAAAATTTCCTATATTACTTGGTTTATAAGCCTTTAAACAAAATTATTTATTAGTCATATAGACAGTTTTCATTTGCACAGAAAAAGAGTGACCAATTTACGTGAAACATATACAATTTATATTGAATTCTAATAGTGAATTTAAATAGCAGAATTGGTACTGAGTAAGATTTAAAAAGGTAATTTAGACACGCTAGATTTGAAAACTAAATCGATTGACCAATAATGGTGTATAATTTTAAAACTGAATTTTCAAATGATTGTTTAGAGATATCCCATGTTTTGGTCTGAGATACCATACATACATACATACCATCACGCCTGTATCCCCGAAGGATTAGGCAGAGGTGTACATTAATGTACACCCACTGTTCTCCATGTATGTTTTTAGGTACCATGTAATAGGGGGCGAGCCTATTGACATTAATCGGGCACAAACCCAAACTCCGAGCTGCTACTGAGAATTTCACAGAAAAACCCAATAACACTTTTTGCTCGACCTGGGAATCGAACCCAGGACCTCGATCATAGAAGTGGCGATTATGACCACTAGGCGAATTTTGTATATTTTGTTACCCCAGGTTATCACATAGGCAAAACTACAACAATACACTATCTGTCATATAATCTTTAAAGTTTAAAATCCATGTAAATTTAGAATTACTTATTGTGACATGGTAGTAAATAGGCATTTGCTATGAACATTCATATATTTATTACTGCAATACCCAAACCACACGTCTGTGGTACAATTTTGTACAAGTTTTAAAGAAGATAGGTATGAAACATAACATGTACATTATTTATTAAAATAAACATTATGCCTATAAGGAAATTCAGAGCATATTTTTCACATTACATACCTACTATACTTTTTTCAGGTGCTGGCGGTATTATTCTTCCGGAACGTAAATATTTCTCTGTCAACTTTTCGTGGAGACCGAGGAAATCACTAAAACGTCTTAAGACGACAAATTCCTGTTTGCTGAATATTGGCATATTCGTTTTTGTAAACACACGATACGCAACATATGAGCTCATGCCTTCACCAATTTTTTGTGGTTCAGTAATTGTTATTATAATGTTGTTAGAGCGTTCTGTTGCTATCTGTAATTAATTAAACAGTTATTATGATTTTATGAAGCTATTATTAATACTTTCAATTTTAGTTCTTTTATAGAGTTTTATGTCATTGAATGCCGCGTACAGAAAATGCCAATGAACGTGAACGAAGGCTTTGAGTGGGTGTGACCGATCAACACTGCACTCTGTGTAGGAAACAACAGCAAACGCGAGCGAGTGCAGTGTCAATCAGCCACACTCACTCTGAACCTTTGTTTGTGTTCATTAGCTCTGTCTGTATACGGCATAAGTTTAGAATGAATGTAAGTAAGTGTGCATTGTTTATTTTATAGGGTACATTACAAATTATAAATATGATTTAAGGGTACATATACATAGGTTAAGATCAATTACGGTAGGTAGATATAAATACGTTGAGGTTTTAATTCATTAGTAAATATAAGTGTTAGTCTCCTGAGCGTATTTTGTACTATACACTACAAATTTTGTATAAATATACACATCTCCTGCTTCTTAAAATGACAAACAGAAATGTATAGCATAATTTTTGTGTAGTGTGTAAATGAATAAAGTAAATAAGTATACACAAATTTGTATATAACAATTTTTAAAGTAATGAAATAAAATTTAATATTCAGGTTTTTTAAATGTAGCTTTCAGACAAATATAAGATTTAAATCAGAGAGAAGATCGAGGGTAAGTTTAATTACCCTTTTCTGTAATAAAATAATTACAATGAAAAAGAATAAAACAAAGTTTAATTTAAATCCAGATACAACACTCAGTGCCTTTCGAACATCATAGTTGTTTCGAAAGAACAATTTTGCAGGGATCAGCTATATTAGAATCAAAACTGACAAGTAGTCTGACATATAATGTGGTAATTGAAGAAAAAATTATAAATTACAATTGAATTAGAATTATTTATTAAAGATTTGTTTAGGTTTCATACAATGTTCTATGTAAGTTTATTAATATGTATTACAAAATTTTAATAATGTGTTATGTTTTTCATATTTAGCTATGTAACCAATGACATGAATTTCTATTTCATCTAATAAATACCAATAAAAGCTTGTACATAGTATACTGTATTAAACTTTTTGTACTTACCTCTTCCAAAACTGGGCTACTAAGTGTAGTTGTGATTGAAGGTAAGGCATTCCCAAGAGTGACTTTCTCCATACCTTCACTAGCACCATTCACATCAGGGTCTAAGCTGACATCCTGTTGTGAAGATACATAACCCACATATAATTTCCAAATACAATACAAAAAATACCATTCACATTTGAGTCAAAAATTATTTTTTGTTTTATTGGCTAGCCATGTGTTTTATTGATAGCCAAGTCATAAAATAAACGTGAATAAAATTAATAAATTTCAATTGCATTCATAAATATTTATGTTGAATATGTACTTTACTATTAATTTGGTTGAAATTAGCAGTAAAATATTCACCATGGATACAATTGAAATTGATTGTTTTTTTTTTTATAATTTCCAAATTATCAGTCACACCCACTTTGCTGCTTTTAATTTTATATCTCTCAGCTATTTCACTGAAAGGATGATGTGGCCAAAAACAGTAGACTTGTAACAAAAATAGGACTTATTGACAAGTTCAGCTGTTAGAACATACTGGTAAAAGATTAACAACTAAAGGCTATCAGGTGACCTATAGAAATTACTCTACCATTAACTAAAACAATATTATTAACCAAGCTGTATTATGTCATTCTATGCTATGTAGAATTTTCATCAGATTGAGGCCACGAGAACCAGAATGACCAATTTGATTTCTTAGATAAATTCACCTACCAACATATTCATAATCTAAAAATGTGCTTTTACAAAACCACAATGATAGAACACAGATAGGCCACTCTGGTTCTTGTGGCATCATATAACTACTACAAAGATCAGACAAATATTTAATACTTAAAAGAATTCTGTATAAATGAAGACCAGATTTCTTACATCCTTTAGCTGTAACTTGAAGCAAAAAGCAGAATTATTTTAAAATATTTTGTAGTTTTAGGTACTTTTAACTATATCACATTAATATTCAACTGTATCTGAGCCCTTAGTAAATATGTACTGTAAAGCAGACTTAATGATGAACTTTGGTAATGAAATTAATTAGTTAATATTCATTAGTACAATCTATACAATTGATAAAAATCGAAGTATCTGTTTGTAATGTCAAAATAACAATTTTTACTAAATGCTTATGAAAGTATATACAATACATATAAATAAAAGCCCATTTTTAAAATTTTTGTCTCTGTCTGTCTGTTTGTTCCGGGTAATCCCCGAAACAGTTGGACTAATTATGATGGAACTTTCCCTTCTAGATAGCTGATGATATAGGGAGTAACTCAGGCTGCATTTATTTTAGAAAAATAATTAGGGTTCCGCAGTAATAAAAAAAACTGGTCATGGTGAATCAATTCGGGCACTTAAATGGCTTATGGTCAGTAAACCATAAGAGATATTAGCAAATTAATGTACTACACAATTATAGGCATTAAAAAGACCAACAAAAAAGTCCAGGAGAGCATACATCTATCTTTTCTGCCTTTAAAATAGACGGAAGCGGAGGTGCAAGATTCGCGCGGGTATTCTGTAGTCCACATGAGTGAAGCCACGGGCGCAGCTAATCTAAGCTTTATGTTTCATATATAATGCTCTTTATTTTATTTATGCAATTAAAGTCACTGATATAATTAGTAATTTAGAGAAGACATAGGGGCAAGAAAACTAACAAGGCCTAACTAAAAATATTATTGTACCAGAATTCAAAATATTTTTTTAAAAGTTGGGCTGCAATAGATAACAAACAATATTTCTTCTTCTTCTTCCTAAGTTGGCAACTAGTCCTCTCTAATGAAGACCATTATTGCCATTATCAAGTGAATAAAGTGTCCTATCTTATGATGATTTTAGCATCCTAACAAGATGGTGGCTCTCTTGTTAAACTTTCTAGGGAGTTTTTGTGGGATCCCAGAGTGCATGCTTATAATTCATATCTATAATCCACTTCACTTATGCACAAAAACCAAACTATATCATGCAAGACACCACCAATGTATACAAAATACAGGGTCAAAAACTTAGGTTACTTACTTAGGTAAATGAATTAAAAATAAAAATCACAACATGACACTTCAAGATCCCACTAAAAACTCCAAACAATATTTATTTCATTAGTGTAAAAGATTCAGATATTTCTGTTTTGGATTTTAAGGTAACAAAGTTTTTAACATTAAACTTTTATAAAATTTAAAATATAATAAAAAGTTCCTACCTTATTTTTCAAATAAGTATGGTAAGTTTTGTAAGTTAAACTCATGCATTCTCACATACATATTTTCCTTAAAAATATCATCTAATAATATCAATTCGAGTTCAGCATATTTCATTAAAAAATAGTGATATTTGTCTCTATATTATACAAGACAACTTTAACAAAACCGAAAACAAACTTCAATGATTTCCCTGATGTATCTCTAAAGTCAAAGGTCCAATGTCAATAAAATTAAAATAGGCCATGACCACCCTCCAACAAAAAAAGAACCATCTAAATAATTTATAAATGTACAACAGTATGATAATTTATCATAAAATAATACTGATATATTATTAAAAAAACATATAACATCAAGAAAATATAAAACAATATTATCTATTAGTGCTGGGTAATGTTTCTGTTTTTTCATAAAACGAAACGAAACTCTTATTTACACTCAAGGAACCATTCTTAGAACCAGCTATAAAAACACTTTTGTCTTAAGTTCGAGAAGAAACTGTATCTACTGAAAAAAAAACATTTGATGCTTAACCAAAATCCAGTTTTTATTTGTTCCTTCATTTTCGTGTTTATTTTACAACCAAATTTGTATTATATATTGTTAGTGATAAGATTTGTTGTAGCTTATTCATTACTTCAAATTTAAAGTAGTTTCTTGTAACGGTTTACTGTTCATTCAATTATAGTCCTTATAAAAATAACTATAGATGTATTCTATCATAAAATGGTCTCGTTCATTTTGAAACTTGTTTTTGTTATATAGAGAAACAGTTCGTTCGTTTTTCATAGAAAAACTGGTTATTAAAACTGTTTCTGAACAAAACGCCCAGTACTATTATCTATAAAATGACTCAAGCAAGTGATATTAATATGTTAATTCCTTAAACATACGTTATTTTCTGATTTCTAGGCAACGTAGCTCTTAATTATCAACCTTCAATCAAATATCCATTTACATTGTAATTAACGGCGTACCAAACTCGAATATATAATTATTAGTTAGAAAAACTTGTGATAAATCCTATGAGGTTATCAATTTCATTAAGCCCTATGGGGGCGTTAACGTGGTGCCTGCCGGTATCCAGGGGGCGGATGTCAAATACCCGCCTAAATAACAAAATTCCAATAGGGTACCTGGACCGCGGACGCAAAAGGATCTTCGTCATCTTGGCCGTCGTTATTGATATCCACAGTACTAAATGGTGGCGTGTCAGGTCCTTCCGACATGGTGTATGCAACAATAAGATACGATGAAATGGAACAATCAAACTTTTAAAGCAATATGCTCTAAAACAACGAAATCATACGAATTACGATGGCGTCTGGCGATGACAGCAAGAGAAACTTCTAAAATTTTAAAACGTCAGATCAGGGTGTTCAGGATGCATTTTCGAAATTTCCCCATAGCAGCCAAAAAATTTCCCAAAAAGGATACTATTTCACAACTTTTCCCCAAAAAACTTAAACCTGCCTATTCCTTAAAATTTTTGTTTATTTTTAGTATAGGCAGCTTTAAGAGGCGAAGATACGTGTTTAGAACCATAAAAATACCATATTACGTATGCAAAAATTTCACTACTTTTTTCAATTTGTAAATAAAAACGTATTCTGACCAGATAAACAAAAAATTTCACAAATGGGAGTCACATTTGCTTTCTTCTTGCGTTTTTCTCTGTTGTATTGATTTTCTATCATTAGGTATAGTAACTATAGAAATAGATAACAGAGCTATTATGTGGCTTAGTAAATAACAAAAGTATAACTACAGCCGAATAATTTATACAGTACACATCGAATATGAAATACAAATTTTCTCTGC
Source organism: Saturnia japonica (assembly GCA_033032175.1). Taxonomy (NCBI): domain Eukaryota; kingdom Metazoa; phylum Arthropoda; class Insecta; order Lepidoptera; family Saturniidae; genus Saturnia; species Saturnia japonica. The sequence goes on from CM065318.1 coordinate 13,372,562, forward strand.
CATAAAAATTATAGAAACACATTAAAAATTCAAAATTTATTTATTATACACTAAATTTTCTAACATATACACAGTGACTTCCGAATATGCAATGTAACATTTATTTTTACCCAACCGCGAAAAATGAAGGTTATGTTTTTCCAGCAGCTTGAGGGGTTTCATCATATGAGGAGTCTTTAAATTCGTTTTAAATGTAGGATTGACATAGACAGAGATTGTTATCGTAAATATCTTAATTCGCATGGTAATGTCGAGTGTGAGAATCGTGAAAAGTTCTCTCTTTCGAACCTAAAGGTCCTAAAGGTTACCTACATAACGCTTGCTTATTCGCATGTTGCAGTAACGCCAGCCGACTATTGCCATTATTAACAATAATGAAGGATAGCTGAGAGTAGAATAATAGTATTCTAGCGGAGGTGAGGAACAGAGAGTAAAGTTCCTCATCCGCCATAGAAAAAGGAGGATCCTCCACCCAGACGGGTGCTATGTCTGGCGGGCAGCTGCCCCGACGATTGTAGTCGGGTTCTTGTATATATACTTAATGATTGAGTTAATTTCTATAGCGCAATGTAGGATAGTAGCATGCGTCTTATGTGGCTCGATAGATGTCACTATGTATCGCTACGTAGTTGTGTCAATGCGTTGATGCGTCAGTTGTGGCGAGAGATGTCGCTACAGTATCTTCAATCATTTCTTATGCATTGCGTAGGAATAATGAAATTGCTAGTTGCTGTAATAATTACCAGCTGTGAACCAGAAACGCTAAAAGAAAAGGGATTTCAAGAGAAAGAGAGAAAGTAAATCATCCAACAGAGACAGTACGATAGTTTTGGTCCAATACAGGGAAATACGATTATTTTGAAGTTGATGGTACGATAATTGCCACGCTTTAGGTTGTGAACCATGAGTAGAAATAGTAGTTAGTAGTACGGCTATGCAGATAAAGTTCTTCCCCAAATTTCCCCGGTGCCACATTTTTCCCCCCAAAAATTCCCCATCATTTTCGTTTCCCCAAAATTTTCCAAACGACATTATTTTTCCCCAAGCGGGGAAAATACACCCCAATCTGGAGACCTTGCGTCAAATTCAGATTCAGTAGCAGTGTTGCCGCTGGTTCTCCAATTAATTACCGTACATGTGAGGAAAAATTGCCGTACACATATATTTTTGACCTATGAATAATAATTAAAACAATATTTTTCACGCCTGTCTTTCCATTCAGTCTAAAACATTTCTTATACTATCTTCACCGGTTGCTTCTTTATCACTAATAGACAGTTTTTTATATTAACTATCATCTGGGGGTTCGGCATAAATTTCGTACAGTTAGAAATCTTTTTGGAGATGCACTTTTTCTGTTTCGATAATAAATGCTGCGTTTATGATAAACGTTAGAAAACGGTTTCTTTCTTTTATATTGATCAAATTTATAGAGCTAAAGATACTTTCTGAAACAAAATTTAAGTAAGACAAAAAAAACTTCTTAACAAATTTTGTCAGATAGAGTACATTTGATGAAAGTTATAACCAAAACAAATACATAAGTAATAACAAAAGTATACTATAAAGTAGGATATGTAGGTTGATTGCAATCAAAATAAATAATTTGGGTAATCTGCAATAACCAAAGACTATTGTTGCATTATATACTTTATAGTTGCGTTCGAATTCAAAACCGCAAATTATAAAGTAGTATGTGGTTTAACAATTTTATTCAAAATATTTGAGTAATATAAATATAAAGTATAATTGAGTTCAATCCTACAATAAACATATTCACGTCAAGATTATCATAAAAATGTACATACAGGGCTATTGGTAATTCGACGTATTCTCATTAGTAGGTGATGGGGGTGATTATTGGCGATAATTTTAACCGCCATATGTATTATGCAAAAGTGAACCATTTTTGAGTTATCATGTTTTTAGCTTTTTCCAAAATAAGTCAAAAATGCACATCAAAAAATTATTTATAAAAAAAAAACAATTTAAATCTAATTTTTCCTTCTGATTTATAAAAACGAGTAAACACTGGTAATTTATTTATTAATATTAAAACAATAATTGTCGGTTCAATTTAAATAATGCGAGACGAAAAACGATATAATGTCAATATTTTTTAGAGATTTTTTAGAAAATGCCTTAAAAACAAAAAAAAACAACGTTATGAAACTTGACTTACAGATTATTTTAAAAACATAACCGTTTTGTTAGCTCTCCAACAAAGCATAACCACTAGGAACTTATTTCAAAGAAACTGAAGAAAAAAAAATGATTACAAAGGAAGCAGGGGAAAAATCCCTGCTTCCCCAGCTTCCTTCCCAAAAATGCCAGACAAAACAGAGGGCTGTGCTTCAATTCTTTATTTCAAACGTCGATTCATATACGTTTTGTAATTATTGCAATCATCAGATGGCAAACATCAGTGTTTTCTATTATCAAAACATCTTCTTGTTCTTCCTAACTTGGCAAACGGTCCTCTTTAATGAAGACCATTACTGCCATTATCGAGTGAATTATATTGTCATGTGTTATGACTATTCAGTATCCTAACAAGATGGTGGCTCCCTTGTTAGAACTTTCTAGGATGTTTTTGTGGGATCTCGGAATGAATGCTTTCAGCTTATATGTATTTATAATCCACCTCACATGCACAAAAACCAAACTATATCACGCAAAACGCCATATAATATAGGGTCAAAAACCTAAGTAAAGGAATTAAAAATAAAAACCACAACATGTCACTTCAAGATCCTGCCAAAAAACTATCAAAACATCTGTAGAAGAACTATTGCAAAGGGAGGATCCTCCGACCAGACGGGTGTTATGTCTGGCGGGCAGCTGCCCAACGGTTGTAGTCGGGTTCTTGTATATATACTCAACGATTGAGTTAATTTCTATAGCGCAATGTAGGATAGTAAGGATGCGTCTTATGTGGCTGGATAGATGTCGCTATGTGTCGATAAGTAGATGTCGCCACATTTTTCCCATCCGAGACCGGAGGTCGATAGCAGGTTGAGTCGTCCATACATTTTGTGATGCTTGCCGGGCCAGTGGAATGTTCCAGTGAGTCGGAACCAGATGCCGCATAGTTCACGGTGAGTCGGAACTGTCTGCGGTGATGCCCCAGTGAGTCGGGGTGATGCCCCCAGTGAGTCGGGGTGATGCCCCAGTGAGTCGGGGTGATGCCCCAGTGAGTCGGGGTGATGCTGCAAGAATGCTCCAGTGAGTCGGAGTGTTGCAGTGCTGCGTAGTGGCTGGCTGCTGCGTCGACCAGGAGAAAAGTGCGTCTCTGCTTGCTGACCGGCCGAAGTGCAGTGTGCTGTGCCAAGGTCGCTGAGAAGGCTGTGGGTGATGACCAGGAATGCGCGTCCGCTGCATGCTGGTGGTCAGGATACCCGAAGTAGCCGTGTGGATGCTGGCTGGCTGTATGACTCGCTGCTCGAAAGCTTGTGGAAGTGATGATGACGTCACGATGTAGCTGTGCGAAAAAGGTTGCGCTGACGGTCATGCTCGGGGTCACCAGTGTAGAAGAACTATTGCAAAAGGAGGATCCTCCGACCAGACGGGTGTTATGTCTGGCGGGCAGCTGCCCAACGGTTGTAGTCGGGTTCTTGTATATATACTCAACGATTGAGTTAATTTCTATAGCGCAATGTAGGATAGTAAGGATGCGTCTTATGTGGCTCGATAGATGTCGCTATGTGTTGATATGTAGATGTCGCCACATATCGATGTATTGTTTTTCCCTGGTCAAGGTTAAATTTCATTTATCAATTGTTGTCATTTGTCCAGTGTCTCCAGATTGGAGTGTTTTCTCCATTTTGGGGGAAAAATGTTGCTGGAGTTTTTCGGGGAAAACGAAAATAGTAGGGAAATTTTTTGGGATAAAATTGTGGCACCGGGAAACTTTGGGGAGTTGACGTGAATATTTGATATAATATTTTTTTTAACAAATTTCAGATTACATAGAATTATTACAGATTATGTCAATTTACTAGGTAGCTATCTAAATAGTAAAAAATAGAAATGTAATAAAAATCATCAAAGTAAAATACATATAAAAATGACAAAGAAAAAGAATATAAATCACTAAAAGTCAACAACACACTAGTCCCGTGTAACTTGCCATTGTTTATCCAACATGCACTTGTAGTCATAAATATTTGAAAACAAAATAAAAATTGTAAAAAAAGATTCAGGCAAAACAAAATTATTAGAAATTTCTCAAATTAACTAAATAATAACAAATATAAAAGGTGAAAAATCGTCAACGTTAAATATATATTTAAAAAAAAATGACGAAACAAAAATTAATAATAAATAATACTAATATATAACTCGCCACTGTTAACCCACAAGAACAATGTTTACACGTCCTTTGTTATCTCTCAACAGCCTTACTATTTATACTCTTGAACACCGAATGAGAATCCATAAATATATCAACATTGTCCCAGAGCACATTGTAAGAACCCTCCCGCACACCCCCCACGTCCACCCTCTCTAGCGGTAACCCAAGCCTAGGTCCGTTTCCTCGGCGTGAAGCCCTTGAGTCAGGCAACCGCCTGCGCGATACAAGTGACACTGTACGTGCATCACTTAGCTACCTACATACAACACTACACACGTATGAACATACACACGTGTACACCACACAGGTACATAGGTTCTGTGAGGGACCTTTTTTTTTCTTTTTTTTGCGCTAGTTAGCGCTAGTTAGTGTAGAAAACATTTCCGATTTCTAAATACACACATACACGGTTCCTTCCTTCCTCCCAGGAGGAAGGGAACGTGCTTAAGTGTATAATTTAGTTAGCTCGAATCGTAGGTTGTAGGGATTCAATTAGATCGCGACTTATTTGCGAACGCGACGACCGCCCGAGCCGAGGTCCGGCCACTTTGGCACCCTCGTGCGAGTCGTCCATACAACTTTCGCGGCTGAGTGCCCTAAGCGCTCGCCCCCAAGTCCGGTGAAGCTGTAAAAGCCGCAGCGGCTCTGTTTTTGGATAGGGCCCCTAAGGCTAACAGTGTAGTCAGATATCTGTGAGGGACTCTTAAAGTAAACTTCTCCAGTAACTGAGGACTATCGATAATACCATGGAGAACTTTGTGCAGGAAGCTTAAATCTAGGAGTTCTAATGAGCTCCCTACGGAGCCCCTACGGAGTTTTAATGAGTCCTATACCTTCTGACATTAAATTAATAGAACAGAGAGGAACACACGAAGAAAGCTAATGTGACTCCCATAGACCAATATTTTTTGTTTATCTAGTCTGAATATCAGTTTTTATTTACAACACATACCCACCTTTTAAAGTTACCTATGCCAAAAACAAGCAAACATTTAATGGATTAGGCAGGTTTAAGTTGTTTATGGAAGAGATGCTGAAATCATATCATTCTTGGAATTTTTTTTGCCCGCTATGAGGAAATTTCGAAAGTTCAAACTGGAGATCTTTGTCAAGTAAATGTCGAAGTTTTTGGTGGGATCTTGAAGTGACATGTTGTGGTTTTAATTTTTAATTAATTATCTTAGGTTTTCTGACCCTGTATTGCGTGTGGTAAAGTTTGGTTGTTGTGCTTAAGGGAAGTGGATTATAAATATCAAGTGTAAACATGCAGTTTGATACAAAAACTTCGTAGATATTTCTGACAAGGGAGCCATTATCTTGTCAGAAAACCCCACTTTGTGTATATCGAGAAATTTTTTGAAGGTTTAAAACAATGACACTGGCTAGTGCTTTCAGCGGCGCTAACACTAGAAGGAGAAGAATAACAAAAAGATAATATTGTTATTGGTCTATGATTGTCAACATCCTAATGTCAAATCAGTCAACTCAATGTCATTTGTCAAGTAAAGTAAATCAAAACATTCACGGCATTTGTAAAGCGAAAGTAAATTGTATTTAATTTATAGTTTTTTGTATAGTTATTTTCCTGTTGTACACGGCATTATAGTCAGTATTTTTATTTTATGATTTAGGTATTATAAGATGAACCCTGATAAAAAACCAAGGATTCCTGAACCCCCTGCAACATCTGCTGGACATGGCAACTTGCTGTCCAGTGTAGCACCGCCGTCACAGCTGCCCAATTTTGTTACTGCTGTTCCACCTACTCCAGCAAACTTGCAGGGTGACATGGTTTGTTTTAGTTTGATGAACTATTTAGTAATTTTCAGAGTATTTGTCATAAAATTATTATCAGCTTACTTGATTATGAGTATGAAATTGAAAGGTTAAATTTTGAATCGTTTGGCATATGGAGGGGAATGGGAGGGAGGGTGTGGAGGAAGAAAAAAAAATATGGAAACAAAACTAATCTTGATTTGAATAATCAATACTTCTTAATGTTCAGTGTCCTAAAGTATAGTATGTTGTTCATTTTTAGCCCTCACAAGCTTTGCCTCGAACACCACATCCAGTACCCGTTCAACCTATTCTAGTACAGCAAAGATCCGAGCCACAGTCAGAAACAGAAAAATTTAGGTGATGCATTTATACATAAAAATTAGATTACTAATAATGAAACAGATGATTTTCTTCTCTAATTGTATATTACTGATTGACTACTATCTCAGCTGATGTTAAGTGACTATGTAGTTAAACAGGGTTTGGGAAATTATATAATTAACAAAGTTGCTTAAAACAAATTATTGTATTCAAATTGATATTATAATTCTTTTTTTTTTTTTTTTTTTTTTAATTATTATATATTATTAATAATGCAATACATACAATAGCATACAATATCTTTCACAATACCTAACACTACAAATAAAATATCACTGGATGTTAGGGATTCAATAAATAGTAAAAACATTAAATATAAACTGAAAGATTACTACATCAACTCAATTTTACCAAACTTTACTTTTAACCGAATGTTAGATTTAATATGTTATGTATATTACAAAAAGCAACTTGTTGAATTTTTATTGAAAACCTCAGGCCATGGCATGTTAAGACAAACCCCAGAGGTTTAATAGGATGTCTTTAACAAAAAGTTGATAATTAATTTATTAGTGAAATAAATAATAAAAATAGTAACCACTGCCTTGTTTAATTCAATATGTGTTCCCTGTTTTATCTGATAATTTGTTAAATCTGTTACTTACTAAACTGATATTTTCAGCATTTTTTTAGAAATATTATGACTTTTTTTGTATAAATTATAAATACAATATGTATAATGGATAATATTTATTTAATCTATATGTTATAGGTAATGTATGAAATTCCAGCATTCTGTACAATGCCTAGGCATTCTATAGAGTGTCTAATGTGTCTGTTTGTTCCAGCTAATCTCCAATACAGTTGGACTGATTTTGATGGGAATTTCACTGGAAGATAGCTGATGTTATAGGCTACTTTTATTTTAGAAAAAAGAATAGGGTTTTGTTCAAATAAAATTTTACATGACTGAAACCGTGGGGCATAGCTAGCAAAATGTTAATCTTTTAACTAATATTGATAATTCCACAGTAAGTTCCCTGTGAAAAATGGTCTCTCAAATCCAATTACAAATATGACTAACTTCAAAGCAAATGAAAAAATAAACTCTAATAAAGCTTAAGAAAAAACAAGATAAAAAAATAAATGGAGTTATCATTATCTGACCAGTAAACACAGAAATATATTTTTCTTTGTAAAAAAAAAATGGAATTACATAATTAATAATTATTACTGCAGTAATTCTGATGTACCAACATTTTCTTATCTAGTCCAGCTATACCTTTAAGTAAAGGTGAACCTATGGTATCTGTAAGATCATCAGAGGACTCACAAACAACACCGGAATCTTTACATGAACTAACATCAGATATGGATCAGATAGGTAAATATAAATAATATTCGATCGATGTAGGCATTACTTTGCAGAAAGCCATCATAATTACTTTATCCAAATTTTCTTTGCTACTTCCGCCTGGACTACTTCAGCCGCTATTTCAGGTGGAAGTAACAAAGAAAATTTGGATAAAGTAAATATGAATAAATTATTCATAAATACATTTATACCAATTTATTATTATTGTCACTAGGGGAATGTTTCAAGTCAATAATTGAAAAAATTTAAAATGAAGTTGATCATTAAAATCAGCTCTTTAATAAATAATAATTTATCAGTATTGTTTATAATAATACAATTATTGAGAGTGTGAATTTGATTACACTCAAAATACGTACATTTCAGTGTGGCAATTTTAATGTTTACATTTTGCAGTAAATCCTATTAAAATTAGTAAGTCTAATGATTTACTACTTTATTTAAAATATAAACTAAGCCACTCAGATGCCAATTTTGAACAATTTGCAATTTGATGTAAGTCAGCTTGTCAACGTATTCAAACTTGGTGCACATATTTTAATGCATGTTGCTTTAAACAAGGTATACAATAGCAAGTAGTTCCAGGAATTTCCTGCTTTCTTGTTTATACCACATGTTATATTATGGTTCAAATTGTTAATGCAAGTGATCAGCTAGATCTCATCTGCAAACGTCGGCGGGTTTTTAGTCGGTGGCTTCACATAATTTTATGTCGACATGATTCTAAAAACTAATGATGCTGGTACTAAGCCGCCGAGTTATGTCGGCGGGTTGACGGGTTCGGTGTATAACGAAATCGAAAATAACTTTTGCAAGCAATAATTGTGCAATGGTCTAAGCAAGATATCTCCATTTTTCAGGTGATGTGATGCCAGGCAGTGGTATATTAACTTGGATGAAAGGTGCTGTATCCAGTGGTGGGATTTTACAACGGGTTGCTGAAAAAGCAAAGAGTTCTGTTGATTCAATGATTACAACACTCGATCCACAGATGAAAGAATATCTTAGTAAGTTTAATATATCTATTTTGCTACCTACATACTAAACTTCCCAGTAATTATCTTAATCGTTGGACATATCCAATCCTAAATTACTTTAAAATATCTAAAACTATATATATATAGTTATATATTATATTTATTTCATTTCTCGGAAACAGCTTTGAAGATTTAGATGAAATAATGTATTTAGATAATGTTTTGCTTTTCAGTAAGTAGTAAAGTAAAGTAGTTGATATTTAAGCATGTAAAACAATAATTTCAACTAATATTTGATATTTAAGCAAGAGTTTGAACAGGGCACATAAGCAAATTATTTGTATGAATCAGTACAACAACAGTATAAAATTACTTGAAAATTATAATCCTATGAATTATATGTATATTCTGTAATTACTAACTTTTATAACTAAACAATTATATATTTAACTTTCAGAAAGCGGTGGAGACATATACTTAGTAGTTGCATCAGATAAAGAAGTCAAAATATCACCAATTAGAGAAGCCTTTCAAACAGTTTTTGGCAAGGCAACTGTAATGTAAGAAACGATTAACACTTTTATTACAATATTTACTTTTACCTTGTTATTAGCACCTCACTTGATTTCTTTAATATTATACACTGGTTGATCCCGGAACGCGGCAAACCTAAGCGTTCCACTTTCGCAGGGGCTGGTGTAGGGTAATCGCGATCCAGTCGGACATAATTGTCGTGCCCTTTCACCCAGCTGAACAGAAGCAGATAAAACGTGAGCACGGGAAGAACAACAAAAAAATAAAAACTCGGAATCTTGACCTGTCATGTCGTGGTGTATATTTATTTTTAATCCATAAACATATATTATATTATATTCATTATAAGAAAGCTTGCTTGAACCCACAGAACGTTATTTGTTACGTTGTGCAAATTATGACAAAACTTTAAAACATTGATCCACTATCATTACTATAAAAATAATTTGATACCAATAAACGTTATAAAAACAATTTTTAACGACAAAATCCTAAATAATTACCTCTATATAATATTTGTTTGTGAATTTACGTATTCCTTTTCTTACTACGTGTACCGTTACTTTATATGCTACTTAAAATTAGAGTACACCAAAATAATAAAACCAAGGAATCGAAAATGAATTTTATTGATCGATCGAATCGAAAATTAGTCAAATTGATCTAACGCTGTTGTACATTTATATTGTAGTAATTTAATATGTTAGACTTTTTTAAATTTCGAATAAAAATATATATTTACGTATTTCCTACATTTCTACAACACCATCACGCAACGAAGAATATTGGCTGGAAGAATTAATTTTGTTGTTTGGCATTAGGCATTCAGTAATTCACGTGTTCCAGATTGCAATCGTAATTGTTGTTATGGCTTATTTTTGTTATTTAATTTCCAAATCTCACAAAAACCTCAATTAATTTAAAGCATAATCATATAGTCGATTATATTTAGCCAAAATACCCCCATAATAGTAAAATCAACTTCCAATTTAAGCTATGCTACATCTCTAAAATAAACATTTGAGGTGTCATGCAAGCCTTCTTTTGGTGAACCAAGTATATTTGGCTCGGTTATTTCAGTTTTAACAAGAGAGCCACTGTCTTGTTAAGGCATTACTTGAAATCTGAAGATTAGAAAAATATGATATTCACGTGACATTGGCATAATTTTTTTATTAAATAAGAAGATCAAGAATTTGCCAAGGGTGTCTATAGTGGAATTTTAATCAGACTCAAATACTAGGATTACGTTGAGAATGTACGAAGGCCAATAAAGATTTCAATATTTGCAGCGGGTATGAAGCACATAGTGACGTCACAGCGGCGCAACCTGTCGGTTACGCTGCAGCGTACGCGGCCGCTAAGCAACGTATAGCGCACGTGCGTTCAATGCACATGGAATTAAATAACAACGTGCCGGTCGTCGCTATTGAGAGCTTTTTAATCGAAGCTATGTCTGACAGGTAACATACTTTTTACCCGACTGCGAAAAAGGAGGGTTATGTTCTTTCGAGCGTATGTACGAGTATGTATGGATGTATGTATGTTTATTTCTTTGGCATGCTATGTAGCCTAAATGGCTTGATTGAATTTAGCATACGAGGTGTTGTTAGATTCGTCTTAATTATGGAAGTGACATAGGCTATATAATATTTAAGTACTGCGTCTGAGAATCAAATAAAAAGCAAAAAATAAATATATTTGAGTTTTTGTGTCAGTGGAGTTTTTTGTTTCCCTTTTAATTCCGTGTGCGATTAAATCCTTGTGTGCAATTTTCCACGTGTAGGTTCTTCTCGTGGACTCATGTAACATTGCGTTTGTTTTCTGTGCAGTTAATTCATGTGCGCTTTTTTCCAGAATCGAAATAATCGTTTGTGTATGATGCATTTTTTTATAGCAGCTCGGCAAATTAACGGTACTGTTCTGATGGTAAGCACAGCATAATCTAAACACAACGGCGGCCACCGAGAGATCGAAATCCCTCGGCGGTCGCTGCTGTCATACCGGCCTGAATAAATAACTGGATATGCACAGGCTGATCCCGAAACGTGAAACGCAAAAACGAGTCACTATAACGGACATTTCACCACATGCATGGTGGTCGCGACCCAGTCGGGCCAAACAACCCTACTACCCCGCTATCGCCATTTCCTCAAATGAGGTTGGCTTGGGCGTGTCAGTTCTAAAGACATAATTCGACACCCCTTACAAACAACTTAAATGTAAAATAAATTTTGTTTTTAGGTGGTACGAGATCGCTTTAATTGTATTTTCGCAGCCCTCGTTAGGCATTGAACTGCAAGTACAGTCGCAAGGGACCCCAGTTCCGGCTGCGGCGGTGTCCGCGGCTAAAGCGGCCACTCCACCTGATTACGAACACACGCAAACTGGATACAGTGTCACTATAGGATCCATAATGGGAGCCAGTTTGCAAGTATGTTCTCTTTAACATTTTTTCAATTGTTCTTTTTATTTAATGGTAACTGTGCTCGTCAACAATTCTGCCAATGTCATTTGAATATAATATTTTTCAGAGTATTTAGTCTTTTTATAATCTTTATAGGTTTTAGCGGTTGACCACAATCTCACCTGGTTTTAAGTTATGATGTGGCCCAAGATGGTAGCTGGCTTTTAAGTGCAACAGCCAGAACATACCTTATAGGTGCTTGGGGACAGATTTTCAAGTTGAGGTAGCTATGGCGGACTTTTGAAAATTAGTTACAGTTATCTTGGTGGCATTAGTTAAGACTTATCTTTGCCCTAAGTCCAGAACTCAAATTTATTGTCGAACAGACTAGTCCTAGTCCTAGAGCGACCAGTTGAACTGAAAACTGAGAAAAACTGGATCTCAATTGTGTCTGCCTGAATACACCATCAACAAACATCGTGATGAAACCATAGCATGGTGGTATGGTATTTTCAAATACCCGCCTGGCTAGCTACCACCCTCAAGTTGATAATCTGTCGTCTAACACTTATAAGGTTTTTCTACTAGGCTTAGCGCGTCATCATCTTGGACCACATAATCAATCATCGGGGGGGATTGTGACCATAACGCTAAAATTATACTTAAACGATAAAAAAAAAACAAACGATTGTTAGAAAAGAAAACTGTTTCGTAATAAATTGGCAATCATTAATGTCAAACTTGAAAATAATGTTGCCACATTACTTTTGTAGTGTTGTCACGCATTTTGAGTTGCCGTAAAATCTCCTTGGACAGGTTGATGGTCATCTTGTTAGAGCTGTTAGAAAATTACAAAATAAAAAATTTATTCACGTAACGTTGGCAGAATTATGCATTAATACAGTTACCATTAAAATAAAAAGAACAACAAACACCATGTTGGTAATTTTACTCTATGGAATTTTATAGTGATTTCCTAAGCCGTGTCTATTTTTTTAAATGAAGGAAATAAAGCAAAGTATGATATAGGATTTTGGTGACAGGTTTCTCACACACATTGGCAAGAGGAATCGACTGGCATATGCAGGCGAGAGGTCCTCGCGTTGGCGGCGCGTTCACTCGCCGGATCATACAAAAAACTGTTAGCCGTGTCTGCGGCCGAGCCTTAGGAACCTAATATCTCGATCGATCAGGATATGATTTATAAATATTATAATGTAAGTAAAAAAAACATATTAATTGGTTTTTATGTTAAATTTCATTAGAAACTGTCCAGTCATTTAAGTGTGAATGAATTACAAATATTCAAACAAGCATACTTTCACATTTATGTAGTGTTAATAATTTAGTAAGATCTAAATTAAACGCCTTTTTGAACTTGACACACTTTTGAATAACTTTTACGATAGGTAAAGGCACATTTAGCAAAATGAGCTCTGTCATTCACAGTACAACCGGATACAATATTTACCCTGAAGTCATGAACAAACGCGATCATATTTTTTTTAAACAACTTCTGTACAATTCGCTAAGAAACGATAATCAAATCTTAAATTTAAAATATAATCTATATTTATACGATGTTTTATGCACTTTATAAAGCTGTCTAGACTAAGCCGATAAAGAAGCGCAGCTTATTTCCGCACTCTGGTAAATAATATCTTAGGACACCCTTCATATTAATAATTAACACATGTCATAGTTGTTGATCATGAGTATTTTGTTTCAGGGACAAAAACTGCTTTAAACTAAAAGGAATTTATATCTCCAAGTATAAACTGTCTAATTTATAATTCAGATATAAAATAAATGCATTGGGGCCAAAATTTTTTTATTAATAAGAGAATTAAATATTTTTTATATATATACCTATTTTTTTTATTTTATAGTAGTTTACCGCCCAAGGTTTCGCTCGCGTCGAATGTCAGATTTATTTTAATTAATTTTTTATGATGGGTATGTCTATTAGAGACGTCTTATAGAGTTTTTTTATGAGAGGTACGGCGCAGATAAATTTCTTTAGAGATTTCTGTCTGCCTGGGGTATTCTGACTCGCTACCAAATACCTCCACCGTACAGAAAAATACAGACAAATGACCTCGTGTCTTTTAACTGCCGTTTCCTGAGCTCCTTGGCATATGGAGTTTCAACGTCGGCAACGCGCTAGTGGTACTGTAGCGAGTAACTGTCTAGTAGTCTAAGGTGTGTGGTGTAAAGGATGTAAATTTGTTGGTAGCGTGTACGGACTCCGCGTCGATCGACGTTAGTTTGAATCCCTACAGTGAGCCTGAGCTTTCGGTGAAGGAAATCATCGTGATGAAACCATAGCAAGGTGGTTTTTCTAATGCCCTCTTCCTATAGGTCATTAAATAAATTGTATCACGTTATAATGCTGAGTCTAAAAAGGCAGATCTAGACATCTTCGCGAATAGCCTTGAAAAATATAAATCCATTTGTCTCTGTAACTAGAATATATTGACATTTTAATTTGTTGTGTTTTGATTTGTTAAAGTTTATTTGTTTATTAAATCTCCAAATTAATTCGTGCTCTTTTTTAATTAATTATTTTAACTGCTCGTCATGTGTAATCATGTCATAAACTCTTATAATAAAGATTGCATTTCTTTATAGTCTTTTCTTGTCGGTAATCTTTTAATTTTCAGATAATAAATCTTGTAGGTGATTGATTTTATCTATACAATTAATAAAATTGAAGTGTCTGTTTGTAATGTCAAAATAACAGCTTTTAACTAAACACATATCAAAGTATATGCGATACTTATAACAAAAAACCAATTTTTAGATTTTTGTCTGTCTGTCTGTTTGTTCCGGGTAATCTCCGAAACGGCTACTTATATTTTAGAAAAAAAAAAAAGTTCCGTACAAACAAAAAAAACTGATCATGGTGAATCAATTCGGGCGCTTAAATGGCTTACGCGGAGTAAACTATAAGAGATTAATGAGCGATATAATCATAGGCATTAAAAAGACCTACAAAAAAGCCCGGGAGGAGTATACATTTCCTTTTTTTACAAATTGTGGGTGTAACAATAAGCATTTTTGTCTTTAAAATAGATAGTCGGGAGTTGGGGAACAAGATTCGTTCGGGCGTTCTGTAGTCCTCACGTGAGCAAAGTCACGGGCACAGCTAGTTATAAATAAATAAACGGAAGGCCTAAATTGTCACCCATTTAAAGATGTTCACACATACAATTAACAGCGCGTATAATTATTATTTGTTACTTAAGTCGATGTAATATGACCTACCACATACGCTCTCTTGCTATGGAATAAATCGTTGCGTTAATTTGCATTTGAGTTGCGAAACTCCGGTCACCCATACATCCATTGTTTATTAATAATTTTAGGTAAGAACAGCTAACAGGAAACTAGAAAGTCACATATTATAGTTCTGTTCGGACGCGTCATGTTTCATAACACCTATATATACATGACTAATATTTAGTTAAAATTTATAATCTGAATCTGTTTGCTGTGATACTGCAAGACTGGCGTTTTAGTTCCTCAAATTCCCACCGCCAATTTATACTGGTGGCACTATAACATAAATACATGAGGTCAAACCGGCTACTGTTCATCAACCATCAACATTCAGTGGTTGCCTTTTACTTCGATATTAGAGATCAAATATTAGTAAAAAATCTATAATCAATATTTTTGGGTACCGAGTGTATGGAGTTCTTATTTAAAACATAAATTCACAGACTAGTACTAGAGTGTCGGTGAGTAATTTACATTGAAATATAATATTAAATTAATTGCCTTTTGTTAACTTTCAATTATATTTATTTGTAGATGTCGGAAGTATAAAAATAATATTCTGTTTCTGATAAAGTTATCGTTACTAGGGTCACGCAGATCGCATGCTCGTTTCATTTCTGTAGATATCATTGCAGTGAGTAGGTACCTATTAATTGGTTTAAGTTTTAGATTATATATAATAATAGAGAAAATAGAATATTTGTATTGATAATATTACATTTGTGTATTGAAATTATTAAATGCGTAGATAATCATAAGTCTACACAAGTGTTACACGACTAAGGGACTCAAACATAGTTAATCCATTTTCTATGTATGAGATACCTACGTGAAAATATGTATTCCATAAATATACAGAAAGTTCCATAACAATAATATTATAGTAATAGGTTTTTGATTATTTTAGAATGATTATATGTAGGAGACATTTACAATGTTATGTAGGTGGCTAGTAAGGCGAATAATATAGGGCTTTGGGCTTTAGTAGCACGTATTTCGTCGCGGGGTTAGAGCACACTACTGTAGGGGAAAGGGTTTAGGAACAGTTTAGGACACCGTCAAAATGAGTATTAAAACAACTGTTGTCAAAAAGTCCTTTGTTCTGAATATTTTTGCTCGTAATCATCGAGCAGCTAGAACATGTTATTTTACACAAAATTATTTTGTCCCTTGAAGTGATTAGACAATACACTATGTGGTATGGAGGCTTCACGAAAACAAGGCTTCTATGAAGTAAATAAGGGAAAATCAAGTATTACAGAAACGTGGAGGAAAAACGGGAATAAAAGTTGCCCACCTAGATCGATACAAAAAAATTAAATAGAGAGGATTAAAAAAAGAGAACTCTACAAAAACAGTAAACACCTAAACTGAAACGAGCTGAACTTGGAAAGAAAAAATTTTATACGGACGATTTAGCAAAAGATAATTATTGTTCTTATAAAGACCTTAAATGGTATTTTCATTTAGCAGATTATAAGATAAATCACAAATCACAAAAGATGTTGTTAATAGTTTAGGATCTGTTATAGAGGGTTTTGTTCAGTAATGTGGGGTTCAGTAATGTAATGGCAGTTTTGGGCCAGAGACACAATTTTTTTAAACGTTAGTTATGACATACTAATGTAACCATTTTTTTTTATTTTAAACCATTTTATACTACGATTTAAATACTCTAAATCTTTTAAATAAAAATCTTTTGTTTACGTCTGTTAGTGATCATATATTTTCTGAACGACTTGACCGATTGTCCTCTATTCTATTCTATTGAGATTGATATCTAATTATGTATTTTATTCAGACGATGGCTCATAGCTTTCATAGGATGCGATAGGTGGCACTGTGGTCGAGTCACTAAAAACCGGAAAGGGCAGAATAACGGCTACCGGCCCAGCTAGTTTCCATATAAGAAAACAAGTTTCACAATACTCTGCAAAAATGAGAAACAAAAAGCTTTCGAAAAAAAAGTGTCCCACCGTGCACCCTTGTCCACTAAGCCTTTACTATGAAATTTTTTTAAGTAAAGACATGAAGTTCCTAGTAATCTCAGCGTGTATGCTGGGAGTGGTTGTCGGAGAACCGATTATCAGGACTTGGACGATGTACGAATTACTGGACACCAATAACGATGAATTGAAACTGAAATCTGAGTTTCAACACTATCTGACGGAAGCAACGAGCAAGATCATGGATGAGTTTTGGCATAAAGAAATCAAGGTACCTAATCTGTATTTTTAATATAGGTATGAAGATGTGAATTTAGACAGGTTCGAGTTCTATTTAAAATCAATACAAAATATACATACCTACCTAATAATAATATAGCAATAAGCTTCCATAGGATAGGGCCTTTGATCAAAATAAACGAAAAGAGAACTTTTTTGTTGAAATAATTTTATCTTTCCTCTGCAAAGTGTGTGTTGAAGTTGACTGACCCAAGTGAAGCCGATAGAACACCGAAGGTTACCACTGCGGGTATGACCCTGTGAATCTGAGATATTTTGTTAACTCATTATTACATTATTTTACAATTTTAGCCATCGATAAACGCATTGCTTCTTTCACCTAGCGGCAAAACAACATGGACAACGGACGAGGTACTAAATGTTGAAAATGAGAGAAAGGTTAAAACCGAATTAAAAGTGCCAGCTTTCATCACTGCTAAAATACAAGCGCAGAAGAACCGTGAAAGTGGAAAGAAAGAGGTGAGGTTAAAGAATTTTTGTTTTGTTTCTGTAGGTCAGGGGTTTCCGACATTTTTTTTATCACGCTTCCCTGCTGCCTATAATGAAAATGCTCAAGCCTCCTTGGCTTAGCAACCGGCAGCAAGTAGGCGAACCTACCACACAATTTTAAAATACAATGCGTACAACGTAGATCACTAGCAATATCGGGTTTGCTTCTGTACTTGGTTTTTATTGCTACAGTTAGATATGGGTAACACTTAGCTACGCCGCACAAATGCGCCAATTCAGTTCACTGCGCCGAGTGTGATAATACACTTATTTCAAATGTGTTGCACAGAGCCGCACACCACCATTTCCCCGGTCTGTCGAGAAATTTATTTCTTTAAATCGCTTTCCTCGCGTACCACTTAGCTGCGCCATAGCTCAAACTCAATGTGCTGGCACAGTAAGCTGCGCTTGACTTACTGAGTTGGCGCAAGGAATTTTGCTGAGTTATCCATGTCTAGCTACAGCTGCTGAAAAAGCCTTTTTGCACAGATAAGTGCTTGAAAAAGGGAAAAGTATCCTTCCCTTCCCCCCTTTACATGTCGTCACGTCTTCCTAGTGGGGCACGCCCCCTACTTTGAAAACCATTGCTGTAGATAGTACTCCCAGTTGCTTTAATCCAAGTGGTTATGGTGCGATTATGGTATTGGGGATTTCCTTCCGTTTTACTACATAAGAAGTCAAGGACGGTAATTTTTTTATAATGTATGGGTATGCGCTTGGCCCTTGACCTCACCTGATGGTAAGTAAAGATGCGGTTGACGATGCTTCGCCCATAACTATCAAATGCCTGTTCACTCTTCGCTTGAAGTCTTCCAAGTTATAGATGAGCGAGAAGGCACCGGGAGTGAGTTCCACTCCTTAGCCGTTCGTATAATGAATGACGAAGGGAAGGAAAAGCTTCGTGTGAATTGGAGGAATGTCCACCGCATATGAGTGGAAAACCTCAGAGCGTCTAGTTGACTTCGGTGGATATATTTTCTTCTGATTAATTAAATATTACCTACTTACCCTATATAGTCATGTAAGGTAATTTACGTAGTTTGGGATACACATAATCTGCTTACGAGGTCCAAATTGTTTGCAATTGTAAATAATATTAGTTAACATTAGCACTAGTAGTAATTAGTTTCGTCTCGTAATTTTAGTTTTACCAGAGACAAGGTAAAACAAGAAGACTGACAATAGCAATAAAATAATGCAACTCCGTAGTTCATTACGGTATATCTAAGTGTTTTTTCATGTTTATCCTTGAACGTGATTGGTGGATATTTTCTAAAATCGTTTTCATATAGTATATCCTGTATGTTGTACTGTGTTTAAGTTAAAATGAAGCTATTATTAAAATTATTCAATATTCGATTTACTTAGGAGAACATCGAAGTCAACGTGCCTGTTCTCGATATATCTGTATGGAAACTATCAGATTTAGATGAAGCTATACAATCTAAAAAGTATACCTACATCTATAGTGATTCGCTGCCATATTTAGAGATGGCACGCAAAGAACTGATGGAGAAAAATCTGGTGAGTGATATTAAGAATTTTGTATTCTCATAATAAATACTAATATCACAAAATTCAAAAGATTGATTGCGTATTTCTTTGTTTGAATGCGCTTATCTCTGAAACTATCCGTCAAGATTTGTTTTATTTTGTTGCTTACTATAATAGCTGTGTAAAAAAGTTGTAAACGCCTAGTGGTTTAGACCGGCGGAATATCTATTCGATATCCGGAATTCGCGTACATTTACAAATTTATATTTGTAAGACTATCGGCTTAAGGTGAAGGAAAACATCGCAAGGAAACCTGAACGCATGAGGAATGTTGTTATAGTACCACTATATGTGGATGAAAAATATAGAACTGTTGATTTCTTGGCGTTTGAAATCGCCAATACGTCATCTGTTTGTGTGATCCTTTCCTTGGGAAAAGGTCTTTGCTTAGCAAAGAGACACAAACAAGCTGGTATTATTATTATTATCTATGCCCGCGGCTCTGCTCGCGTGATCTATAACTGAATGACGTCGCTCAAGAGCCGGTTATTTTAAAGACAAAAATGCTTATAGCGGTTGATCCCTATAAGATAGGTATATGCTATCATTGCTTATTTGTTGATCTTTTTAAGATCTATAGTTACGTAGTACATTAATTTCATATAGATCTTATGGTTTTTTTAGCCATTTAAAAGCCCCAAAAGCGTCCCTTTCCCGATTTGATTCACCATTATCGTTACCACTTATTTCGAACGTTACTTTATATAATAAAACAATATCTCATAACCTGGCTAGATAATATAGTTGTTAATTTAAAAAAAACACTACCATATAAATCTGATAAGTGGTTTTCGTGTGAAAAGAACATAAACGGACAAACAGAGAGACGTTTGAGTTTTATAATAGATTAGCTGATCTGCGCAACTTCGTCTGCGTCACATAAAAGAGAGAGAGAAAGAGTTAGAGAGAGAGTGGGTCGTAGGCATACTGTAATATAGGTGCCGCCAGCTTAGCACATCATTTCCGCATAATAAAAATGCGGGCGCCGTACTTGATCATTATTTTACTGCGGAGTTATATTAAAACTGTGAAATCTCCTAAGATATTAATTTAAATCAATTAATGTAAAAGGCCATTTTGTTCAAAATTACATATTTGTGATGAATAACGTATTTATTTTGATAAGGATTAATACCATGTTTATTAAAACACCTTCGTAAATAATGCATTATTTTAGAACAAATTTTATTACCACAAAAAAGGTTATACAAGGTGTCCAGAAAGGGTATCGGGTATTTGTAAGTTCAATGAAACAAAAATTATTTGTATGCAATAAAAAAGTTTATTGTTTATTATTAGCATATGAATTGGAGAATTATTTGTGAAAAGATGATGTTATCCAAATGATGACCGTTACGTTGCTGGCACTCTTCTAAACGGAAACGAAGATTGGCGATAACACGTTGACACATAGCTATCGATATTGCTGCCATTTCTGACCTGATGTTTTGTTTTAACTGGTTAGATTCGTCGGATTGTTTTGATAAACCTTACTTTTAAGGTATCCCCATGCAAAATAGTCAAGCGGGCTAAGGTCGGGGCTTCTGGGAGGCCAGTTGATGTTACCCCTTCGCGAAATGACTTTATTAGGGAATAATTCGTTAACAACTTCCATTGAGTCATTTGAGGTATGGCAAGTGGCCCCATCTTGCTGGAACCACGTTCTTGAGTTGAAACCTGCAAACTCCTGCAACTCTAGGACCAAAAAATTTCGCAACATATCATAATAACGGTCACTATTCACATTAATTGCTCGGCCTCGTTGATCTTCATGAAAATAAGGACCAATTATGCCTTTAGCAGACATAGCGGCCCAAACAACGACCTTTGGGCTATGCAAGGGTCGTTCATGCTTTCGTCTCGGATTCTCCACTGCCCAGTACCGACAATTCTGCTTATTAACATGACCATTCAGGTGAAAATTTGCTTCGTCACTGAACAGTATGTTGTTAAAGTTGTTAAATCGCTGCAGCATTTCGTTCGCAAAATTCAGTCGATTAGCATAGTCCGTATCCTTCAATTCTTGAACCAATTGAATTTTATAGGCTTTTAGATGTAAGTCTTTCTTTAAAATCGAATGTAAAGACGATTTTTTGATGTTCAACGCTTGGCTTCGCTTTCGGATGGATAAAGACGGATTTTGACGAACCGACGCCTCAACTTCTTTAATTGTTTCTTCATCGCGAACTGAACGAGGACGACCAGAGTTTTGAATTTTAACTGTCGCACCTGTATTCTCGAACATCCTGATCCATTTCCTAATGCAATCGTCACTTGGCGCGTGGCGTGTACGATATTCCGCACGATAGAGACGTTGAGCAGTCACTATTGAATCACCATTACGATAATACGCTCGTACGCAAAATGCGCGATGCGTCCCCGAGTACTGTTCCATCGTGACTATAACTCCACAAAATGGCGGGCGCCACGAACCCCTCCCCGCACCCTTTAGACGCCCCGTTTCGATTATGGCGCGAAAACAAATACCCGATACCCTTTCTGGACACCTTGTACTTATTCAGTTAACTTTGAGACATAGACATACGTTATCGCGGAGTTTTTTAAAGAAATTTTTTAAGAGAAACAATTCCGTCACACACGTTTGTTGCGTAGCTTTAACCATTTACGCAGCTCACGCAATGGAAGCTCTCAAAAGGAATAAATTTCCCCCGTTTTTGCATCATTTTTCATTGAAGCTCCGTTTCTATTGGTCGTAGCGTGATGATAAATGTTTATTGATAAATGTGCTATACAACACTAAAATATTTTTTCCATTCGAAGTAATAGTTCTTGAAATTAGCGCGTTCGACTAAACAAACAAACAAACTCTCAACCAACCATGATCCATGAACGTCAAGATATCTGAAAAGCTGTAGGCAAATACGGGAACTGAGAACAACGATAGGTTACAAGGGTGCGTTGGCGACGACACGGTGAGCCGCGGTGGAGAGTTGCTCGAATAAATTTAACACGGGTGAAACCGTGGGGCACAGCTAGTCTATACAATAATCTGTAATAATATTTTGAAGTAAACATAAGATAACTTTATTTTAACAATTAAGTATGTTTTTTATTTTGTTATCTGTCTTATTAGCCTAGTGATCGTAAACGCGACTGTTATGCTCGAGGTCTGGGTTCCGGTTCCCAGTTCGAGCAAGGTGTTATTGGGTTTTTCTATGAAATTCTCAGTAGCAGCTTGTAGTCTGGCTTTGTACCCGATTAATGGCAACTGTGGGTGTACATTAGTACACCTCTGCCTAACCCTTCGGGGATACAGGCGTGAAGGCATGATTATGTAACTATGTTAATTTTGTTTTTTTTTTTTCAGGAAAAAATATGTATAATTACACCGTATGGTCTTTTGAAAAGTACATTTGGTCATACAGAACTTATCGCGAAGAAGACAAACCGCGAGTAATATAGGTGTGACTGAGATTAGTATAAGTTTTCAAATATAATTTGTCATAAATAATGAAATATAATATTGATGTTTAATAATGTCCATATATTTCTTTTTAACCGTCTTCAAAAAAAGGTTGCTCAATTCGAATGTATACCTATGTTTTTTTATGGATGTTAAGCCATAACTTCTTTGTTTATGAACCGATTTGGATGATTCTTTTTTTGTTGGATAGGGGATACCTCTAAAGTGGTCCCATTTAAATTTCGAGTTCAAAGATACACCACGAAACTCCTCATAATCATTGAAGTTGGTTTTCTTTTTTGTTAAAAATTCTCTTGTATTTGATATCCTAAAAATTCTTTTACTGTTATACCATTTCCATTTCTTTATTTTCTCGATGACAGCTCCTGTGAAAACTTGAACGAGCGTCTTTTTTACATTATGTATGCATTATTTTATAAAAATATGACGTTTACACACGTACAAGGTTATACCAGAGTCGGAGAAACTGATAGGGATAGAGCTATATCGATAAACGTAACACGATAACAGACCCGATATTTTTTTACAAAATGTAAGAAACTAAACTACTGCCGGATACTTTTGTACAAATTTATTAACTAATATTATATTTCATTACAAGATGTTAGACGTATTAATTCTTGATTGATAATGCCAACTTCTTCAAAAATTTCGAAGCTGTTGTAAAATAAGTAGGTACAGGTAGGTACTCGACAATGAAACGAAATAATTATAACGACAGGTAATCTTTATTTATTTATTTTAATCAAAATGTGATGAATTGTCATCGACATCGACATATGCGATCGATATCATTACTTATTTGGTCACAACACTACAACTATCAAATTAGAACTGTCATCGAGAAAATAAAGAAATGGAAATAGTATAGAAAGCTATGTTCAGGTTTATGGTTATAGGATATTTTTTATTATTTTACCTATTATTATTATGTTTTATATTGTAATTAAAACGCACCTTATCGCGGACAGCTGCTAGTAATGTAATAAAACTTTAATGAATTCGTGCTTTTATAGGACCCAAAATGCACAAAATGCACTAGATGATTTATTTAGAAATTGGGGAAATCACGAACACTTAAGGGAAAATTTTTGAATGAAACAGCACAGTTAGGACACATGCTTATTTTTATTGCATCTTTAAAATTATCCAAGTAACTGACACAGTAACAAACATTTGGAAATGTTTAATAATATAACTAATATTGTTATTAATTAATAATTTAAACAATCAATTAATAAAGTAACAGAAGTTAAACTTTAACAACATTAATTGCGCTGTGTCTTTGGCGATTAAGAAGTGACTCTACAGTACACACTGATGAAGCATCTCCATCTTTCTTATGTTTAATATAAAAACTTTACGTGTTACTTCTTCTTCTTCATATACCTAAAAAGAAAAAAAAACACATCTAAAAGTTTAAGGCATTACCAACTACATAACCTCTCATGACTACGTAAATTAATATCTGTTTATAATAATTCATCTTAATCAATATTCACTCGCATAATATTACTTTCTAACAATTCTAGAGGAGTGATTTCTAATAATTAATGACAAAATAATAATACTACTTCCATGGTGTGAAGCGTAACTTTTTGTACCTACACCTATTTTATAACTTGCCTGATCGTCGCGTCGGCGTTGGCGCAAACGCTAAGTCTCAAACATAGATTAAAGTATTACATCGGGTCTCAAAATAATCAAATCAGCTGGAAAAAACAGGATGGCTGACAAATATCAAGTGAAATGAGTGCGTTTCCAGTTATGCAATATTTTTTATAATAATTTTTAAAATTTTTCTTAATCCCGTAAATCATGAAATTTGTCAAATATAATGTCGAAATTTTTAAAACTGGAATACAACCGGGAACAAATCCTCTAATTGCGAACCATGCCAGTTGAAAATTTTCACAGTATTTTCATAATAAAATGATATAGGATTAGTACTTAAGAATCAATACTGGAGCAAGCTCGCCATAATTTAACGCGTTCGTATCAGGTGAGTATTATCATAACCATGAGGAGGTTATCAGTCTTCAAACTCATGGAAAATTGAAAATTTTATTTTTATTTCATTTCAGGAGTAAGCACATATCATTACACCTTACGGTCTCTAAAGTGAACCGGGCTATACGAAACTTATCTCTAAAAATAAATATCAATAATTAAAATAGTTTCTATATAATATGGGCTTGGGGAAATTGTTTGTTATGTTTGAAAGGAAAATAATTCAAGTGTATTACCATAAATGTAAAATAAAGTAAAAGTAGTGTGAAATAAACTTCCAAGATTACTCATCCTAAGGCACCTTGTGTCTAATAGATGTCCTTAAATTATGTGACGTGATATTTTTTTACGATTTCCCTATGCTATACCCGCTTGTTCGCATATTCGCAGTGTGTTCCATTCTTCCTATAACATTGAGCCCTTCAAACATAACAGGAAGAGGCCGGAATAATAGCGTCGATTGGCGAAGGATTCCCGGGTGGTCGCCCGATGTTGTTGAATTTTATTGTGC
This sequence comes from Saturnia japonica, assembly GCA_033032175.1. Taxonomy (NCBI): domain Eukaryota; kingdom Metazoa; phylum Arthropoda; class Insecta; order Lepidoptera; family Saturniidae; genus Saturnia; species Saturnia japonica. The sequence continues at coordinate 13,397,846 of CM065318.1, forward strand.
TTACCACCAGAAATGCCGTTACTATCTCGTGTCACTCGTGCTATTTTATTGCAGTTAAATTCCAATTACCTAACTCATTTGAAACAAAATATTTTTTAATCCAATTTAAATTAAGTAACAGTCACCATCAACAGTAGGACGAGGAGCTATCGTCGCTTTCCAGGGATATGGAGGCAGGTCAAAGCGATTCTCGCAAGCATCGCGACAAGCGCACATGAGGTTTTTAGTGGATACAGTGAAGGCACATAATATACTCGTCTTACATCGACACAGCTCCAAATAACCCGTCCGTTGTTCTCTGTGGCGAGCGGGTACACAAGACATGAGCCTATTAAGTGCCATTGGTTTGAACAGACTAGACGTTGGAATGTATAATAAAATATTAAATGATAGGTCCACTGATAAGGCGGCTAGTCTATTCAAATCAATTGCATCTTATTATTGTTACGATGGTTCTGACATAAGCCACTAAAATTAATGAGCCACTAAAATAAAAAATATTGACGTGGAATAATAATTATGAACTTTTTGAAAATAAATAAGAATCCAGTTGATACCTTTGGCAATTGCTGCGATAAACAGTAAAAAAAATAGAATTTCCCATTAAATATGAATGCGAATTAAGAAACTATTTCGTTTGGGAAGGCGCTGAATAATCTCAAATAGATAACTACTCGTTTTAAAATAAATTATTGTTTTAAATTTTCTCCGTGTTTTTGGGTTTCACAATTTTTGCTGAACTACATTACATATAGTTCCAAGCAAAATTGTTATCTTCCATTTTTATTTACAGTAATTATGCGACCGTATCAGCAGCTCCTTTGCTTTAGGGGTCGTGGTTGTGGCCTTTGACAGCTCATAAAAATGTTCTGCTAATAAACACTAGTGTGTGACATCTATCTGTATAAATAAAATGATTGAGGTTTGTTGTTTTGCGTGTCACGCAAAAACTACTGGATAGATTTTGATCAAATTATTTTTGTTTACTCCTTAAATACCTACTTAGTCCTTAGCTTAAAGCTAAAGTTATTAAAGTTACAAGGAACTAGGATTTTGGTGAGCACTACGGAATCAGCTATGTTTTGTTTTCTTGCCGTAGAGAAGTGGGGATTTTATTATAACTATAGATTATTTTAATAACTTCACTTATTAGTTAGGTAGTTATACCGAGAGCATTTCAGTAGACATTCATATGTGGAACTGGTTTGTGCAGTAAACTTGTTCGAAGTACTGAAATTATCTTTTTAGTGTTGCCAATTTCGGAAGTTCATTTCTCAGTTGGATTCTACATTTTGCCTTATTATCTTTTACACTTTCAAACAATATTCGTGATACAATAATTTTATTGTAAGTATTTAATTGTATTATTGACTGTCTACATAACTCTATCTGTACTCAGAAAAGTACAAATTGAACGCACGAAACTAATAAATGTTTTATTATTATATATCATGCAAACAATTGATTCTAACGTTTTATTATAGTTTCCCCAAAAAATATTTAATATAAAGTGTGTTTTACACAGATCGATAAGTTATAAATTTTGGAGTGTATTTTTTATTTTTATTTTCTCAATAATTTTTTTAATCATTGTAAAAAATTATCCGGAACATCTACGCAATGTAAGGTTGATTAACTGGTGCATATGATAACATCGTTGCTGTTTCATATAACGATTGTCAAATGAAATCTTATGATTTGATCATCTAAGTCAACCTCACCTACACGAGATGGACTCTGCTATATAACGAACGGGGAAATTGCGATGACGGAGTTGTAGAGCTGCTGTACAGGCCGACTCGATTGCGTCAACCGTCTGTCAGAGTGTTTCATTTTTGCGCGTCTTGTTTCGAAATTAGCCGGTGCATGTTCAGTTTCTATTTAAGCAGACCGGTATGACAGCGGCGTTCGGCGATAGACTTTTGTACTCTCGGTAGTCAGTACAATTTTTGGATTGTACTGTGCTTGATGAGAGGCACAGTTCAGTAACTACGCCGTGATCCTAAAAAAAGAAAGAAAAAATATGTTATTTTTATTGAGTCCAGATATTTTACTCGTTAAAGTTGCACAATGAAGATCGTAGTCTTCGCGGCATTGGTGGCGTCGGTTGCTGGTGGTCCTATTGTCAAAACGTGGACACTAGATGAACTGGAGAAGACAGTACCTCATATAAACTCCATAAATCCTGAACAAAAACCATACTTGGAAGAGGCGTACAACTTAATTATTTACTCCTTGTTTACTAATAAATATATGGTAAAGTTCCTTTCTTTCAAAATAATATTGAGATACTAGTTTAGTGATAGCGCTTTTGGATATCGCGTCAATCGACGTAGGTTCAAATACTACGAGCCTGATGAATACTTTTTTGATAAAGAAACGCATAATGATATTCATGTTATCTTTGTAAGTTGTATAGTGTTAGCTTGCATGAAGGTAGGTGGAAGATGGTTATAGGTACGCAAAGCCTAGCGGGGAACTGGTTCTTAAGTGCAGGTAGTAAGTAACTGCTCGTAATTGCATAAGTGCTCAACGACAGATTTGCAACTTGTAGGCGGTAGCTAGCCAGGTAGGCATTAGATAATGCCGTTCCATCATGCTATGGGTTCATCACTATGTTTTCATTCATCGAGAGCGGTGTTGATACATGCTATCACTGAACCATCATAGCTTTAATAACATAACATACCATCACGCCTGTATTCCCGAAGGTATAGGCAGAGGTGTACTAATGTACACCCACAGTTAGCCGAGTATGTTTTTAGGTCCCATGTAATAAGGGGCGAGTCCATTGCCAATAATCGGGCACGAAACCGAACTCCGAGCTGCTACTGAGAATTTCATAGGAAAACCCAATAACACTTTGCTCGACCTGGAAATCGAACCCAGGACCTCGATCACAGCAGTCGCGCTTAGGACCTCTAGGTTAACGAGGCAGTTAGTTAGTTAGTTGAGAAATACATGTCAAAAAATAGATTTCAGAAGAATCAAGTTTTCTTTTGAAGTGAAAACTTCTTTAGCACCTTTGTGATTTGAAACTCGATGAAAAGAAGCGAAACTAAAAAGAGATTAACATACATCTATAGGATATAGCTTGTTAGAGAATGAGACAGAATACATTTCCTGTTATCTCGGTCTTCTCTTTGTGCGTGTGAGTATTACGAATCCATAGAAAAAGGCGTCATAGCCAGCGTGGTGCATTGTTCACTTGCATCATTTATGTGAATTTCTTTTTTCTGAAGATTTCACTTCAACGGTGTGTCAACTGGACACGTTCTTTAAAAAATAAAAGAGTCAATGTCATTAAATTAACTGTTTGATGTTCGAAGGATTTAACTCAACAAGTCATCCCGTCTCCTAAAGGGTCATCTACGTGGACGATGGAGGAACTGGAAGAAGCTATAAAAGATCCAACGACAAATCCAAAATATCTAAAATCTATAATGCTATCCTATGGGTATTTAAATGATACACATAGAATTGGAAATAAGCCGGAAGTATGTATTTAATTGTTTTTTTAATGTAAAAAAATAAAAAGTAATCTACCCTATAATAACCTTATGACAGTAAAACCTGCTAGATTTGGTCCTTGAATTTATTAATCATCATATCAGTAATGTGCTTCGGGACCGTATTATAGAACGTAACACTCTAATTAAAAAAATATGTATTGCACTTACTAAGTGTAAAACACGGTATGACTAAATTAAATTATTAATGTATATTTCTATCATTAAAACCGTGCCGATATCTGACATATCTCTAGCTTGCCAAAGTTTTTACTAACGTATATTATCAACAAGTAAGGGCAAAGTTAAAATATTAATTCCTGGAACTTGTTATATAGTGATTCTTGAGGTTCCATGTTGTAGATTTCTCGAATTTCCCACTTTAATATAAATATGGTATCTACCTCAGCTGGTGAACCCCACAGCAAAATACCGTAAGACATTTAGCTATAGCGTAAGATAATATAGTAAGCGAAGTAGAGTAGGTAACTTAGCAGTAGCAATATTTTGTAAATGCACATAGTTATATACTTAACTTTTTGTTCCTACGCAGTAGTTATTACGTAGTTTAATTTTTACTCATATGGTTGCCAATTCCATATAAGTGTATGTATACATTGGTTTCAATGTATTTCCCGTGTACAATTTTCATCAAAATTGGTTGAAAATTATTATTGTAGTCTACAATTTCTAATGTATTATTAACGATTCTTATATAGCCTCTCAATTATTGTATACAAAATTTGAAAAGAATTGATGAGAATTTTTTTATGCATCTTTTTTACGATTTCTAGAAGTAATATTGACAATTGTTATAGCCCATCAATCATGTAATTACTTATACTTCCCGTGTACAACATTTCATGAAAATCATTTAGTAATTCATGAAATTTTAAATTTTTTGAATTTTTTTCTTCGATTCATAAAAATTGTTATTGAAAATTCTCATAGCCCATTATTCATGGGTATAAAAAAGTTCATCAAAATCGGTCAATAATTAATAAAAATATTTTTTATTTAAATTATTTTTTTACGATTTCCAAAAGTAATATTGACATTTCTTAATACCCTACTAGTCGTTTTTGAGTTAAGTCTAGACATACAAACAGACAGACAGACAAAAATTTTTTGAATGGCATATTCGTGATCAGTATCGTTCATATAGTATGCCTATCGGGAAATTCGGACAAAAATGAATTGTACAGACAGAACTACAGATTTATCAATATAGGATCTTTACATTAAAAAAAGTAAGTAATATGAATTTTAAATATGTTTACAAGATTTTAACTTTTTTTTTCTAAGAACTCAATCGAAGTCCGTGTCCCGGCAATGGATATATCAACATGGTCGCTAACTGAATTGAATGAAGCTATCGCGGACCCTGAAACAAATTCACAGTTAATACCTTATTTAGAAAAAGCTCGTACTAAGCTAACGTCGGAACCGGAGTTTCAAAATAAGGTAAGCTGTTTTGATTGCCTGGTTGATGCCTGATTGTGCGCTCGTAGGTTTGCTGAATTTCATAATACTATAATGAGTTTTGGAGGTGTTTTTAATTTGATTGCTAACTCTGAATAAGCATCTTAGTATATCATCATCTCAGTAATGGTAAAACTTGCCATACGTTTCAGTTTAACCCAATTTCTAAGAATGTTTCCGGCGTACCGACTAGGATGGTTTGGTAATTTGTCCCGGATGTTTTTCCGTGTTATTTAGAGACTTACGGAGTCGGGTGCGGAACCATTGATAAACATTTTGGTATATTTGTTTAATTTTTGTCATAGGGGTCATGCACCCCACCTAAATATAATTTTCTATTCTAGAAACTCCAATCTATGACTCCCGCCAAACTTAAACTCTAAATCCGCGTTTAGCTCAGACTCCCGTTTCGGTTTAGAGCTTTATTATTATGGTCAAAATCTAAATCAAAATATTTTTTATTCAATTTAGGCCCTAAGAAGGCACATAAGAATGTCAAAACACTACACCACCGGTTCGGAAAGCATCCCAGTCATCGAGAAGAACCGACAAGAAACTCGATCGGGTTTATCAACATCTTATTATCTTTTTTAAATTATTTTTTACAGTATTTAATTATATACAGTTATCATCATTTTCAGTAGATGTATAGAGAGGGAATCACATCCAGACATCACAATCATTCACATAATCAACTTGCTTAACATAATTCTTGAACTTATTATCCGTCAAATCGGTAATGTGCTTAGGAAGTTTATTATAGAACCTAAGACAATGGTAAACCTGCTACAATTATTTCTAGTGACATATACTTATTTAAAGCGACTTGTATGTAGTGATCATAATGATTATATACAGGTCAGAATGTGCCACATGCAACTATGTATTTAAATCGCCCCCTAATTAACTTTTTCGTAAGAGTAAAACGATAGCAGAAACGGCTAAATATAGGCTTCAAAGTGGCAAACTCATACCTATATACTTAATTATGGGACCGATGCTCCACGAATAGATATTTCATTGGTCTTATCCATCGATCTTATTATTGTTTTCACTTGAACTTGGGTATGCACCGATGAAACTGGCATGCATCAGAGACGTATAAGCCCCCTTCAATAATGAAAAAAAAAACCGTCGATAATACTTTTTCTACATTTTGATTTTGAAATAAAATGATGATTTTTTATTTGAACGTTAATACTTTTTATTATTTTATATTACAGGAGACAATCAGCATTGTTACAAAGGTGGGTCTTGTCAAACAAGGATAATAACTTGGGATCTAAATCTCAATCAAGTAAACTGAAATTAATCATATAAAATTAAATAAATAAATAACTTGTGTATTTTTTATTTTGTCCATACAATTTATAAGTATACTGATCTGGTATATAATTTCATCTCCTTAATGGGTAAATCTTGAAAAGCAGACTGTATCCAAAGGTACCACGTAATCCTAGTTTTTACGCGACTGCGAAAAATGAGGGTTAAGTTTTTCGTGCGTATCTATGTATGTAAGTATGTATGAACGTCTATTTCTTTGGCACGCTCTTTAGCCTAAACGGCTTGATTGAATTTAGCATACGGGGTGTTGTTAGATTCGTCTTAATTGTATTTAAGTACGACATCTGAAAATAAAATTAAAATACAAATTAAAATTTACCTGAGTTTTTGTTTCATTTTTTAATAATTTAGCTTGTTACTAATAAAAATGTGGCGGAAGTATATACCTACCACTAAAAGCCACTGAGAAATCTTTGAGTAAGACAACACGACTCTCCTGAATTCTGGCTCCTCTCGGTGTCTACGTGTACTAGTGAGTTTATTCTGGATAGAATACAATAAAAGAAGCTTACAGCATAACAACAGTGACTGTAGAAGCATTGCAAGAAGTAAAATTTACCTAAATGAAGTTCCTCGCTTGACAATACGGCCTAATAAAGTAAACTGTTTTACTTTACCATATTTAAGTATTTTTATCCTAAATAACGTCCCGTGTCCAAAATGAATATGTGGGGTCTTTGAAATTCGATGTCTTTAATTTTCTAATAAACCAAAAGAGCATAAACGAAAACAACGGTACTTAATGGCAATGGCTTGTTTACCGACGATGTATTTGCTATTTAACATTCAAAGTGTGTTTACTGAGAGAGGTAAGGTAAAATAACGCGTTGTTGATCACATTTATAACCTCTTTAAGTTTTTTATTTACATTTAACTTAAAAACAAGTATTTTTGGTGGTTAACCGTTACCGGGGATGTTAAGCTCTGCTGCGTTCGTAGTAAGAGTCGCTATGTTAATCTACTTCGTTTATTTCCACAGTTTATGCCATACGGATTTCATTGCAGGGTTGAGCCTCTGAGCTATATACCAGATTTGTATTACAAAAACAGACACAGCTGCAACAATTTATCACATGAGACTTCGAGAATCACTGAGGAACAAGTTGTAATCATTTAAATATCTGAACTTTTCAATTAGGTAGCTACAAGTTCAATACTAGAAACAAATATAAAGTAGTAATCCCATCTTTTAGACTTTGTAACCAATTCCTAACCAAATTACTTATTTTAATATCAATATTAAATCTAATTCTAATATAATTTGTGAACATATTAAAGGTACCCACTACAATTACAATGATATGAAATAATTGTAATCTACAACAACATTTTAGAGAAAATTATTACCTAATAATAAAAACAAAACATGACTTTTGTATGAAATGTTGTAAAGAACCTATAAAATAAGACGTCTGTCTGCACAACATTAATTAAAGAGTTTTCAATAAAAAAAAAATTGAGCCTTGTGATTTCTACATTTCAATTGTAATTCTAATTATGCTTAAATTTTTTAAATTATGTTTGGAAACGGTATGTTATCACAAAAGTGATCAGTGACATTTTTGCTTTTATAATATCACATAATCGCATGTAGTTTATTAATTGTTAGAGATAATGACTACTAAGAATGTATTTAATTGGTTTGGAGTATAATTTACGGAATACGAATAAATTACTAGACGATGAAGCGAAGCGAGAATGTGTCGCTTCTTGTGCGTTACGCGTTATATTACCTTTCCTCCGTCTGAGTTGTAGGGTAGTTATGAAAATCCAATTATGTATATACACCGACGAGGAGGGTAGCGATGAATATCTAACATAAAATTATTTTGTGTTTATGAAAACTTATGAAACAATGATGGCGCAGTGGTGGCGTGCGTGGACACCGCGCCAATCGATGTGAGTTTGAATCCCTGCAATGTGCCTGAGCTTTCGGTAAAGGAAAACATCGTGATGAAACTACAGTATAGTGGTAGGGTAAGTATTTTGTACTTCCCGCCTGGGTTAGCTACCACAAGTTGAAAATATGTCGCCTATAAGTGTGTTCCGGCATCTGCACTTGACAGCTAATTTTCCCACAAGGCTTAGCGTGTCACCATCTTGGGTCACATCGTCACTTAACATCAGGTGAGATTGTGGTCATAACACTAAATCTAGAAACGATAAAAAAAAATTAGGCAAATGAAAATAATTTCTAGTGTCAATTATAGTTCGATTTACCTCATAAACATCAAAAGGAATTGCCTAAAAGGTCATTGATTCGTAAAAAGAACCAGCCGTGATTTATTGTCTTCAATCGCACGAGAGCTTAGTACAGGTGTGGTACAGGTATGTAGGTACCTATTTTTATTCTCATTCTTAAACTCTGCTTTAAAATACATATTAAAAAAATGTAACTGCTCGTATGTTCACAATTAGTTTATATATCTATAAATTCGAGGTGATTAACTTGAAATTTCAAATATGTAAATAATTATATTTTTATTTATTGTCCTATTCAATATTTTTTTGATTCATATTTAAGTATATCCAATGATAATTATTTCATCTAATATATTACAGTACAATATACATCTGAAAGTACGTTTGTTTGAACGTTTTAACTTAAGGCTGGATGGTTTTTAATGAAATTTGGCCTAGAAGTCGATTATGTCATGGGTTAGAACATATACCTACTTCTTATCTTATATATAAAAATCTCGTGTCCCGGTTTTTTTGGTCGCAATCCTCCGAAACGGCTGGACCGATTTCTATGTAATTTTTTATGTATATTTGGTATATGTATATGAGAATGGGTCGTCAAGTATTTTTTATACCACTAGGTGATTAGGGTGTCCTTATCGAGATTTTCTTTCTTTTTTTTTTGACATTTTTTTTTGTTTTTAAAAGAACTAATACCTTTAACCCCAAACTTTCACACTTCTACGCCAACCTTCCAATTTTTATAATCGTGGTTTTAGTATTTCTGTATGAACAAAAAAAAATTTTTTTTATTTTCGGTGCGTTACCGACGAGTTCCGAGTATTCCCCGAAAATTTGTATTTGAATATCTAGGCGAGCGAAACTGCAGGCAACAGCTAGTAATGTTAAAAAAAAATACGCCACGTGAAAAAAAGTAATTGCCTATTATTGTCTATATTGTTGTATTAATAATTGTCTATAAGAGTTTGAGCTAAGGCCCTCTTCTCAAGGAAGGTAGAGGCTTAATCACCACGCCAGTACACAATATATTGACGAGAATTCAACAGTTTTATCTTTCCCCACATATAGTGGTATTACAAGAACATTTCTCAAAAGTTCAGGTTTCCTCACGATGTTTTCTTTCACCATACAAATACACAAATAGCGTACACTAACCGTGTCTCATACCACTTGTTAAAATAATTACTATAATTTCGTTTACTGTACCAAATTAGAGTAATTTTGTTAATAATTAATTTCGTCATATTTTCATTCAAAGGACCCAAATAATAATACCCGTATGTCAATCAATACTGGTAGTTGTCGTATTATTATTTTCTAAAAACATTAGATACATTACTAGTAGGAACGCATTCTACTTTACCTTTCGAGTTTCGTTCCATGTACGACATATTGACCATACGAATACAAACGACGTACGAATTCCTCCTACCGCATATAGACAAAGCTCATGTATTGTATATAAATGAATAAAATTACTATTTTATGTTAAACACTTGTGGAAATAGGTATATAAACCTAGATAATGTATATTATTATGCCATTGGAGTATATTTAATTAGAATTTTATCTCATAAACACTTGGGCAGTTGTGAGTGGTGGACAATATTGTAAGTACCTACTGATCTATTTAGTTTCTGGTACTACTTTCGTTAATATACAGGTAAATCATCAGTAAATTCAAAAAACGTATTTACATGAGTATGTAAATATTATAGTAGATATTAGAGTTATTATTATAATATGTTTGTAGAAAGATCTCTGAAACTTTTGATCCGATTCTTGATATTCGTTCACTAATAGAAACATATGTTTAAGCCTACCGGTTATAAGCAATTAGCATGTTTTATTTTTATTAGGTTTTATATTTGTAATTTAACCGTATGAAAACGTAGCCGATTTCTAATATATGATACTAGGCGCTTGCCCACTGTTTCGCTCGCGTCATAGTTGAGTTATATTATGTCCCATTATATGTTTTTATGTTCCATTTATTTTCAGGTGACGTCACGATGTTAATGTGTTACGTTTTTGACGAAAGTGGATGAACGTCTATCGAATTATTACTCGAATATAATTAAATTGCAAATCTTATCATCACAAATTTATCAATGAGATATAATATCATTTAACAATAGAGAAACATGTCGTGAGATTGTAAAACATCAAAAATGTTTTTTTAAATTATCAAATTAAATTATACGATCGATATGAAGAAATTTTGCAATTGCGTTTTTGAAATGAAATTATCTATAGTCACGTTGGACGATTTTTGAATGGATTTCCGTTAGAGACATTGCTTGGATAAGCGCGTTTCATCGTTTGTATCATGATGAAAGTTCTGAAGAATGGTTTGGGCTGATCCCATCACATCCCTCCCACTAGAGAACCACGCGGACTGGTTTACAGAAATTAGCAAATTATTAAGTTTACCGTACCGTGCATAGGTGGAATTGTCTCCCAGCCAACGTGTTTCCTTCTTCCTATGATCCTTCAAACCAGGTTTGATGAGGAAGTTCAGCAGGCCGGCATGACATCGACGACGGCCGATAAAATTTGTTTTACCGACGGTGGCCGTTGTTTGTGGACTGTACCCTATTGAACATTATACAATACGTTTTATAACAAAAAAGAAAACCAACGTCAATGATTTTGAAAAGTCCCCTTGTGTATCTTCGAAGTTCAAAGTCTAATGCCAATGAAATTAAAAGGTGGGTCCATCCTTGATTCAACAAAAAAAAACAAGAATCATCGAAACTGGTTCATAAACAAAGAAGTTATGGCATAAAATCCACAAAAAAAAAACAATTGAATAACTAGTTTTTTGTTGAAGTCTGTAAAAAAAAAAACAATATAATAAATATAGTAAAATATAATAACATTTATTTTTATTAAAAAAAATGGGTCGACGTCATAATAAATCTAGTCGGAAAGACCTAGACAAGATTGGCACAGAACAGAGATGAGTAGCGTAAAGGAAGAAGGCTTATTCCTTGCAGTAGGTTGAAAGAAGATTTCCATGATGATGATTGGACATACACCGGTTGATATCGGAACACGACACAATTATACGGTCGGACATAATTGTTGTGTCCACCACCCAACTGACCAAACGTAGAGTTAAAACCAAATTGCAGGGAAATCTTTACTACACTAATCATGTGTAGTTTGTAGCTGTTGTCTCATCGAGTAGGTATTAAAATTCGGATGCATCATGCAGCGAAACAATGTACTTATTATCATCCCCGATAAGAGATCGAGTCATGTGACTCTTAGAGGTCAGTTTGCTCTCGTTATCAGTCACTTAAAAGGTGATAGGGCTTATCTATTTATTACTTGTGTACCTTTATCCAGAACTTCTCTCATCTTATGACAAGGACGTTTTTTGAAACGGTCTTTAACATATTCAGTTGTGACGTCTCAGGATTTTAGTGGAAGAACAGGCCTCGTGGCGCAGTGGTAGAAAGCTCTACTATTGAGCTGAGAAGTCGCAGGTTCGATCTCTGCACATTACTTACTTTTGTGTAATGAGCATAATTCTGGCTTTGATGTGCCTGGGTGTTAATTATCTAAGTATATAAATGGATAGTAGTTGTTTAGTAACCATAGTAAAAGCTTTAATTAATTTGGAATGAAATGGCCGTTTGTAAAAATGTGTCCCTATATTATTATTTGATTTTCATTAAACCATTTTATTACTAGGCTTTTTCATTAGCTATTATAATGCATATTTTATGAGTAAAGATAATTTTAAATCATTATTACTTTGAATATCGTAAAGTTTACGATATTTTTATCCAACCTTGGTAAAGTACTGCATTTCACCTTATAGAAAATAAATCAATAATTACCTATCTGAAAGGGTAATTATTTTAGGCTGTTATCTGTTAGGCTGCTAAGAATACATTTGGACAAATTGAAACGCATCGTGTCCTGTGTACTCTGACAATGCGAACAGAAATGAACATGTCAGATGATCTGGAGCAATGGTGGCTCAATGGTAGAGTGTACGGACACGGCTTCCATCGACGTGAGTTGGAATCTCTACAGTGTGCTTGTGGTTTTAGTGAAAGTAAACATCGTGATGAAACTATAGGATGATGTCAGAGAATTTTCTAATACCCACCTGGCTTGCTACCACCCTTAAGTTGACAATCTGTCGCCAAGCATCTATAGGTGTGTTCCTGCAGCTGCACACATACATCTTCATATAAGGATATAGTTATTATAGTTTGGGATTTGGATACATAATCCTATCTCGAAAATCCACCCTATTTAGTAATTAATATTGTTAACGTTTTCATAATAGATAATGCCAATGAAAATGGATAAAGAATTGAGAAAATATGTTACATTTTAATGAGCCAACTAATCATTTATTTCTATTTATAGGTACACCATGATTTTTTTTGTTTTCGTTGTATTATTTGTCGCGGGGGCTGCCGATCCGGTCATTAAAACGTGGACATTGGATGAGCTGAATAAGGCGCTCGAAGCTGATGTCGTCGATCCTCAACAGAAGCCTTACTTGGAGGACGCATTGAACCAGCTCGTTTATGCTTTATATACAGGTGAAAATGAGGTACCGTCCATCATTATAAAAATAATAACAATAAATATGCCTGTAGTCATCAGCCTGAAAATCTTTCTATTGAATTTTTTTTTAGTTTAGGGTTTAATAATTCCAGAGATTCGTAATCATAATCAAAACATTTTATTCAGTTTACGCCTTAAGAAGGTACTTATGAACGTTACAATACTTCTATCAATTAGGAATATATCCTAGTCATCGAGAAGAGCCGGCAAATCCACCATCAAATATATTTACGACTAGAAAATACACCTAGTAATTATATCTCGTATGTAAGTTTGTTCAAAATAAAAGGCGTTTTAAAATATGAAAGGAAAATTACAAGATTACAAAAATACTTAAAGTACTATGGGAACTGGTATGTGGACCTAGTATTCTTACGTTTCAGGACAAAGTACTCCTAGTATGAAATTTACTTAGTACGACCCACCTCTATCCGCAACCCTCACCAGCTCGTCGGTCCACCTTGTGGTGGGTATTCCCACGCTATGTCTTCTGGTACGAGAACTCTGCTCGAGAATTCTTCTTGTAGTTATCTATGCACTTTCGTCGTTTTATAAGTAGTTCATTGATTCCATTGCTGAAAAACATGTGGGACCGAAAATCTGAGAATCAATAAAATCTTTGAAGGCGGTTTGGACATCCCCATCGGAATTGATTTTTTTTCTTGCTAGAAATTGTCCAAATTCCGAAGAAAAGTGGTAATCTGTTGGAGCAAGGTCCGCGGAGTATGGTGGGTGTCGGAGACATTCCAATCGCAGTTCCTCTTATTTTGCGACCATCTGTTGTGAAGTATGGGGTCTTGCGTTGTCCTGAAGCAGCAGTAAGCTAGAGTGATTGACCAGTCTCGGTTGTTTTCTCTGCTAGCTTTTCCATCATGGTTTGCAGTTGTTGACAATACAAATCTGCCGTTATCGTCTGGCCAGATTTTAGGAAGCTGTAGTGTATGACACCAGCACTGGTCCACTAAACACTCACCAGTTCCATTTTCTGAGTAAACTTTCGCTTGGGACAGGATTTGGCTGGTTCTCCTGGGTTCAACACTGTGATGAGCATTTCCGATGGTCGTAAAGGACCTATTTTTTTTTCATAAGTACCCATACGATTCAAAATTCCCTGAGTAATGTAATGCAGCACTCAATGCCTGTTTGTTGGTGTGCTTCAATAAATTCATGTGGTACCCATTTCTCGAGCTTTTTCACATTTTCAATTTGTTTCCAGTGAATGAAAATTATTTTATCAATCACACCAAAGCATGCTAACTCTGACGTGTTTGCGATGGATCCGCTTCCACAATCACCTTTAATTCTTCATTATCAACTAGGGTCTCAGGCCGTCCACGGGGTTTGTTATGTAGGTCAACATTTCCAGAACAAAAACGTTGAAACCAAAAACGTACCCTGTTTTCTTTTACAGTAGCTTCCCCATATACATAATTAATCTTTCGAGCTGTTTCTACAGCGCTGATGCCATTGTGGAACTCATATTCGCAAATAATGCGATATTTTCAGTTTTAAATTTTATGAAAAGAACGATGTCAAAGAGAAATCATTCAAAACAAATGAATCACTTAATTCGAAACACAAATACACAAACCTAAATTTGAATTTGGAAATGCTAACCAAACGCCAGATATTTGAGATCAAAGCGGCCATTTCAACAAAACGTCCCATTTTAATTTTATTTTCATTGGAACTTTAACTTCGAAGATACACCAGGGAACTCTTCAAAATCATTGAAGTTGGTTTTTTTTTTATTGTCTTGTAATATTTTAATTTTAACTATTTTTCTCTAACTTTTTCTACTTTTAATGTTATCAATAAGTATATAAATCATTGTCTATGTGTTAACTAGCGGTGTGCCCACGGCTCCGCAGTCGTTTGTTACTATGCAATAATTATTTAAATCACTTTATTTTTACTCATATTGTTGACAATGCATATGACGTATCAATTGAGGAGTGGCATGTATTTCCCGTGTACAGTTTTAATCATAATCGGTTGAAAACTACTATTCTATCGTACAATTTTTAGTGCATTATTAACAATTCTTATAGCTTCTCAATTATAGTATGATGTGTTTCCCGTCTACAAAATTTGTTCAGAATCGGTTGAGAATTGATGAAAATTAAACATTTTGAATGATTTTTGTAATTCTAGAAGTTTTATTGAGAATTCTTATAATCCATTAATTATGTAAACAGTTAGATTTCCCGTGTACAAAATTTCATAAGAATCGGTCAAGCCGTTTTTGATTTAAATTCGGAAATACCAACAGATAGACAGACGGCCAAAATAATTTAATGGCATATTCGTGATCAGTATCGTTCATATAATATGCGTATCGGAAAATTTTGAAAAAATATTAAATGTACAGACAAGGCTACAGATTTATTAATTTATATAGCTATATTTATATAATACCAAAAAAAAAAACCCAAAAGAAAATAATAGAAGGTTTTATCAATATGTGTATTGTGGTCGCAATCACTACCACCCCGCTATATTACTGCATATGCACCGGCTGATTTCGGAACACGACAAACCAAAAGAAAATCAAGATGGGTTTAGGTATAATATTATATCATGTCAATATGAATCCAACACATTAACCGTCCCAATAAAATTTTAAAAATAATGAAAAACATACCTTATTGTACCGGCTTGCGGTAAGGTTTTTAGAAAAACGTGTAACCCCTTTTAAATAAATATATATAAATATGAATGGGTTCTTCATACAAACTTTCACCCAATTTTTATTTTACCAAATGTGGAATAATACAATGAAAATAATGCACTTGTAGCAAAACTGTATAATCCATATAATTTACAATAGGTATATCGCTTAGAATATACAAACTACCGCGAGCCGCGGTTTGACAGTGTCATAAAATTAAACAGTCATCAATCAAACAGTTGTTATGGAAGCTGATATTTCCCTCTTACATACTTTCATCTCCTCTGTTTTACTCTTATGTTTTGTTTTTGCTACAAAAAGTACCCTATATCCTTTCCCAAGGTTCAATCTATCTCTATACCAAAATTCATCAAAATTGGTGCAGCGGTTTCGAATTTATAATATTGAGTATGGATTAATCTGTTAATTAAATAAATATTCTATTATATTTTTGTTGTTTGTCAACATCACATTAAGATAATCAAAAAAATACTTAGCCGAAATAACTCTAGATTAGATAGCGTTAAGAGCCCCACAGGGTTTATGCTTATAAAATATTATCTTACTTCTTTAATCCAGGAGTCCAATGGCCAAAGGTTGGTTTATGAATGACTGACGAACAAGTTTCATGAATTTAGTATTTTAACTTTGCCCTCCCTTGAAAATTAATGTGTGTTCGAAAGAGCTTAGATAAGTTTGAATTTTTAAACGAAATTCACAATTTCAATAAAATAAACATAAAATATAGTAATCCCATCTTTTGGACTTAAAGTTTTATAGGTAATTGTGTTAGGTTCTACGATAAATACATTATCAATTTTCGGGTCAAAAAATTCAATTGTATTATCGAAATGGTATGTATGATAAGATGGATAATTGCCTACGTCAATCATAGTTATGCCTGAAAGTGACTCCCTTTTTGTAGGTAAATCCTATAAACATTACAATGTACACAATACTTACATAAGAAGTAAAACATAAATACATTATAAACGAGTTTCCTGTTTGCTCTTTTTGATGAGCGGGATGTTTTCATAAGTGCCTTATAACCTTCTTAGGTCCTAAACTGCATATGGTATTATTATTAGTATTATATTATGATACAAAATAACTAAAATATAATTATTTAATAAGCTACATACCATCACGACTGTATTCCCCGAAGGATTAGAGGCACAGGTGTACATTTGTACACCCACAGTTCGCGGAGTATGTTTTTAGGTCCCATGTAATAGGGGGCAAGCCTATTGTCATTAGTCGGGCACGAAACCAAACTCCGAGCTGCTACTGAGAATTTCATAGGAAAAACCCAATAACACTTTACTCGACCTGGGATTCGAACCCAGAACCTCGATCACAGCAGTCGCGCTTACGACCTCTAGGCTAACGAGGCAGTTAAATAAATAAGCTAATATAATATTTTGTAAATAGTTGTATGTATAAAAACGTCTTTGCTTATAATATAATATAATTGGTCATGTCATATACTTTCACTTATGAAATACCATTATTAGTCTATGTTTTCTTCTAAAAAAAAAGCTCTATATGTTTTACAATGAAAAAATCAAAACATGAAACAAATATCTAATTGTTGAATGTTATTTGATGTTTCAAGGATTTAACCCACGTAATCATCCTGTCTCCTGAAGGATTGCCTACATGGACGTCGGAAGAACTGGTTAAAGCTCTGGAAGACTCGACTACGAACCCGCAACATCTACCGGCTATATTGGAAGCCTATCGTCGTTTACAGTACGCTCACGAATCTGGGAGCACACAAGTAGGTAGTCTGTACATGCTGTAATGATATTAGAAAAAAAATACATTAGATTTTGGCTTAGTTGAGGCAAAAATAGCTATATATTTTATGTTAGAAATGTTCTATCCCGATATTCCTCTTGTCCTCTTATTGTCTCTCTTTACATTTCATATCACTTCCATCCTAAATTTTCTTTTACTCTCCTACTCTTAGCACGTTCATAAAATCATCTCTTTCACATGCACATTCTTCTTGTTCTTGATTTGGCGCCGCAAAAAACACATGCCAGTGTCAATGTGTTTCCGCCTTCGTAGTATTTCCTAATATTAATAGTGGGTCCTACAAAATGGTGGATTCCTTGTTAATACTATCTAGGGAGTTTTTGTGACATCTCAAAATGCATGTTTTCAGTTTATATTTATAATCTACAAGTTACATATTGAATTAAAATAAAAACCACGATATGACAGCTCAAGGTCCCGCCAAAAACTCCCTTTGCTCACTCAATACCAACAACATACTCATCATTGATACTTTTACTTTTAATTTAATAAATAGGCAAAGATCGTTCTTCCATACATCCTCCATATATAAAACAGAGTAGATTTTTCTTGTTATTTAATGGCTACGGGTATAATCAGCTGTAACTTATCAATAAATTTGGCTTAAGCCTTACTCTAGTCTAGATAGACCTAGGTGAAGGGTGGCGGTTGCTCTTTGGGTTTTCTTATTTTTTGAGTGTATATGGTTGTGGGCATAATTGTAAATGTTTATTGGGAATAAATATTAAGCTTTATTAAGAATTGTATATTTATCTAGAGTTAACACAACATGTCACGTGGATAAAAAATATTTCTAATCTTCAGAGTTCAAGCAACGCTATAACAAGATGGTGGCTCTCTTGGCACTAGACAGGCAGTTTTCATCAAGTTAAAATTTATACGTCTAGTTATTATTAATATTTAACTTCACTTGAGCACAATAATCAAATCAACTATGTCAGAATCCCTCAGGGGGCTATGTGTAAGCAAGAGTGTATCTAAAATTATTAACAATTACTTCATTTCTTTCAAGTACTTCATAGAAGTTCGTATCCCAGCAATAGATATATCAACATGGACGCTAATCGACTTAAACGAAGCAATCGCTAACCCTGAATCGAACACACAACTGATATCTTATTTAGAAACCGCACGTACTAAATTAACAACGGAACCAGATTTCAAAAATAAGGTAAAATCTTAATTAACTCAAAATTAATACAGTTTCTATCACGACTAAGATAATAAAGGGCATATTTTTATTAGTTGAAAATTGTTCCTCAAACGCGTTTCTTATGGTATAGGTTCTAGAAATTTTCCGTTTCTTCCGTTTTACGCTATACGCTCTTAGTCTATAAATTATAGAAAGTGAGTTACTATGTTAGACGAACACTTTACTTATTAAGCATTTATAGTGGCATGCAATATAATTTACAATAACATGAATATTTATGAACAAATAATTAAAAATTAAATTAAATCAAATTCAATAATGAAAAACAAGTAATTATCGCTCATAAAACGGAAAGCTTTGTATTTATGTATCTACTAGCTGTGTGAAAGTTCGTGTTTAATTTATTTGTTTATTGTCCGATATTGTTCATTATGTATTAATTGTCTATGCATTATTGGCTATTGTCAATTGGCTATTGTATGTATTGTTCTATCAAACAAACGATAGTCTGCTTTAAAAAGTCGATAGCATGCATTCAAATTATTGCTATTTGTAAAATTTACTATATTTTAATAGAAATGTACATAATATGAGTCTACATTTCTCTGACTACAAGAGATAACGTGAATGATTTTTTTTTCAAGACACCGAGTATAGCTAGGTCGCCCTGATATTAAATACGGTATCAGAAATAATACATAATTTATCGATAATTTATTAGGTTTTATACCAAATGATCGATATCATTGGATTTTCGTACAATCGATGTATTATTAACTAGCTGTGTCTGCGGCTTTGCTCACGTAGATTAAAGGATGCCGTCGATCGGGCACACGCACGACTTCTTATTCGCCTGCTCCTGATTATATGCTTATTGTGGGTGACCCTTAGAAGATGGATATATGCTTTCTCTGACTTTTTTGTAGGTCTTTTTAATATCTATGATTATGTAGTGCATTAATTTTATATATCATTTATGATTTACACAGCGTAAGCCATTTAAGCGCTCGAATTGATTCACCAAAACCAGTTTTTTAATTTGCACGTTACTCTAATTACTTTTCTAAAAAATTAAAAATAGCCTATGTTACTCCTTATAACATCAGCTATATGCCAGTGAAAGTACTCTCAAAAACGGTCTAACCGTTTCGGAGATTACCCAGAACAAACAGACAGACAGACAAAATTGGTGTTTTGTTATAAGTGTCGTATATACTTTCTTATGCATTTAGTAAAAAACTGTTACTCTGAATTTACAAACAGACACTTCAATTTTATTAATTGTATGTATAGATAAAATTGTATCATGAAGAAAATGTCCATATTTTTTATAGTTTGTAGTTTATAGCGTTATGCCCATAATCTCACTTGTAATAATAATCACTATAATATCTAAAATATTTCACTCATAATCCTAGTAGGATAAGTTGCTCTCAAATGTAGCTTGTCTGGCAGACCATGTCCATGTGGCTGACCATACACATACCTATAGGTGTTTAGCGACAGATTTTCAACTTGAGGGTGGTACCTAGCCAAGCGGGCATTAGAAAATATACTTCCACCATACCATAGTTTCATCATGATGTTTACCTTCACCGAAAGCTCAGGTTCATTGTAGGGATTTCACGTCATGTTCGTAACGGTATGACCGAGCCATCACCAACGCCAGTGCCATTATGTTAAGTCGCAAAAGACTGTATAATGCAATCATTATCACTTAAATTCTTAAATAAATTATTTACCTTTTACAGGATAGAATCAGCATTGTAACACCAGTGGGAGTTGTCAAAGAACCGATTTTGAAACAAAAATAAAATATATAAATACAGAAATAAAATTTTATTTGTGATTCCTATAAATTATTGTTTACATAAAAAATACGTTTTTACTAAATAAAACACTATATTGAAGTAGGGTAATTAATTAATTAGATACATTTTGTCCAAATAGTTCTAAAATAAAATTAACAAATTCCATCGGTTATTTTTGTATTGTGTCGAAGTTTATGATTTGTAAGGTCGACGATATTATCCATTATTTAGTGGATAAATTTTGCATAGAAACTGATTAGTACTCGTAACATAATAAAAAATTGATTTCCGAGTATGATTCATTCTAACACTATATTGTTTATTACTATCAAATCAAAACAAATACTTTAGGTATTAAATTTACGCTCTAAACAGGCATTTATGAACGTCAAACCAATACAACCGATTTGGAAAATATCTCACTCATTGAGAAAAGCCGGCAAGAAACTCGGTTGGGTATTCTGTTTTTTCTTTTTTTTTCCAACTGTACAAATAATATTTACATTTAATAAATATATTAACAACTTGGTGGTTGCACAGAGAGGGAGTCACTTCCAGTTAACACTATCATCTACATAATGATCTATCCTATACTTAAATCTAATAATCTATCCCTTTGGACACTAAAACCAGTTTAACGTGGTCTTTGAACACATTATCCGGCAAATCAGTAATGTGTTATGGGATATTTTTATATTTTATGTTTTTAACCTAAAAACTTTTATTGGTCTTACTAAGTTTAAAACGCATATTTTTAGTATTCAAACGGTACCAGTTTTTGAGAAAATCTAGCTTGTCTTAGTTTTTACGAACATATATTAATTTATCAAGAATGTATTGGGAGGGTAAAGTTAAGATATTATATTCCTAGATGTTATTATATATTGATTCGCGAGGTCTTATGTTGTAGATTGCTGGAATTGCCCGCTTTTGTAAACAAAAGGCACTTATGAATGTCAAAACACTACCACCGGTTCGGAAAACATCTCAGTCATCGAGAAGAACCGACAAGAAACTCAATCGGGTTTATCAACATAATATCATCTTTTCAAAAAATTGTTTTTACAGTATTTAAATATATATAGTTATTATCATTTTCAGTAGATTCATAGAGAGGGAATCACATCCAGACATCACCATCATTCACGTAATCAGCTACCTTATAAAATATCCTTTCGACAATAAAACTTGCTTAACATGATTCTTGAACTTATTATCCGTCAAATCGGTAATGTGCTTAGGAAGTTTATTATAGAACCTAACACAATTACATCAAAAACTTTTATTTGTTTTACTGAGTGTAAAAGACGGAATGATTATTTTATATTTATTTCTAGTATTGAAATTGTGCGTGTTAGTTACAAGTTCAAAAATTAATTTTATTTTTCCGAATATACAATATATTTTCTAAGATGTCTTGCAAAAGCAAAGTTAATCTTAACTTCTTAAATTCTTAAAAGTTATTTCTCAATGATCGCATGGTCCCATATCATAAATTTCTCGAACTGCCCGTTTTTGTAATACAAATATGGTATCCACCTCAGCTGCTGAACCCCACAGTAAAATACCGTAAGACATTATGCTATGGAACTAAGAGAAGTAGATCAGCCTGGGAGTAGCAATATCAGTTAACTGGCGAATCTTAAGCACTGCGTATGCAGCCGAGCTTAATTTTCCTGCTAAGGTTTTATTATGAGGACCCCATTGTAATTTTGCATCTAGTGTGATGTTTAAGAATACAGTATTATCAATCAAGCCTACTATGTTCTCTTCGATCTTAATATTATTTTTAACACGTTGTACAAATGCTAAGGCAAATCTGATACATTTTGTTTTGTTTGACTTTAACAATACATTATTTAAAGCAAAATATTCTGATATCTTAAATAAAGTATTATTTACATGCCTCACATCTTTTCACTTGAAATATAAGAGAAGTATCGTCTGTAAAAAGAGCAATGTTAGCACAGTTTTTAACCATTAGGGGTAGATCATTTATATATACTAAAAACAAAAACGGTCCCAATATCGAACCCTGTGGGACGCCGATTCTAGCCAAGGATCCCGAAGAGATTGCCCCATTTACACTTACTTTGAGACAGCGATCTGTTAAATGTGATTCCAGAAAGTCGAGAGAAGGTCCACACACACCAACCATAATGTTTCATCTTAAGTATGAGCGTAGTGTGATCAACGCAGTCGAAAGCTTTTGAAAGATCACAGAATACACCGATTGCATCCTGCGAATTCTCCCATGCCTTGAATATGTGACTTAATTCAGTCATCAGTCGTAGATTTTGATTTCGTGAAACCAAACTGCCGACCATCGAATATTTTATGATTATTAAAGTACTTAACTAATTGCTTAAGAATATCTTTCTCAAAAATCTTACTAATCGAAAAAAGCGCAGAAATTGGTCTATAATTTCCAATATTACTCCTACAGCCTGATTTAAATAATGGAACTATTTTACTTATTTTCATCATACGGGGGAAAGTTCCTTTAGCAATATACTGATTAAATATATGAGCCAGATATGAAGCCAGAAATATTAACATTTAAAGACTGAACTACCATTACTGACATCCCCAAAATGTCTTCAGTATGTTATAAGTTTAATTGCTTAAAAACTTTTATTATTTCACATACACTAATAGATGTAAAATTAAATTTTGAATTTAATGGTGTACTCAGATTTTCTAACAGTGATCCTGCACCACTAGGTGATGATGTTATATTTGTGAAGTAATCTTGAAAAATAGTTGCTACCTCTGAACTGTTTGAGATATGTACTCCTTCGACATTAGATTTGCCTATTTCTTTATTTAATATATTCCAAACAGTCTTGGACATATTAGTAGATGCAAGCATTTTGTTACTTAGAAATTTCGCCTTTGCGGCCACAAAAACACGTTTAAATATTTTTGAATAATTCCTAACATGGGTATGAAACAACTGATTAGTTGCTATTGATTTTCTGAAATATAAATCATATAAATGGTCTCTACTTTTTTTAATTCCTTTGGTTGCCAAATAACTGAATAACATTTTTTTCCGAACACTAATAATCTTCGGCGGGCAATTTTTAGTAAATTCATTACGTATAATATTATATATGTAATCGTAATTGAAATTGGGATCTATACTAATAAAACTGCCCGAGGATAATTTCAAATTAACATTATGACTTAAGCGATCTAATCTACTCTTTGATATAACTCTAGCCAATTTCTTACAAGCTTCGCTAGGTGTGTTACAATTTAATTTAACAAGATGTACTTTACGGTCCGATCTTATCCCAGTAATAATACTATTACTAACGGTTTTAAAGTTAGTAAAAACATTGCTCAAGACCTAAGGTACAGAATCCCACAACAAAATACCGTAAGACTCAATGTATGTATTGTATCGTACACGTAAAGTAATAAATATCTGGGCGACCAAGCGGTGCTCAGTGTCTTATATTGAAAAAACACCTATTTAAGTAAACTTAAAGTTAGTAATAGTATTATTACTGGGATAAGATCGGACCGTAAAGTACATCTTGTTAATCGAAATCGTTGGAGCCGTTTCTTACTTAATATAATAAGATAAGTTACCAACAGTAATTTATTGTACAATATAAACATAAACATTAGTTAATAAAAATGATATATAGCTATAATACGATTTCGTCATCATAAGTGACTTATTATGTCATATAATCAATGACTGATAATCACTCTGAGCTTAATTCGATATTTAGTTAATTTTCTTTTTAACCGACTCCGAAAAAAGAAAAGGTTTTCAATTCGATTGATATTTATTTTTATGGATGTTCAGGCATAATAACTTCTTTGTTTATCAACCGATTTTGATGATTCTTTTTTCGTTGGAAAGGGGATACCTCAAGGGTAGTTCCATTTTAATTTATTGGCAATGGAAGGATTTCGAAGATACACCAGAGTACTCAGAACCATTGAAATCGGTTATTTTTTGTTAAAAATTATCTTGTTTGTATTTTTTTTATATAATATAGGAGGACACAATTTCACACCTTGCCATTTAATTCCAAACTAAGCAAATCTTGTAATATGGTAACTAAACAGCTGATATACATACATATATAGATATTTAACACACAGACACACACATCTGAAATTTATGCTCATCACATAAAGTCAGTCATGGGCGGGGTCGAACCCGCGACCACTCGGCTCTATAGTAGGGTTCACTACCACTGCGCCATGAGGCCTGCGAATTATTTTTAATCATTTATTATTATTAAGTAAGACATTTAAACGCCCGAATTTGTTCACTATGACCAGTATCTTGTGCGGAACCCTAACTATTTTTAAAAATAAAAGTAGCCTAAATTACTCCATATAACATCAGCTATCTGTCAGTGAAACTCCCGTTAAAATCGTCCAATCGTTTGGAGATTACTGGGAACAAACAGACAGTCAGCAGTCAGAAATGTTAAAATTGGTGTTTTGTTATAAATATCGCATACCTTTACTTTCATATGAATTTAGTAAAAAAAATATAAAATTTGATATTGCATTGTAGCGAGCGGTGTCCATAATATAGCGAGTTGTCGCCATTATGCCGCTCACAGAACGTATCAAGAGTGGTAGAAACTGGAAATGTTTATCTAGTTCTATATAAATAACCAGTTAGGAAATTATTAACGTATCTAAGAGTTCAATTGCTACTTCTCTCCCCTAGAAAGTAATTTTCTTATTAGTTTAGCATGTTGCGATATTCGGTAGCAAAAACGTAGATAAGAGAAAGTTGAAAATCTGTCGCCAAACACCAATAGGTGTGTTCCAGCAGCTGCACTTGAGAGCCAGTCTTCCATTAAGCGTAGCGTGCTTCTTCGGTCGTGCGTTTTGGGTCACATCGCCACTTAAGATCAGGTGAGATTGTGGCCATAACGCTAAACCTATAACGATATAAAAGGAATTGCTATGGAACTTGGCACTCGTTAAATCTTATCTCTTTTATCGGTAACAAATATTTCGAATGTTATCTCTACTGAACTTTCTCATACTTGTTTTTGTTGGGATACCATAATAAAAAAAAAAAACTGCACACCGCCATCTATTGGTAAAAATGTGCAAAACCATTGTAGTTGATGCTCATTATGCGCATTATTTTGCTTAAAATCAATATTTGTACTTTTTCTAAGTTTTTTGTTACATTTGTCTTTGCATATGCGAATGACCTACATTGATAAATTATATGTAAAAAAAGTAAAAATTATTATTGAAATTTATTTTCTTTGTGATTAGCTCAGGTACTAGTACCTACACTGAATAGGACGCAATAGAGCTTACCTACTGCCAATCAGCTTCAGAAGTAATTTAAGAGAAAGATAAGAAACAAGGCTGTAAAGCCTATGCTATAAACGATATTATTAAAATAATACTCTATATTACAATATCTGTAATAATATATTCATAAAATGCTCACCTTGGTCGAACCCCAGAAAAAGATAATTTATTATTGACTAACAACAAAATTGTGGAGTTGTAAAAGTGTGTACCCATTTTGCGAATGAAGAAAAAAAAATTTTTTTTGCATAACCACAAACAAAAATTATAATGAATTTTACTGAACAGCTTTTTTTCACAGGCGCAAAAATATTTTTACTATCGTAATAATTTACAAACGTACAAGTTTGGTTATTGGTAATACTAACTGGTATCTGTCATTAACTTGATAATTCCATGCCTATAACTAATTTATTTTTAATCGGTTTCAATTTATCTTTGTATACAGGAGAATAATCGCCGAAATTACTTACATTTATTACTTTTACTGAGCCTGGGTGATTCACGCATAAATTTGTCAGCATATTGCAAAATCTTTATATATCATATGACAATATAAATATCTTAGAATGGACAGAGTATATTAATTCATCACGATTGTATTATGAGGTCCAAAATTAAAAACAATGTTAAAGACTTTTGGGTACCAATTATACAATGCAGGCCTCGTTTGAAGAAACCGATATCGTAGGAGATAGGGAACAACACTATTGCTGAGATGGGAGACGATTCCACAACTTCTTAATTCGGCAAACGTAAGAATTTGCAAACTTCTTTATTCTGAACAACCTTAGAAAGACCGTAGTCTTAACTGAGGCCATACTCTTGAGTCTTGACGATTGAGTTGGGACGTCTCGAAAGTCAGTATGTGTTGCCAAGCACACCCTTCTGCTGCATTTTTTTTTGCGGCCGAAAACGGAATCTTCGGTCCAGGTCTTAGTTTAAACCGAAACCGAAACTTATTTAGATATGTTAAAATTTCATTCTAAAAGTGTATTTTACATATACAACCAGTTAACTCGCATTAATATAATAATAATAATTATATGTAACAATAATAATTATTGTTATATTAATAATTAGCTGTGCCATCAACGTCCCTTGCGTGGACGATAGAAGAATGCGTAATGCTTATAAAAACCATAGTTTCTTGAAACTTTAATAAAGGTTTATTTCCCGAATGCGAAATGGAGGGTTATGTTTATCGGGCGCGTGTATGTATGTACCTATGTCTATTTCTTTGGTACGCTCTGTAGCCTTTATATTTGACGGTTTTATCATACGACTTGTTGTTAGATTTGTCTTAATTGTGGGAGTTACATAGGTTATATAATATTTAAGTACGACGTCAGGGACCCTTTTAAAACGCAGAAATAGAAAAAATATTTAGTTAAGTGTTTTTGTTGCTTGTTGAATGAATATATCGTAAATTTTTTTGGTAAGGGTCAGGTGTCCATGATCAAGTATCGTGGTGCATACACGACTAAAATGAGCGTGCATCTGCCCGTTACAAATGTGCTACGTCAACCAATACAGAGCGAGACCGCGCACCGAGGGCGCGAACTCGACGGAAACGATTCCCTCGTACTCTGTATGACCGACGGCGGATAACACGCTACGGTAACCAGCTGTCTGGAAACCAGTGCGTGCGAGCCCCTCTCACTACGTGCGACCGACCCTGCTCACACCCGAAACTACTAGGCGTGAAGAGGGCGAAACATTAAGGTACACACGCAGTGAGGTGTCTGCTGGTAGGCGCGGCGCTGACGTAGCACGGAGCGGAGAGGACTGGGTCGCTGGCGGGTTGAACTTGTGAAGATGCAATGACACACAGATACCACAATAAATTTCGCTGTATTCTTCAAGACAATAAACTCTTCTCAATATACAATAAATTTTCTTAGTACTATCTTCTTGGTGGTGTCTTCTGGGTACTGTTTCTTCCAGTCTTGTTTCTTGAGTCTTGAGTCTTCAGCTTGTGGCACCTGTGTGTGCCGGTAGGCCTTTTTTTTTTTTTTTTTTAGATCTGACTACACTTTTAGCCTTAGGGGCCCTAAAGCCGCTGCGGCTTTTACAGCTTCACTGGACTTGGGGGCGAGCGCAGAGGGCACTCAGCCGCGAAAGTTTCGTGGACGACTCGCACGAGGGTGCCAAAGTGGCCGGACCTCGGCTCGGGCGGACGTCGCGTTACGTGCCGGTAGGCCTTTTTTTTTTTTTTTTTTTTTATTTTAACTGACTACACTGTTAGCCTTAGGGGCTCTATCGTCAAACAGAGCCGCTGCGGCTTTTACAGCTTCACCGGACTTGGTCGTGCCGGTAGGCCCCGGTGGCTCGCCTTTTATCTTGCTGCCGGAGAGCGAGACGGAGCGATGGCGTCTCTCTCTGTACTGCTCTCGCATTACCAAATATGGTCATGGCCCGTTAACCGCGATGACGCGTCGCGGCTTCACTATTGCTGTCCCTATCTACATTATTATTATTATTTGTATACAATGTCTAATAAATTGCTAATATTTCTAAACACACTTATTGAATCATTCTAAAACCTGTTTTATATTGTTGTAGACATAAATATCTATATAAAAACACTAATTGCAACATTATAGGTTGATAAACATCGTAAATATAGAGCGTTAAACATTACAACTTTAAATGGCTTAAAAACACGTTATGTACACACTTTTTAACGTTATAAACTTTATAAAACATATATATCGGGCTAATTGTCCTATCCAACATTAAATATTACATATAACTTCTATATAACACGGATTATTGACGATACATGAGTTCAATACTTTAAGTGACTATTTCTACTATATTATAAACATTTTTATAAGTTATTTACTATTCTTATATACCTACAAGTCGTAATATTACATTCAAAACATTAGATTGATGATTGTTCATATAAATTATTAGTCCCTACAATTTATATTTACAATTACTATTTTTTATCATCACGCTTAGGCCTATGCGTCGCTAACAACGACTACAAACCTCAATCATTTCATTTGTTGTTCAAGATGTTAATGACTTACTCTCATAAGTAAACTTTATCAAAAATTACAGTTACTGAAGTACAGATTAGTTATTAATTTATTATTTTAAATTTTTAGTTTATTGCGCTCAAAATATTTAACATAGAACACAAGATGTAGGTATACGAAAGTGTAGAAATACACACGAGCCACGAATTCACCCAAAGTTAGCCTAACGACGCGCGACTATTTACCTGACATCTGCATAATGTTTGGAGCCAATACGACACAGGTGAAGCCGACAGTAGAAGCTAGTATTCACGTGGCAATGGGATTATATGATATAATCGTAATTTATAATGTCAATATTAGGATCCAATATCGCAATAAAAATGTGACGTTGTTTTATTGTTTTTATCAAATTACAGAGTATATATATCGGAAATTGTAAAAAAAAAATTCAAATTACGACAGGTAAGTAAAAGTAATTTACGCGTGAACGTATAAAAAATTAAAGTATCCATGACAATTAAAAATGCAATGTATTTTGAAATCAGTTAAAAAAATATATTTATTGAATATAATGCCTAATATATATTTATTTAGATTTCTATTTACGTAACTTACACAATTAATTTTGAGTATTTTTCTTACCTAAATATTTATTTCGTATTAAGTTACTGTTTACGCGTTTTAAATTATTTTATGGAATGTTTGTTTGTCTTTATATTATGCACAATACAGTCAATGCACAAACTGATCGAAATTACGTCCCAATTATAACTATAATAAAAACTGCTTTTTTTCAGTTAACAGGACATAAACATGAAATTCTTCGCGGTATTCGTTGCTCTGCTGTCGGTGGCTTTCGGTCACCAGGCTTCCTGGACTCTGTCTCAGTTGGCTCATGCCATCGAGAGTCCGACAACTGACCCTGCTGTCCTGCCTTACCTCGAACAGGCCCTCAATGAAATGATGGCTTCTCTTTACGCTGGAGAACAAATCGTAAGTAATTATTATATAGAGCATAGCATATTAACATTATTATATTCTTCGAGATTCTCCCTTCGATCTTTTAGTCTTATTGAGCTAGGAGTCAGCCATCATATCTTTTGATGAGCTTGCTAGGCACATTGTGGTCGACCTTAAGTTGTTCAATAGACTTTAACTATATATTTAAATTCCTACAATAGTCATACGACACACTACGAATTATTGGGAAAGG
This sequence comes from Saturnia japonica, assembly GCA_033032175.1. Lineage (NCBI taxonomy): Eukaryota > Metazoa > Arthropoda > Insecta > Lepidoptera > Saturniidae > Saturnia > Saturnia japonica. The sequence continues at coordinate 13,427,957 of CM065318.1, forward strand.
AGGTGATTCGTATTAAGTAATGGCTTCATGTCTCATTTCAAATATTTTGTTTATACAAAAGGCCACAGTGCGAGATAACACAAAAATAAAATGGCGTGACAATCAAGAGATCGATACTTTATCGCCAATGGCTGTAGTCATGCCAGCGTACGTGAATAAAAATTGGATATGAATGTAATGCATCGGCTGTACCTAAAACGCGACGCAGATAAACGAATCGCTATGACGGACCTTTTACCATATGATACGGCATTCATAGCCCACACGTACAGTCCGTACAGCCCTACCCTACAGTGCCACCAGTATATGTTGACGATGATAATTTTAGTAACTAAAGCGACCATTTTACAATGCCACGCAGCAAACTGAATTAGAATATTAGAAATTTGCTAGAAATAGTTCATAGTTAAATAGCTCATAACTTGCTATGTAAATTTCAACGAAATATTGTGGTTAGTATATTAATGTCGTATTGAATTTACTTCAGTTTTAGAACTAATCATGGTGGTAAAGCCTAAATAGTAGCAACACTTGTTATGCTCATAGTGGCGCAGTGCCGCGACAACGTAAACTGGTAGCATTGTATATGTTTCATGTTATATATTCACTGAATAGCTATTTCCTCGTTCGTTGCTTAGCAGTTGAAGTTGGCTTGGGTGTCTCAAGCCTTAAGATGTTATTTAACCCCCCTTACACTCAAGTTACCTGTATCGTTAATCGAGATTAACATATGTCTACAATTTTATCTAACGTGGTTTAAATATAACTCTGAAGATGGTAACACGTCAAGCCTACAAAATAGCAGCGATTTTGAAGTTAAAAATTGGATCAATTATTCAATTATTAGATTTTTCTTTACTGCACACTCAAATTTACTATGGTGTTCCAACCTACCTTTTTTGATGTAGCATGCTACCATCGGCCGTGCTACCATGAAAATGCCATCGTTTGAAAACTATGCCGTATTGTTCTTTTTCTTTACCTCAGAAGCATAAAGGCGTAAATCAGAATAAAGTAGTTCTAATTTTTGGCTTTTTGCTTGTAAAGTAAACATCTATTAATACGCAAGCTGAGCAAGATTGTAATTTGTTTTTTATTTACAGTATACTACCACTGTAACTATCCCCGCGTTGGACTTGTCCTCCTGGTCTCTATCCCAGCTTTCCGATGCCATCGAGAACCCCAACACCGATCCTGCTCTTCTGCCTTACCTCGAAAATGCTTTGAACCAACTGATGGTCGCCATCGTTGCTGGACAGCCCGTGGTAACTATAAAATTTATATAAATAATGACATCATCTTTATAATTTTTTTATTATAAAATGGCAAAAGTTCGGAAAGCCATAGGACGTCCTAAGATATACGAGGTTCGTTGGCTACTAGAAATAATGCGGCCCTTTCGTTCAATTTAGAACTGGTTATTTTTGTCATTAATAGGTTTTGAATAAAAATAACTAAATCCATAATATAACATAAAGATATAACAGTAAAATTTGCCGCTACAAAAGCTTGCACCTCGTTTTACATCACACCTAGACCTGTGATTAGGATTGCCCTGATGAACCTCAAGTAATGTTATGTAATCACTGTAGATCATTCATAGCCATCTATAATCAAACCCAAATAGAACCGCAGTGAAATCCGTGTTTAGAATTTTAGAAATTTTGAACTAAATAACTTATAAAAGTTGAAATAAAGGAGAAATGTTGTCTATTATGGAACCGTTTTACAGACTAGTTCTAAATATAACATAAATCATTATTTCATGAAACTGCAGAACTACTACAAAAACAAAGATTGCCCATAACTCATAGGGTTCCTTATGACGTTCTAGCAAAAGATAAAATTAATATCCAGAGCTATAGGTGAAGTTTTAACTGTATGACGCATGACCAAAGATAATACTGAACAATAAAACTCTTTATCTAATAGTCTTTAGTTACCAAATTTCAAATGATTAGTCAATTTTATAATTTTTATGAGCAACTGTAAAATTTATTGCCACTTTATATGCTAAATTATATTTCATATATTATTACAGTAGCAAGAATAGCAATGAAGTCACCTCTAAACAAATATAAAAATGAATAATAATACTAAATAACAAATTGCAGTGTCCAAGGAAAAACAAACAGAATTAGCAACAGTTTTTAAATAAAAAGCATCTGAGTTTTATTATTTAGCAAATGATCTTAGAACAAGATTTGTTGGTTTTGTTCAATAAAAACTAATATTTGGGTTACCGAACTGCGCTCGCTGTTTTCAAATATAAATAAACCCTATCTAAGTAAACCTGGAAAGTGAAACGCCTGAATCCTAAGTTTCAACCAAATCATTAGGACCGTTGAATTGCTCATTTAATAGATTTAAATGCTATGTTACAATTACTTAAGTATCAGAGGTAAATTCGTCTTCAGGTATTACTTATTTTTTGTATCCTACAACACTAAACTATTTTTGATCATTAAGGTCAATTAATTAAATTATCAGGCAAAAATTATAAATTACCTAATAACTCTTAACTAGTCCTGGTAGGGCGCATTTAAGTCATAAATAAGTGCCCAAAACGAATGACGATTTGTAAATTTTTTAGGAAGCTGCTGCGGCTTCTGTCATCGTTCCCTCCATGCAAGTCTCTCTGTGGTCTCTTACTGACCTTTCTGATGCTCTTCAAAACCCTGCGACCAACCCTGCTCTGGTTCCTTATCTCGAGCACGCCCTTAATGAGATGATGGATGCCCTTTTCGCTGGTCAAAGTATGGTAAGTAATGTAATATTTAAAAATGCTGAGTAATCTTTTAGTTATATAGAATACTAGCGGTTTGCCCGTGGCTCCGCACGCGTTTGTTACTACGTAATAGTTATTTAAATCCCTTTATTTTTTACTCATATTGTTGATAATTCATATGCCGTATCAATTGAGGAGTGGTATGTATTTCCCGTGTATAACTTTCATCAAAATCGGTTGAAAACTATTATTCTAATGTACAATTTCTAATGCGTTATTAACAATTCTTATAGCTTCTTAATTATACTATGATATATGTTTCCCGTCTACAAAATTTGATCAGAATCGCTTGAGAATTGATGAAAATTAAACTTATTAATTACTGTTTTTTAATTCTAGAAGTAATATTGACAATTCTTATAGCCCATTAATTATGTAAATAGTTAGACTTCCCGTGTATAAAATTTCACCAAAATCGGTTATGAATTAATAAAATGTAAATTTTTTGAAAATTTCTTTTTTTTACGGTTCCCAAAAGTTTTATTGAAAATTGTCATTACTTATCATTTATGGAATGACTTATACTTCTCGTGTACATAATTGAATTAAGGAATTTTTTTTTTTTTTTTACTTTGTCTAAAAGTAATATTGAAATTTTTTATACCCTATCAACTGACCGATGATATAAGCATCCCGTGTAAAAAAAATAATAAGAATCGGTCAAGCCATTTTTGAGTTAAATCCGGACATACAAACAGACAGACAGACGAACAAAAAAAATCTCATGGCATATTTGTGATCAGTCTCGTTCATATAATATGCATATTGGGAAATTTTGGAAAAATATTAAAAGTACAGACAGGACTACAGATTTATTAATATAGATAGAGCTATATTTATATTATAATACCAAATAAAACAAAGGAAAATCATAGATAGGTTTATGACTATGTGTATTGTGGTCGCAATCCTTACCGTTACATTACTATATCCTCCGCTATATTACTGCATATGCACTGGTTGATTTCGGAACACGACAAACCAAAAGAAAATCATAGATGGGTTTAGGTATTGTCATTATATTATGCCAATATGAATCCGACACATTAACCGTCCCAATAAAGTTTTATTAGTTCTTTTGAAGTTCAAAAGTAATTAAAATCATACCTTATTGTACCGGCCTGTGGGAAGGTTTTTTGAAAACATGTAACCCTTTTATTCCTTTCTTACCAAAAGCATAAATATGAAAGGGTTATTCATACAAACTTTCACCCAAGTTTTATTTCATTACATGTGGAATAACACAATGAAATAATTCACTTGTAGCAAAACTAAAATCCAGATAATTTACAATAGGTATATCGCTTAGAATATATAAACTCCCGCGAGCCACGGTTTGACAGCGTCATAAAATAAAAGTCATTATGCCGTACTGAGTAGTTAAACAGCTTAAAAACACTTCAACCAATCTTAAAAAGAACACTGGACTATCATTTAATAGGTAATTAATAGAAATACAATACATTTCTTAATAAGTATAACAATGTCAATAAATCAACAAACTTTTTGACCTTGACAACGCAGTCATTTCATAATTACTGCACATGCGCATAGTAAATCAACAAACCCGTTGGCATGGCAGCCGATGTTATTCCACAATTATCGCGCATGCGCATTTGGTGTTCTCATATCTTGTTCTTAGAAACTTTTTTAGACATTACAAACATACACTTCAATTTTATGAATTGTATATATATATATATATATATATACAATTTGATTTGAATTGATATTTGAATCTTTTTCTTGTTTACATGGAAAAACTATGGAGTAAATATCGCAATAGAATACAATACAACATAATAAAATAACTTTTTTTAGTTTATAAGATATTTCAAATTCAAATTTTACAGGAATCCGTTATCGTCGTTGCCCCTGTTGGACTTCTGGAAGTTGAGAATCCCATTTCCCCCATGCCCGTCGTGCCTTCCCCCGTTTTACCTTCCCCCGTCGAGGCACCTATTGTCCCCACTCCTGTGGAGAGCCCTGCTGCTCCTTCCAGTCCTCTTGTCCAGATCATCGTCAATGTCAACAAGGTGAGTATCTATTTAATATATGTTACAAATAATAAAATATTTGATGTTACGCCAATTCATATGTTCTTTTAGGTAACGTCCATGAATTTCAATATTTAGTTAATTATCGCAATTTATAGCATTAAATACGAGGAAAGACTCTATTTTATGCTCTTAAAAATAACTTAAAATTACTCAATTAGGTTTGTCTTTATGGATCATGACACATTTATCACTAAAGTCAAATGAATTTATTTGAAATAACATAAAATTATATAGTATATAATTATATGTACAAGACAATTTTTAACAAAAAAAAAAACACCAATTTCAATACATAATTTTAAAGAGTACCATTGTGTATCTTCCATGTTGAAAGTCCAATGCCAATGAAATTAAAATGAGACTATCCTTGAGGTACTCCCTATCCAACAAAAAAAAATCATCAAAATCGGTTCATAAACAAAAAATTTATGGATGAACATAAAAAAAAAAAAATACATACGAATTGCGCAACGTTCGGTCTTTTGTTGAAGTTTTTAAAAAAATAACTTATACAAATATGTTATGGAAAATGTTTGCATTTTTTTCCCGCACAAATATTTTTGTTTTCAATATTTTGTTCAAAATATTTTTTATCTTCTCCAATATGTACATATATTCATATAATCATGTCAAATGGATATTTAAATAAAAATTATCAAAAAAATATTGATTTTGCTTTTGCTAAAACTATATAAAAGTTTCAGTTCAATTAACATAGTTTGTTTGAAAATCCGGTAGTAGGTATCGATTAATTTATAAAAGTGAGATTTGTTGTAATCAAATGCACCATATTGCGCCTTTCTGTTAAAATATAGCAAATTTCACAAATAGCAATAATTTCTCTGTCTACTTGTTTGAAAGGTTACCTACTATCGATTAATCAATGTTTTATGAAAGGTTTGTGGTTTCATTGTAGGGCGCTGTTGTCGCTCCAGCCCCGGTCATCACCCCCGAGCCCGCTATCGTCCCCGAACCCGTGATTGTTGTTGAGCAGCCAGAAATCAAACCCGAGCCAGTCATCATCGTCGATGGACCTTCCGTTGTCCCCGAGCCTGTTATCGTCGTCGAAAACCCCACTATTGTCCCCGAACCCGTGGTCATCGGTACCCCTGTACTCCCCGAGCCTGTCATCGTTGTTGAGAACCCCACTATTGTCCCCGAACCCGTAGTCATCGGTACCCCCGTGCTTCCCAACCCCGTTGACTTACTCCACCCAGTCGGCGTTGTCAACCCTGTCGGCGCTGGTGTTGAAGTTGTCGGACCTATCGTTTAAACATCTCGAATTGGTTACATTGGAACATTGATTTGTTTATCAAAATAAACAAAAAAATTATTAATATAAAAAAAATTGGTTTATTTATTTACAAGCTCTTATTTAACCCGCAGTATTGGTATGGGTAAAAACTTCCAAATGAATTTTAAATCAGTTATCCCAAAGACGACTGAGTTGAAATTTATATACACGTTTAGTTTGAATGACAATGCATGATTAGCTAAGTTATAATAGCTAATTATTTTTTGTGCGCCCCCATGATATGGGTATCAAATGAAAGGATTAGCTGAGACGAATATGAAAAAAATATTAATTAAAGATAACTTTTTAAAAACGAGCATATAATCAATATTTGAAGTGTACTAAAATGAAAATGATAATTTTATGCAGGGGTGCGTTGAATGTTTATTTATTTAGGTGAATATAATAAATAAGATGGATGGAGATCCTGTTACTGTGAAGTTTACTGTAAACGAGTTCGAGGAATTAGCATGAAATTTCACAATTTTGATTCTATAAAGATTTCATTCAGTTACAAAACTCGTGATGAATATGAACTAATAATAGGTATGCTAGGGTGGAATATATAATTGACTAACATGTAAAGTCCGTCGATGTCATAAATTCAGTCATCTGAAGCTACGATAAAGTATAGTAACAAGGCTAGTTTTATACTCCACAAGCAACTGCAAGCGAAATTTAATAAGAACAAAATGTAGCCTATGTCACTAAGGGATAATGTAGCTTTTAGTTATTTTCAAATGGTAACAGTTATTAGTTACAGATATTACCTCTTATATTTGTAATGTTTATTTTATCCTTACCCTTCTATAATAATAGATAATTAGAAATCGTACTTATGAGACGGTATATTTATCTATTACTAGCGATCGCCCTAAGGTCGAAATTCGACCAGCGACTTTTTGATCATAGACAATTTTCTGTTTGACATTTTTAGTATTCATGTATCTGTGGAATAACTATTGCAAAGGGAGGATCCTCCGACCAGACGGGTGTTATGTCTGGCGGGCAGCTGCTCAACGGTTGTAGTCGGGTTCTTGTATATTATACTCAATTGAAGAGTTAATTTCTATTGCGCGATGTAGGATGCGTCGTATGTGGCTCGATAGATATCGCTGTGTGTCGCTATGTAGATGTCGCTACAAACCTAAACAGTATAATCTACATCACTTGCTGTCACTTTTCGTTGAGTGACAATGTCAATATTTTGGGGGGTCTAAGTTCAATGGCGCTGGTCGTTTAGGCCTCGCAGCATTAATTTATTTAATGAAATATATTAGTAACATATATTATAGATAAATATTAGCTTTTTGCACTCCTCCATATAAACTTTAAATATGCCAAATCTCACAGTCTTCCGTGCACGCAATACGCTTAAAAAGGGGTAGAAAGCTTATGCTTCACATATTAATATATAGATTATAGGACGGTAAGGTTTAAACTTTACAAATATAAGAGGTAATCTCTGGACTACTAACTGGTACCAATGATATAGTTATTTTTCATTTTTACTTTTGACATTAAAATCACTACTTAGATAGTGACAAGATTATGATGTTTACTTTGCAAAACTCTCCGACAAAGATAACATAGATTGACGCATCGACGTGGGAATGAGTATCCGTCACACGGAGGAAAATTCATGAGATAAAATAATCAGAGGGGATTTATTAAACATCTTGGAACATCGATCACTCCGATGACACATCGTAATCTTATAAATTCAATGTCGACCTTAACGACCTTTATTTATAAATAGAAGTCCAATTGTCAATTTATGGAAGGGTTTTAAAGTCAATGATCAGTGTTACATAAGACTAGCTATACACCGAGGATTCACTCGCGTTAAATTTTGATTGTGCATGCCTGTTTAAAATATATAATAATTACTTGCCTACAGATTGCTAGATTGGTTGATGATGGATGGTCACTGCTCCGCTCCTAAGGATCACAGCGTGATATTTGATAGCCTATAATAGTCCTTGATAAATAGGTAATAAAATATACTTAAAGACTATAGGCTGAAAATTTGAAATTAATTTCAATGAAAAATTTGACTTTATTTATGAGTCTTAGTTCCAGAGATTAGTGGGTTGATAAACACAAAAAAATAATAATATTTGAGCATTATTATTAGTATAGCTAGAGACAAGCAATGACCTGCGCCTTCATATGCGTTAAATAAGAAATGGTAATAAAATATTATTTTCAACACACTTGCTCATAAAGTGGCTCTAATATCACCGCAATTAGGCATATAATGACACCTGTAATCAAACTGTGACTTTTTCATTGCTATTATTCACAAGTGAGTTATAGAGATTTTTTATTTTATTGGTCAGGTTGCTTTGTTCTTAAAAAGTTTCGATACAAAAAAGATAATGATCAATAGAACAAATAAATTAATGTACCTATTGCTTGCTCATTTCATACAACTTCGTATTTAAATAGATGATTTCAACTTGTACGTGTTTAATAAATAAAACTTTCACTCAAATATAACTTTTGTTTTCTATGTAATAAAGAAAACTTTAAATTTCCCCATTTTATACGTGGCTAAAACGCTATCTGCGGAAAGCCAAAAAAAAAGAAACCTCATTCCTTTAGTCTATGGCCGATCGCCATTGTTAGATGCGCGCGCAAACTGATTAATTTTTCCCGCCATAGCGAAAAAAATTCACAACTCGTCACTGTTGAAATTTTAGTTATTTATTAATTAAAATGTCTACAAGTACTAGTTATGAAGAAAATTATTTATGTTGTACACCGCCCGATATAAGATGTGAAGCCCTTAACGTTACGCAAAGTTTACTACCTGAAAATTCCAAGGAAAAATGATTTTTTATTATTATTTTCTTCATAAGTGTGTTGAAAAACGTCGTATGATACACGTGTGTATTGGTGATTACCGTCCTCGGCTCTCTTAAGACCCTCACCTAACGGCTCGGGTCTCAATGGCGCCTCAGCGGTAATCACCAACATTACACACTTGTACCATAATGTACTATTATTCAACTTAGCCCCTGAGAAAACGTTTAGAATGTTAAAACACAACCACCTGTTCGGAAAGCATCCCAGTCATCAAGAAGAGCTGTCAAGAAAATGGACCAATTTTTTTTAATTGTACATGGTTATAGTTAATAATTATATAATTTTTAGTGGATATATAGACAGGGAGATCAGTGAAATATTTTTATTAAATCGGATCAGAATTAGGGTAGACTGGGTACGGTTGTAACAGTTTTTCTTTCATAGCTCATAACATCGCTACTAACGACTTTAATATTAAATAAAACGTTGTTTAAAAGAGTATTACCTTTTGTCTTCATAATTAATTAAGAATTAAAGACCTAGATGCTATATTTATTGGACAGCGATTCATTTTACTATTTGTGTACAACTTGTTACAACTGACCCCAATACCAGGGTCGATTGTAACAGTGATGGGGGACAGTTATTACATACCCAAATAATTCACAAAGCCTGTATAACAATCAGTTTTATTGCTTATTTGTTACTTTTAATTACTTCCTATTACTTACAGATTATAGCATCATTATAAACAGTCTTAAATAAAGTCTCATTAAAATAATTATTGTATAAAATAAATCCATATTTCATATTAACAAATATTATCTATAAAAATGACACCAAAGTATATGAAATAAAATAAATGACAAAGAAAACAAAAGTTTTAAACTGTTTATGAAAACAATCAGCACATAAAAACCACGATATCTCCCACCATCAGTGCACTGTAAGTGCGACCATAGCCGACAAGTACTTTGACACTGGACCTATTTTTCTGAAATATAATTACGTCTGTAAAATATTTGGTGTGTTGGTGTTCCTTCTCTTCTGAAAATACTCTGTTATGAGCAACATATCTCATAAACACTTGTTGCCGCGTCGTTTTAATTTGCAGCATCTGTTTCGTTCGTATCTCATTAAAGATACATAATTAATGTAGTATGTCACTGCTGGTGGCCTTAAAGAATTCCCACGTTTTACTTCGTCATAGGCATTGTAAAAGAATTATATGTCTTTTTGCCTCGGTTCGTCTGCCTGACATGATGCCTGGGGGGCATCTACAATGTAAAATAGAAATATTAATATTTTTAAAGCTGCATCCAACTCCCAATATGCCATTAAAACGGTTCCACATTTGAAACGAAATGACATATACGAAAACTAATTTAATGTTTTCATACTTCTGACATTTCATAAATATGTAAGAAAATTCCTAAAACGTTCACTATAATATTAATGAAGATATTTAAAAAAGAAAACGATCAAAAATACTTCCTTTTTATTGACAAAACAAAATAGACCCCTCTACAAACGTATTAGTCGCACCAAGTACCCGTATATTCATATTAATCTATGCCAAGTACGACGGACTACTGCTAATCGTGTACTAATAAGCAAGCTACGTCACTTTCCTCCTATACTTTACATACCAAAGTAGATAGTTTGGCGAATATTTCAATTGTTACAAACGACCCGATACAATCGTACCCAGTCTACCCTACCAGAGATTACGTCCTATAAAAATATTATTTATAAATTTTATTCCTTTAAAAAAGTAGTATACATATAGATAATATAAAAAAATAGTCTAACAAATAATTAGTACATCATTTATGATTTCTTTAGTGAATGAAATATACTAAATTAACTAAACTAAATTCGAGCAAGATTCGCGCGGGCATTCTGTAGTCCACGCGAGCGAAGCCACGGGCACAGCTAGTTTACTTTATAAAACTAGATGTATAATACATGAAAATATTTCGCACATAGTATGTAAATAATTTAACAGCTGTCATGTTGGTTAAAAATATTATTAATAGACAGTGCCTTGAATATGTTTTCGTTAGCATCAACAGATGCCATTCCTAATGAAAAACTTTTTTATATTTAAAAATAATTTTCGATATTATTAATTTTTCATACAAAACCTGGTAACATTACCTCTGAAATTATGTTTGAATCATTAATTTTGGTGAAGAAATAACGGAGATATTGAATTGTCTGGAAAAAACACCTTTTTATTCTCATAACAGAGCTATGAACATTGTTAGGACACAGGATACAAAGTTTCAAGTGTGTAGGTAGGAATAATTGTTGATTTATGGAGGAGTTGAAAGTACCTCGAAATGGTTTATGTAAATTATACACACTTGAGTTTATAATTATGAAAAGTAAGAAATTCAGTAAGTGTTTTCTGATTTGAGGTCGAAATCCCTACATAATATTGGTCTAGACTGTCTAGAGTTAAAGGTGCTGATTAGTTGCCTATTCATCAATAGTCAATACAATTCAGGGACATAACAGTACGAACTATGGGTGGATCTCATATTATGCATCTGAAGGCAAACTCTTTTTGATTCTAGTAATTGTAGTGTTAAGTGAATTGGGTATTTCCCTAAACACTAAAACTTAAGGTATATTAATTCTAAAACAGGCTTTTTGTATCTTTGCATTTTTCATATATAAACTGAGAAATCTACGAGAAATAAAATATATTAGTGCAGTAGGTACCAAAGGAACATATACACGACAAAAATTTGGTGATTTTCATCCACTGAATATTAAGAGAGGTAGAGGACAGAAAAAAATCCTTGGAGTTTTCTCTCTACTTGGGGGCAGTCCGACTAATGGAACACCTCAACCCTTCAGAAGATTGCAGCCATATAACCTACTGTTGTATTCCTATGTTGAGTAGGGTTTTCCAGGGCTCTTTGGGATAGGGGGGGTTCAGGGTCAGCATAGCGCTAGTGATACCTATGGTATTACAAGCGGCCATAGGCAATAACAAATAGAACACTTTTTTCAAGAAACAGTTTTATGCTTCTCTTGGAAAATTGAGTAAGTATGTTTGAATAATACTGTTTCTGAAACACTACATTCAAGTATGATTTTCCTTATTGTGCCAAATACGAAACAGGTCATCGGATTATTCATAAAAAAATGACTTAAAATTCTTCAAAATTATTGACATCGAAATTCGCATGACGGTTATGCACGCAATGTACCTACATTTTATCTTATCATTTTCTATGTATACGATCGGTAACTATTATTACTGTTAAATACATTTACGTGTTTTCATAAAAATAGGACATCATCGAAAATGTTTCGTGTAAAAACATGGAAGCGGTTTGAGTCATGCGAATAAACATCGACCGCAATAGAAAATATCGCTTAAAATGATAAAATTTGTGGTGTTTTTTGACAGGCTGACATGCCGTGCCCACGGCGTATCTCGACAAGTGTTGATAGTACGTGATTTATAAATCGGATTGATAGCGAACTTACCCAGTCGTCGACTACAGTTCAAGAAACGATCATTGCCCTTCGCTGATCTGTAAGTACATTTTTCATTGCTTTTTAATGCCCGAGGACACTTTGTTTTCAATAACGAGTAAATTGTGATTTATGGATTGTTTTATGGATTAATATCTTATCAAGGTGGCGTTAAGATTTATGGGTGTTATTAGTACTTAGCTGTTATATTGCAGAGTTAGTAAAACAATAATCTTTTAATGCCACGATTGTGAGTTTTATCACGTAGATAAAATAGTTAAGAGATGCTACGATAGTAAAAAAGTTTAGGCTAGATAAAATGTACGTTATAATTGCGATATATTTTTGACTATTTTGGATGTATTCTGTGAAATTTCTAAAACTTAGATTTTAAAAAGTAGGTAATAGAACAAGTTACTTTTGATAACGGAAAATCCCTAAACTGCCATTGCATTTATCTTCGAGGAATATTTTATTGAAGAGCAAAACTTATTGTCAATTTAAGTTTGTGGATTTAAAATCTATAATAATTTAAGAAACAATAAGCTTGGTCTAGCAATTCCAAACGTTTTAAGTATGTTATGTTTTTTTTTTTGTTATTATGTTTTGATAAAATAAAAATAAAAGTTAATTAATAATAGTTTTTTTTAAAACAAGCATATACAGTCATTCTGATGTGAAGTGGTCACTGAAGCCTGTAACTATTTATAATAAGTTATTTAGTAGTCTTGTGTTCCGTCGACAACAGACCGCTCGCTACTCCTGATAACTGGCCAAGTGTAAAAAAATAATTTCTTCTTATTCGTATTATTTCCTTGAATTTTCTTTGAATTTGTTTCTTCTCGTTATGTAATTGACATTACACATATTATGAAATATTAAATATTCTATCATTATTTCAGTTTTATAGAGGTCACTCAAGATTTTTTCGATATCAAAATAGCGTACTATATTATGTATTATTATTCGAGCTACTTGTAAAAGTAATTATTACTAATTTTTACTTATAACATATAGTGGATTTCTTAAAAAAATAGAAATAAAGCACGATACATTTAGTGCAATTGACTTAAGTTAACGAGTAATAGTAAAAATATATTTTCTTGGTCACCCTACTTTATAGCTATTGTATAATAAATATGATTTTTATTGTTATTGTTACTCATGGTGTAATTATATTTGTTACAGCGAAAAAATTAAACATTTCAAAATGGCAGTACCTACCGTCACCCTCAATGAGCTCTCTGATGCTACCCAGGACAAAACCATCAACCCAAGCCCCAAGAAGGTTCTAGAAGGTATCCTCAACGACTACATGGATCTGCAGTACGGAAAGGAAACTCCGTACACCACTGGAAAGCAGGTCGTTCCTTCCGGAGCGACTATTGATGACGTCGACAAATCGGTTGCCGACCAAACGATAGAGAAGAAATTCCAAGATATTTTCATCAAGATATCCGAGACGGAGAAGAGCGGAGATTTGACGCCGCAGTCGAAGAACGATGGCACCTGGGACCCTAGGTTCACCCCGGTCTTAGTTTTAGTGAGACCTAACAAATAGATCATAGTTTTTTAACTTTTGTTTATTACTATATTTTATCGATTATCTCTATTTATTTAATATTATGTAATAATTATAATAATAATTGTAATAATTATGTAATAAAAATTGAATTATTAAATACTTTTTTTCTATATTTATATTCATTATTATACTTCTTTGGTCTTCTAGCCAAGAGGTCTAATGAAAGCCATGCGGAAAAAAACTATCTTTTTACCATTATCCCTCGAAAAAGGGCATTTTATTCATCGATAACAGTGAATAAAATTCACTTTTAATCATTGAGTGAATAAAAACTTTTCTTTTAGTACAAACTATACAAATTGTATACAAAAAAAAAACAAAAAATAGCGCGCGCGGAAAGATAGACGCGATAGAAGTGAAACTTCTAAAAATGAAAATCAGTAATGGGATTATCACTACGTGCATGGTGGTTGCGTTCCTTACCACCTCGCATTATTACTACATATACACAAATAGATCCCGGAATGCGACAATCCAAAAGAAAATCGGTAATGGATTTATCACTATGTGTATGGTGGTCGCGATCTTTCTTCTCTGTCGTGTAACGAAATGTACCTAAACCTGACGTGTCTTTATAATTTCATTCTCAATTCTTGTCCAATTATCGAATCACTGCCTTAGGAGTTTTCTCGCAGTCTATGGTAAAAATTAGAGTAGGTAAATAACACGAGAAAAAAAATATTAACCTCTGTCCGAGTATCTCTCGTTTCGCTTAGGATTCTCCTCTAGAACTCCTCGCTACGTTCGGGATTTCTGCTCTAGACTCCTTCGCTGTTCTCGGTATACAATTTAGTCACTCGAATTAAATTCCCCTTTTTTTAATTGTGTTATCTACTATAATTTTTTTGTAATGACTGTATTTGGCGACATGCACTGGCACTTGAGCCGTTTCAATTTCGTTCTCAGGTGTAGGAATTTATAAATGACTGCCTTTAGTAATCTCAAGAATCACATTGGAGATGATATACCCGCACGTTCAGAAGATTTGGGCAAGGAAAACATTTCAATAACACCATACATATTATGGTGGTATGGATTTTTCTAATGTCCGCCTGACTAGCTACTACTCTGAAGATGAAAATCCGTCGTTTCTCTGAGGAATAAAATTTGTAATGAAAATGTACGTCAGGTAACTAAAATGATACCCAACAACACAGGTAAGAACTCACCTGGCTATTCCGTCGCCATGGTGTGCAATAGGCATTAGAGTTAACACACCATATTGCGATATAGTGTTCAGAGGTACCCCGCAGTAATGTCAAATTGGTCTTATGTCAATGTTTTCTGGTAGTTGGATTTGATCAGTTTTCTGTCTTACCATGCTATAATCTTCAAAATTTTTTGCTGTAAATATACTAGGAGACGGTAATTGTATTCGAATGAATTATGACCACCGTACACCAGGTGTTATTGCCTGTCATAGTGGCGCTTAGGCGTATCGCGTTCCGAGATCAGTCGGTACCAGTAATCAAGCGAGGTGCTAGGGGTCTCTACTGGATTGGGTCACACATGGGGATTTCACATGAAGCGGACAAGGAAAAATAGCGAGGTTCTGAAATTTGTTCACATTCAGCTTAATTGTACTTCTAGGAGGTATGAATGTGAGCACGCTTTTTTTTTTCTATGATGTTTATTTGTCAAGTTTGGCCTTCTAAAGGATATGCAAAATTGAAATTCGAATTTTGAAGTACTTTTTCGAATTGAATAAATTTACATTAATATATTAAAAGTAGCGAATTACATATAAAATTTCCAGTTCTTTTTTTTAATTAAAATGAAACTTGTAAAAATAAATTTTTCACGTACAAAATTGAAAGTAAACATTTAAAAACAAAGTTTGACTAACATCGAACATTTTTTTTTTTAATTTCTAAATATTATTTGCATCTCACTCATACCTCCTAGAAGTACAATTAGGCAGAATAAGAACGAATTTCAGTATCTCATTTTTTTGTTGTTGTCCGGTTCACGTGAAATGGCCCACATGTTGTTAAACCCTTCAGAGTGACACTCATTTAGGGACCAACCTGAGTATATCCAGCTGCCGAGGAGCTTGCAGGCCGGCGAGGTATGCTGATCTCTAAGTGGTCATCGTTCTTTTTGATTGCACTAGACATAGGACCAGGTAGATACATTACCGTGCTACTATTAACAAGACAATTTTTAACAAAAAAGAAAACCAACTTCAATGAATTTCAGGAGTTTTCTGGTATATCTTCAAAGGTCAAGGTCCGAAGCCAATGAAATTAAAATTGGACCATCCTTAAGTATTCCCTTTCCAACAAAAAAAAAAAAATCCATCTAAATCGGTTCATAAAAAAAGAAGTTATGGTTGAACATCCATAAAAATAAAACATGTGGGCGACCGAGCTTTGCTCGGTGTCTTAAAAAAAAACAACTATCTAGGTATAATTGGAATGTAAAACATTGTCTAAATGCAAAGTTCCATCTAAATCGTTGGAACCGTTTCCGAGATACCAATTACATGTATATATATACTAGAATTGCTCACTTAATATAATATATACAATGGAATTGAGAATACTCGTCCTTTTTTGAAGTCGGTTAAAAATGTTTTAATAACCACTGCCGGATATAAATCTGTAAAATTTAGATCAAAACTTAGCTTGAAATAAAAATAAAAAGTACATAATTTGAATTTGAGTCATCATTTTTCATAAGTTTTTTTTCTCGGTTATATTGTGTAAAGGTTACAAATAAAGCATGTGGTGATGGCCTTCAAAGGCTAACCACTGATTAATATTTTATTTTAAAATTACAATTGCAATTTAGTGTATTGGCCACTGGCCATCCATTTAAACAAATTAATATTTTTTTCCAATCATTATTGTTATTATTATTTTACATCTTCAAATGTAAACACAGCGAGGTGATATAATTTTATACGCTCTGAATCATCAAAACAACATTATCACAGCTACGTGATCATCTTATAGTTTGGGGTTTAAATTAATTTACTATTCCCTGATAGGAATAAGCCGATGCAATTAGGAAGTTTTATAACATTTTATCGTTACTGTCTAATATTTTTCTGAGAATTTATTTTATATCGCTCGTAAACTAAGCGCGGTAGCTTTAGTCTTATCTTTATAATTGTATAAATGAAAAGTTTCGAGTAATATTTATTCTAACAAACTGCGATACACCGTCGTTTCGAAAGCAGGTATGTAATATTAACGAATTTAAATAGTGACTAGTTATTTACTAACAAAATAAAATGGGTTCAGGCACACCATTATAACTATAAGATAAAGAATGTTTATTACAGTCTATATAAAAACATATTTATCGTTTCTTACAAAAGGATAATTAAAAGAAAAAGACGAATGTAATCCTTACACATACAGTTTCTATAATTTGAAGTGATATTCTCTCATTATAACATATTAATATCAGTACACATAGAAGATGAATTAATTAAATCCAAAAGGCCGAATTCTTAGATTAATGAGGACTATTCATTAGTCTAAGACCTAATATTTTAAATAATATATATTGAAAAAGGGTACCTAATTAAAATACTACTATAATACACCTGTCACTTACTATATATATCCTTTTTGGTCTGTAACCTCCCTCCATAAAGTATTTTTCGACTATTTCAAAATTTTTCTCATCTGCTTCAAACAGAGTTGCTAGATGTAAATATTAAAAAAACCGTACCAACTAGATTGAATAAATACTTTGTTTTTTTTTGTTTAATTTTTTTTCCAAAATACAAAAAATACAATATATTATTGTCTAAACTCGCCAAACTGAAAAACAATTTGTTGGCGAAAAACAAATGCACTCAATACAGCTATCATACATATATTATTTTAAATTACATTTCCTTTAATAATATTTATAACCTACTACTTACTTTAAATAACAATATTCAATAATTAAATACTTATTAAATTTACTATACTAAATATGCATACTTTTTATTTATCATTCGATGGCGCTACTTTAATAAACAATAGAATTTTTCATAGTCACAAGTCAATAAACTCTTGTGATTGTTAAATAATTTAACAGTCCTAATGATATTTATACGAAATTTAATTCATAAACATAGTTTTGTCCCATTATCAAGATTTTTGAACCGAATAAACATAAAAAAAACAGTTCATGAGTAATATACCCATCTGACAACCCTTGATAGAAAATTCAATAAATCAACCATTTGTCATTGTCACTGACATCTGTAAACAGAAGTTTTTTCTTTTCTTTATAGGTAAAAAATGAAGTTCTTCTTATTGGCTTTATTCGTTGTAGCGGCGACAGCTGCCCCAACTCCTCTAGAAGATGACGGTGGACCTGTTGAAGTGATTGTCAACGGCGTTCCTGAAGGCGAACCCCTTGAAATCAGTGACCTTATTGATATTAGAGTCAAAGAACATATTAATGGACAGCTAGCGTCAGCAACAAATATTCTACATCCTTTTACCGCTGTGGGCTTAGCTGAAGCTGCAGCCGCTGCTGCTGCGGACCCCATCTTTGTTCTTGAAGCACCGGTAGCACCTGAAGTTATTATCCCTGAACCCGTAGTTCTCCCTCCTCCTGTTGCTCCTGAAGTAGTTATCCCTGAGCCAGCAGTGCTCCCTCCTGCAGTTGCCCCTGAAGTAGTTATCCCCGCGCCAGTAGTTCTACCCCCTCCCGTTGCTCCTGAAGTAGTTATTCCAGAACCAGTACTTCTTCCTACTCCCGTTGCTCCTGAAGTAGTTATCCCCGAGCCGGTAGTTCTGCCTCCTCCCGTTGCCCCTGAAGTAGTTATCCCCGAGCCAGTAGTTCTCCCTCAACCCGTAGCCCCAGAAGTTGTATTCCCCGACGCTATTCCTAATGGCGAACTTTACAATGATGGAGTTGTGCAGGTGACACTCAACGCGCCCCAGGACGCTGGCGTCTTCACCACCCTTCAATCTTGGTTCAGCATGGTCCTGAATTACTTCAGTGACGGTGTCCAGACCAGCCATCAGATAGTGTAAATTAAGAAGACCGGTATATAAAGTACATTCCATGTAAATAAAATACATTTTACAATTTATGTCTGGTGTTTTACTTTATGTGAATTTGTTTAATCATATAATAATAATAAGTAAGTGCAGACTTAATCTGATCATTCACTTTCCAGCGACCACTTCTACCTTACCTTGTCAAGAGCTCTAAACTGTTAACGCTTCGCCGTGAGACATGCCTGAAGAACTGAAGAGTGTGATTTTGTACTAATATAGATAGACGCTGCTTAATGCCATGTTTATAAAATATCGTAAAATTGGTACCATATTCGGGAAAATGATACTCCAAGCATTCTCCTCAAACACCAAGTCCCTAGAGCGCTAATATTATTTATTCATTTCACTAATGACTGTTTTCAATAATCTATCTATCCGTTGTTTCTGTTATTTAGGTTATATAAGGAAATAATCTGACAACATTATTAAAATGCTATTATATAATAAAAAAAAATTCTCAAAGGTAACACAAGGAGAGTTTGCTATTTACAACACCTCATAACTTTATTTTTAAGTAATCGAATGAAGATTCATAGGACGCTCGTATGGTTGCCTTAGTTTCTAATACATCTCAGCCTCAGCATTACAAACAGAAAGCAACAATTTTAGAATTGAGACTCGTAAAGACTGACGAAGCCGATTAATAAAATGCAACAATGAAGGGATAAACTTGACATTTCAGAGATGTTCTTATAGCATATAAGTAGCAAAGTTTAAAACCATAAGTTTTTGTTTAAAATCATCAATAAGTTTTAGTCGGGAGCTGTGATTAAGCCCATATTATTTTTCGTCGTACGGGCTTTACCTAGTACCTAGTGGTTTTTTGATAATCGGATATTATTAGGCTTATAATAAATGTATTTGAAATTTTTTGTACATCTCTCAGTTATTGAGTTAAAGTAAGTGATTAAATCATTGGTTATCGAAAACCGCAGCTGTGTGTAAGCTTAATGTTGTTTCATCTCGATAGAAATGTTATGAGCGAACGGAAATTATGTTGATAGTTTAAAGTGGGTAGTCAATCTACTACTACTTGCGAGTCTAGTTCACACACTATATTTGAACATAGGAGAACTATAGGCGTGCTATAGGGATACCAACTAAGAAAATTAGTGTGAAATAATAGTTATTATGAAAGTTGTGTTCGATTCTATTACATTTTTGTTTAAAAATGAATTTATTTAGTTTTTGTGCAATGCTGTTAATTAATACATGCGTCGTTGTTTATTTGGTTAATTTTAATTAACTTTAGTAGTAATTAAACGGACAGCCGCTGTACATTTAGTTATACGAGTACATCTTCATATAAAATAAATTGTTTGTTTAATAAAATATTTTAACATAATTGAAATTATTTAAAATGTAAAATATATTTCGTATTTCGTAGTAAAGTATAGACGTGGTTGTGTCAAATCAATCATCATTTTGATAAGATAAGATGGTTTTGTTTATGTTATACATATATGTAATTATGCACTTATCGATGTATTAATGTAAGTTTTATCAAGCATTTTTAAATATTATGTTTATCAAATGAAATGGATTTTAAAACGAAAATCTAATTAATATATCAAGAAATTTACACCTGCGACATCAAATCTTACCAAAGTATTTTTTGGTTTCATGTGGTAAATCTATTATCACTTAAGAACAGTTGGAATACATGCTTGTTTTCTATTTCATACCATTAAAAAAGAACGTCTCGAATGTTCAATTTCCCAAATTGCAATCCCTGGATATTTTTTTTTTTATAATGAATATAAACAGATCACTCGGTTGTATGTCTTTTGATCTTTTTGTCTTAGAGTTACAAAAAAAGCTGAAAATGAAAAGGTGGAAATATATTTTTTTTTTGTCTAGATCTATCTGTTTTATAGTTGAATAGTTAAGATTTTCTGGGATCAACTATTTATGTAAAAGCTTTATATCGATGTAATTTATATGTAATGAATAGTGGACGAATGAAAATGTAATTTTGAATTAGTTTTATTATAATTATTAAAATAAATAATGTATAATATGAGAGCTGTTGGTGCTTGTCTTTATTAAGTAAAATATCTAGGCGATCGAGATGCGCTCGGTGTCCTACAAAAAAAAAAGACTTATTTCGGTAAATTTGAAATGTAAAACATTACCAAAATACCAAATTACATCGTAATCGTTGGAGCTGTTTCCGAATATATATATTAGTATTAGATAGATAAATAGATTGTTCAGTTGGTCAAGTTATCGACACAAATTTCCGGATAAATAATTCTTGAAGTGACTACATTTGTGTACCCATCAATTTTATTTACAAAAAGAGCAATTTTAGCTCTATAAAAAAAAATTGTCTTGTGTAAAAGAACACTCGGATTTACTTTTAAATTAAATCTGAAAAAAAAAGAACTATTGATCCCAAGAACAGTGGATAATACTAAAGACAAGAACCCATTGAAAGTAGCCGTTATACCGATGAAAGTCACTCTGGTTTTTATACATTGATTGATCTTCAAAGCCGTGTCTACTTCACCAATGGTGAAGTTAATTGTCAGAAATAAAAACGCAAAATTTTTATTTGATTCATTGGCAACACAGGCTCAATATAGGTTGACACACTTGCATACAATAGTGTACCTTCACTGAAGTCGTTAAGACGGACTTCAGAAACTTACCATGGAATCATTGCTATTAAACTTTAGTATACAATAGCTTTTGTACGTGACTTTTCTTGCTTACGATTCGAGCTTCTTTTCCATTAGCTTCTCTACAGAAATATTTTATTTTTGGAAAAGTACCCATTATTTAACTACAAATAAGTTTTCTGACAAAATTACGAAGAAAACCTCAAATATATTTTTTGTCAGAACTCAAGAATCAATTCTGTTGCCTCACTGCATTAAAGTATTTCGAGCCGCTTCGGCTGCGCAGAGAAATTACCCCGTTGAGCTTGTTCTACTGTCTTTATCATAGTGTCATCCGTTTAGTCTAATTCTTCTTTCCACAGACATACACGCGTTGACTTCGGAGTCACAGTTTTATGTATTTTTTAAAATATTATTTTTAGATTTTAGCGTTTGACCAGAACGATGTGGTCGAAGATGTTAAGCATGCTAATCCTAGAGGTACTCCAGAGATAACACTCATGACCTATATTTGATGTCACCCATTAATCAAATGTGTAAAATTATGTAAATATGACTCATATGATTTAAATATGATGTCAAACTAAGGTAACATGTTCACTGGTGCTTGACGACAAATTGTCAACTTTAAAGTAGTAGCTAGCCAGGCGGGCATTAGAATATTTCCTACCGCTGTGCTTGGTTTTATCACGATGTTTTCCTTCACCGAAAGCTCAGGGTCATTGTCGGATACAACCCACATTGATTGATGCGGTGTCCGAACATGCTAGTACTGAGCCATCATTGCTTAAAACGATAATCTCTGTCTCATTATCAACTAAAAAGTTTGTAATGTCTTATTTTTGCCGAACCGTGAAAATGTGGAACCATCTCCCAACCAGTGCGTTCCCACCTTCTTATGACATTGGATCCTTTAAGCGCAACGTGAAGAGATATTTATGCAGGCAGGTATGACAGCGGTGACCGCCGATGGATTTATATCTCTCGGTGGGCACCGTTGTTTTTGAATCGGGCTGTGCTTACGGTCAATGTGCCGAGCTAATATATTTCGTATTTTTGCTAGCACTCCATCGAGTTCTTTCGCGATCCGTTGTACTGAAAGGATTTTATATCAACTAAAAAATAAGACAAATGATAAAGTTTAAATAATCCACGAATATTATATAAAGGCGTAACATCGTTTCTATCAAATCTAGATAAGGAGTGAAGTGTTCGTAAATACAAATAATTTTATTGTTATCTACATTTTTTTAGTTCTCAACATGTTTTACAGATGCCAGCACTTGTCACATTTCAGCTTTTACTTAAAATAATTTTAGTATGAATTCGAATCTTGATTATAATTATTTATGTAATTAGAATTTAGTTTTAGGTGATCCCAATAGTTTTTATAAATTTATTATTTATACTTCCGATGGATATCAAGCTAATGGTATCTGATAATAATAATATACATTGAAAAAAGAGTCATTGAATAAAATAGAGAAAGTAGAGTTAGTTTAATTGATTTAGCTAGTGAAGCACATTTTCAATTGCCATGTCATCCCACCCAGCACTGGTAACTCACCTGGGGACTCAAACTGAGCCATCAACGCCTCAAAATTTTAATATTTAACGCAAGTGTGAAGAAATATACCGCAACACTGCGGTCTTATCGAAAGCCTGTGGTAAAGTTTGCGTGACACCGCAGCGGTGCGTGCGGATGCGGCGCGGGCGTGCGACATGGTTTTACAGCGATTCTGTAATGTCTGGTCCACACTTTACACATTAATCGCAGCGGGATTCACGTCGTTGAATACAGAGCAAAGCGCGGCGCGAACTGTTCTGGACCCATTAAATTTTTCGCGGTTGGTTCTCAGTATGGATAATCTATCTACATCTGACAAGTGTACTGCGCTCTCCAATTAAAACGTTATTTTATGTGTAATAAATCGTCAGTTCCCTCTGAAATCAGGTTTAAAGTCAGTATGGTGTTTGAGTGGATATCTTTATATAATTTAAATATAGAATCTGTGCTGAAATAAAAAGAATAATACAAAAACAGTGATGAATATAGTTGCTTTAAACTGCACGTTCAACTGCCAGGTGATATTACAAGTGAGGGTGATTAAAATGCAAGCAAATCTCGAGTCTAAGCGCGTTTAATAATATAGAATTTTGTATGCAGCTCTGCAAGGTTCGTTATCAGTAATGGCGCTCACCGCTCGGTAATTACCTCCCGAGATTTCACACAAAAATTCTTTGAAAATTATTTCTTATTTATATCAAATATTGGATGCTATATGAATCATTGGATATTCTACAATGATATAAAATTATTACGAAATTGACCATATTTATATACCTACATTACAAGGAAAAAAATCACTGAGAGAGGTGTGACATTGTGATAATTTTGAAGTCTTAGTAGTACCGACTGGATTCTGGAATGCCAAAATTACAACACTCACCACCCTCAACTCCGAAAAATCAAACCTCTAGTATGCAGCCGGCTCAAGAAGCCGCTGGAGTTCAGACTCGGGCTAAAAAACAGCGTAATATTATGCTAACTAATAATGATTTATAACTTTTTAAAGAAGAAATTCTAGATATGCTTTCGGCTTGGAAGAAGGAATAGGATATTTTGTTGTCTAAAACTACAGTCGACATCAACGAAGTAAAGTCGCAAAACTAACGAATTCAAAAAGGTAATTCTGACATAGAAAAGGCAATTATTGACTTTATTAAAAATACCTACGAAGATATGAAACTTAAAATAAAATAAAAAAATAGAAACTGAAAAAGTGGCACAATAAAATTGTTTATTGAATGTAGAAAAGAGAATCGCTGATATTCAACACTACCCACGTGCTTCATGCATAGAAATTAGAAATATACCCAGTAAAGACAATGAAACCTCAGATGAGTTAATATCACATGTTATTAAAACTTGTGAGCTCTTGGACGTATATGTCCAAAAATCTGAGATAATATATAGAAAACAAGGTAAGCCCGACTCGAATAAAATCATAGTTGCTGAATTTAATGCAGTTCCTCTTAAAAACAAAATCATTTAGCAGTTAAAAATTACAACAAAAATCGGCCTTCTCACGAAATGCTCAATACTGAACAAGTCAACCTGCCTGGTGCACGCACTCCAGTATATCTGGCAGATTTCCTTCCTGCGAGTCTAAGAAAATTATTCTACGAAGCTCGAGCGTTTGCTAAGTCTTAGGTTACAAATTCTATTGGTCAGTAAATGAAAAAGTCCTTCTAAAAAAGTGAAGGTTCAAAAATTGTTACCAAGAAAGTTTAAACAGTTTTCTAAAAGGGGCGTGGCTAATTTTATTTCTAACTTATCACATAAATTATAGCAATGTTTGTTCACTTTATATATGTTATAAGAAAAACTATTTGGTGTCCTATGTACGTATTAATTACAAAAACTACTTTCTTTTCAAATAATCTAAAAAATATCACCTTTTTATACACACATAATATATTCACACTGTATCCATACGATTTTCCATTTACATACAAGAAATTTACTCTGCTCCCAATGGTCTGTCATAGTGTTATGAGTTTCATTAATTGTATCAATTTCGTATATTATTTATTTAAATCTATAATTATGTATATGAGTTATTTCAGTCATAATCTCTGGATAAGCTCTAATATGACTCCATCTATTTTTAAAATTCGATAACCAGGTAAAACATGCGATGGATACCATTGACGAAATCTATAACCCAAATGCATATAGTGTTCTAGGTATATAAGCAATATAAATTCCTTCAATATAATTACTCAAAATATCCGTAGTATACAATGAAACAGGGACAACTTTTAAATACTTAATTACAGAATAAAAGTATCTTGTAATATATTTACTGACTGAATATTGGATTTCCTGTTCTGCAGATATTATACCAAATATTGACGACTATACTCTGTTTTTCACAAAAAGAAATTCATTACAAAATGATATTAGCTATTTATATAAAAAATGATATAGCCAATATCGTTGTGGAAGAACTCAAAATAGAAGATTCAAATTGTATGTTAGTCAAAATTAATACGGATATTGTGATTGTCGGAATATATCGTTCACCTTCATATACTAACAGTGCTAAATTTTTGGATTCATTGAATAAAAATTATAATTTCTTTATCAAGCTTTAAAAATATAATCATTGTTGGAGATATTAACATTGCACCAGGTAATCATGATAGCAATGTTTCTAGTTATGTAAATTTTATGTATTCTCATGGATTCTTGCCAACTCACAATCTACCTACTAGGGACAAGACTTGTCTCGATCAATTCATGATTAAAAATAAGGTTAATAATACAATCCTGGTATTAAAATCATCTATTACCGATCACTGTGCTATATTAAGCATTGATTTTAAGGTTAACATTAAACCTGCTGCTAGAAGCTACAGTAAAATTAATGAATATAGTATCGAGACGGATTAAAAAAAGATATGTCTCAGTCCTATTTACATTAAAGAAGATTTAAATGATGCAGCTAATATTTTAGTAAATTCCCCAAAAAAAGTTGTCGCATTTAAATGTAAAACATTAAAAGTGCCTCGGAATAAAAGGATTATCAAGCCGTGGATTACTCCAGAAATTCATCGTAGTATTAGGAATAGAGATAAATTACACTTGGATTCTAAAAAGGACCCTAAAAATCTAATACTTAAAATAACTTATGGTAGTTATAGAAACTTTTGCAAAAATATTTTGAAAGAAGTAAAAAAGTAATATGACAGAGATGAATTAAAAAGTGCTATTAACGATGGGAAACGTCTATGTGAGATTATTAAGCGTATTACGCACACTAGCAAACTCAATGAAGCGGCTAGTGAATTACTGTCAATAGAGAATATGTCAGAGCATTCTGTTAATACAATTAATAAGTATTTTGCTAAGGTAGGAAGATTGTTAGCGGAAAAAATTAAAAATACCTCACATTATGATACTGTTAATCTACCATGTACTCAAAACTCGTTCGCTCTCATAGATAAGGATGTTGCGGAGGTTGAACGTATTATTTTGACATCTAGATCTTATTGTGCAGTTGGCTGGGATAGAATTCCTTTGTGGTTAATTAAAAAATATAGACATATTCTAATACCATATCTTACGTTCATTTGTAATTTTGCCTTTAAAAGTGGAATATTTCCTGATGCATTTAAGAAGGCTATCATACTCCCAATCCATAAAGGTAGTGACAGGGACTATGTCATAAACTATAGACTAATTTCTGTCTTGCCTTCGATGTCAAAAATTTTGGAGCGCCTAATAAATAATAGACTTATAATTTTTTTAGAAAAAAAATAAAATACCAAGTTGTAATCACTTTGGATTTCGATTTAAAAGATCTACAAGTGCCGCAGTTCACTTAGTTACAGATTATATTGTAAATACATAATTTAGACAGAAAAAAGAAATGTCTGGCAATATTGTTAGACTTAGCTAAAGCATTTGACTCTTACCCTCAATGCAATGAAAACAAAGTATATTAAATTTACCCTTAGTAACCAAAGTCGACAAATTAATGATAATAGTTATTCTATATTTGCTCAAACATGTAACAATTTCAACTTTTCCGTTACTTGTCCTATCCTTCAGCATACTGATTCAATTGAATATCTCGGAGTAATCATTTCACTCTCTTATTGAAAGATTGACAATTCGCGTACGTAAGCATAAGCTTTTTGAATATATAAGTAATTATATATTCTAAAATCTTAGACATGTGGCAGATTGTAAACTATTAAAAACTATATATTCTGTAATTAATTATTGCGTAACTACTTAGGGAGGGCCAACAAAATCTAAATTGATTATGCTTGAGAGAGCCCAAAGAGCAGTACTAAAAGTAATGTTCTTCCCACCAGATCAATTTCCAACTTTCTCGTTATATAAAACTGCAGAAGTTTTATCGGTTCGTCAATTATTTATATTGCAACTAACAATAAAGAGACACTCTACATTGATATATGATCCCAGCTTGAACTCAACTCAACGGCGTAAGGACATTGTGTGTAGAAATGGGTTATTTTATACAGCATTTTCGTATATATTTTTCTGTTTCCTTGAGGATTACGTATATAATAAAATAAATTGGGAAACCTCTATCTATGAAAAGACAAACTACTAATGTAAAAAAGTAATAACAAGCTGGCTAGTAAATAAATCCTATGATGAAACGGAAGATCTTCTCAAAATTTTGGAATAAAACTTAAAATACATAAACGCAATGTACTCTATATAACCTTTCAACATAGATACAGTCACAATACACACTCACAAAGCCACGCACACACACACACACACACACACACACACACACACACACACACACACACACACACACACACACACAACACACACACACACACACACACACACACACGAATACACAAACATATAAATACATGCACACTCGAACACTTACACGTATAGTACACCACTAATTACCATAGGGTACCATCAATTGCATAAATTAATCAATTATAAATATGAGTTTATATTCTTTTTTTCTAGTATCTATTGTTAGTAGTAGTATTGGTAGCATTAATATTATTTTTTATTTTAGTGTCTCTCTTTTATTATATTAACACGTTAATAATGGGAACGACAAGCGAATATTTCTATTTTAGAGGCAAACCGACTGCCAGGATACAGGTAATACTAGTTTGGCAGTCAGGAGCTCACAAAAGTGTTATTTTATGTTATTTTTGTTTTGTGTTTCTAGGTGTATATCATTTGTTCTTTTTAAATGAATAAAATTATTATTATTATTAGTATAGTTAGCGCGCTCTACGAAAGTAGATGAAGCATTTGCGTACTATAATAATGCCTAATAAAAAGTAAAAAAAATAATGAAAACGCTGCAAAAAGTTGTCATCTTTTATGTAATCCATAAATGTTAATTCTACATGATTTGTTAACCAACACCAAATAAAACAAATTTTAATGCCAAATTACTACTGAGTAATGTGCAACTGTGGAGTCTGTTCATGTTCACATCTATTTTCGACTTCGACTCCTTTTACGCAGTTTAAAAAATTGACAAAAAATGGTTAACACGGTGTGAACATGTGAAGAATATGCGAATTGACTCCACATTCATATATTTCATGCGCAGTTCTCGCCTTCGCGCGTAAAGTGTGGAGCAGCTGTTAAATTTTACTGTTTCCCGTTAGCTAATAATGCTTTTGGACACATAATGACCGTTCAGATACTGACCACTGACTATATTTGTAACATAATTGAATAAGTGAAATTTACTTTTCAAAGTACAGTTATTACACCGAAGTATTAAAAAAAAAATTGAAATCTTGGTGCATGAAATAGACTTTCCATGTACTTGTTTTTATAAATAATAATGGAGAACTTAATCTTAAAAAACGTAGCAACTTCACAATTTCTGTCTTGAACCGATCGTAGATAATATTATACAGGAAACTTTTACTTGCTGTTTTAATTTTGTTACTTAACAAAATTATACAATAAGTTTCTGAAATTGATGTTGCTTATTACATACGGCCCACTTTGTGGAAGTTTAATTGTACGATGTATTTATAATCTTAATGTTTATTTTGTATGAATTTATGTATATAATTATTTAATTATACACATAAATTATTGTATTGGAATTTACTTAATACTAAATAGTAAATGCTAATATAATAAACGTCAATAAAATCTACAAGAAATTCAAAATGATTTATTAGTAAATATGACTTATTGTAAAATTAATTACTTATATTTTATTATATAAATGCGAACATGTTACTTTGTAAAAATCTATATATATATATAGGTATGTTGTTTATATAACAAATACCTTAAGTAACATACTAATAAACTTGACAGTCTAAATATCGAACGAATACTATTAAGTATGCAATTCATGTAATAAGTTTCTTAGAAACGCTCTAACGATTTGAATAACATTTCATACTGAGATAAGGTTTTACTTTCTAAGATTACCTAGCCAGGTGTATTTTTATGACATCGAGCATTTATCTCGGTCGTTCTAACATTCAAAACCAAAATAATAAAATCGGTATTCAATATAAGCCCTAAGGAGGCACTTATGAACGTCAAAATACTAACACAGGTTCAGAAAAATCCTAGTCATCGAGAAGAGTCGACAAAAAAGTCTATAGAATTTATAGTTTTGATTTGAAATATCTAATGAGGCAGATCAGACCGGTTGTTGGACCCAATGGTGATCCTAGCAAAATTTTTAGGTGGTAGTGGCGCCCCTATGCAGTTGCTTTTTTATATAGTACTAAATAGGCCTACCAAATATCTACATGTATCTGCGGGTCAAGCACAATGAACTCTGTTGCTCTTGATACGTCAGTTTTTCTACTCATAAGAAAGCCCAACATAAACATAAATGTGAAAAAGGGGTCAAGTTCGGTAGAAACGACATTCGGGGTAGTCGTTATCGCTGATAAAAGAGCTGATATATAACGGGTACCAAGTTCCATAGCTGTTCGATTAATAGGAATGCACATTCTTCAATTCATTTACAAAACAATTCGTTATTTGGATTTCTAACTTGGCAAGTCTTAATTGTCAATTAAACTTCTGGGCAATGGCATTTTCTATGGAAAAGATTCCAAGATCTGACAGTCTTTGCTGATGCACTGTAGAACGTGAGTAGATTTTATAATTTTTAATTTACTGAAGCTTCCTTCTCCTTTAGCGAAAGTTACAGGTGTAGTCAGCAAAATAAGAAGTGCGATCCACACTTTCGGGAAAATATCCTTCCAATCATAATTTTTTAAAAGTTAAAGAACTTTAGGTGCCTCTACTAATTGAAGATCTTTTAATAATGGTTTCAAGAACATTAGTTCCTCAACCAATTCACAACCAGACAGGTCACATTTTTCCCTAATCTGGTTTGATTTGTAAATCAGCACAGGCTTTTTCAAATATGGATCTTTCGGGAATTATTTTCGGTCAATAATGATTATAGTAACGAGTCTGTGCCCGGTGCCCATTGGTCGTATTTCGGTTGATTGGACCAAACGTTGGACCAAAGCGTCCACGTCAACATCCGTCAGCATTGGGTCCAACCAGTGGCGGTTTCAAGCCTAGTTGATTTTTAAAATGTAAATACTGAATCATTTCAAAGATTAATGTTAAAACATGTATAGATTTAAAGCGGCTGGTAGGGATCGCGACCACCATACACATAGTAATAAAATAAACATCTTCACGGTGTGTTTGAGCCAATTATTTCAATTAGTTCATTTTCTTGATTATATGGTCAGAATGAAATCAGACACACCGACTTCTTCTGATCTGTTGTCCTTCCTAATGCCAATTGGCTGACGACGCTGTAGCGTCATATGACGTCACTGTTGGAGAGACACCGCCGCCACCCTTACCAATATTATTAAGATCGGATCGCTCGAGTGTGTGTGACGAAGATTATTACGTCGCAATACGTTGACCGATCGTTTCGCGGTAGTATGACCGCGCCGCTCCGTGTGTGCATTTTTTGTATTAAAAACATACCATCTGTTAACGTGGTGAAGAACATTTAGCGAGGTGGAATACGCTTGTGTGCATCGTTGGGATTGCTGACGTATATAAGCTCCAGGCTGGATTGGGAGAGGAAGCAGTTTCGGAAGTTCAAGGTTAGTGGATGATATTCCTTCCCATATATTCAATTGGATGTAACAATTGAAATAGTTGTCTGTCGTTCATTGCTCACTGAGCTATATTAACGAAGGCTGCACCAGACTAGGAGGTAGGCAACTCTATTTAAAACCGCCGCTACATGTGGTGTGTGAGGGAATAGTAGGGAAGACCGCATAATTAACTCTTCGCACACACACGGTGGCTTCCTTTAGGTTTGTCTTGTTACGGGATCATCCGGTGTATTTATTTATAAGGTACAGGTACAGTCAGTCAGTCACTCAATTAATCACCTCTTTGCCTCTTGTATATTCAAAGACAATCATACTTTAGGTGTAAAATCCAGTCGTACGTCAGACCTGACACACACACACACACAATTTAAAAAATATATTCACTAAGATGTTTCACATCTGCCGGACGTCCTGGGACGGTTAACTTTTCTTTTACTGTTCAAATTATGTTTATGGCTAATAATTTTTTTTTTAGTGGATGTACAGAGAGAGGGACTCATTTTCAAACATCACAATATCTTTTTAGTAAAATCTGCTTGACATGGCCCTTGAACTCATTATCCAGACAATCGGTAATGTACTAAGGAACCTGTTCATAGAACCTAACCCTATTACATAAAAACGTTAAGTGCTCTTACTGAGTCTAAAACATGGAATGACTATTTTGTATTAATTTCTACTATTTATTTATTTATTTTACATTGTTAGGAAAACTTTCAGCTAATAGAAAGAGTAGTAAAAATAATCGAAATAGAAGGCCAATTAAAAGTTATAACAAATAGAAAAGTTACGTATAAACAATAAAGAAATAGTGAGCCACGAAGAGAAACAAAAATTTACGCAAACTAAAATTATAACAAAAATTACTTAAAAATTAGTGAAAAAGTCTCTGCATAAACTGCGCCTTAGGGAAGACACTCATAATAAATATATCAACACTATCATATAAAGATTCTAAAGGATTAAATTGTTTGCAAGCCCGGATTAAAAATGAATTTTGTCTATATGATGTTCTTACAAATGATACAACATATAACAGTTTTAGTTTTCTTAATTTTATATTTGTAGGTATACACAACTGAATTTTCGAATCGAGTTGTGGACAGTCTACAAGCTATACCGGTCGTGTAGAAAATGTAGCTTCTCTATGTTCTTACGAACATGCATTTTGAAGAGAGGTAGGACACTGAGATATTTCTC
The DNA here is from genome assembly GCA_033032175.1 of Saturnia japonica. Lineage (NCBI taxonomy): Eukaryota > Metazoa > Arthropoda > Insecta > Lepidoptera > Saturniidae > Saturnia > Saturnia japonica. Next base: position 13,460,504 of record CM065318.1, read on the forward strand.
TCCACTCGGGGCTCCACCACCCTACAGCAGATCGCGGCCAAATAACCTTATCTTGTATTCCTTCGGTAAGTAGGGTTACCAGTGCAACTTGGGGATGAGGGTTCAGATTGGCAATGTGCTAGTGCTACTACGACAACCGCTTACAATCAGGCGCACCGTACCTTTGTTTGTCAATTTAGTTGTATATATAAAATTATCCATGACCCATGTTCAATAATTTTGTACAATCGAATGTAATACGAAGATCAAAATTTTCAAAGAAAACCGATTCGTATTTAGCGGCTTGTTTAATTAAATCTTATTTCTCAATCGACACGCCACAAATAAAATTCAGGTAACTACGAGTCTTCAATTAGATCGCGTTGCTGCTGTGTATCATTTCACACTTAACAGTGGGTTTACATTTATACCATTAACAATGATTTAGTCTTCAATTTTATCGCATCGCTTTTCTACACCTACTTTCACTATGTAATAATTTTAGTAATGTAATTGACTAATCTAAAGAATACGAGTTTGTTTTACTAGAAAACAAACATATGTAGCTTTGAATTATAAAAATCTTTTCTAACGCAGCTGTTTTTTTTAAATGAAAACTTTCTTAGCCCCATTGTGATTCGAAAGTCGATTAAAAGAAAAAGCGGTACTAAAAAGTGACAAACACATACATCTACTTGATTTAACCTGCGAGAATGAGATAGAATACATTATACAGTGTTTCTTATTATTTCGGTCTCGTCTATGTACGTGTATGTGCACCTGCACATTAAAAAGCTTTGGGAAAATGCATCATAGCAAGCGTGGTGTATTGTTCATGTATATCATTTACCACGTGTGAACTGCACATTTTTTTTTGTTGCCGCAGTGAGTGTAGTTGTTCGATTGTCGTTATTACCACCGGCACTCTTGCCAACCAAGAAACTCGTCAGATCATCGTCGCGTCCACACGATACAAACTTTGCTTTTCTCAAACTTTATTTATCAGCGACACGCTCCAGAACCTATTACTCTAAAGTGAGTTTAGTGTGTGCGGGAAGATTTAGGAACTCGCATCCAGCGCCGGCCCTAGCCCTTAATCAAGGTAGGCCGAGTTGGTCGGTCGGCGCACTTTGGTCGACACTTTCACTCTATAAATTGTATTTCAGTTTATATTAATTAAAAAAAAATACAAACTTTTTTTAAAATTAGCTATTATTGAACTCTTATTGAATTTAAATGATATTTTTAATATAAATAAAAACCTTACCGCTATACAATTAAATTAGTATTTGGTGTTAATTACAGCCAGTCACTAAATAATAACATTTTTTACCTATTTAGATATCTATTAAGATAATAGGATTAAAAAAAGGTGTTCGCACTATCGATCTTAATTGAAACTAATTTATATATATAAATATTTAATTTTATTTTCGTTTGAAATTATTTTTCGCATTAGTCATTTTGGCGCCCCTTACTACCTGGTGCCTAGAATGATCGCACTTTTCGCTTTTACCCAAAGTTACTGCACTGTACTGGCCTGTACTGCAAGGTATTGCGCATCATATCTCAAATCTTGTCGGTGCGGACCAGTACCACAGAGCGCATGACCGGCGAGTTGGCATACTACTTTAAACGTTCTACTTCTCGTTGGATATTCGCATCGAAGTCTTATATCGTGGTCTCAACCACTTGCTGTTATCAGACAAACTGAATGTAAATCTTTCTCGAGGAAATTGATAAAAAAAGTTAAGGCGAACTGAATCGGATCGTATTCATAAATATGCCCACCTGATCCATTAACTAGTTATGGTCAGTAAATAAATAGGTTAATGACTGTTAATACCTATGAAGCTATAGCGAATATAGACAAATAGACAAATACTGACACCATTTAACTTGTCTAAATTATTTTCAGACAGACGTAGCTAAGAAATACGAAGTTGATAAATAATTAGCATTTGTAAAAAGTAAAAATATTATTTAAGTATGGCAAGCAAAACTGTAAAATAGTAGGTATAATGTAAAAAAGGTTTTTCATTTATTATAGATTAAAAAAATATATATAAGAGATTGTTTTAAGAGTATACTATCCGATCTAAGGATTGATTCAAAGGCAAATGATTCATTACAATCCAACGTAGAAACTAGTGCATCCTTATTCGTAATCATTTCGATTTGTAGAATGTCATTTAGAAGTTTTTGGCGAGATCACAATCTGCCATATTATGGTGGTTTTAAATTAAATTCATAAGCTTATGTTATTTGACCTAATGAACCTATGTGACGCAGTCGGTTATTGTACACTCATGAAATGTATTAATAAATAATAATTTGAAACAAGTTGCCACTCCCTGGACAGTCTTAACAAGAGAGCCATCTTGTCAGGGCTGTTTTAATTTTGATGATTAGAAAAATATTCTGTTCATGTGCCATTGGCAGTATTGTGTACAAACACATGTTGCCATAGATAAAAAATAATAATAATAATTTGACGTTGTTTCGTAGAGTCGTAGCGAGCGACGCCGCGTAGTACTGATACGTAGCACAGTGCCACCTGCTCGTAGCACTGTAGCCACTGTAAAGCACTCCAGTATTACTATGAAAACGTACGCACTCAAAGTGTAGCTTTTATTATGACGTACGTAGTTTGTACATAATGTTTTTACGTTTAAAAATAGTAAAAAAATATACAAGTGTGTAATCTGTATATATATATGTTCATTTTTAAAGTATATTAAGTTTATAAAAAAAGATTTCCCTGATCCGTTTGCTTAAAGTTAACCTAATAGTTAATCCTACTTAGTTTCATCGGACACCCTCATTTGTTCGTTGATAATTGGGTTCCAAGCACAAGGTGAAGAATCAATATTAACTTTTAAATTGACTTCGTGACCTAGAAAAAGTCAGGATCGCGTTTAACACGTTAAACCGTTGACCGCATCACATCCGTGTTAACTTTTTACTTTCACGAAACGTACACGTCGCGAGGCGAATCGATAGGCTGTGCGGCCGCCGCGGCTGCAGGCAGCGGTACGACAATTATCGTGACTCTAACGGCGAATTTAGGGCAACGAAACGCGGCGGCGCGGCGCGGTACGGTCGTGCGGTGGCAACCCCGCCCGGGACAGTCCAAGTCGCGTCCCGCGCCAGTCGCTCGTGTGTCAGGCCGCCGTCACACCGAACCGAACCGAACCGTGCTGAGGTGACGATGCGTGCGGCGCGCCCGCAGCGTGCGTCCCCACGCCGCTCTAACTCCGCTCGCTCGGACAATCTCAAAGGATAACAATTTTGTATATACGCAAACGCCTGTGAGCATTTATAAGTGAAACTTTCCAGTTTTTAATGTGACATCGATTGAACTTTCTTTGCGTCGTAAGATCGATAATTTACCGGTAAGTCTTGATTATTAATTATTTATACATTTTTAATAAAATCTAAATGTAAAAATTTCAGGTTACTTACTTTTTTTAAATAATATGCACGTTGCTCCTGTTAAAAATACGTAAAGAGTATTTGACCTACTTCAATAAAGATCGATCAGTTATCGTTTGACGTAAAGATGGTATATTAAAATTTATATATTTTATATAATTGCCTATCGTTACATCCGAAAGGTGAAAGGTTGGGTGACTAGTAACAAACTTCTCGAGTCCTGACGCAAAGACGTTCACAAAGTTTGTAATAAAAAGTAATGTACGTTGTTTGATCGTAATCGGCCTGACCTGAAATGTAGTTTAGTTAGAAGTACCTACGTAGCGGTCACGTTGTGGATTTAATTTTTAATATATAAACATGCTAACCGAAATCGTACATAAAACGGCTAATTTATACTTCGAATGAATGCGATGTATCAAAGTGTGGAATACGTAAACACTAATGTGATGTGCATTTATATAAAGATCGAAGATTTATGCATGAGATAAAATTTCTTTTACAATATCATGAGCAATGCGAGTTTGTGTTAGCTCCAACGAATTCTATGTTCTACAAAGCGTAATAGAATCCTGTGTCGGAAAGCACAAATAAGTGTTTCCTATTCGCCTACGTATGCTTTGTCCAATTTTCTTAAGTTATCTGGGTTCTTTAACAATTGAAATATATACCAGTATAAGGCAAACTCTTGTTCTAATAAAATATGCCACAGTTTTATTATGTTTTATTAATATAATTGTAACCAATTCAAATTATTTCTTAAACGGAATTAAACAAATAATACTATAGTTATATTCTTTATTACACAAAAAAGTACAAATGGAGGACTTAATGCTAAAATGCAGTCTCTGCTAGTCTTCCAGGGGAGCAAGAGAAATATATATGCAAGGTGCGCATAATATTAAGTAAAAATAAATATTACGTTATCATTATATTATTGTATTTTCTGTACGGATACCATAAAAAATACAGTTCACTTTTAATCTACATAAGAGACGTCGCGTCGTTCCCATGGAATATCAAAAGTTTATTCACGTGGTCAAAGTTAAGAGTTATCCTGGTTATAAATAAAGTTAATAATCACTGATCCTCTAAAGATACTTTAATTATATGCACGTATACAGGTTCATTAGATAATTAATAACATTTGCAATAAAACAATGGTCGCTCAGTAGCGTAGCGTGTACGGTCATCGGGTCGATTGACGTGAGTTCGAATCCCTGTAATGACCCTGAGCTTTCGGTGAAGGAAAACATCGTGATAAAACCGTAGCACGGTGGTATGGCATTTTATAAAATCCGTCTGGCTGGGAACTGCTCTTGAGAGCTAATTCCCGCATTGTGCTTAGCGTGTACATGTACACCAACTTCGGCTACATCGTCACATAAAGTAAAAAAAGTTATTTATTCAAACTTTTTATAATCAAGCTAAAACTCTAACTTCAAATAACGTCTCGAGTTTCGTTCGATTGAAGTTTGAAATATTTAATCTAAAGTTCGTTAAGGTACAAAAGTGTTGAAAATTCGTCTAAACCTGTAAATTAATTAATCCGGAATAATTACGTCAATAACATTTTCTGAATTATCGAATTGAATTTAAAACTTGTATACAATCAATAAACTAATTATAAACATAAGTATTAGAGGCGTTCAATAAGAAGTGAGAATGAGGTATAAGCTGTTTGGAATTAAAAAAAAGTTTAAAAGTAGCTGGCAAAGCTAGATTGTATGTTAGATACTAATAGGTTTTTTGGCGGGATCTTGAAGTGACATGTTGTGGTTTTTATCTTTAATTCATTTACTTAGGTTTTTGACCTTATATTATGTAATATTGGTGGCGTTTCGCGGTTTATAATTTGATTTTGTGTATAAGTGAATTTGATTATAAATGTAAACTAAGAGCATGCATTCTGGGACCATAGAAAAACTCTCTAGAAAGTTCTAACAAGGGAGCCACCATCTTGTTAGGGTACTGAAATCGTCATAAGATAGGACATTACATTCACTTGATAATGGCAGTAATGGTCTTCATTAAAGAGGACTAGTTGCCAAGATAGGAAGAAGAAGAAGACAGTAATAGAAATAAAAATAAACTGATTATTGGTTCTTTTATTTTCTAGTCTGCTTGTTGTTGTAGTGTATGAGTGAAACCACAGGCCTCGTGGCGCAGTGGTAGTAAACGCTACTATTGAGCCGAGAGGTCGCGGGTTCGGTCCCCGCCCATGACTGACTTTGTGTGATGAGCATAAATGTCAGTTGTATGTGTCTGGGTGTTAAATATCTATATATGTATATATATCAGCTGTTTAGTTACCGTATTACAAGCTTTGCTTAGTTTGGAATTAAATGGCCGTGTGTGAAATTCTGTCCTCATAATTATGAAAAAAAAAAAAAAAATAGAAAAAAAACTTAACTACGCGCGGTTATTAAAATCAGCCAAGTTTTGCGGGGTTTATTAGGGGTAAATTCTCCGCCGTATTCCACAGTTGTACACTGGTATACCGAATATTTAATTCCAAAGATTTTAATGGGTGGTGTACATAATTATATACATGAACGCTTAACAATGAAAAAGTACCCGTGCGTTGGGTACCTATAATGCTAACACAAGCGCAAAAACAAATTAGATTGGAGATTTTCCAGCGTTCTTTGGAACTGTTGCACTGATAGTCTTTCGATTTAGTTTATAACAACGAACAAAACGTGGCTAATTTATTACGACCTGGAAATAAAATTATACTTATTACTTGGAAAACAGCATTATCTCCATCTCCTAAGAAATTCAAGGCGACTCCTTCTGCCGGTAAGATCATAGTCTCTCATTTCTGGGTTATAAGAGATAATAATAGGATTGCATACCTGGATAATGAAGCTACAGTTCAGTGCACGTTATGTGAGGTATTTAGAATATATTACTATGTCGAAAAAATAAGCCATAAAATTTATATTATAAGGCGAACAAATTCCAAAAAATACTACATAAAAAAATAACGCTTCGGTTGGCTCACGACAGACGCGATTTTGTCTTCCATATTCGGCCTTCATTCAAGATTCATTTTTTTTTTCAAAAAAACTTATCAATAACAATAATATCTCGTACGGTTTTACTATTAGTTCCTAGTAGAGACATCACTATTTTAAAAATATAATAAACTAGCAACATATTTTGAAACTAGCTATGCTCGCGGCTGCTCTCGCGTGTACTACAGAATACTGTCGATCGGGCACATGCGTGAATCGCACTACCCTCGCTCCCGGTTATTTTAAAGATAAAAATGCTTATTGTGGGTGATCCTTATAATATAGACATATGCTGTTGTTGAATTTTTTAAAGCGTTTATAATGTCTACAATTAAGTAGTACATTAATTTGATATTTCTCATATGGTTTACTCAGCGTAAGCCTTTATGCACCTGAGATGATTCACCATGGCAATTTTTTTATTTGGGCTGAACCCTAATTTTTTTTCTAAAATAAAAGTAGCCTAAGTTACTCATAACATCAGCAAGTCCTGTCAAAAGCAGTCCGATTGTTTCAAAGATTATCTGGAACAAACAGACAGACAGACAAAACTTTTATAACTTGTTTTTTTTTGCTACTAGTACCGTATTTAATATCATAAGCATTTAGTAAAGAGCTGTTATTTTAACATTTCAAACAGAAACTTCAATTTTATTAATTGTATAGTTTAACGCGAATGAAGACGCGGGCGATAGCTAGATATTAAAAAAAAAAATAGAAACAAAACTATGATTCTTGCTAACACTATATTTAAAATTTAACCATTATGCTACCAGACCTAGCTAGATGTTATAAAAATATCTCTGCGGAGTTTTATATGGCCTGCAACTTATTGATTCATTTTATTTAAACCGTGGAAACTTAAGAAGAAATGATTTTATTTCTCATGCCGAAGGCGGTATTCAGAAACTTTTCCTTTCATTTGGTTTTATACTACTTTCTATTTGGGAGATTATTATGCCTGATTTTTCCTTATTAACAATGAAATAATTTTATCCAAGTAATTTGGTTGTTAAAAAGGTTTAAATTTTTTCACCTCTTTTTATATAAATTCCTGCAATAATTTAATTTTTTATATATTATTATATCTAGCATTATGCTTCAATTTACACTAGGTGCTTTTCTATTTATCATACGTGTTTAACTATTCAATTGCCGATATTTATTACTGACAAGTTTGAGGATTGATATCTTTCATTCTACTCGGAATTCCAATTTCAAATATTTTTTTTATAATACAACAATGACATTTCGTGATTTGGCGCCGCAAAGAGCACTTGCTAATGTCAATGTGTTTAAGCTTTCCTAGTATTTTGTGCCCAACAAGGTGGTGGCTCCCTATAACTATCCCTAGAATGATCTATGGAGTTTTTTCGACTTATCAAAATGTATGTTTCCAGTTTATATTTATAATCCACTTCATGTATAGCACAATAAATAAACTATATCAAGCAAAATGGCACCAATATTACATAATATAGAGCAAAACAACCTAATTTAAATTAATTAAAATAAAAACCACAAGATTGCGGATCAAGATCCCGCCAGAATCTTCCATTTCTTTAAAAAAAAAACAATTTTTGTTTGTATATTATTAGCCTATTAAATTTTAAACATTTTAAAACAGTTACTTACATGTACAAATAAAACTGCCGATTTGTTAATATAGATTTAGAAAAGTACGGTTCGAGCCAATATGTAAATCAAATACATAGAAGGTAGGTACCTAAGATTGAACTTCTTCATAGAGCATTCAGATGTATTTATGTAGTAATACGTATATACTACATTATTTAAGAAAGAGAAACTTCTGATGCTGAAGGTGAGGCGTGAATACGTTTCTCGTGGATGTTTAAATATGTACAAATCGCCGCATCCGTCCCAGCAGACACGGACGCGGACAGTTGGAGGTCAGCACCGTCTTGTATTCGATACAATCTAACATTTACCTACCACCACATTCCCTTTGGGGACCGTGTAATATAGCACCGGGAGTAACAGACGTGTAAGTTTTCTTGTTGCCAGTATTTGTGGGTATAGATAGATTATTTTTTATTTTACTCTCTACTTTCGCGATATAAAGTGCAAAGTAGATTTACGTAAAGCAATTGAAAACTTGTTAATTAAATTTTTCAAAGTTTGAAACAGTTGAAATACTAGATAGTAAAAGTAAAACACGGTTAGTGTATAATAGTAATATAGTGTCTTTGTATAATACAAAGTATCAATTTATTATTTTGAAAATTAAATGAAAAGAAAATCCTATAAATATCAGAATAGTTGTTACAAACCTATGAGTATGTATATATAGAGTAATAAGACTAAATATTACCTTTAATAATCATGAATGTACAAAAATACAAGATACCATTACATATCTTTATGTTAATTTTTTTCTTTAATACTACGTCTTCATTTTTCCTCATGGCGCAGGGTCCCTACTATAGGACTGAGGGGTCGCGGGTCGCGCACACTGACATTTGCGTGATAAGCATAATTATCAGTTGTATGTTTGGGTATTAAATATTTAAATATGTATGTATATCAGTTGTTTAGTTACATAATACAAGCTTTGCTTAGTTTGGAATTAAACGGCCGTTTGTGAAATTGTATCCCCATATTTTTATTTACTTACTAGCTGGTACCCGCGACTTCGTCTGCGTATTATTAGATATACACATACTGATCTCGGAACACGACAATAAAAAAAAAATCGCCGTTTTTGTCTGATTGAGTAACAAACATAGAAACTTTCCGTTTATTATATTTATAGGTTAACACTGGTTAAAGTATGACATTTACTGGGATAAAAAGTACCCTATGTGTTATTCCAGGTTATAGACTATCTGTGCGCCAAATTTCATTGAGATCTGTTCAGCCGTTTTAGCGTGATTGAGAAACAAACATCCAAACATACAAACATACACACTTTCACATTTATTATAGTATAGGATTTATTTATTTTTATAGCAATACGCCAGAAAAAGATAAGGTGAGGAATATTCACACTTTCCATTTATGACGGATTTATTAAATCCAGTTATAATAGTTATGAAACGCAAGTACGCTAAAAAAAGCGTAAAAAACATAAACTTACAATAGTACTCTTGAATGCTCCTTTGAATTGTTTCACGGTAAATACGATCAGGTAGAAGAAACACTGTATTTGTGAGCTACATTTAGTTGGTTTTTTGTTTGGACGCTTATCCCTGACGCGGATCGCGGCGCGGGGGCGCAACCCAAAGGCCAAAGGTTATCGGTGACGTATAATAGTAAAACAGAACGTCCTCCTTAGCTTACAAAGCTATGTCGGGCTAAAGGAAGGCTTTTTATATTAAAGACCGGAAATATTATGGTGCTGATGTATGAATTTTACGAACTGTTGCGTTTGTTTGGTATACTATATATTTTATGTAATGTAACATTACTACATGCAAATTCATGTTTTTTCGCAGTCGGGTAAAAATATATGTAATAATTAAAAAATATGAAATTTTTTTTTTTAAATTCCTTGTTTTGTAAATAAAAGCACCCCTCAATGCTATTGTAAATGCGAATTTAGCTTAAGTTAGGGTATCGTAAGTCGGGGTAGCGTAAGTTGAGGTAGCGTAAGTTGGTGTATACTGTATATTGTTTATTCAATACTGTTGCACAATTTAATTATTAAAATTACGTATTATAGCGTGGTTCACTGAACACGATCACTGTAATATTCCATTAAAAGCAACGTCTTTGTTTATTATGAAGGAAAGTTTTATTTATTTAGCGAGGAAGATGAACGTTCGTTGTTTTAAACTTTTAGCGCAATGCATAAAGTTATGCACTGTTTGCAGGTATAAGCTTGCATTGTGAACTCACGCCAACTATTATGAACAACTCGGAGTTCCGTATATTTGTGGGAAATAAAAGTTAATTAGTATTTTACTTATGTAATTTATTTTTTAATATTTTTTATCAGGTGGATTATTATTAAGTGAATGATAATAATGACTCAGCTCTGTAACTATACAATAGAAAACTAAAACTGAAGAGTTTTTTTATTTGATTGTTTGAATACGCAAATATCTAGAACTATATGTGAGTTTTAAAAATTTCTATTTGCATTATATGGTCTATTTATTGAGTAAAATTATAGGTTATATAAGTTCATGCTACGTCCTTAAGGAGTGGAACAATAACCATGAAAATGAAGTAATCCAAACATAAACCGACAGACAGACAAAAATATTTTAATCTGATATTCGTGATCCTTTATATAGATAATGTCTATCAGATTTGAAAAAAAAAAAACATATACAGACAGAAATACAGATCTATTAAAATAAATTAATATTCCACTCCATTGACATCACCATATTGGCTACGTTATTACATATTCACATATGGCGTCTACAGGGTAAATAGGTATAAATCAAATATATTTCACTTTGATACTCCGCATACGTCAACTACAAAATTATTGTATATGAAGAAATCGTGATATACTTTTTCATATAAGTACCAAGTATCTAAAAAGTAAAAAAAAAAAAAACAATAGGTGTCCAGTAGTTTTTGCATAATGCTCACACAACGATAAACCTCTATTATATCTATATATTATTACGTGAAGCAAAAGCTTTCCGTCCCTTTTAAAGTGTATTGCGTGCACGGAAGACTGTGAGATTTGGCATGGTTAAAATTTATATGGAGAAGCAGTGCAGAAAGCTAAAATTTATCTATAATATCTATTACTAATACATTAAATTAAATAAATTAATACCTCGAATCGTAATCTGACCAGTGCCATTGTACTTAGACCCCCCAAAATATTGACATTGTCACTCAACGAAAAGTGACAGCAAGTGATGTAGATACATAATACCCATTGATGAGGTTCATGAATACTGCATATGTCAAACAGAAAATAGTCTATGATCAAAAAGTCGCGATTGCTAGTTAATATAGATAAGAATTAAAGTTGATTCCGACGTTTGTGTCAGACAATTTGAATATAATCTTCGATGTCTAGTTAAATAAACGTGTTAACGTTTCGGCCGCGGTCGATGTTATTCCGAATTGTATTCAGCTTCGGCGCATATCAAAGCATCGTTTGTGTCTAGAAGTAACGAGTTAATTGCTTACACAATACCACGCAACACCAAACAAGAATTCGCCAAAATAGGTTTGGGAAAATTATTCTATAAATATTAATATATCTATCTGTCTGTACATATTATTATTTTAAATTTCACGATATATATACCTACTATATCAATGATACTGAACACGAATATTAGTTTAAATTCGTTCCAAAATAATTTTACCTGTCTCTTTGGTAGGCTTATAAGGCTATGGTAGGATATAAGAAATTTTAATAAAACTTTTAGAAATAGTAAATACAATACAAACATAAAATAAAATTATAAAAAATCTTATCCGATTTTGATGAAATTTTGTTCGCGGGAAGTATAATTTATTTTACAATTGATGGGCCTTTTTAATAATTGTTAAAATTACTTTTAGTAAATTAATTTTTATCAATTTTCAACTGATTCTGGACTAATTTTGTAGACGGAAACCATACGTCATTCCATAATAATTGATAGGAATCGTCAACAATACATTACAAGATACAACAAGATGACTATCTTAAAAAATAGTAGTAAAAGATTTTACACGGGAAGTATAACATGTCATTTCTCAATTGATAGACTATATGAATTTTCAATAATATGAGTAAAAATAAAATTACGAGATATAAATAATTACTGTGTAACAATCGCGTGCAGGAGCCGCGGGCACTCCGCTAGAGTCTTATAAATGTAACTCGATAAACAGTAGACACTGTGTCTGATGATGAGCACAGTACCCTATCTAAAACTTTTTCAAGTTACTGGATACGTAGTAAAAAATAAAAATATTAATTTTAAGAAAATACTTTAAAAAAACTACAAGTATTTAAAATTATTTGATTTAACGTTGTATTAGGTATAACTCTGTTTTTTTTTTTTCAGTTATTATTCTAAAATCGTGACTATATTAATAGGTAGGTACTTTTGTACAGATCTGGATCGATATATTTTATTATATTTACTTTAGCCTTTGCATAAAATTAATATTTTCATTTTAGTACAACTGGAATATTGAATTGAATAGCTTTATAAAAATAGTAATTTAATTTCGTATTATTCGTATTCGTTTCTGAGGCAAACCCTTTTATTTGATATCCATATCATGAGAGTGCATTAAAAAAACTGATCCGCCATATTGGATTTAGATTGACGTCACTTACTAATCATATTGCAAACTAAACGTGTATGCAAAATTCCAGCACTATTGGTTGGCGATTACTGTTTTAAAATTCAGTTGCAAGATTTGACCTATACTAACATGGCAAGTTAAATAAACGACACCTGCCAACAGCGGTCCCTTCATCTTTTCCCTCTTTTGCACGTTTTCTGCATCGGTTATTGATCCTCAATTTAATGTGATTAGTCAGTTATTGTGAAATTTAAATGCGGCGCGAGTAGAAATACAACAAATTCTCAAAAAATTTACACAACAAGTGAAAAAAGGGAGAATTTAATTCAAGCGACTAAGTTGTACTTCTATACTCGGGCACCTTCATATTTAACACATCTAGTTATAGTCTTTCATTCCACTTCGTTACATGATGCCATGCTAACCTATTAATTACTCTTCTTCTCGTAACTATGACAGAAGAGTGAGATATTTTGGAGATTTCTCTCTACTTGGAGCAGCCCGACTGGTGGAATCCCTAGAAGATCGCAGGCAAATAACCTTGTGTTGTGTTTTTGCAGTAATTAGGGTTTCCAGAGCTCCTTGGGGTAGGGAGTTCAAGGTTGGCATTGCGCTAGTGATACGTTTATTACAAGCGTCATAGGCTAGGATAGTCACTTACCATCAGGCGGGCCGTATGCTTGTTTGCCACCTTCGTAGTATAAAAAAAACAACTGGTACTATTTTCTTATTTCCTCTGGTAAATTAATTTCTAACCTTATCTATTCTAGTTATAGCACATATATATCTTTACTTTGTAATATTATTTCTTTCATTTCCCAGCACTGAGATTCATACATCACGACAAGCCTTATAATGGTTTTTACACTTTCCTCATAATCCTCAAGGATATTTGTGTATCACACGAGATTAAAGGAGTAACTAGTAATAATAAAATAAATTATAACATTGTAGAAACGTTTTAAAATATATGCTTGCCAGTTAGTAATATTTATACTTTGCTAAGAAAAGTATAAACAGAATTGTAAATGATAAATTATTTTATAGGTAGCTTACATTATCAATAACGTGTGGTAACCCTAAAATTAAATAGCTTTTCCTGTAATAATATTTGTCTGTTGACGTACAAACACTTGAATACGACAAAAACCGGAAATGACATCGACCACAGCCGCCCCACAGCCGAGGCCTATTTCCATTAGTAATTATGTTTTTACTTAGACGAAATACGATCCTTCTGTGGATTTAATCGTGAAACTTTAACTTGCTTTGAGTTGAACGTTTGTTACATGATTTTGGTAATGTTTTTATGGATACTATATAATATACCAATTCATAGTTATGGTAAAGAGATGAAAAACAAATGTTTTGATGAACAACATTATGTGCATAATTGTTCATATTTAACGTAAGTAGGAACAAAAATTTTGAACATTTGTGGTATCAAATTAACGTTTTGCTTCAGAGAGGTTTCTAAAAGTCTGTAAATACTTTATTTAGATCATATTTATGTTGTTGGTGTATGAAACGTGATTAAACATTGATGGCTTATTGATAGCATGGTACGGACTCCGCATCGATCGATATAAGTTCGAATACCTGCAACGAGCTTGAACTTTCGTTGAAGGAAAACATCGTGATGAAAGTATACCATGGTGGTAGAGTATTTCTAATGCCTGGTTAGCTACGACCCTCAAGTTGTAAATCTGTCGCCAAACACCTATAGGTGTGTTGGAAGTTGCACTTGAGAGCCAGCCGTCCCACTAGGCTTAGCGTCATCATCTTGGGTCACATCCACTATTAACATCCAGGTGCGATAGTGGCCAAAATCGTTAAACCTATAAAGAATAAAAAAAGGTACTACCTGCCCCGCTGATGGAGTTTTACTCTTTCCAGTAGTTAATACACATTCAGACACACATCCCACATTACCGCTGGTTAGCTGGTAGAAAATGCTATATAGCATTAAGTCCGGCAGTGTACAAACTAAAAGTGCAATGAAGTATTCATTCATTTATCACAGCGCCACCTAATAGGTACGTTCAAACCCTTCAAAAACCTTTTCCATGCAAAAATGTCAATACGATCTACCAACTTTCATAATGATCGGCCAACGGTATTTCAGTTTATCATTTTAATGTATTTGTAAAAATATATTCGATATAATATAGCTTTTGATAAGCGTAACTATTATATCCCAGATAGATGCTAAGAAATTATCTAGATAGGTCAATAAACTAAAATCCATTAACAGTAAACAAACAAAGGATACCATTAGCTCGAAGCAGGCATTACCTAACAATAATCATAGCGTTGGAATTGTGAGCAGAGGGGGTTAGACGGGTGTAGTTATTGGTTTTCAGTTATCTGTTGTTTGTCAGGGGAGCCATTGCGTTTCAACTATTTGATGTATGGTGCTTCATCTGTGTGAGTGAGTAAGCGAGTAGTAAGTGAGCAAGTAAGTGAGAATGATTTTATTGTCATATAAATATTTATTTTTAATCTGTAGTACAGATTGAAGAGATTTTTTATTTCTTTGTTTGAACTCAATAATATACTATAATAGTTATATTTGAAAAGTCTTTAGTGAATTTTTTAGCCTATTTATTGAGGAAGGCTATATAACTTCACGTTACGACCCTAAGGAACCGAGCAGTGTCCGTGAAGTGCCGGAAACTGAGAACAACAATAGGCTATAGGAATGTTTTGGCGGCTGTGCTGTAGAAAGATAATCTAACAAGATTTAAAAAAAAAACAACTTAAATGGTTTTTGAAGTTAATGGTCCAAATGCCAATGAAATTCAAATAGAACCATCCTTGAAGTATCCCCTATCCAACAAAACAAGAATCATCCAAATTGGTTCATAAACAAAGTAGTTATGACTGAACATCCATAATAAATATATATTCCATTCGTATTGAGTAACATCCCGTCTTTTGTTGAAGTCGGTTAATAATTAATTAACATTTAGGTTAAACCGTGAGGTACAGCGAATCTATATTAATAAATCTGTAGTCATGTCTGTACTTTTAATATTTTTCCATAATTCCCCGATACGCATATTATATGAACGATACTGATCACGAATATGCCATTAATTTTTTTTCCGTCAGTCTGTCTGTTTGTATGTCCGGATTTAACTCAAAAAACCGCTAGACCGATTGTTATGAAATTTTGTATACGGGATGTTAATCGGTTTATATCATCGATCAGTTGATAGGATATAACAAATTTCAATATTACTTTTAGATAATGTAAAAAAATTATGTGTGCAATTCACACGTGGTAAAAGTGAAACCTTCGCATCAATGTTTTTTTAATTCAGAAAATGACCAAATACACACTAATTTAAAGTTTATGAAAATGTAAATACAAGTACTAATAATCATTATTCACAATATCATTTTTTATTAATGCACATTTGAAATATCCATGGTAACCTAAACAATATCAATCAGTAACAGAATGTCATAAGTGTTGTCTAAAAAGTTTTTGTTTCGTGCCTTTTCGTGCCGTTAACCTAACACTTGATACTGTCGCTTACGCTTTTTCGCTTTCATCGACTTTCAAATCACAACGGTGCTAAAGAAGTTATCACTTTAAAAGAAATATATATATTTTCCTTAATTCAATCCAATAACAATTCATGTACACGGGAAGTACAAGTCATTTTAAGAATGAAAAAGTAATGAGAATTTTTAATAATACTTTTAGGAATCGTAAAAAAAAAAAATCAAAAATAAAAATTTCATAAATTATAAACCGTTTTTGATGACGTTTTATACACGGGAAGTCTAACTATTTACATAATTAATGGGCTATAAGAATTGTCAATATTATTTCTACAATTAAAGAAAAGTAATTGAAAAAGTTTAATTTTCATCAATTCTCAACTGATTCTGATCAATTTTATTAGACGGGAAACATACATCATACCTACTATAATTGAGAAACTATAAGAATTAATAATACATTAGAAATTGTACATTATGATAATAGTTACAACCGATTTTGATGAAAATTGTACAGGGGAAATACATGCCACTCCTCAATTGATACGGCATATGAATTGTCAACAATACGAGTAAAAATAAAGAGATTTAAATAACTATTGCATAATAACAAATGCGTGCGGAACCGGGGCACACCGCTAATAAATAATAAAACTATAAAAGAATAAAACTGTCTGTTAAAAAAAGTTGAACATAATAGGATGGTTGTATTATTTGAGTTTTAGAAATACTTCTGTTGTACTTACTTACTTACCTAGTCTATGATTAAAATTAACAAAATATTCTAAAAACACATTAACTACAAAGCATTCTCGGTTTTACAGAGCATATTTTAACTTTACATTAAATATGTAGGGAATTTTACATCGCATAGCTTGGTTAGCGAGCCACTTCTCCTAAATGTTCGGGGAAGTTCATTTACCTATGTAGGTAAATGTTCTTTTCAAGCGCTGATATTCACTAAAACCAGAATTTTAAATAAAGCTCATCGTGAGGGAAGGATATTAAAAACGTTTATAATA
The DNA here is from genome assembly GCA_033032175.1 of Saturnia japonica. NCBI lineage: Eukaryota > Metazoa > Arthropoda > Insecta > Lepidoptera > Saturniidae > Saturnia > Saturnia japonica. The sequence continues at coordinate 13,477,713 of CM065318.1, forward strand.
CAGTTCATAAGTTTTTTTAGTTTTTAGCTACAGCCAGAATTTTGAAATAATATTTTGTTTTACAATTATTAATATCTTTAATACTTTTGTATCCATTTATATAAAATGCAGGGCAGCGTGACAACGACGACCGCCAATGGATTACGATCTCTCGATGGTCACCGTTGTGTTTGGATTGCACTGTGCTTACCATCAGGGACAATACCGTCAATTTGCCAAACAAGTATAAAAAAAGCGAAATACTAAAATGCTTGAACCTAAAGACTATGATATATAAATAAAAATACTATTATACAAAGGTAAAGTTTGTAAATAATCTCGGGAAATATTGTCTAGCCTAATGGTTCTAAGCTCGACTGCAATGCTCGAGGTCCTGGGTTGGATTTCCAGGTCGAGCAAAGTTTTATTGGGTATTTCTATGAAATTCCCAGTAGTAGCTCGTAGTTTGGCTTTGTGTCTGATTAATAGCAATAGGCTCGCCCCCTATTACATGGGACCTAAAAACATACTCGGCGAACTGAGGGTGTACATTAGTACACTTCTGCCTAACCCTTCGGGGATACGAGCGTGATGGTATGTTAAAAAATATAAGTCAGTTAATTTTGACTAAAATAACTTTATAAACTCAATACCTTTAAAAACATTTCATATCAGAACCAAAACACAATAAAACATAATTCATCATCACCCGAGCAACGTCGGTAAAATTTTCATAATATATTTTTAAGTGGATTTCGCTTCACGGAAACAGCAATGATCTCTCTAATTTTTCTATTCTCTTTATCATGAGATTGTTAAGGGAATAATTCGCTTAATTACTAATACGGCCGGTGACACAGCTTTTTACTATATGCATATGAAAGTAAATACTATACATATAACCGAAAAACCCATTTTTTTATTTTTGTCTGTCTATCTGTTCCGGGTAATCTCCGAAACGGCTAGACCTATTTATGACGGGACTTTCACTGGTAGATAGCTGATTTTATAGGGAGTAAGTTAGGTCACTTTTATTTTAGAAAAATAATTATTAGGGTTACACGTAAATAAAAAAAGTGGTCATCGTGAATCAATTCGGGCGCTTAAATAGCTTACGCTGAGTAAACTAATAAGAGATATAGCAAACTAATGTACGAAATAATTGTAGACATTAAAAAGACCTACAAAAAAGTCAGCGAGAGATACGTCTATCTTGAAACACCTACAAAAAGCATTTTTGTCTTTAAAATAGCCGGGAGCGGGGAGCAAGATTCGCGCGGTCATTCTGTAGTCCACGTGAGCGAACCCGCGGACACAGTTAGTATAGAATAAAATTTATGTTTCAACTTTTAAATCTTTCGCGGTCTATATTTTTATCTGTTGCGGACCATTGGTTGACAGGCCTCATGGCGCAGTGGTAGTAAACCCTACTATTGAGCCGAGAAGTCGTGGGTTCGATCTCCGCCTATGACTGACTTTTTTGTGATGAGCATAAATGTCAGTTGTGTGTCTGGGTGTTAAATGTCTATATATATATATCCATATCAGCTGTTTAGTTACCATAATATAAGCTTTGCTTAGTTTGGAATTAAATGGCCGAGTGTGGAATTGTGTTATCATAATATTTAGTTATTGTTATTATTGGTAGTGAACCATTGATTTAGATAGAGCGTACTTAACAGTAAGGTATATTAACACTCATAAATTATCGTACCAGCTGCTACGAAATATTCAAAATTTAATTCAATATTAATTATTAACTGTTTACCTTCAAAGGCAATGGTGGCGAAGTTAATTAGTATTCATGACTAGTGCAGAGCAACCCTTTTCGTACCGGGATTATTTCAGGTTCCATCCGTCAACGTCGTGGCCCGTAAGCCCCGGCCGTTTCGTAGCTGTAAACAAATTAGGTGTGCCCAATTTGTATTATAAAGTCAGCATAACGTAATTATTACGGGATAATATTGAATTTGTTAAAATCGTTTGCATTGTTTATAATGTATGTTGTTATCGTTATTTAAAAAAAGCGATGTCATCTGAGAGTAGATTTTTCAATAATTTTTTGTTTTTATTTCAAACAATTCTTATACTTAAATTACAATTATTATAAAGCGATGATGGTTTTAATGTTGCGTGTACGGATACTGCGAAAGGAAAATATCGTGTTAAAACCATAGCCACCAGGCAATTTTCTAATGACCTCCTTACCACCATTAAGTTCAAAATCAGTAGTTAAGCACTTACACGTGTGTTACGGCTGCTGCAATAGAGAGCTAGTCCTCCCACTAGGCCTCAAGTGTTCATCTTCACTCAACATAATTAAGATTATGGCCAAACGCCTTTAAAGGATATACGAAGAATAAACCCTATAAAGAATAAAAAATACTATATTTTATGTGAACAATATTCAGTACATAAAAATACTTTTAATTACATATAGTTTAATTTTTCTACTATTAATGTTACGTAACTAAATAGAAAACCAAAAAACATTATCTTAATTGTGACAAGACCTACTTACTCTCCTATTTCTACGGATATAACAATAATTTATTTGTGACTATTTATAGTATATTACTAACAATTTAGATTAAAATACAGTTTAATTTAGTAAATGATGATTAGTTTTTTTGAAAGTCTTCAGTTACAACGATGTAAATAAATATACACCCATAAGCGTAGCCATGATTTTTATCTGAACTGACAGGCAAGGAAAGGTAACTTATATTTTTTAATGAATTTGGCAATGATTGTATAGACTACAGTGTATAGATAGTAGATACAATACCTACGTGTGCGTGTCAAGATGTACTGTCAAGTACACGAGAAAATTATATTAGATGTTTTACTTTTATATTATCTCGAAAAATTTTACATGTTGATATCACTACCACTAGAAATAGTCTAACCATAAAAATATTGTTAGAACTTCAGAACTTCTGTTTTTTTTTATAAATCAAATTTGGAACGTGTTTATATACGATCAATTCCCCGCCACTTTTTTTTTTTGAGGTTAATATTAAATTACAATATGGAATGGGGTTTTAAAGAAAATACCATTGCAGTTATTGCCTTGCACAAAGTAAGTGGGTACGAAGCCATCGATCATTTTCAAGACACTTCAAAAGCTTGGTATCATTTGTATGTTGTATCGACCTATCGATAGATATACCAACACTTCCTCTGTCGATAATCATAGAAGATCGGGACGTCCCGCGTACTGTTAGAACTACAAACGCTGTTAATGCTGTTAAGACCAGAATTCGCCGAAACGCCATAAGAAAACAAAAGTTTTTATAGTGGGTAATGAAAATTCATGTTAGGAATCATTCGCGTATCATCAAACAAGACCTGAGGCTCGGTGATTGTTGTCGATATAGAGGAGGTGCCCTGAATTATTCCCTACAATTAAAGAGAGTGGATCGATCCAAATGCTTGCTGTCTTTATACACGGATGAGAAATATCTTCTTAAAAGATGAAAAAAATGTACTATTGAAGAGCACTACATAAGCAAAAAGTCAAAATAAACGCTATAAAGAAGCTTTGCGAGTGCTCGGAAAGGTGCAATGTAGTCATCATCCTACGTAAGTCATGGTTTGGCTTTGGAATGTCTTATCTAGGAATCGCAAAGTTTAATTTTTGTGAAAAAGAAGTGAAAACTACAACCAAAGTGGAAACATAAATATAATAGTCACCTGATTTATTATAGAAATAGTCTTTTTTATGGTAATCTCACTTGGGCTTAGTGACGCTGTGGCCCAAGATGTTAACACGCTAAGCCTAGTGGAAGACTGGTTCTCAAGTGCAGCTGCTGTAACACATCTATTGGTGCTTGGCGACAGATTTACAACTTGAGGGTGGTAGCTAGTCAGTTGGGTATTAGAAAAAGACTTACCACCATGCTATCGTTTCATCATGATGTTTTCCTTCAACGAAAGCTTAGACTCATGCAAGTTTTCGAACTCACGTCGATCGACGAGTCCGTACACGCTACCTCTAAACCATCATTGCTGAAAATAGAAATTTAAATTATTGTAGGTCTAAATATACCTATTTAATACATATGTAATTGGATATGTTATACGGTGCAATAAAATCGAATGTGGTACTTATATATATTCCGACAGGAGGTTTTATTATGGTTGTAACTTATCTGTATTATAGTCTAGAGTAGCGGAAGGCAGATGATATATTTCATACTATGTAATATTTGATATACAATACAGTATGTATTGAGATTAGGATTGTTCCATTTGATTTATTATTGAGAAGGGTTAAACTGTCAGCAATTATTTCTATGAAAAACGATAATTATTACCAAGTTTTCTTGTCAAATTAAACACCAAAAATTGCCCAATTTTACACAGTTTAGTATAATAGCTGTGCCCGTGACTTCGTTTGAGTGGACTTTAGAATGCCGTCGATCGTTTACTCCCGCTCCCGGTTATATGCTTATTGTGGGTGATCCTTACCACCCACTGGCCTGACAGAATATGCTCTCGCTAACTCATTTGTAGACTATTACGTAAGTTTATTTCTTACTATTATCATACAAAATTACATATAAAATGAACGATGACGTCACGGTATCATACCGTTGCGTTTTTGAGACGTATTATTTAAATAAAAAAAAATATTTTTAAATCTCTTGTTATGGTGAATTAATAAAATAAAAATTATGCATATGTATTATTTTCAACAGAATGTGTTTAAAACAATTTTTCAAAATTTGCCAACTCCCGGGTCGTGTTCGACTATATCACGACCAACATACATTAGGTGGAACAACCGCCATAGTGGCATGCTTAAAGCGGGTCACAGACGTCATATCATAAAATATTATAGTATTTTAAGATATCACAGACGGCTAAGATACATTAATATATGAAATCATTTCAGTCTTTTGAAAGTCTTTTTAGGTATCGCGCCGCTTTACCAATACAAGGCGTAGCAATGCAGTCGTAAGAGAAAAGTGAGAATCACGTACTCGAAAAACCCCTCACCCCGCACCGAGAACACGTCACAACATCTTAAGCGGATACGCGGTCTAAGAAACATTTTAATAATAGGTATTTCTAAAATCTATTGCTGTCGCGCTATACCCGGAACCTCACTGAATAGAGTGCCAGAGTGACAACTGCAGTTCGGAATGATTATACATAAGTAAGTAAAATTGATAAAATCATAGTATCGTATTCTCTGTTTCCTCCTCCAAAACTGAGCCGATTTTTATATTTTTGGCAAAAATAATATAAAAAGGATTTTGGCTATGTCAGTATGTTTTTGTTTTTGTAGTCATCAAATTTGTTTTCTGGACGTCTGAACGTGACGGTAAAAAAGGGCAATTTTCGTCATTTTAAAAGGCTCCTAGTTTTTTTTTAAATATTAATTTATAAAAAAAATCAAAACGTAGGGACATGGTAGTGGTAGATATAAATTTTACGTTATAAAAGTATATGCTCTAATACCATCATGAAGGGAGAAAAACAGGGGAATACGTTTGTATGGACAAAACACTGCCCGCGTTTCCTCTTAAGATGAAATAACCGTATCGCTCGAAAGCTTAACATAGTGCAAGATGATTATATATATTATCTTCGACGTGTGATAGTCCATTGGGTTGTATGGCAAGCGATATACTATATTAATATAAAATTTTATAGCATCATCACCGTCTGGGAGTTCCGGGATTATCCGGTGTATATCCGGTAATTAAGCGGGATGGTATGGATCTACATCTATATATTCGACTGGATCGAAACCACTATGTTTATATTTCATGGTGGTATACAAATTATAATGACTCTCTTTTAGTTTACCAAGTATATTCAACAGCTTTATTTAACAACAGACAACAGTATATTCGGATGACGAGAGGCTTGCAGGCCGGCATGATAGCGATAATCAGTGATGGATTGTTAATCTCTCTTCACTATCGTTTATGGATTGTACTGTATTTACCATCAAGAACTCTACAGTTACTATGCCGTGTTACAATAAAAAAAGCGAATAATAAAGAAATAAAATTTTAAAATGATTTTTAAATCTATTAAATAACAAATATTTACTAGCGGTTCCCCAATGATCGAAATTCGACCAGCGACTTTTTAATCGTATACTATTTTCTGTTTGATATTTGCAGTATGAACCTAAACAATGAATCACTTATATCACTTGCTGTCACTATTCATTGAGTGACAATGTCAATATTTTGGGGGGGTCTAAGTTCAATGGCACTTGTCGGGTTAGGATTCGCAGTATTAATTAATTTAATTTAATATATTAGTAATAGATATTATACATAAATTTTATCTTTCTGCACTCCTTCTCCATATAAACTTTAACCATGTTAAATCCCAGTCTTCCGTGCACGCAATACGCTTAAAATGGAATATAAAGTTTTTGCTACACGTATTAATATAATTATGAAGATGATACTTGTAATGGAATTAGTTGTTCTGTGGTTATTCAAATCAAAGACACATTTGAGACTAATTTTCATAACCATAGTAAGCTACTTGAGAATGCTTCCTGTAGCACGAGTACCGCCGAAATTGCACTGGGGTTTTAGTCAAGTTGTCTTTCTATAATCGTTAACGCTAACAAAAAACGAAAAAAAAAATAGAATTGACATATCTGATCATGTGATTTAACCATGTTGTAGTGTGATAACCAAATATGACATGGTGGTAAACCGTCTTGTCTTCATTAAGTAAGAAAGTTGCAAGTACTTATTAATGTGTTCCGGCAGTTACACTTAAGATACTGTTGCCAATGTCAGTTTCAAAATTATAATAATCAAATTCGCTCATAATTATAAATAATGAAAAATAATGTGTCTCTATTAAATAGCTCTACATAATTTTTTCCGCTTGAACGCTTCGTGTAGTCGGTGGATCAATATTTCCCACGGGCTGGCTACCTCTGTGCTGTGAACATTTCACAGTCAAATAGGTGATTTTCTAAACACAGTTTTGAATATCGACGGTCTTAGATTTTATATCTTTTATTTATCACTACTGATTAGTCCTTATAAATAAAAACGTAAAGGTTTAATGAATATTATATTATTAGTACTTCAGTCTTGGGCAATCAGAAAAAAGTGGTGCAATACTTAGCTTTGCCTTGTACGCCTCTTAAACAATAAATACCTATACATAAAACTTATATATTTCTTTTCATATACTAAATATTTGCATTAAAGATAAAAAATACCCTTCTGACGAAAAATATCAATTTTCAAAATATATTAGACGTTACTTCTAATATTAAAATATAAAATGTATCGTAAACTGTATAATATATTGAATATTAACCACACTGGTACAATAAATTCCAGTTATGGGGACATTTAGGAATGCCAGCCACACTGCGTTAGAAACTCGAAGGTATCTATCGATCGGTCAATATTCATACAGGTGGTCGGCATACACCAGTCTTGGCTTCTTACCAAAGCGCATTTGTTTTCTACCTCGATCTAATTTCAAAACGTTCACTTTCACAGTGTGTTTTTAGTGTAACTGGATATTTTAAATAAAATAATAAAATATCATTTTCTCTTAGTGGGCTATTACTTTATTTAAAAATATATTTAAACAGATATTGTAGTATTTTGATAGCACTGTAATATTAATGCGAATAACATAATATGTATTTCCTACTATATTAATAACAGTAATCTATACTAAATTATAAAGCTAAAATGTTTGTTTGTTTGGTTGAACGCGCTGATCTCAGGAACTACTGGTTCGAATGGAAAAAAATGTTTTAGTATTGGAAAGTCCATTTTTCGAGGAAGGCTATAACATCACGCTACGATCAATAGGAGCGGAGTATCAATGAAAAATGTTGCAAAAAGTGGGAAATTTATTCCTTTTGAGAGCTTGCACTGCGTACGCTGCATGAATCGTTAAAATTACGGAACCATAATGTGTGACGGAATTATTTCTTTTAAATAGTTTAAAAAAAAGTCCGCGACAGTATAAAGCTATCTTTTAAGGATTGTTTACTCAATATAACCTTTTTTATGGAAATAATTTTTGTTTTAAAATAATGAATTATTTGCGAAAGTATTTTTATATACATGGCATTAATGCTTATCGAATTAAATACTTTATTCATCACAAGTGTTTAATTTTGAACAAAATTGCTTTTTACAATAGTTGATTTAAATGAATATCTTAGGAGATATCACAGTTTTAAAACAACTCGGCAGTAATATAATGATCAAGTATCGCGAGCGCATTTTATTATGCAGAATAATGTGGGAGGCGGGCGGTACCTTTAATACAGTGCCTACGACCCTCTATTTCTTACCCATTCTATCATTCTCTTATATGACGCAGACGAAGTTGCACGGGTCAGCTAGTCAATTAAAAAAAACTTTTGCGGCAGGGGAAGAATGATGTTACTACAAATTAAAGATTTAACAAAAATTCAAGACTTTATAGAAATTACTGGTTTAAAGCACAAATACACTGTCAATTGTTCTGAAAGTTGTATAATTTGCTTTGCTTAGAATAGCAGATGAATTTGTACCGCAGTTTAGAAATTAAAAGATCGGAGCAAAATGCAACACGACTATCGTTTTAAGGTAAATATGTATGTATGTATATGCATACCCGCAAGCCCCGTTAAAGGAACTTCGTTCCAATAATAACCAAAAATTACAAGTAGTGGATACAATCCAACTCGCCACCAGAAGGAAATGTACTCAGAAGGTTGGCCACATTGTCAGTTTTATGGGGATGTTTATATGCTGATCGAAGTAATAGCCCCCCCCCAGCCCTCTAGTCATAAACCGATTCGACCAGTTGAATCTTGAATTCGTTAAAAACCTCACGGTCCCAGAATTTCAGCTCTAAACGGGCTAAGCATATTTGTAGTACATACTATAAATTAAATTAAAATAATAGTGAGTTTTAAATTAAAATTTAGCTAAGTTAACAGGTTAGAATATCGGTTTACTTTGCAAGGTTATTAAACTAATACCAAAACTTCGTTAAAGCAATGCTTAGAAATACTTTAATATTATGGAATACGTTAATACACTAGAAAAAGACGTGAAATTATTTATTAAAAAGAAGTAATAATTTTTTTAAACCGGATATCTACTTCAAAGAATGTCAGAGTAAGAGTTACTGGATTACGTACTGCGAGCGCTTCAATAAGACAAGGTAGTCGTTGTACAGCCTGGAAAACTCATTTGAGAATATTTTAGTGTGGCTATAACTAAGCCAGGCTCTGGCTTAGTTTGGCTTGGCTTGTGACGAAGGCTGGTACAAAAGGAGGTCACAATACTATAAATTATGTTATTTGCAATGACTTATTGATAAACAATATGAATAAATATGAGAATATATATTTCTTATACTACAAAGCTCGTCACCTTGCATCAAGTTTGTTATTATTTTATTGTACAGTTGAAAAAAGGTAAACCCGATCGAGTTTCTTGCCGGTTCTTCTCGATAACTAGGCAGTTTTCCGTACCGGTAATAGTATTCTGACATTCATAAGTGCCTTCTTAGGAGTTAAATTGAATAATAATACATTATTGCAAAGGCCGTGAAATAGGAATTGCCATTTCCGTCGAGGCATATATAGTGCTTTTCTCAAACATGCATGGAAATATTGTCATTATTTTCGAAAAAAGAACATGCGAAGTATCGAATTTACATACAAAGAAAAATCAAATCCATTGCAGGAGCGTTTTTTGAATTTGGAACATTACAACGCTCCAGCAATGTTGTTGTATGAAACGGCGTGCTGGGGTTATTAAATACTCTTTGATTGGATCTCTTTTATCATTCTTGGTATGTCCATAAATTCAATACTTCGCGTGTTCTTTTTTCAAAAATAATGACAATATTTCCATGCATGTTTGAGAAAAATATTTTTTGATTTTAAACATCATGCTAAAATTAACATTTAACAAAAACTCATATACAACTGCGGACACGATAAAAATAAGTGATATATACTCGTTGATAGCAAACAATAGATGTTAAGCATCGCCAGTAAAATTGTTACGACCATTAATGGCATATAAACCAACCCTTTGCTACTTTTCTTGTGATACGTGAGTTGTTTACTAAAGTTTAAGATATCGTATTTGCTAAGTTGTTTGTTTCCTATTATCTACGAATGTATTTTGAAGAATATATATTCCATACACTTTCATTAGTAAAATGTTTTTTTTTTTTAATTCATTCAACAAAATAACTGAACGGTACCTGATGATAATTTGTAATTACGATACAGCCCAGATACAAAGATGACCGTCGGTGATAAATCTCACTGACAGTCGTCGCCACCATACCAACCTATAGATGAATACCTCTTCACAACTTGTTTAAAATGCCCATTATCATTGGAAGGAACACGTTGGCACGGAGACCAACTAGAACAACTATAACTATATATACTGTAGAACCTACTTAGAAAGAACAATTTTTTTCCTATGGTATAATTAATTTCTTTTTGTTTTTTATTATTATGCGAATATGCAGTAATTGTGAAATGAGATCGGTATCCACGCCAACTGGCTTGTTCATTTATTGACACTGTTATACTTAATATGAAATGCATTGTATTTCTAATATTTACCTATGAGATGATAGTCCAGTATTCTTTTTAATATTGGTTGAAGTGTTTTTAAACTCTTTAACTACGCAGTATGGCATAATTACTATTTTATCTTATGATTGAAATGGTACGTGTGCTGTCAACCGCTGCTCGCGGGAGTTTATATATTCTAAGCGACATACCTATTGTAAATTATCTCGATTATGCTGTTTTGCTACAAGAGAAGTATTTTATCATGTTATCCCATATGTGGTTAAAATAAAACTTGGATGAAAGTTTGTATGAATGACCTATCATGTCTCAAATTAGGGATATAAAAATTCTTATTTTTTATGCTTTTGGTAATAAATAAAAGGGGTTTCACCAGTTTTAAAAAACATTCGCGCAAGCCGGTAAATTAAGGGATGATCTTAATTATTTTTGAAGCTGTATTGGGACAGTTAATGTGTTGGATTCATATTGGCATATAATTACAATACCATACACACAGTGATAAACCCCATCTATGATTTTCTTTTCGATTGTCGTGTTCCGAAATCAGCCGATGCTTATGCAGTAATATAGAAGGGCAGTAGGGATCGCGACCACCATACACATAGTGAAAAACCCATCTATGATTTACTTTTAGTTTATCGTGTTCCGAAATCAGAGTGTATATCCAATAATATGCAGACGAATTCGCGGGTACTAGCTAGTAAGAATATATAAACCTTATTGTCATGTAATTCAATAACGATGCAGCTGTAGAAACATATCTATAGGTGCTTGGCATCAGATTTTTACTTGAGGGTGGTAGCCAGCCAGGCGGGCATTAGAAAAAGCGCTACCATCAAGCTATGGTTAAATCACGAGGTTTTCCTTTACCGAAAGCTCAGGTACATCGCAGGGATTCGAACGTACGTCGTTCGTTGCCATAATTGCTTCAACGGTGTCTCTTACATACAATCTTGTTTTATCAAAATACAATTACTAAACATAAGAAAGAATACGTTCATAGAAAATTGGTTTCGTATATCAATTTCCTCTGTGCTGATACTTCGTTAGAGGGAACGGGAGATCGTCCTTTAATGTTAATGAAGACATTCGATAGAGGTAATCTGATCTTTGGTAATAAGATAACGTTACTTATTTACTGACTTGATTGAGTCGCTTTTGTATTATGATATCTTCAGTGGTGTTTTTCGTTATACAAACAAATTGACCTGTCATCCTACTAGAGGATTGGAAATGTGAAGTTAAAATTTGATCCCTTTTTATTTCACGCTTAACAAAAAAAATGATTACGTCTTATTTATGTACTATTTATTCCATTAGAAGTATTATTATATTGAATACTCTTACGTATATACTAATTGCATAATTAATTTATGAAAATATGTGACATTTAAAATCTTAATAAGAAAGCGTATATTGTAACTCATATCGATATTACTTTATACCATACTTAGGGTTGCCAAAACTACCGCAAATGTCAGAACAGAACGTCTCGTTTGTAGGGCACAAATATAAGGGTCATTTCACTAATAAGACATGGTTCAAAATATCTTATTAAAGAAAATCTTGGGGAAGTCTCTAAAAAATATTATATTTTCTAATATATATTTTTTACTCTTTTGTCTGATTAAAGTATAACCAAAGTATTTAATTAAAAGATTTTAATAAAAATTTAATAAAAATACTTCTTCTAAATATTGCTTTTCAAGTCCTAAACGAAAATGTCGATAAAAAATAAAGTTAATTAAAAAAAAAAATGTTCATTTTTAGGATACATAATTGCCATTGACATCAAATCATTCTAAAACTAATCAAATCACAAAGACAACCATTGTCGACCAACTTTTTTGATAGTATATGATTGTAAAATTTAGTTTATTTCTTAGCTAATTTTGAAGAGAAATCATACTTTAGTGTAAAGACTATAAAGACTTCTGCTAATAACTAAGTATGACGCATCAAGGCTCGACGTGTAGTATGTGGTATGTTAATCGATCCGTCGCGTGACCTTCTACCCTCATGAATGGCAGTGTTTACCTTCCGATTTTCATCAACAATGTCATCACTACTTTATCATGGTTTTACAAGTTGTAAGGAAATGTAGAGTTTTTACCCGACTACGCCGAACCAAAAAGGAGGATTATTATTTCAGCAAGGTGTGTATGTTCATTTGTTCCCTCATATCTTCTAAACTGCCTATCATAATTTGACAAATTACGTATAGTTTAGAAACGTCTTGATCGTTCGCTAGTTACATGCTATGTGCATATTGTACTATACTAATATTATAAAGCTGAAGAGTTTGTTTGTTTATTTGTTTGATTGCTTAAACGCGCTAATCTTAGGAAGTACTTACCGGTTGGAATGGAAAAATATTTTAGTGTTGGATAACCCATTTATCAAGGAAGGCTATATGCTGTATAACATCACGCTACGACCATTAGGAGCGGAGCATCAAAGAGAAATGTTGCAAAAACGGTGAACATTTATTCCCGTTGAAAGTTCCATTGCGTGCGCTGCTTCATTGGTTAAAGTTACGCAATAATTATGTGTGACGAAATTGTTTCTCATGAAATGTTCTAAAAAAAGTCCGCGGTAGCATATGACTATCTTTTAAGGCTGACGCAATATAACCTTTTTTATTGTAATAAAATTTGTTCGAAAATTATGTATTATTATTGAAATAAGTACGTTATTCATCACAAGTATTTAATTTTGAGCAAAATTGACCCTTACAGTAATTGATTTAAATGAATATCTTAGGAGATATCACAGTTTTAACATAACTCGGCAGCAAAATAATGATCAAGTATCGCGAGCGCATTTTTATTATTTTAATATATTCAGTGAGCAATTCTTATAATTGGTTTCTCAGAAACGACTCCAACGATTTCTATGAAACTTTGCATTTAGATAAGGTTTTACATTCCAAGTTTACCTAGATTGGTGTTTTTCTTTTTTTTTGTTATAAGACACTGAGCACAGCTCAGTCGCCCAGATATTACAGAATAATGTGGGAGACCGGCGGCACCTAATAATACAGTGTCTACGATTAATTCTCTCTAACCTCTTCTCTCTCTCTCTCTCTCTCTTACATGATGCAGACGAAGTTGCGCGAATTTTCTACGATGGATGTCGTTTTTTGGTGTTTTTGTGCTACAAAGATTTTTATTAAATTACTCTAAATAGACATTATTTAAAGCGTTATTTATTATTTACTGGATATTAACGGTAAATAAAAAACACCTTTCGTAAAGGATTGCAAAACTTAATATTTTTGTATTCCTTTGTCTTTTAGGTAATATCTGTTAACACATTTTATAATAATTTTAGTGGGATATTCTCAAAGCTTAAACCGGTCAAATACCGTAAGTTGAATCAAACTCATCTCAAGGTAAGGAAAGGTTTATATTTAGTTGCTGTTTTTCATACAGGAAATATGCGACGAAGTCGCGGGCACAGGCAATCCCTTGTATAAATAAAGTCATTGATCGCCTTTTGTTTCAAATAATTTATCCGAAATTTATTTGCTACCTCCGCATGAAACTGATTAACAGCCGTTACGTCTTTCTGCAATAGAAAAACTTTTGTTATTAATTGTTGATGTAGACCTGAAAGATAATGGGAAAGAACAAAAATGAAATATTAATAACTGAAATGATAAAAAAGATGCGTTCGAGCCCGTAGTCTCGATTGTTAAAAATCTTAATAGAAACGAAGACGAGCGCGGTGCGGTTGTTAGCCGTAAATAAAGAATGCGATGCCGCGATGGTGTAACTAATAAAGGGGAGTTTTACGATTTGTTTTGTATATATAAAACTGAACACATTTTAAAGTTTGGTGTAGGTGTCATTGCATCCTTTTTTATACAACAAAGATAATAAACAAACATACGGCCTGTTAATCAATTAATTTATTTGAAATAACTACCTAATAGATTGATTATTAGTTATCTAATTAATAATAATAAAGTCTATAACGTATCCATAACAAACGAAAAAAACATTATTCATAAAATTACGTGAACACCAAAAACAAAAGTCGTCAATTTTAGCGACTTGATAGCAAGGCAATTGATTTTTTTTTTAAATCTATTTTTAATTTAGGGACTTGGATTCAAAAATAACATGTCAGTTTAATAAATATAGCATTACACAACCATCTTAATCCACTAATGACAAACATCAACAAAATTTTGACTTCCTCAATTGCAGGTGTAGCCAAGATTTTGTGAAAGGATCATTACATTCAAGTTAAACTGACATAAAAAATATTTTCATTGAAAATTGTTCCGGCCACATTCTATCAACAAGCGTTACACGTCTTCAATCGATCCACAGCTCTTCCAATTTGGTGAATTCAAATTGGATATGTAGTAATTCTAATAATATGTGCATCATATATCATGCGGATGAATATGCTTGTCATGTTTGGAGCGTAGCAGAGAATTATGGCTTTGCATTTGCACCACATGTGCGAAGATCTTAATTACAACCTTCGATAATTGCTGAATTGGACAATATTTCAGATGTACGATAATTTAGTTATTAAGAAATTGGGTTGTTTTATATTTCTGTTCATCAAAGATCTGTGATTTAAAAATGAGGGCTTAATCGTGAATTTTAGTACATTACATATTTCTATCGGCAATGAATGCACTCGATAACTTGGATATTTATCTCATAACAATTATGGCTCAGTGGTGGTTGTACAGACACCGCGTCGATCGATGTGAGCTCAAATGCCGGCAAGTTTTAAGCTTTTTCCGTGAAGGAAAATATCCTTATGAAACCATAGCATGGTGGTAGGGTATTTTAAATTGCGCCTATCTGTTTACTACTACCACCCTCAAGTTGCAAATCTCTCGCCAATCACTCGGTATTTTCCGGCTGCACTTGAGAGCCAGTTTCCCTGTAATACTTAGCATGTTACCATCTTGGGCCACATCGTCATTTAAACTACAGATGTGATTGATTATGAAGTTAAACATATAAAAGATAAAAAGGGTTTTAAAGTGATCTTAATTTATATATTTTCCGGGATATAAATCTTTCGTATACGAAATAACTCATCTGCTTTATTTCCATCTTTTATAAGCGATTTCGTTTGTATTATAGTAGAACTAAATCTTCTTTATTGAGCAGTAGTCTGGAAAATGCGGTTAATTACAAAGTGAAAATGGTATTTTTTTTTTTTGCAATTGTTTTGTAGATTTATCTTAACATTTAACCTGTAAATAATCTTATTAATATTATAATGGTTAATACTTTTAATACATTTCGAGTTCAAATTAAAAATTTATTATTCCCTTACTTATGTATTTATTCAAGGAACACCAACAGAAACATCCAATATAACATTTGGTAATCATTTTCAAGCGTAGACATTAAATAAAAATTTTGATATCTTATATTGTTTTAAAATATAAATAACGTATTAAAAATAAATTAAAACCACAAAAAGCTTTTTTACATTATTGACGACACTGAAAAATATTTAGACTAAATGAAGTTAGATTATTACAACTGACTTATTTAAATAATAGATGATTACTAACTTTGATTTTTATATCTTGGGTAAGGAATTTAAAAAGGTATTAGAAAAACATAAGAGTGAAAGTTATAACTGATTTCCTTTTTGTCATTTACGCACTTGTGTTTCTAATTTATTATTTGTATTGTTAATGTTAAAGGAAATAATATATAAATAAAATCCATACTAAGCATGAATACGTTGATAGGTCGAAAATGCATCATTTTCAGGGCGGCAATTTTAAAATTTACATTTGTATGAAAATGTTTGTAAAACGTTTGTAAGTCCTACTTAAAAAAATCAAATGCAGTCTTCCAAAAACAGGTAAGGTATTTATTTATTCACCATATACTTAGTTAGGCAACCCAGATGCCATTTTATTAATACTGGTATTTTATAAATCTAATAATAATCGAAAAATCATCTAAATCATTTCACGAACAAAACTACATTCAAATTGAGAACTTCCTCCTTTTTTTGAAGTCCGTTTAAATCAAAGTTAATAAATATCGTAAGTTAATCGATGATTTATCTACATTAATTACAAGTCAACTTGACAACGTTTTCACGCTTGGTACGGAAATGTTCCCTTACGTGACAAAGATAGGAAAGTATTAATGAATTCTGAGTTCAGAAACTTAGCGTTTTTAACATTTTACCAGCCCCGTTTGTATGATTATGAGCATAAAACGAAGCTGGCAAATATAGACCGCACCTGAGGGCGTTGAAATCAACGCGCCCCTCTATTTGAGAAAATTACTGAGAACGTGGCCCACGGAATGAGATCGGCCCCTCTTTACTAATGCACGGCTGGCTACACGCTGTAATTGCATCTTAATTTTTAGTACCAATCTTATCGAGTATACGAAGTATATGGATACTTACTTACGAAGTTTTAGTAGTTATGGAAAGTTAGGTTCTTTTCAGTAAAATGGATAAACTTTATTTCATATCAGTTTTCGTAGAAGTGGAATGAATTGAAACTTTCTTGCAGATCGTATAGTACATATTACATAATATAGCACCTATTTGGTAAGTTTATTAATAAAAATAAAAATTACTAGGTATATGACTGATCAAGATGCCGACAAAAAGTCATTACCGCAAACTCCTTGGCTGACCCTTCTTGCATTTTCTTTTTTGTATCTTGCCTCGTTAGCCTGGTGGTCGTAAACGCGACTACTATGAGCGAGGTCCTAGGTTCGAATCCTAGGTCGAGCAAAGTGTTATAGGATTTTTCCTATGAAATTCTTTGTAGCAGCTCGGAGTTTGGTTTCGTGCCCGGTTAATGGCAATAGGCTCGCCCCCTATTACATGGGACCTAAAAACATACTCGGCGAACTGTGGGTGTACATTAGTACACCTCTGTCTAACCCTTTGGGGAAAACAGGCGTGATGGTATGTTATGATGGTATGTGGCTTGAAAATTACTACACAGGTACATAGGTTCTTAAAGGGACCTTTTTTCTTTTTTACTAGTAGTGTAGACCATATTTTCAGATCAATAAATACATTTACATATGTTTCTTTGTTTCTCCGAGGAGGCAGGGACATGTACATGTTAGTTTAGCTCGAATTTCACGGATAGGGAATTAGGGAATAGGGAGTCAGATCCTGACTTGCAATCGCGGCAACAGCCCATGCCGAGGTCCGGCCACTTTTGGCACCCTTGCGTGCATGTTGCCCACGCGTTCGCGGCTGAGTGCTTTGAGCGCTCTCCCCAAGCCCGGTAAAGCTGTAAAAACCGGTTCGCAGAGCTGAAATAACTTAACAATTTACCTACCTATATTCGCGTCCGTGTTAACCGGAGAAGCCACACAGGTCAATTGCCAAAGATAGAAGGAGGACAGCCGAAGGCAAGCCAAAGTCAGTCATGTTTAACTCCAGCTCTTCAAATCCAACATATACAAAGAAGTACTTTTCTTGCGTGGCAACGTTACAAAATTCAAGATCACAATTTCACGTTAAACAGTTCAAATAAGAAAATATTACAAGTTCAAATGACCGCAATATGGGGGGATCTCTTGTCCCATGGCCCAAAATTACCGTATTCAACAAAACAATTAAAATTGTCGCACGCGATTCAATTCACCGGCTTGACATTCAATAAAAACAGAGTGACCGCGCGAGAGTGTTACAATGAGTGAAAAACTATAGACTCAAAATGTCAAAAGTATTAATGAAGGCAAATTTCCGGAACTATGGAAATTAGCCAAGATCGTCCCCATATATAAATCAGGAAACAGAATGGATGTGACAAACTACAGACCAATTAGCGTCCTTAGCTGCTTCGCAAAAATTTTCGAAAGCATAATTTATAAGCAAATTAATTATCATCTAAAACATATTATCACTGAAAGACAGCACGGCTTTGTTACAGGGAGATCAACAACTACTAATCTGTTAACTTACACTCACCATTTAAGCTCTGCATTTAATGCATGCACACAAATAGATTCGATTTATATTGACTTTGCTAAAGCCTTCGATACAGTTGATCACTCAATACTT
The DNA here is from genome assembly GCA_033032175.1 of Saturnia japonica. Lineage (NCBI taxonomy): Eukaryota > Metazoa > Arthropoda > Insecta > Lepidoptera > Saturniidae > Saturnia > Saturnia japonica. The sequence goes on from CM065318.1 coordinate 13,496,314, forward strand.
TGCCGCAAAGCTTATCACATTGGCATACATGGATCGCTATTGCGCTGGTTAGCTTCGTATCTATCAAATAGAACGCAACTGGTTGCAGTATATGGCTATGACTCTACTCCATTTGAAGCAAAATCAGGAATACCACAAGGATCTAATTTGGGGCCACTCTTATTTGTTTTATTTATTAATGACCTTATAAACTCATTCAAAACTAAATGTCTAGCATACGCTGATGATTTAAAGGTCTACCATAATATTCTATCATATGAAGATTGTATTGATTTACAAAATGACATTAATCATTTGCATCTTTGGTGTACTCGAAATAACATGACATTAAATATTCAAAAGTGTAATTTGATTACTTTTACGAAAAAACGGTCTCCAATAGTGTATCCATATAAAATAAACAATACATTGTTACAGCGTCAGAATACAGTAAAGGATCTTGGTGTATGGTTTGATTCAAAACTAGCCTATACGTACCACTATGACTACATCACATCCAAAGCTAACAAAGTTATGGGTTTTATATTTAGAATGTCAAGACCATTTAAAGATCCTGCTACATTAATAACTTTGTTTATGACATTGGTTAGAAGCATCCTGGAGTATTGTTCGGTGGTATGGAATCCATACTATCACATACACAATGACAGGATCGAAGCTATCCAAAGACGTTTTGTACGTTATTTAGCATCAAAATGTGGACTGAGGCGTAAACTACCTTCATATGAAACTAGGCTAAATCACTTTGGTATCAAAACACTGTCATCCAGACGTAGCTTTAGCTCATATTCTAATCTACATAAAATAATCAATGCCAAATGGGATACAACAGAGTTGTTAAGCCAACTATCAATAACCACAAGAGTAAACCGGAATCAAAGAATCTTCCACGTTCCATATTGCTCAAATAATGTCTCATACTATAATCCGTTATACAGAATGTGCAGAGAATACAATGATAATGCCAGGGTTTTGGACATATTTGATAGAAATATAAGCAGTAGTTTTCAATCATCTGATTAATCTTTTGATTTTATTTGGAGAAGCTATTTATGCGCTAAAACTTTATGTAGTTTTTCTAATATAATTAATTGAATTATTTTGTATTATTTTTATTTTTTTTATTATTTTCTTTATTCTTTGTATTTTGTTTGTAAAATTAAATGTTGTGCCCAACTATAATAGGAAAGCAAATTTAGTTCTATAAGTTACTATTGTTAATGTGTATTTTGTGTTTTAGTTTGGTTTCTGTTGTTGAGCCATAATAAATAAATAAATAAATAATAAATAAATAAATAAATAAATCAAACTCGTGTTACCAATTGCCAAACTTCGCCGGAATACACCTATAGGTGTTTGGTTACAGTGTGCGCGTAATAAGATTTGTTTATACTATGGTGCGATGTGTGTGATATAGAAATGAAAGAGCGAATAGTAACATGCCCGTTTATTTGCGTGTCTTACAGCGGTCTGCCTTGTAGGCAGGCATGGGCGATACAAATGAACTTTGTACTTATTACACAATAATTTAATCCTACATAATGTGCATATTAAAAGGTAGGCACAAAAGTTTTTCATATTGAGGATGGTAGCTGGCCAGGCGAGTATTAGAAAGCTCAAGCTCATTGTAGGGATTCGAACCTACGTCGACCGGTTCGGTGTCCATACACACTACTACTGAACCATCATAAAAATAGCTTATATCTTGTAACAGTATTTGTATTGACTAAAATCGTAGAGTGTAGATCTTTAGGCTAAGTTATAGGTACCTAGGTACCAGTAAGGAAACCCTAATAACCATTTTCACAACAACAACACTTCCAAACAATCAATAGCCTTTATTTAGAAAATCTGTCGGACTCACACATAGCAGAAATTTATTGTAATTACAGACCACTTCAGAAGTTTTCCTTCTAAATTAATCATTAAGAGCTTCTCACAAGAGCTACAATTTTAATTCATTAAAATTGTAATTACAGAAACTGCTAATAAGCCCGTGGTGTTAAATATAGTGTTTGCCTTTCTTTTATAACATTTATGTATGTATTAAATGAATTTTATCTGTTTTCATAGTCTCATAAGAAACAGGGTGAGTGTGGGTGCCGTAAATTGTGAGCGAGGTATTATAGCTACTAACGTCTTTAAAAGGAATCGCGGTCTGCAAGATATTTCAAGAATACATTTTAGTAGAAATCTATTGCTGTCGCTCTATGCCCGAATAACCGATTAGAATACGAGAGAGACAACTGCAGTTTGGCAGTATTATACTTATTTAAAGTGGATGAAATCGCATTTTGGAAGGCTTTTATAATAAGTAAATTTATGGAAAAATTCAAATAGGTACATGACAGTGTTAGATAAATGATATAAGAATAACTTTCAATTCCTCTGTGTATTGCCTTTACTTTTATATAAATCCGTATATAGGTACGTATGGTTGGAGTTTAAGTTTTTGATTTATTAAAATTGCAATTACAGTTGGGAGATTGCCAAAGGTCTAGTGTCTGGCGACTGGTGCTGAGTAATATTTATGTTTTGTGATGTAATCATAATATACAATATATAATTTTTTTCTGAAAATATTTTATGAGTACGGTAGTTTTTCATCTACCTAGTACTGAGAAAAGCCTGGTTATATGCTCAAACGATAAACGTATTATTGATATGAAAATTTAGGAGCTACGGTGCCACAGACAGACACGCACACACACAGAGTTCAAACTTATAATACTCCTATTGTTGCATCGGGGGTTAAAAAATAGTTACTGTAACTGGTTATCAAGTTGTTTGTGGTGGTTGCAAACCAGTCTGGTTTAAATAGATCCCTACAACCCCGTTTGCTTACTAGATAAAAATAGGCTGATCCTGGAACAGGATACACTATGGCGAGTGTTACACCTAATATATGGAGGTCGCGGTCACGATTATAGTGTTTTACCTCCTACTATCTTTATAAAGCTACTTAATACTATTGTTCGGGCTCATATAAATTAACCCTACAATTAAAATCGGAGATGACCGCTTACTTGCACGTGGGACTCGGACGGATACCGGCGCGGGGCGGCGGCTAACGTCTCACGACACAGTTTTTTAAAGTTTCGTCAGTTACGGTACTATACATCAAGGCGTTGGGAATATTTCAGTTTGGCGTTTGGAATAAATACATTTGGATCTTGGAACACTCGGATAGACATCATCGGCGGCAACTTCGGCTGCGAAAGATAAGTGAGCCTTTATCCCGGTTATATTATACCATTTGACGATTATTTTGTGTGGTATCTACTTCCAGCCAGTTTAAAAAGTACAGTCCACTTAATGTTCAGAGGTAGCCTATCACACGCGGTGTGGGAGTGGTGGTTGCCATTCCAACTATATTGAAATTTAACTTTTTATTTATACTTATTTACTACTTATTATAAGTTTAATGAAATGTAAAACCCCTACCGCCCACGACGAAAGCTGAAACACTCTATGAAATGAAATTTTATAAACCTTTTTTGGGGCTTCTGGTGGGATCTTGATTCATAAACTATATTGTTTGATCCTTTCTTGTGTAATTTTGGTGGCATTTTACGTAATGTAGTTTTTTTTAAATAGTATCTCGGTTTATTGACGGTAGGTACCTACTGTCCCTGATGGTAAGCACAGTACAATCCAAACACAACGGTGACCATCAAAAGGTCGAATTCCATCGGCAATCGCCATTGTCATGCCGACCTGCAAAATATCTCTTCAAATTACGCTTGAAGGACCCGATATCATAAGAAGGAGGGATCACATTAGCCGGGAGATGGTTCTACGGTTACACAGTACGACAAATATAATAGATAGAAAACTTTCGTGTATTGTGAACACGTGAAGTGGATTATAAATAATGACTAGAAACTTATATTTAAAGTTGCTATAAAATGTTTTTTAAAAACACGTGATATTGGCAGAAATATGGATGAACACTATTGCCATTAGATAAAAAAAAAAGTTTTCACTGAGAGTGTACGTCGTAATTTTTATGTATATATGATGATGATTTAAAATTATTTAATTACTTCAGAGATTTGTTTAATTAATTAATATGACAACTTAATATTAAATATGTTTATGCAGATTATAATTAAAAGGTAGCATATGTAAAGTATTTCTTACGATATTCATTAATGAGAAAATTTCTACCAAAGTTGGCACCAAAAGTAACAATAAATTGAACTAATGAGTGCTTTATTCCTCTTTATTTGAGATATTGCTTAGGATTATGGCTTTAAGTAGAGAACCGAGTTTTATTTTACCGCAAAACCGACCGTCAGGCTAATCATTTCTACACAGGTATTTATTCGATTTAATCTTGTGATCCACTGAGTAAGCTTTGAGGTAATGCGATTTATTTCGATAAATATTTCTGTACTTCCTTGCTTTTTTGTACATTTTAAAATAATGAAAAAAGTACGAGCGGAGCGATTTTATTTTTAAGATACGAATATTTTACTGCACTTCTGGCTGTAGAGATATCCAAGCCACGTGTGCTGTGGCTCAGTCTGTCAGCCAGTATTTGAATGCATCGTTGTATCAAAATTTCAAAGCAATCGGTAAGAAATTTCGGAGATTTAAGATTTGGAGTTATCAATTAACAAACATTCACATTTTTATTTATATAGAATATTTATTTATTATTACTAAAATTATTGAAATATCGTCATATTATAGGGGTAGGCGAATAGTAGTGGAACTGAGTTGAATCTATTGGATAATAATATTCGCTTTGAATTTCGTAAAGATTTAAATAGTTCATAGGTTCGAATTATTCGCACATACTTATTATAAAAGTTATATTACAATGGTTTCCAACGCCTAAATTAAATAAAAAAAAAAAAAAAACAAATTAATTTCATAATAATTTGAAAAAGAATATAATTATGAATTATTTTATTCCATACTTTTTGGTGGATAGCATTAATACCGCTAAAGAACAAAATAACTATAGTGAACTCGAAAGTTTGCGTGAACCTCATTTGAATAATGAATTGTTTCTATAGGCAGGTTTGATCGCATTATATGTATAAGAACTGGATGTTCAGCTTTACACCTTCGTGACTTACGCCGTGCCTTAAAATGATTTTATAGCCACTCATGTATACCCTATTTCCGACTCTAGAGCTTTAACTTTAAGGTTCATATGACATTGGATAATGTATAAATATTGTCATGTTAACACTGCATAACCCGAACATAGTCAAACTAATCAAACAATGTTATAAATTTGCCGCGTGATATAGACCTAATTCAAAGAGTAGATACATTTATGTCTTAAAATTTTTCTCTTTACTTATGACAGTCCATCTGGTGAAATACCTCCATCCTACAGAAGATTGCAAACCAAATAATCCTGTTTTGTTCCTGCGGTCTGTAGGGTTTCCAGATTTCCCATGGGAAGACAGGTTCAAGGTCAGCAACTACCAGACTTGTAATACCTATGGTGATACAAGCGTCTATAAACTACGGTAGCCACTTAAAATCAGGAGAGCCGTACGCTTGCTTGCCATCTTAGTTGTATAAAACTAAACTAAAAAAATTCTAAATGGTTCACATTCAGTTAGATTTAAAGTTATATAGTTGATCTAAAAATGTAATTAATCAAAATATAGCATATTTTAAAACTTTCTTTGTAAAATTTTCTTCTTCGATTTACTTTATAAATGTTATTGTTATGTAATTCTTCTTATCGAAATATAATTTTCAACAGCAGACCCTAAATATGTATTTCATAGCAGAAATCGCTAAATGTCGGCTTCATTGTGGCAAATTTGTATTAGGTACCAACCATAATGTATCAAACATAATCTGGTTATTCAGTAATACAAAACCGTTTAAAATCCGCATAGTAGTTTTTATATGATTACCATCCAAGTATAAAGACATATATTTCTTATTTCATTGCTGAAAATGAATTTCAAGAATTCATTTTATTATTCCATACCATTAAATGTTGAAATTTTACATGTAAACAATTTATGGAGTAAATGAGTAACTAATCGTAAATACACCAATTTTTATATTCGCTTAGTGCTGCTGTTTTGTACTCAACGTACCTAGTACTTCAAATTAATAATTTAAAAAGCATGTTATATGTTACTTACTAGCTGATATGTGCGAATATTTCGCATATTACATTAAAGCATGAAAAACAATCTACCTACTCGTAACGGTTGTCATGTTAGTTAGATAAATTGTTATTAGATGACGTCATAAATATGATGAAGCGATGTGTAAATAGTCTCTTCACCGCGGCGAACGTACTTATGCAAGAATGATTAATTTAAATTCTATTTGTATTGATATCCCTTGGCCCAATCTAGAATATGGTTTCAAAAATAAGATTCAGGTGCATTGAACGCTAAGTATGCCCACTAACCTTTGAATCCAGCAACCCAGAACACTTCTGCTCTGCTAGTCTTCGGCAAACGTTCTTTCCAGCACAAAACCACAACTTCTTCAGAACTCAATGTTCTTTACTCGGCCGGGAATCCCACAAAGGTACTGTCACATACAAAAATTTCATCGGTAAAAATTATCCGACGAGAGTTTTAGGCACAGAGCAAATGCAAACTACCGCGTCGCTAGTTGATTACGGTTGGTGGTAGTTCGGCAATATATAAGGGCCAATCAGATACGCTTATATCACACGACAGCGAGAGTTTCAGCAAATCCAAGAGCTACATTCTAGGATCGCGGGAATACTAACATCCAATGCACGTTAATTTGAAAACCGTTAAGTTATATACTTTAGGTATTTATGCCCAACCATGACGCTTTCAATATATTTTCATTAGCATCAACAAATGGCATTTTATTGAAAAAGATTTTTAAACTTTTATTTTAACGAAAAAATTAGATAATTTTAAACTATTTGTCTATTTTACATCAATATCGGGGTTTATAAATAAGCCTTGAAATAATGTTTTAATCATTAATTTTGATGAAGAATTAACAGAGTTATAGCGTTGCCAGGAAAAAACACCTTTAAGAACATATCAGAAATAACATAATTTGATTTATTCTAAAATATAAGTTCAGATAAAACGAAACGATCTGAAGCTGACATGTAATCCTTCACGATAGCGTCTCGTCACTCGTGTCAGTGCACGTCAAATAACACAATTTATTTATATGACTCTTTAGAGTGACTGGAATAAATCAGCTTCCATCATACATTTTAACTTTATACCGCTGAGTTATCAAACTCTTTTAAAATATGTATTTGCATTTGAAACGGATTATAGTAAATTTATATAAAAGTAAAGAGTATCAGAGGGTCACAGATGAGATAACAGTTGATAGAGGAAAGTGGACGATGAAAATAAGTTTTGGCGATTCTTCTACCGAAGCTTCTAAACGTTGTAATACCAGGTATATCACTAGCGCGTAGCCTACCTCGAATCCGCTCACCCCTATAGGGATAGAAGTATGTAGTCTTATTTAATAAGTTAATAATTTTATTCTCTGTAGAAATTAAGTTAATTTTGTAAAATTTGTGGAATTAGAATTGTAGGTACAAAGCTTACAAATAGAAATAGCTCTATCACTTTGCCTTGGTACAATTGAAAATACCTGTAGTACCCGTAAATTGTCAGAGTTTTTAACTATATATTACTCAAATACATATTTCATTTAAATACATCCAATAAATACAACGCAAATTGTACAACAGAAAGATATTCATATTTGTCAACAAATGTGAATGTTTAATGAATCAAATTTTACAAAGGAACACGAGGTTGCAATTTGTCAGACAAAATAACTTTTGTTCGTGCGATGATGTAGCAAAAAGTAACAACTGGTGTGTGTTGACATCATTATGTCAATTATTATTTCTGTATTTACAAAAATTGTGGTTTCATTTGCGTTTAATTTGTTCGGTTCTTGCTTATCGTTCTTTCTGACATACACTGTGTATGGGAATTGCTCAATTTGTAAGAGTCGTAAAATGTTAGATAGCCAATAACCTTCCTAATTAAAAATAAAAAAGTAACATTAATAATTAAAAAAAATGGTTTTTTTTAGATTTCGCCGGTGGTCACAGATATTATTGCGTTCAAACAAACAATCTATTGAACTTTGTACATAAAATATTATAGTAAAGATTTAAAATTTTTTAAATATTTGTTTACTAAAACTATCAAACGTCTCTCCTGTATCTACTAATAAATACAGTAATGTCCTCTAAAAGGAGAATTTTTTGTTATGCTGGCCAGTAAATGAAGCGAAGAAATTTCGGTGTTAGTCTGCTCGAATCAGGATGTATTGAAGAACAGCTCCCAAATATTAGATCCTGTAACAATACTGATTTGTGCTAAATGTAAACATCGGTGTTTAGTACTTTTTAATACTAACTCTGCCCGCGAGGTTGTCCACGTGGCATAATTCGTGAATGAAAAACAGTAACTAAATGAAAATCTGACCACAATTCAATCTCACCCTATGGTATTTGGCCCGTATAAGCTTTACTAATACCCAACTAAAATCATTTCAAATATTAACCGATATCACAGTATTAATAATCATACAGATATTATCTCAAAAACAGAAATACTGACTGCTATGCTCGAACTCCTGGGTTCGATTCCCAGGTCGAACAAAGTATTATTGGATTACCTATGTAAATAAAATGATTCAAGGTTTACCGTTATGCGCGTATCACGTTAAGCTACTGGATAGATTTTGATCAACTGTTTTTTGTTTTACACCTTAGATCCTTATTAAAAAAATATCACGATTACTTCATTCAATAAAAAGTTATTAACGTTTTAAGAAAGTGCGAGTTTTGTAAGCACCACGCGTTCAGCGATGTGTTTTCTTGCCGTTGAGAAGTGGGGATTATAATAATAGTATAGGTTAAGGAGAATGAAGTCGCGGGCGGTTGCTAGTAGTAAAATAAAAAACGTTCCCATTCACCTTCATCAATCAAATAGGATTTAGTAGTGTTGGTTTAAATAATAGGTGACCTTTGACGGTAGTTTTTATTAATTTATATTATTATTATTATTATTTGTTTAACACGTTTTAACATTTATTCTATATAGGTTAATAACGATCGGGTCTATGGGTTCGACCGTATCTCTTTAAACGATAAATTACTAACATTTCTCTTTTGATTTTTATTTTTTCAGAATCAACTGTTAATCTGTTTTCAGGCAGATGTAGTAAAGACATTTCGGATAAATTAATTACAATGGATTTCTGCAAAATAACACCTACTTAATTAATTAGGTTAATTAATATTATTTTTTCAATTACAAAAAATATCTTACAATTTGCTGTGAAAATCAAAAGTAGGTATTCATTGTTGCCACAACTTTATGACCACTTACAAATTTGTTTATTAATATTGCCCAGCAGTATCTAAGCGTCGAATAGATAATAACTGTCAGTCCATCAGTATTATCAAAGGAGTAGCCAACGTTCAATGTTAATCAATAGCTTGCCAATTAATTTACTGATAAGGTCACCGACACCCGATAAGTTCAGACCGTCGTCGACCTTTTTGATTAAACCTTGATAAGTTAGCAAATTCAGTTTAATTCAATGAAAATGTACAAACCCACAATTACTCAGTTATTTTTTTGCATAATTAGGTAAATTCTATTTATTTCTATATGGTATTTTTACCACTATAAATAATCAATAAAAATATTTATTTTTCATATTATGCAGCAATAAAAATTTCAATGTTTAGGCAGATTTGTTTTCTTTTAATTAAATTGAAATTAAACTATATTGACCATAAAATAATCTTTGTTTTGGATAGTAAAATAGTCCTGTAAGTATTATCTATATTAGTAATATTTGAATAATTAACTTTAGGAGCAATAATTAAAAGCTTAAACTTTATCACTAGCTTAATTTCGTATTAAATATATGGTGTGACCACACATTAGTTTGAACTCATCTGTGTCACAAACTATTCATACAGAAAACGGATAGTAATAATTAATTATATTATATAACTAGCTGTGCCCGCGACTTCGTGCGCGTGGTACATTACGTGTATGAAATCAGCAACTAAATGTAAACCTCCCCTCACCTCAATCTCACCGTACGGTATTTGACCGGTATTGGCGATCAAACGTACCGACAGACAGACAAAAAATTCAAAAATTATCGAAATAAATAAATAAACACTTCATGTGGTCACGTGTCAAAATATGGCCGATTATCTGTGTATTAAGAATGTTATGTGTCTAAAATATATGAAGTTGTGAAAAAGAAAAATGCGCCAGAACAGTATTTTTATTATATATAAACAACACTACAATAACTAATTTGTTTAACCCATCATGGATTAGGTCTTGCATTCTATATGCTAAGAATACATGAATACATTTTTAGGATTGGTAAAAAGAATTAACGTAAGTTCGAAACCTTCTAAGTCAAAATTATTCTGTTTGCAGATTTCAATAATTTAGTGCCTACCTATTGCCAATCAGAAGTTTAAGATCGTATATTTATCAACGTTTATCTATTCAGAAGCAGTCGAAGCTTGCCGAAAGTTATATTTAGGTTTAATAGTAAGTCTTTGATTAATGATTGGCCCGGTAACACTTTCAACAGGACGGGTAAATAGACGGACGGACAGACGAGGGGTAAAATAGTTTGTTAAGATAGTTGCGAAATTAATGAGAGCCTCTTTAAAGTACAAAGACGAATTCGTCAATTATTTTAACTCGAATGTTTTATTGGTAGCATAAAACGCCACAACGCTCCGTCTTAACGTTATTATTTAAATAAGAAGTGGCCTACTATGAGATCATCTGCATTTTTATTAAATACTAATTTAAGTTACGAATACTTTAGTCGTGTTCTTTCTTACTAAGGCTTTCTAGCATTAAAGGGTATGAAAGGTCTACCTACAGAAACTTTTAGTGATCTATTCGCATTTATGTATCCACTGACTCTCAGTGTGAGCCGAAAGTTAAACTCAATGGTGCGCCTTTGATTAATGAGAGCTCTGGAATCGGTTCGAAGGGAAGCGAAATGGGATAATGGTTATTTAGAAAGGGATTCCTTGAGAATCTAATGACCATCTTAGTGTTTATTGGATTGTTTGACTCTGTGTAATTTGGCTTTATGAGCCGTTGTTGAAAATATAAACTATTAGGATGCTATATTATTTTATCTATTTTTTTTATGATACCAAAAACACTCTTTTTATAATGAAGGGATAATGGCTAAAATTTATCGTTCGATTCAACTGAGAAGTGATGGATAGGCCATTTATTCCTATTTTGTTAAAGCAGTCACACCTTATAAAATTCTTCTGAGATTATTCACTACAATGTCCTTAACACGTTAAACGACATGTCGGTCCCGGTTAGCCGGCAGCAGTTTAACCCAGAGGGCTATTATAAAAACATCAAATTTGCTATAATTTCAATATTTTTTTTTACTCTAAATTATAGAAAAGGTTTCAAAACCCATAAATTAATTTGAAAATATTAAAAAAGTGTCTTTATTTTGATAAAATATGACGATCGGTCACCGGTGACCACTATGGATTCCGCGGAAAGAAATTAGTTTTTCCGCCGGCGCTGCGTCGCCCGATTTTGCCCGTGACGGTTGATGATACATAAATACAATGACAAAAAAAGTCAGCGATAGCATATGCTTATCTCTTATATATAAGCCACAATATGGTACTTTGCAATTTTTTTTTTGTTGATTATTAAAAATTGATTTTTGAACATATGTAATTTTTAGGCATGGCATATTAATACTTACGAACAAAAGTTACTTAATTATAAAGAAAATTTTATGAAGTTTAATAGGAGATAAAGAAAAATTAATATAATTTGTACTTCCGGGAAGTGAGAACATACGGGTGCGTTGGCTGAGCGGTGTTTGTCTGATAAAAACATAGGTGAAACCGTGTAGCACAGCTAGTCATGAACATCAGAGCAACGATACTCAAGTTACCGTAAAACAAACATTTAATCATACAAACATACCTAATAACAGCCTAACCATGTCACCACTGAAACCGAAACTCGTTACGCTCGTCAAATAGACTCCAAATTTTTGTTGTGGGTTATAAACATAATAAAATCACATAAAAGTGTAAAAATAATATCATAACATAAATAATAAATAAATAAGTCGTAGTTTTAGATTTAGATCGTCATATTTTTCTAAGTTATTATGATATTTAAAAACCAAACCTATCGCATTAGTCTACAGGGCTATACCGGCCACATTCTATAATAATTAACCTTATAATTGTGTTCCACGACGTAGAAGAGAAGTTTGAAATTTCACCCAACGCGCGGTCACCGGTGACCACCATGGCCTGTATGGAAAAGTTAGGCAACGGTCACCGATGACCACCATGACCTGATTGGAAAAGTATAAAAATATACTCCGCGTTTAACGTGTTAAGATTTCTATAATCATGGTAGTCAAAAACTACATTTAACTATAGAAAGTCCTTGGGTACCTACTTCTTTGCAGAACACCTAATTTTATTTCGGATTACTTTATTCAATGATACTATTTTTCTGGTAGAAATGGTTCTTGTAATCTGCATACTTTAATCACCGAAGATTTTTTCTCAGAATCAAGTAATTTTTATTAAACCAATTTAAATAAACAAATCAAATCTGAGAAAATTCAATGATCTGCTTTTATATAAAAATCAAGCGTAAACCTGATTCATATATTGTTAAATAAAATACATTTTATATTTAATTAATTTAGTTAATTTAAAATTAATATTGCAACGTAAAAAATTATTATAAGCCAAGATATGGGATATATTGTAATTCAACTCAGCTGTAATGTCCACTAGTAATTTGTGAGCAGCGTAGTCTCATTTCACATCGCCAGAGGGCAGAGAGCGGCCACACCGCATCGAGAATATTAAAAATAGGAGAATATCACAGTATGAACGAAGAATTCTTTTTATAATATATTCTGTGCTTTTGCTTGCTGGGTATTAAACAATGCACAGCGTGTTGCGACTCTTACTTTATATATCAGCTTTGTGAAAGCTCAACAATTTATATTTTATGTATTTTATGAAATATAATTTTAAATGTAGAACAAATTCTATTTTTATTTTTGAGTATAGGTTATCTTCTTTCGTATAGAATGTACTTGTTAGAAAAATTTTAATCAGCGTACTGTCATTATTTGAATGTTAAAAGAAGTTTAAGTTACTACCTAGAGATTTTTGTACTTATAGAATGTTGAAAATAGGAATTTTTGGTTTAGATAACAGTGTTTGATTCTTTAATCAAGTTATTAAGCACAATATCAATTTATCGTACAATAAGTACCATGTCAAGCAGGTTTTACTATCATAAGATATACTATTTTTGACTGATGTCTGAGATGAGATGTTTAGAAATGCCTCTTTCTCTGTATATCCACCAAAATAACATGATTTTTTACTGTAAACATTACTTAATCAGATAAAAAAAACTTTACCTACCCAGTTTCTTGACTTATCGAGTTACTTCTTCTGAATGTGTAGGATGTTTTCCGAACCGGTGCTAGTGTTTTAATGTTCATAAGTACTTTTTAAGGCTTTAATTTAATTATTTTTGATTTTCATTTCTACCTTAGTGAATTTCAACAGGTCACTACTTATGCTACATTGGTTTTTGTATTATACCTTAGGTTCTGTCATGAAATATCAAATTTCTATTTGATCGAGGTACTTCAGTCTAATATAGTCTAACAAAAACATAAATGTAAAAAAGGGGTCAAGTTCGGTAAAAACTTCGTTCGGGTTAGCCGTTGTCATAGATAAAAGAGCTGAGATCTAAGGGGTGCCAAGTTCCATTGCTGTTATTTTAATGCTAGCTGTAAAAATGTACGTGCATTAAAATAATTAAAAAACAATATGTTACATTCTTTGATATGCGATTTGTAACTTGGAAAGTCCGTGTGTCTAGATAATTATTTGGTATTTTTTCCCAAAACCGTTTTTTCCCGGCAACTCCACATCTACGTTCATTCTTTATAAAAATTAAATGATTCAAAAATGTTTAAAGCATATATTCCTCGCTATTGGGGTAGCACAGAAAAATACTTTAAAATTAATGTTTTCGTTAAAAAATGATTGAATAACTTATTTCACCAGGAATGCCATCTATTGATGCTAATGAAAATATATTCAAGACGCTTTAAATTAACAATCTGTCTAACTAACATGATGGCTGTTAGATTGCTTACATTCTATAACGAGTGAAATATTCATAGTTTGATTGAACGTTCCAATACAGTAATATTTTAACCGTATTCAATTTACCAACACTGGTTTCAATTTCATAGATATTTGTAGTAATATGCAGCGTTATTAAACCCTCTATTGGCCATTCGGCGTGGGTTTCGAATAGTGCGGTTTCATTCCGTCATGCCCAAGGGGTAGCAGCCGGTACACATTGCAAAACTTAAAAGAGAAATTACGGACTGTTTGAAGCTTTGGGAACATAGCTTTACTTGCGATGTTTGATTTATATGAATTTGTCAAATATTCTTTCTATATTTTTTTCCAGTTTTCATCAATAATAAATTATTGTAATTATTGTATTGCATATTATGTATATACATATTTTTAAGCAATAATTCTTTAGCCGATACTTGAAATTAACGCAGAACATTTTACGCACGGAAATAACGTTTTTTCCAAGTATGTACATTACATTAATATTAATAAAATTTGTTTCTATTTATCTTATATTAATTTCAATTCAATACATAGCAATAATAAATAATCGTTTTGTAAGTAATTATTTTATTTTTTTAGAAACAGATACAGATACAGATAGAACAGATAGATATAATTTTAGAAATTAATTATTCATTTATTTATAACTCAGCCTTAGCCCGGGTCCTCTGTCTCCTTCGTTTTGAAAATGTGTCGACTTCCACGCCACCTGTTGTAAACTGGTATGATTTTTCCATACAAATTTTGAACCCCTGTTACACCCCTTTCGGGGTTGGATTTTCAAAAATCCGTTCATAGCGAATGCCTACGTCATAATAACTATATGTGACCCAAATTTCAGCCCAACCCATGCAGAGATTTGATCTATGTGTTGATAGATCACTCAGTCTCGATTATTTTTAATATATATTTAGATTAGATGGTTGTTGTATATTATATTATGACTATAATAATTATAATAATAATTATAATATTATCAATAAATACTAGTAAATTTAGTTTTTCATATGATAGTAATATCAGCTACAATGGTCAAACAAGTTTTACTTAAAGCGCGCGTTAAGATTACACGCGTTATTTTTTAATAAAAAGAATACATAGAGTCTTTTGCATAGTTATGGGTTAATTTCAGAAGTATGCACAAATTGACATTGATTCCATCCACTCTGTCAGAGAGTTTTTAATTTTATTGGCAATAAAAACATATTTAATATCTTTGGAAAGAAATAATTAAACCAATAAGTTTATTAGTTTTTAAAATTTTGTTCTACAAATAACACTCATTTTATTATTTATAATGAGCATTGAATATATGGCGCGTTAACCTAATCAAAACTGCCCAACTTAAATTACATCTGGAAAAGTTAATTTACCAAAAAAAATCTAATTACAGTTTGATTAAGGTCGACATCAAGTAAAGTCTAATAAAAGAACGTAGAAGTTGGAAACAAATAACTTTGAATTATTTTTGTATTTATAAATAATTCCGTCGTCACGAGATCATTAATTAAGGTCAATGTTGTTAATATTGTTCGAAAAATTAAATATTTGGTTAATCCAGAAGTAAATAAGTAATATGACATATTTAAACAGCAGTTTTACACATTTTTGGTATCTCGTAGTTTCACTACACAAGTATCAAATGCCTATTTACTAACTAGAAATTTGTTTGTGCTTTAATTTCTAATAATTTAAGAACAAATCTTAAATTACAATAGATTACCACACAGAGCGGAAACTGATGAAGCTACAAATATAGTTTCTTTTCTTTTACTAGAAGAAAGAGTTTATAAAAATCACTTTTTATGAGAAGTAAAAGAGGATGGAAATTTTTATGAGGTACCTATATTAAAGAAAGTAGGTATATTTCTCGGTAATAAAATATCAACATTTAAAAGGGTGAAAATAGAATAAAAACAATAATATGCATAGTTTTTTTATACAACTGAGGTAGCAAACAAGCATACGGTCCGCCTGATGGAAAGCGGCTAGCGTGGCTTTTGGACGATTTTAACACCATTAGGTATCACTAGCGCGTTGCCAACCTTGATTCCACTATCTCAAGGAGTTCAACGAACTTTACTTACCGCAGGAACACAACAAAAAGTTATTTGGTTGTGATCTTCTTTACGGTGGAGAGGTATTACCAATCGGACTGCCCTAAATAGAAAGAAATCTCCGAAGACATTTCTGTTATGTCTTACATCTTTTATAGTAATTTCTAGCAAAAAAAAGCATTAACTTAAAGTCTTGCTAGAGGAATTTTCTATTGAACAGCAATATATTATTTAAAGTGGAAAAGGGTGTGGTTTCATGAAAATATCGCAACCTCGCTTCCGGGTCACAAAGCATAATATATCACACGAGCGTATCTGTGCGGCAGCGGCACTACTTGACACCCTGCCCTCCATTTAAGAAGCTTATTTCTATACTACATACACTTATTGACTAGGCTCTTTCACCTTATTTAGGATTTGCTAGTTTTAATGAACGTTTTTCTAACATGAAATAAACTGCAGGCAAACTTCAGCTTCATTAGTTGTTTTATTATCTGTAGGTACTAATATTTTAAAGCTCATTGAGATTGTATTTTGTTTGTTTATTTTGAAAAGAATAATTGCTGGAACTAATAGTCCGATTCGATTTTTGCATCCTATAGACTATTTACTGGCAGTGTGCCCTCAGGTACGCGCGCGCTTGTTGCTACGCCGTAGTTATTTACATCCCATAATTTTAATGTTGCTCATATTGTTGACAATTCATATGTCGTATCAATTGAGTTGTATGTATTTCCCGTCTACAATTTTCATCAAATCGGTTGAAAATTATTAATACTACTCTACGATTGCGAATGTACTTTTAACGATTCATATAGCCTCTCAATTATGGTATGACGTATGCTTCCCGTCTACAAAATTTCATCATATTCTGTCGAGAATTGATGAAAATGTAACTTCTTTTCTTTAATTCAGCTTCTTTTTTACCATTGGAGTAATATTGTATAATATTTCAACAAAATCTGTTAAGAATCCATGAAATTTTAAATTTTGTAAATTATTTTTTACGATTCCTAAAAGTGTTTCTGAATATTCTCATAGCCCATCATTCATGGAATGATTTATACTACTAGTATACAAAGTTTCATCAAAATCGGTCAAGAATTAACGAAAATACTTTTTTGTATTTTTTTTTTTACAATTTCTAAAAGTAATATTGAAATTTCTTATACCCATAAGTTTAGTAAGTTACTCTTATTAAGATTATGAATTAACAAAAAAATAGATAAATTTTAAATTAGAAATTATATTAAATTATTATTTTAATTATAGAAAATATAGATAGATTAACAATAATTCAGATAAAATTGAAGCGCTACGAGTATATTGTCAATACATCTAAAAACAATTATTTCTACTTTTAGAAACATACCGATAAATCATAAATATCTTTGTTATTAGTCACAAACTATATTTGAAGGCATAGATAAGATACATTCAATAGATCAATACTATTCTCGGTCTTGCTCGTTTACCTTTTTGAGAAATTCAAACAAAATAATATACGAATATTTTATTGAGAAGGCAGATTTTATGTTCAAAAAGGAAGTACCTCAGTAATAGGGTTCATAAAAACGTTGTATCTGACCCGACTCCCGAGCGGTTCTGAGCGTGGAGGCACGTAGCTCGACCCTTGACACCACGCCCTCCTCTCTAGAGCGCTCCTTGACAGTCGAGTGTCAACAGTCCGGTCAAAACATACGCTTTTGTCGTTACGTGAGATACGGCGAGACATCGTTGATTTCATTCGGAAACATTTTTTTTCCACTTTTCTTTGTATACGATTGTGTCCATCCAAGATGGTATTATGATAAAGGCTAGTTATATGAAAACAATAGTTTTTTTTTTCAGTTAGACTACAATTTTAACTGATCTTAATGGAAGATGTAGAAGAAGATTAAGATATATTATTAAACCCACTTCAGACACATCATTAGTAGCTAAATATTAGATACATTATTACTCTTACGCACTTACACACGCATCCATACCACACAATGATTCACGCATATTTTCAATATTTTTGTACTATATGTTTTATGTTTATAAACTATTCTCTTTCCATTTATATTTTACTAGCTGTGCCCCACGGTTTCACTCGAATTTTAATCTGACAGACACCGGGCCGCTAACGCACACGTGGCTACATATTATTGTTTTCATATATATTCATATTATGTATTGTACTCACTTCCCGCAAGTACAAATTATTTACATATTTAAATCAATTCAAAACGTTATACAAATACATAAAGCTACAAATATACTGTTACAGGTAGGTGTCGGTGACGCAAGGTGATGCGAACTCATAACATTTACCCCATACAAAAATCACACAAAGTGTTTGTAGCAGTTTTCATTTCAATAAACAAATGGCTAACAAGGACAGCGACCCAGTAAAGTGGTAGTATACTATTTCTATTTCTTTATTTTCTCGATGACAGTTCTAATTTGCTAGTTCTAGTGTTGTGACAAAATAAGTAATGATATCGATCGCATATATTTCATCGGGTCGAGTGACAGTGACGATTCATCAGATTTTGATTAAAATAAATAAATAAAGATTGCGTGTCGTTATAATTATTTCGTTTCATTGTCGAGAACCTACCTATACCTACTTATTTTAAAACGGCTTCGAAAATTTTGAAGAAGTTGGCATTATCAATCAAGAATTAATACGTGTAACATCTTGTAATGAAATATAATATTAGTCAATAAATTTGTACAAAAGTATCCGGCAGTAGTTTAGTTTCTTTCATTTTGTAAAAAAAATATCGGGTCTGTTATCGTGTTACTTTTATCGATATAGCTCCATCCCTATCAGTTTCTCCGACTCTGGTATAACCTTGTACGCGTGTAAACGTCATATTTTTATAAAATAATGCATACAAAATATAAAAAAGACGCTCGTTCAAGTTTTCACAGGAGCTGTCATCGAGAAAATAAAGAAATGGAAATGGTATAGTTTGTTGACATAAAAAGTGCCTTCTTTGGGGTTTAAATTCAATCACGCAAAACCAGCAGAACGGATTTAGATAAAATTTGTCACACTGATAGTTTATTACCTGGAAGAACACATAGGGTACTTTTTATCCTGGTAAAATCATAACTTAACCACTGTTATCCTACAAATATAATGATTTTTTTTGCTGTGTCGTGTTCCGAAACCAGCTGGTGTTTATGCAGTAATATAGCGGGGTGGTAGGAATCGTATCCACCACACACATAGTGACAAACCCATCTATGATCTTCTTTTGGTTTGCCGTGTTCCGAGATCAGTTTGCGTATATCCAATAATACGCAGACGAAGTTACGGGTATCAGCTATTATTAAATATAATTTAAATTCGCGTAGTTTGACGCCAAATGTGTTCACACCTACCTCTGATACAAATAAGATAATACTTTAGATTCATAATATAGACAACTAGCTGTGCCCGTGGCTTCGCTCACGTGGACTACAGAATGCCCGCGCGAATCTTGCTCCCCCGCTCCCGGCTATTGTAAAGACAAAAATGCTTATTGGTGGTGTTCCTTAGACTCTCCCAGACTTTTTTGTAGGTCTTTTTAATGCCTACAATTATGTAGTACATTAATTTGTTATATCTCTTATGGTTTACTCAGTATAAGCCATTTGATTCGCCGAATTGATTCACCATGACCAGTTTATTTATTTGCGCGAAACCCTAATTCTTTTTCTAAAATAAAAGTAGCCTAAGTTACTCCCTATATCATCAGCTATTTATCAGTGATAGTCCTGTCAAAATCGGTCCAACCGTTTCGGAGATTACCCAGAACAAACAGACAGACAAAAATTAAAAAAATGGGCTTTTTGTTATAGGCATCTTATATACCTTCATATGTATTTAGTAAAAAACTGTTATTTTGACATTACAAACAGACACTTCAATTTTATTAATTGTATTATACAATTACCTATAACTTCAAACAATATCGAAATGCTAAAAGTTGCCCCTTGATACTTGAATCTTGAATACAAAGCAGCGAAGGAAAATTGATTATATCGAACAAAAGGCAATCTCATAACAAAACGAGCAACATTGTTCGAATACTATTGTTATCAAAAGACATAGGTAATGTGATTGCAAATAGGTATTTGTATTTATATTCTCACCTATTACGTCATGCTAATATTTATTTATTTATTTGGAAACCCAACACCGTACATGTTACTATAAAATAACTGTCTATTTAATAACTGCAGCCAAAAGAGGATTTCACAGTTATAACACAGTCATTTAAAATAATAATATAACAAGTAAAAGAGAAAAGAAACGTTTTTTTTTTACTGAAGCTTCGAAAGGCTTTTACAGTTTCACCCGACTTGGGCCCCCGACATGTTCTGTTAATAATAGTTTAAGTATATACTTTTCTCTGTATCAACTGTTCACTGATGGCGATCAAAGCGACTTCCTTTTTAAATATTATTTCCACAAGTTTTCTACCTATTTCTGCTACACATCAGATACCTACTTCATATTTATTCTGATTCGATATATTCTGATTAGCGCTGAAATTCAATAGCACAAAGTTATAATAGTATAGTTACTTTACCGTCTTTGATTTTATATGACTTTTTACCCTCTACTAAATGCGAAAAAAGAAGTATAACTTTACAAAATCTTTACATCTTTAAAATCTTACTGCTTTATAAATAAATAATGGTACTTGCATTATATAGATAAATTAAAATTAACTTTATTTTAGCGATTTCTTATATTATTTTCTCGTGAACAATTAAGGTTAAAAGATTCCATTGCCATTATATAAATATATAAAATTATTGCGGGTACAAAGACCCATTTTGATATTTATCCTGATAGCTATTGTTCCTAACGTGGAAGATTTACGATGAAATAAAAAAACAGCTTAAGAACTTGACGACGCTTGAAAGCTCAATAAAAAATCCACAGGGAAGGATATTCGGTACTTATCAATAATTATTCATGTACCTATCCTTAATTCAGTAATAATACATGAATCGTGTTTATAATAATGGAGAAAGAGGAAAAAATTTAATAGACTTAGACAGAGAAGGAACTAGACAAATAGATCGTGTAGCCGGGTATGAGATAGCAGGTTATCATTTTATTCCATTTCTTTAAAATTTATGATAGTACGCACGCACAAAACACTGTTCCAATGTCAAAACATTTTAATTGATTTTATTCTCGTTAAAAAAAAATGACAATTAAACACTATTTTGACATCTGTAGTACTTTTAACGACAAAAATACAAAAATGAGTTGTTACAGAGTTAGAGACAGAAAATTCAAAGCCCTTTTTTGCTCTTCATATTTTTTTGTATTTCGCTCTTTCAGAGTTCAGAGTTGAAGAGTAAGAAATATCCCAGTCTCTTTTAGTTTAATGTGTGTGAATTTATGTTGTCCCATATCTTCTAAACTACCTATCATAATTTGACAAATAGGAAGCGTTAAGAAGCGTCTTGATCATCCGCTAGTTATACGAATAGACTATATGTATCTGACGTAAATGCACTATGGCGTCCTCTAGAGGACATAAAGTTTTGTATAAATAATGAATTTTTGTAATGTACCGTGTTGAGAATTAATAGGAAATGCTTAATCAGCATATTGAAAATTTTAAATTCTACTTTTCAGAGCGCGATGTTTTCAGTAGTCGGGTTTTAGATTTAAACTTATTTAGTTTTATTGATACACTTAGTTCAGGCTTTACACACTGGTTCTCCACAGTAATTTCTATTCTAATTAATATGAATAGAAGTAGATTTTTGTGATGCGTAAGGTAATCTTACTAACATAGTCCAGAGACAATGAAATATTTAGAAAGAAATCATTTTGAAATCGCTGACATCATAAATTTATGTATACTGGATAATGAAGTAATAAGCTATAAAACATATGTTATTTATTATTTTACATAAAATTTAACAATGAACAAAGAATATATATATAAATTAAAACTTGAAACAAAAAATGCAGCGAAACAAAGTAGGTATTTCTGAATTAAAAATATCACTTTCATTTCGGTGTATGCAACTAAAAGGCAAACTTTTCTTTTTCGAAAATACTTAGGGCGGGAGTGAGTCGACGGCGACGCTTCACAATGGGACAATGCTGATACGGCGGCTGTGGAACGTTCTCAATAAATGTACCTTTTGTGTTCATTCTTGCTGTAATGTTCAGTGTTATATTACGAATTGCGTCAAATGACACGAATCACTTGTTTTCTTTGACCATTGTTATTAAATTTTTGTACATTTATATTCTATACATTCATTGTTTTTATTTTCTAAGTCTGCTATGCGCATAGAGTACAGATTCACTGGACATCATAGCTTAAAGAATTGCGGCACCAAAGTAGTCAGTTTCTATCATAACAAATACTTTTCATGATTTTGAACCTAAATAATTCGCTAACTATGGGTCCAATAAGAAGGTCAAGAACACTCATAGGGCAAGGCTTTCTTTTCATGATCAAATCTGAAATGAGGGGACCAGCATAAGAACCAAAGTTTCCTACATAGCCCTAAGAATACGGTATATACCTCGTAGAATATGTGGCCGATGCTGCGATGAAATGAGTTATCTGGTGGTGACCACGTAGAGAAAGGCATTTCGTGGGCAGACTGCCACAAGATGTACCGAGGACCTGGTGAAGTTTGCGAGAACCCGATAGATGCGAGCAGCGCAGGACCGGTCTTTGTAGCGATCATTGGGCGAAGCCTATGTCTAGCAATGGACGTTTTGGAAGATGATGATTTTGACGTCTATGAACAAGTATTTTGATTTTCAGTATTAACAGAGTCATAATATGTTTCATAAATGTATTATGTGCAAAATGGTTTTAATATGTATCTGGTCTGTGACAGATATGACGTAACAGTAACGGTTGAAAATAAAGTACGTCTTTAACCGATCTCGCTTTTGCTTGTATATCTATCATAAACACAAATATTACATGGCGCAGTAGTTACATTAAAGTAAATAAAAATAACGGTCATAAACTCATAAAATTATTGGGCTGATAGAAATAACATTAATATTATGTAAAATGGAATTCGTGTTGTCGCCACCTCTGCCTTTCGAGTTGAATGGCACAGATTTAACAAGTGGCAAGCTTAGTGACAAATGGATTAGATGGAGGAAGGGTTTTAAAATATACTTTGAAGCCTGTGAACTACCAAAAAAAATCGAGCACAGCTCAAGTGCATATATTATTAAATATCATTGGTGAACAGTGAAGGGAATTAATAGAACAAAATAAGATAACAACCTTAATTGTTGAACAAGTATTATACTATTTCCATTTCTTTATTTTCTCGATGATAGTTCTAATTTGATAGTTGTAGTGTTGTGACCAAATCAGTAATGATATCGATCGCATATATTTACGACAGAATACGATTCATCAGATTTTGATTAAAATAAATAAATAAAGATTACCTGTCGTTATAATTATTTCGTTTCATTATCGAGAACCTACCTGTACCTACTTATTTTACAACAGCTTCGAAAATTTTGAAGAAGTTGACATTATCAATCAAGAATTAATACGTGTAACATCTTGTAATTAAATATAATATTAGTTAATAAATTTGTACAAAATTATCCGGAAGTAGTTTAGTTTCTTACATTTTGTAAAAAAATATCGGGTCTATTATCGTGTTACGTTTATCGATATAGCTCCATCCCTATCAGTTTCTCCGACTGTGGTATAAACTTGTACGTGTGTAAACTTCATATTTTTATAAAATAATGCATACATAATGTAAACAAGACGCTCGTTCAAGTTTTCACAGGAGCTGTCATCGAGAAAATAAAGAAATGGAAATGGTATAAGTGAATTAACAAAATTTTTTGAACAAAAGAAAAATGTTACGGTGGAGAGACATATTTTTGTCACTCGTAATCAGGAAGAAGGTGAATCTTAGGAGTATATTTGCCAATTTAAAAAATTTGCAAGTTCATGTGAATTTGAATTATTGTGTGACTCATTTATTAAAGATCGTTTGATTTGCGGAATACAGAGTACAAGTATGCGAGATCGGTTATAGACTGACTTTATTTTCAACCGTTACCTTTACGTCATATCTGTCACACACCAGACACAGATTCAAACCATTTTGCACAGAATACATTTATGAAACATATTATGACTCTGACAATACTGAGACACTTATAACTTAACAGTGTTTAGCGATGATTAAATATTCTTGGGAAATGTTTA
This sequence comes from Saturnia japonica, assembly GCA_033032175.1. Classification (NCBI taxonomy): domain Eukaryota; kingdom Metazoa; phylum Arthropoda; class Insecta; order Lepidoptera; family Saturniidae; genus Saturnia; species Saturnia japonica. The sequence continues at coordinate 13,520,817 of CM065318.1, forward strand.
ATATTTATAAAATTGTAATCTGACAATGAATACAAAATATTTCTTTGAATTTTCGAAAATTATTTGCATTGGTTTATTTAGTTAGCAATATAAAACATTCTTAAAATTTAGATTTAATAATAATTTAATGAAATAAAAATTTAGCACATCATTTCAGTTTAGTTAGTTGTGACCTTTGAATCATTTGAAGATGATACTATTTTTACTCTTATCTACCATTTGGTTGGTGATTACGTCGTTTAATAGTCCAACAGGAAGCAGTCTTGTTTACCAAATTGTAGAATGCATAAATAACATTGGGTTTTTAAATAACGACTTTTAGTACCCCATGTGCCAAATAATGGTGTTTTAGATATCTTCCAGCTGATGAATACAATATTGTTTTCTTTGCAGGTGTCATAGCATGGCATCATCGGTGCGCAAATAGTGCGTGCGAGTGGTCGTGGGGCCGCGTGGCGATGGGGTGGGTGCACGCGTAGCCCCCGCCGACCGTCTCGGCATGGACGAGGACGAGAGGCGGCTCTCGTTCCCGCCGCCGGCGCCGCTCAACTCGCCCGGCGAAGAAATCGACGGTTCGCGGCTGCTCGGCGAAATCGTGCGGACGCTTGAGGCGACAAACCCTGAGGCGGCCGCACCGCTAGTCGCTTCGCAGTCGCGTGATGCGCTCGATACGGAATGCGAGAAGCCACGCCGTGATGAACTCCGGATACCCCTCGAGGGTGTCACGTTCTCGTGCGAGACTGGTGGCGGAGGTCGGGATGAACCACGTGCGGCGGTCACTCCGTTTACCCGAGAATCTGCTCGACGAGCCGGTAGTCGTGGCGCTCAGCTCGTTCGAGAATTCGGTTTTATGCCCCGACGTCGGCTCAGCGTTGAAGACGGGGCCCGTCTGCCTAGAAAATACGAACCTTTTCCGCCTAACCTATATGGAAGACCGCTTGAGGAAATCGATAATTTCATTTATGATGAGGTGAGTAATTTCTTTAATAAGGAAGCTTACGAAATGAGCGTAAGGAAAGTTTTAGCGAGTGTTTGGAAAATCAAAATTGTAACAGTTTTCTTTCCTTTTTGAAGTGAAAACTACTTTAGTCGCGTTGAGCGTTTTTAGTAGGGAAAAACTTATGGGTTCGTGTGACATTGCCGTCACCGATGGCCTCGAACTGCTCGTGACGTATTGCGCTTGCGTCAGACTAGTACTACTAGGCGTAGTATAGCGGTTTGTGTACATACATGTATATACTAATACAATGTATATACTCGACTGTATCATATGCGTGTTTAACTTTTTAAATGGGTAAAATCTTGTGATTTCGCGTCACCGACATGCTCTGCAATAATTCAAACTATAATTGATTTAATAATTCGAAATTGAATTTCACTCCTGTCAGCAGTCCATATGCTGTCTCTGTTTTTTTTTTAATTAGTCACGCGTTGAGGAACTGAAGTTAGAAGCTATAAAGTTATTTAACGTTGAATTAAATGTTGTTCCTCAACAGTATAACCATATAAAATAACAAGAAAAAATATAATGATCGTGTATTTACTCCTATTTTTACGCTGTTATCACGTTTAAAGCTACAATAAAGGGGTACTAACAAGCCAGTATTGTCCGTGCCCAGTTCTACTTGAACTGTTCCAGTTTAACTTGATTCCCTGTTTTCAAAGGTTTTTCAGAGACGAATAGGTCTTATTTAAATGGAGTTATCATCTGTGTACGTAACAAGTGGCTTATGAAATGTGATGTAAAACATAATGACTAAGCTGTGCTTACCAGTGAAAAAAAAATTTAGTAGCTTATTCACATAAATGTTGCGAATTCATTCTGATGTTAACACGTTAACACAACAGAATTTCGAACGGTTTTTCTTTTATCATAGTATTTCATAAAAAAAAAAGAATATAATATGTATTTATTTATCGCTTCGTTTTGTAGAAATTGGTTCTAAACGTAAATAATTTAAAAACAACTATTTCGTTTATCTATTATTTTGTATCGAATTGAGGTTGGCACTTTATTATTAAAATAGCATTAGGTTGCAGAATGGACTTACGATTTAATATTGATTATTTTTGCTAAACAGTAAAGATTGCAAAGTAAATAAATAAATAATAATTGATAAAGTAAGTTTTAAACATTTATTTTCGCGAAGCAAGCGAGGTATTATGTGTGCAAAATGAAAATTCAAATGTTTGCCGAGTTGCCATCGCTGACCGACGATGTCAGACTTATCGCTTCATCGAAACTGGTAGATCTGATAGGTTTCCGAGACTTGTTGCGCTCAGTCCGGCCTTTTACATTTAAACATTTTATTTTATAAAATCGAGTCGGAAATATTGCAAGTGGGAAGCTCGCTGGTAGTTCTTCGGTGTAACGTTCAAGTTGTTTATTTTTCTGTATTCGTTTGAAAGTAATATTAGGCCACTTTCACATATTTCACAGTCATATTTCACGTGTAACATATTTTTATAGAATTTGGAAAAACGTCGCAAATTGAGCTCAGACGAAATGTGAAAAAGTAAATTGTAGAAGAATCGGTCTAGCGGTGTTTGGGTTAAATCATGACAATACATAAATCAAGACATTTAAGACAACATTTAAACGGCATATTCGTGTTCAGTATCGTTCATATAGTATGTGTATTCTAATTTTGGAAAAATATTAAATATACAGACAGAAGTACAGATTTATTAACATAAATTGAATAGATATGTTATCATTCTATGTCCAGAAGAAAGATGTCTTGGTTATGTGACATCAAAAAAATTAAAATATTTTGTCTGAGTTACGTGACTGGAAACCGAAATCAGAAAAGGTGACGTCATCTTTTAATAAATATACACAAATTAGTGAAAAAGTTGTCTACTCCCGGAGCTAATAGAGTGGTAGGAAACGTGTTCGAATTTGTTTATTTAAAATATGGGGCCGATATATCAAACAAAATATAATTTTATATCACCAATATTTTCAAATTTTGACATATTTAGTTATTATCTATAACAAGACAATTTTTACCAAAAAAGAAAACCAACTTCAATGATTTTGAATACACAATTATTCATTAATTATGAATTTTGGCCTACGGATAGTTTATAACCTGAATTAACGCTCAGGATACTTTTTATCCCGATAAAGACCCAATTCTGAAATCCATGTAGACGAAGTCGCGGACAGAAGTTATTTTTTATTTTAAAGAAGGATCCTGATATTTGTTATGTATTCATAAAATATTACATAACGATAGGAAGAAAATTCTCAAGTTGAAAATTAAATAAGCAAAGGAGTTGGAAAATGACGGTTCCTTTTGAATTCACAAGTACCTATAAACAACACGTAAAAAGTAACAAAACAATTGTTAGAAAGTCTCAAGGTAACTTGAGGTTTCCTGTGGGGACGCACGGATGCCGCATTCGCCTTTTAATTCGTACCGGAAAGCATCAATCAACCGTGTCGTACTAACGCTGTCAACTTGTTTTTAATCATGGTTGGTAGATGAAAGTATGTAAAAATGTAGAGTTTCGAGAACGATGACTGACATCAATAAACTATATGATGCCTATGTAAACAGTGTAGTCTAAGAAACGAATTATAAAAGGCAAACGGTCCGTACCGAACAACAAGTATGAGATCTTTATTTTTAGCTTTGTGTATTTGACAAAATAGTAAAGATACGTATGTAGTATACACATGTGTTAGAAGGGTAATAAAAATAAGTTCACTATTCCACACAATACTCTTATACAAACCGCTCCAGCAGTTTATCCGTCATTCTAAATCTGTTTTTAAACTTCAAATCAATGACCCCAATGATCTTTGCATGCCAAATTTCAACCAGATGAGACCAATGATGATTTAAGAGGCGTTAATAAGTTACCTTCATAATAGCTTCACAAAATAAGTGGCACGCTAATGCACACATACAATGTATCATGTATGTGTATGTCATATTATTAGAAGATACGAGGAATTAGGACGGAAAATTTTTATATCGGCAGCGAAAATGAGACAAGAATAAATTCTTTATTTCGAGTCGTGTGGTATACACAAAATAGAATAATTAACCAGATAGGTAATCTTGCCTTACAATGATTTATGCCTAAAAGGGGTTTACATGAATTTGTGTTATTATGTGGTTTTAAAGTAATAAGGAGAGTAAAAACACAATTAAAGTAGGCAAATGAAAGTATAAATTACTCTATAAGAAAAATAATTAATACATACAACTTGTTAAATATTAATTAATATATTATCATTCACTAGACAATTCCAATCCCCCCTTTCTTAGGGGAAATTACATTCACTTGCATCATTGTTTGTGCATTTTCGTGCGTGTCAGCGATTGTAATTATGTCGCTTACACAGACGTTTATTTATTTTTGGCTTCAATTTTTAGCGGCATGTTGTATGAAACTATCACTCTTAGCGTAATATTAACTCTATGTTACTGCGTATACTCCGAATTCTTTTTTATTTTTGGACAATCTTCTTTATTAAAATACAGTAGTTTTATCAATGCGTGACGTCTTGTTTGAAGTTGATATATACATACATACCATCACGCCTGTATTCCCCGAAGGATTAGGCAGAGGTCTACTAATGTACACCCACAGTTCGCCGAGTATGTTTTTAGGTCCCATGTAATAGGGGGCGAGCCTATTGACATTAATCGGGCACGAAGCCAAACTCCGAGCTGTTACTGAGATTTTCATAGGAAAAACCGAATAACACTTTGCTCGACCTGGGAATCGAACCCAGGACCTCGATCATAGCAGTCGCGCTTACGACCACTAGGCTAACGAGGCAGTTGATACGAGTTAATATATGATTTTGAATAGTATTCTTTATTGACAACACTCACTTATTCCGCGCGCTTTTTAATACGCTTTTACGCTTTTATTAGCTTCATACGTATGTATGTATGTGTGTGTGTAATGGAAACTTTGAACATGATTTTGACCCCCTTTAAAACGTCGGATTAACTCGAAATCAAAGACCGATGACAATTCAATATTTCAAACAGTTAGTCCCGTTATCCTTACTTGGGTAATTAGGATTAGCGAAAATCCAACTAAAAAATAATTTAATTATAAATTTGAGTTAAGAATAGTGTAAAAAATGTATTTTATTGTAAAAAGCGTGGGGTACTTTTTAATATATTATAAAAATGATAATCCTTCTACTCGTATCTGCAAAATGATAATAACTATTGATACCATGCACCCCAAACTTTTTTTACAATAAAATACATTTTTTTAAATATTTTTTAGTTGGATTCTCTATAAAAGCGTGTTTTTTATTTGTTTTTTTTTTTTTACTGTTATTTATTCTTAAAATATTTGAACCATAGAGCTATTACGTAGTTTCATAAAACACATGTTTAAACCAAAACTAAATTAGTGTGTGCGTAAGCGACACGTAGTCGCATTTGCCAACATAAACAAAAACGCACGAATGATACTATTTATGTTTGACGTAAGAATACAAGCTGCTGGGTAGTGCTTTCCCTTGAAATAGGATGTTTAAATGTTTCTAGTTATTATGTGATAAACTGTGACCTTCTTTCACTGCGCAGTAAGTCATATTTTGTCAAAATTTCGGGAGCTGTGTGCACTAAAACTTCATTTTTATCTTTGTCGCGACGAGAGACGTCTCCAGTAATTATCTATGAAGAGACTCCGCGTGCAACTACTAATACTGAGTGTTTTCATTCGTATGATTTTAACATTATCGATTAGATACTCCAATTAATTTGATTTTCCTATTTTTTATTCTAGTCATGGATTTTACATGTATGAATGAAGCCTATGTTAAACGATACTAGAGTATTAAAAACTAATTACTATAATAGGAACCTACTGTTATTATTTTTAGGAATAAAATTAGTTTGATAACAAACGACCTGTTAAAAGTCTAAATTTTGATGGCACTTAGGGGTGGTCTTTTGAACTAGGGAGGCCAATGAACCAGGGCGGTCTTTAAACCAGGGTGGCCCATGAACCACAGTAGCACATGAACCAGGGCGGCACACGAACCAGGGCATAGAAACACTACAAATTGACGATAACAATAACATCGCTTATTTTTTACGGCGTAAATTAGGTGAAATTCAAATGTAAGTTCGCCATAAATGGGAACTTTGCAACTATTGGAGTAGTGTCCAAGTCCGGTGAAGCTGTAAAAGCCGCAGCGGCTTTAGGGCCCCTAAGGCTAACAGTGTAGTAAGATCTAAAAAAAAAAAATACTATTGCAGTAGTTGTTTGTCATGGGGGTTTTTGTATGAACATAAAGTGCAGCTTTTTTTCTGTTTGAGACAATTTCAGCTATCTAAGAAATTCCAGAACAAGTTGATCCAGTGGTTTGACGTTGACCTCCCCAATCCCCAATAACTATATTTTTTATTTTGTTTTCCTCTTATATATCAAAAAAATGTCATCACAGAATGCATGTGTAAAAATTACGCATAAACTAACCATTCGTCAAAAAGACGAGTATATCGTATGTGTCTCGACATCAAAATTATTTATCGACTAAACGGTACCATCACGTGATGCAGTCCAGCGGTCTCTTAGCTGGCACGAAACCCAGAGTGTGATTCTTGTAAGATTACAAAGAGGAAGGTTTTATATAAAATATTCAGGATTTTATTACAATTTGTATTTTTTCCTGGCTGGTTAATTTTCTCAAACAGATGTAATAAAAAAACAAAATGTATTTTAAAAATCTTTCTTTACCCTTGACATATGCTATTATTAGCATAGGTAATAATCTATACTGCGAAATTTTTGTCGGGATCTTGTACTGTCATGTGGTGGTTTTAATTTTCATTCATTTTTTTTTATTTGGCCCAATATGGAGTAATTTTGACGGCATTTTACGTGATATAGTTTGGTTATTGTGCACAAGTGTTTAATTTGCTACAAAAACTTCACGGTCAGTTTTAACAAAAGAGCCGACGACTTGTTATACTTATGTTTGAAGATAACAATAATAATAGTGAGAAATTGGCAGAACTATGGATAAACACAGTAGCTATTATATAAAAAGAAGATGAAGCAGAAATCTATACTAAACGGAGTTTAAGGAGTTTTTGCCGGGATTTTGAAGTGTCTGTTGTAGTTTTTATTTCTAACTTTATTAACTAAGTTTTTTCCCCTTTATTATGTAATATTGGTGGCATTTTGCATGATATAGTTTAGTTGATATGCATTAATAAAGTGAATTATAAATATAAAGTGGAAATAGGCATTTTGAGATATCACAAAAACTCCCTAGACAGTTCTGAATTCTGACAAGGGAGCCACCATCTTGTCAGAAGACCCCACTTTGTATATATATTGGAAAATTTTACGAAGGCTTAAAAATATTGACAATGAAAACTTCACTTTGTATAGGTATTGGAATATTTTAGTAAGACTTAAAAACATTGACACTGGCAAGTGCTTTTACGGCGCCAAAACAAGAAAAAGAAGAAAGACTAAGTTAATCATGTCATGTAGTGGTTTTTGCTTTTTATTCATAAATTTGTATTGTTTACACTATATAGTGTAATACAGGTGGTATTTTGCATAATAAAGCTTGGTTATTGTGCACAAGTGAAGTGGATTGGAAATAATAACATGGACCAGGAATTGTGAGATGCCACAAAAACTCCCTAGAAAGTTCTAACAAGGGAATCACCATCTTGTTAGCTCACTGAAATCAGCATACGACTATATTTACTCATTAATGGCAGTAATGGTCATTAAGGTCATGAGGACTAGTTTATGAATGTTTGTAGGAGGTAACCTCCAGAACTACGATCCGATTCTAAAAATTCTTTCACAGAAAAAAGCTACACTGTCTCCAAGTGATTAGGCTATTTTCATTCTTATTACAACTTATAATGTAAGTAACGTTATAACTATGAAGACAGGTTCGTTTATACTCTCCTATTCGTGAAATCGTAGATAATCATCAAAGATCACGTACGATTGAATGACAAATGAATCTACATTAAGACGAAGCTATGTAATAGGCCGATACTAATGGTCACGTTAACGAAATATTACCACTATCCGTAACAGATAAACTATCTTCTAGCTAAATGAAGCGAGTAACTAAAAGTATATTTGTATTGGACTCAATGTTGGATGCAAACACGATTTCCAATAGTTGAATGCATTTTATTCATTCATAACGTGACTGCAGTGAGCTCGCTTGGATGTTTTAAAACCGGAGTAAGGTGTAATATGTTAAATCGGTTTGTTGCAATATATATTTAGAATCATAGAATTTTAAATTTTTATGTTCTTTAGTTAACCGATATTGTTATGTACACTACAAGTATGTTGTAAAATAGGTTTCCAAGTGAGGATAGCTAAGTTATAGAATATTTGGACACATTGACGTGGTTAAACATAGAGATACCAAACTGCAAAGTTTCATCGTTATGCATATTGCTTTTAAAATCTTCAGCTATAAAATATAGTGATTGAGATAGAAATAAAAATAAGTCTTGAATCTAACAGCTATCAACTTTACAAAAAACAGATTTCGAGCTTTCCTACCCGAATAGTATCGTAATAGTTCCGTTTGGTAAACGTCAGTCATTGTAAAATTCGTAATCGCCAGTTACTCGTTTTTTCTCAATGTGAAAGTGTATTATTATTCTGCAACGAAAAGCAACATAAAGTAACTACATTGAATTTCTGCTGATTTCTTAAATATATATAATAAATAATAATAAAATAAAATAATAGTTGTAATTGATAACGAGTATGCAATAAAACTAAAATAGCATTAGCTTTCGTTGAAGAAAAACATCATGATATTTTTTTTTTTTCGGCGGGAATCTTCAAATTTGACGGTCGATATTTTTTTGTTTTAATTAATTTGTGGCGTTATATTTTCATTTTTATTGTTTATTCTTATAGTAACTTTAGCAGATAGTAGCTAAATTTTATATCACTAATTCTGTGTAGTTTAGTTAATTTTGTGTAGTTTCAAGAATATTCAGTGGTAAGTTTTTTTAAATATAAATCATGGATCTGGATCCTGAGCCTAACCCTTCTCCTGACTAACACCCTTTGTTAACACGGTTAGATGCAAATATATATATTTCTTCCGACCCTAAAATGTTGGACTTAGGATCTGTTGAGGATATGAAAAAGGATAGACGGAAATTGACACAGACTAAAAGAGAAATCTGTTCGGTTTAATAAGAAGGCATTAATTACAAACATGCCTTTACCAAATCTTCCTGTTTCCACCCAGTCTTCCCAGGTAGGGAGCGTTCAAAGTTCTCATAATACTGCTAGTAATACATCAGCTGAGAATTTTTCAAATAATGTTAGCAGACAATTATATAAAGACTCAGATCCTGGTCCATATATTGTTACAGTAGAATTAGTAACAGAGGATCCAAAGCAGGTACAACTCTGCATCCACTAAAATTTGGGTACTTTTTACAAAAAAATCAAAATGATAGGTGTTTTAGAAGACGGAATAAAAAAAAATTGGTAGAAATCGTCTTTCAGTATCATTTAAGTCAGCAATAGCCGCCAATAAATTTTTAAACAATTCTATATTAGGTAGTAATAATTACAAAACTACAATTCCAACATATAATATAATATGTAAGTTAGCAATGGTTCGTGAGATTCCAATTGAGAGGTCGCATAATGACATTGTTAATAATTTAAGAAGTCCTGATGGATTTGGGTCAATCATACATTCCCGTAGGCTTAGTAGGAACGCCAGTGGCCCAGAGGGTTCTACTTGGATCCCTACACAAACGGTAGTGATAACTTCTAATGGACAAGCTCTTCCCTCTCGGGTATTTTGTTTTTACTCATCTCTGCCAGTTGAACAATATATTTATCCAGTAATTCAATGTTTCAATTGCTGCCGTTTTGGGCACACACGGATTTAGTGTACTAATTAATTTATTAATTTATTAATGTATTTATTAATTAATTTAGCAAACCTCGGTGCTTTAAATGTCGTGAGAATCACGATGGTTCATTATGTGATGTAGATGGGGATTATAGATGTATTAATTGTTCTGGACTTCACAAAGCCATAGATAAATCCTGCTCAGAGTTTGTGCGTCAAAAAGACATACAACATTATATGTCTAACCATTCAGTCTCCTATCTATTTTCCTACCTATTTCTAATTCTTGTTTACCTGAACACGTTGCAATCAACTTGATTTAAAATATATCAATTACACTTTTTAATTCCTTCAAACATGGTTTACATTCTTCAGTGGAACTGTGGAAGTGTATTATCAAAATGGACAGTTTTATATTACTTGATTAATATATTTAAACCACCCATTTGAGCTTTATGCGATACTTGGTTGAAACCAGGTACCGTATTTAAAGTACCAGGCTATTTTATTCTGAGAGATGACAGAGAGGATGGTTTTGGGGGAAATGTTTTTTTTCAAATCTTTATCTCTGTCTTATTTTATTATGGGGTAATTAAATGCAGCTGCAGCTATAATAGATAATATTTAATTTCTCCCTCTATATATTCCCCTTAAAGATACTTTAGTAATTCCTGTACTAAAGTGTATTATTGATTCTATGCCTTCTCCAGTTATTATTTTAAGAGACTTTAACGCTTATCATTCCCTGTGGGGCGCTCCTAATGATGGTAAGTTAGGAATTGAACTCGCTGGTATAATATATGATTTGAACTTATGTGTCATAAATGATGGCTCAGTGACTCGTCGTGGTATTCCGGGTCAATCTTTCAGTTTTTTAGACGTTTCTCTTTGTTCTTCATACTTCTCTTCTTGTTTAATGTGGAGGAGCCTTGAGTTCCCGCCTGAATCCCCCTACTATCGTTACTGAAGTATAATCTAACAAACTTTAACTGGAAGTAATTTAGTTCAGTTCTGGATAATAAAATTACATCATAACCTGAAGTTTGTTAAAATAACATAGAACAATCTTATGATAACCTTATTACTAGTTTGAAGTTAGCGGCTGATGAATGCTTTCCTTGTAAAAATGTTGCTAGTAGTAATATTAGTCTCCACCTTCATGGGACAAGGAAGGTACTCAGGCTATTCATAGACGAAATATTTCTGAAAAAGGTTGTAACTTCGTGCTTGAATCAAATTCTTTTCTTCAATACAAAAATACTTTAGCGGCAACTAATAGACTTTTAAAAAAGAAGAAGCGGGATGGTTGACAACGATTTTTGTTTGTCACTGTCGCCTGAAATTTCTCCCTTTATGTTATGGAGAAATATTCGTCGTTTTAGATCTTCCACAAAAACCAATAATAATTGTTCTTCCTTCTAGCTTGAGTGGGTTGAACCCTTTTTAAATAAACTGGCCCCAAGTTATATTCCTAATTTAGATCAAATTGCCTTATAATTACATTTCTGATTATAGTAACAACTTCGAGTTCTTAGATGCTCCTTTTTCAGTACAGGAATTGAAATTAGTCTTGAACCATGTTTCTGATACTTCAACTGGGATTGATGGTATTCTGTATTCTTTTGTGGTTAATGTAAAACCTTTAACTTTGTCATTTATTTTAAATTTCATAAATATTATTGTTGAAACTGGTCGCATTCCAAACTCGTAGAAACAACAAATTGTAATTCCTATTTTAAACCTAATAAAGATCCTTTAGATGCGAATTTTTTCAGGCCTGTGGCTTTGTCATCGGTTCTCTCTAAATTAACAGAACATCTAATCAAAAATAGGTTAGAATGGTTTTTAAAGCACCGCAATCTTTTAAGTTCTTCTCAGTTTGGGCTTAGGAAGGGACGAAGTGTTTCTGATAGTCATTCAATTTTTTCGACAGATATTCAAATTATCTTAACCAGGAATGAATCTTTGGTGGCTGCATTGCTTGATATTGAAGATACTTATGATAATGTTGACTTGATAGTACTAAAAACAAGCTGCAGAACCTTAATATTTTTTCAAATTTTATAGATTTTGTTGTTAATATTTTTAGTGGTAGAACTATTTTCTTGAGGACTCTGGAAATGAGCAATCACAGCAGAGTACTTTGGAAAGGTGTACCGCAGTGGTCTGTTCTTAGTCCTATATTATATGACATTTATACGAATGATTTGGATTCTGTAGTTTTCCCTCAGTGTCCTATTCTTCAGTATGCTGATGATTTACTAGTTTATTCCTCTAACATTTCGATTGGTTTGGCTGCTAAAATTGTAGAGCAGTCATTGGAAAGATTGTCGCAATGGATGTCTGATCATCGTCTTTCCTTTTCTGTTTCTAAAAGCAAAGTTGAAGTTCTTTCTCGTAGAAAAACAAATTCTCATAAGTGTTTTTTAAATCAGGCGACCTTACCATTAAGTAAAAAAATATCTTTTCTTGGTAAAATATTTGATAGCAAATGTACAGGCATTCCGCATGTTAATTACATAGTTGCTAAGTGTGAAAGAAAAATTAATATCATGAGAGCACTTTCTGGAATTTGGTGGGGTGTTCATCCTTTTTCTTTAAAGTTAATATATAATACAATGATAAGAAGTCAATAGACTATGGTTCTTTCACTCTTTGTCCTGTTAAATCTGTAATTCATAAACTTAACCTTATTCAATCTAAGAGCCTGCGTATTGTCATTGGGTCTATGAAAAGCACTCCCATTAATGTACTACAAATAGAATGCGCAGATCCACCCCTGCACATAAGCAGACAGTTTTTATCAGATCGGTATCTATACAAATCATTACAATTTTTGGACCATCCTCTTCATAAAAAAATAACATCTTGATAGCCATATTGTTTAAAATAATAGCTACTGGCATCGAAGACCTCTGACGCATTTAATTCATAGTCTCAGGAATCTACATAAACACGAATGTACAATAACAAATTTTCCATGTAATCCTATCTTCTTTTTTGATTACAGTGATATAAGATATTGATCTAAAGTACTGATGTAAGATTATCCATAGGTATAGAAAAAAATATGTCAAATACTGAATCCAAACTTTTGAATTTTATTAAAAAGAACGCTCCTAATGCGGAAGTTTTTTTTACTGATGCATCTAAATCTGTTGAACCACATATAGAAAATATTCCAGATTTTTTTGGAAATGTTTCAACCTTTCAAAAGAATAAACAAGGAGTAGGTGCTGCTTTGTATCAAATTACGTCTGAATATTTTAAACTTTTTAAATACTCTTCTCTAATATCTAGCTTTTCTGGGGAATGCTTAACTATTTTAGAATGTATCAGCTATATCATAACGGAAAAAAATCCCAGGGCTGTGATCTTTACTGATTCTTTAAGTTGTTTACAATCTCTTTTACATAATTCTTAAAAAAAACGAATTGGTCACCGATTTATCTTGTAATTAAAAACTAACTGAAATATTGTGTGCAACTAGGTTTACAAGTTTCCTTGATTTGGGTTCCTGGTCATTCAGGTATCCATGGTAATGAAAATGATGATAGTTTGGCTAAATTGGCAGCTTTTCAAGGTGCTAATGATAAATCTTTATATAGTCAGGATTTACTTTCTTTTCTACCTCGTTAAGACTTGGTTGAAAGGTGGAATATGCACTGGGATCATTCAAGCAAAGGTAAATTTTATAAAAGATTTCAACCTTCAATTGTCTAAAACCGTGGTTCTTCAAATGGAGATTTAGTAAGAAAATTACAACTATTATTTCGAGGCTAAGGTTTGGTCACTGTTCATCGTCAGTCCACCTAAACAAATTAAGAGTTAGAGATACATCTATGTGTGAGTGTGGTCTGGAAGAGGGTAACATTATGCATTTTCTACTCAACTGTTCTCTTTATAACTCTTTACCACTGTATGATATTTTGTATAATTATAAGGCTATTCTTCCTTGCGACCTGTCATCTATCCTATCTCTCAGTAATAATATATATATATATTAAATCATTAGTAAAATTTCTTAATCATCATAAATTGTCATTGTAGGTTTCTAATATTATTTATAATTGTATTTATATATTGCCACTTCTCCATTTAACCGCCTATTACCTCCATCAGCCTAAAGTATCGTAATCGCATGACTTGACAATGGCAGTAATAGTCTCTGAAGAGGATTGGGTTGCCAAAATTGAAAAGAGAAGAAGAAGAACATCATGATAAAACTATAGATGGCGATAGGGAGTTTTGTAATAACCTTGATAGCTAGCTATCTCTCTCAAGTTGAAATTACCAAGCATCTATAAGTGTTGCAGTTGCACTTGCAAACCAGATACGAACATCGGGTGAGATTGTGGCTACATGGTAAATATATAAAGAATTAAAAAAAAAAATACAATTGAAAGGTAGTTCAAATTGCAGCAGATATTTACGTGATAATTATTTCTGATTTTTTTGCAATTCAGGCGATCTCCTTAGTATAAACTATTTAGTATGATACCTACTTATTACAACGTCAATGTAGTATAAATATATTGTTTGCAAATAAAATATTTCCTCCTTCTTCATGGAATCTGTGCAAAAAATCTTTTCTCTCGAGACACATGAAGTATTCTTTAAGATTTATGGTTTTGCAACGTAACGTGAGATTGCCTCTTCTTGCAGTTGCTTGAAAGCGCATTCTTTAGCTCCGAGATATATGGCTTGTTACTTTGGAAAATATATTTTTGTATTCATTTAATTAATTTTAGATTCAAGACTAATAAAAAAATAAATCTTAAGGCATTTCTTATCTGGATAAATAGAACTTGTAATTGTTCTTATTATAATTATATACGTAAAGACACAAATCTTTTCCTGAGACATCGTTAATAATAAAAATTTAACGACAAATATTTCCTACGATAAAGTTAATTAAGAAATAATGATCATTTTAACGGCCCATTTCTAATAATGCCTCTTCACTCCAAACGAAATGAGTCACCAAAGCAACGTTCTAAAAGTTTTTTACACTTGAGGAAATTAATTTTCTTAAATTCCTCTCAGAGCGGCTGTTTGAATGTAGTCCATTGTTATTGTGGAAATTATAATTGTGATATAATTTATGAAAGCAAGTGAGAAATCACTTGATATAATAAAGTCATAATATACTTTAATATATGGGCAACCGAGCTTTGTATAAGCTTAAGTTTAAAAACTTAACAAGCACTGCTGCCAACGCGCCCTTGTAGCCTATAATAATTGTTATCACTGACCGCAATTACAAATTATTTTAATTTTTCAATATCTCCTAAACTATGTGCCCAAATAACATGCTATAAAGGGCAAAGTCTATCTTCATTAAATTGTTTTAATGATGAAGGAACTTTCGTTCGTAAGGATTAATAATATGTTATGCCTAAAAATAATGTTCATAAATCAATTTTTATTCTTTAACAAAAAAAAAACACAAAATACCTTATTGTGGCAAATGTACAAGAGATAAACGCTAAGAGCTAATACGCTATCGCGAATTCTTTTTAGATATACCTATTAAAAACCAATGTTTTTGTAGATCACTGTATTTACGTATCATTAACCATTAGGCCAACGCACGCTGATGAAGCAGTTCCGGAACACTTTTACTTCTGGCTTAAAAATAATTTTTTAAGGCTATCTGAGAGCTGTAGTCTAATGTTAAATATAGCCTATAATATTTCTTATAAATTTGGCTATCATATAAAAAAATAATTTTTCGAATTCGACGGGTATTTCCAGAGATTAGCGTGTTTAAACAAACAAACAAAAATATTTACTGCTTTATTATATAAAAAATATAAAAAATTGATAAACTAATTTATGGCCTGCAAAAAAACCTCAAGGTCCTGTTTACCATCGGTGCAGTAGTGTGAATCCCGCATTAGTTTGTTAAAAAGCTCCCGCAACACGGAAACTACTTTTATCGTTTATGTAAAATGCATCAGGTCTATGATGATGATTCTATCCATTCAACCGAAAGACGTTTCCACTGCTGACATAGGCCTCCACCAAAGATCGCCTTAAAAGCCGGTCCTGCGCTGCTTGTATCTAGCGGACTCCCGCAACCTTCACCACGCCTTTGGTCCACTCAAGATCTCTTCGCCGTATGATGATTAGTTATACTACATTGATTACTTCTAAAGAGATTTACGACATAACTATATTATACTTCTATTTACATAATTTATAGGAAAAACATAATGAACTTTATCTATGTATAAATAATGCTCGCTACTATTTTATATTTTAAGATACTTGATCTGATGCTAAGTACAATTTATCGCCGCTGTCGGTGCTGTGAAATGCAAAACCTATTTACTGGTGAAGCCGTGCATCGACGTGTTTGCAGATACTTCCAATTTATATAGGGCGACGTTCCGTTGTAGAGCGGATTGTGGGGAGCTTTAGTATATGGAATAGACAGGAGATAGTACGAAGACAGTAAGATTTAAAAGGTGTTGAAAGGGTTTCATTCAATTTTCGTTGAATATTGTTCCGACTTTTGGTTATCAGAACTTTATTGTTTATCATTCTTTTTCTTTTTTTTTAAATTAATTTAAGTTGTTAGTTTTAGTCCTTCTGTAGCTGCAACTAACACAAGGATGCGCCTAAAAGGGGTGAATGTTAAATTCAAAATTATTGATGTTAAAACATCTAATGTAGCTAGTCAGACCGGTTTTTTTACCCAATATTGGCTGGTGTTGGCGTGGTGACGCATTGGCCTCAACGTTGGCGATGTGAAGCTGAGTTCGTTTTTTTTTAATAGACACACTGGATAATTTCAAAGTTTCATATTAAAACATGGATAGATTAAAAGCGATTGGTTGGGATAACAACTACCATTCACAGTAATAAAATAAACATCTTCAAAGTGACTTTTTTTCAGGAGTGAAATTTATAAAAGCGTTACGTTTTTCTGCATAACGTACCTTGCTCACCTTTCACTTTGAAATAATGTATGTGTATATATATAATTCAGTACAGTACAGTGTACTGTAATACAGTGACAGTGACAGTCAGTTGGTCGGTTGGTCGGTCAATCTGTCAATCCATTACCTCTTTGCCTATTGCATATTCAAAGACAATCGTACCTAAGGAGGAAACTCCAGTCGTGCGTCGAAGATGACACACACGTAAACTTTTTTTTAAACCTAAATTACAATATGCAGGTTACAACCACAGTATAAAGAACTATTAAAACTCTCAATGCCTGATAAGTATATAAAGCACCCGCTCATGTTAGTGAAGTAAACTATTATCCGACAACAAAACGGTTACAACCCACTGCGGAGTGAAACGAGCGGACCAGACTATATCCTCTGAAGTGAATGAGCGTCGTTAAGGTATTTAGTGGAGCAAAGCGGCGCAATACGGCTCGAGGATCGATATTTACCGAAGAGATTTATTCACGCATTATGTTTATTTACCTTCATTTACATTAGGGTTGTCCACTATAGCATTAAAATAAAAAGGTTTGTTTAGGTTACCAATTTGTTTATGATAATAATATATGTACTTAAATTGTCTGTTTAAAACTCTAAATAAAATACACTACGTAAATTAACTAACCTGTGCGAATATTTTGCACGATATAGAATGTAAAAAATTCTAACAACTCTGTTTTATTAGATACAAATTGTTAATAGTTAATCGTTAATAGCATTCCTATTGAAAAAGATTTTCCGATTATTTTTAACGAAACGTTAATTTTAAACGATTTGCCTATTTTCTAATTAACTATTTGTCAAAAAATATGCAAATAGAAGATCGTGGGAGAGTCAATTGCAACTCTGATATTACCTATGTAAAATAGACGAAACCATAATTTCGTATTCTGCTAGTTTCTGCTTCAAAAGTGGATGTTCGACAACGGCTGTATCTAATTTAATATATTATCTTATTAGTTAATTTACTTTAACCAAAAAAAAAATCAAGCACAATGTTGTACAGCATAGTGATGTTATAGTGTTGCAGTTTTAGTTGGAAACCGTCAATCGACAGTGGTTGTTTTAAATGTTAATTTTAAATTATATACAGGCTAACTTTTTAAAACTCGGATGTTTGTTACAGTTCGCATTTCAAGTTGTGGTATCACGTAAATGAAGCGACGCGGACGTCGCGGTCTGATCCAACTGTTTTATTTTTAAATATAATTTAAAGTAACAGCGATACCGAACTTTCGGGTATTATCCTCCGAGAATTACGACATAAATATATTTATGAGTATCGGTAGTATACGGGTTTTCATTTGAAATGAAACTTATATGGTTTATTTAACATACCATTATATTTTATACTTATTATTAAGTACTTAGGTATCTATACTATTATGTATTACAAAGGTGACGAGATTGTTTGTTTTAAATGTAATAATTAATTTCCGTAACGGTACTAGTTAGTTTTGAAAAAATATATTTTCATTTTATGTAGGGATCGCGAACACCTTACACGTATTTATAAACCCTTCTATGATTTTCTTTCGGTTGTCGTGTTCCGAGATCAATCGGTGTTTACCCAATAATACACAGACGAAGTTTAGAATAACAACAGCTAGTACATTATAGGTATAAGTTACCTTTCTCAACAAATATGCTATAAAATTCTCGATCTCTTGAACTTTATAAACGGTCTCATTAGCCTAGTGGTTATAAGCGAGACTGCTATGCTTGAGGTCCTAGGTTTTATTGCCAGGTCAAGAAAAATGTTATTGGGGTTTTCTATGAAATGCTCAGCAGCAGCTTGGAGTTTGGCTTTGTGCCCTATTAATGACAATAGGTTCGCCTCCTATTATATGGGACCTAAAAATACCCGGCGAACTGAGGGTGTACATTAGTACACCTCTGCCTAACCCTTCGGGGATACAGGCGTTATGGTATGATACGTATGTTATGTTATAATATAAAATAGATTATGTTTTCTAGAAGCATTAGGCGATTATTGGCGAATCTTCCGTTACCTACCTACATTCTAGAAGCGTTTGAAAAAGACTATTATAATCAAGAAACCCCTTTTTTCTTGTGATTTTCTCTCATTTACTCTTTTATTTACTACTTTTTATGCAATTAATTAAATAGTTAGATAAGTTTTGCTAGATTTAAGATTTAACTTGAGACATTGAAGAATCTATTAAAATTAGTGAAAAAAATTAAGACTCGTTTAAGTTTAAATAAGGTAGTAAGTTTTCTTTTTTTTGTTAATATAAATATATAAGAAAAACTTTAAATTGTTTATTAAGCCCGGTTTTCTTACTTAAAACAAAAATATGTAGCATAAAAAATACGATATCTAAACGGTGCGGGGATGCTGGAATGTTCCGGAACCTTGTTCCCCAGTTTTAATTCATTCGCAAGAAAGGGAACACTGTGGAATATTAAAGAGATACTCCATTCATTCTCGTTCCATGACCCAGATATGTCTGAAGTTACTTAAACAAGCGCTACCTAAATGGAGGGCATATTATGTTTTGTGTATGGAAATTTTATGAGTGATAACTCTCAATAAAAATATCTGGGTTTGATATATCTATACAATTAGGAAAATTGAAGTGTCTGTAATGTGAAAATAACAGCTTTTTATTAAATGCATAAGAATGTATATACGATACCTATTTAAAAAAACCTATTTTTAGAATTTATTTCATTCTGTTTGTCTGTTTGTTTCGGGTAATCTCCGAAACAGGTGGTAAATAAGATAGCTAATCTTATAAGGAGTATCTTAGGCTATTTATATTTTTTTAGAAAAAGAATTAGGGTACCGCGCAAATAAAAAAAAAGTGGTTATGGTAAATAAATTCGGGCGCCTAAATGGTTTACGCTGAGTAGGCAAATCATAAGAGATAATTATATCAAATTAATGTACTACATAATTATACACATTAAAATGCCCCACAAAAACAGTAGGCGAGAGTATATGTCTACCTTCTAAGGAACACCCATAATAAGCATTTTTGTTTTTTAAAATAACCGGGCGCAGGGGAGCAAGATTCATGCATATGCACAATCGATAGCATTCCGTAGACCACGTGAGCGAAGCGAAGCCGCGAACTATTAAATAAGTTATACTTATCTAAATAATCACAAATCACCATTAGCAATATTCGTGGAATCCCCATATAATTAATTTTCAGCACTGAACTCGTTATAAATACGTGCTTTGGTATAAAAAGCCCAAAGGTCGATACGATAAACTGCTGTCACCTGCATAAAAATAGTTTTTTTTTTTTTTTAAATAGCACGACTGTATAAATGACGTCACTGTATTTCATGGTAAGCACAGTACAATCCAACAACAGCGACACCCACTAAGAGTTCAACAATCCATTGCCGGTTGTGGCAGTCATACGGACCTGCTAGATACCGAAACCAGATGCGCATTAGCGAACCGCTATGACTGGCTTTTCACCATTTTATGGATAATGGTCGTGGTCCAGAAGGGCTGTATAGTTCTATCACCCAGGCCCCGGATTCAGTATTTTTCAAGTTAACTATAACTTTAGGTGCATCTTGAAAAAATGATGACTGTGAATTTTAACGATGCGCGCGCACATTTGCAAAAACTCTACACTATGAAGTTGCTTGCTAAACCTCTTGTTCTATTGTAGTGAAGATAGTCACACTCAATGTTATGCTTCACATTATACCGAGTATGACTATTCAAAGAAGTATAACTTCTAACACGTGTACTTAAGTTTCTTTTTTTTTTAATATTATACTATCCGCCAATATATCAAGGATATATCTAGCAAAAACAATTGCATTATAATAATTCATTTCTAAAGCTTAAATCCACTAAAAGCTTATGATATGGACTGTATTCTATTAAACACGTTACCTGTGAAAGTGCGCATAGATAACGTGGCTTAACATTGATAAGCTTGTTTACCTCTATATGACGTCATCAGACTAATAAATGTGTGACGTCAAATTTGAATGACGTCAAAGCATTTAAGTGAAGCGTAAATTTATGTATATTTCTTAATGATTAATATTTTAAATTCTAATTTAAAATGGTCCTAGTAATGATTAATTAACCCATGACGCAAAAAAAGAGGTGTTATAACTTTAACGTGTGTATCTGGGTATAGGTTTATCTCTCTGTGATCATTTGTAATCCGTAGAATTCATAACTCCTCACAAACAGACAACAGAAATATCACATTTGGACGCATTGGAATCGTCTCAATGAATAGGTTATATGTGCCGAGGGTTTACAAAAGGGATTGCACAGGGATCAATTTTGTCCTTTATTATACATAATTTACACCGTTGACATTACTAATTGTTTGGTAGACTGTAAAAACCACATGTATGCGGATGGCATCCAGCTGTATAATTATTTCTTTTAAATACGATGAACTAGTGCTAAAAATAAAGGTAATGAGATCAAATATTGATAGGGTTGAAACATTGAATAACTTGGATAATATTCTGCCACCATTTCGTTGTGGAAAATGTAAATTTAGTTTTCAGATTTCGTTTTAAACAGCATCTATTACATTTTCAAAAAATTGTGTAGCTTACACGTTTTCCGAATCCACATCCACCATCCATGACATGTGTATGCAGGCATAACCAAGCATAATGAATACATAAATACCACATTCATAATAATTTATATCTACAGTATTGTTAATGTTTTATTATTGCACATTAAAAAAGGATAATGCGGTTTACCAGGAGAGCTAGAGAATGTTATATGCAAGGTGTGTAATATTTAGTAAAAAATCCTAGTCGATATTCAACTGCTCCAAGTAAAATCTATGTAGAGAATACTTAAAGGAATCCCGAGTGTTGTTTCTTGTTGTGTTTTTTACAATACAATACAATATACTTAACTGCACACGAAACAAAATAAAACATACAATAACTATTTAAATTATTTGTGTACTATTAGATGGCCTTATCGGTTAGAGCAATACTTCCGGGTAACCTTAAAAATAAATAAATATAAATGACAATAAATTTCGAGGCGGCAAACGCATATACTACACTAGCTGACCCGCGCAACTTCGTCTGCGTCATATAAGAGAAAGAAAAAGGGTAAAAGAGAGTGGGTCGTAGGCACTGTATTATAAGTACCGCCCGCCTCCCACATTATTCTGCGTAATAAAAATGCACTCGCGACACTTGATCATTATGTTGCTGCCGAGTTATTTTAAAACTGTGATATCTCCTAAGATATTCATTTAAATCAATTACTGTAGAGAACAATTTTGTTCAAAATTAAATACTTGTGATAAATAATGTATTTATTTCGATAAGGATTAATAGCATGTATAGAAAACACCTTCGCAAATAATTCATTATTTTAAAACAAATTTATTACCATAAAAAAAATTATATTGAGTAAACCTTAAAAGATTATCATATGCTATCGCGAACTTTTTTAGAACTTTTTAAGAAAAACAATATCTTCACACACTATTGTTGCGTATCTTTAACCATTCCCGCAGCGTACGCAGTGGAAGCTTTCAAAAAGAATAAATTTCCCCAGTTTTTGCAACATTTTTCTTTGATGCTCCGCTCCTATTGGTCGTAGCGTGATATTATATAGCCTATAGCATTCCTTGATAAATGGGCTATCTAAGACTGAAATAATTTTTCCATTCTAACCAATACTTCCTGAGATTAGCTCGTTCAACCAAACAAACATACTCTTCAGCTTTATAATATTAGTATAGATAAAAAATAAATTATAAAGTTTCACAGATAACAAAAATACTACAATAATAATACTAATTAATAATAATACACACACACTTACACTTACACTTAGTTTAAGTTTGATGACTTCCAGCCTCCCGAACAAGCCGGTTTCCGAAAAGGCTTTAGCACCGTAGACCACATCTATACGCTGCGGCAGATTATACAGAAGACTGAGGAGTATAATCTGCCTTTATGCTTAGCGTTCGTGGACTACGAAAAAGCCTTTGATTCGGTCGAAACCTGGGCAGTGTTGCAGTCTCTCCAGCGGTGCCGTATTGACTATCGATATATCGAAGTGTTGAAGTGCTTGTACAACAACGCCACCATGTCGGTCCGAGTACAGGAGCAGTGTACGAAGGCAATTCCTTTGAGAAGAGGAGTTAGACAGGGAGACGTAATATCTCCGAAACTGTTTACCGCCGCTCTAGAGGACGCCTTCAAGCTCTTGGAATGGCAAGGACTCGGCATCAATGTTAATGGCGAGTACATCACTCACCTTCGATTTGCTGACGACATCGTAGACATGGCAGAATCGCTGGAAGATCTTGGCACAATGCTTGATGGCCTCGACAAAGTTTCTCAACAGGTGGGCCTTAAAATGAACATGGACAAGACGAAAACCATGTCGAATATCCATGTGGTGCCCACCCCAGTATCAGTAGGGAACTCTTGTCTAGAAGTTGTTGAAGAATATGTCTACCTGGGACAAACAGTCCAGTTAGGTAGGTCCAACTTTGAAAAAGAGGTCAGTCGACGAATCCAACTCGGTTGGGCAGCGTTCGGGAAACTGCGCGACGTCTTCTCGTCCAAAATACCTCAGTGCCTCAAGACGAAAGTCTTTGACCAGTGTGTGTTGCCAGTGATGACATACGGCACAGAGACGTGGTCGCTCACTGTGGGCCTCATAAGAAAGCTCAAGGTCGCTCAGCGAGCTATGGAGAGGGCTATGCTTGGTGTTTCTCTACGAGATCGAATCAGAAATGAGGAGATCCGTAGACAAACTAAGGTAACCGACATAGCCAAAAGGATTAGCAAGTTGAAGTGGCAGTGGGCGGGGCACATAGTTCGGAGAACTGACGGCCGTTGGGGCAGAAAGGTTCTCGAGTGGAGACCACGCATCGGAAAGCGCAGCGTAGGACGGCTCCCCACTAGATGGAAAGACGACATAATAAAGGTCGCTGGGAGCCGTTGGGTGCAGGCCGCACAAGATCGGTCGCTCTGGAGATCTATGGGGGAGGCCTATGTTCAGCAGTTGGACGTCCTGCGGCTGAAATGATGACTTACACAAATGTTTTGTCACGGTATCAGTATCGTATTAAGTGCAAAAAAGGGGAAAAACACTTTGTTTCATAACAGAGACAGGTAATGACGACGTATTAGTCTTTACAAAATGTGTATAGATCTCGCTTTTCTTAAATCTACTGGAAATGATTTCAATAGTCGAACAGCTTGAACCTCAAACGATTTATTGTAGAATTGAGTGTAGCAAGTAGGAAATTTAAGTAATTTCTGTTAGCATAGGATGGCGTGGTATGTTCTTCTTTTAAGTTATTTTTCATTCATCCTGCGACCGGACATCCGTATGTCTTAGGGTCTCTTATTGAAAATCGGCGCGGCGCTTCAGTATTGCAAGCAATGATGGCACATAATGCGCCCACAGCTCTCAATTTTTACCTTATACTAAACACAACAAGTCAATTATAACTACAAAAATGAATGTTTCTTTGTTTGGTCCATATATAGAACTACCGGTAGCAATGATACGTTGATGAGTTATTGAGCGAACGCTCGTGAACATTTCTGCATTACAATAGATAGCATGCAAGTCATTTCAGTTAGAATACAGTGGGAACGAAAACTTTATCACCACGCAATGTTTGCGTTTACAACAAATTCGTTTCAACAAATAAATATGTTACATATTGTAACAACATCATAGACACGCTGGTATCGTTTTATTATGTATTCAGATATGGAAATATCTGTCACGTCGATATACATGTTTGGGACAATAGAATGGAATTGATTAAACATTGAACGGGGAAACTTCCCTCCTTTTTTTAAAGTGCACAATAAAAAAAGGTTGTGTTTTTACTGCGGGTAAGTTTTGTAGCTGTTTTTTTTACAGACCTAGTAGCATAGTGGTAATAAACTCTACTATTGAGTTGAGAGTTGGCAGGTTCGATCCCCGCACGTGACTGGCTATTGCGTGATGTGCATAAATAATTGTCAGATGCATAAATATTTAAACATGTATGTATATCAGCTGTTTAGTTACCATAATACAAGCTATGCTTGGTTTGAAATGAAATGGACGAGTGTGAAATTCTGTCTTCATAAATATTTATTTGTTTTGATTAGCTGTCATAATAAGTTAAATTGGGTAAAGGAGTACTTACAACAAACATTTCAATAGAGTATTGGATTTAATCATGGATTCTTATTACATAAAATAAGAATTAAGTGCAATGAAATAGAGTATTTTCATATTTATCAAAAAGTTTCATCTTGACGTTGTGTAGACCAGTGGCGAGATAGGCTGGCGACAAAATAAATTTTAATATAAAAAAATTAAACACCAGGATAATTATTTGCTAAGGATAGAGATAAAATGCTTAGAAGGAGGCTTATTCCCTGCAATGGGTTGAAAAACTGTTTATGATGATGACAATGAATTCATCTTGAATTATTAGACAAAAGGGCAGACAATTTTTTTTAAATTTATCAAAAGGGTACCAACAGTTACAACTGCTTATTACAAATTTAAAAGAAAAAATGAAACACAAACCAAAATCAGTTCTCACAAAATATAGCAATAAACAATACGAGTTGCTATTACTAATCACAAATAACAGTAAATTACTTCAAATAATAATAGCCAAATTAGTCAAATTTCAATTCAAACTATCAAATTCAAATATCAATAATAACAAAATTATGAATATTAAAAAAAAGCCAAATACCAAAGAATACAAATTAACAAAAATAATAAGAACACAAAAACAAGTTCATAAAATACTTTGTCGTATGAATTTTTGAAATGAACTAATAGAGCATGCAAGTATATCAATTTTTATAAAACACTTATCATACGTATCACAAGATCTAAACAAAAACATATTTCCTATATATCTACATACAATAAAACTAATAACTGCCTCGTTAGCCTAGTGGTCGTAAGCGCGACTGCTATAACAGAGGTCCTGGGTTCGAATCCCAGGTCGAGTAAAGTGTTATTGGGTTTTTCCTATGAAATTCTCAGTAGCAGCTCGGAGTTTGGTTTCGTGCCCGATTAATGGCAATAGGCTCGCCCCCTATTACATGGGACCTAAAAACATACTCAGCGAACTGTGGGTGTACATTAGTGCACCTCTGCCTAACCCTTCGGGGAATACAGGCGTGATGGTATGTTATGTGTAGATAATAAAACTAATTTTGGATTGTTAGATTGTCGTTGGCTTAAAAAAACATCCGAATTAACCAGCTTATGCTAGATGGAAATTAATATCATGGAAATAACAGGGAACAAAGTTACCGAATTAAAATTAAATATTTTTGTGTACCTACTATACAAAAGAGAAGCGGCAGAGCGTGCGTCCGACAGATTGTAACGTGTATCACACTACACCCAACCCAAATAACCGCAATATTTATATGGAGGTTAATGAGCTTTTAAACCGAGACACATTTGAATATAGCATTTTCGATTATAAATTACTTTGATCAGTTGTATTTGTTAAGAATATTTCTTAGTTGTGTGTGAAATAATCAAATTTATTGTAATCTATTGCAATTGTGATTAGTAATAAAGTTATGAAGAGTAGAATAAAAATAGTTTTTAGAATAAAATTGATTAATATTTTTAAATGTGACATAAACTCGATTACCAATGATGGCTCAGTTGGTAGCGTGTACAGACTCCGCGTCGATCGACGTGAGTTTGAATCCCTGCAATGAGCCTGAGCTTTCGGTGAAGGAAAACATCATGATGAAACCATAGCATAGTGGTAGGGCTTTTTCTACTGCCCGCCTGGCTAGCTATCACCCTCAAGTTGAAAATCTGTCACCAAACACCAATAATTGTGTTCCGTCAGTTACAGTCTTCCACTAAGCTTACTATGCTACCATCTTGAGCTACATAGTCAATTAAGATCAGGTGAGATTCTGAACACAATTATACCTATACCTACCTTTAGCTACGTTAAAAAAATATTACTTTGAAATTTTAGACCTTGGTTTATCATTAAAATTGTATCATGAGTGCATAAACGGATTAGTTTTGTAACCTAAGTAGATACTTACTTTAAATAGTAAAACAAAAAATTTATTACTTCGACTTTTGTATTGTATGGTATAACCTATTTGGAAATTAATAAACATTTTTGTAGGATTTTACTTGTCCGACAAAAGTCTCTGCGAGAAAACGACTATACCCATTAAGTATCTTTTTGGATATTGTCAGCGTTTTAATGAAATTCAAAACCTCGTCCTATATCGTTAAGTTCATCATTACTCATGAGTAATGCTCCTAATTTAAAATCCTAATTAAACTGACGAACATTATTATCAGCAACTTCAAGGCATTATCAGAATCGAGGTCATTATTACAAATCTCGCGTCATTTATTTTATGTAACTCGTTCTACTGACTACTAATTTTGCATTATGTTTATCTATACTTTGAAAACTATTTATTTTATTTTATATCCTATTTAAAGGTTATATTCTATATAAATTCACGCTATGATTCTAAGGATCTAAGCAATAACCATGAACATCGAGCATTCTAGAAAGCTGTAGGTAATTATGAGATGTGAGAATAACGATATAATACACGAATCCGTTGCCGGCAGTGCGGTGTAGAAATTTGATCGGATAAATTCAAAACGAGTGAAACCGTGGGATACAGTTAGTATGATAAAAAGGCTTTTAGGAATTTGTAATTTGGGGATAGTGCTGACTTTATATTATAGGCATCGTATTATATAGGATTTCTAGACATTAAACCACTAAGTGTGTACGTAAGTAAGCTTATTCGGTGTGGCCTGTTCTAGTGTTAGTTCCAACAGTAGCCTAGTAATAGCATCAAACATTATAATTACCAATGTGATAGTATCTGTTTCTTTGCCCAGACTAATCTCCGAAACAGCTGAACCGATTTTGATAAACCTTTCATTTACGAGTAGAAAACTTTTCAAAGAGAAATCTAATTTGCATCTAAATAAGCTTTTTCATACGAAATAAGCAGTAAAGTTAAAATTACAGTTAAAAAAACTAAAAATAACCAATTTTTAATACAGATATGACATGTTATGGACTGCGAACTGTTAGGAGACCGTCCCTGGTTGTCTTTTTAAAAAAAACTACACTTTTCACAACTCATACATATTTTTATATGAAACAATACTCTGACACACTGACTCCCGAATTTTGTTGAGCAGTTAGGACCGTGCTCCGCGATGTCTTGATACTGACTGACTTGAAGGAAATTTTTAATAATTAAAGTAAAAATTGTAAAGTGCTGAATTGCACATGTGATAAAACAGCGTCATATTCTAAGGTGCTGAGTGCGCTATGTGTGCTTAGAAATAAGGATTATAACAGAACGTCGAAGACACTAGCTTGTAACATAATATAATGGTAATGTATGTTAAAAAATGAAACAAAATAATTATTTTATGAAGCAAAACCAGTAAATCAAGTGGACATAGGCGGCCGTGTCGCGTGACAGAAGTTTGTAAAAGAAAAAAAACGTGCCAGTTAAAACCTGCCTACAAAAGCTTTCAATTTTTTACCTCATATTTTGTAAAAACTAAATGTTATGCAAAATAACTTTTTTGGTTGTCGAATGATTCGTTTGGAAAAATTTCAAAACAATTATCGTCAAAATTAAATTTAAATGGGGTTATGAAAAACTTGATCTATTATTATGAACTACCTGATCTGTGCGAATATTTCGCATATTATATAACGTAAACAATGTAACAGCTGACATGTTAGTTAAACGGATTGTTAATAGATGGCGTCTTGAATACATTTTCAATCATTTTTGGGGTTCCGTATCCCAAAGTAAAAAAGGAACTCTTATAGGATCACTTCGTTTGGCGTCTATCTGTCAAGACCCCTTTTCTCAGGAGTGCGTAGAGGTATCATGTTTAAATTAATATCAAATAGTCAGGTCAGCAATCATTTATAGCTGTGAAAAAATTAAAGTTCTTGATTGCGTTAATCAAAAGATACATATATGGTTTATGAACGTTTCAAAGCCAAAAATCCATTTTAGAACTTGATTTATATTTTATTATGCAGCATATTCTAACACTCGCAAAGGGAATAAAAACCTATAAGGTGCTTCCAGTTGACCTAGAATGATAAAATTTGCCATGATTGATTGATTGATGTCATATAGCACATGTAAAGAAAAATCCGAAAACCGTAAATTTGTAATTACATAACAAAATATATATTTTGTCGATTACAAACTTATTTGCAGTTAGTAAACTGACCGCGGCATATATCGATTTATGGGGACTACAGTTTTCTAACGGAAAAGTTAAGTTTGTCCTTCAATATAGTTTATCTTTTTGTTAGAATTTATCGGTAATTTAATTTTTTTTGGTGAATGTTGCTGTACAATTACAGAACCCTCGGTGCGCGAGTCCAACTCGCACATGGTCGGTTATTTTTATATTATATTAATGTAAAGTTCAAGAGATTGTTTTTTTTGTTTGTTTCTTTGAACGCGCAAATCTCTGAAATTACCTATTAAATTTTAAAATAATGTTTTATAGTCCATTTATTAAGGAAGGTTATAGACCATATAAAGCAGCCATAATCATTAACATTAAGAAATATGACAAGCTGTAGGCGAGTAAGGGAAGTGAGACTAACGGGTGGAGTGTTGGCCAAATAAATTTAACACGAATGAAACCGTGGAGTACAGCTAGTAAATTTATAAAGAACCACTAATATTAATCTATGATTAAAATGTTCTTCGCTGTAGACAACGCCTGCACCAGTTAATAGCAACACATAAAAAATTGTATCCCGGTATAAACAGAACTTCAATCCAGGTCGACTATTGTTCTATTGTAAAGCAAACAACTGTCCTCTCCCGAGTTTTCATATACATTTTTATTAAAATATTGTTGAGTAAGCTTTCCAAAGTTTATCGTCACATAGATTACCTGCTAACATGTTTTCTCCAAGGTTTGTGACACAGAACTTATTACAAAGATATAAAAAATAAACTATAGTAATTACGTCACAGCAAACAGTCTGACAAAAAAAGATTCAGAATTCGATGTTTCCTTCTGATATCTATTTAAAAGAGTTAAAAAAATATCAGTTATTTATAGATAATGTAAGTTTAGAAAATATATTAAGTACAGTTAGATCTGATCTGTTAGATACAATCTAAGAAGAACATTAAGGCTGCATATCTACCAGAGATGTGCAAGGTAATTGGACGGTGCGTGAGGAAAATCACTTCATTTTCCTGGCCTCGCTTAACGCAGCTCTGGTGGAAAAGGGCTAACAGAGCCTTGATATTTGTACATACAAAAAAGCAAGAGATGTGAGCTAGGAACAAAAACCTAGTCAAAGGTAAACTCTTATTATAATAAGGTAGAATCTGACGCGAAAAGACTGTAAAAGAAACGCGTTGAACTTTTTAATTTAAAAATAATAATTATGTTAAAGAAATGTTAGTGTAAAAGAACTGTATTTTATTCTATGATCTCTTTCATTGATCATTTGATGAAATAGTTATTGGTTTTGTTACTCCGATTTAGTTACTTTATACTTATTTCATGTATTAGACTATACTAGTAAGTAGTGCAATTTAAAAAATATTTCCCGTAGTTTCATCGTATCTACACATGACAAATCCTTAAGCATTCAATAATAAATTTAATTTTTAATTTATAAATAAATTAAGTTCTAAAGTGGAGTTTTGGCTTTGAATCCTTCATAAACAATGTCTGAAAAATGGTTTTATAGGAAAACAAAAATTAGCCACCTGACAGCGAAATAACCGGTCATCGTTTTTCTATATAAGGCGTTGATTACACCAATGTTTAAAAGGTTATTGAATTTTTTCTTATATTCTCAGTGTTACTTTAATATAATAAATAATCTTTCATTTCTTTTCTAAGCTATTGAAATATAATTGAATATAACAAACTCAGTTGTTTTTAGAATCTTTTAAAACATATAACAATTTTCTTCGCAAAAATATACACAATATAACTTGAAATGAAATAATTATAATTTGTATATATTTTTCTTCGGGTTTTGAAGGGGTTTAGATACTAATATTATATACGAAAGTAACTATTACGTGTAAAGTTTTATTCACGGAAAAGCACCAAACGATTTCCACGGAGAATAACTTAAAATGTATGTTTTCACATAGAATCAATTGTGTTCTTGAATATTAATGATATAACATATATTTGGTAAAATATAGAAGACATAAATAAATTAACAATTATAACTAAATTAATAATATATTTATTGCTAATATATCATTCACACAAATCGTACAACTACAGAGACCCCATTTGATTATATGTGAAAACAGTTCAATAGAAATGCGTAAAATTTCTGTCGCATGTTTACTTGCTCTGGATTCCAGCTGAAAATCAGTGCCGAGTGACCTATGGCACTCGCAGTGGACGCACTGTTGGACCATATTACTTTCTATGTGAATGTATATGAGATATCTTAGATAACTTTTTCCTGGTAGGTATAATAAAAATAATATGGTTAAGTGTTCCCGTTGTGAGATATTTGTTATATGGTCCTTGTTATAATGAAAAATAAACTTCCTTATTGTGGGTAAAGTTGTAACTCATTACTTATAATTTTTTTATTAAGTAAAGGTTTTTCTTTTGCTTTTTTTGTTGTTGTATGTAGCCTATTATTTCATGTACCTATTGTTGATTGGTAAATTATAATCTGTGTTCATGATCAGTCTTCCTCATATATATACAGTAAGTGTATCGTGTGACTTAGTACGGAAAGGAAAATCAAATTTACCTATAGCATGTACCCGAATATACCATTCAATTAAAACGGTGATCCTATTTCAGAATTATCTATATAATCAATAAAATTGAAGTGTCTGTTTGAAATGTCAAAATAACAGCTTTTTACTTAATGCATATGAAAGTATATACGACACCTATAACAAAACACCCATTTTTAAAATTTTTGTCAGTCTGTCTGTATGTTTGTTCCGGGTAATCTCCGAAACGGTTGGACCGACTTTGACAGGGCTTTAAGTCGTAGATAGCTGAATTTATAGGGAGTAACTTAGGGTACTTTTATTTTCCAAAGATAATTGGGTCCACACAAACAAAAAAAAAATTGGTGATGGCGAATCGATTCGGGCGCTTAAATGGCTTACGCTGAGTAAACCATGAGAGATATAGCAAATTAATGTAAAAAAAGTTGTAGAAATTAAAAAGGCCTATAGAAAAGTCTTGAAGAGTATACGTCTATCTTCTAAGGAAAACCTGAAATAAGCATTTTTGTCATTAAAATAGCCGGGAGCGGGGGAGCCAGATTCACGCGGGCAATCTGTAGTCCACGTGAGCGAAGCCAGGGGCACAGCTAGTTTAACATATAGATTAAACTTTCATTACAATTTTACTGAATTATTACAGGATTAGTCCTGTGCCAGTAATTTTAACAACATCAACATCTCAGGAATCATGTCATTGTTATTTATTCTTATATTTAACCCATAAAAATCCTGCCTCAATCCATACCTACTCTAAACAAAGAACTCCTGTGCAAAATTTCAATCTTCTAGACCCAGCAGTTTAAGCAGTGCCTTATTTGTCAAAGAATGTTTTGAGTTATTTCATGACATTGAGGATTGGCTTTTAAATAAAACTACCGGAACTTACTCATTTATGCTTAGTGATTTTCAAGTTAATATAGACGGTGAAGCGAACATAAATAAAATGCGTTTCGTCAACTTTCCAACGAGCGTTTAATGATGTCGCTACGAGCTGTGTTTCCAGAGTTAATAATAAGAATAGAATTATCAAATTTGGAGAGGATGTTGTTTTTATTTTGTAGGTAACTTTAAGGTTTAAGAAGGGAAATTTAATCCCTAAGGGTGTGAAAATGGGTGCCAAAGTTTGTAACAAAAGTAATATTTTCCGGCTCGGGTTTATTTGAGACTTTGTATCAATATTCTTTGACAAAATTTATTCTTAATTAACAGCCTGATAATTTTAGAACCTAATAATACCTATAATCACAACTGTGAGATATACAAAGTGTGCGGTATTTAATTCCAACTGTCGGCAGGTTTGTTCACATAAATTAGGTACAGTGTTTGCAAAATTTGTTGATTGACATATAATATAAACTAGCTGTGCCCGCGGCTCCGCTCGCGTCGATTACGGAATGTCGTCTGTCGCGAACACACGCGAGAATTCTGCTGCCCCCGTCGAACTAACGGCGCGGTGCGGCGTTCGGCCGCTTATTTTAATGGAAAAAATGTTTATTGAGGTTTATCCTTAAAATATAGACATATTCTATCCCTGATTTTTTTGTAGGTTTTAAGGTCTATAATTATTTAGTACATAAAAATGATAAATTTTATGGTTTATTCAGCGTAAGTCATTATGAGCACCCCAAAAGCGTAATTTTTTCCGAATTCATTGATATTATTGTCACTGTTATTTTTAATTCTATGATAATAAATAATCTATAATAATAAAAATATACTGCATAATCTGGGAAGATAAAATAGCTATGAATTAAATTAAAAAGTATGTAAATCGGACATGTGGTTTTCGATATGAAAAGAACATAAACGGAGAGACAGACAGAGTCGTTGAATTTTATATGTTTAGCTATAGATATAGATACAAAAAATACACATTACAATTACAACATATAAAGTTAATTAGTTTAAAAAACAGTAATAATCTTATAGTCTACGCGAGCGAAACCGTATTTTTAAATAAACATAAATCAAGTGGTTTATAACATGTATTATATAAACTCAGTAACAGTACATACTAAGACTTTCTCTATCGTTTGTCGTGTTTAGTTTTGAGCGGATAATCGAGAACTCCTACAAACATGACGGTTGTTTGTCGATCGGTTAACCGTCACTTTAACTTTGCGGACAGTTCGTTTGCTTTTAAAGCTTGGTCGGCGTTATCTGTTACTGAACCATTAAGGTTTAAACTTTTATCTTTTTATGTAGATGTCGGTTTCATTTATTCGTCTATTTAAATAAATGTTTTAGTACTACTTATAGTATAAATTGTATGAAATATTCTCGATTAGAAAGTATCGAAGAAATTAAACACCAAATTGAATTTTCATGTCTATTAAACGTTCAGTGTTTGAGTTTTCAACTAATTAGAAGAGTTCACTCCTTACTCCCACAGTCACTTGTTGTCGTATACTTAATAGAGATTTTCATTATAACGTCGTTTTGTAATAGGAAGATTAATTGATCCCGGTGACATTACAAACAGAAGAGGGGCGGAGCGCTGCCAAGTTATGATTAACTTCCCTTCGCTTATAAAAATAGCCACCCCTTGTATTCTGGGTATGTTTTACACTAAGCTATGTTGCCATTGTGATAGATAGGGCTAATTGCTCATATACCTACATACTACCTAAAAGGTTAATGATAATTTGAAACAAATTATACGAATTATATTTGCTAATGAGATATTGTTATTATAATAATGACTGTCAGTTTCAGAAAATAACGCTTTAGAAAAAAACAATCTCTTCAATTTTAAAATATACACTATATAGAATATATATAGACACAATATATATAGACACACTAAAAAAATTAATTAACATTCAAAGGCTTAGTTTCAGGTATTTATTTATTTAACAAAATTGTTTGTACTTCGAAATGTGTTTTATAATTCGCGATACATATAAACAAATAATTCAACGACATTCCATAAAATTATATAGAAATATGAACAGTGAAAATACAACATAGGTATCCTATCAAAATATCGTGTGTAAAAATCAAAATATCATTTTAGTAGAAGCGAGCGTAGATACTGGCTGGCCATATCAATAAAAACTTTTCAACACAGCTTCCGTTTTAAAATAAAAGGTTTACTCGCAGCATCACGGTTTTTGAAATGTATTTCCATCGAACACTCGCCGGTGACTATTTAAATATCGCGAAGCTTTCAGCATGAGAATTTTTTAACTAACTTTTTTAATCCTTCAAACTGCATATCGTTTTAGTGAAATGAACCACGTGGATGGACTATGAAGATAGTTTTTGTTTAATGTAAATAAATCTCTATATATTATTATTGTTCAAAGATGTTTTGTGGCAACGCTATTTACGCTGGGAGGTCCAAAAGTTCGTGGAATGGAGGAGATGGAGTGGGGTTAGGGGTGCTCGCTTAATGTCTTACTAATTGGAAACTCAGCATGTCCTAGTAAATCAATGATTTACATGTGGCATGGTCTTTTTAAACATGGTCGGGAGTCGATTGGAGACCACCTCAACTGGCCTTCAGTTGAGGCCACCATCGTCGAAAAAGTGGAAAAAATCGTAATAGACGACATCCGTTTGAAGAAAAAACAGTTATCTGCATTAATTGGAATATCTGATACTACATGACCACCTGGGTATGACAAAAGTCAGTGCAAGATGGGTTCCGAGAATGCTCACGCCGCTTCAGAAAAAGCAGCGCGTCGATGTGTCAAAACAATTTTTGGAGTTCTGTGGAGACGAATCTGCAGAGATTTTGGAGCGGATTGTTACCGGAGATGAACATCACTTTGAGCCTGAGTCCAAGCAAGAGTCGATGCAATGGCATAAAAAGGGGACACCACCGCCACCAAAGAAATTCAAAGTGTCGGAGTCGACTGGAAAGTTGATGGCTATTGTGTTTTGGGATTGTGAGGGGATAATACTGATGCATAGAAAAGGGATGGAATATAACTGGCGAATACTACGCAATGATACTAGAAAAATTAAAGGAGGCCATCAAGGAAAAACGTCGAGAAAAATTGTACAAGGGTGTGTTGCTCTTGCAAGACAACGCACCGGTTCACAAGAACAGAGTTGCAATGGCTGCTCTGCACACGCATGGCTTCGAATCACTAGTCCACACACCCTACAGTCCACAGATCTAGCCCCAAGTGATTTTTATTCATTTCTTAATTTAAAAAAATACTTAAGGGGTAGGAAATTTTCCGACGACAATGGGGTAAAGGAGGCAATTTTGGCTAATTTTGGGGCATAAGATAAAAATACTTTTACGATGGTATTTCATAGATCTAATAAATGTATTCAGCTTAAAGGTGATTATATTGAAAAGGAAAAATAGATTTAATGTTTCTGCGTTTGAGAGCCAGTGTTCCTCTACTATACTATCTTGGGCCACATCATCACTCAAGATCAGGTGAGATTGTGACTACAACGCTAAGCCTATAACGATAAAAAAAATAGTTGAAAGATATTGTTATTGTAAAAAAAAATATATTAAAGAAAGTATATAATATTTCCGATTTACATAAAGGAGGCGCCATCTATTAACGATCTATTTAAGTATGACAGCTGTTAGTTAGATCGTTTATACTCTATAATGAGCAAAATATTAACTAGTATAAACCTATTACACATAAAATATAATTATTATAAAAATTGCATATAAATTACATCATAAAAATACAACTTTTAACAAATACGAGATTAAAAACACAGAATTTGTAATCAAGAGTAGCTTTAATTTAAAAATAATGGAAATAATTGTTTTTATTTAATTTTCCAAAGGAATTCAAACTACATATTCTGTAAGGTCAGGGACTTTGGAATCAGTCTAGGCTGTTGGGACTCGAATTCACGTCGATCGATGTTGTACCGGTACTCGCAGTCAGTAGCCATCAGTGGTTCCAGAATAGACGAAAAAATTTGAACAAATTAGGTCGTAACACGTCTACGACTTTTAGAATCAGCCCGCCTTGTTTCACAACAAAGGAAATCCATTTCCCGCGTCGCCGCTGTGACTTCGATAAACAATGGTCACGCACGGTAGCGCGTTACCTCGGAATTCAATACGGTTTTCATCTCTACGTTTTCCACTCTATGTATATATATACCTTTAACAGTAAAATATTTATCAACTAGTTTGTGTCGTCGTCTGCATGAATTTACTATTCATGACAATGTTTCAACCATTTTTTTAACAAACTTAAAAAAATAAGTGAATGAATTGAAGTACCATACAGAATAACTGATAACGCGCACGATGTTCGTTTGTTCAAATCTTGATAACCGTACGCACTCACACTTACTCGTATATAATACAAAAAGACAGAGAAATAGAGAGAGAGTCATATAGAAGGGGCAAAATGTTTTTCCTTACATGAAAATTTCTACAAGCTCACATCGGAAGTTGGGTTAAGGAACTTTCTTTTTTAATTTACTATGCCATTCCTGGTACTTTTATCTCAAATAGTACAAAGTGGCGACCCTGCCAGTGGCTAAAATATCGAGGTATGTAACAATAAATTAGAAAAATAATACTGGAATAAATAAATTAGGTAAGGTAGATGTAGATCAATGAACAAGCCCTGTTTTATTACGTAATGGGTTTCGTATACATCACAATAAGTACACAATTTTTTTTAAATTATATCATGGTAAATTGACAGCTCCGTATTTGATGTACTCCAACATCATCGGCGACTACTGATAGACCGGCAATCCATCGCCGGTTATCGTTTTTATGCCGACCGGCAATCCTTGCAACATCCGGATCCCGAAATGCATCAGTTCAAAAGAGACTGAGTTTATCACTGTGTACATGGTAGTCTTTTCCAGTCAGGTACAGCTACCTACCACTCTGTAGTGATGATTGATTTGATTGTATATGTTTGTGGCGTCGTAGCTCCCAGACGGATGAACCAATTGTAATTCAATTTTGTTTTTTGTTTAAAAGTTTCTGATCAATTGTTTTAGGCATTATTTAAAAAAATAGTCAGCCATTTGCAAATCGTCAGCTCTTTTTTAGTTGATGAAGGGATGTGAACAATTTCCACTGGTCTGGTCGTTTCGAAATTTGGTACCTATCTCGTTACTTCAATAACTTTGACTTGATTATAAGTTACTTGTATCGCAGTTATTTAAATAACAAATCATACTTGCATAATTCCGGATAAATCAATATAAGTAAATGAGTACAGGAATATGCAGACTGCAACATTTACATTAATAATAAATAAATTGGCAGCACAGCCTTCAATCCTAGTATTTGTCGTGTTGAATGTTGAGTGCCCAACACGGCAATGCGACACACTATGACGTCACCGCCGCCCATCGGGCGAAGGTGCCAGCCGTAATGAGCCTCTACCCACTCAACGTTTGAAAATATAAAATGTCACAGTTAATGTTGTGATGGGTAAATAATGTAACATTGTCAAGTTGAAAATACAGCGTTAAGATATGAGGATTATTGATAAATCTTTTAACCTTCTAGTTAATTTCAACGTATGATGAATTATTTTATGAGAATGCATCATTTTTAGATGCATCGCGTCAATTTCACTAAAGTTTCTTAAACAAATAAAATAAAGAAGGTAATATATATATATATAAACTTTTTCCGCTTTTTTCGCGTATACCATAAGATTTATACAGGTTTTTGATTGCAATTGAATTTTGATATTGTTTATTTATAAATGAAAATCGAGAAATATTGTTCCCATCTAAAGTTTGCTAATCTTATTCATACTATTGGAGGCTAAATTTGTAACATGCTAAAATTCTTTCAAATTAATCTAATCAGAAAAATATTATTGTCCATACAAATTTTACCACATCCTTTCATCTCTGTAGAGGTTGATTTTCAAGAATTTTTTTGGTATTTTATAACTTCACCCTTCTCTAACAACATCGAAAAAATTCGTAAAAAGAAAATAACTAGCAACGCCTTCATCAGAAAGAGAGGTGACAAATAAACAGGAAAATAAAAATTTTTTTTAGAAATAAGGGCATTTCGCACGGTTCTATCTTATGAATGAAACTATACACGAGGTTAGCTTACGGCAAAACTGTTAATATGTTGCAAAACATTTCTTTTTTGGAATGTTGTGTATTATTTTTATTATAACTTGAATAAAACCAGTTGAATTAATGAGAAGTAGATCGGTTAAAGAAGGTCGAGAAACATGTATTCATTTTTTTTTTTTTTTTAACTGACTACACTGTTAGCCTTAGGGGCCCTATCCTAAAACAGAGCCGCTGCGGCTTTTACAGCTTCACCGGACTTGGGGGCGAGCGTTTAGGGCACTCAACCGCGAAAGTTTGTGACGAGTGAAGAGTGGCCGAACCTCGGCTCGGGCGGTCGTCGCGAATGCGAAAAGGTCGCGATCTAACTAATTCCCTAATCCTACGAGAATTCGAACTAACTAACATATACTCATATGCACGTTCCCCTCCTCCTGGAGGAAGGAGTGGACCATGCGTATGTGTATTTAATAATCGGAATGGTTTTTCTACACTAACTAGCGCATTAGTCTAACTAGCGCAAAAAAAGAAAAAAAAGGTCCCTTACAGAACTTAAGTACCTGTGTGGTGTGCGCGTATGTGTGTTCATACGTGTGTAATGTTGTATGTGGGTAGCTAAGTGTTGCACGTATAGTGTCACTTTGTATCGCGCGGGACATGTATTAATCTACAGTCCCTACCATTAATGGGCCAAAAATAAATAAATGCGCGACTGAATTATATATTAACCAATATTTGGGTAATAAAATAATTGTACTGGAAAATGCGTATTGTTTGTACTTAAATAATAGTTTCATATTCCTCTGAAAACCGTAACGTAAGCTAACATAATAAATTAAGGAAATATTTACTGTAATATCAGGCGTGTTCCGGAAATTGTAATGCGGACCTTTTTGTTATTTAATTTTTTCTCTTTTGTTTTGAGACTCTATCTAATACGTATTTATTACATATTAAACATAATTATTATGCATTATAACTACATAAACAAATATTTTTTTATAATTATATAATCATGTTACTTAGCACAATACCACGATACTTTAAATATTTCACTATTTGTTCTGCACGTTCATTAATGTACTTAAATATTGTAAATCCACTTGGCTGCAACCAAAAATCAGCACTGAGGCCTTTCAGAACATTGGCATCCAGCTTATGCTGAGCTGTACGCCCTTTGCAGTGGTACTACGGCCCATAGGGTTGATTATATTTGTATTTTTTTAAATTACTAGTGCTTAACTTTTATTTTATATTGTATATTTTGTCTGTAAAAACTGTGTGTCCGTATTTTCACAGCAATAAATGTATTTTCTTTCTTTCTTTCAAACGAGAGAATGTATTCCCACATCCCACATCCGTTTGAGTATGGAGGTTTTCAAATTCAATCGATCATTTAATTTGCTTCCGTTACATCTCTTACACCATAAACGTACAGGAGTTGAAGTTTGCAGTACATAACGCAAAACTTTAACTTTACTTTTTTAAGAAAAAACTTATGGGGTTTGCTTGTGTTGTCGAATCTTTCCTAAGTTTTATGTATTCCAATACCGAGATATTCAAAATATAGGGATAATAAAATTAAAATTCCCTTTCCCTTCCCTTTGTTCCGTAAAGTTCCGTAAATTACAAATACATGAGGAAAAGCAAAAGGGGTTTTCCAGGTTTCTCTGACGACAATATCGTTTTGTTAAAGCAATGGCCGGACCAGAATCGCTGCGAGTGATGGATTGCATGACAGATTATCCCTCAACTCCTGTGGAATATAAAGGGGCTATTATAGCGGTCGCAATGATTCGGCCTGAGAAAGATGAATTGGCTTAACATCGGGCGCTCACTAAAATAAATTGCAAGGGTTGTTAGTAATGTAATGATAATTGGAAATGCTTCCTGGTCTCACTTAGTCGATTACTTTTGTCCTATGCTTAATTGTTATAGATTTTTTTATAGACTTGTAGCGTTTCAGCATAATGTTAGCAAATGTTATGAGGCGATGTGACTTAAGATGGTAAGTCCAGAGAGTGACTGGCTCTCAAATATAGCTTGCTAGACATACCTATAGATTAATGACTATACATTTTTAACTTGTGCTAAAAGCTTGGAAGCTTGTTCTTGGAAGCTAGTTAGGTGGGTATTAGAAAATGTCCTAACACCATGTTATTGTTTCGTCACGGTGTATTCCTTTACCGAAACCTAAGGCTAATTTGAAGGATTGGATCGCACGTTGATTGATGCGGTGTTCAAATACTTTAACACTGAGTCATCATCTCTTCAAAACCTTGAACTACATTTCATCATTAAGTTTAAGGCATTTAAAAAAGTTATTAGTTCCTAGTAGTTTTTTAAGATAAATATGAAAATAATGTATGATCTATATTTTTAGTGCATTACCGCGCAAGTTGAATGTTTTTACAAACTAACATATAATATCATTGGTAAAAACGATTTAGATTTTTATAAACAGATTTAGTTTCTCCGTGTATGAGCTAGAGGCGTTGCTAGTTGATATTTTAAAGGAAATGAAAAATTTATTCGTATTTCTAACTTACCATTATACTTAGTGGACTATCATATCAGATTGGCTATTTATTTAGTAGGTTTCAGGAATGAAACATGAGATCCATGTTTTAGTCAGAAACATAATCATCAAAGCGGAAACAAATATCATTGTGAGTTAAGTGAAAACTAACTTTAAAAATGAAGTCTTAGTGATACAACTAAGATTCAGAAAATAAGGTCAAAATAAAAAATAAAAAATCTTTATTCAATTTAGGCCCTAAGAAGGCACTTATGAACGTCAAAACACTACTGCCAGTTCGGAAAATATCCCCGAACATCGAGAAGAACCGGTAAAAAACTCGATCGGGTTTATCTTTTTTTTTTTTGTTAACTGTACA
Organism: Saturnia japonica; assembly: GCA_033032175.1. Lineage (NCBI taxonomy): Eukaryota > Metazoa > Arthropoda > Insecta > Lepidoptera > Saturniidae > Saturnia > Saturnia japonica. The sequence continues at coordinate 13,562,342 of CM065318.1, forward strand.
AATATAACAGGTACAATAATAATATATTAGTGGATGCATAGAGAGGGAGTCACTTCCAGACATCACTATCGTTCACAGAATGATCCACCCTATGATAACCTTTTGATAGTAAAACCCGCTTGACATGGTCCTTGAACTTGTTGTCAGGTAAATCAGTAACGTGCTTCGGGATCTTGTTATAGAACCTAACACTATTACCTAAAAAACTTTTATTAGTCTTACTAAGTCTAAAACACGGTACGACTAATTTATCTTTATTTCTAGTATTTACATTGTGCTGGTCTTTGACAAAATCCAGCTTGTCTAAGTTTTTAAGGATATACATTAAGTTATCAAAGATATATTGGGAGGGCAAAGTTAAAATACTAAATTCCTGGAACTTGTTCTTTAGTGATTTGCGGGGTCTCATATTGTAAATTGCCATGTAAATGGTCATTCATCCAATTACTTTAATTTCAATAAAAAAGTTAGCATTAGAAGTAGGAAAAGAATTATGCGTGTAAACCTTACACGTGGTTGAAGTGAACTATGTACTTTGAATTTGAACACTATATACATTTTAGACCATTACATGTCTTCCGTAACCGTAGCACGTAACGTGATATCACGTAACGCGAATTTTCCCCTACCATAACCAAAGAAGTTTCCCTTCAATAATACAGAGTACAAATTGTTTACCCGTATAAAAAGATACCAGTAAAACATGAGTCATCTTTGTTGATGTACAACCTTAAAAAATTTCCCTCTTGCATATTCTGTAGGTAACTTAATTTAATTCACAGAGGTGAGCGAGCGGTATCACGGAAAATTATTGCTTGAAAGTAGCTTATTTTTCTTAAAGTTTTATTATACGAGATTACTTTTGGATAGCCCAGCCCTCCTTGGCGTTCATCTGAGGTAATATAATCCGACTTTCTCTCCCTATCCATTATATTATAAATCTTTTATATAAAAATCTTGTTTGCGTCTGTTAGTTATTGTGTAACTTCCGATCGAACCGATTGGGCTCATATTCACATAATACATTAATTTGTTTTATCGAGACGATGGTTCACAGCTATGATGGAATCCGACAGGTGGCGCTGTGGTCGAGACATTACCTACCGGAAAGAGCAGAACAACATCTACGTCAACAACATAGCATAATAAATTTATAATTAGCTAGCGGAATGCCCGCGGCTTCGCACGCGATTGTTACTACGCAGTAATTAGTTACATCCCGTAATTTTATTATTACTTATATTGTTGACAATTCATATGCCGTATCAATTGAGGAGTGGCATGTATTTCCCGTAAACAATTTTCATCAAAATCTGTTGAAAATGATTATTCTATTCTACGATTTCTAATGCATTATTAATTATTCTTAGTCTCACAACTATGGTATGATATATGCTTCCCGTCTACATTTGATCAGAATCGGTTTGATAATTGACTTACTTCTTTATTTTGTATTTCTAGAACCAATATTGACTATTCTTATAGCCCATCAATTATATAATTACTATTATTATTCTTCCCGTGCACAAAATTTCATCAAAATCGGTTTAGAATTAATGAAATTTAAAATTTGTGGAAATTCTTATTTTACGATTCGTAAAACCGTTATTGAAAATTCTCATAGCTTATTTTTCATGGAATAACTTATACTTCCTGTGTAGGAACACAATTTCTTCAAAATCGGTTAAGAATTAAACAAAATATATTTTTTGGAAATCCTTTTTTCACGATTCCAAAAGGTGATATTGAAATTTCTCATACCCTATCAATTGACCAATGAGATAAGCATTCTGTATATAAAATTGCATAAGAATCGATCAAGCCGTTTTTGATTTAAATCCGGAACATACAAGCAGACAGAAAGTTAAACAATTTTTTAATGGTATAGTTGTGATCAGTATCTTTCATATAGTGTGCCTAGTGGGAAATTTCGGAATAATATTAAAAGTACAGACACAACTACAGATTTATTAATATAGATAATCTAAGTATATATATATATATCTAAGTATGGGCCGTATAAGACAGCTTAAAAGCACTCAAAGAGCAATGGAGAGGACTAGGTTCAAAGTTTCTTTGTGTGTGAAAATCAGAAATGAGTTCTGCACAAGAACCAAATACGTTAACATAGCTGTTAGAATCGCTAGACTTATTTGGGGCACATTGCACGTAGAAAGGTTGGCTGATGGAGCCGAAGAGTTTTCGAATGGGGCCACGTACGGGAAGACGGAGCCAAGGTTGCCACAATCCACTGAATGCAAGCAGTGCAGGACCAGTGTTTGTGTCGATCAATGAGAAAGGGCTATGGCGGTTAAAAAGAATATGATATTATATTTCAGAAATATTTTTGAATGAATAAATAAGTAACCCGACAATGTTTACTATATTTTAACGGTAAGCGTTGTTTAAGCTACGTGAGCAAACTAAGTTCATTTTGCTTCTAAAATATTTACGTACTTGAGAGCTTCTCGGTGAGGAAAATTATATCATGTGGGTGACTAGTTAAACGCCTAAAAGCCTTTTATCACTGTCGCATCGAAAGTCTTTATATTTTAAAAGTTATACATTTTTAATCTTTCACGATATTATTGAACATTTTCTTTTTAATAAAATGCTTATTTTTTACTTCTAGTTATAAGAGGTACATAATAAAATCTTAATATAAACAAGGATATAATTTTTATTTATAAATTAAATACTTACCTACTAAGGTTAGATTTTTATTTATATTGATATAATGTTTATATATCATATTATTTAGTTTTAGATGTTTAAGGTGGTGTGTTGTTGTGGTAACGCTATAATTTTTAGCAAAACTAATTATAAAAATTTCATTTTAAAGGTTACGCTGCTCAATATTGACGAAGAATACAAAATAGTAAAAAATTAATGTTACGTTATAACATTTTTTTTTTTTTTTTTTTTGATATTGCACTGTTTCAGTACATCACATTTAATCTTCTTGGTTCTCTCTCTTATTCTCTCTCATATAACACACCTATCTTCTTACTCACTCACACGCAAATCTGTGGGATGCGTGTAACCTCATGTCTGGGATATTCAAACTATTCAACCGGCACGTCCAACTGACAGTCAACCTTCCACCACGAAGTCGAGCCCATTCGGTCCGTCTCTAAACTTTTCGGTGAGCGAACTCTTTTCATTACCCGAACCCAGTCCACGCACGTAGGGTACATTACGCCCATAGGGTGCTCGAGAGTGTGTTGTTATAACGATATTTTTTTTATTAAAAAACCTTTTTCATTAGGATTGTACTTAATTAACTTGTATGTAACTAACTAAATTGTATTTAACTGGCATGTAGAATGCGCCATCTGTTAACAATCTGCTTAACTAATATGATAGCTGTTAGTAAAATATTCGCAAGGAGCAGCTAGTTTGATAAATATTATAAAAAAAAATTTTTATTGCTTTACCATTTGAATACTCTCCGGAACACAACAGATTTTCAACTTATCGGTGGTATGTTGGCATTATAAAATACCTTGTTTGACTTGAGATTCGATAAACGATTTAGGAACTACAAAAAAACTCGAGAGGTTTTGTGGAACACCCGATAGGAACAAAATTTCTTTTGCTGTACGTTATATATTTTTAATTAACTAGCATAATGATTAAATGGCAATTCTTTTTTTTTCATAAAGTCATGAAAATAAACATTTTAATATTAAATATTATTATAAAAGTATAAAAAAAATTATAAGATTAATCAGTACATTCAATTTTCATAAAACATTGCGTACAAATCTGGTCGTCACACAGCTAGACTAGTTCGACGATGATCATAGTATTGAAAATCGGGCCTTGCACTAACTGTGTATAATCTATCTCATTCTCTCGCAGGCTAAAACCTAGAGACGTATGTGTTTGTTTCTTTTTAGTTTCAGTCGGTGGTCGCGGTTGGATATTTTTCCCCGTGTAGCTAGCTCCTATCCGCTAAACGCGCGATAAGAACTTCGTGCCAATAGACCATAATATTTGCAATGATGGTTTTGTATGTGTGCATGCATAGCGTCGATCGACGTGAGTTTGAATCCCTGCTATGAGCCTGAGCTTTCGATGAAGAAAACATCATGTTGGCTAGTTATCACCCTCAATTTGAAAATCTGCCGCCAAGCACCTGTAAGTATATTCCGGCAGCTACACTTGAGAGCCAGTGTCCCCACTAGACTTAGCGTGCGACCGTCTTGGGTCCTATCATCAATTAACACCAGATGAGATTGTGGCCATAACGCAAAACCTATAAACGATAATTCTGGGTATAGGCCTTCACTATAGATCTCCACAACAACCGGTCCTATGCTGCCAGTAACCTTTAGCAAGTCGTTGGTCCACTTTGCAGCGGGTTTGACCACGCTGCGTTTTCAGTACGTGGACGTCGGTCGCACTCTTTAGTTCCATCGGCCATCTGTTCTACGAGCTACGTGCCCCACCCATTGCTACTTAAGTCTAGCTATTCTTAGGGTCTCCTCATTTCTGATTCGATCACGAAGAGAAAGTCGAGAAACCTGTTCTAAGCAATCCTAATAAAATGACAGGTTTCTTGGCGCAAATGTATTATGTATAAGTACCTATATCTATGTGCATATATGTGTGCATGCCGTGCCTTACCGCACGGGTAACAATTGTTCATTAAAACAGTGTGTAACTAGCCGCGTTGCCTTTCACTTGTCTAAATATTTATATATGGATTACTAATATATCAGTTGTTTAATTACCGCAATACAAGTTTTGCTTAGATTGGAATTAAATGGTCTATATAAATCAAATTAATACTTCTTCTTATGTACATACTCAACAATAAATAGGGGATTGCGACAGCCTCCATTAACTAGATGTTAGAATATTCATGCGTGACTGTATATGACGGTTATTATGAATACGATGGGAATCCCATCTTAATGAGTCACTTCAGAGAGTCACGTTTTTGTCTAGTGTAATGTAATCTCTGTGTTGTTGTGTAGTGTGATCTCTGATCAAAAATCAGAGGTGCTGTCAAAACCAAAACAAATCGTTGCTGTCATGCCATCCTGCAAGCCTCACGGCACCTGGATATACACTGATATTTATTTATGACATAAACAGTATGAAGATTTTTACAATGTTGAACGTTTGCTAAATGTCAAATGTTTGTTTTCGACAGAGGAAAACGAGTATAGTTACTTTTTTTTAATAGTAGCTCGGAAAATTTAAGATACTGTCCCTGATGGTAAGCACAGTACAATCCTAACATAACGGCGAAAACCGATAGATCGAAATCAATCGACGGTTGCCGCTGTCAGTTTAACTGGATATGCACAGGTTGATTCCGAAATGAGACACGCAAAAGCGAGTTATTATGACGGACTTTTCACCACATGCATGGTGGTCGCAACCCAGACGGGCTGTACAGTCCTACCACAACGAAAAGTACCTTAATCTAGTGCCGTGGTTTCGATTCGTATGACATCATACCGGAGGTAATAAATATAATTATAGACTAATATGGCTGACAGTGTTAAAATTTTGCGGTTTACTAGGTCCTAAAAATATGGAAAAAAGAATTTTTCCTCTAATCGGACAATCTCTGCCAATATTATAAAGAGGAAAGATTTTGTTTTGATTTTTTTTTTTGTAATGGATAAACTCAAAAACTACTGGACCGATTTTAAAAATTCTTTCACCAATATAAAGCTACAGTATCAGCGAGTTCCAATAATTATTGTATATATGCTATACTATATTTATAAATTATCTTATTCGTCATAAAAATGTCGAAAGTTTTACACAAAATATAAAAAATTGCTTAAAAATATGCTTTTAACTAAGGTGAAACTGTGGGGCACAGCTAGTAATTTTTAGTTTAAGATCTTCTTTAAAAAGGGTCAACTAGCCTATTAATCGATAGTTGTCGCCTGCATGTCGGCCTGCAAGCCTCTCGGGATTTGGATGTACATTGGTTAATCCCGAAATACAACATACCAAAAGAGTGTAACTGTGACGGACTTATCTCCACATGCATGGTGGTCGCGATCCAGTCGGGTACATATCCTTACCACCTCGCTTGATTACAGGGATACACCGGGTGATCCCGGAACACGACACGCTTAAACTTGATACTATGATAGGTGTTGCATTTAGCGTATGGTGGTCGCGGTTCAATCGAACTTGGTGCCCTACCACCCAGTAACTAATAGTACATTGTGTCGCAATTGCGAATGAGTGTCTATTAGAAGCCCGAAGTGGAAGACTCGGGGTTTTAATGAGTCGATGTTCGTAATTCCCGTAGCGCCCGTGTAACACAACGTTGTTCATCACTTTTACCAGTAAATAAATAAAATAAAGCCAAAAAAAGTATGTAAATGTATTAATGAATATTATTTCACAATAATAGTCAAATAAGTAATATGCGGGATAGTGTTCCATAGATAATACAAATACTCGTTCCTATGTTGCGTTCAGAAACATAAAAGGCGCAAAGACGCATACAACCAAATGGATTGTAAAAAGCGGCATCATTTGCAAAAGCCATTACGCCCTCGGGTGTTAACGCAAAAAAGCCCCCGGGTTTTATTTAGCAGGTTACACCCAAGATAGCCTGCGTATTATGACACTGTTTATGTGCAAGTGTGATGAAAATTATTTTAAACAGGACTAAGCAAATAATTTTGATAGGGATCTAAACAAAACGCAACGAATGCAAAGAAGACGAAAATTATGGTGTTTGAAAAGGAAGAGAACATGACTCAAGCATTTATCCGAATTGGTGGAAATGAACTGGAGCAATTGAATGAGTCTGTTTATACTTGGAATCGATGTTTACTAAATGGAAAGTGTAAAAAAGTAATATTAAAAGGAGATTTAATACCGCTAACACAGTGAACGGTTGTGCACACCTTTATAAACAGCCACAAATTCTATAGTAAAGCTCGTTTAGTTGTACATAGTGCAGTTTTAATCCCAAAACTCATGTAAGGAAGTGAAAGCTGGGTGTGTCAGAAAAAACATGAAAATAGAATAAATGAATGATAAGAGACCGCAGTGGTGTCAAAGAAGATATAGTGACACAGATTGTGAAAGGGATGCTTAAATGGTTTGTGCATATAGAGAGGATGGCCTAGACGAATATTCCACGATCAAATCAGGGACGTTCTGGAGAAAGGTCAAGTCAAGAGTACTCTATACCGACGAGCATGAATGAAAAGATTGATGAATGTTGAACAAGAGAAAAATATATATCAGGAACGTAGTAAGTGGAAGGACGTGATCTCTGCCTACCACGTAGTGAAAAAGGCGTGATTTATGTATGTATGTATGTTAAAACAAAAGTTTTTCCTTATACACTGAACAAGAGGAAAGCAAAAAACCCTCACAAATAATCTTTAAGAGTGTTGAATACAAAAAAAAATACGAAGGAAAAGTTTATTAAGTTATGAAGAGCGGTAACCGAGGCGGATAGATTCGAACATTGAGTGATTTCATCTGTGATTGTGTTTGTTTCTACGGATACGTACTCGTTGGCACATTTCCAAGACATTTGTACAGTGTTAAACATGAAGTAGGAATGGTCCAAGGATGTATTCAGAAACCTTGATTTTGATTTTTAGATAAAACAAAGATTAGTTATTTTCTTGCTTATCGCACAGATCTGAGATAAAGGCAGGTGAAGAGTTTGGAACAACAATTTTGGGCTATGTGCTTCAAAAACAACCTGTAAATAAATAATGCACATCGAGCCACAGAGGGAGATAATCGCCTACTTTCGGCTTTCTAGAGCACATAATAAAGCTTGGTTATTGCAGACATTGATATGGTGCACAAGTAAAGTGGGTCGGAAATAATAACATAGGCCACGAATTCTAGAAAGTTCCAATAAGGGGCCCACCATTTAATAAGAATAGATACCTACTGAAATCATCATAGAAGTAAAACACTATATTCACTCGATAATGGCAGTAATCTTTTTCAAAATAGACAAAGAAAATGAAAAATTATTCATAAGTGCAAAAAATTGTATGTAATATACCTAATTCACAAATTAAATTTACTGGACTACACTCCTCATATTAAGCTCCTTTACATCATTCTGTCCGTAGAGAAATCGCAAATTATTTTAGTGGATGTGTAGAGAGGGAGTCATTTCCAGATATCACTATCATAAATTAAAACATCTAAAACTTAGTAATATCTTAAAGCTTAATAACTCATAAATATAATGCATTTTGACTCCGACGCGGCGTGTAATCATAAATTTGAAGCTAAAATAAAAGGTACCTTCCTATTCCGAGTCAAATAACAAAGAAATAGCAATAATGCGTTCACTTGATACCGGTCTCGTTTACGGCGAATCCTTCAATTTTGACATTTACATATGCCCGAAAAGGGTTATGCCCTTCTTTTTCGCATTCGGGTAAAAAAAATACAGTCGAATTGAGAACCTCTTCCTTTGTTTGAAGTCGGTTAGAAAATTACATTTCTATTAATGAACGAGAAGACGTAGAAATATTTATTAAATGGCGTGTAAAGACGCCTGTAACAATGTCTACTTGGGCATTCATTGCGAGCGCAATCACGCCCCACGAAGGCTTTGAATGAAAGCATCTTGTACGTGTGTAGGCGGATGTCTTGACCTACTTGTTCATATGAGCTCCTTGGTATTCGTTGGTGGGTAATATTATATATTTAGAAAAATTGATTGTGGTAGTTTTGTAAGGTTTTTGCGAAAGGATATCTAGTAGGATCGTATCATGTATAGTATTTCACAAAGGTGTTCTTTTTTGTAGCAACACCATATTGTAAGATTTTATATTTGATTGTATACCAGCTGTACCCGCGGATTCGCTCACGTGGACTATACAATGCCATCGATCAGGTACATGCACGAATCTTGCTCCCCCGCTCCCGGTTATTTTAAAGACAAAATTTAGAAGATAGATATATAGTCTCGCTGACTTTTTTGTAGATCTTTGGTGGATTACCCGTAATAATCAGACAAAAAGACAAAAATTTAAAACTAGGTTTTTGTAATAGGTATCGCATAATATACTTTTATATGTATTTAGTAAAAAGCTATTACAAATTGAAACATTAATTTTATTAATCGTATAGAAGATTAAAAGGGTTAAGTACCTGTTTTAAACCAATTCCTTTACAATAATAATTAACATTATTTTCAACCAAGAACCATCAGGAATACTTTAAAAATAATATAAATACTTAGCTAGTGTAATAAGCCAAGAAGAGAGGCAGCAAGACGGCACTCAGGAACAGTGTTTATTTGTAGTTAACTTATAAACTGCGGCTTTCTCTATCCAACAGCGTTACAATTCCACTGTTCAAGCAAGAATGCCCCACTCCTCGTGTGCTACGCCTTATTTGTCCTTCCACACAGTCCGATAAGTAGGGTAGTTATGAATATTATGATATTTAATATGAAGTATTGACAGAGGAAGTGGGCCCTTCAGCCCTAGTAACAATACCTAATTTAAAACTTAATCAAAGTTATGATTAAATCATAATTTTAAAGCTTATATTACCCGCTATTGACGAAATTAGACCAAATAGCTGGTACCCGCGACTTCGTCTGCGTATTATTGGATGGAGACCTACAGATCTCGGAATACGACCAACCAAAATAAAAAACATAAATGGGTTTTTGTTACCATGTGTATGGTGGTGGGGATCCCTGCCACTCCGCTATATTAATGCATATACACCGACTGACCCCGTACCGCGATCCATATTTATATGATACTGTATTTATATGCCACTATGAATTCAACACATTAACCGTACCAATAAACCACTAAAATAATTGAAATCATCCCTCATTGTACCGCCTTGCGGGATGTTCAAAACAATATAAGAAACCCTCTTATTTCTTATCAAAAACATAAAAATGAATTTTCATATCCCTAATTTGAGAAACGATGGGTTCTTCATACAAACTTTTATCGCCTATTTCATTTCTTCAAGTCTTATTTGCGCGACATAAGGTAGCCTATGTCCTTCTTCAAGATTCAATATATCTCCATATCAAAATTCATCGAAACTGATTTGATGGATTATCCCCTATTCCACCCCTTCGAGGTTTCTTTTTGCGACAAAATCTAGCCTAAGGTCTTTCCCAAGGCCAATCCTATCTCTATAGCAATAATTTAATTCATCAAAATTGGTTTGGTGTGTTCTTCACTCGAATTTTCATCCCCTATTTCACCCCTTTAAGTTGTATTTTCATGACAAAAGGTTTTTTTTTTGTAAATGAAGGGACTAAATTTTTATTATTGTCTAGTATAACTTTTAAAATTAGTTAAAGATGTTTTCTAATTTCGTAAACTTTTTTAGTTATACGATTTATCATACCGAATGTATATAAATTTGGTATAAACTAGGGCTGAATTACTGATCATTATTTCTATATTATAAGTAGGTACTACGAGTAACACAATATTTAATTAATATTTCCATATTTTATGTCAACATAAAACCGATTATATCGTTTCGAAACTCGTTTACAGATTTGTACAGTGTAATTTACATTTATCCCCATAATACGGGTTATTGATAAAGTTAACGGCACGGTTACGATCTGAAATTCCGTGACATTATTTATTGGTAGCTGAATCAATTTTATATTCTCCAATCGAGTTATTTTGTTATGCGTTTTATGTATAATCTGAGTTAACCAATATAATAATTAATTCATTAATTAAAAAAATATTACGTTTAATTTTTTTTAATTAATATAATTTAAAATAAGGAAATAGGTACAATTAAGACATTGATATACATAATGATATTAAAAAATAACAATTTAATACGAAAAGCAACCTTTTGTAAGTAGATACAGTGATTTTATTTAAAATATTATACATGTATAGAGCCTTCGTATTCATAACACTGTACAGCCAAATCAGCTTTGAAACTTTGTTGAGTTTGTACTAATTTAACGGTACAGTATACGTATAGTTAGGCTTTAGTGTACGTTTATAGTAAGAATAAGAAGGATGTGGTAGCTGGGGTTGCTAAACCTACTTTATAATATAGTATCGTACGACGTAGATAGACGTCTGACTAATATATTTAAATATATATATATGTATATAGATAGTAGGCAAAACTACTATATTTTGAGGCCGCAGCCTTTAACTTTTTCTGAATGTGACTTGGTATGTCATTGTCATTTTGATTATCTGTCTATCAAACAGTAAAAAATGTTCTTTTATAAAATCAAATAATTATTTGAAACCTACTTTTTTGCCATCTACTATATTTGTTCAGGTAATAACCTCAAAAATACTATATTTGATATAAAACAGTTAGCAACTAGTTAGCTAACTTAGTTAGCGCAAACTAGTTTAGAGCGGCAACACACATTCGGAATTCCGTTTCGGGATATCGATTCGGGATTCCGTGCAGTGAACAGCGAAGGACGACGATTATCTACTTGCGATTGCATTGTTGCTGTATCTTGCTAAGAAGAAGAAAATACGTCATCGTAACTGGGTACATTTATTTATTTATTTATTTGGATTGACAAAAGTAATTTATTAAAAATACATAAATAATAGCAAATAAGTAATAACATTAATGAACAACTAATTACAGCCAATCTCAACATGCATTAAATCAATAAATTAATTATTATAATTAGAAATAAATTTACCTACCTAGAAAATTATTGTATTTTTTTAAAAAAACATGCTTTTTTAAACATAAAATACACCATTTTGTAAATTGCACCCGTGCAAAGCTAGGGCGGGTCGCTAGTTTTAGATAAAATACAAACTTAATATGTCATAATAATAAAGAAACGTAATAAATTCTTAAAAATTGAACTATTATTAAAGAATGATTAAACACGATTTAAGGTTAAAATAAGTTAAAATATATATATAGATAAAATACAATTGAAATTATTGAATAAAAAAAAACTATAAAAGCTCACTCAACATAGTCATTAAAATAAAATAAAAAATCATGAAGCTAACAAAGAATAAATTTTTATTTTAAACTGAAAAGGTGAATTGGCAAATATATCAATGGTGTCATTTTTCTTAACCAGCTCGTTATATTGACGTGATAATCTAGCAACTATTGAGTAGTGTCCTAGATTGGATCTATAGCATTTATGACCTATTATAGGAACTGGATATCTAGATACCCTGAGAGGTACATTAATGTTAAATTTCTCCAAAAGTTCTGAATCGTCAATGAGGTTATTAAAAAGTTTATATAAATAAATCATGTCAAGCGTACATCCACTTAACACACAAAGATTGCACGAAAGTCAATATTATATAAAATATAATAAATTAATATATAATTACACGTTATATAATATTATATTCCGTACAGATTTAACGAATGTGTGATGCGACTCGTACAAAGTCTATGAAAGAGATGCATTCGAAACAGTTTTTTTCGTCCAAGATCCGGACGCATAGGCTACGATGCGGAATTCCGAATCGGAGAAAACTAAGAACGGAAAACTACTGTATGTGTGTGTTAGGTCGGTCCATATATATATATATGGATTTACTGCGTTCGAAATCCAGATTCGATTTTGTATGTGCCCGCTCTTATTCCGGTTTTACTCAGTGTGTGTATAACACTACTACAAACGCAAAAACGTCTCCAAGCTGATTTGCCTTTATCTCATTAAAATAACCCTACTAATTTAGGTTTTTGTTTATAATAGTTCGGCACATTGACATTACTGTCCCCAATGGTAAGCACAGTACAATCTAAACACAACGGCAACCACCAAGAGATCTAAATCCATCGACGTTAGTATTCAAATGTAAACTAAATTATATTAGATCTACCTATATTACCTATTTTTATAGCCTCTTCGACTCTATATTTTGAAAAAGTAACTAATTAAGTAATTATGATATGATGTATATATAAATCAGGTATGCTTTTTTATATGTATTAACATGTTTTTATTTAATTAATTATGAATTAATCTATTAGACTTAGAAATACGGTTGCAAAACTCAAATATTATATATCGTTGTTTAGTATTTTCTTGGAAATAAAGTTACAATGGATAAGTAAGTAGTTGGGTTTACTTGCCCATAATGTATTGGGTGTCAAATTGGGAAAATTTAAATTTCACAAATTACTATACCTAGGACAAGGAACATAATTATTAATAGGTAGTAAGTATTATAATACATACATACAATATATATATATATATATACAATACAAGTACATAGGTACTAAATTTCAATATCGCTACTAAATATAAACACGAAACATACATTTTTAACCACCGTAAGTGATATTAAAAAATAACAATTTAATACGAAAAGCAACCTTTTGTAAGTAGATACAGTGATTTTATTTAAAATATTATACATGTATAGAGCCTTCGTATTCATAACACTGTACAGCCAAATCAGCTTTGAAACTTTGTTGAGTTTGTACTAATTTAACGGTACAGTATACGTATAGTTAGGCTTTAGTGTACGTTTATAGTAAGAATAAGAAGGATGTGGTAGCTGGGGTTGCTAAACCTACTTTATAATATAGTATCGTACGACGTAGATAGACGTCTGACTAATATATTTAAATATATATATGTATATAGATAGTAGGCAAAACTACTATATTTTGAGGCCGCAGCCTTTAACTTTTTCTGAATGTGACTTGGTATGTCATTGTCATTTTGATTATCTGTCTATCAAACAGTAAAAAATGTTCTTTTATAAAATCAAATAATTATTTGAAACCTACTTTTTTGCCATCTACTATATTTGTTCAGGTAATAACCTCAAAAATACTATATTTGATATAAAACAGTTAGCAACTAGTTAGCTAACTTAGTTAGCGCAAACTAGTTTAGAGCGGCAACACACATTCGGAATTCCGTTTCGGGATATCGATTCGGGATTCCGTGCAGTGAACAGCGAAGGACGACGATTATCTACTTGCGATTGCATTGTTGCTGTATCTTGCTAAGAAGAAGAAAATACGTCATCGTAACTGGGTACATTTATTTATTTATTTATTTGGATTGACAAAAGTAATTTATTAAAAATACATAAATAATAGCAAATAAGTAATAACATTAATGAACAACTAATTACAGCCAATCTCAACATGCATTAAATCAATAAATTAATTATTATAATTAGAAATAAATTTACCTACCTAGAAAATTATTGTATTTTTTTAAAAAAACATGCTTTTTTAAACATAAAATACACCATTTTGTAAATTGCACCCGTGCAAAGCTAGGGCGGGTCGCTAGTTTTAGATAAAATACAAACTTAATATGTCATAATAATAAAGAAACGTAATAAATTCTTAAAAATTGAACTATTATTAAAGAATGATTAAACACGATTTAAGGTTAAAATAAGTTAAAATATATATATAGATAAAATACAATTGAAATTATTGAATAAAAAAAAACTATAAAAGCTCACTCAACATAGTCATTAAAATAAAATAAAAAATCATGAAGCTAACAAAGAATAAATTTTTATTTTAAACTGAAAAGGTGAATTGGCAAATATATCAATGGTGTCATTTTTCTTAACCAGCTCGTTATATTGACGTGATAATCTAGCAACTATTGAGTAGTGTCCTAGATTGGATCTATAGCATTTATGACCTATTATAGGAACTGGATATCTAGATACCCTGAGAGGTACATTAATGTTAAATTTCTCCAAAAGTTCTGAATCGTCAATGAGGTTATTAAAAAGTTTATATAAATAAATCATGTCAAGCGTACATCCACTTAACACACAAAGATTGCACGAAAGTCAATATTATATAAAATATAATAAATTAATATATAATTACACGTTATATAATATTATATTCCGTACAGATTTAACGAATGTGTGATGCGACTCGTACAAAGTCTATGAAAGAGATGCATTCGAAACAGTTTTTTTCGTCCAAGATCCGGACGCATAGGCTACGATGCGGAATTCCGAATCGGAGAAAACTAAGAACGGAAAACTACTGTATGTGTGTGTTAGGTCGGTCCATATATATATATATGGATTTACTGCGTTCGAAATCCAGATTCGATTTTGTATGTGCCCGCTCTTATTCCGGTTTTACTCAGTGTGTGTATAACACTACTACAAACGCAAAAACGTCTCCAAGCTGATTTGCCTTTATCTCATTAAAATAACCCTACTAATTTAGGTTTTTGTTTATAATAGTTCGGCACATTGACATTACTGTCCCCAATGGTAAGCACAGTACAATCTAAACACAACGGCAACCACCAAGAGATCTAAATCCATCGACGTTAGTATTCAAATGTAAACTAAATTATATTAGATCTACCTATATTACCTATTTTTATAGCCTCTTCGACTCTATATTTTGAAAAAGTAACTAATTAAGTAATTATGATATGATGTATATATAAATCAGGTATGCTTTTTTATATGTATTAACATGTTTTTATTTAATTAATTATGAATTAATTTATTAGACTTAGAAATACGGTTGCAAAACTCAAATATTATATATCGTTGTTTAGTATTTTCTTGGAAATAAAGTTACAATGGATAAGTAAGTAGTTGGGTTTACTTGCCCATAATGTATTGGGTGTCAAATTGGGAAAATTTAAATTTCACAAATTACTATACCTAGGACAAGGAACATAATTATTAATAGGTAGTAAGTATTATAATACATACATACAATATATATATATATATACAATACAAGTACATAGGTACTAAATTTCAATATCGCTACTAAATATAAACACGAAACATACATTTTTAACCACCGTAAGTGACAAAGCATGATAAAAATCAAAACATTTTACTATTAAAAAACCTTTATGTAAACTGGAAAGTATAATCTGTGCTTATATACAGTAGAAAACTTTCAGATGACCATTCTGATTCGCCTGTGCCAGTTGTTACGTAACAGAAACCCGCCTGTAGAATTTAATAACCTAAATAATAATGCCGTCCGGAGCATTAAACTGTCGTATTCCGAGCTAGTATTAAACAAAGCGGGTAAGTTTCAAAGTCGAGTAGACTACTCAAGTTTGCAGTTTGATGCTGGGACAGGTACCTATCGACCTCAATAGACATGTATATTAAACAGATGATGCTTGTTCATATTTGATCGTTTACGCCTACATTCTAGAAGTTTAATATATCATTTTTTGAACTGCATTGAAAGAATGATTAGTCATTGCCTGCGGATTCGGACACCGCGTAGATAATTTTTTTGTTTTTGTTATATATTTCTGACATCTCTTTTGAGTTCGAAAACCGAAACCTTTTTTTTCTGACTGACTATACTGTTAGGCTTAGGAGCCCTGCAGTCTCTGACGGCTTTTACAACTTCATCGTGACTTGGGGGCGAGCGTTTAAGGCACTCAGCCGTGAAAGCAAAGACAATTCGCTCAAGGGTGCCAAAGTGGCCAGACCTCGGCTTGGGCGGTTGCCGCTATTGCAATTAAATCGTGATCTGGCTAATTCCCTATTCGTAAATAAGAGCTAACTAACATATACACATATACATGTTCCCCGCCTCCTGGGAGGAAGGAAGGAAACATGTGTATGTGTATTTAGTAATCTGAAAATATTTCTACACAAACTAGCTTATAAAAAAGGTCACTCACAGGACCTATGTACCTGTGTGGTGTAGACGTATGCATGTACATATGTGTGTAATGTTGTATGCGGGTAGATAAGTGTTGCAAGTGCAGTGTCACTTGTATCGCGCGGGCGGCTGCCTGACTCAAGGGTTCCACATCGAGGAACGGACCTAAGCTTGAGTTGCCGCTAGTCAGGGCGGGCGTGGAGGGTGTGCGGGAGCAAAATTGACCGCCCATCCTCTGTGGAGAGAACGGTGTTTACGCGGGCGTGGGCGCTGGCATGCCCTGTTTGGAGAAACGGTGGAGTAGAACGCGTTAGCTTTCTCGATTTTATCATCAGGGTCGGTAAAAATGTTACGCGGTTGGCGCTTTTTCCAGGAAGAGGTGGGATTTGGGTCATAAGTACCAGCTGCTATAATCATTAACGGATTAGCATGATTTGACGCGGTGTCGAAGAAAGATCGTGGCAGGAATTTAAAGTAAGAATGAATCGAAAGAAGATCCCTATCTCTATGAAGATATATAGTACATGTTGCCAGTATTTATAGTAAACACGATATAAAGATAGGTGTTATTTCCAATCCACAACAGTTTTAGATACTTTTGCCTTTTCCTTTTACGCAGAAAGGGAAGAACTATATTAAAAAAAATGTATCCGTGATGTGTCGTTGCTATAATGTTGACGATTAATAATTATTATTTATGGCCTGAACTTTCACTGAAAGAAGACATCGTGATGTAACCATAGCATGGTGGTGTGGTATTTTCTAATGCCCGATTGACTAGCTACCATCTGCAAGTTGAAAATCTGTACGCAAGCTCCTATAGATTTGTTCCGGCAGATACACTTATGATCTACTCCTTCTAGTTTTAGTGTGTAACCATGTTAGGCTACCTCTTTAGTTTTCTAAATCTTCAGTTTGAACCTGCGACAGTTATCGATTTCAATAGATGACTGTGTGTACACTATAAGTAAAGATATACCAGATATTCGAGGGGAAAATAGATAAGTAGGTACTCGTATCCGTATCCGTATTAATTGCGGATCTTAAACGGATTATTTAATATTCATTCAATATATGAAATTTGAATGTTAATAATGTTAAACTATGAGTTCTTTGAATTTATTTTAGTTATTACTAACTTAAGGTTTTTTTATACTACGATAATGGCAAACAAGGGTACGGCCCGCCTGATGGTAAGCGGCCACCGCAACCTACGGACGCTTGGTACTTGCAACACCAGAAGCATCACCACATGCGCGTTGCCGAACCTTTAAAAACTTATTTACTCCTCTTTTGAAGAATCCCACATTGTAGTCCCCTGGGAAAACCTCAGCGGGGAGCTCATTCTACATCCGGAGCGTTATACACTCGTATTTAAATGAAATTCACCGACAAAAACTGACGTAGTACCCTACACTGTCCTTTGTCATACTAAAATACAAACAGATTGCGCGCACAGTTAAACATATTTCATAAGTTCACTTATACAAAGGGTTCAATAACTATCGGTCCAAGATTATACGCGCCTGCTGCAAACATGAAATTTGAGGTATGAACCTGGTATCCACGGATCCACATTTTTAAGTATCCGACACATCCCTGACTATAACAGACGACTCTTGTTCATATTTAATCGTAACTTACGTCTTAGATTTCAATATATACATTTTAAAATATTTTTCAACAGTTTACTAAAGATCGGTAATTGAAAAACTATTGATAATTATGGTTTAGTATAAAATTCCACGTTACAGAAATTACACAATTAAAAACAGTAAAATACACAAGCTATAGGAGTTAGAAAATTTATTAAAATTTATATTCGTGTAAAAAAAGAGGAATATTTCCTCCTTCCTTCCTTCCTCCAAACTACAACTTAGGTGGTAAACAGGCTTACGGCCAAAAGTTAGTGTTTACCGTAGCCTATGGAAGTTTTTCACACCTGGGGTATCACTAATGCCTTCTCCTCTTTGAACCCACCTTCCTCAAGCAGCTCTGGAAACGCTACTCACCACAAGAGTACAACACAAGGTTATTTGGCTGCGATCTTCTGTTGGGTGGAGTTATTTCACTAGTAGGAAGAGATTTCTCTCCAAGTATAGAGACATTTCCAAAGATACCAAAGATAGATAGATAGATAGATCTCTGTACCCAAATATAAATTACACAGTTATAAAAACAAAAATTTATAAGCTATAGGAAGGAGTTCATAAATTGTTTAGTCAAAATTTATATTTGTGTAAAAACAGTAATATTTCCCACTGGTATACTTATTATATATGGAGCACATTATGGCACTCGTAATATAACAAAATACAACTGATGGCCAGACTCTCTCAAGAGCACGCCTGGATTCCACACGTTACATCTCAACTTTACAGTTTATTGCACTCCAGAGTTTAAAGGGCTAATTAACTGGCTCCTAATTGTATAATTCTCCTTTGTTCGCAATTAGCAAGTAGTTGAAGGGTTAGCGGCACAGCGTCAAAACTCTATTTGACCGCTTGTTTAATTGTTGTTTTAACCTGTCCACGTCTCTACACTTTGTTCAAACAGTTGGTGGCGGTTCGAAGTTTAAATTGTTAGTGTTTTATTAGAATTCATAATGCACATGAAATTTTTGTTTTGGAAGTAAAACCTTTTTACGCTCCTAAAAAATCTCAGATCTTTTTTCGGACGAACGTAACGCTTTGTTAAACTATATTATCAAATTTATGTCTCTTTTTATTTTGGTATCTTATTGGGTATCTTAAAAAAAGAAATACTCCTATATAGGTAAACCTGGAATGTAAAACATTATTTAATAGCCGTAACAGCAGTATGACTGTGGAATTCGCTTCTTATCAAAATCCAACTAGTCAACTCTCAGGATTCCTTCAAGTATTCGCAGTTTTACTTGGAGCAGTAGAATATCGGCTAGATATTTTTTTAACATAACATAACATACCATCACGCCTGTGTTCCCGAAGAATTAGTCAAAGGTGTACTAATGTATATCCACAATTCACCGTTTTTAGGACCCATGGAATAGGGGGAGAGACTATTGCTATTAAACTCAGAGCTGCTACTGAGAATTTCATAGAAAACCCCAATAACACTTTGCTCGACCTGGGAATCGAACCCAGGACCTCGATCATAGCAGTCGCTCTTATGACCACTAGGCTAATGGGGCAGTTTATATATTTATTTACTAAACATTATGACCACCTTTCATATATCTTTCTCTTGTCTCCTGGTAGACTAGAAATTGGAAACACCTCGAAACTTTAACGCTAAAGAGAAAGTAACCGTGAACATCAATTAACCTGTCAAGCCGTAAGCAAGTAGTTACGGGAAGTGAGATCAGCGGTAGGCTACACGGGTGCGTTGGCGACAGCGCATTGGACAGTAATTGCTCGAATAAACTTTACACAGGTGAAACCGTGGGGAACAGCTAGTTTTATTATACAGGGCATTATATAAAAAAACAGGTTTATTGCAGAGAATGTCATGTCGGTGACGCGAAATTACAAGATTTTACCCATCCAAAAAGTGAAACACGCGTATGATACAGTCGTGTATATACAATGTATTAGTGTATATATGCATATAAAAGTACACTGGTCGCTGTACTACGCGTCGCTAGTCTAACGTAAGCGCAATACGCCAGGAGTATGTCGAGGTCATCGGTGATGCACAGATCACGCGAACCCATAAAGTGTTCCCCTACCAAAAATCGCTCAACGCGGCTAAAGTAGTTTTCACTTCTAATAATAATGACGACTAGCCAGTTAAGTTCTTGATCCCCCAAGACATACCCGGTTACATGTACCTACATTTCCACCTACTTTAATTTAGATAAACTGTACATTTTAATTTCTTCAGCATACGATTCATGACTAAAGTGAAATACCGAGAAAAAAACTAAATTCCGTATAGCAATTCAAAAGAAAGTTTATGTGTACAGAAAAGTTTTAACACAAATAAAACACACGAACGCTAACAAGCTTCAATTTATGACGCAATAAAACCATATAACACGCCGCTTATACGATATATTCTCAACGAAATATATATATATCCTGTAGAAATACTGTGAAATTCCGAATGTTGTAAATAACCAGCAATTGCATCCCGACACGATTGTACCGAATTACAGAATACACTATTTGTTGGACACTACAGAGGAATATTGCGGACAAACATATCAGTTATTTATGTATTGATATATAAAAAAATCGGACAAGTATTGAGTAGAACTGAATCATGAGGGTTCTGTATTATTACATATTTTATATAAATATTTTTCACAGAGCGTGCTTAAGTGACAAGCTTTTATTATATTTGTTTATAACTTTTTGTGAGCGCTAAATAGTAACTTTATGACATTAGCATCAAATAACTTGGTCTGGTATTAATTCCAGACGAAATAAAAAAAATATATATTTTCGGAAATATTCCTTAACGATGCCAAAAAACCTCTTTTCGTACAAAATTTCAATATTGTAGGACCCCAAGAAGTACTCTATAACTTTTGTTTATCGGCCAGTGAGTGAGATTTTTAGTATGAAGTGCCGTAACCCTTTATTGCGTTAACCTAGAAATTTGATTTTTTGACAACTGTAGACTAACAGTCGATATTAATTTGAACATTCTACCTTAAGCCGTTTTCGAAAAATATAATGACCATGACGGACATACAAACCAACAGACAGATGGACGGAAATTGATTTTCTCAAGGATCCTTTTTACATTTTAGGTAGGTACGGAATCATAATTATACTGAAAAATTCAATTATTTACGACACAAATAATAACTATACTATGACTTATTTCTTATTGATAGTAAATAGTTCAAAAATATTTCCAAGAATTTTTAATTCCACATTGTTTTAAATATGTCCTCTCATTAATTTTAAGTTAATTTGTGGTATTTAAAAATATGTTCTATCTAGCTTTCAGCTTTGTAATTTATAGATTTTACGGCATAAGTCTGAAATAGTCTACAACAGCAGATTTTGCTTAGTTCTGTTTGACATACTAATTGGATGTTCGTGTGAGCTTTTAGATATACCTTTAATTGCTTGTCTTTGAACAATTATAAGTATTATACTATTTGAGTGTCTAAACTGTTTCACAATCTCTTTATGTTATGTTGTGGCAATGCCATATTTCCCTTAATTCTTCATCTAAATGAATGATTTAAAATTAATTTCAAATCTTAAACTTAAAATGAAAATGTTTCGTTAAAAATGATAATAAAGCCTTTTTCATTACAAACAGATGCCATTCAAATACATATATACAAGTAACGTGCAAGAGGCGCCATCTATTAACAATCAGTTTAATTTACTATGACATCCGTTAGATTGTTTGCATTATATAATGTGCGAAGTCCCTACACAGGCTAGAGCCAAAATAAAAAAAAATGTGCGAAATATCCGCACGGGTCAGTTACAGTTGTATAAAATATAATGTCGTTATTCAAACGTTGGACTATACAGTCCGACTGGGTCGCGAGCACTATGGATGTGGTGAAAAGTCCGTCATAGTGCCTCGCTTTTGCGTGTCGCGTTTCGGGATCAGCCTGTGCATATTCAGTTAAATTTACGTAGGCCGGCATAATAACGGCGACAGTCGATTTGCCGTGCTACTATTTAAAAAAAACTTCTCCATAATGTTATTATATATTACTTAGCTTTGCCGCACAGTTTAATCCGTAAAATAGAAAAAAGATCTGGATAGAGGCACCCTTATCACCTAGCGGGATGAAATATATTTTACGACCTATTCTCATACCTACCAAAAATACATTATAAAAATCGGTCTAGTCGTTTTGGAGGAGTACGACCACAAACTCCGTGACACGAGATTTTATGTATAAGATATTTATTGTTCCAGACATTCTGTGTGGTGTCCAAGCGGTTTCGAAAGAACTACATTCATCGTTTCACGGCAACAAGGTCGCTGTTCTGGTGGTCACCATGGTCACCGGTTCGCCGCGCGTGTGTCTACTTTTCCACCAATCAGTACTTTGATTACTTCGTCATGGCAACTATCCTGCTCAACTGTGTCTTCCTCGCCATGTCGGAGACCATTGAAGAAGCTGAGTAAGTAAAAATAAATTATATTTGATATAAGATTTTTTCTATGTTATTTATGTAATGATTTTGTGCATCCAAATTTTGTTATTTATCGTACAAGCGACCAGGTTCTGTAAATCTGAACCACACCACAACATTTTAACTAGGTGATTTTTTTATTTTATAATCTTTTTACTAGTAGATTGATTATTTCAATTTTTTTTCTTTTAAATATCTAACCAATAAAAGTTAATAACAAGAAAAATATTTTTATTTAATTTTAAAGCAAACTTAAAATTATCGCTTGACTACAGTATAATCAATAATTATTATTAGCAACAGGTACGCACATAGTATAAAGTCACTACCCGCGTGTCTGTTCGGTTGTCCACTTACTTCTTTTAAACCACGCAACGGATTTTTTAAGGTTTTTACTGTCATTTGGAGCATTTTCTATGGAAGGTTTGTATATACAATACAATCCAATTAATTTTTTGTATAGTAGAGGAAATCCAATGATTTGTAATGAAATCGTCAAAAATCAATTTTCGGGCGCTGCCTAAACTTTGAGATATATAAGTTGACTCACTCACAGTAATTAAAAGTGTTCGGTTATTTGAGAAGCTATTTTTTCCGATTTAGTATTATCCAGATAAATATGTTAGTTAACTTGGGCATTCAAAATAGATTAAAATTGTCGTATACATTATATTATTGAAATGAATACCGTAGAAGATATCACGCATTCGTAATTACGCGCAACCAAAGAAAACACTCGCAGCGAAACATATGATGAGTTGGGCGTCGCGATCTATGTGCACTTTTCGTAACTATGAAGTTATGAACTCTCAATACAAAAGCGATAAACTCTAGACCATGCTTTTTTTAAACATAAAATACACCATTTTTAAAATGCACTCTTGCGAAGCTGGGGCAGGTCGCTAGTCATGAATAAAATAATAGTTTTGGAGAAAAAAAGCGTGCGAAACAATAATAGTGATGATATATTTGAGTTAAGTTGGCCATTATCAATAGACTCGAGGCTGGACTGCGAGGGCGTAAAGGAGTCATGAATGTAATGATCAATGTTCACGCGTTCTATGCGACGTTTTTCAATAGACTCGCGAAGAAAACAGTAAATAAAATTCCATAAACTTATTTTTGAAAAATAATGCGCTTTCTTTTGTCGCGCGTCAACGCCAGTGTGCGTGGTATGCGCGCGCAATGGAAGGAGAGGCACTGACGAAGTCACTAAACATCCTAATATAAAAAAATAATTAAATTGAATATTATTGTATTTCTAACACAAATTAAGATTAATTTGTAGACAAAAATAAAAAAAATTATGAAAATAATCATCACTCACATTTTGATAAGACAGTTTAATTGTTCACTAAAATTTTTAATGTTTTATGAGCATAAAAACTCTTTGCTGAGAATTAAAAAAAAAAAGTAGCGTAATGTAAAGTAAAAAGCACGTGTGTTTTATAAATAGCATTAGGATCCTAAAAGCGGTGCACTAAGAGGTACTTTACGAGCAAGCGTGTAGAAAAAAATGTAATCAAGTTGTGTAAATTTGAAATACCGTAATCATCTCATGTTTGAGAGACGTTTCATATCACGATCCCGTTTTTAGTACTCATGACACGTGTCAGCAATTTTGTTTCCAGTCGCTTCCCGCATATCTGATCGCCTCATACATTGACATCCCCGTTTCTGTTTCTAAGAACTTATTAATTGTCTATCAAGGGACTTAAACATAGATTACTCAAAAATAGATGACAATTGTATGTTATTTCAAAAAATTTCAAAACAGTTTAATAATTATGATTAGGAACACTTTTTAACCGACTTCTCAATTGGATTGGATTTTTTAATGGATGTTCAGTCATTACTTTTTTAAACCGATTCGGATGATTATTTTTTCATTGGAAAGGGGACACCTCAAGGGTGGTCCCATTTTAATTTCATTGGCATTGGACCTTCAACTTTGAAGATACACCATACGCCATACACAATACACAATTCCTCAAAATAATTGGAGTTAGTTTTCACTTTGTTAAGTGTTGTATTACAATATGTTGTAATCTACTTTCTGATTTGAATATGAAGTGTATAATAACTAAACTGTTTTCAATACGTCACAGTAAAGGCTGTTTGGTAGAACAGGGTATTGCATATGACTGGATCACGACCACCGTACACCAACACCCTCCGTAGAGACACGGTTAGACGTGACGCATTCCAGGATCTGCCGGTATATATATATTTTCATTAATCAAGTGAGGTGGTAGCGCATCTGTAGGATCGCGACCACCACGCAATATTTTGGATGTCGCGTTTCTGGATCAGATAATGTATATCTAACTGTCGCCGAGCTAGAAAGGTAAGAAAATGACGTCCGGCGATGGATTATTGATCTCTCGGTTGCTACCATTATTTTCGGATTGTCCTATGCTTACTGCCAGGCACAGTACCATTACTTCCCGTGCTGCTTACTATACAAGAAGGAAACTAAGTATTTTACTTTAAGTAGGTACCCATTAAACCCCCTCGCAATGCAAATTGTATTCTTGGAAGATAACATTTCAATTATGGATACTATTAATAGAAATTAGCTTTGAATTGCACACCTTCCGAGTTCCGAAGCAAATGCATCCAATTTAGCTGTCATTTAGCACTATTTAGAAGTATCCTCGAGTAATATTCCAGTTAAATTTATTCCACTTTATTATCGTGGAATTCGTGGGAAGACTAAACATAGCTGCCTCTAAGTCTAGATATATTGAAACTATGTCTGGGATAGTTTATATTTTAGAAAAATTTCAATAACATCTTAGTTTCATTCGTTTTTTTAATACAAAATATGCTGGTAAACAAGCATACAGGTCACTTGATGGTAAGCAGCTACTGTTGCCAATGGACGGTTGTAAATACTGTTAGTAAGTATCAATTTCGACGTTGAACTCGCTACTCCAAGAAGCTCTGGAAATTCTACTCGCCACAGCAATACAAGGTTATTCGGTTGCGATCTTCTGTGAAGTGAAGGTATTTCACTAGTCAGACTGGCCCAAGTAGAGGGAGACCTCCAATAAAATTTGGTTATCGGTAATTCGACAAAGTCCCGTTAGGATGTGATAAGTTAGATAGGGGTGATTATTTGCGATAATTCCTATCATGCAAAAAGGAACCATTTATGAGTTATCATGTTTTTTACCATTTTTCAAAATAAGTCAAAAATGCAACATCAAAAATTTATTTAAAAAAAGTATCACTTTAAATCACATTTTCTCTTCTTATTTATAAAAGCGATTAAACACTAGTTATTTATCAATATCTAAACAACAACTATCAGTCCAAATTTTAAAATGCGAGACGAAATCGGATGAAAATGATACGGAATGGAATAAAGAAGTAAAGGGACTCACCACCAGACAACTGCTTCCTTGAAGTTTATCAGGCCTCTTTTTTCACATATATTGCAAGCAACATGCAACTTTCACAAGTTGAAATTAGAAATAAATGTCTGTTATTCGATTTAGTTAATTTCGTATGTTCCGTTAATGTTTGCCGTTCAGATTGAAAGCTCGAACTGACACTGGTGAAGTTATGAGCGGAAGGGGTAGAAAGGGATATGCAGATACAATGAAAATGGATGCAGCGTATCATTGTGCATTGTAGGCGTTATTGTGTTTATTATGTAGTCATTAGCCTAAACACTATACTAATATTATAAAGAAGTTAAAGTATGTGAGTTTGGAATTCGGTGGTAATCTTCGGAACTACTGATACGAGTCGGACAATTGTTTATCTAACATGAATATACATTATTCTTGAGCGTTTTAGGTTAGTTTTTAATGTTAAAAAGGTTCTATAGTGTCCATAGCGGGGGTGAAACCACGGAGTGTTATTTTGTAACAAGTATACTTAGATCGTTTAGCAAATGTTAGTACTATTTTAGAGTAGTTATATAGATGGAGGGATTATTAGGGAGGGAATAGATTTTTCTCTGTTAAGGTCCCTTTAGTCCCCGGCAACCTAGCTGCCGCTTTCTCGAGTCGGTACCCGGATTTACGCTGCTATTGAGCATCCCGCGTTTTGTTTGTTTAGCGCCACGCAATTGCATAATGGGGAATTGTTGGTGTTATGCAGTTTGCTTTTTCTTTGTGTTGTATAACTTTGAATTGTGTCTCGGGAGTTTTTGCTGAACTATTGCTTACGGTGACCAGCTGTGGTGCCTGTGCTATTTTAGGCTGTAAAACACACTTACATATAGTAAACTCCACCCACATACTTCAGAATTTACACAGTCCAGGTCGACGGGGTTGCGGCCAGGAATACCGCCCGCGCCTGATGAAAGTAAGTCTTCCTTTGTAAATACAGCTACGTATCGCAGCTCTAGCTTCGAGAATAATCGCGTCATGTGAGTAGGTAATTTGTAGGGTAAACTACAGGAACGCGTTTGTCGTCGTGGGTATTCTCGAACAGCTGGCATTTTGCATAATAATATTAGCTTACTAAAAAGTGAAGTGGATTGGTAGTAATAACATGAACCATGAATGAATTTTAAGATGCCACAAAAACTGCCTAGAAAGTTCTAACAAGGGAGTCGCCATTTTGTTAGAATACTGAAATCATCACAGGACAGTATAACTAATCACTCGATAATAACAGTAACGGTCTTTATTAAAGAGAACTAGTTGCAAAGTTAGGAGGAAGAAGAAAAACTTAATAAGCGCCAACTAAAGTATAAGGTTACCACTAATCACAACATGTACATCTTTCGTACATATTTATCGTTAACGACCTCATTTGTAATGGAGTAGCTGACATAAGTGCAAGTAAGCGGCAGTTCATGATTGATTCATCCATCACTCGTGAATAAGTGACGGGCCCTTTGAGTTTTCATATTTTCTTTTTAATATAATAATGCATTTAGAAAAAAAAAAATTATAATACTAGATACACGTAAGACAAGGGAAATATACAATTATTATAAGGTGAATCATTACGTGAATGATAATTATGTCTGGAAAGAACTCCCTCTCTGTTAGAAGATTCGATCCCGGCCATTTTTTGCAATCCCGAGAATTCGGGATTGTCTATAGATAATCCCGGGATTGTAGACAGGTAATGAGATGTTTAAACAATGTATAAAAATCTGCTTTTTAATGATTTTTGTATTCACAAAATATTTAAACGTGCTTATAATAATCAATTGAAAAGTAAGAAGTTAAAATTCAAGTTAAATCTCTTACAAGACGGTTTTTATCCAAAAAAGAAATCAAGTTATTTTGAGTGAATTACATCAGCTGTCCATAACACTTAAAATTAATAAGTTAAACTTAAAAAAAACTTTATCATACTAAGTTACTTTAACGAGCAGGTCTCTACAGAGAACAGTATTCATCTTAATAAATTAAAAATAACCAGATATGGTTTTAAAATTATTAGTTACTTTACCTAAGTCTTATTTGTATTGCGAATATAAAATCAATCATAATAAATATCATTAAAAAATTAAATAATAAAGTTTCGTCTCCAATTGTTCAATTGGGCGTAAACGCTAACTAATTAAATTATCTGGAAAAACAAAATGGCTGACAATTTTTTTTCTTTTTAAGCAATGTTTTATAAAAATATTAAATTTTTTTGTTAGTCCCGAGAATTCTGGGATTTGTCGAAATTCAACCTCGAAATTTTCGGGACTGAAATCCGAACGGAATCCCGGGATCGAATCCTCTACTTTCTGTACATCTAATAAATATAACTCGTAATTGTAAACAGTAATTTTATTTTTATTTTTTAATCCCGATCAAGTTTCTTGCCGGCTTTTATCGATGGCTAAGACGTTTTTAAGGACCGATAATAGTGTTGTAACGTTCATAAGAACCTTCTTAAAGCCTAAATTGAATAGTGTTTTTGATTTTAACCTTATATAAAATACCTATGGTATATATACATATACCTAGCGTGAACATACATGCTACCACTGAGCCGTCATTGCTTCAAAAGATTTCGATTAAATTATTTTACAGTTTTAAGATACACCTTATAAAAAGTGAATTACGAACGTAGTGATTTGTTCAATATATAACTAATTTATAATGAGATTTATATACAGAATATATGAAATAAAAAATATAGTGGTGGTACGGAAGTGGTTTGTAGGCATTGCGGTATTTTTTTTTACTACGCACAGTAAAGTGTAGGCAGGTTTAACGTACAACTCATAGCAACAGGTTATATTGATTGAATTGGAGGCTAACCGCCTGATTACCGACGTATTTAGTTATTTTAAACAAGCACCATGTTTTCGATTAAAATGAATTTGATATAACTGAACTGTTAGGTTTTATTGTTCTATAACGAGGCTTACGGTAAGAATTTAATTAGTATAGAAATCGTCACGTAATGAGAAAGCGTTATGCGACTTTAATGAGGCTCGAGGCTGCTCGGCAATGTTTGGCTGAGCGATTCGCAACGCGCTCCGTCGAGGTCGGTCGTAAATATATTTGAAAAAGATTATTCTACCGCTAGGTCTTCAACTGATGCCCTTAGCACGAATAACGCTAGTCCCGATCAACTTAGCTATGGTTGCAGCAGAGACTTAGGTACCTACCTATATATTTGTCTGCGAAATTGTTAATTAGTTGAAGTATAAGTAGCGAAAAATGTAATACGTAGAATTTTTTAAATTAACACTTGAATATTAATATTGGCAAAAAAATCACAGTAATTCAATGTATAAAAATTACTGATCACTAAAAAAAACACTGCCTCTTGTTCTGTGAAAGTTGTATTAATAAATACACATAAAGTTTAATATGAAAACTTACCTAGTTTACAGTTGATTAATGACTTACTTGCAGTTTAGAAATTAAAAGATCGGACCAAATTGCAACCAACGACTATCCTTAGGTATGCAGGTAAGGTAAGTATGTATGTATAACATTGTATATGAATATACATACATATAATTTTTATAGTCTTAAATTTTTGTCAATCCTTAATTTTTAGTAACTTCGTTTCTGAGAAGGACTCCCCGACCGCACACGTTTTTTATTTATTTTATTTGATTCAAGTGAGTATAATTATTTTATTCATATTTTTTTATTATAATATTAGATATTTCAATTTATATTTCATGGGTGTAATGATGAATTTGTTACCTTCCCTGGTAGTAGAGAATGTTGCCCAATTGTAGTGTGTGACTTTTACAAGTCGGTGTAAATATAATTTATTTTATAATCAAGGCATTAAGTGTGTAATTGAAATCTCAACAATTAATAAAATTGAGGTGCCTGTTTGCAATGTCAAAATAACAATTTTTTACTAAATGCATATGAAAGTATATATGATACCTATAACAAACGGTCCATTTTTAAAAATTTTGTCTGTCTGCCTGTCTATCTGTTTGTTTGTTCCGGGTAATCTGCGAAACGGTTGGACCGATTTTGACGGGATTTTCACTGATAGATGGCTGATGATATAGGAAGTAACTTAGGCTACTTTTATTTTAGAAAAAGAATTAGGGTTCCGCACAAATAAAAAAAAACTGGATATGGTGAATCAATTCGGGAGTTTAATGGCTTATGCTGAGTAAACCATAAGATATATAGCAAATTAATGTACTACACAATTATAGGCATTAAAAAGACCTAAAAAAGGCCGGGAGAGTAAATAATAAGCATTTTTGTCTTTAAAATAGCCGGGAGCGGAGGAGCAAGATTCGCGCGGGTATTCTGTAGTTCACGTAAGCGAAGCCACAGGCACAGTTAGTAATAAAATATAAGTATAACATTTCATACAAATAATATAATAATATCATAAACTAAACCCTTAGTCATTTTATTTTTATACCATTTCATAACCAATATAAAAATTCGAAACAAAGCCCATAAATCACAAAGAAAAACAATTTAGTTTCATCTCTGCCAAAAAGTTCACACAGATTTCTCATTAAATAACCTTTTATTACAAATTTTGTGAGTGGTTTTATTATGCTCATAAAAGTTATATGTGAAGAGGTATTTTTTGTAGACGTTTCTCTCGTGCATGGCAGCGGAATTATAAAATTTCATAAACCCTTTTTGAGGTCCTAAATCAACATTAAATTTATTGTAACAAATATAAAAAAAATCCAATGTTTAAAGAATTAAATAATTTTGTTAACAACGCAAATTGGTACTTCAAAGTCTTGGCACTGTGCTTGGTGATAAGCGGAATAGTAAGGTTGTTTTTTTGCCCGACTGGGTCTCGACCACCATGCATGTGTTGAAAGTCCGTCATAGTGACTCGTTTTAGCGTGTCGCGCTTCGGGATCATCCTGTGCATATCCAGTTTTTTATGCAGGCCGGTATGACAGCGGCAACTGTCGATGGATCTCGATCTCTCGGTAGTTTGTGTTTGAATTGTACTGTGCTTACCAAAAAAAAAAAACAGTATAAGCCAAAACGACGGCGACCACCGAAAGATCGGAATCCATTGGCAGTCGCCGCTGTCATGTCTGCCTGCAAGCCTTTCAGCAGCTGGATATACTGATCCCGAAATGCGATAAACCAAAAGAGGGTTTTATTTGTATATTTTAATGGATACTTCAACAACATTACACATTATACAGTATTATTATAATTATGGATAAGTAGTATACCTGATGTGTATGTTACATAAAGGAGTATACAGCATTTACCATAGCTCCGTACATTGAAACATAAAAATATGTTAATCAACACAAAGCATATTAAAATTAAAATAGTAATAATAATAACTAACAGGAACAAGATAAAATATTATAAGTTGAAAAAATAAATTTAGGAAAATAAATTCCTAATTTTTGAAAATTTAAATGAATAAAGTTATCTTTGGACTACACTTAAATAGAATATATGAGAAGAAGAAAAATAAATAAATAAAGTAATAAAATACGTAATAAATAAAAATACGTTACCGACTTTGAACCCTCCATGTCAAGGAGCTTTGAAACCCCTACTCACCGCGGGATCACACCATAAAGTAATTGTAATTTGGCTGCGATCATATGTAGAGTGGAGGGGAGGTATTCCACCGGTTAAATCGCCCCAAGAAATTTCCAAAAACATTTCTCTGTGCCTTAACTCTCTTTAAAAATTTGTATGGTAGCTGTGATCTCGTAAAATTCAATTGGCATGTCCCATCACCTAGCAAAATATCCAGCAATGTGTTTTTGTACCTTTTATATTCGGGAAATAATCGCCTGTTAACAACACTTATAGCTCTAAACTATAAAATATTACTTACCATAGATGTAGTATATACAATGTGTAACAAAAACCCTGTCCGATCCGTGAAGGTGTTATTAGGTATCGAGATTTGGTTCTATCTAAGTAATCTTATTGGCATTATAAGTAAAAAAAAACCCCGAATAATATTTCATTTAAAAAAATATGAGGAAACTTACATGGCAATACAGGCGTCGCAGGTACGGGCGCACCGGCAAGTGTCTTATCGTATTTCGACGTCATGAGGTGATGACACCGTTTGACCCGAAGTTCCGTTTATCATCGTTAATCAAATATTTTACTTCGATTATTAGATTAGAGTACAATGTATCACGGAACAAAATCACAACAACGGAACGAACAACCTCGGAAGCAATTTTTTCGCGATACTGAAATATTAAAACAGTGCAAAGTCGGAATCAAAGTCGGAATATTAGGTCACTACCTACATGTGCCCGCGGTGTTGGTAACATAACTATTTTCATAATTTTTTTTTTTTTATTGTTTTTGGTCATATCGTATGCCCTATATGCCCTTTCCGGATAGGACAGGATTTTTGATATTTATTGTATATTAAATCTATTTTACCTACTATCTTCATTCTAACCTTAAAAACGCAATGTCTGCTTTTTTAAACTACTTGGAAAAATGCCGAAGGTTACTAAATTCGAATGTACATATAATATTTTTACTGGCTGTTCAGCCATAACTTCTTTGTTTATGAACCGATTTTGATTATTCTTTTGTTGTTAGATAGGGGATACGGATACCTCATAGGTGGTCCTATTTTAATTTCACATGCATTGGCATTGGCATGGGAATATCTCTAAAAATGCTTTAAACACTCCTAAGCTTATAATGTATAAATTCTACATAATATTTCATTGGTTTGTTAATAAGTAAAATAGATAACCACCAGTAATAATAATAAATAATATAACATTAAAGATTACTACATACTAGAAGTAATTTATGAGTTACGTTCCAAAGCTTTACGTTTTCACTATGAAATCATGTATGTGTATACATGCATTTCTTGCTTTTAAATAAATCATTACCTAATCACTCCCGTCAGTCCGTCAGTTCGTCAGTCTGTCAATTCTTCAGTCCGTCAGTCAGTCAGTCAGTCCCTTAGTCCTACAATCAATCACATCTTTGCCTATTGCATATTCAAAGACTTAAGGAGTATAAACTCCATTCGTGCGTCAGACCTGACACACCCTTTTTTCTATTTTATTTGTTTATATAACGTGTGTGTGACAAATAAATGTGTTTTCTTTACTTACTTACTTTCTTTCTTTTCTTTCTAAAGAGCATGATCACGAGTGATTCAGTACATTATATTCATAATCAACTATATGATATAATAACGATGTAATAAATTGCAAACATGTTCAATTAATGTAAATCCGATAACAATTTGTATTGTACAAACATAGACAGTTTAATTGATTGGTTTGGTAATTTCTGTCCCAAACGGCCACATCTCACGGATGAGATTAGCCGGTGACCGGGATAAGCGTCAGATTATGCTTTTGATTAAATTTGACGATTTAACGTTTTAGTCGGAGCACATAGCATTGGTGGGCGATAGGATACGACAGTTATGTTAAGCTTAGCGTGCTACCATTTTAGGCCACATCGTCAATTAAGATCAGATGAGATATTGGCCACAACGCTAAACCTATAACGATAAATAAAAACACCCGACTTGTGGCATGCTTAGACGTGTCGCCTTCCGGGATCAGTTGGGGCTCTGGCCATTTGCCTTCCTATAATCGATAACGCAAACGCAAAACCGAAAAAAAAAAATGAAATTGACATACATAAATCTCAACGTTTAATTACGTGATTAGTTATGTAAATTCTATGCATTTTATCGTTTTCTATTAGCGTTAACGATTCTAAAAAGGCAACTTGGCTAAGGCCCCCTGGAGTAGTATATAATGTCCAGTAACCACGTGAGGAGGTAGAGATCTGTAACCTATTAACACGCAACCACCATACACATGGGTATAAATCCGTCACTGTGACTCTCTTGTCTCACTTATCGCGTTTCGGAACAGCCAATGCATATCCAACTACCGAGAGGCTTGCAGGCTTGCATGATAGCGACGATAGGCGATGGATTGCTAATTTTTTATTGATCGCCGTTGTTTATGGATTTTACTGTACCTTTACAATATCATGCTTCTAAATAAAATAAAAAACAGCCCCAAAAAAGTTGTTTTACGAACTCGGTAAAATTACTACACTTCATTTCTGTAAATAAAGTAAATATCGCTGTAATACCGGCCCACGATTCTACCAGGGTACACGGATAAGGCCGCAAAATAGTTTGAAATATCATGGCTTACCTCGAACGTGACTTACCTAAGTGAGTTTTGATGACGGGTTTTACAACGTAAGTTTCCGTGTGCGTGCCATATTCGAAACCTTCAGGTACATTCTGGAAAGTATTCACTTGCAATTTAATAACTCTGCTCTCGTGGATGGCATTATATTATGCCAATTTCTACGTACATTTTTTCGTGACCTTGAGAACCAAAGCGTAAATTATTGCAGAATGAAAAATCTGAAATGATGATGTGATGTGATGTGATGAAAAATATATATGATAATATAATAATAGCTGTGCCCGCGGCTCCGTAAGCGTTGACTACAGATTTATTGTCTATGTAAATATCGCGATATTTTTTTAATAATGACCCAAGTATTTAAAGAGTAAAACAAAAAAAATCTATCGAATAATTTTTGTGTGATGCGCACGCACAGCATTTTTCAGCCCCAACGGAAAAAGAGGGGTGGTATAAGTTCAACATGTGTATCTGTGTGTCTGTGTGTGGCGTCGTAGCTCACAAACGGCTGAACCTATTTTGATCTAGTTTTTTTGTTGCTGTTTGAATGGTGACTTGATCGAGAGTGTTCTTAACTATGATTCAAGAAAATCTGTTCAGCCGTTAGAAGATTATCAGCTCTCTTTTCTAGTTGATAAATTGATGTGAGTACCTTCCACATGTCTGATTGTGTCGAGATTTGGTATTCTGTTACTTTAATGGTATTAGTCAAACCTTGACCTGATGCTGCAGTATCATCTGGAATATGTGGGATACCTAACTTATCACCAATTTACAGCAGAGATGTCGTATTTGGGCTCAATGAATAGATTACTTATGGCGAAGGCTTCTTCAATTTTCAATTTACCTTGTATTAATATCGATAATATTTATAATACTACATATTAAAAGTTGTTCATGGAACATAATAAAGTTTATACATTGGTGATCATAAAATCAAATTTATAATTGATGTTGAAACTACTATTACTAATACACACGCACGCACACACGTACAAACGTGCGAACACACGCGCGCACATTGCACTCAGAACAAAGTTAAGCAGTCGTCACTTTTCTCGGTTTCCTTGTCAAATAATTGAAAAGACTTGTAATAAATTTCGTTAATATTTTCTACGAGGAAATTTACTTACCGAGAAGGCACGTTTAACGTTAACTTGTTCTGCAATAAAACATTTATTTCTTCAAGTCTCTCGCAGTTATCTCGGTTTACCTGCGTAATATACAGTAATTTGAATTAAGGATAGCCCGACGTTAAATTGTTTTTAATATGCATTTTTTAAAATAAATTTATACAACTCTTTATTAAATCCATCTCTCAATTTAAAAATCGTCACTATATTTTCACGTAGCAATAAATAATTCATTATTATACAATACATTCATATAAGCAATACATACATAAAAACAATCACGCCTCTCTCACAACAGGGTAGGCAGAGACAACGCCCTTCCACTGGCTACGGGTAGCATACGGTTAGGTTACTATTGACCTGAACTTTCTTCAGACCGTCCCCTATTTGATCGAGGAACGTTCGTCCAGGCCTTTATCTTTCAACCCTACCATTCACACGAATCTATATATTATTTCTTCAAGTTATTTTTGTGGCAATGCAAATCACCCTTAATTCTTCATCAAAATTATTGATTGAAATTCATTTTAAAGCTTATTACAATTAATATTCTTTTAAAAATGATTATAAAACATTTTCATTGGGAATGCCATCTGTTCAATAACATGCTTAGTCATTTATTAATTGTATAACTAACATGACAGCTGGTAGATTGATTACATTCTATAAACTGTGAAATATTCACACTTGTCAGCTAATAAAATTAATTGGATAAGAGGTCACAGGGGAACTGCATTTAAAAGTACTTATATATGAGTGCGAGTCCATGGCCAATAATCACGATGTATTTTCTGAATAGTTAAAGGCAATGTATGAAATGCCGGCATTCTATACAATGCCTAATGCTATTTAGATAAAGTATGAAATACATCTTCGATTCTTTCCGAATATCATTTGCGATTTTTGATCATTGAGTTTTGAGTTTTGGTTCATTACGCGGGATCCCAATATGCCATGTGATGGTTTTTGTTTTAAATTCATGTGATATAGTTTCAAACATCGTCGGTATTTTATAATAATTGCAATAATTTTTTTGTAAATAACTTTTTATATTTTTGAGGATTGCACTTCATTTATTACATTCGCTAGGTATGTATTCTATAGAATGTACTTTATAAAATACCGACGATGCTCGGTTAGGTTAGGTTTGACTTCAAACAAGTATGCTATAATACCAATTGGACTTGCTGGTCGGAGGCAATCGGAACCTCCAACAAGCCTCGGAGGGCGCACGAACACAATTGCACCACCTCCACACATCGGGCCTGCAATACGCGCGGTGACGGACATGCCCAAGGTCGCCACTCCGTCAAGGCGGCCGGAGCTCATCACGCGGCCTGTTGACCGCGGGAGGTTAATGGTATAACACCTATGGCGACTTATAATACACCTTGTAGTTTTAGTGAGTAAGTCTCACTGTTCTCTCGAGTGAGATGGCACCTCCACCAGAAGCTCTTACGTGATATTCTACAAACGAATCGGATATATATTTCATACTTTAAGGGTTTCTCATTTGGCATTATATAGCATGCAAAGGCAATGTATGAAATAAAAATCATTTAGCAAGGAAAATGAAAGTTATAACCGAACTATTTGCAAATTTAATTAGCTTCATAATAGGAATTGCTTTTAGTATGTTTAAATTGAAATGAAATTATTTGACTCACTTTTTAAATGCGACGTAATGTTTTTGTGTTACTTTAATATCTGCTTATTACTAATTCTTCAACCTATTACTTTATCATTTAATACTTGGTTTTGTGTTATATTAAAGTATGACTGCAACATATTATTTAATTTCCCGATAGGTTTACTATGTGAACGATACTCATCACGAATATGCCTTTTTTTGTCCCTATGTTTGTATGTCCGAATTTAACTCAAAAATGGTATAACTGATTCTCTGAGTATGTCATTGGTCAATTGATTGGATATAAGAATTTTCAATATAACAGTTAAAAATTGTAAACTAAAATTTTATATATAAATAAATTTCTGTTAATTCTTGATCAATTTTGATCAAATATTGTAAATCATTCTCAACCAATTTGGATGAAAATTGTACATGGGAAGTATTGTCATTCCACAAATAATAGGCTACTTAAAAACTTAAGTAAATATAAAATTACCGGATGAAAATAAATCCTGCGTAATGAAAAACGTGTGCGGAGCCGCGAGCACACCACTAATATTGTATATAGTTATCTATTTGATCATGTTACTTGTTTCCAGCTGTAATCAAATATTTTTCTCTTTTTTGTGACCATTTATTCGTAACTTTTAGTAACTTAGGCCAGCCATACCACAGTTTGTTATCGTACTAGTACGACACAGGATATTATATTTTTAATAGAGGAAAATTATTTAGGTGATATAAAATACCCCGATAACCGCAATGGCTCCTAATAACCAGCTGAAATATCCGTAACTCACTAGTTTTTTTCCGAGTCTTCCTGTTTTCGCTTGTACCTCAGAATTGGATTTGGCAACGTTCCCGAAAGAAGGTTAGTAGGTCTTGTTACCCAATTACTAACAAGTAATATATTAAAAGCTTCCCTTCTCCCTTACTTGTAAACAAACGAATAACAAATGTATAATACATGGCAAAAGATATATTATCATTTACATCACAATAATGAGAGGATGCAAATTTCCGTATACAGTTAAAAAGCTTCTGAAAGGACAGTAAAGTCGAAAAACGTTTATAAATATTTAAATACAATAAATAACTCTTTCGCTGCCTCAAAAAATTACCGGTGCTTTTAGTACACAGCAGTGTTAAATTAATGAAACCGATTTTTAAAAAATTTACGTTCTAAGGTTGATTACTTATTTAAATTGAATTTAATTGTTTTATCGTAGTCTGTATACTTATAATCGTGTAAATTAATATGCATGAAGTGAACTCTGGCAATCTTTTCATTAATTTTCGAAGAATCCCATAAAACCGATGTACACGTTCAAAGAATAAGAAGTGTTCAGCAATAAAGAAAAATTTTTTCAAAGTTTTTTTTTTTTCATTAAATAAAGTTATAAATGTAGAAATCTAATAACGAGTGTTACATCCTCTTGCCAAAATCAAGACTTGAATCCTTCTGGGCATGCTTTCCATGATATTTTTAGTAACGTTCTGAGGAATACATTACCACTCTTCTGGTATGACTCTTTTTTAGCTCCCTGATGTTTTTTGGAGCAGGTTGCACTGATCTTACTCGTCTTTTTGGAACATCCCAGATATGCTCAATTGGATTGAGTTCAGGACATCGAGCTGGTCAGTCTAACCGACGGATCCCAGCTTCTTGCATGTACGCTTCCACGGCGCTAGAACGATGAGGGCGATCGTTGTCGTCCATAGAAATGAAATCTTCCTCAAGAGCAGTCAATGCAGGCTGTGCATGTGGAATTAAGACTTCCGTTATGTACCGGTGTGCATTTAATGTTCCATTTGGTATGAAAACTAATTGCTGGTCGAATTATTGCTGCCCAAAACATATCGGAGCCTCCTCCATATAGAGTGATTTCTTCGAAACACACTTCCTCATAGCGTTCCCGTGGTCTTCGCAGCACTCGCCAGCGTCGGTCCTCTCCACACAAAGAGTTTCTAGCTTCATCAGAAAATAATAATTTTTCGAGTCCTCCAGAATTCCATGAAGCACAGTTTCGAGTAAACTAAAGTCGAGCAACACGATCCTTACGGAGTAATTTAGGGCTCCGGGCCGGGCGGTAACTGCGCTGATATTGACAGCCAAAAACCTCCTTCTGACCGTCCACGAGCTAACTTTTCTACTCCTCTTACTTCTTCAAGGCTCTTCTTTAGTTCCATATTTGACACCTTATGATTCCGCAACGCTTGACTCACCAAAAAGCGGTCACCTCGTGGTTCTGTGCATCGTTTGTGCAGAAAATATCCAAAAAGTTTTAAAATTTTAGTAATCAGCAAAAAACGGTTTCAGCAATTCGCGCCATTAGAGAAATTATTTTAGAATAATCATTATTCTTCTTTTGTTAATCTAAAAAAATAAATTTCGAACGGAAGGAATCATGCCAGCAGGATGCTTCAAATAACATGCCCATAGAGTTTTAATGGCGCGATCTTGAAGTTGTGGTTTTTATTTTTAATTGCGCTCGTGCTACCTTGTTGGTGTTACAATTACCTACCATCTGGCAGGCCGTAATTTTGTAAGCCATCTTAGTTATATTAAAAAACAAGACAAGTTAAAAAAAAACAACTTCAGTGATTTAGATTGTTTCGTCATATACACATTGACTTAATTGGACCCTTACCTCTTTGTTCTGGCTACAAGTACTGCCTCACACGTTCACACGTTGGCCTGAGGCGTATCCACTCCAGAACATAACTGCTGAAAGCTGCGCCTCTGCCCTTGTTTCCGGGTGGATCGCGCGTTTCGGATGTCCAGAGCACATTACCATAGACCGCGGTCGACAATTCGTGTCACATACGTTCAGGGAGTTTGCTGCGCTGGTTGGTGCAACTCACCACACAACCACGGCATACCACCCTGCAGCTAATGGTCTAGTGAAGAGGCTGCATCGCCAATTAAAGTCTGCCGTTACCTGCCACGCGTCATCCAACTGGATCGAAGTACTACCCTGGGTTCTCCTAGGAATTCGAAGCGCTTTGAAGGAAGATTTGGACGCATCTACCGCAGAACTTGTGTACGGCGAACCACTTCGTTTACCTGGACAGTTCATAACTCCAAGTACACAAGCGGAAGTAGATGTGAGTGACATCATGAGCCGACTGCGTGCTCATATTAGTAAACTGACACCGAAACCAGCATCTTGGCATGGTAGTACAAGTAGAACCTTCTACATTCCAAAAGACCTTGTAACTGCAACCCATGTCTTTGTTCGTCAAGGTCCTGAACGAAAACCACTTCAAGCACCATATCTTGGTCCATATAAGGTATTGCGTCGTGATGAGAAGACTTTCGATGTGGAGATTCAGGGTAAACAGCAACGTGTCTCCATAGATCGCCTAAAACTAGCCTAAATTACCCGAGAAGTTCCGGCGACGAGCCAACAAACCCAGACGGTGCAAGATATTCCTTTCGAGAAGGTTCTCAGGAGCGGCCGTCGCATAAGATTTCGCCCGTAGTAACGGTCTCAGCGGGGGAGTGGTGTAGCGAGTCACTGGCTAGTCTACTATCTTGAGTAATAGGATAGTAGGCTAGTCCGTTCAAACGCTCCTTAAAGGTTTACGACATAATTATACTCCGATAAGGAACAATAGGCGAAGACACGCCTATTTAAAGATGGCCACATGCTGGCACCTATCACGGAGCCGATCGCGCCGCCATTGCACCCACTCCGGCGCATTATTATTATTAATTGTAATTTTATATTTAAGTAAATGGAATGTAGCGGAGAGACACTCGCTCTAAAATAAATCGTTCAGTTAACTTGCTTTTTGCTTCCATACCCTCGAGTTTAATTATTAATTTAAAGTAGTGTTAGAAGAGTTTCATAGTGAGTACACTAGGTATCAAGTATACATACTACAAGATCTTAGATGTTGAAGGTCCAGTGCCAATGAAATTAAAATAGGACCACCGTTGAGACATCCCCTATAAGAATCATCCAAATCGGTACATAAACAAAGAAGATATGGCTGAACATCCTTTAAAAAAAACATTCGAACTGAGTAACCTCTGTCCTTTTTTAAAATCGGTTAAAAACAAAATAAAATATTACAATAACGGTTATAAATAACGAAACTGAATCTATAGGTTTTTATGGACATACTTCACACCTTGACCACACAATACGTGATCCATCTCACTGTTCAATTACTAACCCATTTTCAAAATTTAATAACAATTGTTCGTTTAGATAATCAAGTCTTGTTCAGTGTAGTTGTTTCTCTGAGATAAATATTATCCATATAATTAATCTTTGATGCTTAGATAGGAGGCGTATTATCCCGATATCTATCAAGAAACCAAATGAAGTAATTCATTAACATTGTATTTACATTATTAAGCAACAGGGAGCTGCTGTAATCTTGTAAATCACAATCATTCCAGCTCATGGTTACATTGTTCATGCTACGCTTGGCTAAATTTACAAATTGTCTATTCCGAATGTTAATCTGCTAAGTACATATTTGATCTGTTTGGATATCCACTTTATTACAAACTCCAAAGTCTCATTTTACTCCAGCATTACGTCAGCAAAGTGATTTGACAAAGTCGAGTGGCAAACACTCTGTCAAGTAGGATTCGGTCGTTGTGACAGATTGGCTCAGCTCAAAATTATACCCAAATTCAAAGGAGATATCATTTGTACGAACCGCTGTACAAATCGGAGTCCTTTTTAATTTAGACAGGTTTGAACTGAGCAAATATACGATATTGGGACGTCGAACAATATTATGCTTTAAATTTTACAAGTTATAGTTTATATTTGAGTGAGGATACCTGAGTGAAGAGAGAATTTTATTGATGAGATTCAAAACTTCAGATGTTTATAAGCTTAAAAAGTCTTTCAATTCTTCATATACATTATAACGAGTTTTCCAAGTATGAACAGAACTAAGAACCTTATGTCATATAAACAAAATTACATTAATAAATACAGGATAACTGTAAGAGAAGTAGGACACTGAGAATTTTTTTTGGTGATTTTTCTATAATTCTGGACGGGCGACTTCACTTTCACTTTTGAATTTTTAGGTAATATTTAAATTAATAATAAATATTGGGACGCAATTTCATACGGCCATTTAATTCCAATCTAAGCAAAGCTTATATTATGGCAAATATACGGCTGATATAAACACATATATAGATATTTAACACTCAGACATACATCTGACAATTATGCTCATCACACAAATGTCAGTCATACACGGGAATCGAAACTGCGAGCTCTCGGCTCAATGCTTGCAATGGCTTACTGCCACTGCGCAACGAGGCCTGTCAATACCAAAAATTGCGTGGTTGAATTAATCTGAGACGGATAAAACCGTGACGCACAGCTAGTATAATTATATAGTTGTTGTTGCTCAGATACACTTAAAACTTTAACTACCTCGGAACCATTAAATGACTTTATAACGCAAAACCCTCGATGAGCTAGCTCTCATACCTAGTGATTGCTTTACATTTTAATGAAACTTAGGAAGGAGTTCTTTAGTACGTAGTCAATGTTTGCGTAACAAAACCGATAACTTTAAAAGTGTTACTATTACATTTATAATGCCAGATTGTAAACGTGCCTTTAAACGTGCCAAAAGAAGTATGATTTCAAAAAAGAATTGAATTAAGTATGCGCTTTAGAAATTACATACTCACACTCGATGTTATGTGTCGTATAACATCGAGTCTGGCTATCTTCGCCACAATAAAACAAGTGGTTTATTAGGAAGCAACTTTTTTGTGTAGACTTTTTGTTACAATGTACGAGCGCATCGTAAAAATTCACTCTCATAATACGCCTGAAGAAATACAATTTCAAAGTAAATCAAACATTTAAATACAATTTATTACTATTTCCCATTTATTTTTCCTGCTATGATATGTCCTGGGTTCGATCCCCAGGTGGAGCAAAGTTTTATTGGGTTATCCTATGAAATTCTAGGTAGCAGCTCGGAGTTTATCTTTATCGCCAGATTAATGGCAATATGATCGCCCCCTATAGCATGGGTCTTAAAAACATACCCGAGGGGTGAACTGTGGGTGTATATTAGTACACCTCTGCCTAACCCATCAGGGATACAGA
Source organism: Saturnia japonica (assembly GCA_033032175.1). Lineage (NCBI taxonomy): Eukaryota > Metazoa > Arthropoda > Insecta > Lepidoptera > Saturniidae > Saturnia > Saturnia japonica. The sequence continues at coordinate 13,605,502 of CM065318.1, forward strand.
CGTGATAGTGTGTTTTGTTATGTTTTTCTTATTTGAAGCCCGTTGTATAACACGTATATTGTTTATTAGTATATAATGTCTCAAGCAATGTTCATGTTTCCTCAATATGTTTTTTGTTTTTCCTTCATCGTCACTCGATTTCACACCACATTCGAGCTTAATGCTACAAGGCATCTGCATTTTCAGTTCAAGAGCATTTATAAAAATGAAAATTAAGTAAACACTTTTCATGACTTATTGAAAATGGTATACTTTGCATTACCGCAAACTATCCTATCTTATTGTAATCTAATCTAATTAAACTGGAAAGAGCTCAAGGAATATTACAAAAAGTAATAGCATTCAAAACGTTCCGATTCCCTACAATTAAATCTGAAAGCAACTTGCGTTCCTTACGTTACGTAGTTAAACGTAAATATACAAGTGTCGTTTTCTCGGAGGTTCTCGGCTTTAATCATTTCTTATTATTATTATTATTGGCTTTACGTAAGTTGAAGCGTTGCCTGTCTTGTTCACTGGAATGAAGCATTTTCTATTGTGCCTGTTGAGTAAGCGTTTCGATATCAACAGTTTGATTGTCAATATCTATCAGGATGAGAAGCTCGGGAGGTACGCAGTGCTTCCGTTGTGCAATAAGTGTTAGTGGAGCAACCCCACTGACACGATGAGTTACAGTGCATTGCCAATTGAAGTTCCTCAAGTACTGTATGCCACTGCTCTGTTTCGTAGTTTTTGATCATCACCAATACATTCTTCAGGGCAGCAACGACCCTTTCGACTTGGCCATTCGCTCGGCTGACTCCTGGAGCAATAGCGTGAATATTTATCCCGACCTGGACACAGTACTCTTTGAACTTACCAATAAATTCTCTTCCTCCATCGACTATGATCTGGACCGATGTGCCAAATAGATGCACAGTACGTTTCAGAGCTACCAATGTACTATGTGGGTTTTTGTTGCTGGAGAAATACAACAAAACATACTTCGAGAAGGCGTCAATTATGACTATGACATACTGCTGGTCATCTGAAGTGCCCAGCTTCCCTGTTATGTCCATAGAAATAACTTGGAAGGCAGCTGTCGTCGGTCTTTGTATCTGATGTAATCGGGCTTGAATAGCACCAGATCTTCCTTTAGAAGTTTGGCATATCACACAATTATCCACAAATCGTCGAACAGTAGAACTCATTTTGTTGAACCAATAACTTTCTCTAATCTTTTGAAATGTCTTTTACCAACCCGGGTTTTTTAGCGCAGTGTGAAAACCAGACTCCATTGAAAGGACTTATGAACAACTGTAGTAAGCTGTGGACCGAATACGGGGTCATTGAAGTTCAGACTCCATTGAAAGGACTTAGGAACAACTGTAGTAATTTGTGGACCGAAGACGGGGTCATTGAAGTTCTTTTTTAAGACATTGTCCTCCAAGACAGTCTTCTATCGGGTTATTGTCACTATAGTATACATTATTGTTCGCAGTTCCTCCTCTCGTCGCTGTTCAATTTGGAGCCAAGTCAAATCTCTTGTCATGATATTGACTGCAAACTCAGTGGGGTTTCTACTAAAAAAAATCAGCATGTTGGAGACGTTCACCTTTGCGGTATTCTACCTCAAACTCATAGTTTTGCAGGAACGCCCACCAGCGATGAATCCTTGGTAGAAGATCCTTAAGCTTTTAATTCGTTGCAGTCCGTTATGACAGTGAATTTTCGCCCATACAGGTACTGGCGAAAGTGTTTTATAGCTCGTACCACTGCCAGTGTTTCCAAATCATAAGAGTGGTAACGACTTTCGGCCTCGGTGGTTCTCATACTCATAAAAGCAACTGCATGTTGACGTCCATTAATCAATAGTACTAGTACTGCACCGAATCCAAGACTACTTGCATCTGTGAATAAGAATAAAGAGTATGGGTGCTTCTTCTTGGAACAATGTAAGTGCGGGGGCAGACGTCAGGCATTCAATAATTGTGTTACGCGCTTTATCGAGTTTGTCTGTCCATAACCATTTCGCACCTTGTTTTGTTAATTCGTACAAAAGTACCATTATTCGCGAAAAGTCAGGAATATATGTTCTAAAGTATCCTGCCAGACCATTGAACTGTCTGACCTGCTTGACTGTTTTAGGAACTGGAGCTTTGACGAGAGCCTCCACCTTTCGTGGGCTTGGTTGCACCTGTCCATCAGAAACTATGTCCCCGAGATATTCAATCGATCGTTTGAAGAAGCTGCACTTGACAATGTTTATAGAGAATCCGGAGTCGTTTGATATTCCTTCCGAAAATTCTGCACGTTTACTCGAAACATCATCCACGTAGACCTGCGCAGCTGTTCCCAGTAATGACTTGAGAGCTCTGTCGATGCATCGCTGGTAAACCGAGCAAGCATTGCTCAAACTAAATGGCATGGTGAGATATTCATATAAACCATCTGGTGTAACGAAGGCGGTCTTCTCTATAGAAGTCTCACTGATAGGAATCTGGTGGAAGCCCGCTGCCATATCAAGGCTTATGTAGAAATGACCCTTAGCCAACTGGTCAATTTGATCTGAGATTAACGGAAGCGGATAATGGTCACGTAGTGTATTTGAGTCAAGTTCGCGAAAGTCTACGCAAAATCAGTCATCGCCATTCTTTTTCTTGACTAGAATGATGGGGCTAGAGTATGGAGATTTGCTCTCACCTCTCACGGATAATGTTGTTTTATTTCCAGCAGTTCTTGAATTATGGAGCGCACCTTTTCTCGTTCCACTAGACCGAGACGATATGGTGTCCTTTCCACGAATTTCCCGCGATTTTTCAGTCTGATTTCTAACTCGCCGGTGTTGACTCGAGTCTTTGGATATCCACGAATAAAAAGGTGTTCGTATTTATTCAGAAGTCGATGTAGCTGCATTACATCATCTTCTTTGGTAAGGTCACAGTCCATGTTGTTGAAGAGAGGAGAACTCGTAGTCACATGATTGATTAGTGGTTTATGAATCAGTTTCGTCCCATTAGACGTGATTATCATACTTAGGTTAGTACCATGAATCAAGTTCATACCCACAAAAATGTCTGTTGACATTTCATAGTCGGGCAATACGTAAAACTCCAGCTCCACATTAATAGTGTTTACAACGCATAGAGTTGATAGTGCAGGGAATTGTCCAATTCCTTTTAAATAGTTTACTACCGGTTTCCTTTGACCAGGCAAACTGCAGCAATGGATTCCCGTATAACTGAGCATTCTGCCCCTCTATCGAACACGGCTTCACCTATTTTGATGGTGATAGGAGCTAACTTGTTGCTCGCTACGAAGTTCAAGTTTGAAGTCAAAGAACGTTGGCGTCCAAAGCAAGTTTCGTAATTGTGGCCTGGTTTTTTGCAATAGGTACAGGCAGGTGTGGTTGGTGATTTTGAATCCTTGCTGGTAGCTTCAGGTTTAGTCTCTGAAGGTTTGAATCTGCAATCGTTGGTAGAGTGGTTTGTCTTCTTACACATACGGCAACGTGATGTTGATTGTATGTTTTCCGAAAAACGTGGACGTTTAGCATGTATTGTGGAACTTGAGCTTTGATAAGCACGGTTCTTCCGTATAGATGTTGCAACCGAAATAAGTTCAGGAGCGGTTGTCGCTCTGGCATTTAATAATTGAATACGCAGACGCTCGTCGTTAACGCATCCAATCACTGCTTCGACAGCATGCCCGTCTCCCAGTTTGTCCTTGGTGACTCTTCTTCACAAAATCCATGCGCTTGATAAGAGATGATATCTCGCGATATCTGTTCTCAGGTCCAAACGTGGTGATGAGATTATTCCGTAACTGTTCCCACGTGCTAGTAATCACCATCCAATCATCGATCCACATTTTTGCACGCCCCTTTAACAAGCTGCAGACTTTCATGCGGACATCGAAATCATTCAACTTGTACGATTCAATTGCTTGATCTATATATTGGCACCATTCTCGTACACCGACATGGGTGTCTGGGTCAAACGGTGGTAAGTAGATATCCTTGATCCTTATTTTTGTTTCTGTGGGTGGAGCACATAAGCGCTCTGATATTTTCTGCATCATTTCCATCATTTGTGTTAGAAATTGTGGTGGTACCCCATCCACCTACATTCCATAGTGAGCGTATGTTTGTGGTCTTGATTGTACTACAGTTTCCAACGGCGTATTGATGACCAATCCAGGCCCCTGCTGTGTGTTGTTCGGAGTCGGTTGATAAGGTGGTGAACAAGCTATTGAGGAGGCAGTTTGGATAGGAGCTTCTTCGAATCCCACTTCTGATGACGGAGGATGACCCTCAATAGTATTTTTAAAAAGCCCGACGTCTGCTGGGCTGAGGTCACTAGTGTTATAATCATGGTGATTTTTTTTTTTTTTTTTTTTTTAGAACTGATTACACTGTTAGCCTTAGGGGCCCTAAAGCCGCTGCGGCTTTTACAGCTTCACCGGACTTGGGGGCGAGCGCAGAGAGCACTCAGCCGCGAAAGTTTTGTGGACGACTCGCACGAGGGTGCCAAAGTGGCCGGACCTCGGCTCGGGCGGTCGTCGCGTTCGCAAATAGGTCGCGATCTATTCGAATCCCTACACCTACGATTCGAGCTAACTAAATATACACATAGGCACGTTCCCTTCCTCCTGGGAGGAAGGAAGGAACCGTGCGTATGTGTATTCAATAATCGGAATGTTTCTACACTAACTAGCGCTAACTAACTAGCGTAAAAAAAGAAAAAAAAAAGGTCCCTCACAGAACCTATGTACCTGTGTGGTGTGCACGTGTGTATGTTCATACGTGTGTAGTGTTGTATGTAGGTAGCTAAGTGATGCACGTACAGTGTCACTTGTATCGCGCGGGCGGTTGCCTGACCCAAGGGTTTCACACCGAGGAACGGACCTAGGCTTGGGTTACCGCTAGAGAGGGTGGACGTGACGGGTGTGCTGGAGCGAAATTGACCGCCCGCCCTCTGCGGAGAGAACGGTGGTTTCGCGGGCGTGGGCGCTGGCACGCTCTGTTTGGAGAGACGGATGTGTAATATTTATTCGAATTTTCGATGTGATCGTCGGGATCAATAAAAATATTGCGCGGCCGGCGTTTGCACCGGATGTCCGTGGGTGCCGGAACATAAGTGGCGGCTGTTTTTATTAACGGATTCGCGTGGTTCGACGCGGTGTCGAAATACGAACGGGAGAGCTGTTTAACGTAGGCATGTATCGAAGGAAGCTCCATATCTCTATGGAGATCTACGCTTCGAACATACCACGGGGCCCCGGTGAGACGATAGAGGAACCTATTCTGTATCGATTGTAACCGTTTGAAACTCGACTCGGACATATGTGCGAACACGGCGCAACTGTATGTCAAAATTGGTCGAATACACGTCTTGTAGAGCGTGAGCTTATGTCGCGTGGACATTTTACTCACCGAACACAACAGAGGATGCAACCGGCCCAGGACCCACGCGGCCCTGTTCCTAACCTTACGGATGTGGGGTCTAAAAGAGAGCCTACTATCTAGGGTTACCCCTAGATATTTGGTCTCTCTTACATACGGAATCGGATTATCGTAGAGCTTAACAGGTTTAAGCTTCCACGGTATCTGTGACGAATCCGCATCGAAGAGCATCGCGGCGCTCTTCGAGGGATTAACGGCTATACGCCACTCGTTAAACCACTTCCCGAGAGTGGTCACGGAGCGTTGGACTTTGTGTCTGAGGTGGGATCTATTCCTATCTGAGGCATATAAGACTGTATCGTCAGCGTATAGCCCTACCTCGACCTCCGGGAGTCGAGGTAGGTCACTGACGTACAGGTTAAATAGGCTAGGAGCCAGGATCGAACCTTGGGGAACGCCTGAGCGTATTGGACGGGGCGTGGACAATTCACCTTCCACTCTATAGCGAAAGGTGCGATCTGTTAGATAGTCGCGAATTATTTTAATTACCCTATCGGGGACTTCAAAGTGATACAACTTGTAGATCAATCCCTCGTGCCAGACCTTATCGAAGGCCTTGGCAACGTCGAAAAAGACCGCAAGTGTACGGCGGGGTTTATATAATTCAGCAAAATTAAATGCAACGTGCTCCGTGAGGCGGTGCACTTGATGAGTGCAAGAATATCTAGCACGGAAACCGAATTGCTCAGGCGGATAGAGGTCTTTCTCCTCTATTACTGACTTGAGACGGTTCAGAAGGATCCGCTCGTACATTTTCCCTAAAGTATTTAGGAGACTGATCGGGCGATAGCTGTCGGGAAGCGACGCGCTCTTGCCGGGCTTACGGATACCTATGACTATGGCCTTTTTCCAGGCGGCTGGAAAATGGCAGTGGGCTATGGCTACATTGAAGATGCAGACCAAAAGAGCTATGAGGCGATCGGGAAGAAGTCTAAGTACTTCATTCCTGATCCCGTCGGGACCTGGTGCTTTTCTAAGCTTAAGGCTTTTTATAATGGAAAGAACCTCCTCAGACGTGACTGGGGACAGGGAGTCTGTCGCGGGGAGCTTATCCAGCTCCCGCACGCATCCATCGATACCCTCGACCCGGTCGGTATTTGCATCGACACTGTTCGGAGAGCACTGGCTCTCCAAACAAGTGGCGAGGCACTCCGCCTTGTCGCTGCTATCGAAGGCGAGCGGTATACCGGGACCCCTCTCGAGGGGGGGCATAAGATAAGAAGCCTCTATTTTGAGGCTGTGAGCTAATTTCCAGTAAGCCAGATGCGACGGCCTTAGCCCTTCGACGAGGGCGTCCCATCTGTGACTTCTGAGTTCTAATATACGGGCTCTAACCGATCTTTGAAGTGCGCGTAAACGTGCGCGGTTTTCCTCGGTCGGATAGTGGTCGTGCGCACGAGTCGCCGCGTTCTTTTCCGTCAACAACGCCCGCACGTCGGCAGGGAGTACGAAGCGGCGATCGCTCGCCTCTTCGACCTCTCTCGAGGCCTCTCCGATGCCGGCCTGCAGGTGGTCGACCAGGGAATCGATCGCGAGATCTACGTCCGCAACGGACCCCAATACGTCCGGGATCCTATCTAAGTTGGACGAGGACGGCCTGTCCGCAAGATAATGTTTTAGCTTGGCATAGTCAACCACTTGGACCGAAGGAGGGCTAGAGTCGTCTGGTTGACCTAGCTGCATGATGACCGGACGGTGGTCGGAGTCGAGCTCGTGTACGACCCGAATGAGTCGTAACCGAAGCGCGATACCTTTAATGAGAGCTACATCAAGCACTGTCGGCATACAGTTGTCTTGAAAGTGGGTGGGAGTGGGTGGCGCTATGACATCAAAGTTTAGCACGTTCGTTAGCTCTTCGAGTTTAACCCCATTACTGGAGTCTCTCCAATTGCCAAACGAAGTGTGTCCACAATTGAGGTCACCCGCTATAATGACCGATTCACCGAGCGAAAGTAGCTTTTCTAGGTCAGACCTGAGAGGCTCTTTCCTCGGCGAGAGATAAACTGAGACTAACGTTATGGACGGGTGGTCGGTCATTCCTAGTCTACACACGGATACTTCCATATTGGTAAGTATCGGAGGATCTACCGGCGTACAATATAACGATCGTTTGTAATAAATGAGAGTGCCGCCCCCGCGGCCGGCCCGGTCATTTCTTACAATATTGTAGTTCGCGATTTTTGGATCACGTTTAGCACGCTTTAAGAGCGTCTCCTGCACTAAAAGAACATCTACTTGGTGATCTTTAAGAAAGGTCGCGACGAGATCACGCTGCGGAAGTAGGCTTCGCGCGTTAAAAAATGAAAGATTTAACGCTTTCGGTTTAAACTTAGCCATTGAAAGGCCCTAATTTTTATTACTACTCGCCTCGCGATCGAGACGTTGTAGTGTCTCTACGAGGCGGGGGAACGCGCAAGCGGTCTTGATGAGACCGAAGCGCTCCAAATGGTCATTGTATTCGATGAGCTCGCGGATATCGTGCTCGCGGAGTGAGCAGTATCATTAGGTCGTTACTATTGACGACAGTGTTAGCGGGCGCGCGGGGCGCAGGAGCGCGGGGCGCGGGAATATCCATAGCCATAAGGGGCTGTGGATTGGGGCGGCGGGGGCCCCATGCGTTCTGCGATGAACGCACGGGTTGCGGTTGCACCACGCGGGGTGCGGAGGGGCCGGCGGCGGCCGGGAGCTGGCGCGGGACCGGCAGCGCGGGAAATTCCCCTGACGCCAGCAGGGGTTGCGCTTTGATGGCTGAGGCGGGGGGCGCCGCCCGGGGGGCCGCCTGCCTCTGTGTACGTGGCCGCGTGGTACGCGGGGCCTTGGGGCAACCGCGATAATTCGCGGGATGCCCCTCCTCCCCGCATAACACGCAGCTCGGGGGGACGACGGAGTCACGCTCGCGCGTGCACTCCCGTGTGGGGTGGTCCTCTCGGCACTTTACGCACCGCGGACGAGAATGACAGTTACGGGCAGCGTGCCCGTACAGCTGGCAGTTGTGGCACTGCGCAGGCTGGTGGTTTTTGTGTGGGGGCTCCACGTTAATCCCGGAGAGCCCGCACACCGTCTCTAGCTGGAAGATGGCCTTTCCCTCGGGGGAAAGGTCCAATATGGCCACTACCATTTGTAGTGGCCGCTTATCTTTACTGTACATCCGGTGTACTTCCCGGATGGGATAACTTTGCTCCTTGAGCGAGGAGCACACCTCCGACGGGTCGAGCTCCACCGGAATGCGGCGGATGACCACTCGGAGGACGCGCTCCTCCGCGAGAGAGTACGTGTAAAATTGCAGACCTTTCTGCCGGAGAAGGGTGGTTAGTTTACGGTGAGTTTCCGAAGAACTCACCGAAATAGAAATCCCGTTGACTATGTTTCTAGCCTTGTGGTAGTCGAGTTTGAGTCTGCGCATCTCATTGCAGACTCCCATCCAGGCTGCCTTGTCCCGGATTATGATTGGAGGTGGGGCACGCTCTTTTTTCCCGCCGGCGGGCGCGGGGAGCTGGGAGGACGCGGGGGCGGCGGCGCCCCTGACTACTGCCTTAGCTATTACCTTAGGCGCCGGTTGAGCAGTCGGACTGCTACGCGCCGTTCGCTTACGCGACGCCACGACGGTGAAGCCGTCGTTCTCGGTATCCATCTCCGGAGATGGATCCGGACTCGCGAGCGAGTCTTGTTCGACCGGAAGGGCCGAAAACGAATTTTTCGTCTTTAACGCGGTTTCCGTGGATCGCGCGGGACGGACGTACGGGCTATTTTTGGTAACCCTAGATTGTGACCGCGAATTACGCGGCCCTCGCCTGACGGAGGCGGGGCTTGACCCGCGCGATTGGCTAGTCGGGACAGGGGGCGTGGCCGTAGACGTGGCCACGGCCCCGGATGACGCGGCGGACGGCGCGCAACGCTGCGCGTGAGACGTTTGGGCGCGACGCCGACTGGCGCGGCGCCAGTGGTATAACGGTCGCGGCCGTGACGTCATCGGCCGCCTTGCTACCTGAAGCGGCCGCCTCGCTACCTGAAACGGCCTCATGACGGGTCGCGGTCGCAGCGGTGCGACGCACGCAGGCGTTCTCAGGTAGATTACGGTATTCCTCGTCTAGAGAGGGACACCGTAATACGACGAAATTTTGATAGCGCTGGTATTGAAATTCCAGCGCTTTCATCCTGGCTTGCAACTTGCCTATGCAAGTGGCCAGGTCGGCAACGTTATTTGCCATGACGGCAGAAGAGGGAGGACAATGGGACATTTTTATTTTATTTTAAATTTAAAGGCCTCCCTGCCTTAGGGGCAGGGGGGTGCGCCAAAATATTAAAAGACTATCGGAGTCGGCAAGAGACCTGTGGTCAAGGTGCAAAGACACACAGGAAGGACCTATCAACCCTAAGGAGCCCTAACAAGCCCGGGGCCGAGGACGCAGACCGGTAATTAAACCGGGCTAGGCCCAAACAGGTTCCCGGGGATGGAGTGTGCAGGATCGGAAGGTTTGGCAGGAGACACCTGGGGCAAGACTATGCGATAACCGCAAAGGCCTAGATTCCCAGGCCCGTCCGAGTCTGGCTGTTTGCCTCTGAAGGAGACAACCAGCGGGTTGCTCGGGTCACGCCCCACTCACTTTAGTTAGCACCGTCAGGTATCCAGTGAGCGACCACAAAACCGTGGACTTTACAAAAAAAAAAACAAGCAAGTCGCACCGAAAAGTGCGGTTTACCACGCGAGCGTTAGACACCAGTTGGTTTACGTCGTAATTGCAACAGTATATTCGAAATAAATTCCAAATATAAGATCGCAACAATTAAGTCACGTGATGGTCGAGAGAAAACGGAGCGACACGTCCGTTCGCAACAAGACCAAATCGGAACTCCCACGAGTGCGCTCTGTGCGGTCGTATTTATAGGGTGCGACGTATATTCGCGCGTATATAAATTTTATACTAAATATTGAAATGTAACCCGTCACGTCCATCCTCTCTAGCGGTAACCCAAGCCTAGGTCCGTTCCTCGGTGTGAAACCCTTGGGTCAGGCAACCGCCCGCGCGATACAAGTGACACTGTACGTGCATCACTTAGCTACCTACATACAACACTGCACACGTATGAACATACACACGTGCACACCACACAGGTACATAGGCTCTGTGAGGGACCTTTTTTTTTCTTTTTTTACGCTAGTTAGTTAGCGCTAGTTAGTGTAGAAACATTCCGATTACTGAATACACATACGCATGGTTCCTTCCTTCCTCCCAGGTGTAGGGATTCGATTAGATCGCGACCTATTTGAGAACGCGACGACCGCCCGAGCCGAGGTCCGGCCACTTTGGCACCCTCGTGCGAGTCGTCCACAAAACTTTCGCGGCTGAGTGCCCTCTGCGCTCGCCCCCAAGTCCGGTGAAGCTGTAAAAGCCGCAGCGGCTTTAGGGCCCCTAAGGCAAACAGTGTAGACAGTTCTTACAAAGTACCTTGTTTTCTCTCTTTTAAAATTGTGGATTTGAGACAATGTTAATAAGATACAGGTATGTCATATATCACGGGAAGAGACTAGCGTTTGAGATACAGGCTCGGCCTAGTTCAGGCGCTAAGTTTGATTATTTAAGAACAAAACTATTGTATTTCCTAGAAATAAGCCTTATATTTTTGTATCTTATTATGGTCAAATAAAGTTATTATTATTATAAATATATAAGTATCTAAAAAAAACCTATCTAGGTAAACATCGAATGTAAAACATTATTTAAATACAAAATTTCATATAATCGTTGGAACAGTTTCGAAGAACCCAATTACATGTATATTTTATACACATATATACAAGAATTGCTCATTTACGGCCGTTTTCAATAATCTATCTAACCACTGTTTTTGCTACTGAAGATAAAAAGATATGTATGTTGGTAAGCTTTTGTATGAACTAGCTATCCGAAGATATTTTATTAAAATGCAACTAATAGGGAGGGCTATCATGTTACATAGATAGATTGTTATGAGATGGCGCCCTGAACATATTTTAATGATCGTCAACTGATGGCGTTCCTAATAAAAAGGATTTAAATGTTCTTTTTTCTTAACGAAAACATAAATTTAAACTTCGTCAATAAGCTTGACATATTATTAATTTTGATAAACAATTAACATAGATAATATGGCGTTACCAGTAAATGACACCTTTGAGAAACAATAAATATTATGACAATGTATACATACTTATATATTAAATACACTATTATTACGAGTAAATGTATGTGAATACTGAATGTATAAAAAACTTACTGGTACGTGTTGAGACTCGAACTTGCGGATGTCGGATCGATATTCTACCGGTCTTAACCATTCGGCCGCCAACGCCACGCCACGCTTAATTATTAATTACCCTGTGTTCAGCTTAAATACTGCTATACTTATCCGACCAATTGAAATTGGACTTTAGTGTGCGTAACTTCTGACCTATTGAAGCGATTTCAATTATTATAATAAAGAATAGTGACGTCATCATCCTCATCATCTTCTTACCCGTTATCCTACTTAAGTAGGGTCGGTACAACATCAAATACCATCTCTCAAATATCATCTCAGTATTCATACAGTCCATCCATACCTTCTCCGGTCTTCCTTTACTCCTATATAATCCACCTTTATACTTAACATTCTTTTAGTTATATAACTTTCATTTCTCCTCATGACATGCCATACATAAGAAAAAAAATTTCAAGACTTGCGTGTTAAAATTGACAATGAAATCAATGCCATATGATCAATATTGCTATCAGTCACTACTAATAAATGTAAAAATTAAAAAGCGAAGTTTATTACCAGAACAAATTCGAATTAAATACGGAACTAGATACTTAATATAGTGAATAATATATTAATCGTAGAAACAGCTTTATACGTTATCATGTTAGTATATGTATATTTGTGGTTACGTATCTTCAACCGTAGCGCCTAAACTACTGATTAGATTTTGATGAATGAGGTTTCAATCGATTCATTATTATAATCAAGGTGACATAGGCTACATTTTATACGAAGAAAATTAATATGACGTATGTTAGATCCAAAAAATCTGTTTTTTTTTTTGGTATTATATTATCGATTGGGATGTCAAATAAATAAAAGAGGAGAAATTAATTTCTTCATAAATATTAATACATCACAATATAATAAAATACAACAACCGACAAAAAACAAATTTATAGTTTATTTCAAGATTTATGAATACTACTAACGCTATCTATCGGTAGTTCTGAATATCATTTTTTTTTTAATTATAGTTTTTTTTCCCGTAGTCGGATTACAGTGTTTGAAACTTCTTTTCATTTAAGCTTACATAATCAGTTTAAAAAAGTACTTACTTTTTACCGACTTCAACAAAAGACGGGAGGTTACTCAATTCGAATGTATATTTTTATGGATGTTCAGCCATAACTTTGTTTATGAACCGATTTGAACAATTATTTTTATGTTGAATAGAGGCTACCCATTTTAGTTTCATTGGCATTGTACTTTCGACTTTATACATGCACAAAGGAACTTCAAAATCATTAAAATCTGTTCAAAATTGTCTTGTATTAGTTATATTACACTGAGCATTACAAAATAGTGAACAATCGAAATCGTAACAAATGGTTCGTATGAAGTGTAAATTATACATGCAATATTACATTACACAATTGTAAAATCATTTGAAACAGGTATTTGAAACGAACAAAAATGTATCGTAAAATTTTTCAATAAAAAAACAGTTTAATTTCAACAACATCCATCTTGATTATTATGTTTCGACAATAAAATTCTCCGAGCACGAGTTTTAAATAAACCAAAATTTATGTATAAAATATTTAAAATCTGAACCCGGTTGTCTGATTGATGAGATCAAATAAAAGTAAAAATGTGATGAATGGTAAATTGAAACACATAACAGCTGACGGCAAAGTTCAATGGAATAAATTACATTTCCTGTGAAATATAGAAAAAATGTATCTAATTGTAAATTTTTATTTCACCTTTTTTTTAAGCCCAACATAGTGACTGCACTGTTTTATAAATGGGGACACAATTTCACACACTGCCATTTAATTTCAAACTATGCATACTTGTATTATGATAACTAAACAGCTGATATGTATGATACATATATAGATATTTAACACTCAGACAGTCAACTGACAATTATACTACTTATCATACAAAACACAGTCATGTGCGTGGTTCGAACCCGCAACCTCTCTTCTCAATAGTAATGTATATTACCACTACTACTATTTATTTGGTTTGTACTACGCAACGGTAACCAAAGGCATCTGTTAGACGGCGACCAACGGCAACTGTGCAACGGCGACCAACGACAACTGTGCAACGGCAACCAACGACAATTGTGCAACCGCGACCACAGAGACATTTGTGATCTATAGCCGAAGGTCGCTGTCATGTCAGCCTGCAAGCCCCAAAACAGTTGTATATACATTGGCTAGTCCAAAAACGCGATAAACCAATAATAGTTGTCGGGACCCTGTCGGATACAGATACCTTACATGATGTGATATAATACGTGTTACATCTGGTATATGGTGTACTGTGTAATTGTCATATCCTACCAACCAGCTCTTAAAGATGCGTACTAATTTATGCTACCTACTTACTTAGCTACCTACTAAAATTAATAAATATGTGTATATCTATACCTCAAAAATATGCTCACATAGGTCGATTAAGACAGTTTATAACACCCTTTTCAAAGTTATACTCAATTGCTAGTAGTCACCAATCTTATTAGAATTGTCATTGATCTCCGCACTAAGCACAAATGCTTGCCTTGTGAATCTCTGTATCATATAAACTTATGTGATACTTAATAATAACTTTTTAAGATTTGGTCCTGGTGCAAAATAAAATAAAAGGTTAAAACATGCAGTAGCTCTTTACAGGTATATATTTTTTGCTATTTGAAAGAAATTAGCATAGCATAATATACTTAAGAAACCTCTCTATGTAATATAATTATTATATACATCCTTTGTAACATTTAAAAAGCTTTTAGCTGATCCTAATATTATAATTTAATTTTTCTCATCTAGTAGATATAACTGTTACAACTGTTTGTTGTAAATTGTTCGCGTGAAATGACTATAGTTTAACAATAAAGCTATGACCATCCATTCGAGAACCAATCCGATAAGTAATTCAATTAATCCGCGTTCGTACCTCGAATAGTTTCAAGTCGAGAGAGATGGCGGCCAATTTCCAGTCATGATTTATTTAGTGTTTTTTTTAATTATTTTTATACAATGAATTCAGCAAATGATTTAATGATTTATTTGCTTTAAATATTATTTTTTTGTGAATAGTGGCGTAGTTATATTGAATACTAGTAGTTTCCCTCTGTTCCGCAAGCGTTTATGACGCAATTATTATTTTCTTTTCGTAGTTCTATTGTTATTCGTGGTATTGAGAGTTCATATAGCCTATGAATTTAAGAATTACATATTATTCCCATGTACAAAATACGTTAGAATCGGTTATTACGATTAACTAAAAGCATTAAAAAAGCATTATTAAAAAACTCCAATAGGCTCATCTATTATGGATTTACTTATACTTCCCATGTGCAAAATGACATTAAAACAATTTTCAAGTTTAATTATGATAACTAATCAATGTTAAGTACGAGTAAAAAATAACTTTTTTATACGATTTCTTAAAGTACAATTGAAAATTCTTACACTCTATTTATTGACTATTAAGCTTCCCATGTGCAAAATACTAGGGTAAGAAAAGTATTTGTCAAGATGTGTCTCTGTTAAATATGAAGATATAAACGGATACAAAAATGGCAAATTATACCTTATACACCTTTATTAATATTGATTTTTTAAATAATAAACTGCTCGACGCTATTTATATTAATAAAGATGTGCATTTATTAATGTTTAATAGACAGGAAATAGAATAAGATATATTTTGATGTTTGGAGTCATGTTTGTAATTATTGAAAGTAAATAAATATGGGATCTTAAAGCAAACACAACCGTAGTGAAAATAGAACGGAAAGTGCTACGATTTACCGAGACTCTCAAGTTATCGTCTCGTGCTACTTAGCACGGTGGCGACGCTACGTATATTGTAGCAGGTGTAGCAGCTGTAACAACATCGTAGCACTACTACGAAGCGATATAGAAGAAAGCACTCGGTTGACCTGCGAACTCTATTACTGAAGGATACCTGTCCTTTTATTTTGTCAATCGCTATTTCGGAGGGTCAGTCTAATATTGCGTACGTATAGGTGCTACGAGATGGACATCTGGCAGAATAAAAAATCACCCGTTCGAATCGGACGCGACTCCAACATTATAAATAAAATTAAAAACTATGATGAAATGATTATGATTACGGTTAATCGTAATAATCGATTATCATTACGATTATCTAGCGATTATTTATGACTTTTATTTTCAAAGGAAATTATTCATGTTGTTAATGTGACATAATTCTGTTAAAGAGCAAGTTGAATCATATCTTAGATCACCTAATTCGTCACAAGATGCTGACCGTATTTCAATATTAGAAAAAAGCAACACAATATGACATTCTAAAATATATTTAGATCATACCATCGTCCATAGATGTTATTTTATATTGCTGGATTAATTCAAACAGAAAAAGTAAAAAAATGACCCCCAAAATCAGAAATTTTCAATTTTCTAAAAAAAATTAAAATTCCTTAATTTTTATAATTAATTACTCAACAAACATTATTTAATTTAGTTAATGGTTATAAATATTAAACTCTTATATCGATTATAGTACGTTTTTGTTTATGTGATAATCGTTTCACCACTGATAAAAACCACTACATGACAGATTAATACCCAACTAAAAACTTGTCCTAGTTTGAAGCATGAGTCTAATTATGTTTGTTATATAAATCACTTATATCGTATTGGAAACATCTATCAACTTGTAACGAACTGTTATAACATCAGTATTAACAGCCGAGAAAAAGAATGAAAGACAAACGTGTATCTTACATGTACTAGACTTATCTACTACATTAACATCACAGGTTAATGATTACATTGCGTGTCTATTTATTCTATAGATAAAGAATCATATATGGATTACAAACCTTTATTACATGTTTGTTTTTATCTGAGCAATCAGGCGCGGATCTAAGGGGAGAGTGCCACTCGGTCATGACCCCTTCCCTCAATTCCCAACTACGCTTTATAGGAAATATTGAATAACATTCAATTCTTTTCAATTATCGTAGACAATTGTATTTCTTTTTTACAAGCTTTTATTTAACTTGCTTTGTTAGTATGGGTCAAATATTGTAATTGAATTTTAAAATAGTTTGGATGAAATTATGACTCGGAGAAGCTACGACACTCGTTTTAGTTTCAATCGACAACTCTCATCAAGTAATACGTCTATGTCAAGGTTTGTCATTGCGAATTCAAAGGGTTATCTTATGTTATAGTTTATAAGCTTTAGCATTATGGACATAACCTCACCGAACGTTAAGAAGTGACGATGTGGCCCAAGATGATGACAAGCTATAAGCCTAGTGAGAAAACCAGCTCTCGAATGCAGCTACCGAAAAACACCTATAGGTACTTGGCGATAGATTTTCAACTTGACGGTATTAGCTAGACAGGCAGGCATTAGAAAATATAGTACCACCATGCTATGGTTTCACCACGATGTTTTTCTTCACTAAAAGTTAAGGCTCAATGCAGGGATTCCAACTCACGTCAAATAGTTCTCACGTCGTAGTATTTACTGTGAATTGATCATATGATGTTAAAGTTATAAATTATGAAAACTTAATACAATATTGGCCTATACTTGTCAAAAAGCCAAATTTAAATATATAAATCATATAGAGTTAGAAAGGGGTTTTCAACAGCAATCCAGTGATACCAGACTACCATATGATATAATTAACCGGTGCCCTCAACATAAAAAAGTCGTCCGAGTGGACACTATTTACATAAAATACAAGCCCGTGTCCCCGTTACAGTCGCACACTGTTTTTTTTATTTTAAATATACGTATTTCTACATAATTTACAATAATTTAAATTTATCTATTTTTATATTCTGATTACGTCCCACGAAGAACTTATGAGGTTATGAGTTCACATAATTATTTACTTCTACCTTCTTCTAGGTACATATTCCTCGCGATCTACACGGCGGAGATGATAATTAAATGCATAGCGAAGGGTTTCATTTTGAACAAGTATACATACCTACGGAACCCATGGAACTGGCTGGACTTCGTTGTAATAACGTCTGGATATGCCACTATCGGAATGGAGGTTGGCAACCTCGCCGGCTTAAGAACCTTCAGGGTGCTAAGAGCTTTGAAGACTGTTTCTATTATGCCTGGTGAGTTGCTTCAATATTTTCTTTTTACATATAATTTATTGCCTCCTTCGGGTATTGAAAACAATTGGGAACGACTAATTCAGTAATTTTTGTCGATATAAATATTGGTCCTTACATATGAAATTAGCGTTTTGTCGTACTGACCAGTTTGATCTGAAATATCTCCTCTTTGGTTAAGAATCCCAAATTCAAGTTTATAAATTCATTTAGCTGGTACATTTGAGTTTTGAAAACAGTCATTCATTCGTTTTTTCCTCATTATTTTTTTCTTTGGCATCGCTTATTACCGCACAATGGAAAACATGAAATATCGGTATATTTATGAGTACGAGTTCTACCGTGGTACCAGTGCTGGAGAAACAGCCCGAAGGATTAATGACGTGTACGGTGCTGGTGTCGCAAAAGAAAGCACGGTACGTTTTTGGTTTCAACGTTTTCGTTCTGAACATTTCGACCTTCAGAACCAACCCTGTGGACGGCCGGAGACCAAAGTGGAAAATGAAGAATTAAAGGCTATTGCGGAAGCGGATCCATCACAAAGCACTTCAAAGATAGCTGCAGGCTTCGGGGTAAATGATAAAACTGTATTAATCCACATGAAGCAATGAATCGAACTTGCAAACACGCGTCGACTGCTGTGTTACTTTGGTCAACCGACACAATAATGAAGGTATTTTAAATCGAATCATTACCTGTGATAAAAAGTGGATACTGTGCGATATTCGGAAGTGCTCGTCACAATAGCTGAACCCTGGAGACCCAGCCAAATCCTGCCCTAAACGAAAATTGACTCAGTAAAAGTTACTTGTGAGTGTTTGGTGGACTAGCGCCGGTGTCGATCACTATAGCTTTTTAAAATCTGCACAAACGGTTATGGCAGATATCTATTGTCAGCAACTGCAAACCATGAACTGAAGGAAGAACTAGCTGCTAAACAACCGAGATTGGTCAATCGCTCTAGGCCACTGCTGCTTCACGACAACGCAAGACTGCACACTGCACAACAAACAACCACTACGTTAGATGAACTACAGTTGGAATGTCTGCGACATCCACCGTACTTCCCGGACCTTGCTCCAACAGATTCCATTTTTTCCGGAATTTAGACAACTTCTTACAAGAAAAAAATTCAACTCCGATGCGGCAGTCCAAACCGCCTTCAAAGAGTTTATTAATTCTCGCCCCCGTGGTTTTTTAGTAAAGGGATCAATGAAGTAGCTATGAGATGGCAAAAGTGCATAGATAACAACGGTGCATACTTTAATTAAATATATTTTCCAAAAAAAATTGACTTTATATTCCACCCGTACAAAACGCCATTTTCACATGTAAGGAGCACATACAAGCATGTTATATGTAATCCAAACACAACGATAACCAGATTACAAGATAGCGGCAATTCATCGGTGGTCGTTGCTGTTTGCAACCGGATTTACACTTTCTGATCCCGAAACCCTTCAATGTAAAGGAGAGTCACTGTGACTGGAATATGTATGTGTATGGTGTACGCGACACGGTCGAATATAGAATCCTAATGACTTTTTGTAGTTTCCTGATTTATCTTCGAAGTCAAAGGATTACATGGACCTAAAAACATACTCGGCAATTTGTGTGTGTACAATTAGTACACCTCTGCCTAACCCTTCGGGGAATACAGGCGTAAAGGTATGTCAAAGGTCCAATGCCAATGAAATCAAAATGGAACCACCCTTGAGGTATAAACCTTTTCAAACGAAAAATCTATACTGGTTCATAATTACATACATGTTTACTATTACATGTATATCCATTAAAAAAAATACAATCGGAATGAGAATCTCCGCCTTTTATAGAAGTCGGTGACAAAGTGAATTTGGTGATGATTAAGCACTTTTGCCCACAAGAAAGGATTTCATTGAGATCACTTTCCAATGTTTACGAAATTAGTGAAGTCTAATAAACCATTCCAGGCGACGATGGATTCCATGTCAATCAACGTGGGTTCGAATCCTTGCCATGAGCTTGAGCTTTCGGTGAAGGACGCTAAAAACTAGGTTTATGTGTTTATCTTTGTTTAATCTCGTTTTTTTGTTTGATCAAGTTTCAAATCACGTTTCTAGAGAAGTTTTTAATTCAAAATTAATAATAATAATTACGTTTCAGGCTTAAAGACAATCATAAACGCGTTACTACACTCTTTCAAACAGCTGGCTGAAGTTATGACGTTGACCATCTTCTGTTTGATGGTATTCGCACTCTTCGCGCTACAAGTATACATGGGAGAGTTAAGAAACAAATGCGTTAAGAATCTTGTTATTGAGCCCGGAGTGAATTTCACCGACGAAGTTTGGCTGGCGTAAGTAAGCTTCTTGTTTTTATTTTAAAAATTATATTTAAAAGGCATGCTCCTCGACGTATTGTAGCACTATATAAGTCTATAAGTTCCACGTACGTTTTCTAATAAGTACTAAAATATCACGTCTCTAACGAACTAAGCGAACCATGAGCCTCATAAGAAAACTCAAGGTTACTCAAAGAGCAATGACCTCTGCACTATACTTGGAACCAAAGTCACCGAAATAACCCTAAGAATAGAAGTGATACTGGGCGGGGCACGTAGCTTGTATAATGGATGACCAATGGGTCCAAAGAGTTCTCGAATGGCGGCCGCGTATCAGAGTTTGCAACGTTGGCAGACCCTCCATAAGGTGGACCGACGACCAGGTAAAGGTTGCGGGAACCTGCTGGACGCGTCGAGCCTAGGACCATTCGTTGTCGCCGATATGATGATGATGAAGATCACGTCTCTATAAATTTTCTTCAGGATTGAAAAGTGAACTGTTTTTTACTTTTTACATTGTAGTTTTGTCATTACTACTTAACTTCTAGGGAAAGGCGTAGTGGCACTATACTATCTGAAAAGTTCTTTTCTACCTAACAATAAAAGTTTCGTCAAAATTAATTCAGTAATTTCGTAGATTAACCTGGATATAAAAATAGACAGACATTTTTCTTAAAACCGTGTTTTAGCTTATGGGAAAGCCTTTATTTCGAAATTACAGAGGGCAACACCACTTTTATTTATAAGTTAACCTTCCAATGTTAATAAATTATAATTTAATAGCTTTTATTTCTCTCAGGTGGATAAGAGATCCTTCCAACTGGATGGTGGATGTAGAAGAAGTGCCCATAATTTGTGGTAATTTAACCGGTGCGAGACACTGCCCACCGCAGCACACTTGCCTCTGCGTGGGTCCAAACCCAAATCATGGGTACACTAATTTTGACAACTTCCTATGGTCTATGCTAACCACGTTTCAACTTATCACGTTGGACTACTGGGAAAATGTTTATAATATGGTAAGCGTCTTTTGCATTTTTACAAAATACTATTTAGCTCGCTACGTTGATGTACTTTATAAAATATAGCTCGGGTCTTATGACAGCAATCACTATGACTACACTAGGAATGTGCAATGTAAAGAGTATATCGAGAATCAGTTACCTACTTAATAAAATAAAAAACAACAATACAGAATTAGTCTAATGTAATATTTTTTGTAATGTTTATCTATTTAATTATTATTATTTTAATTGTAATTTTATGTTATAATTTGAGACTGAATGGTCTAAGTATGTACAGGAAATTATACGTTGAGCCAATATTGCTACACCCGTCAGTAAAAAAATGCCGTTTTCTTTCGCGTCAATAATTTATTCCTACTCAAAAATTCAAAATCAGGCAAACACACAAATCGTTTCTTAAAATGTAGGCTTTAGGACTTACAGTTGCTTCTGGACCATAAGTCCACTTTTCGATTATTTTTTTTTTGTATATCGCCTGTTGTTTTCAATTCGTTTCTAAAAAGAGAACTGTCTCGTGTCGAAATACGGCTCGCATATATAGTCAAATGAGAATATTAAGAAATCTCTAGAAGGTACTTGAAATCGTAAACAAGTATTGCAAACAACATGAGTCATGTTTGTTGACGCAATCCAAGCGATAAGGCCTTAGATGTGTTAATAAAAATAATGCTTCCTCGAACCTATGACAACATACTCGATGTTTCGACTACATTCTACATGATTCCAGAGATTTAATGATATTTGTACCTGTTCATGATCAGGATTAAAAACAACATTTTTTTAAATAAAAATATAAATATACCGATTTTTGAATTAAATACGCATGATCATACATACTCTATCCATGTTTATTTTTATAAATAAGCTTTTATTTAAAATAATATGGTTTTACGTTATATATTTCAAACAAATTCTGTACCGGTGATAACTTATAGTTACTGTTTTACCTAATTTTATAGGAACAAACAAATACACTGGATGCAAAAATGCATTAAATAAACTTAATAATAATAAAGGTAATACCGCTTACCATCGGGTGGATCGAATGATTGTTTACCACCGTCTTTGTATTAAAAAAAAATTTAGTGGTAAATCAATAAAATTATTATGCCGATTGTTACAGTTAAGTTTGAATTGTTTCCCGTAATTTTACAATGATTATACATAGTTATTTTGTTACATAATTAAAATATATCAAAAAAAAATCAATAACAGGTCAGGTATTTTTTATGTAATCGGCAACTGTCTGACAGTAATTACATTTCATGTTAAGCGGCGATATTGTCTAAGCTGGCAATACCTTTAAAGAAAACTATTAATAAATCTAAACTTATAATACAAAATAGTTATATAAATTTCAGTAAATAAATTAGCGTGAAAATGGAGATAAATATCCACCTGAGCCCGTATGTTAATTGGGTTTAATTTACAAATGAATAAGATCTTAGGGAACTGAATTACATTTTGGTCAGGGTTCGTCAGGCGTATCCATAATATACAGAACGTTTTAAGGCAAACCTAATTAATTCCCAAAAGGACTACGTAAAAGCGAGCTGCGGTTTAGTGTGAATTTTTTAAATTTTTGTAATATCTTCTGAAATGTAATAAAATAAATTTTGATTTCTGAAGCAATTATTGTTGTTCAGTGGTAGGGTGTGCAGACACAGCGTTGAATGTCGTGGGTTTGAAACCCAACAATGAGGCTTAGGCTTTCAGTGAAGGGAAACGTCGTGATGAAACTATAAAATAACGTAAGGTATATTCTAATGACCGTCTGGCTAGGTACCACCCTTAAGTTCACCTTCAAAAAATTTGTCACTGATCCTCTATAGGTGTGTTCCAAAACTTGAGAACCAATCCCTCCGCTAGGCTTAAGGTGTTGCCACAGGTGTGAGGTGGGACACATCGTCATTTAATATCAGGTGAGATTGCCAAATGTTAAACCTACAAGGATAAAAAAATAGCTTAATACAATTTTATGCCCGTGACTTCGTTCCGTTGTCTTCCAAAGGAAACGACTTGCGCTCCATGTTTTTTATAAAGTGGTTGCATTAATCAAACACATTTACGGGATACGTACAACAACTCGCCACAATGTCTTCACTATTAAATCTAAGGTACCTATAGCATATGGAACAACTGTTATTATATAAATAGATTTATATTAATTTAAAATAAATTATGCTTGATTTCATTGTATATATTTTTCTAATTTGTGAACAGTATCTATCGTGAAATGTGGAATAAAAATTAAATGTAAAGTCAGAATCGCAGATTTACATATAATAGTACTATCTTCCGAAAGTAATTCCTTACTTTTTAATCACCAGAGAAGTACCTTTATTAATACAGTCTAGAAACAAAAAAAGAAAAAAAAAACATTTATCAGTAAATTTTTCGATCTTATCGTCCTTATAATAGCTAATTTTAGTTACATAACAAAAACAGTTATCATAAACATACACATATCTTTGTATTTATGTATATGGCAACAGTACAACGAATAGCTATAGTATGTACCACGGATAGTCATAAACATATACGGACCTAAATCAACACCGTACGTGAGTTATCTATGGTTCAGCTTGTGTGAGCCTTCAACTAAATTATAAACAATAACGTTATGTCCCTTTAAAGGTACTGTTATTATACTTATAAACAATCACTATTTTACTTATTCAGTTTTCTAATTCATTAATTGGTATTTACTGAAATTTGCTGACAAAATGTTATATATATATGTATTATAGGGCTGATCATTTAGTGAATGATAGTGATGTTTGGAAATGACTCTCTCTCTCATGTACATTATTTACACAGTTCAAAAAAGATAAGCCCGAACGAGTTTCTTGCCGGTTCTTTTCGATGACTGGTATGTTATCCGAACCGACAGTAGTGTTTTAACGTTCACAAGAGCCTTCTTAGGGCCTAAAAATAATATAGTATTTTTGACTTTAAACAAAAACAAATAAATAGAAAACATAATAAATTCCCACAGTTGCAACCATAATTACTTAAGTATTTTATAGTGTTCACTTGCCAACTTACAATTTTCTCGATAAAAATCTTTTACCGTTCACCTATCAGCGTTTTCGGTAACTGTACTTGAGAGTTAGTCTTAGTCTTAGTTAGCGTGTTGTCAAAATTTAGGTATTACAAGTTCACGTCTACCAGTGGACCGCAAAACAATTTGAACAAAAAAGTTTTGAATATTTTTAAAGCAAAATAATTAATTAATTCTACGTTCTAATCAACGCAACGATCACCAACTTACCTCAGCTCCACATCAAATCTCAACTAATTCAAGCCCCTCTTTCTCCTCTCCTCTTTTCTCGCCATGCCTTTTTCCTTTACCCCACTTTGTATCTACCTATCTGCACATGCCTAGTCAATATATATACTGCCGTTACAACATTAGTAAGAGAGGTAAGGTACAGAAAAACTTCTTTGATGATATCTCTCTACTTGGGGCAGCCAAAAATAACATTGTGTTGTTTTCCTGCGGTGAATAGGGTTTCCAAAGCTCCTTGGGATAGAGGGTTGCGAGGTCGGGAACGCGCTAGTGTTACTATCTATGGTATTATAAGAGACCATTAGCAACGGTAACCTCTTAAAATCAGGCGGTTCATTTTTGTAATCTATACAATTAATAAATTGAAGTGTCTGTTTGTAATATCAAAATAACAGTTTTTTACTAAATGCATATGAAAGTATATACGATACCTATAACAAAAAGCCCATTTTTAAAATTTTTGTCTGACTGTCTGTCTGTCTGTTTGTTCCGGGTAATCTCCGAAACAGTTGGACCGATTTTGACGGGACTTCTACTGATAGATAGCTGATGATATAGGGATTAACTTAGGCTACTTTTATTTTAAAAAAGTATTAAGTTCCGCACAAATAAAAAAAAACTGGTCATGGCTTAAATGGCTTATGCTGAGTAATCCATAAGAGATATAGAAAATTAATGTACCATATAATTATAGGCATTAAAAAGACCTACAAAAAAGTTCGGGAGAGTATACATCTATCTTCTAAGGAACGCCCACAATAAGCATTTTTGTCTTTAAAATAGCCGGGAGTAGGGAAGCAAGATTCGCGCGGGCATTCTGTAGTCCACGTGAGCGAAGCCACGGGCACAGCTAGTGTAATATATATCTATATATAATATTTAATTTTGTTGACTAGTAGGATTATATGTTTCTGAACAGGTGCTGTCCTCTTGTGGCCCGATGTCGGTGTCGTTCTTCACTGTGGTGGTTTTCTTCGGTTCATTCTACCTCATCAACCTTATGCTAGCCGTCGTCGCGCTCAGCTACGAGGAAGAATCTCAAATTACGCAAGAAGTACGTTTTGATTTACACCTCTTAATTATCAAGGTGATGAAATATCAAAAATGATCACTGGTAGGAAAAGGTAACAACAAATCACTTATATTGGATAACAACGACATTATATTTATAATTTATTTCAATTTACTGCTTGATCCGCTAATTCACGTTATAGTCGACGCATTATGAACTGAGGCTTCAGGTCATTTATCATATTTGTCTGTCTGTCTCGCTCGCACGTACAGGTTTTATGGAGAGGTGTAATGATGTGCGTAAGAATTGTAGAGGTGCATATCGATAACGGGATAGGTACGATCGATATGCTAAATTATGTTAATTAAGTATTATTAGGAATAATTTTTCACTATTGAAAATAAAAGTTTTTAATTTGTAAGATAAAATGTTTGTTTCGATGTAATCATAGAAAAACTGTATAGATCGTAATGTGGCCCTGAAAAGGGCCGTTTTTATGTTTTCTAGGGATATTTCTTAGTTCTTCAAAAATCCTCATCCGTATCTTCCCCACCTGTGTCATCTTCCTGGAGGTTAATTATCAGAGGTGGTGTTTGATTTCTTAAAATAGTTTCCCTTAAGTCCTATTTATATGAAAACAACAACCCTTACTCGTAATGATCAATCAGGAGACAGAGTGCTAACGAAGGTCACGAAGACGCATCGACCTCGCGTGCGCAGATAGCTAAGTATCGATAACGGGTTGCATTGCGTGCACATTCCTACTGTCAGTGACATTTATTGCCCGACGACTCAGTTTAAAATGCGTCGACTATAGCAACTAACTATCTAATATTTAATTGATAGTAATTCACGTTTTTCTCGTTAACTTTCTCTGGTGCTAGTTTCCTAGTTGAATATAATATATGAGATAAAATTTTCGACGTTTATTTCTTATTAATTAATAAGCTACTAGTACAAGAAATATTCAAGATTATATTATAAATGTCTCTAGTCCATAGCAGATATAATCATAACTATGATGCACAGTTTGATAAGAAAAGATATTATCCGTCAAACTTCTAGAACCTATATTATAAACTATAAAGTAAATAAACTTTAACTTTTAAATACAGATATGCCGATTATTATTTTGTAGATATACCTAATAATATTATGAATAGGTACCTATTTCTGCCACAAAGCAGCAGCATTCCAATAGCAGAATTCTAACCCAGTCACCAAGAGTAAGTAACCTATTAATAAGTAGCAGTTTTTTTAACGGCCTTAGCATGACGGTAAGCTCAGTACAATTCCAAAATAACGGCGACCACCGAGAGATCGACAATCCTCCGGTAGTCGCTATCATAGCACTGACGCCTGACACGTGACAATTGGTGCGTTCCATTAAAAGCGCCCACAACGATGAAAATGCTCCTTTAGTCGTTCTACATAACGACCGTGGTCGTTGTGGTCGCGGCGAAAACGTCACTCATGACGTCATGACTTTCGCTCACGCAAAGCTCACGACGACCCATCTAAAAAGGTGGGTCGAAGTGATCGTTGAGAAAATTAGCGGCATTTTCAAAACTCAAAGCATCAAAGATGGCGACCGTGAATCTTATGCTATCTTATCTTATTAATTTCATGCGGAAAGTGATATTTTAGTAGAAGTGAATGTTTACATTTCAACGTAAATTAATTAAATACACCACTAATATTAAATATTTAAAAAAATATTTTTCTAAATAAATCGATTTAAACAATAATTATTTAAGTTTTTTTTTCAAGGTTTACAGATTATAACCTATCCTCTTAAATCTTTTGCTTTTTTTTTACTAACTCGCCGTTTGTATTATTTACCTCCACGCTCAAAACGCTCTATAATCTATTCCACTTGAGTTTACGACAGTAACGCTCACAAGCAGTGGAACGGAAAATCTGCGGTCGTGAACGTGATCGTTGTAAACGCTTAGTGGAACGCACCCAATTTGCATGGTGATCGTAACCCTATCGGGTTCACATACCTTCCCTACCAACTGGTTCCATTAGTTGATAATCACCGTATGAACCTGGAGCGCGACACGTGTTGGTTATAATTAACTATTGTTGATTATTTATTACTTCAAAACTGAAAAAATAATAATAGTAATGAATTGTTATCGGTGTAGGAGAGAAAAAAAGATCTTAACGAACATCGGGACGATTCAACGTTTAGCTTCGATCCTACATCTCTCGCGGTGCGGACGCTCGCTAAAGACTCCAAAAACGAATAGACGCTCGCAAAGGGCTGCTTTTAGCGTCATACTCCAGGAAAAGGACGCGAAGACGCAAGAGAGGTCGGAGTGCGATGCATCATCTGACGGCTGTCACCGCCGTTGCAGATAGGTAAGTCTTCGAAAATGATATATGGATATTTATGATTGAAGGTAAACTTCTTTTGCCGCCTTTAATAGAGAGTAAAATTGAGAGCTACGTGTATATCACGTGACAGAAGTTAACCAAATTAAATTATTTATACACATAAAAATAAAATTTATTATAGGCATGTGGGATAAAAAATTGGTCATTTTTTTAGAACAAAGAACTATTACTTTTTACGTGCGTTATTCACGTTATAAGACGGGGTTATTTTATTTTATTGTGAAAATTGTGGATTAAAAAATGTCTACTGGAATTTAAAAAAAATTATTCGTACAAAACACAAAAGTAAAACAAAATCACAAGGTAGCACAGCAAGTTCTCCGTCACAGTCGTAGTCCAGAAAAAAAGTGTATACCTATCTTCTACCGTAGAGTTCTCTGTGGTTGTAGTTGTCTTCCGTTTGCCGCTTCCTGTCTTCGCTTGAATGTTCGAGATAGATCTATTACCGGTCGGAATCTGAAATCGGTTTTATTTATTTATGACATACCAATAACTTTTAAAAGAAGGGGGAAAGTTTCGAGGTATATTGTTTTTAGAACTTGTTAATAATACTCGGGCCGATAACGTTTCAATGTGTGCGTATTCCGTGCGACAGCAGCAACTTATGTCTTTCTATCGATTCGAAAATAGTGTATCTTTTATATAGATCGTAACGTTATAGAGAAATCTTTACTACTGACGTAAGAAGCTTACGTTAAGTGATTTTTTTTGTAAAGTAAAGATATAATATTAAGCAAATAATGAAAAACATAACACCTAACAAATTTCTAAGATTTTTTTTCCAGAAAGGAAATTATTTGAACAAGCGGAAGTGATATCATTTCTTTTTGTCTTTTTTAATATATTTACTTCAAACAATACGATTTATAGATTATATACTCTATTTCATTTGCCGGTTTCTTTTATTCTACATTTTTCATCAATGAAATGCGTCATTAAGCTGTAAGTGTAAATTGTGAAACTTACTAATTATTTATACCAATGAAAATCCCCAGTTATACTTATGCCTTATAAGGAGTTTGTATAATATGTATTTGCAACACTGTGAGTGTTACGACGCGGGGAAATTATTAAATTATGTTTCCGGTTCGCATTCATATTGTAAAAACGACATGTACGTTTATCACCTGGTGTAAATAAAGGAACGGGCGTCCATTAAGGCAATGTTTAGTGAATCGTGTGAGATAAAAAGGGTGTGCTGAAAAAGGATCGCTGCGCTGACGTTTTCCCATACAATATTTCAGTAGATGAACTGATTTAATGTCGCACTCAAATCATACTTTACGGTTATATCACAGAGATACAATTTTTGTATGGCTACATTACGGAAAACTTTTGTAGAAACAGGGACTTGAATTTTTTTTAGTTCATTTGAATTGAAGTCTACATATTGAAATGATATATTTTAATTTTCATATATTTTTCGTTTGATTGACTTCGTGTACCCTGGCCTTTTTGGATTTGGATCTCTTTTTGCTTAACACCTTAGATATTTGGTCCTTATCTAAAAAAAATATTACGATATCTTCATTCATTAAAAAGTTATTAAAGTTTGAAGAAACTACGATTTTTATAAGCACTACGCGTTCAGTGATATGTTTTCTTGCCGTGGATTATAAATATTAGTATAGTTTATCGCGTCGAGAACGAAGTTGTGGGCGGTTGCTAGTAAAAAATAATAGTAATGTACTTTATTGCATTAACTCCTTGCACTTTCATTTTGTCAAAATTTTCAATGTTTATGTATATTGCATACCCTCATATTTTTTCACTTTCATTTTATTTCACTCTCTCTCTCTTACTCACTCACTATTCCAAAACTCCCTGATCAGCTTCAACAAGGGTGTTACCAAATTGTTAGAGCCATGTTTTGAAAATTTAAAAAATATTATAAAGTTAGGGCTAGGCTTAGGGATCAAGTGGTGGTGGAGGAGTAGGTATAATAACAAAAAAACACGACGGAAGTTAAATCTTTCGAAACACGAAATTGTATTATTTATTTACAGTGTAAACTCTTTATAACGTTATCCTTTATAACGATAAACCCCCTATAACGTTAAAGTGAGCCCAACTTGGTTGGTTTGCGTTAAAACCCACATATTGAAACACTCTTTATAGCGATACGCCATTCTCTATTACGACGAAATGTCTTCATATTTTTAGACAGTAAATATTTATTATCGGTATTATTGTTTAGTATCAGGTAACAAAATGACTTTGAAGCTCCGAAACATCTGAGGTCGGTCTAGCTTTTGTTATCCTTAATTGCCTTGAACACGTGCAGTATGACGCATTGTTTTCTCGGAAGTGATGGTCTTCGACCAAGCATACTGGGTACCTATCGTATTATCAGTCGTAAACCTACTTTGAAACTGTTAACATGGTCAGTAAACGGAAAGCGATTAGTGTTGACGAAAAAGTTTGTGTGATACGTGCGATTGAAAAGGGAGAAAATAAAAGTGACATTGAAAGGCGTTTTGAACTAAGTCAATCCACTGTTGCTACCATTTGGAAAAACCAAAAAACAATTCTACATGCGGCGCTGGAAGGAAACTCTTCTAAAAAATTAAGAAAGCCAAAATTCGAAGACTTAGATCAGGCAATGTTGTCGTGGTTTAACAATCAGCGCCAGAATAATGAACCCATCTCGGGGCCAATTGTAAAAGCTAAGGCTGAAAAGTTTGCCAACCAACTTGGCATAATTGACTTTAAAGCATCTGAAGGTTAGCTCGGAAAATTTAAGCACCGTCACCAAATTACGTACGGTAAAATGAACGGAGAGGCGCGGGATGTCGATATGAATGTGACTAACAATTGGATTAGTACAGTGTGGCCTAAATTAAAGATGAAGTACTCACCAGAAGACATTTTTAATGCAGATGAAACTGGCCTTTTTTTCAAGTTGACTCTCGACAAAACTTTAAAATTCAAAGGGGAAAAATGTGTTGGAGGAAAACTGTCTAAAGAGCGTATTACAGTTCTAGTGGCTGCCAATTGAGTGGCACAGGAAAAAGAAAGCTCTTAGTTATAGGAAAATCGAAAAACTCTCGGTGTTTCAAGAACATAAAACAGTTGCCAGTTACGTAAAAAGCAAACAAGTCAGCTTGGATGACATCGCAGATTTTTGAAGAGGAAGTGAGAAAATGGGATGCTGAATTAAAATCACGGAAAAACTTTCTTCTAGTAGACAATTGTCCTGCTCACCCAATCATATCTAATCTTCGAAACATAGAGTTAGCATTTTTCCCAGCTAATACAACCAGTATTTTACAACCAATGGATCAGAGTGTAATTAAAAGCCTAAAGGGCCACTATAGATGGAAAATGTTGATGGATATGATCGAAACTGATGGCAAGGTCTCGATGAACATGCTACAAGCAGTGAACTTCTTATCAAAAGCCTGGCAAGAAGTAACAGCAGCCACTATCCAACATTCTTTTCGACATGCTGGATTATGTAGTAGCCAAGAAACGAACCAACTTGACAGTGAAGACAATCTACCACTGAGTGAATGGATAAGCCAGTTCAACATACCAAACAATTTTAACGAAGATCTACAATCGTACGAAAATATAGATGAGGATGTAGCCACAACTGGTACACTTACAGATGAACAAATTGTTGATTTAGTGTCAAAAAGTCAGGAAACACCCGATAATCAAAATGAAGAAGATGATCAAGTGGACAAAGCCGCATCACCGCCAACAATTCAACAAGCCCTAGGTGCCGCTAAGTTGGTAGAATTTTTTTTGTTGTTTAATCAAGACGATTCCACCACATATCTAGATATGAATAGAATACATTAAATAATACAAAACAAGTACTGGCATAGCAAAAAACGTCAGACAAAGTTATCAGACTATATGTGTAAACAATAATTTATAAGCATTTATTATCTAAGACATACATATTAAAAATTCTTGTTAATTGGTTTGTTTTTTTGGCACTCCATATAACGATAACTCTCTATAACGACAAAAAATTCTCAGTCTCTTGAGTTTCGTTATAAAGAGTGAATACGCTAGTTCTTTTTTAATGTGGTAAGTATGTAATTATTATGTCTAAGTACATCCCTACTATGTGCAAAGCAGCATTGGAAAAGGACGGTAAAGATGGGACTCACCCTGGGCTGCGCTCGCGGTTTGTATCGCCCTTCCTCCACTGGTACACAACACCAAGTTCTCCAAACACTTTAAGGCACACACAATGTATTTTTAATTTATATAAATGCAGGACTTATCGTCGATCATACGCTCGTTGACTCGCGCATAGCTCACAACGAAGTGACGCGTGACATACATACCACAGTTTACACTGTATCTTTATTCTATCGACTCCTTCGCTTTTATTAAGGAGATCCTATTCTTTGTTACGTTAATCCCAAGCACTACAAGCTAAATTCATAAAACGTTTAATTAAAAAATTTCAGCAAAGGAAACTAACTGAAAAGTGCATAACAAAAGTTCGCTGTCTACGTGCATAAGGCGAGCTAATTGAATCTCAACTTACCCAGTTCTCATGGAGTCGAGGCTTATATAAAGCATAATATTGTCTTAGGCTGACGTCGCGGAAATTGACTTGATTCACCGCAGCAATTAATAATATTGTGTTTAATGAAGAGACTTAAATTTTACTGTTGTATTTTTAGATGATATAACAACGAAGTAGGTAGCTAGCTGAAGTAAAAGTAACATTTAATTAAGAAAGGCAAAAAGTTATACCTAAGTATTTTTTATTTCATTACCTTAAACATTCTAAATATACTTTTAAGACAAGATTACAAGAGTAATATTAATTTATAAATCCGTCTTGGATTTACCTGAAGGATTACTGCAGCTATTTGGACGAAATAATTACAAAACATTATGTTGAAATTTCAACCAAAAATAAAGTATATAACCTTACGACTTTCGTCGGTTAGCTTTAGCTACGATATCGACAGTTTGGATTACAAAGGGCGTAAAGGACATTTTGGCAAAATAGGTTTAAGTAGCATACTCGGTTATTACGGTATTTTGATCTGTTGCGATATTCCCTAAAAATTTTATTTACGAACCACGTTATTTTGTTCTCAAATATAAATTTTCAAATTATTGGACATAAATTTGTAAATGTTTTTGTTTTATTACGCGTAAGAAGTATAAATGCTTACGTGCGTGCATAGGTTCACGCAATTTTTGTTTTTTAACTTTACAACCTAAAGATATATATATATATAACTAGCAATTACGTGCTTAATTTAAATTCTAGAAATATCGGCAATAGTAAATGATTTCTTTAGGTGTATGAGTCATCTATTTTTGAAACTACTGACCAGATATTTCAACTGTCGTTACAGTAATATAGATAGAGATATTTAAGAATTTTTTTCTTTGAAAGAATTCCATAAAGCAAATAATTAGAAAAAAGTTAAAAACCATTCAACATTTTGTTTTTTTGCTCCTCCTGAAAAGTCGTCTTTATCCTTTACGCCCTTTGTAACCAGAAGGGTGATACACCGTGTATC
Organism: Saturnia japonica; assembly: GCA_033032175.1. Classification (NCBI taxonomy): domain Eukaryota; kingdom Metazoa; phylum Arthropoda; class Insecta; order Lepidoptera; family Saturniidae; genus Saturnia; species Saturnia japonica. The sequence continues at coordinate 13,638,878 of CM065318.1, forward strand.
ATTTCGGTTTAAAGCAATGATGGCTTAGTGATCGGCGCGTTGAAGGTACTGGGCTACCCAGGAGATTACCCGAAACAAACAGGTATACAAAAATTTCTAAATATGTTTTTTTTTGTTATAAATATCGTATATACTTTCATATTATGCATTTAGTAAAAAGCTCTTATTTTGACATTACAAATAGACACTTCAATTTTATTTATTTGTACAGGTTAACCGAAGGACTATTAAGGGTTACGTTACATTTTTTTTTTTCTAAGTAAAGATTTATACGCAGCACTGGAAAGATCATCACGGGTTGTTGAATATCTATATTTTTTAAATCTCTATAATTTTAAAAGTAAATGACTTAGGGTATATGTAAGTATTTTTCTGGTTATATATTGATTTATGGGATACCTGTATAATTATATCAGAGAGACTCGCCTTTCAAGACTTTGATACTAGCTTTAGTAATATCGTTACTTATAAATACCTAACCATTAGATGATGTTGTACACTAGCCTATAAATATCTACACTACTATAATTATAAGGCAGTAAAGTTAGTGAATATGTTTGTACGCGATAATCTGTAGAAATATAGCTCCAATCCGGAAGTTGACAACTATAGAAAAATTGTTTTAAACACTTTATATGTTGAAAATAATACCTATAAATATTTTTTCATTAATACACAATTAAAGTGATTTTTTAAAATTTAAACAAAGAATATGCAACAGAAACACGGCATTACGGTCCCGTAACGTCATCGTTCATTTTATATGTCATTTTGTTTGATAACAGTGATAAGTGTGACAGTTTACGCAAGAGTCTAAAGATCATATTTCCTGAATGGTGACGTCACGTTTTCTAATCGGCGCCGCGGCATTTCTAATCACGTAACTCGCAGACAAAAAGTAATAACTTTTCAAATGGAATATTAAATAAATAAACAATTACTTTCTCCACATTTCTATTGCTTTTAGGCGTTTTATCTATAGACAAATATTACTAAATAATGTAGTTTAATTTTTAAACAAAAAGTCAACTCATGGAAATTCTTTCACTAATAGAAAGCTAGTTTCAGGGTGATGATTATAGCCGGTGCATATTCAATAACCAAGCGGGTTGATAGGGATCTGTATTCGACTGGTTCAATTAATACCAATCACACGGTAAGCAATGATGGCTCAGTTGGTAGCTTTTGCGGACTCCGCGTCGATCGATGGGAGTTCGAATCCCTGCAATGAAACGAGCTTATGGTGAAGTAAAACATCGTGATGAAACCATAGCATGGTGGCAGGGCTTTTTCTAATGCCCGCTTGACTAACTACCACCCTCGAGTTGAGAGTCTGTCGCCAAGCACCAATAAGTGTGTTCTGGCAGCTGCACTTGACAGCCAGTCTTCCACTAGACTTAACTTGCTTCCATCTTGGGCCACTTTCATTTAAGATCAGGGGCCCAAGTCTGCTATTTTACATTTAACAATCTACCATTTGTCATTATATCGACACTCTACTGACATTATATCGAGATTGTAACAAATTTGGTATTTTGCTAAAATTTCATTGCTGTCTCAATAGAATCTCTATAGTGTCGTAATAGTGTGTCAGCGGGATGGCAATAGATACCCAGTAGGTGTTGCCTATCAAAATCTACCATTGATTCGGTGTGTGATCGTGGACACAACGCGTGAGCCTATAGCAATAAAAAAGAAGACGGTGATAAGCCAGCCGCGTCATAGTGACTCACTCTTTTGTCGCGTTTCGGGATCAGCCAGCGAAGATATAAAAGATAATTTGTGTTTTTATTTAATGCATTGGTATTTTATCATTATTTCTCTTTTTGATAACTCCAGTGTTGGATGTATCCATAATCATTGTAAAATAGTAGGTAAATAACCAGAATAGAATACTTCATACTAATACGCGAAATATTATTAACCCCTCAACCATTTCCGACCACGGTTATTAGATCCATATCTCGTACATATCACGTACTCTAACTCCCGAGGGCCGGATACAATTAGTCTTGCTTCATTAAGCAATACAACGCCAAAGGGAATCCAATAAGCCAGCTAGATAAGAGTAACCCGTGGATTAAGTAAAAGTTTACTACTTGCTTGTTCGTGAAGATTAAGTGCGTAGCTTCTTTGTTATATAGGCTTTAATGTCTAACAACTTAATACCCTAATATTAGGAATTGGTGTTCATTTGTAGATGGTTTTATTGTTGTGAGAAAATCCATGATTTTTCAAAGATAATGCATGAATGCATCGCATTTGTTATTGAATTATAACAAAAAAAGTTCAGCTTTTCTAAGTGCATTTTACTAAATTTAATTAAATTATATGTCGGCGCAAAGATTTCGGTTACGGTCAAAATAACCCAAAACTGCCAAATCATTTTATTGTAGTGAAAACGTGTGTAATAACGTGTTCAGATACCCTCGAATATCACCATATAAATACGCCCGACATTGTTAATGGGTAACTATGTATTTATACCTTATTTTACATCACATTCTCATCACTTGTGTCACATTTACATAATTTGTACGAATATGATATGTGGGTGATATCAGATATGGCTTATGTGTTCACTGGGTACTGACATTCCTGGTGGTCAACCAAGTAAATAATGATAAAGACCTCACCCTTGATGAAGTCAAACTTTTACATCTACCCAGTTACGCAATATCCCAGTCAGATACCTAACAAGAGATCGTTGAATGTAGAATATCCCTTAAAAGACTTGGGTATATTTGAAGCATGATGGCTCAGTTGTAGCGTGTACGGACATCGTGCTGATCGATGAGAGTTCGGATCCTTGCAAGTGATCCTGAGCTTTTCAGTGAAGGAAATCGTCGCGATGAAACCAATAGGTAGGGCTTTTTCTAAAGCCCATCTGGCTAGTTACCACCCTTAAGTTAAAAAATCGATCGCCAATCACCTATAGGTGTATTCGGGCAGCTGCACTTGATAGCCAGTACTCCCAATAGACTTTAGCTTGTTACCATCTTGAGCCACATCGTCACTTAACAACAGTTGAGATTATTGCCGAACGCTAGACCTATAACAATAAAAAACTACACACATTAATATTAACTTTTTACATGTGACTATATATTGGCAATTACTTTGACATATGCAATAATTTCTGATACCTAGATGTACATTGAAACTGCTGACCTAGATACCGACCGCATCCATCGATGCTCTTTGATACGGCCGGGAAAATCGCAATATACCATTATTGTTCCACGGCAACTGTTAATAACAGAAAATTCCGACTTTGACTCGAGATCGGTGTTTAAAAGTTTGTAGAAATATTTCTGCTAGAAGTATTACGTAGGTAAATATTTTTGTAGGTTACAATTTAGAAAGGGTTAATAAATGTGCTTAGATAATCCGGTTCAATACATAAAGATATTTATGTATGTACACATAAATTTGCAAAACATAAACATAAGCATAAACATATTTACCTATTTCATAAACATAAATAATGTTTACTTACTTAAAAAAATATCGTGTGTGCAATTTAGACGCTGTAGAAGTGAAACCTTCAGTAAACATAAAAATATATTTTTTAAATCACCTTTTAAAAATCCTAAATCAGCGGAACACGAACCATCGACCATTCGTACTGTACATTCAACAGTGCGTACAGGTTTCGTCGACACTCCACTAGGTCAATTCGACGACGATGATAGTCGTGAAAATTAGTGCATTAACCGTTTATAATGTACTAGTTGACCCGCGCAACTTCGTCTGCATCATATAAGAGAGAGAAAGGGTTAGAAAGAGTGGTTCGTAGGCACTGTATTATTAGGTGCCGCCCGCCTCTTACATTATTCTGCATAAGAAAAATACGCTCGCGATTCTTGATCATTATTTTGCTGCCGAGTTATTTTAAAACTATGATATCGTCAATTACGGTAAAGGGCAATTTTGTTAATAATTAAACAATTGTGATTAATTACGTATTTATTTTGATAAGGCGTTGCATCAGTGATTATTTGTCCAAACGACCATATTTACCGAACTAGAATTTTTAATGTAGAATTATTAAAGCTTCAGTTTACAATCTACCGGTATGGGAGACGTATGACATTTACTTAAATAAATAATAAAACCATGTATTTAATTATTTTTTTCTGTGCACAAGGCACTGTAATCAAAATTTTGTGCTTATTTGTTCAATGTCCACAGTTTGTTGTATGTCCTACATCGTAAGAAACTTTGAGTGCTTAAGTGTTTAATCTCCACTTAACTGACCAATCACAGGCCCTAACGCTATATCCGCAATTTTGTTTGATTCGTCCTGTGCATAGAAACTTAACAGCGTTTACATCGTCGCTTTTATTAAAATTAAATATAACAGTTTTAACTGATGTTAAGTTTTTGACCAAAAACTGAATTAAAATAAACCACAAATATGTCAAGATCATATTGCAAATCTAACAATAATTAAACTAAGACGGAAATTGAATAGCTATTGTAAGCTATTTTTAGTTTGCATTCATTGCCTTTATAATTATTACACAGGTTGTTTCAAATGTTGTGATATCCTTCCACTTTTTTTTTTCAAACATAGATCGAATAAACACAACTTATTTGGTATGTACAATAAATAAATAATTACATGTTTATTAATTTCTAAGCAAGTGAAAGTTTACTATTTTCTAAACTAAAGTATTTTATAGAAACTAACTGCTTCTCGATAGCTAACTTATAAATGCTATTAGTCTTCTATTTGCCTTTTGCTTTTTGTGTGCCAAACAAACGCCTATATTATTAAGAATGATAAATAGATGTCTATTTGTCACATAGAAAAAGATGACGATAGAAAAAAAAATCATATTTTAAGTGACATTACTATTAAAGAAACAAATAAAATATTACCGATAAATAAAAATGATGATATTCGGATCATGTACAAATATATACCAGTAGATAATGGTATTTTATAAGTAGATATGGCATTGACGCTCTTTACATGCCATCGTGAATGGTGGGCAATTGCTTTCAGGTTACTTTCGACTTGTGAATGTTCAAGTAAAAAAATTATTATAAACAAAGCGTATATATTTTTTTTTAAGTTTTATGGCGCGATCTTGTCAAGTATGTATGTAAGAAAGCTCTACGAAGAGAACATTTTTTACGACAATTATTTAAACATTTTTTTTTTTCACTTACAATTAAGACGGAAGTTCGAGAAAATTTTGTTAGTTAACAATTGTTTAACAATTTTGTTTATTAGTTAAAATTTCCAAAAATTCAATACCTTAAATAAATAAATTAATGTGCCGTACTGGCTTTTAACGTCGCGCGCACCTTAAAAATGTCGCGCGCAGACCTATTTTCAGCGTTAAATTAAAATTATAAATAATGGAGATAGAGTTCCGGTAGTTAGGAGTTTTTTATTGAAAATTTCCTCCTCTTTCAGAATATTTTTTTTAAATTTCTTAAATATTAACAGTTTATGAAATATAAGCAAAAAACAAAATACCATTTTTTTCGTCATCTTTAACTGTTTATAACTTTGCAATTATTTATGTGTACGTATACACGCTTTTGGCACATTTTTCTATGCGTCATTCCGGATCCAATGAGCTATCGCACATAATTTTAAGAGCAGTATCTCTATTTTGTACCATTTTCAACTTATCGACTAGACTATAACTTTAACTATTTACGCAGCGAACCTAATGGAAGCTCTCAAGAGAAATAAAGTTTTCCCGTTTTTCCAACATATTTCAATGATGCTCCGCTCCTATTGATCATAGCGTGATGTTATATAACCTATAGTCTTCCTCGATAAATGGGTTATACAAAACTGAAACATTTTTCCATTCGTACTAGTAGTTCCTGAGATTAGCGTGTTCAACCAAGCAAACAAACAAACTCTTCAGCTTTATAATATTAGTATAGATTATATCTCATTCTCTCGCAGGCTAAATTGTTTAGATGTATATGTTTGTCTCCTTTTAGTGTTGGTCGACTCGGACACTTTTCTAGTGTAGCTCCCATCCACCTAACGCGCGATAAGAATCTTCACTGTATCTTGTGGATGTGGAATGGTTTCTTAGCCTACGTGTTCCCTCCTTCCTATGATATTGGGTCCTTAAAACGAGATGTGAAGAAGCATTTCATCAGGCCTGCTTGACAGGGGCAATTGTCGATGAAATCTGTCATCGACGCTTGCAGTAGTTTGCGGCCTGTATCGTACTTGCCATAGAGGTAGTATATATAAAATCAATGTTACTTACCACAAGTGCTGTACATTCATTATGTCGAGATAGTATAAAAAAATAAGTATGAGAATATAAGCTTGTATGTGTGTGAATGACGGCGTAATAAAAAAAAACAAAGTATTCTTTATTCAGTTTAGGCCCTGAGAAGTAACTTATGAACGTCAAAACACTACTGCCGGTCGGAAAATATCCCAGTAATCGAGAAGAATCGGTAAGGAACTCGATCGGGTTTACCTTTTTTTTAAGAACAATGTATTAAATAATAAGTAACTTAACAAAGAAAAATATTTAAAAACTAGATGTGCTTCTCGGTTTCACCCGTGTTAATTTTACTCGACGAAACCCCCATCGCGCGGCTGCCAACGCACCTGTGTACTCATTTAAGTAGTATTTATTATGTGTTCCCTAACGTTCTCACTTCCCGTACTTATCTACAGCTTGTCACATTACTGGACGTTCATGGCTACCTGCTCCGTTGCTTAGTGTCGCAGTATGAAGTATAAAAGTATCGAAAAAAAAACCTTAAAACCTTGGTCAGTATCATGTTGAGTGTTCTGAAGAATTGTTCAATCTAATACCCTCCTCTCCGAGTGTTCTGAAGAATTGTTCAATCTAATACCCTCCTCTCCCTTCCACAACAGAACCACACGCGCTGGGCTACGGAGTCATAGTTTTACGGTAACCTCTATCTCGGCACGAACTAAAAAGTTTTCTATGACTATCTTTGTCGTACCGTGAGCTGTGGAACCTTCCGGCCAGTGTGTTCCCTCCTTCTTAAGACATCAGGTCCTTTAAGCGTAACGATGGATTTAGATCTCTCGGTGGTCACCGTTGTGTTTGGATTGTGTTGTGCTTACCGTCAGGGGCAATACCGTCAATGTACCGAGCTATTATAAATAAAGTAACCTACAACCATCTTTAATAAAGGGAATATAAAATGCAAAAATATTTTTCCAAGTCTGACTGCTAGCGAAAGGTTTTCTTTGTAAGATTTTTAAGCTTATATTACAAAGTTCACGTGCAAAACGAATAAAAGTATTCCCGAGTGTGTACATTAGACTTTATTTAATAAACCCAGCTTATATACTTTAGTTGGCAGATGTTCGTATTCCCCAAGGCAATATAGACTTTTTTGCTAAAATCTCGTTATCTTTTTACGAGGATAGTAATGTACTCGGGTCCTTCCTTTAGATAAAGGTGCGAATCCCCAATATTTACGGCTTGATTGTGAATTGCGAACAGTAGGTGCCTATTGATTGATTTTTTATATCCGAATTATGAATTGTACTTTGTATACGCTGATGATTGAAAATGATATAAACCGTTCACTATGTTAGAACTTAAGCGTGAAAAATATATTAAGTGTTTTATGTACATTTTTTTATTAATATTTTGGCGATCGTGATCAATGAGCTGATTCAATGTTACACGTCAATGCATTGTTAAACTTATTTTCTTTAGAACTTCGTTTGTTTGTGTTAAAGGCTAGCTTTTGACCACCATCTTCCTTAATTATAAATGATAAATGATTAATGCGTCGTTTTTCGTGTACAGCCGATTCATATCCAGTTTCTATTTACTCAGGCTGGCATGACAGTTCCGACTGACGATGGATTATTGAATCTCCGTAGTCGCCGTTGTTTTAGGATTGTATTATGCTTACCATTATGCCGTGCTACTTATAAAAGAAAATATATTGCTAACCATATCAATTTCAGCTTTAAGAGTTTCTATTCGTATTCGAATCACCAACCTACATATTTCAAACTGAACGCATGTACCTAATAAAACTATTGTCTAGGCTAGACTCTAGAGAACAAGTACGTGCGGATACATAAATTGTCGCTTTTTCAGGTTTAGTAGGTTCATATAGAAATATATTGTATACATAAATATATAAGTCACACCTATTTACCAACGGGGTAGGCAGAGACTAGGCCCTTCCACCTGCTACTATTCTGCCATACATCTTTTGCTTCTTCAACAATCATCAATCTTTTCATGCATAGATAGATTGTATAGGATTGGAGAAACATTAAAGCAAACTATTAAGTTGATCCAAGTTAATCTTATAGTTAATATTATAAAAAAGTGTATTTATTTACAGAGGAGACAATCTCTGGATCTACCAGTTAAATCCAAAAATTCTTTTTGCATTTTATGGTCTAATTATTGAGGAATGTTATATGCTATATCTCTACGCTGCGATCCTAAGTAGTAGGCCAATAACCATAAACATCCAGCGATATTGATAACTGTACGCAAGTACGCGAACTGAGAACAACGCTAGACCTCATGGTTTGGTCCATTGACGGCGGCGTGGGTGAAACCGCGGGGCACCGCTAGTTAGATATAATAATTAGATATTCCACAAAAACTTTATTGCAGTAATAAAACAAACCTATCAAAATACACCTTCCGGGCCCATAGAACTACCAGTCCGCACATAAGTGAATATAATACATAAGCTAAGCTCTACGTCCACTCAAGATAACACGTTGTTAAATTTGCATGTTTATTGTGCTTAAACATTGTTGGTTTATGTTACGGAGCGAGTTAATGGTGTTGGACATTTTTGAGACGACAACGATCCTAGTTAACATAGAATAAACTTAAGACAAAATTAATTTTAAGGCAATTTTGAAGTGAAAACTTCTTTATACACGTTGTGGGATTTTTGTATGAGTTAAATCTTATGAGTTCGCGTAACCGATACTTACCGACATGCAACAGTATACCTGTATCTATAAGTATGACGTGTTCAATTGATTGTTAAATTATACATTACGTTTTTAATTGGAAATTAAAAACCTCATCACCGATCCTTGGTTCTCCGGAATATGTAAATATAGATACTACTTATCTAGATAAACTTGATTAGTATAACACTATAGGTATAAATATAGAATTTAATGGAAATCATCAGAGTAATTTACGAGCGACCAATTAGGTAGGTGCATAATTAAACAAAAATAGTATTAAATAAATGTTATGAAATCATACGAATTATTAAAAGCAAAAATAAAATATTCAATATGTTGTATCAGGGTCCCTTTCATGCTATATTATCAAAACCTGACAATGTTCACAATTCTTCGGTGTACAACATTATTGCTAGTTACCTTAAATAACATCTATGGAAACAACTAAGCTGACTTAACCCTAAGAATAAAAGGCCAAAATACCTTGAAAGAATAAAAACTAAACGAATTTTTTTACTCTCTACATAGTTACAACATCTTGGCGTGTCTTGTTTGCTTTTTTTCTCAAAAATAGGAAAACATAAGAAAACCAATTACTAACAATCAGGGCCGATTTTTCAATCAACAGATAAAACTTTTCAAAGAACAATTTTTATGTTTTGACAGGTTAATAACAATAACATACCATCACGCCTGTATTCCCCGAAGGGCTAGGCAGAGGTGTACTAATGTACACCCACAGTTCGCCGAGTAAGTTTTTAGGTCCCACGTAATAGGGGGCGAGCCTATTGCCATTAATCGGGCACGAGACCAAACTCCGAGCTGCTACTGAGAATTTTATAGGAAAAACCCAATAACACTTTGCTCGACCTGGGATTCGAACCCACGACCTCGCTCATAGCAGTCACGTTTACGACCACTAGGCTAACGAATAGGTTAGTAATGTATGCATTATCCGTCAAAATGTGAAAATTATCTGATGATTGAATAATCGGCCCTTAATTTTAAATACCTATTCATTTAATTTTTATTTACAAGTACCAGAGCTAGACGACATCGTGCTTTTCTCGCGTGTACGACAGATAAATGTATAATGCTTATAAAAGTCATAGTGTCTTAAAACTGTAATAACATTTTATTGAATGAAGATATAACGACAATTTTTCTTTTTGATAAGGACCAAGTATATAAGGAGTAAAAAAGGATCAAATCTATCCAATACTTTTTACGCGATGCACACATACCACAATCAATTTATTTATATAAATCAACTACAATACAAAGGCAGATAAAACAATATTACATTATTGGTTAATCTAATATATGACAAATATATCCTCCCTAGTCGGTCTCCTTCGCGCGCTTTCTACTATTTTTATACTTGAAGATATAAACCTCATAAAATTCATTTTCTCGCTCAACGTACTATCGTATGAACGGAGTCAACACGTCGCTAAATTTGCATGATAATGATGAACTGACATAACGAAGGTTTGTGTTTGCGTAAATTAATGTCGACGGTCACTCTCGACACAATGGTCACCTACGTGTACATGTTGTATTATCTATAAAATGATGATGTGGTAAAACAAAGCGTTTACCTTAATACTAGCTGTGTCCGCGGCTTCGCACGTTTTATATACAGAATTATTGTTTATGAAGATATCATGATATTTTTTTAAGATAAGGATCAAGTATCTAAGGTGTAAAAGAAGAAAAAATTGATCCAATATATCCAGTAGTTTTTTTGTGATCCGCGCACATCGGACAACCTCTATTTTATTTTATATGTTTAAGAGACAAGTATTCCACACAAAATCTTTGCACATTTATGTGCTGTCAGGGCATTGCTGGGACCTATGAGCTACTAAAAAACCAAGCCGACCAGATAAATATGTGTGTGTATATGACTGAACTATTTATTTTTAACTTAAATTATAACTAATTATTGTTTCGTATCTAAAGAACTATGCGCAGAAATGCACCATACGATTTAAGTGCATGAGGACGTAGCAGAGTTTTTTTTTCAAATTATAGACTAGCTAGCCCGGCAGACAATTGTCCTTTAAAATAGTTAATCGGTCGATCACTATCGGCTATCGGTTATCGGATCCTAGCATAGCTATGAACCATCGTCTTTATAGAAAAGTACATTGTTTGAATATGAGCTCAATCGGTCAAAACGTTTAAAAGTTGCACGGTCACTTGCGTCTGTTAGTAGGTATTACAAAATTGTTTATATAAAATAATCTTCGACGGAAGTAAATGTTTCAAAGCATCGGTTATGTTTCTTTAGACACAGATAAGTTACATTCTAATTAGTTTTAAAATGTCTTTTTGCTGGCAACGCCATATCTCCCTTAATTCTTTATAAAAATTAATGTTTCAAACATAATTTTAAAGTATGTTTCGCGTTATTGAGGAAGGAAACAAATAATTTAAAATTGAAATAACAACAACAAAAGACAGCTGTTATATACTTTACATTCTATAATGTGCGAAATATTCGCACGGGTTTGCTATTCTATTAAATAAACTTTGTAATAAGCATAATGAAGTGATATCAGCATGAATATATTTACCTCTTGTCTTTAGATGAATTACATTGAGGTGTATGAGGATAAGTTCTGGTAAGGCCGAAAATAAATGTTGGGATACCCTGTCTTGACGAAAAAATGGTGGCCTAGATTAATTTACAATATAAATGAATTAGAATAAATTAAATGAATTACTTTGAGATGTTTCGAAATTGCTTCGCGAATGTGATTTTTTTCTCTTTGACAGCACTGGTGTTAATAACACTGTTCTTATGTAAAAATAATTAATAATCATGATTATTGAGGAAGACCCTCTCTTGTGGGGGCCCGGGCCTGAAGCCCCTGTCGCGTTGTTTAAATTTATTCTCAGTTATGTTATATCAAGTCGAGAGGAACTTATTTTCTAAATATTTTCTTTAAGTAACATTTTAATAAATATGAAAACACTTCGTTTATATCTTTTTATAGTTATTTTGATGAAAATATACACACATAGACACAGCATGTTCAGACGACAGTTTCGCAGCTTCATTTAATTAAGTTATCCTCTCAGTAATTGAGTCGGTGTGGGAATGCAAAGACTGCATATGACCGTAAGAGAAATTGGAAGGCATGACCCAGCCAAGTCTAACGACCTTTGTGAATAGCTTCTCTGCGTCGTCAGATTATTGAAATATTTAGTTACTATCATGAAACTTTTTTTAATTTTTGTTTAAAAATTAAATATACTTATGTAGGTATTTTATTCAATTTAAGTTGGTACTGTTACATTTAACCCTTTTTTTTAACTTTAGTTACTTTTAATGATTTTGTCTTTTTAATATTTTCTATAATCCATACAATTAATAAAATTGAAGTGTCTGTTTGTAATGTCAAAATAACAGTTTTTTACTAAATGCATATAAAAGTATATACGATACCTACAACAAAAAGCCCATTTTTTTAATGTTTGTCTGTCTTTAGGGAGTAACTTAGGCCACTTTTATTTTAGAAAAAGAATTAGGGTTCCGCACAAATAAAAAAAACTGGTTATGGTGAATCAATTTGGGCGCTTAAATGGCTTATGCTGAGTAAACGATAAGAGATATAGCAAATTAATGTAGTGCATAATCATAGGCATTAAAAAAACCTACAAAAAAGTCCGGGAGAGTATACATCTATCTTCTAAGTAACACCCACAATAAGCATTTTTGTCTTTAAAATAGTAGGGAGCGGAGATCAAGATTCGCGCGGAAATTCTGTAGTCACGTGTGCGAAATAGTATCTCCTTTTTTTTTACAAATTTTTATTCTGAGAAGATTCATATCGAACAATTGTTATAATCAAGAAATAATTTTATCTGTGTTCATAGGTAGTAGTGGAATACGAGTAAAAGTACCGATAAAAAAAATCTCAAAAAACTACAAACTTTTTAATGTTACAAGAATAACGCTCAAGAAATTTATTTAGTTGAAACTTTCTTTTCTACCTTTTTTTTTTATTTGCGCTACAAGCTTTTAAAATCAGTCTCGATACGACACTCGTACGAGGTGGTCGATTCATTTATGCATAAATAGTTCCCGCGTCTATTGTTCGTGAAACGGGCCGGCTTACGAGCCCGATCCGTGACCGGTAAGCTGATAACAATGCGCATACGTCACAGCTGCGCTAATGGATAGTAATATCGAGCAAACAAATAGTGAAAACATATTAATATTGAATGACGGGACTGAGTTACTGAGTGAAAGTGATATGATTGATATAGAGGAAGACCGATTATGTAAAGTTGAACTAACGCAAATGGAGCAAGAACAAAAAACACATGTAAGGCCGATTAAAAGATTGAGAAATGAAGAAGAAAAAGAATGGACGGTGGTTAAAAAAAGAAAGAAAAAAAGTTAAATGACGGTAATAATGTAATTGAAATGTATATATCCGGAAAAGATACAATACCTAAACAATTTACTTTAGCCAGATTATTAATGATACATAAAATTACTGATATAATTAAAGTTAAGTACCTCAATCCATATAGGGTACGAATAGATATCACTAATGAAAATAGTGCAGAAAAATTAGAGACATGTAAGGAATTTATTGATAAGGGTTGGAGAATTCAGAGAGCTTGGGAAAAAAGTTTATCATATGGCGTAATTAAGGATATAGATCTAGATACAACAGAGGAATTGATGCTAAGCAGTATTGAATGTCCTAATTCCGCGGAATTGATTTCTGTCAATCGTCTCATGCGCCGTAGTCCAAATAAAGAAGGATGGACTCCTAGTGAAACAGTTCGGCTCTGTTTTAAGGGTTCTTATTTACCCGCATATATTCAGGTTGATGGCTTAAGAATAGCAGTGGAACCTTATGTTTTTCCAGTATCACAATGCTCCCGATGTTGGAAACTAGGTCACACAGCAAAAAGATTTAATTAAAAAAATTTAGTATTAACAATGGATTATCTCAAAATAGGAGCTAAAATATGTTCATATGTTTGGAACTTCTTAAAGGAAAGAAATCTTAAAATTCAATTACAAAATTCATATATTACAAGACGTACTGGCCGTGGATTAGCACAGGGAGATCCTTTATCACCACTACTTTTTAATATCATAACAATAAATCTAAGCAAGGCGATAGGTAATGTGTTCATCTCACAGTATGCTGATGATTTTGTATTATACACTAGATGTATAAATGTATTAGATGAAACACATAAACTGCAATTAGCTTTAAATACTTTTTCTAAATTATTGTTCAACTTAGGTTTAGATATCTCACCTGTTAAAAGTAAAGTTTGCATATTTAAAACAGGTTATAACAGGGAAATTGTTAATATAAAAATTAATAGTACTCCTCTACAGGTTGTTGATAAAGTAAAATATTTAGGTGTATGGTTAGACCGATCTCTCAAATGGTCTACACACATCAGTGTGATTAAGAATAGCATTTCAAAATTTTTAAACATTTTTAAAATTTTAGTTGGTCCAGGATGGGGTGTTCATCCTATACACTTGAGACGTCTATATATTTCTATTATTCGAAGTAGAATAGATTATGCATGTTTTCTATATAGTGATAGTTGTAAGACACACCTGAAGAAACTAGACTTAATACAGAATCAGGCTATGCGATTAATAGGGGGATTTATAAAGAGTACACCCATACATGTGATGGAGTCGGAACTTCACATACAACCTCTACATATTCGCAGATATTATCTAGCAGGGAAATATTGTCTATAATTGAAATCATACCAAGATAATGAAGTCATTAGAGTCCTTGATGATTTACATAAGCTTTGTCAAAGTACTTACTGGAGGCGTAAAACTAAACCTTTATTAGTTTTATTACACGAATTTCTTAAAGTAGTACCTATACAATGTAGTCAACAACTAGAAATATTTTCTTTAAACACATGGGTCAGCAATCTGGATTTATCAAACATAGTAAAGCCGCAAATAGAACTGGTTAACAAACCAAAACGGTTGTATAATTCTTGTACTCTGAAACAAATTTGTGAACTATATGTATCTCAGAAGTATAGCCACTTTTATAAGATATTTACCGATGGCTCCAAGGATGAAAATGGTGTTGGGGCGGCTCTGTTTGATATACAATCGAAAAATTTGATAAAACTGAAAATAAATCCAAATGTCTCAATTATTTCTGCAGAACTCATCGCTATTGCAGAAGCTATATCATACGCCGACTCGTTCGAATTTGGTAACTATGTTATATTAACTGATTCGATGAGCGCCCTTCAACATTTAATTCTTTGTACATCTAGTAGACGAGGTATACCTATAGCATATACTATTTTGGAAAGTATTCAGAGCTTAGCTAGTAAAAATAAAAATGTAATTTTACAATGGTTGCCATCTCACATTGGGCTTGGGGGTAACGAAGAGGTAGATCGTCTGGCAAGGGAGGCCATCACTGATGGGATTCCTTTTGGATGTCTGCCGTTTTATTCCGAGGTATTTTATATCGTTAAAAGGCGCTGTATGGATTTGTGGAAGGAATATTTCAACGAGAGATCTCTCAGTAAAGGCATTTGGTATAGAACAATTGAACCTCATCCTCCTCATGTTCCCTGGATAGATAAAGCTGATTGGACGAGGGCTGAAACAGTTACAGCTTTGAGACTCCGTTCTGGACATATTCCACTTAATAAATTTGCCTACTTAATGAAAAAAATACAGTCACCTCTGTGTACTGAATGCGATTATATAGACGATGCTTATCATATTATGGTGGAATGTGTCCGGAATGAGCAAGAAAGAAAAAACTACTGCTTAGTAATAAATAAAAACTTACGTTCTATTGGAGTCTGTAACAGTATTCTGGCTTCACCTTTGTCGGAAGAAGCCAGGATGCTGTACAGGTTAGTACAAATAGGTATAGATAGAAGATAAAGATGAGTGTATTGTAATAATTATTATGTTTATTATGTGTATTATGTGTGTGCTTACCAATAGGGATGGCATGGTCGATTTGTGACCAAATCCTTTAATTAAATAAAGATATAAAAAAAAAAAAAAGCTTTTAAAATTATGCGATGTAACAGAATATTAGGTTTATCTATGAATATTTATTTTTTCAGCAATTATCCTAACATCGTGACTATATAAGTAGATACTTTTTTATACAGGATTTCGATCCATCTATTTTATTATATTCACCTACATAAATATAACATTTAGACCTTGCATAAAATTGTTATTTTCCTTTTAGTACAATTGAAGTATTGAAATAAAAGTTTGTTTATAAAAATGTTTTTTTTTATTAATAAATTTTTTTAAGTTTTTAGTCTTGTCTTATTGTATTTTCGTATTTTTCTCAGCAAATTATTTCATTTGATACCCATAACTGGTACGCCATCTTTGGGAGTCCACCATAGTGGATTTAGAATGAAATGACTTAGTTAATCGTAGGTACATTTTCATCCACGTATATGCAAATTTTCAGCAACATTTCAGCTCAATCAGTTGGGACTAACTATTTTAAAATGCAGTTGCAGGATTCCACACATTCCAAAATGGGGTTCTATTAGACATTTTGAATGTTTCTCTATAACGTGTAGTATATTGATACTAGTAAGGCCTGCGGTTACACCCACGTATAATTTAAAAGAAATCACTAACTGATAATAAATAATACTTCATTATAGAAAATATTTTTATTAACATTTTCTTGTGGTATTAAAATATATTAATTATCACCGCACCCTGTTCTACCAAGCCGAGTGTTGAGTTATTTTAATTTTCTTAAAGTATGCGTCCAAATAACATACTAGGGTAAAGTTTATCTTCATGAAATTGTCTTAATGATGAAGGAACTTTCGTTTGTAAGGATTAATAAGCTATGCCTAATGATAAGCCTCATCAATCACTGTTTAATTTTAAAAAAAATTGTCTCAAAATGCCTGATTGTGGCTTATATATAAGAGATAACAATTTGGTATCGAGGGTTTTTTTTGGAATTACTAAGGACCAATATTTTTGTAGAACATTGTATTTACGTATTACTAACCATTACGTCGCGCACGCTGGTTAAGTACTTCGAGAATGCTTTGTCTTCCGACTTACTTAACTAAAATCAATATTTAAGGCTGGCTGAGAGGTGTAACTTAACTCTATACTATTTTTCATGAATCTGGCTATCATTTAAAAATATATTTTTTTAATCCGACTGGTATTTCCAGAGATTTGCGTGTTTGAACAAATAAGCAAACAAACATACTGAAAACTTTTCCGCCTTAATATTTTATACTATAGATGAATTAATTATTTAATAAATTAATATTAATACATAGTATAGATAAAATCTGATTGATCATAGTCCAAAAAACAACTGAATGATAATTACTCTATACCACCTTGTATTATAAACAAGTTACTATTTTTCATGATCAAGAACTGTAATAATTTATAAAGTTCCATTAAATAATAATGCAATGATTATTGTTTATTTATGTAATTAATTACCTTTACATTATCAGTAAATAAATTTCAGGTCGAGATCGCGGTCCCGGTCGGTGACCCCGAGTACGTCTCCTCCTCCCCTACCCGCAGCGCAGCCTCTGCCGCCGACAGCACACACATTGCACCCAGACAATGCATTAGGTAAAACACCATTTTATACTTTGAACACAGCCCAAATGACATAAACGCCTCATTCCAGGTTACCATAATGGTAGTCGTTTGTTAAACTTCACGATACTCGCTAAAAGCCTGACTGGGAATAGAGTGTACATTTTCATGTCTTCGGTATTAAAGTAAAAGGTTTTACAATTTATATTATATGCTAGCATATTTTTTATACCGTTCTAAACGATGCATGACCTCAATCACAACTCATGCAAAACATTGATACGTAGATTGGTCAATATTTGTACATGCAAATATGAACTGATTTACCTACTGTTCTTTTCAAGCCTGTCATAAAAGCCTGACTGGGAATAAAGTGTACATTTTCATGTCTTCGAAATTAAAGTTAAAGGTTTTATAATTTATATTACATGCTAGCATATTTTTTATACCGTTCTAAACGATGCATGACCTCAATCACAATTCATGCAAAACATTGATACGTAGATTGGTCGATATTTGTACATGCAAATATGAACTGATTTACCTACTGTTCTTTTCAAGCCTATCATGTTGTACAGTTATAGGGCCGGGAAGAAACTAAAATATTAGTGCACATATTATGTACATATGAAATCTGATCAAAAAGTGAGATTGCTTAGCAAAATAATATAAATGTTTATGAATAGTGAGCGTTGAATTAATGCAAGTAGAAGGTTTTGTAAAAGTATAAATATAGTTTACTCGACTTTTGGTGGTTTTCCGATGGACTCAAAGGACTATGAAAAGGTACTATTCATATCAGTAAACATTTATTTTTCGGAAAAGCAACCATTCTTTTTAAGAAAATTGCATACAAATATTTGGGACTGTGCACGAATGAAAAAAAAAGTTAATTAGCCCACCTATATATAGCTTTGTAATTTTCACTCATAATTCAGTGGACAGTCACAGCAAAGTTTTAAATAATATAAGAAATTATATTCTACTGATATCACGGAAATTCGTCTGGGCAGTGACCGTCTATCTGGTTAATTTCTGCAGGCTTGTTTATTCGCCGACAAGCATAGAAGACCAACTGTAGGTATAGCAGATTGCATATTTTTTGGGTTTAATAAAATAACTTAGAAGTACACCTAGAGGCCACCATATTATGTTAAAATCGCGGGTCAAATCTGGATAAGGTTAGCTCAGATCCGGGACGATTGGCGTACAAGAATAGAGACCTGTGCTCAATAGTGAGCGATTACGGGTTGAAAATAATGATGATGATGAATATGAGAACCTGGTAAAGCGATATTCAAAACTACTTTTAAATAAGACAAAAACTTACAATTTTTTTAATGATTTGATAAACACAAATGAGCATTATTTTTCAACCTTCTGCGAAGTATTTCAAAATTTAAAAATAATAACCTCAATTTTCAACTTATTTTTCTGAAAGGTCGAGGAGTTTTAAGCGCTGCTGGAAGGCAATTAAGTGATCATAGTAACAACCGAGAGTCATCGTTAGATGATTCAGGTGTTGTTGATGACCATGACGATGGTGAGCACACGTCTGACGACCAGGCGCCACATCCTCATTCGCGACGCACTCATCTCGTCCTTCCGCCCCTACCTACACAACCACCTACACCAATACCTCAGATACAACAGGTCAGTTTATTTACTTTTACACCTGGTACCTAGAATGAAAAGGTATTGAACATGGTAAAAGAGATGAGGAAATTAATAAAATCATTGAAAATAGTAGGGGGAAAATGTTGATACATTTAATTCGACACGGCGACCAATTAAAATCTATAACAAAAGAAGAAATTGAAAGGAAAACCAACAAGGCCATAAATTCATGGAATGAAGGGAAAAAAGTAGGTGTTGTGTCGTATTAAGATTTCAAGAAGAAGGCAGAATTTAGGCAAAGCTGGAGATTGCCCAACTGTCAAGAGCAGCGCCACTCTTAAATTTTATATTTACCACTTTTACATAATTATAAATATCCATTTTAAAAGAAGCTACTTTGTGAAAGATCGTAAGTGTACCGAGAGAAGCTCGGTCGCTCATATATTTATTGTTTATAGTCCAAGTCATTTTTTTTTTTCAAATTTGTGACATACTTAATTTATTCGAAGATGTATTTTATAAACAGAAAGTAAAGTTTGAAAGAAATACAAATTATAAAATATTATTGCAGATACAAGAAAGTCATACTGAAATGACAAAGCCAAAAAAAGCATCTAAGATTGAAAAGCAGAAAGAAAAGACAAAAAAGTATGAAAAAGGTAGCCTGCAGGAGAAGTATCCATTGAACCCAGACTATCTCAACCAGATCGTGATATTAGGTAATATAATTATAAATATTATTTCGCACCTAATAACTAAATTGAGTAATGCCATCAATATGAAAATAGATAGTTTTTATATTTTTCAAAGTTTCAAATTAGATGTACATGCTTTGATAGCATTACACAAAAATTTTCAATTATTAGCACGGCTTTAACACTGAAAAGCACCAAACAACAAACACTAAACTCAAATGATGCTACAACTAAAGCAGAATGAACGCTTTCGCAAACATGAAAGGAATACTATAAAACAAATTTATCATTATTAAAATTTTTACATGAGCCGATGATTTTTTTAGAAATTTTTTAGAAATTAGTTTTTGTAGACTAGAGCGTATTTAAGATCATTTGTTGGCCAATGAATTATATTTGCATGATGACTCTGATAATGATATTATACTTTCAAATTCTACGAATCAATTTGAAAGTGCATTATTTTCACTGTTTTGGTGCTTCACTTATCTGCATTTGTTATAAAAACATATACAGTTTATTTGAAGATTTTAATATATATACCTCTAATTAGTTTTTCATTTACCTAGAGGTTAAATCTATTTGAATTTATAACTGCGAAAAGATATTTTCTTTGTATTTGTGTAGGTAATTTAAGGTTCCAATTTGATTATTAAGTAATACTTTAAAAGCTAAATGAAATAGAAATTTATTAGACACATTGTAATATAAAAAAGTACATGATAAATTCATATTCAAATAACTTACTATGTATATAAATAAATACATATTTAGTAGTTTAAAAACAATATAATAATTATTTTACATTACTAATACAAATATTACAATATTCATTAAGTTACCAAATCTGTAGATACTAAAATTTCATCACGTGTTTGGTAATTTAATATTCAGGAAATAATCACTGCTTTAAGAAAGTTTTATGATAATTATAACAAAAAATATGGAAGACACAAGAGAGGGCATTGATTGTTTCCATAATTTTATAATAATCACGAGTAGCTTCGAATCTTGATGGATCAGTTAATTTGATTATTTTAATATTACATCACTGCAATCTCGCTTCTACCCTCATTAATATCGTCAGGGGCGGACTGGCCATACAAGCGCGCACCCGCTCTCCCGCAAGCGGAGACGACGAAAATTAATGAGCTCAGTTTATTGGCAGCAACGCACAAAACTCATATGGGCAATTACGAGCAAAATTGCACTTACTTCACAGGTTAGTACACACAATTGCCAATGCTTATCTTCCCAGTCGACCCTTGTTTGCGACAGGAAGACTGCCGGGTGATATTGCGTTTCGCTCACTCGCTGTCGTCTCGAGAACATTAAAAAGAATCGCATTTAAGTATTTTAGATAAATCTTTGAAACAGTAAGATAACCTTTATGCGATTCACCTTTGAGATAATTTAGATTTTGCTATCAATGTTGAATTTTAAATGTGTTTACCATTTGTATGATTTTCTCATGAATTTTACACATTTACAAAATTTACATTTAACAATTCTTATGTTCATTTACCATGATACCATGATAATTTTTATTAAAATTTTCTCACATATGACTTTAATCCAATCTTTCACTTTAATTGCATGTCTAATAATTCTATAAAACATTTTTAGATGTTTGCTATATTTTACCGTAGCTTCGCAATAAAGCTTTGCATGTGAATAAAATGCTTCACTAAGCCTTTGCTATATGTACCCTTTAAATGATTGTTTCTCTTTCTAATTTGAATGATGATTAATTTATCTATAAATTCAACTTAATTGCAGATGAACTGGTGGACAGGAATTGTGAGTGCTGCGTTACATGTTGTATAGACTACGAAGGCTGGCTTCAATTCCAGAACTGTTTATACGGAATTGTTAAAGATCCTCTGTTTGAGTTGTTCATTACAACTTGCATTGTTCTTAACACTCTGTTCCTAGCATTAGAACACCATGGTATGAGCGAAAACGTGAGGCAAGCACTAGATATAGGAAATAAGGTACATTTTTCGTATGTTATTAGGATTTATAATAACAACTGCAGTTTTTGTAAAACTTAGATTACATTTTCAGGTTTTCACGTCAATATTTACTTTAGAATGTATAATGAAGGTTATGGCAATGAGTAAGGATTTTTTTGCCTGCGGGTGGAATATATTCGATTTAATCATTGTGTCAGCCAGCCTTCTTGATCTCATATTTGAACTCGTTGATGGATTATCTGTGTTGAGAGGTCTTCGTTTGGTAAGATCTGCTTTTACGTACAAATCATTAATGGGTAAATTTAGTAGTCATATTTGGCTGAGTATTTATGTAATTTTTATGTAATATTAGTTTTATTGTTGTTAATAAATTAAAATAAAACAAATAGTGCGTTTTTAGACTTTAAATTAAAGTAAATAAATCCTTCATTTATATACATAATAGCAATAATTTATACATATAATGAATAGGTAATTTTTGAAGTGAAACATTGCGGGTATAAGTCACAGGCCATCCCATATCTGTTATGATCATGAATTCTAGACGAACAAACGTAAGTGTTATATTTGATGTTTTCTTTTCCAGTTACGTGTGTTAAAGTTAGCTCAATCATGGACTACAATGAAAGTGTTGTTAAGTATAATTATATCGACAATAGGTGCTCTTGGTAATTTGACGTTCGTGTTAGTTATAGTTATTTATATATTTGCCGTTATCGGCATGCAGTTGTTCTCCAAATCTTACACCGCAGACAAGTTCGATCCGGACCCTGTTCCTAGGTATGATCCAAATTTTTAATTGTTATTTATTTATTTATTAAAAATTATTAATTTACCAAAAAGAATCTGATGTGATCTTTAGATTAGACGATTAGATATGCCAGCTGCCCAGTAAGTATCGATTAGGAGAAATTTTCTATAAGTAAATAAAGTAACAGTGGAAGATGTAATAACAGATATTCAAAGTTCTCGATTTTTTGCCTAAGGTGGAACTTTAACGACTTCTTCCACTCGTTCATGATGATATTCCGGATATTGTGCGGAGAGTGGATTGAGCCGTTATGGGATTGCATGCGAGCAGAGGAAGCAAGCGGTGCTGAGAGTTGTTTCTTTATATTTCTTCCTGCTCTCGTTATGGGGAACTTTATGGTGCTCAACCTTTTCCTTGCTTTGCTGCTCAACAGTTTTAATAGTGAAGAACTTAAAAATAAAAAGGAGGTAAGTTTTATCTGAGGTTTTTATTTTCTCAAAAACATATAATATTAAACGTGGAGCAATACACAATTATTTTGTTTTATTATTATTTATTTTTATAGTAAAATTGCAAAGTAACGGCACTTTACCTGATGGTAAGTACAGTACAAACCTAGGACGACCACCTAACGATCGGCAATCCATCGCCGATTGTCGTTGTCATTCTGGCCTGCAAGCCACTCGACAACTAGATAAACACTGGTTGATCCCAAAACGCGACAAACTAAAAGGTTAAAAGAAGAACAGAGACGTTCTCTTTAAAGGGCTCATCACCATGTGCATGATGATTGTAAAGTAATCGGATACTGATCCCTACCACCCCGCTTAATTATGGAATATACACAGGCTGAGCCGGGAATGCGACATACCTAAGTATGCTACAGTGACAGGTGTTATGCCCTGGTGTTTGGTGGTCGCAATCCAGTTGGACAATTGCCGTGCCCAGCATAATTGATAGTATTCAAGGATATATTATATAGAAATGTTTCTTCCTTTCAGGAAGTTGGAGAAGATTCAAAGTTAGCAAAAAGTTTTGATAGAATACGTTCTATAGTAAGAAAAAAAGGCTTTCTTATATCTAGAGATAAAGAAATTGAGAAAAAATCTAAATTAGAAGAACTAGTTAACGAATTTATGTTACAACAACGCGCAATGAAAGAAAAAAATATTTCAATACGAACTGAAGAGAGGTTTTCAACGTCTATACAAGAGACAATATTATTTCCACATGACAACATATACACCCATAGTTATCAAGAAGCTTTAAATAGGTACCAACATATAAATAAAAGTGTTATACTAACTTTTGACAAACTCTCGTAATTCAATTTACCATTTTTAGACCGATATCAGGTTCCGACTTCGCATATCCTCAGCTATACCAGGCTAGCAACAATTTTAACCATGGAAGTCAAGAAACTTTGCAAGATGTAAGAGACTTGACAGTTGAACATAAGATAACTAGCATAAGAGAAGACTCTAAAGAAAATCTAGAAGATACACCCCCGACAGAACAAGTCGCCGCACAAAAGCTATTAAACCAAATGTCATCAGGATATCATACTCAACCCTCAGATTCTAGAGGTAAATGATAATAATTGAACATATGGTAGTGTAATAATCGCAAATATAATATAAAACGACATCTTTAAATTCATTTACAGAAGACAACGAACATTACGAAATGGCACAATTTTCAAGTAAAACAACCCCAGAAAATTCCAAGACGCAAATTAGGGAGCCCCCAAACATTCTAAGTATGGAAAAAAAACCAGACGAAGATGATATGAAGCATCCATGGCAAACTTTAGTCTCATACGTAGATGAATTAACCGTAGGTGGAAGAAAAAATTCAAAAGGCCAGTATATTGATGCAATGGGTAAATTTCCTGGATTTGGTAAACAGAAGGAACCAAAAGTGCCCCAAGACTGTTTTCCTCGACAATGCTATGATATGTATGTATCTTCCAATACACAGTTTTACGAAGAATACGAAAGAGCTTCTAACGTAGTTTGAATATTTCAGGAGTTCTTGCTGGGATGCTTGTATTCAGACGAAAATGGGCCAACGCTGGATGGTGGTCAGAACTTTTATTTTGCGTTACGTTGACACGCCAGCTTTTGAGTGGTTTGTTCTGGTGTTAATATTCGCGTCCAGTATCACGCTCTGCTTCGAAGATATTCATCTAGAGAAGAATAAACCTTTGAAAAAAATTCTTTACTGGACTAATCTGGGGTTCTGTATGATCTTCATTGTGGAAATGTTTCTCAAGTGGATAGCGTTAGGGTTCTTTAGATATTTCACTAGTTTTTGGACCTTATTAGACTTTACAATAGTATTTGTAAGTATTTTCACTGTAGATACTAATGATTATTTAACCGATTTATGCTCTTGTATTTTATTCTTTTATTTTTTCACAGGTTTCAGTTTTTAGTTTATTGATAGAGGAAAATGAAAATTTAAAAGTGCTGAGATCGTTACGGACTTTGCGCGCGTTAAGGCCTCTTCGTGCTATATCGAGGTGGCAGGGTATGCGAATTGTTGTGAACGCTCTTATGTACGCAATACCTAGTATTTTCAATGTGTTATTAGTTTGTTTAGTGTTTTGGTTGATTTTCTCAATAATGGGAGTGCAGTTTTTTGGTGGAAAATTTTTCAAATGCGTCGATGAGGAGGGAGAATTATTGCCTTTAGAAGTAAGTATTAAAATAAACATTGGTCTTGTCTCATATATTTTTGTATACTAAGAAAATACATTTTATTTCCAGATAGTACGAGACAAGTGGGAGTGCTACTACAATAATTTCTCTTGGATAAATTCAAAAATATCGTTTGATCACGTTGGAATAGCATATTTAGCGTTATTTCAAGTGGCAACGTTTGAAGGGTGGATGGAAGTGATGGCGGACGCAGTTGACGCGCGAGGAGTAGATTTACAACCAGCTAGAGAATCAAATCTCTACGCTTACATCTACTTCGTTATATTTATAGTCTGCGGCTCGTTCTTCACCCTTAACTTATTTATAGGAGTAATAATAGATAATTTTAATATGCTCAAGAAGAAAGTAAGTTTATTTTATTAATTCAGAAATAACTGTCACTATAATACTATTTTGTTACAAAAATCTAGTACCTACAATTAATAGGTTAAGTGCTCATAAATCAGTTACAGAGAAGTTGAGCGGTCAGAGTGGTATGGTCATATTATGAAGAGGGATGAAAGTTATAGAACTAGAAGAATGTTAGTTATGAAGGAGGACGGTTGTTTAAGCATCGGAAGAAACCTTTTTAGTTATAATTGATTTTTTTTTAATTTTAGACATTGTCATGTCACAATATATTTTTTTCTTCTTTATCTTTTTTCATCAATGTAATCGTTTGGAAATATTATAATTAATTTAAGACCAATCTTGCTCTTATTAATAATCTTAGAAAACGAATTTAAACATGGTCCTAATCGAACCGAATGAAACAACCAGCTAAATCAATTGATATTACAACGGATGCATTAAGAAGCAATGATGTCGACGGACAACTCATCTTCCAAAATGATTGAAGAAACAGAATTAATTAGAAAACGAGGCAGTTACAAAGGGCGTTTAACGGCCTTTTCTAATTATTTAGATTTGGTGAGTGAGAAGCCTCTTACACCCGCAGATGCAAGGGAGTTACAATTACGTTTTGGTAAGATTCTTTCATTGTATGACCATTATGATGAAGTACAATTACGGTTAGAATGTATTGTTGAAAATGTCGACGTGTAATATGCTGAACGGACAGCATTTGATTCAAAGTATTATGCATTGTCGGCAAGAGCACAGGGTCTTTTAGATGATTTTAACGTAAATAATAGGACACCTGATAATAATGATTTTACTACTTGTGTTAGTGGTAATCGTAAGCTCGTTAAGTTGCCTACAATACAATTACCGAACTTCAATGGTTCTTACGATAAATGGTTAGAGTTTCATGATACTTTCAACAGTCTTATCAATTCCAACGATGACATTGATGATATAAATAAATTTCATTATCTTCGAGCATCTTTACAGGGCTCAGCTGCGATCGTCATACAATCGATCGAGTTTTCTGCGAAAAATTATCACGTAGCATGGAACCTTTTGTGTGACAGATTCAACAACAAACGTCTATTAATTCAAAATCACATTTGTTCTTTATTCAATCTTGAAACTATTACAAAAGAGTCTTCTATAATTCTAAAACGGTTTGTTGATCAAATTAATAAAAATTTGAAATCTTTAGAATCTTTAGGGGAACCGATTAAACATTGGGACACCCTCTTAATTTATATTATCACACAAAAATTAGACCACAAAACCTATTATCATTGGGAACAGTTTAAAGGTAATTTCAAAACCGATTCTTCGGTAAAACTCGATGACTTCTTTGAATTCATGCGTAACCGTGCTGATTTAATTGAAACTTTAGAAATGTCTCATAACAGCCGATCAACTGCAACACTAAAATGTAATACGAAAATAAAGGCAATGGTTTCATTACAAAATCCAAATAATAGTATGGATTTACCTTTTCAAAGTTGCCCTAAGTGTGACGGGAATCATACATTAATTAATTGCTCACAATTTCTTGCTTTAAGTACTGAAAACCGTTTAAAGTTATTGCCGACTTTTAAAGTTTGTTTTAATTGTTTAAAGTCGGGTCATTTTTCCAACCACTGCAAATTGTCAGGCTGCAAAATATGCAAACGAAAACATAATACGCTTATTCATATAGATGGGCATAAAATAAACATGAATAAACATCATAAATATAATAATGGTATTACAACAAATATACCTCAGCCTTCGTCTTCGTCCACTGGTACAGTCGTAAATGAGGATGTTGCTTTATCAGCAGTAAATTTTTCATCATCTCATAAGAATGTACAGACTGATATTTTGTTATCAACCGCATTAATTAAGGTACACGATTATAATAATCACGAACACATTATTCGTGCCGTGTTAGACAGCGGAAGTACGGCGAGTTTTATGACAGAAAGTTTATGCCAAAAACTAAACTTAGAGACTAGACGAGTGGTTAGTTCAATCGTGGGTATAAATAATGCTACTGCTCATGTACAACAATCATGCTACGTAAGCATGAAATCTTTAGACAATAATTTTACTTCATACCTTAATTGTTTCTTGTTGCCAAAGATTACAAATTCTGTACCGAATCATAACATAAACATATCCAATCTAAACATCCCATCAAATATCTGTTTAGCCGATCCTACTTTTTATAAGCCTGCTGATGTGGATATTTTAATAGGCGCAGATTTATTCTGGGATATTTTAGGTTCGCAATTAATAAAGTTGGCATTGGGAAACCTGTGCTTTGCGAAACCAAGTTTGGATGGATTGTATCTGGTCCAGTCATTGTCAGTAGGAGGATATCAAGTATAAAATGTAATTTAGCTAATTCTAATACTACTGATGATATTAATGACATTCGCGATAATTTAACGCGATTTTGGCAATTGGAAGAAGTTAGTACTAGGGTATCACATTATTCACCAGAAGAAAAGCTGTGTGAAGACCATTTCGTTAAAAATACATGCCGTCTTCAAGATGGTCGTTTTTGCGTTCGAATACCATTGAAGCAAGAACCTGAGGTTTTAGGTAATTCCTATCGTAAAGCCACACAGAGTTTATTAACTTTAGAGCGCAGATTAAAAGGAGGTAATGGTGAGTTTAGTAAATTATATTACGAATTTATGTCTGAGTACCATTCATTAGGCCATATGTCATAATGCATGAAATCTGATTCAAATAAAAGGGTATATTTCATTCCTCACCACGGAGTACTTCGAGAAAATAGTAGTACCACTAAGCTTCGTGTAGTGTATAACGCTAGTTGCCCTACTTCATCAGGAATATCATTGAACCAAATTCAAATGGTTGGGCCAACAGTCCAAGATGATATTTTGTCTATATTGATCCGTTTTAGACAACATAAATATATTCTGTCAGCAGACATCGAGAAGATGTATAGACAAATAGTCGTTCATCCTTTTGATAGATGCTTGCAACAAATTCTTTGGCGCAAAGACACATGCGAGCCGATTAAAACGTATCAACTAAACACCGTGACTTATGGTACAGCTAGTGCTCCTTTCCTTGCAATACGTTGCCTAACGCAACTAGGCAATGAGTCTAAAAATGATAAGGTCGCTGAAATTATAAAACATGACTTTTATGTCGATGATTTATTGACAGGAGGTGATAATTGTGACGAGTTAAAGGTTTTACGTCAAGAAATAACAGATACACTCAATTCAGCATGTATACCGTTACGAAAATGGAAGTCAAATAATCCCAAATTAATTTCAGAGGTTACTGAACCATCTCCTTTAAACATTGGATTTAATGAGCTAGATAGGTTGTTAGGTCTAGGTTGATGTTCAGAGACAGATGAGCTCTATTTCCCATTATCTTCCTCAATTTCTCATGGCAGTACTAAACGCGATTTGTTGTCTATAATTTCACGAATTTTTGACCCTTTAGGTTTACTTTCACCTTGTGTAATCACTATGAAAATGCTAATGCAGAATCTGTGGTTGCATAAATTATCTTGGGATGATCAGTTATTACCTGATATAATTAAACAATGGAGTAACATAGTTAAAATTTTACCTCTTTTGAATAATATTTGTATACCGCGAATAGTTGTAAGTAACACATACAACAGATTAGAACTACATATTTTTACTGATGCGTCTGAGCGAGCTTACGGTGCGTGTGTTTATGTACGAAGCACTAACGCCATGGATGAGGTTTTGGTTCGTTTGTTAATAGCTAAAAGCCGTGTAGCGCCAATTAAACCTACGATAATACCAAGATTAGAGCTGTGTGGTGCCTTGACTGGTGCCCGTTTGTATGAGAAGGTCATCAATTCACTACGAGCTAAAATAGATCAGGTTTACTTTTGGACCGACTCGACTATAGTGCTAGGATGGTTGCAGATGTTGCCTTCTAAACTACAGCACTTTGTTCGTAATCGCATTAGTGATATTTTGGAAAAGACTAGTGGTTTAACATGGAAACACGTGCCAACGGATAAAAATCCAGCAGACTTAATATCTCGAGGTGTTGATATAAATAATTTACAAAACCTGGATTTATGGTGGTCTGGTCCTGAATTTTTAAGGCATCATAAGTCAAAATGGCCTACTCAACCCAAACATATTAGTAAATTACCAGAGACCAAACCAGATATTTCATTGAATATTATTCTTATCAATCACAATGACAATAATTTCATAAATTTTAATCGATTCTCCAATTTCTTACATTTAGTACGTTCCGTAGCTTACGTTTTACGGTTTATTAGGTCTAGCAGGAAAAATGCCTGTACAACAAAATTTCTAACCGAAGGAGGATTGCAAGACGCGTTAAATGTAATAATTTCGAAATGTCAATACGAATCTTTTCGCGAGTTTAAACTACTCTTAAATAAACAGCCTTTACCGAAAAAGAGTCCACTCTTAAAATTTAATGTTTTTTGGACGAAAATAATTTAATGCGTATTGGCGGTCGTATTGACAATTATATTTTTGATTATAATAAAAAGCATCCTATATTACTACAGTCCACTCATATATTTACAAAGTTGTTATTTGATTTTGAACACAAAAGGTTGATGCATGCTGGTCCCCTTTTGTTACTAGCGTCCATTAAAGAAACATATTGGCCTATAGGAGGCCGGAACTTAGCAAAAACATGTTACCATAAATGTGTGCGTTGTGCTAGATTGAGAGCCAGGAACGTTGTTTCTATAATGGGGAATTTGCCACAAGAGCGTTTACTTCCAGGTGGCTTTCCATTTCAAAACGTAGGCGTTGATTACGCTGGACCTATTCTAAGTGTCAATCGACGGGGTCGCGGTTGCAAATTATGTAAGGTATATATTGCAATTTTTATATGTTTTACTACCAAATCTATTCATTTGGAGTTGGTAGGTGACTTAACGAGCAATAGTTTTATATTATCCTTACGCAGGTTTATTTCTAGGCGGGGTAAACCCAGTAACATTTACTCTGACAATGGTACTTCATTTGTTGGAGCATGCAATGAAATTTCAAAATTTTTAAAAGCCAATTGCGACTCTATAAGCGAATGCGCTGCTAATGATAGCATTAATTTTCACTTTATACCGGCGTATACTCCTCATTTTGGCGGTCTATGGGAGGCGGGAGTTAAGTCAACAAAGTACCATTTGCAACGAGTACTGGGAAACAGTCATTTAAATTACGAAGAGCTTTACACTACCTTGACGCAAATTGAAGCGATCTTAAATTCTCGGCCACTCACTCCGCTTTTTTCGGACCCTGCAGACTACACATCGTTAACACCAGGTCATTTTCTTATCGGGCGACCACTCACATCATTGCCTCAAAAAGACTACCACGACTATTCGAAAAATCATCTAACTAGATTTCAACGCATCGAACAGTTACGTCAACATTTTTGGTCAAGATGGACAAAGGAATTCATTGCTGAATTACAGCAACGAATGAAGTGGCGCTCCTGTAAGGATACTCTGAAATTAAATACTATGGTAGTCGTTAAGAAAGATCATCTTCCGCCTTTAAAATGGAAATTGGGAAGGATCGTGGCAGTGCACCCTGGACCTGACGGTATAGTTCGTGTGGCGGACATCAAGACGTCAGGTGGAGTAATTAGAAGGGCGTTTAACAATATATGCCCACAGCCTGGTTTAAGGCGCAGCCTTCAACGCCCGGGGGCATGTTTAAGCATCGGAAGAAACCTTTTTAGTTATAATTGATTTTTTTTAAATTTTAGACATTGTCATGTCACAATATATTTTTTTCTTCTTTATCTTTTTTCATCAATGTAATCGTTTGGAAATATTATAATTAATTTAAGACCAATCTTGCTCTTATTAATAAATCTTAGAAAACGAATTTAAACAACGGTTAAATGAGTAGAGAAAAACCGAAGACGGTACGAATGGGGTTTTTACAATCTCTATCCGTCAACCCTAATGCAAATCAGGGATTTTAGTTAGTCGTTAGGAGGGATTGTGTGAAGAATGATATAACTTTAAAAGGTTGAAAGAGAAGTCTGGAAGAGGAAAGCATTATTGTGCCGACCCTACTTAAGTGGGGAAAATGGTAAGTAGAAGAAGCAACTGAGGCTATAGCACTGTTGTTTTACGAAATTCCTATAATACATATAACACAAATAATAAGTTAATTGTTCAGAATCCTTAAACCAGTTAGTCGCTTTAGGTGCAATATATAGCACATAAGTAATGTTTCAAAATAATTAATAAAATACCTACATTTGTGTTTCAGTATGAAGGTGGCGTTTTAGAAATGTTTCTTACGGAAAGCCAAAAGCATTATTATACGGCAATGAAGAAACTTGGTAGAAAAAAACCACAGAAGGTTATAAAAAGGCCGAGAAATAAGTTTCTCGCAATGTTTTACGATTTATCGAATTCACGTCGATTTGAAATTGCAATTTTCGTTCTTATATTTTTAAACATGCTCACAATGGGCATCGAACATTATGATCAGCCACATTCGGTTTTCTTTATTTTAGAAGTTAGTAATGCATTCTTCACAACAGTATTTGGATTAGGTAAGCCATTTTGACTTCTTTATTGTTGGTCAAGTATATTCAGACTACATAAGGACCATAACCTATATCATAACCATATATTCCGAAACTTTATTTCTCCACTATAAGCGGAGTATGCAGATCACATAAAGCTCCTGTCAATATTAACCTTTTAATTATTATTTTTCGTTAATCAGGAGTGATATTATATAGCAGGGCGGTTAAGAGACGATAAGTCGCTTGTATTAATGACGAGCCTTGTATTATATTAGCTAGTGATTTTTGAAGATAATTCTTTTGGCGCGATTAGTAGAGTGAAGAAATTGAAAGCTGCGTGTGATAACAGTGTGAATTTATTTTACAGAAAATATATTTTTATTGTTGAAAAAAGTTCGCAGAGTTTACATTATGATCATTGATGGCTAATTTGATCATGTTGGCACACGAGATAAAATTATTGCTTTTATTTTTGTTTTGTTATCCCCAAATAACCAAGCGTCTTAGTAGTATATACAAATAAGTACACACATTAATTAATTGGTTAATAAATATATATTTCTTATTACCTATATTGAATGAACTGGCCACTGTCGATTTCAATTAGATATATACATGAAACCAACACACAAGTTCACTACGATTTTATGAACGTGTTCAGATACCAATATATATTTTTAATTTACATCTGATTTATGTAAATATTACGTAATCAATTTTATTTTTTTATTTTTCAGAGGCAATAGTAAAGATTATCGGTCTCCGGTATCATTACTTTACGGTCCCGTGGAACGTTTCGACTTCCTTTTGGTGTTAGCCTCTATCTTGGGCATTGTAATGGAGGACATTATGATCGATTTGCCCATATCGCCTACTCTTTTGAGAGTGGTCCGTGTCTTTCGTATAGGGAGAATATTAAGACTGATTAAAGTTAGTATTCTTCGCTAATTGTGTAATTATTGTTGTTGTGCCTATATTCCAAGCAATCTGCGAAAACGATAAGTCTTGGAAACCTATTTAACCCTTTCATATATATCAGAGTAACTACTAAAGTGTATAGAAAATTATATGTATAATAGTAAACATATATAATATAATATATTGTATGTATAATAAACTAGCTGTGACCCATAGAGGTCTCCCACGTATTAAATTTATTTGACTAACTTTCTAGCACACAACTGCAATCGTGCCTACCCGGGTCGTTGTTCTGACTTCGCGTATAATCCTACTGCTTGCCAGAATACTGGACATCCGTTGTTACTGTTTCGCTCCTTAGGGTCCTATGTGAAAGCCTATAACCTTCGTCAATAAATAGGTTATAAATGTAAAAATTTTTTTTTTCAAATCTGACCGCTTTTCTAGAGATTCGCGCTTTCAAACAAACTAACAAACAAAAAACAAATTAAAATGGAAACAAAAAAACTCGACTACATAAAAAACACTTGAATACAAAAAAAAACTATTTTAGCTTTTTATTTGATTTCCAGACGTCGTACTTAAAATATTATATAGCCTATGTCACTCCCACAACTAAGAATAATCCAACAACACCCCGTATAGTAAAATCCATCAAGCCGTTTAGGCTACAGAGAGTGCCTAAGAAATAGACATACATACATGAACTTACGCTCGAAAAACATACCTTTTCGCAGTCGGGTAGAAATAATCTCTTGTAATATTAAAATTGTAATATAATACAGAAATAGAGTAACTAGAATAGAAAATAAGACTCTTTTTTCGCAGTCGGATAATAAATAAACTACTTCTTTTTTCCAGGCTGCTAAGGGTATCAGAAAACTACTCTTTGCATTAGTCGTTTCACTACCAGCATTATTTAACATAGGCGCCTTACTTGCTCTAATAACATTCATATATGCAATTATTGGCATGTCAGTCTTTGGTCACGTCAAAGAACAAGGCGCTTTAGACGATATAGTCAACTTTCAAACATTTGGGAGGAGTATGCAGTTGCTTTTTCGGTAAACCATATCCCACTTTTAAATTTTTAAGCTTGTAATTTGATTAAAGATAAACATCATCTCCTGTTTTTTAGTCTTATGACGTCAGCAGGCTGGAATGACGTCCTGGAATCTCTTATGATCCAGCCACCTGATTGCGAACCAGGAGATCACGGTCACATTAACGGAAACTGCGGCAGTCCTCTTTTAGCCATCACTTACTTCACGTCATTCATTATCATCAGCTACATGATCGTCATTAACATGTATATAGCAATTATTCTTGAAAATTTCAACCAAGCACACCAAGAGGAGGAAATTGGTATTGTTGAAGATGACCTTGAAATGTTCTACATAAGATGGTCGAAGTAAGTACAATATTGTTTTATAGATATATGAACAAAGTATGTATATACTTTATAACTGTTTCTTTTAATATCCCGGTTAGAAAAAGACCTAGTTCTTATTCTGTAAAAATGCTATGCTATGAATCAAAGAATAAACTCCTTAAAATGGGGAGCGGCTAGTATCTGACAAATTGCAAAATGGCACCAATTGGCAAATGGCCTGATACTATAGTATATTATGTATGAGTAGATTCGATCACAAACGATGCTTATAATAAAATAGCTTAAGTAGGTAATAAACACTACATATTATGAAAACAATTATTAAAAATATTATTTCATCTTCTGTGAAAACGTTAACCTCAAGTCTTGCTATAGTGGGTCTATTTTTATCATTTTACAGATATGATCCTCATGCTACACAATTCATAAGCTTCGCTCAACTATCAGACTTCATAGCATCATTAGATCCACCTTTGGGTATATCCAAACCTAACACGGTGGCGCTAGTCAGCTTTAATCTCCCTATTGCAAGAGGAAACAAAATTCACTGCTTAGACATACTACATGCGTTGGTGAAACATGTATTAGGGCATGTGGAAGAAACGGAAACGTTTAGACAACTGCAGGAACAAATGGATATCAAATTTAAAAAACAATTCCCAACTAGAAAAGAATTGGAAATTGTTTCTTCAACAAGAATATGGAAGAGGGAAGATAAGGCGGCAAGGACAGTGCAACGAGCTTGGAGAGAATACATAAAGTAAGTAGATTTATTAAACTTTTTTAATGTATTTAAAATTTCAAAATCAATTGATGTTGCAAGTGGAACTCCTTCTTGCCGTTTTCCACTTAAGTAGGGTCAATACAACATGTTTTCACCCCTCCTCATTATGTGTCCATATCACGCTTTTTTTTTTTTTGAACTTACTACACTGTTAGCCGGAGAGGCTCTATCCAAGAAAAGAGCCGCTGATGGCTTTTACAGCTTTACCGGGCTTGGAGGCGAGCGCTTAAGGCACTCAGCCGCGATACATACCACGTTAACCTATTACTCTTTATCGTTATCTCTGCTGATTTTATAACTTCTGATGCTACTTGTACAAAGGCGTGTAGGGACAGGCTTTAAATGAAGGGCAAATAAAAAAGTTTTAAACGTAGGTATTCGTGTATAATGTGCTACTGATGACAGTAGAATATCTTAATACATGTACGTTACAAATTTTAATCCCTAACGCTTTCAACAGGTCGCGAAGCGGTATTGTATTTTTTGCATGAATGCTAATCTTATCCATTCCAGTTACATTAAACATCCATCTTTACATTCACATCTTTGTCACATGCAATCTTCTTTAATCCTATATCTGATGAAACTTATTTATGAAATTAAGCCGTTTTTCACAAGATAATTTTTGCCTTATTTTTGGATACAAGGAGGAAAAACAGAAGTCCGTCTAATGAAGAGGAAAGTACGAAATGGTCCCCGGGTGGAGGTTGGGGTGGACGATTGAGTGCTCTGTTACACGTACGAAGAGGATCTCATGCGTCCAGTCGAAAGTCTTCACGAGCATCTGATGCTTCCGATATTAGTGAGTTAGGAGGGGCGTGGCTAAATTTACCGCTACTCTTACTACCAGGGGCTGCACCTGGTGAACAGGTAATAACTTTGTTCTTTGGAATATTGCTGTCAGTGTCATTCAGAGTGGTGTTATTTCTGGTAAGAAGTCGGAATACCTATAAATAAATATAATTTCTATGACTAGATGGCATGCGGATCTGAATCAGCGCCACCTCGGAGAAGGTCAGCATACGGTTTACCTATATTTCTCAGGCACCAGGACGCTATGGATGAAGATGTCAGCCTGAAACGAGCAGGTTCATATGTAATGTTTTGCTTTCCGTGTCCTCTCCATAATCTTAGGTTGCCATTTTTGCATCACGCTGGGTGATTACGAATACAAAAACTAAACGAATTGTTTTAAATATCGACCTTATATAAACGATATTACCAGAGCCAGCTATATTCCAATTTATCTATAATATTATGTATCCCTTTATAATATAATAGGGATGCCACCTGTTATCTTAGCAAATAAACTTTATTTTTTGTTAAAGCTAGGAAAACAATTAGGTACCAAATGGAGACAGTGTAGATCTTGTCTTTGTTGTGAATATTAAACACGATTTCATTACTAAGATAGTATTTTTATAGATACTTATAAATATGTAGTAGGTATAATAAATCGACTACTGCATCGGCTCGGAATACAGATTCCATTGTTCTGTTCA
This sequence comes from Saturnia japonica, assembly GCA_033032175.1. Taxonomy (NCBI): domain Eukaryota; kingdom Metazoa; phylum Arthropoda; class Insecta; order Lepidoptera; family Saturniidae; genus Saturnia; species Saturnia japonica. Next base: position 13,675,677 of record CM065318.1, read on the forward strand.
GTGTCAATGAGTCGGAACCTTATATGCCAATAATACGATTAACTTTTTTTGAATTTTAATAATTTACGTAAAATTAATATTTTAAAAATTAAATTATGTGAAAGAATATGCTTTTACGTACTTTGTTTTCATAAAGTATAGACTATAATTGCTCGAAATAACGTACAATATTTTATTATAAACAACCTATAGTTGGCAACCCAATGTAGACGGAGCAAGACCTTTCTTTCATAATTACTATAATCACCTAGCGTGAAAATGCTTGCAAATCTTAAACTTGAATGTTGTCCTAGAAATTGTATTAGATTGCCTACCTATGTTGTTAAATTTTCTTCCCTATATGTTGATTAAACTGAAATTGAAATTATATTATGTGTCTTGTTCCCAGCATTTACATGGATTCATTTTTACCAAATTGGCATTCATTGCAGGATTCGATACAAATCCTGTGTAAATTTTTAATTAATTTTGTTGCTTTCTGCACGAATGCATTTTGTAGTTTCCACTACATTGCTTATGTGTTAGCGTTATTGTAAAATGTTAAATCCTTTGTAGTGAATAGAACCTTCATACTGTGTCCTTCACTTTTAATGCGTCTCAGGAATTCGTAAGTAAGACTTTTAATTTTGGGCTTTCACATTTAGGTATACAATAGTCAACCTTATGTTTAACTTTTGCAATTACTTATTTATTTAACAGCTCTTTCTTATGAATAATAAAAATGTACCAATTCATGTTAGGACACTTCTCAAGTTACTTAAAGTTGCTGAAACTTTAAATTACAATGTAGATTTTCAAGCAGCAAAGAATATAACAGAGATAATTATATTCAAGGGTTTGCCATGAGTTCAGAATAAATTTACTGAGATTTTGCATGTTGAACCTCCTTGCAGGTTCACTTCGTCTGAGCTCACGGCGAAACTCAGCTCGGCGACCGACTCTCCCCGCCCGCGCCCGCACTCCTTCCCCTCACGCCAACAGTGAAGTCAGCATCCTGGTGACAGAAGCATCACCGGACGCGGCACCTCCCCCCTCTGCACCCCCTACTGTCGTGAGAGTACTCGTCCATCGAGAGAGCGACGAACAACCCAGCTGATCTACAATTGGCGAGCCTACCGAGGCTCAACAAACTAGTTGATTAATACAATTATTATTGAACGTTAGTGAAATTTAGAATGTTATATCGAAATTCGATATTTCGATCATTGTCTTTTGCATGTGTGAGTGGGTACTAAGGTGTTCACACAAGAACGCGGATGATCCGCGCCCCATGACGTTGACATGCGGTCGCATATTTTATAAAAGAAAAAAAGCCACCAATGTTTAAAGTAAGATATCTGTATGTAAAATGAGATTAATAGGCACGAATCTATCTAAGAACATTGTTATAAATATCTGTGATTTATTGAAACAATATTATAGAATTAATTTGATCAACAAACAACTATTAAAAATGTATTACAAGCCATTTAAGCAAAGTAAAAAAGTTGTAAAATATCGTGTTATAAGTGTTAATTGATATGAGTCAATATAAAGATGAGTAATATTGAATTAAAAGTATGCAGTAGTCAATACCCCTAAAAATTATATAGAATAACTTTTATGAAAATATTCAAGTAACTGAAAACGGAGTGAAACGTATAGAATTATATTCGAAAATGTCGCTATTCTGCAATGGTCATATTCTTCAGCTCAATACTATTCGATCTTCTGTTTTGCCCATCATTCAATTCTATCTTATCCGTTTTAATCATTTCCATTTGTTTTAATTCATCACGATCCTTTGTAGGTAGTTGAATCCTCTTGAATACTAACTATTCGTTTTTATTCAATCTCTTAGCCTAATTCGGTTTAATTTGGTTCGATGTGAAATCTTCCAATTCTATTCAATTCGAATTAATTTGATCCTATACTAATTAAATTAATTCAATTCATTTTAATCCTTTTAAATACAATTTAATACAAAGATGCTGCTAAATTACCTAACTTGAATTATAGTATATTTGATTAATTTTAATTCGTTTTCAATTATTGGGCTCAAACAAAAAATACTCTTTAAGCGTAATGATTCATCCACATGTAAGACTGGTGCCTATTAATTTCTAGTTTTAATCTTAATTACTAAGCTAGTAAATATAAATAACAAAAACAATAACCGGGAACTTCCAAAGTTATTGCAATAAGGTTTTTATCATACCTCATATATCTCATTAAGCTTAATTAATATAGAACTAGGTACTTACATGCGTTACGCAGGTAATAAACACGCTAACATTAATATCATTTTTGGTATATAACACAGAATTTCTTAATATTTGATAGTTTTGTCCTTTTCAATCACAAGGTCTGGTAATGAAACCAATCACCCACTTAAATTTAAATTATTTAGATAATGCGATACAAAACCATGATTTTAAATAATATCTTTAAAATCTTACTGGCTAAAATAGTCGCATCATTTTTTTTTCGGGAATTTTCCTTTTTAATTGATTTTACCTAACGTTTTGATTGAATCATCTATTAAATTATAATTATTCCTAGCTTCCAAGCAAAGACCAAGCGAGATAAGGTCTCTTTAATGTATTAACAAATGAGTTCCAAATTTGATTACTTTAAAAGTTATGTGATGCATATTTTGAAGACTTGAAGACCAAATTTTCAGTTTGATATTTTCTTAACCCGTGACATAAACAAAAGGGTAAGTTTAACGTGTTTATCTCTGCGTCTATTCGTGACATTGTAGATCCCTTTTCAGTTTGACATTTTCTTAACCCGTGACATAAACAAAAGGGTAAGTTTAACGTGTTTATCTCTGCGTCTATTCGTGACATTGTAGATCCCCAACGGCTAAACCGATTCTGATAGATTTTTTTTTGAAAAGCGACTTTAGCGCTTATTCTTAGTTATGATTCAAGAAATTCTCTTCAACCGTTTGAAGATTATCAGCTCTTTTGTAGTTGATGAATAGATTTGAGCATCTTCCACACGCTTGATCGAGTCTGATATCGTGTTTGGGTCCATTCTGTCTGAACTCTCAATGAACAGATGAATGACGGTATTTTTTAACATTATTTAAATTTTATGTGGAGATTGTATAGAGGTTGAGTGAAGTAAGCGTTTAATGAAACACTGACTGAGCGTAAAATCGCATAAGAAAATACCTAGTATAAATAACATTCTAAATAATTAAAACAATGCTAAATCAATTTTAACCTCGGCTATAAACGGTAATTAATTAGTTGGCAAAACATAGAAGCCATCATAAATAATGTCTCGTATTATCAAGCCTTTTGCCCTTTAACCCTTTATTTTTAACCCCCGACATAAAAAGAGCGGTGTTGTAAGTTTAACGTGTGTAGACGTCTTGACACTGTTAGTGTAGACACTGTCTGACCGTGGCATCGTAACTCACAAACGGCTGAAATGATTTTGTTTTTTTTTTTTTTTGTTTAAAAGGCGACTTGATCGAGTGTTCCTAGCCAAGTTTCAAGAAAATCTGTTCAGCCGATTGAAGATCATCAGCTCTTTTATCGTTGATAAATAGATGTGAACATTTTACACAGGTCATATTGAGTCGAGATTTCGTATTCGGTTTTCAATGATTTTAGAAAAACCTTGACCTGATGCTGCAGTGTCATCTGGAATCTGTAAGATACCTAACTCCTCACCGTCTTACAGCAGCAGTATCGTATTTGGGCTTACTGGAATGGTCTCAATGAATAGATTACTTGTGTCGGGGGTTTATTAAATTTTCAATTTACCTTGTTCTTAATCAGTATACGAGATTAAAAGTATTGTTGCCTATATACCTATTAACTTTTTGCTATAATAAGTTATTGGAATTTTGTCATTAGTTTCTACCGCTTAGAATTAGGATTAGATTAGCTTAGCAGTTTTAGCAAGGTCAATAATTTAACTTGATTCGCACAAATTTCTACAGTACAATAGATAAGTTAATAACATTTATACTAAAAAACCAGTTAATGGAAAAACACCATGTATATTTCTTAGCACATATTATATTAAATAATTAGTTGGTTGAAAATAAAAGACAATACATTTTCAATTTTTATTTAATGTTTTTATATTTGGCTTATTAGCCGTTTTTTTTTTTTTTTTTTTTTAACGAAATTAAAATTAAATATTAGCCCGTCCAAGAATTATTTTTGCTTTATTTCAATGATGTTGCGAAGTTTGAAGGCTATAATAACATGGATATGAACTTTTTTTGCATTGTGGCATTATAGATATGATACCTTAGGGCGCACAATGCGTGCGCATACATGATTTGTTTAAAATAAAAATTATATAATATTTAAAAAAGGATATTTCCAATAGTTTACAATTTTCATTAAAAATGTTATCCATTGTTATAAAAAGTTAGTAGATGTAAAAATTAGCAAGGACCAAATTTTCATGAATTATTTCTAAAACTAGATCTGAATTTCCTATACATAATCGACAGTTGACTACTTTTGAATATAGAAGTCTAGTTTTACGACTTTTGTTTCCAATATAACACAAATTGCTTTGAAACTTTTCATAAATATTTCACTTAAATAAATTAGCACAAATTGAATACTTCGAAAGTTTGAACTTTAAATAGAAATCATAATATTCTAATAGCTTTAGAAAAACTGTTTATAAATTTTATTACTATGTAAATAAGTAACTGAGGAAACTATATTTAATTAAGTTTAATTCGTAAAACGTTCCGATCACGTTAAGACTTTTACTTTTGTGTCAACGCCGGTTGTTATGTTTTTAAATGTTGTTGATTTTATTGGGTAGTAGGTATGTCTCAAAACAATTATATTTTAAAAGGTTTTAATGTTTAACGTTGTACCAGTGCAAGTTTTTGTTTTTTTCGTTAGCGTGACTTTTTTAACCAAGCATCATTTACTTGAGGGATATCTACCCCGTGATTAATATTGTTTTTGTTTGTTAATTTTATTGTTGTTAGTTGATTGAGAGCCTTTATCTCATCAGTGGCTATTCGCACAATAGTTTCATTTAAAGTTCGTCTGTAATCGACGATTTTGTTTCTGCGCAGACGCGGATTATTGATGTAACTTATATTTGTGATTCTACTATACTTCTGCATTACTATCTAGAAAGTTGTTGGTTTACTATTTAAATATTATAATTTACGATTATGTACAATGTACATAACGATACTGTTGTTATAAGTAGCATATGTTGGGAATGATTCAATTTGTGTAAAATATGTTTAAATTGTATAATATGTAAATAAAAACATTAAGTGGAGACCTGCGAAATATGATTTCCTTCCGGGGTACAAAATATAAAATAACCATGTTGAAGACTATGATTAAAGAAAAAATATAGAAATTATGCAAAGTGTTTTATTACGTTATCTGTACCTACTTATAATAAAAGAGTATAGAGTCGAAATCTGTACATTGAAGATATTCGAGAAAAATTATACGGGGTGTTTAGAAACATGGACAGAACACATTTTGGTAGTTTAACATTTTTATGTCTGTTGGTATGTTTGAACGCCAATCAAGCAAAAACTACTGGACCGAATTTAATGAAATTTGGTATGATTGTAGTTTAATCAGACTATAAATCGTCTGAATGTACATTTAGGATGCATTTTTACACGTATATATATTAGATTATTTTTAAACGTATATGGTCTATACATTACGTTTAGGTTATTTACATATAAAAAATAATGCATGTATATGTAATTTTGTATTATGTTTAAAATATTTAGTGAAACAAATTGAAAAGATACCAAATTAATTCAAATTATTTTATCTTTACATTATTTGTAAAAAATGCAATAAATGGAAACGTATTTTTTTTTGTTTATTTTCTAGGAGTTATTCATATGGCTCTTTAAGGCTTGGTTTAAATTATTATGAAATTGATTTGATATTTATTGTGACAGTAAGTTTATTTTCTGTAAGAACTTGCATAAATAATTGAAGGCTGGGCATTTATTAAAATTTTTAAATGTTTTTAGATACATTTGAACGTTATTTTTATATATTTAAAATAATAAAAATATCTATTCGATTTTCTATGACAGATGTTTGGTGTTTGCGCTATAGATTTCAATAAATTACACTAAACAGACATACTATAAAGCATTATTATTCACTGGATATTAAAGTTATTAAATAATATTAGCTTTTGGTAAAGGACTGTTAACATTTAAAATTATTTTAGTTTAGTATTCTGATCAAATACCGTAAGGTGAGATAGAGGTGAGGAGAGGTTTTTATTTAATTGAGGTTTTCCATACACAAAATACACCACGCGGGCACAGCTAGTAAATTAATATTATAATATAAATTCATAATAATGAACATAAAAATAAACATAATTTCTGTGGTACTATTCTGTAAGAAAACTTTCTTATAGTTTAATTTCTCTTTCTTTATTCTTTTCTTCATAACTATGAGACCTCCGCTGAATCCGCTCTGCGGTATCGAATTTGTATTCTCTAAAACTCGAAAATACCGGTGGCGCCACATTGACGAATGAGGAATAAATAAATATGAGGACACAATTTCTCACACGGTCATTTAATTCCAAACTAAGCAAAGCTAGTATTACGGTAACTAAACAGCTGATATACATATATATATTGATAGATACTTAACACCCAAACACACCACTGACAGTTATGCTCATCACACAAAAGTCAGTCATGAGCGGGGATCGAACCCGCGACCTCGCGGCTCAATAGTGGAGTTTACTACCACTGAGCCGCGAGGCCTGTCCTGAATGAAAGTGAACTGTCAATGTGAGAATGTTTCCATTGGATACACGGGTTCGTCGGTATTCTAGGAAATTCCCGGCTCGGCCGTCGAGTTGCAACACCATCGAAGATCGAATCCACTTTTCATTTTAAAAGTCGCCTGAGATCTATCGAGTTTAGTGTGAAATAATATTTGAACGAAATTTGTTGTAGTTTAATCTAGTTTAAAAAATTATAATCAAAGCATTTTCATTTATAATTAAATGTATAAATAATAAGTACGATTATGTCTCGTTACTTCATGTTATTAAATTTACTTAGAAGCATATACTTTACATTTATACGAGAGACGCCGTCAAGCTATAGGAACAAAGACTTTATTGAAAACTTAATTATAGTATTATATATTAGGTCCTTACATATGAAATTGGCGTTTTGTACGGGAGGAATATAAAGTCAATATTTTTTTTGTAAAATATATTTAACTAATCAAAGTATGCACCGTTGTTATCTATGCACTTTTGCCATCTCATAGGTAGTTCATGGATCCCTTTACTAAAAAAAACCATGGGGGCGAGAATCAATAAACTCTTTGAAGGCGCTTTGGACTGCCGCAACGGAGTTGAATTTTTTTCCTTTAAGAAGTTGTCCAAATTCCGGAAAAAATGGTAATCTTTTGGAGCAAGGTCCGGGGAGTACGGTGGATGTCGCAGACATTCCAATTGTAGCTCATCTAACTTAGTGGTTGTTTGTTGTGCAGTGTGTGGTCTTGCGTTGTCGTGAAGCAGCAGTGGCCTAAAGCGATTGACCAATCTCGGTTGTTTACCAGCTAGTTCTTTCTTCATGGTTTGCAGTTGCTGAAAATAGATATCTGCCATAATCGTTTGGCTAGATTTTAGAAAGCTGTAGTGAACGACACCGGCGCTAGTCCACCAAACACTCACAAGTAACTTTTTCTGAGTCAATTTTCGTCTAGGGCAGGATTTGGCTGGGGCTCCAGGGATCAGTCATTGCGACGAGCGCTTCCAATTATCGTACAGTATCCACTTTTCATCACAAGTAATGATTCGATTTAAAATCCCTTCATTGTGTCGGTTGAGCAAAGTAACACAGCAGTCGACGCGTGTTTGCAAGTTCGATTCACTCAATTCATGAGGTACCCATCGTTCAAGTTTTTTTATTTTCCCGATTTGCTTCAAGTGGTTTAATACAGTTTTATCACTTACCCCGAAGTCTGCAGCTATCTCTGAAGTGCTTTGTGATGGATCCGCTTCCACAGTAGACTTTAATTCTTCATTTTCCACTTTGGTTTCCGGCCGTCCACGGGGTTGGTTCTGAAGGTCGAAATTTCCAGAACGAAAACGTTGAAACTAAAAACGTATCGTGCTTTCTTTTGCGGCACCAGCGCCGTACACATCATTAATCCTTCGAGCTGCTTCTGCAGCACAGGTGCCACGGTAGAACTCGTACTCGTAAATATACCGATATTTCATGTTTTCCATTGTGCAGTAATAAGCGACGCCAAAGAAGAAAATAATGAGGAAAAAACAAATGAATGACTGTTTTCAAAACTTAAATGTACCAGCTAAATGAATTTATAAAATTGAATTTGGAATTCTTAACCAAAGAGAAGATATTTCAGATCAAAGTGGTCAGTACGACAAAACACTAATGTCATATGTAAGGACCCAATAATAAATAAATAAATAATCTGTTTATTAGATTTTCTAATTTTCTGTTTATCTGTATATAGTATTATTTCCTAGTATTTTATAACGTTAGCTTTCTAAACAAATCTGATTAGGCTGTCTGTCCACTGAAGCGGAGCTGTGCAAATTTAGACCAATAGAATTGTATAAAAATCTAGAGATGCAATTTCTATTGGTCAAAAATTGCTAGAGATGCAATTCTATTGGTCGAAATCTGCACAGCTCTGCTCCGCTTCAATGGACAGGCATCCTTAAAGGAGCTAACGATTTTAAAAAGTTGATAAGCTTAACTACTTCATGATTATTCAGTAAAAATAGTTTTTATTCAAGTATTCACTTCACAAAAATATTTATTTATAAATGTACCAAAAAGTTCACTATAAACCGTCACTCAATTCACTCAGCCAGTCGACGCTTGTAAGTAGTAAAGAAAACAAACGTCGAATCTTTTTAACTTGAGGCAAAGGTAGAGAGAGTACACTGTAGAGCTATGTACACTGTGTAGCTCACTGTAGAGCCAAACATATATGAAATTTTACTATTATATTTATAGAAATCTTCAAAAAACGTTGTTACTCTGTCATTGAAACAATAAAATAAATAATATTAAAAGAATACACGTATTTTCGCAAAAAAAGGATCCTCCGCTTAGTCATTAATAGGCAATACTTCTCTATTTAGCCGTTCGTTGATAAAAATCTCACTTCACTTTGCAAGTGTGTCCCATGTGTTTACAGAATGCCGAAGTAAGGTAAAGTGAACTTAATGTCGAAGTGAAATATGTCATATGAGTGAGGCTCGGCATCGAGTTGGTAAATCAAATCAAAATATATTTTATTCAATTTAGACCCCAAGAAGGCACTTATGAATGTGATAACACTACCACCGGTTCGGAAAACATCCCAGCCATCGAGAAGAACCGACAAGAAACTCGATCGGGTTTATCAACATCTTATTATAAATTTTTTTAAATTGGTTTTATAATATTTAATTATATACAGTTATTATCATTTTCAATAGATGTACAGAGAGGAAATCACATCCAGACATCACCATCATTCGCGTAATCAGCCACCATATCATACCCCCTTTGACAATAAAATCAGCTTAACATGATTCTTGTACTTATTATCCGGCAAATCCGTAATGTGTTTAGGAAGTTTATTAAAGAACCTAACACAATTACCTAAAAAAATTATTTGTTTTACTAAGTCTAAAAGACCGAATTACTATTTTATATTTATTTATAGAATTGAAATTGTGCGTGTTATAATACTATTTCCATTTCTTTATTTTCTCGATGACAGTTCTAATTTGATAGTTGTAGTATTGTGACCAAATAAGTAATGATATCGACCACATATCGATTGACAGTGACGATTCATCAGATTTTGATTAAAATAAATAAATAAAGATTACCTGTCGTTATAATTATTTAATTTCATTGTCGAGTACCTACCTATACCTAGATATGTACTTATTTTACAACAGCTTCGAAAACTTTGAAGAAGTTGGCATTATCAATCAAGAATTAATACGTGTAACATCTTATATTAAAATATAATATTAGTTAATAAATATGTACAAAAGTATCCGGCAGTAGATTAGTTTCTTACATTTTGTAAAAAAATATCGGGTCTGTTATCGTGTTACGTTTAGCGATATAGCTCCATCCCTATCAGTTTCTCTGACTCTAGTATAACCTTGTACGTGTGTAAGCGTCATATTTTTATAAAATAATGCTTACATAATTTAAAAAAGACGCTCGTTCAATTTTTCACAAGAGCTGTCATCGAGAAAATAAAGAAATGGAAATGGTATAGTTACAAGTTCAAAATTATCTTAATTTTTCCGAACATACATTATACAGTGTGTATTAAAAACCCCGTCGGAAACGTGAAGGTGTTATTAGGTATCGAGATTATATTCTGTTTATGTTATCTATCTCAGATTATAAGTATAAACAGAAAAAAACAGTATTAAAAAAATTAGTTAAATGAGGAAACTCACATGGCAATACAGGTGGCGCGACGCAGGTGCTACGCTACGCGTCCTAACTAGCATCAACATCATGATGAACATAGTTGGCCCGGGGCTCTGTTTATCACAGTAATTATTAATTTTCTGTAGCTTTGAAAAGAGTGCTTTATTTGTCGCCCGAGTTTGAATATTGTGACTATCATTCGATGAGGACTGTAAGGCGATGACTTTGACTAATATGTTGTTCCATGTCCCTACCACCAACAGTAACACATGTCTGACACCTGTCTCACTACGTTGACAGGACACGACATTTCGCGGAAAACAATCACAACAACGCAAGGGAACACAACTACTTATAATTAAAATTAAATAAATTAAAGCTATGCAAAGGTAGGTATAGTTCGACAGGTAGGCCCAGGGAAGTTAAGACGCGGCCCAGGGTACCGCCACACAATAAATCGTACCGCTGCGCCGCGTCGCGCCGGGATAAGCGACGTATTATCACGATTTAAAAATTTGTTAAATTGTAGGGAAACTAGAACTAAATACATATGTTAATTTAAAATTGCAATAAATAACATTTTTATTTTCATAATAAATAAAAATTTGTAATTTTTTTTGGTAATGTCATTGGGATACCTACATACCTTTTTCGGAATCGACAGGGTTTTTGATACATATTGTATTTTCCAAGATGTATTGGGAAGACAAAGTTAAGATACTAAATTCTTGAAATTTAATCTTTAATGATTCACGTGGTCCCATATCATAAATTGCTCGAAGTGCTAGTTTTTGTAATACAAATATGGTATCTACCTCAGCTGCTGAACCCCACAGTAAAATACCATAGGACATTAAACTGTGGAAGTAAGTGAAGTAGACCAGCTTAGCAGTAGGTAGGTAACTGGTATTTTACAGAATAGCACTACATACATATAAATAAAATATGTAAGTGGTAACTACAGCCCATATTTATCTACAACTGAAATGAAAGGTCAGATAGGATCTACAACTAATATTAACGGTCAGATAGGATGTTTCCTACTATAGTCCTTACAAGTTTGTGTGCGACACTCGTATGTGGCCGACAGAAGTTGACGGAGGCGAGGTACTCAGACAATAACGGAGCCGGGTTGTGTGGCGGGGAAGGGTAACGCGTACAATTGTGTGACGTAGGCGAGCAGACACAGTACACTAAAGTCAACAGTATTATCTCTTTATACAAACGTCTGAAACAACTCTTCCAAATCTAGATAAACTTCTGTATACAATAGTCGCGACTGTGCCGCAGTTACGTAATTTATAACTAATGACGAAATATTATATTACCTATAATTTAAAATGAGGGTGGCATCTTTGTTTTTATATCCTAGATAAAAAGGTGATACTTGTTTATAGCATTTTTATATTCACATGAAACAATCTAATCAATTCTTACAGAAATCATATTAACAAAATCAATAATTTATATACTAACAAGTCTACTTGGTAGAAACTCTGGTACGGCGATTCCATGAGAAATTAAGACCATAGCTTTTAGGTTTGAAATCCTTTTCAGTTTTTGGTACATCCAAGTACCAAATCCATCCATTCTTTTCACAATGCTCAATTGCTTCATCAGGTGAAGAAAACTGAATCTTCATGTTTGATAATGGATCGCCAGTTGACGTCCAACCCATAAGAGGATTTTCCCAATGTTGGCGAGTATCAAATTCCATTTCCCAATGATGTATGTTATTTGTGCCACTTTGCATGGCATTCTTTGGAGGTTGGTATATACGAACTCTGCGGGTTTTCACATGTTCCTCTGGAACCCCACTGATTGGTGTTAAGTCTACCTGGAAATGTAATTTCATTCTAACTGTAAGTTTTGACTGTTAAACAATATATTTTATGGACATAAATCTATAAAAACTAGCGATTGCTCTAAGGTCGAAATTTGACCAGTGACTTTTTAATCATAGACTATTTTCTGTTTGACATTTACAGTATTCATAAACAATGAGTATTATCTACATCACTAGCTGTCACTTTTCGTTGAGTGACAATGTCAATATTTTGGGGGGTCTAAGTTCAATGGCACTGGTCAGGTTAGGCTTTGCAGTATTAATTTATTTAATATATTAGTAACAGATATTATAGATAAATTGTAACTTTCTGCACTCCTTCTCCATATAAACTTTAACCATGCCAAATCTCATAGTAACCAGCATGCAATACACTTAAAAGGTACTGAACAGCTTTTGCTTCACATCTTAATATATAGATATGAAGTGTCAGTAATGTCAAGTAACAGCTTTTTACTAAAGGCATAAGAAAGTATATACAGTACTTATAACAAAAAAATTTTTTTTTTGTCTGTCTGTTTGTTCTGCTAAACTTGAAAACGGTTGGATTGATTTTGACTACACTTTCACTGGCAGATAGCTGTTATCTCTAAAATAATCAGCGGTTACCTGCAGTGGGTGGAAGCATGCAATACCAACAATGTTATGAAGTCCAAGCAAGAGGAGCCACAAACATAGCTAGTAAATAAATATTAGAGAATGAAGATATATATTAATTATAATATAAAACTTATTTAATGTATTAAACTAAGCTTTACACCACACTTCACCAAACCCTAACTAAAATTTAAAATATAAATAAATAATATATAATAATGAAAGTGTTTAAGCTACCATTTACGAAAATTATAAATAGTGTAATAATTAAAGCTGCAGTTAATTTTAGATGTTAAATAAACATTAATTTGAAATTTATAGAATAAGTTTCATTTGCAATATTTAGTGAATTGCAACAGAAATATTAATAAATTGTAAATTAGTTTACATTCTCACTAAAATATGGAAGTGAAATTATTAACACCAATGGAGATTCAATAATCTTTGCAATCAGCAATGATCTATGGTCTAACATCTATGAAGCAAGACTTTTTAGAAACATATATTTACTATTTTTAATTAGTAATACTATTGGCTAATAATGGCAGAGTGAAACAAGGTGAGAAAAATGCTGAGAAATCATCATAGAGTGCTATTGTTTATTGGAAAAATACAAAAGGCCTACGATTTCCCTCGGCAAGTGACCTTTAACTAGTAGTCAGTAGTGAGATGTGCAAAAAATGTACTCGTAAAGAAGTTACCTTGACAGGAACCACAATAGTTGACTCTAAGGCTTTCTTTTCGAGTTCCTCTTGGGGTAAAGATAAGATTTTCTCATTTTCTATTATCGGAGCCTCTTTACGGCAAGTCGGATCAACATTGTAACGAGTGCTACATGTTGAGAATGCTGGTAAGGATCTGCAAACGAAAATATTTCTTTATAAAAATTTCTGTTCATTCACTCTTGTTTTAATAGAGTTCATGTGATATAACGCGATTACTTCTATTATACACGTTACCTGCATAACTGAGTTTTTGACAAACTCGCAGTCCGACTGATCACTTTAAACATTACGCGTTTTTACGTAATAACAAATAAAACTAATTAATCGATTACCTGACATATACTGTAAAGATTTTGACAGTCTTTGACATCTAATAGTCTGTGGTCTTTGATTTTAGCGGCTGTTGACGTTTTTCCATTTTTTTACTTGTATAGTGCTTCCCTTTCTTCGAGAAAGGGAAAGGCAAAGGTATCTAAGACCATGCAGCCGAGTTAGATGTTTTTATAATTCAAGTTCAAGATAAAAGGCTAAAGCCATTTCATATGTATTTTTTTTAGTGTTGAAGCAAAGAGGCTTTGATATAAAACTAGTATAATCTCTTTGCATATCATTGTGTTTTTTTATTTATAAAAAATAATGTTTTAAATGTCTTGTCAACTGAAAAATGTCAAGTGAGAAAATATAATATATTGTTTGAGATACAAATATATATTTTCTAACATATCATGATATAATTAGCTAATATTGTTACCTATTCCAAATTGTTTATTATTTGCTATAACTACAAATAATGAAATATAATATTCATACGATTCCTGGCTAAAACTGTGTTTTCATATAAGACTCTGCATAAGGTGTGAACAAACACATTATATTGCTACATCGGCAATACTAACATTTAGTATCCAAAGTTTTGTAATTTTTTTCAAAGCCAAAGTCTTTTTTTATGTTATGACAAAAAAAGAATCACTAACCAAAATATTGGCTTTGTGGCGTTCATACTTTTTCAAGCATGAACTTTTTTGTTGAGCTTGACGAAATATTTTTAACATAAAAAAAATTTTTTGTCATAAAAAAGAAAAACTGTTGTCAGAGACTGGTATGTTAATAATTTAGGTTTATAATATATATGTAAAACAGATTTGCAATTTTGATATGGGGCTAATCGTCCTTAGCTTTATTCAGCTCAAAACACAATTCCACAGACCTAACAATACGCTAATTCTAAATCTATGCACAATTCAGTATTCCGACATCTTTCAAGTTAACAAATAGAAAATATAACAAGAAGTTCGAACTCAAAACAAGTAAAGAGTTACATTACATTCACCCCTCCTTTTAAATTAAGTAGAGGCGTCGTTATTGTTATTACAGACATAATTTTAAATACATTCATACACACTTATCATTATCGTTAGGTATAATTATAAAATGTAATTTTTGTCCTACTTCATAATTGGCACTTTGGAATTATATTGTGATTATTTTACAGTTTTTAAATGTGTTGTGAAGTTTGCATATCTAAAAAATAAATAAATAAATAAAATAAATAATCGGTCAGATATGCTGGGGCACGTCTTTCGTGCGAAGAACGGCGTGGTGCCGTAACTTCTTCCGGAGAAAGTTCGACTGGCTCTGGGAACTTTGGTTGCTCATTAATAGGCTCATCGACGGCGACTCTGAAGTTATCTTGATCTGGCAGCGGTGCCAAATCAAATGTCGATTAGATACGGTAGTTTCAATTCCATTTTAGAGCTTTATGTGAGAGTACAGCGGATTTCCTTCGATAAGTTCTGCTCTTTCCACTAGAGAGTCAAACTTAGAAAGCCAAAGCCTTAATTATGAAGTAATCGACATATTTTAACCATGTAAAATTTTGCTCAATGAGGAATTTTAATTGTATGATAAAAGACCGATAATTCAAAAGTAACTATCTTTTTTTAGAAAATATTACAATTTTACTTTTATGTGGATTAATTTCTAAATCCAAACAGCAAAAATAATTATAGAGGTGTTGTAAAACACCATTTAGCTTAGTTTCAGTTTGCATCAAATCATCTGCATTATAGTATATGACCAAATCATCAGCAAATTGCAAATTAACTACATCAAAACCCAGAACTATGTTAAGTGTGTAATCATGTCATAAACTCCTTTAATTAAGATTGCATTTGTTTAGAGCCTTTTTTTTGTTGGTAAGCTTATAATTTGTCAGAGTGTAAATCTTGTTGGTATTTTTATTATAAATAAATAAATAGATTTATATATGTAAAGTATATACAACAGAGGGCTTAAGATGCCTCCTTGACAAACACCTTTGAAAGAAAGTCGGGGTCCATAAACTCTATTAGCATATATAACAAAGACTTCTCTACGGTTAAGAAAATTTTAGATCCATCGGAACAATTTCACGGGAATGCCAATATTCACTTGAGAAGCAGTGTTGTAAGTATAAATTATCTTGCATCGTGAAATGGCGAGATCGCGGGAAGGCCTGTGATAGGCGGGCAAACGGCAGGTGCACCGTTAGTGCGGGCACGCGCAGTATTCGTCGTCGTGCCCTTGAGTACCGCACTTCTGCTTGTGATTTGAAGAGCGCTACGTCACAAGTAATTTTCGTTAGCGTCTTACTTGGATTTTGCTTTGTATTGTATAACGTTGAGTTGGTGTCCCAGGAGTTTTGTTGAACTTATTGCTTGCGGTTCTAGAGTCCTGTGATTTGAGGCGGTTACACCCACGTACATACAATTTACTTCACAATTGAGGGGTATAAAAGCAAAAGCACTTTAGTCCAAAACCACATTCCGATTACTGAATACACATACGCACGGTTCCTTCCTTCCTCCCAGGAGGAAGGGAACGTGCCTATGTGTATATTTAGTTAGCTCGAATCGTAGGTGTAGGGATTTGAATAGATCGCGACCTATTTGCGAACGCGACGACCGCCCGAGCCGAGGTCCGGCCACTTTGGCACCCTCGTGCGAGTCGTCCACAAAACTTTCGCGGCTGAGTGCCCTCTGCAAAAAGTCCAAAATTGTCATTTTTTAACTGAGTACGCCAGATTCTAGTGTTCGAAAGCAGCAACACTATAATATAAACATGAAAAAGCAAATCCACCTTGATCCAAGACAAAATGTACTTAAAAAGTGGCGTTCAAATGGAAAACCGCTTCGATCCTAAATTTGTTAGGAACAAATCCGCTTCTATCACAATCAACCAATCAGAAGCCGCCATTTCAAAATTTCTAAGATGGCGAATTTATAACTTATCTTTGGAAGTCGACTGTAGATAATGTCTGATATTTGTGTGTATTTCTAGTTAATTTTGATTCAAGAAAATATTCAACCTGCTTGTGCAGGACAAGCTAGAAAACGTTTCAAATATTAACACCAATGGCGGCAAACATGGAATAAGGCAGAAAGATGACAAATAATTCACTAGCATTTTGTTCGTTATGCTACGGTCTGCAGAAGCATTCTACAATAATTTACTATTAACATTTTCTTTTGCATAATGTTATTCCTTTCATCTATTTTTGCTTTTTATCCATACTTTCCTATTATCTGTACAATATGTTATACATTTTGCTTTTCGTGACGATTTTTTTTTGGTTAAGATATTCTGCAAAATATTTTTTGCAATTACCCGCATGTCAACATAATAAAAAGGTTCACAAGTGTGAAAACGTAACTTTGGCTAACGCAAGAAAATCATGACGTTCATTGACTGCTACCCGTGATCCAAAAATCAACGCCACTAAAATAATATCGGTGTTGCTACTTGCTACTACTGGATTTGAAATTAGCACCCAAATCATTCCGCATTGCTTACACCAATTTGTATTACGAGTACGAAAGCCTTGGTGAGCACATTTGAATAAGCGACAACGACAGCGACTCAGATTACAAAAGGCCAGCCAGCTTCAAGTTGAAGATGTGCAAGAAAATATTTAGTGAAAATGCCTATTCCCTAACGAAATTCGGATCAGAACACACTTGGTTAACCGACATCGTCGTGTCTGAAGAAAGTCTAGAGATTCGGAAAAAGCAAAGAACTGCCAGCGGAACAAGTCCGTCTTTTTGTGGCGGAATAATGATTGGAGCTAGAACGCCTTTAATCCGATATCAAAGTTATATGACTTATTAGTTAGTTTAAGTTAGTTTTATTCAGAAAAAATTTGTAAAATTTTTATGCTATAAAGATTTTACAGAATTTACGAACTATGGTGAACTATGTAAGTATTTTAGCCTAGATTCTTTAGAAGTGCGGCGTCGACAACATGAAATGATTTTATTTCACTCTATACTATCGGGCTATATTGATTGTCCCGATCTTTTGGGCTCTGTATCACTGCGAGTACCAAAATACTGTACACGCAAAGCACCGTTGTTTGCTGTCCCATATGCTAAATCTAACTATGCTCAAAATTCAATACTGTGTCGCATTGCCCGATCCTATAATGAAGTATACGATACGGTAGACATATTTCGATATTCACGGAATACATTTAAGAGTGAAATAATAAAGTTACAACGCGGAATTATACAATTATAATATAAAAAAGATAAAGCACACAAATCAGAAATACAGACACACGCTCACACACACACATTCCGACACGCGCACACACACACACGCACACTATACTAAACGCCAGTAAAGATTACATGTTTTTCTTTTGTATACTTATGTATATTTTTATGTATCACTTCCTGTAATTGTGAAATCCTGTTTTGGCTTTAATTATTACATACTATAAGATATTATATAAAATATTGTATGCTGTTGGATTTCTAAATAAATAAAGTACAAAACAGCTGTTATCGATGAAATCGTCAAGGCGTTCAGAACAATTAAGGGCACCAATTCACGTTTATTAATGATAACGCACTGGCACACCGAGCTGGATGTTTTAATGCGGTTCTTCATGAATACAACATCCCACAATTAGATTGGTCTGCCGACTCGTCTGATTTAAACTCCATCGAGCACTCACAAAATGATCTTAAGCGGGCTTTTTGGAATCGGTAGCCACCTCTACAGATCCTGTCAGATATCAGGCAAGTCGCCATTCAAGAATATGACAAGTTACCACAAAAATCTCTGGATAACTTTATCCAAATCATGCCCAAGAGAATTTTATAATTAATTAGATCATATTTTTGCCAAAACTTGTTTTTATTTGCAGTCAGTACCTTACATCAATATCATTTTTTGACAGTTGACGAATAATACAGTGAGATGCAAATTCGCTTCGATCCAAAGCTATGAAAAGCAAACATGCTTCGATACAATGTTAAAATGCAAACACACATTAGTCCAAAACTATTTATAAATTTTAAAATCATTTATGGTATTTTTATATATTTAATGCTATGTTGTTTCAATCGTAAGTTCTAATTAAAAAATTTATATCAAAATCTTGCTATTTTATCAATATTCTACGCCATAACAGAAAATCATAAATATCTCAATTTAGGTGTTTTGTGACTGAAGCGTCTTTGCTTTTAAACCCTTCAACTGGCCGTCCAGGTCCCGAGATGCAGTCAGGGATACCACCCGCGCCAGACGAGGTGAGTCTCCTTTTGTTTGTAATCACACTAATCACTAATCAAGTAATCAATTACTGCGGTGCGTATCGCAGCAATATGTTCGAGAGGGATCGTGATTCACGAAATAGGGCCCAGCGTACGTCACGCGAACAAGTGCCTTCTCGAACAAGCAGATAACACACCAATGTTCACATTATTAAAAGCTCCCACAACATCGAAGAATACACATGCAATGTGTTTGTTTTCATTAAAAGCTGAATTAATATCTGTAAAAGGTGAGCTATCTGCTATACTTTCGCGAGCTGAAAATCCATGCCGAAACTCGTATTGATTGTTAGGTAACAAATGATTATGTTCGATATAAAATTGGAAACGCAATTTTAAAATATTTTACCAAGACAAGAAGTTAACGTTTTGGACGATATGAATCAGCAATGTTGGGATCATTATCGAGTTTAAGTGCAGGTACTAACAAATTCGTTTTCCATTGCTTTGGGATAAGAGATAAGGTACGCCACCTTGGAGTTTAACACCTTTAACGTCTAATACCTACCAGTGCTACTACTACCTAGGCAGGTGGACGCTGGAGTAGGGATGTGAAAAAAAGATATAAAAAAAAATTGTTTATTAATCAATTATTTTTTATAATAGTTTATTTTATATCGATTTTTAATTTAAAAAAAAACGATTATTTATAATTGGATTTTTTTTTCAATGTCGATTTTTTTATGTGTGTAATGTATTTTTTAACAGTAGGTATTCAATCACCCTTCTTCTTGCTAACTTGCCAACTAGTCCTCTTTATTGTAAACTATTACTGCCATTATCAAGTGAATATAGTGTCCTGTCCTAGAACGAATTCAGTATCCCAACAAGATGATGGCTTCCTTGTTAGAACTTTCTAGGGAGTTTTTGTGGCACATCGAAATGTATACTTCCAGTTTATATTTATAATCCACTTCACTTAAGCCCAATAACCAAGCTATATCACACAAAACGCTACCAGTATTACATAATATAGGGTCTAAAACCTAAGCTAATGTATCTATACTAATATTATAAAGTTGAAGAGTTTCTTTGTCTGTTTGTTTGGCTGAACGCGCTAATCTCAGGATCTACCTTTTCGAATGGAAAAATTATCTTTTGTTGTGTAGCCCATTGATCGAAGAAGGCTATGTAACATCACGCTACGACCAATAGGAGCGGAGCATCAATGAAAAATGTTACAAAAACGGGGAAAAAATATTGATTTTGAGAGCTTCCATTGCGTGCGCTGCGTAAACGGTTAAAGTTACACAACAATCAAGTGTTACGGAATTGTTTCTATTAAAGAGTTCTAAAAAACTTTGTAAAAGCATTTGGATATCTTTTATGGTTGACTCAATATAAACTTTTTATGGTAATAAAATTTGTTCTAAAATAATGCATTATTTGCGAAGGTGTTTCAATTAACATGATATTAATCCCTATTTAAATAGATACAATATTCATCACAAGTGTTTAATTTTGAACAAAATTGTCCTTGACATCAATTGATTTCAATAGATATCTTAGGAGATATCACAGTTTCAAAATAACTCCGCAGCAAATTTAAGAAAGTTTCAGCTTCTTTAGAATTGTATTATAAGTGCATGGTCAGCTAGATAAAAATAAAAATCCCAACATTTCACTTCAAGATCCCACTAAAAACTTCAATCCACCTTCAATATCACTCAACATAACAATATTTATAATTATTTAATGAGTTGCATTTTAATTTAATATTGTATTTTTGTGTTCAAAAGGATTATAATACAAGTAATGGAACGCATCACCTGTGCATTTGGAACTATTTACGAAGTGTATAATAACTTCTAGCTGTATAATAGTTTCACCCGTGTTAATTTTATACGAAAAACACCGCAACGCCAACGCACCCGTGTTGTCTATCATAATTGTTTTTCCCACAAATACAAATTATTTAAATTTTTCACTATCCCCTAAACTATGTATCCTAATAATCATGATATAAATAGAAAAATTTAACTTCATAAAATTGTCTTTATATTCCATGTCTAAAATAATGATCATGAATCTTGACGTTTCAACAGATAGGCATATGCATTATCGCGAACTATTTTTTAGATATGCTAATGCGCAATTTTTTGTTCAACATTGTATTTAGGTACGACTAAAAATTATCGCAGCGCACGCGGATGAAGCCGTTTGGAAGAGCTTCGTTTTCTGACTTATTTAACAAAAAATCATATTAATGAGACGTGTACTTTGATGCTAGATACCCTGTACTATTCCTCATGAATCAAGCTATGGTATACGAAAAGAATTTTTCGAATCCGACTGGTAATTCAAGAGATTAGCGAGTTTAAACAAACAAAGAAACCTAAAAACTGTTCCGCTTTGTTATATTAGTATATACATATATTTATATAGTATAGATAATACTTTTAAAAGTTTAAAGAATATTTCCTACTTAAAAAACCAAATTCTGAGGACGAAAGGTCGTAAAATAATATGAAAATAAAATAATTCTTTAAGCAACCTTATTTATACAACAAAATTTGGTACAAGAATGGACATTCTCCGTGATTAACAATAATTTTTGTCTGTTTTTATTTAAATTGATTATTTGATTATAACATTTATGATTGTCAATATTTCAGGAGTTTAATTATATTTCTCAAGAAATAAGAAAATATGAAAAAATCGATTATTTTTTAAAATTCACATCTCTACGCTGAATGCCTTAGCAATCTTTTATTTAATAAAAGTATATCCAAATACGCCCTTTGTGTAGGCTATTCAAAAATTGATTTCATGATTTGTCAGATTCGTATTGCCTAGTGCAGTTGTGACGACGACTGTTGCGGCTATATCATCAAACCTATATGATTAAGCCTAGAATCTTGATACCGCGATAACGAAAATAACAGTATTTGAATATTGCCATCTGTTGTCACAGAATAAAAATATCAAAAGTCCACAGACAGAATGAGATCATAGAGATTTAAAGACAAAAAAAAGTACTCTGTGACCACCGACATAATATTTAAAAAAAGGCGGATATTGGTCTATGAGGCGGACGTAGAGTCAGCGCCACGAAAGAAGTGCCGCGGCAAAATTAGAACTAAAAGTGACAGATCCGCCATGTTGTTGTTGTGAGGTGTTCTTAACTTCTTACTGTTCTCAGGAGTGGTAGTGGTAGTAATAAACTGTTTTACGCTGCCTAAGGTAGTGAAAAGTGGAGGTCGAGAAATTATTTTGAACGTGAAGGAGTTTTGCGAAGCAGAAATGAAGAACGAAGACGTTCTAATACCAATAAAAAATGTTAGAGAAAGAGTCGCAGCCATAGATTAGATAGTAGTAGGTCGCTGCCATGACAGATAATTTTTGGGGCTGCCATACAATATTCATTTCCCTAAATGTATGCAATATTTTCATACAAATTTTACGTCGTGATAAAAATACAAAATTATAATTTTTTTATTGATCGGCAGTTCATATTAATTACCACTGATCCATCATCGCTTTATCATTTCATCAAGATCGTATTAATTAAATAGAATTATGTATCAAAATATATTCATTTGGTTCTAAAATAACATATAATGTCTTTCATATTCTTTCCTTTTTTGCGTACTACATAACTGGAAAGCATTGTTTATAGTTTAATTATGTGTGTTTTTAGTGCAATGATGTATGCATATGACGTTTCTATATATAAAATGTCATTGGAATGCAATATAACTGTTTAGTTTAGAGCAGTTGATTCTATTATCAATGTTTAATAGTTGCACTGCTGAGATTAATAAATTTATTTCAATTTCAGGTTTCTGAAAAAACCGTTACAAGAATAATAAAAGAAAGGAAATGCGCAGCCAGCACATCTAAAAATAATGTCACTCCAGGAAAAAGCTGACTACATCCTAAAAAAGTAGACTTAGATGATTTTGATGTTTATGCTTTAGGTCAAAAAATTCGTAACTTCTATTTAGTGAAAAAAGAATTGCCTACTGTTAATAAACTGATACTTTAATTAAAACAAGATTTAAACTTTAATAGAAGTAATACCACATTGCGAAAAATACTAAAGTCAATTGGATTTCGATTTAAACGTTAAAGAGCGATATGACATAACTGCTTGGCGTGCAAAGTATTTAGAGAGAATGAGGAAAAATAGGTTAGTAGATAAGAAGCCAGTTGTGTTCTTAGATGAAACATATATTCATCCTACATATCATACTCAAAAGTGTTAGCAAAGTGAAGAAGAACAGAGAGTTCTAGTTTCTGACTCGGTCGAAAGTAGATAGATAATTGGGCAGGCTGGGTCAAAAAATGGTTTTATTGCCAGTGCACTCCTCGTGATTAAATTAAAGTAAAAACCTTTAGATTATCACCATAATATGAATACGACTAATTTTTAAAGTGGATAACTGAAAAAGTTGTACCTAACTTGCCTGCAAATTGTCTAGTAGTAATGGATAATGCTGCATATCGTTGCACACAGATTAATAAAGCGCCCACAATGTCAAACTTGAAATCTGCAATGCAAGACTGGTTAAAAAGGTAAGGAATTTACTTTGAAGAAAGCTGGATTAATCCAGTTTTATATGATATCATTAAAACAAACAAAGATCCGGTAAATTTCATCAAAATCCGCTGACCGCTGAGTAGTAACAAAGAGTAATAGAACCATTCACACAACATTTTGCATAAATAATTTAATTAATTACTTTTATACGCATACGAACTTATACTGCTTATTACTGCTTGAAATTTTTAATTTTTATATGAAGAATGTAAACAGTGTTTTCATTGTTTTTTTTTCCGCTATTTTTGATATTAAAATCCATCTAACATATTAAGAAGTTAACGTCTGGAACGAACTCCCTAAATCCTTTCCCTATTTTTGAATTTCTTTATTTATACATTCAAATATGATCAAAGGGTTACCTTGACTAACTACTTATTGAAAAAAGTGTAAAAACTTTGAATTTCCCGCTAATGATGAGCGTATTCAGCTTTTGAAACACGAAGCTGGTAACTTTATGTCTCGCGACTGCAGCGCTGCGTTTGCGGGACTTCTTTCGTGGCTCTGAATCTAGGTGAATCACAGCAATGGTGGACACGTAAGTGTTGACTGTGTTAAGGGTTTTTAGAGTATTGCCATGAGAATTTTTTTTCAAATTTTACTAAATAAAATTACACACGCTTTTTGAACTCAGAAAAACCTAGAGAAAGAGAGTATTACTTCGCTGTCGGTAAATTCTCGCACATCAAAGGATTTTATTAAAATCAACTTCACCTGCGGGGCCATGTTTCAGTGGGCGCACAGAGGATTGTTTAAAAGAAAGCTCTCTTTATCCAGAGGTTCAAGTCCGGTGAAGCTGTAAAAGCCGCAGCGGCTTAAGGGCACCTAAGGCCAACAGTGTAGTCAGATCTAAAAAAAAAAATCCAGCGGTAAAAAATTACAATAAAAAATCTATTTATTGATCATTTTGTTTGTCAACTAGCTTTACTCGTGGCTCCGCTCACGTGGTCTACAGAATTATTTTTTATGAAGATATCGTGATAATTTGTTTTTTAGATATGGACCAAGTATCTAAGGAGTAAACAAAATTGATCAAAATCTATCCACTAGTTTTTGCGTGATGCACGTATAACGGCAAACCTCTGTTATTGCAGCAGGGCCCTTGTGATCCCCGAGAACAAATAAGCACTCTATTCGAATTCCTTTACGATATCTGCCATATGACTGTATTAAATATGTAGTTTATTGGTGTCTTATTTGTGTACATGTTGCCATTTTGTAGCTTTCGGCGCCAAAGCTAGTGCTTTTTTGTATATTCGGTGCGACTTTTGTGGCAATTTTGGGAAAAAATGTCGTTCTTTGCAAGACATGTCGATCAAATAATTTAATGAAGATTATTCTCTAATGTATACAATTAATAAAATTGAAGAGTCTGTATCTAATGTCAAAATAACAGCTTCTTACTAAGAAAGTATAAACAATACCTATAACAAAAAAACATATTTAAAAATTTTATCTCTCTGTTTGTTCCCTCCAAAACGGTTGGACTGATTTTGACGGAAATTTCACTGGCAGATAGCTGATGTTATAAGGAGTAGCTTTGGCTACTTTTATTTAAGAAAAAGAATTAGGGTTCCGCGGAAATAAAAAGTTCATGATGAATTAATTCGCGCGCTTAAATGGCTTACGCTGACTAAACCATAAGATATAATTATATAAAATTAACGCACTACATTATGTTAGACCAAGGTACAAAAAAGTCAGCGAGAGTATATGTTTATCTTCTAAGGAACACCCACAATAAGCATTTTTGTCTGTAAAATAACCAGGAGCAGTGGAGCAAGATTTGTGCTTGGGTCCGATCGATGGAATTCTATAGTCCACGTAAGCGAAGCCGCGGGTACAGCTAGTTATAAATATAGGAAATGAGCAAGACGGCTTTCGTTTGCTGCTTGCGCTAAGTCAGAATGAGTGGGAAAAAAAGTCTGTGATGGCCGCTTCCGTGGCGCCGGCTCCAATTGTAACAGCCCTAGAGATCACAAGTATTTTTGGAAAATCATTTTCAAAACCTGGTATAGTATTTATTTGTTAGTTTAAGTCGTGCTGAAAATGAAACGGCGATTCTGGTACCTGTTTAGCGGCCGCTATGGCGAGGGCATCGTGACGCTCAGCGTCTTTTACGGTGAACAAAGATGTTGAAGTTATTTTTCTAAAAGTAATACCTACTTTAATTTCAATCTTTTTATTATAATAAAAGCATTTCAAAGCAATTCTAGCAGGTTATAACCGGTCGAAAATTAGTCTGGCTAACTTTTGAAATTGTAAAAAAAAAATGATATTCAAATTTTTTTTTTTAAATTAGCAACTTTAGTAAATGTTAATTTAAACAATAATAGTTATTAAAAAATTACTCTGGCACCTATTTGTCGGAAATAACATAATTTTTTAGTGAATTTTTTTATCGTTTCGTCCCTAGACATCAATAATTATACGAGTCAGGAATGAAACGATACCAGTGAGGTATAGATTCTTTTTCTCACTATAGTATCGGGTGATAAGAAGATTAGTATCAAAACTTACTCGTATTGGTAGTTACTCATATAGTTTTTTTTTTTTCTATGGTTTAAAGACCAGTAAAGCAAAAAATACTTTCATTAGATTTATGTTTCAATTCATAATTTAAGGAAAAAATTCAGATTTATTCATGAAAAGTCTGCTTTTCCTAAAAACAATAACTGTAACTTTCCCGTTTAACGATTTCTAGAAGCCGATACTGTCCAACCTGCTTTTTTGGATCCACTGTTGGTAGAAGTAGAAACATCTTCTTTTAACTGGTTTTTTAATTTTTGTGGACGGGTTTTAAAACATGAGTTTAGTAAGGTTTCCAGGGCTTCGTATATTTTATATTCTATGTGTCCCCAAATTTTTTTGTTGGTTCACTCTGCCTGTTAGGATCTTGAAGTGACATGTTGTGGTTTTTATTTTTAACTAGCTGACCCGCACAACATCGTCTGTGTCACATAAGAGAGAGAGAGAGGGTTAGAAAAATTGGGTTATAAGTACCTGTTGCGGACAGCGAGCGGGGCGAGCGAATAACGATAGTCTAATAGTATAGAATGAACAAATAAATGAAATAATACGTGTTAGGAATAAGGTTTATAAATACGTGTTAGGAATAGATATAATAATATGAACTGAATATGTGTGAATATGTGTATTTTAAAACGATTAGAATAAGAATATAGCTAGTTGTAAGTTTAAATGTATAAATTTCACTAGTTGTAAGGATGAACCATGCCAGACTCGGAACATCTGGCATGGTGACTCATGGTACTGCCGAGAGCGCGCACACAGGGCGTGCGCGCTCATTGGCTGAGCGACGCCCCGCACGGAATCCATCGCACTACCGGTTGCGAGGCAAAGGGCGAGGTTAAATATAGCGGAGAGGGTGGCAGTACTACGATCAGTTCGAGAAACACAACACCAGCAACAGCAAGCAGCGAATCTACAAGCAAACTACAGTCAAGAACGTTATTAAGAAACCACATTGTTACTACGAACTACTGTAACTTTGTAAGAAACAAGAATAAAACAAGCGCTATTAATTTAGCACACATTAAAATATTGTGGACGTCCTTTTATTCACAATAGTACCTATAATACAATTCTAAAGGAGCCCCTCTTGAAAAATATCGCGCTTCAGGTACGAGTCATTCGGGTCGTACACGAACTCGATTCTGACCATCGCCCGGTCATCCTACAGCTAGGACAACTAGATGACTCCAGCCCTCCTTCAGTCACAACGGTTGACTATGCCAAACTCAAACACTACCTCGTGGATAGGCAGTCCTCGCCCAGTCTCGTTAGGGTCCCGGACGTATTGGAGTCAGTTGCGCACGTAGATCTCGCGATCGACTCCCTAGTCGACTACCTCCAAGTCGGCATGGGAGAGGCCTCGAGAGAGGTCGAAGCGGCGAACGATCGCCGCTTTGTACTCCCTGCCGACGTGCGAGCGTTGATGACGAAGAAGAACGCTGCGACTCGTGCACATGACTCTTATCCGACCGAGGCAAACCGCGCACGGTTACGCGCACTCCAGAGAGCGGTTAAAGCCCGTATAACCGAGTTCAGAAGTCACAGATGGGGCACCTTAGTCGAAGGGCTAAGGCCGTCACATCTGACTTACTGGAAAGTAGCCCACGCTCTTAAAATAGATCCCCAACCTCGCATGCCCCCCCTCGAAACGGGTCCCAGGACTACAGGCGCGTTCGATACCATAGACAAGGCGGACCTTGCCGCTTGTTTGGAGAGCCATTGTCATAGGTATTCACAAACCCGGCAAGAGCGCGTCGCTTCCCGACAGCTACCGCCCTATCAGTCTTCTAAATACCTTAGGTAAAATCTATGAGCGGCTCCTTCTGAACCGTCTCAAGTCCGTAATAGAGGAGAAAAACCTCTATTCGCCTGAGCAATTCGGTTTTCGTGCTAGACATTCTTGCACTCATCAAGTGCACCGCCTCACGGAGCACATTTTGTTTAACTTTTCCGAGTTATATAAACCCCGTCGTACACTGGCAGTCTTTTTCGACGTAGCCAAGGCCTTTGATAAGGTCTGGCACGAAGGATTAGTCTATAAGCTGTACTCCCGCGAAGTCCCCGATAGATTAGTTAAAATCATCCGTGATTACCTCAAAGACCGCACTTTTCGCTACAGAGTGGAAGGTGAACTATCCACACCCCATCCCATACGCTCAGGCGTCCCCCAAGGTTCCATCCTGGCTTCTAGCCTCTTCAATCTGTACGTCAGTGACCTACCAAAACTTCCTGCGAAAGTTGAGGTAGGGTTATGCGCTGACTATACAGTCATATACTCCTCTCAAAGGCAAAAGATCAACCTCAAATGTAGAATCCAAAAAGCCGTGACCACTCTCGGGGAGTGGTTTAACGACTGGCGAATAGCCATCAACCCCACGAAGAGCGCAGCGGTGCTCTTCGACCAAACCGTCTCACAGATACCGAAAAAACTCAAGGATCATCCCCTTGAAATCTTCGGTAATCCGATCCCCTGGGTAAAGGAGACCAAATATCTAGGTGTAACTCTAGATAGTAGACTCTCCTTTATACGCCACATCACTCTGGTTAGGAAAAGGGCCGCCAGGACCCTCGCCCGATTGCATCCTCTGTTATGTGCTGCAAGCAAAATGTCTACGAGACACAAGCTTACGCTCTACAAGATGTGTATCCGACCGATTATGACATATAGCTGCGTTGTGTTCGCACATATGCCAAGATATAATTGGGATCGTTTACAAACCATTCAAAATAGGTTTCTTCACCGCCTTACCGGCACCCCTTGGTATGTTCGTATGGAAGATCTCCATAGAGATATGGACCTTCCTTCGTTACATGCTTATGCCAAACACCTTTCTCGCTCTTATTTCGACAACGCGTCGAACCACGCGAATCCCTTAATTACATTTAGTGGCATCTCTTTTACAGCTTCACCGGACTTTTACATCTTCACCGGACTAATGGAAAACTATGAAAAATCGCAGAACATTATATGGAGGCGATTCGAATAGTCCTAGAGATGCTCTACCTCTATACTTCAGTATAACACTACTTCTTGAGACAGGTGTATTTTGTATTTATTGTATTATTGTTATTATATTATCTCACAAATAGTAAGATCACAACAGCTCAAGGCACGGCCAGCACGACAACGTCATGGTTTGATACAACATAGCCTGCTCATTTAAAATATTCTCTGTTATTTCATACTTTATTATACACAAAACCTGAAATGCCTCTGGTTGTTTTTTCATCCAGTAAATAAAATAAGTACTCCTATATATTTTTTCTTCCTAAATTTCTCTTGGAGCTTTTAAAACCGCCCCTTTAATCTGGTGACTTTAATCTTAGGAAATATTCCACTCTTCTACTCGATGCCGTGGCTATTTCGGTACCTTCTCAGAATCAATTAAAAGCACGGTACTTATTCATATCGTTCTTTTTCCATGGATTAAAGACAAGTAAAATTATCAGTACAAAGAGTACAATGATGCCACTGCATAATAGAAAAAGAATTGAAAAAGTATAAACAAATTTTGTGAAATTGTGATGTGATACATCCGAGTACCGATACGAATACTTTTCACAAATACCCACTCGCTTACAAAGTACCAATGCCAAAAGTATCATCCCTATTTACATAATTTACGTCAATCCGGATGTCGGTCAATTAGACTTGTTCTTGCTCGGACATTAAAAGGAGCGCTCCGTACTAGTACAATTTTTCAACTGTACTAGTAAGATTTCTAGTACTATTAGTACAGTAGTACATTATACCGTACACATACACGGAGGAATATTAGGAATATTTTGATTCTCCTTCATATTTTCCAGGCTTAGGACTTTCATTCTAAAGACCCATTTTTTAGACCAAACTACACTTGCACTTGCAGGAAAATGTACTAACTAATAAAAAAGTATTCAAAACAAATTTTTAAACTAATTCTTTAATTTGAAACAAAGACAATCACACCAAAATGTCTAAAAACAATAATATTTCTTACTCTCTCGTCATAAACTTTAGAATAGCTTATTAAATAAGAGCCTATTAGGATCTTGAAGTGACATGTTGTGGTTTTTATTTTTAACTAGCTGACCCGCACAACATCGTCTGTGTCACATAAGAGAGAGAGAGAGGATTAGAAAAATTGGGTTATAAGTACCTGTTGCGGACAGCGAGCGGGGCGAGCGAATAACGATAGTCTAATAGTATAGAATGAACAAATAAATGAAATAATACGTGTTAGGAATAAGGTTTATAAATACGTGTTAGGAATAGATATAATAATATGAACTGAATATGTGTATTTTAAAACGATTAGAATAAGAATATAGCTAGTTGTAAGTTTAAATGTATAAATTTCACTAGTTGTAAGGATGAACCATGCCAGACTCGGAACATCTGGCATGGTGACTCATGGTACTGCCAAGAGCGCGCACACAGGGCGTGCGCGCTCATTAGCTGAACGACGCCCCGCACGGAATCCATCGCACTACCGGTTGCGAGGCAAAGGGCCAGGTTAAATATAGCGGAGAGGGTGGCAGTACTACGATCAGTTCGAGAAACACAACACCAGCAACAGCAAGCAGCGAATCTACAAGCAAACTACAGTCAAGAACGTTATTAAGAAACCACATTGTTACTACGAACTACTGTAACTTTGTAAGAAACAAGAATAAAACAAGCGCTATTAATTTAGCACACATTAAAATATTGTGGACGTCCTTTTATTCACAATATTATCTGGTCCTTCGGAAGCCGGATCGGAAGAAAAAAGAACAGAACATTTCGCCGATCTACAACAACGCTTGAAGAAGAAACGACGTGTTATCAAGACATCTGTATCCACGAACGGCGTACCCAGATCAATGGTTGTTACGAGAAGCCAGGGAGACGCAATGGAATCACAAAACAGAAATAACACAGTCCGAGTATTCGAAGAATCGCCGCTATCGCCAGACACACAGAGGGCTGAGGGCACACCCCGACCGGAGGGAACACCCTCTGTACCTGTTACTCGCACTGACGTCAGAACAGGCCACGTTTCACCGCCACGCTCACACAGATCGACGACGAGTGCGACTATGCGATCACGCCTCGCCGAGCTACAAGCGGAAGAGAAACTAGCCGCAATTCGCCGTGAAGAACTCCGTATGGAGGCGGAATTAATAAAGAAACGCCTCGCCGTGGAGTTAACGTCGATACGGGATGAAGCAGAGGACGTACGTGAGCAAACGAACAAGGAGCCAGATGAACGTATTCACCGAATGGATGACTGGCTCCGCTCACAGCCCGAAGCTACACGGGGGGAGCAATTACCGTGTACCCGTAACGACGCGCGGCAACAAGACGAACGCAGGCCTGAACGACGTGCCCGTTCGCAATCACCGTCGCAATCGAGCAGTGATATTAAACAGCTCGCCGCGATACTAGAAAAGATGACGCATACTCATCCACCGCCACGCCAAGCCGCCGACTTACCTGTATTCACTGGAGCGATCAACGAGTGGCTGCCATTCAAAGCAGCTATGAGGGACTCCACGCAGCGGTATCGTTTCTCGCCGATATAAAACATAGCGCGCCTACGTAACAGCCTGCGTGGGGACACCCGCGACGCAGTGGCAGCGCTACTACACACCGCGAATAATCCAGATGAAATCATGCGGACACTGGAACAATGTTTTGGCAGGCCGGAAGTAATTATAGACAAGGCGCTGGATGATATGCGGAAATTACCACGACCGGGAGCTACCGCAAGCGAACTGAACGCGTTCGCAGTAAAACTACAAAACATAGTCTGTGTTTTACTAAATCTCGACAAGCGGAGCTACCTGTACAACCAGATGCTGGCTCGGGAAGTATTAGAAAAACTTAGCCCACACCTGAAGTCCCGGTGGTGCGACTATGCGGAAGAGAACGAGGGAACAACGGATCCAGAGGTCGTTGTATTATCACGCTTCCTAATGCGTGAAGCGAGCCGTGCGTTAAAACACACATATGCGCCCGCCACCGCTTCGACGGTGACCTCTAGACGCGAAGTATTGAAGCCTGCCGCACCGCAAGTCGCCGACAGAAAGAGACAGAACGTCTTTGCTACGGTGGACACAGAAACCGAACATCTGTGTCCTAGCTGCGATACGCCCCATCCGTTGTCTCGGTGCCCGCAATACAAGGCACTGAACGTCGAGCAACGGTGGGAGCTAGTGAAGAGCAAAGGCGTCTGTTTCAAATGTATTGACAAACGCCATCGTCGCGTGTACTGCAAAGGAAAGCCGTGCGGTATTAACTCCTGTCGTCGTCCGCATCACTCGTCGCTTCACAACGACAGACCAAGCGATAGCGAAGAGCAAACTCAGAACAACGTGACAACGTCAACGAGCGATACGGTAATGGCTGTCGCAACAACTATAGAACCGAGACAGATTATACTAAAAATCTGTCCGGTGACTATATCGGGCCCCAAAGGAGCGGTGAACACGTACGCTCTGTTGGACGAGGGCTCGACTATATCGCTAATCGACGAGGACTTGGCCAAGGACATCGGAGCGCATGGACCGTCACATCCACTGCAACTACAAGGCGTCAATATGGGCAAAAAGTACACGAATAGCCAAATTGTACAAGCGAAGTTGTACGAACCGGGCGGCAACAAGAAGCACGAGTTCCGAGCTCGAACGATAAAAGGACTCCGACTGCGCGAACAAACAGTGTCTCTAAGCACACTCCAACACGCTCACTTGCGCAATTTGAAAGTGAAGCAGGTATGCTATGAGAAGGCGAGGCCGCATATATTGATAGGTACGGACCACTGGGAGATGATCGTATCCAGAGAGCTACGCGTCGGCAAACCGAACCAGCCGGCGGCGTCGATAACTCAACTGGGTTGGGTGGTGCACGGAACCGCACCACACGTGATCATCGGCCACAGCGAAGCCCTGCTACACATATACGCACCTGAACGCAACACTGGCAGCGAGATCCGGAACGAAAGTCTACACGAGCTCGTAGAACGGCACTTCAAAATAGACGCGCTCGGCGTAGCCCGCGAACCGAGAATCAGCGACGCCGACAAGCGCGCAACACGAATACTCGACGGAACGATCCAACAACGCAGTGAAGACTACGAAGTAGGTCTACCGTGGCGCCGCGACGACGTAGTACTACCTAATAGCTACAATATGGCGCTACGACGACTTCACTCGATAGAAAAGAATATGGATCGTTCCACAGAGTTTGCGGTGGCGTATACAAGTCAGATCAAAAACTTGTTTAAGAAGGGCTACGCCGTACGCTGCGAGGGACACGAACAGACTAGCAACATCATCTGGTTTTTACCTCACTTCGCTGTATTCAACCCGAACAAACCCGGCAAGCTACGAGTAGTATTCGATGCCGCAGCACGCAGGGGAACTACGAGTTTAAACGACGAGTTATTAGAGGGACCGGACCTGCTACGATCGCTGCAGGGGATTTTATTCCGGTTCAGAGAGAAGCCCGTCGCCGTCACTGCTGATATAGAGGAAATGCTTCTGAGAATACGAATACGCGAAGCGGACCAGCCGGCACAACAATTTCTGTGGCGAGGCAACGACCGGAACAAGCCGCCACAGAAATATAAAATGAGATCGTTGATATTCGGCGCAGCAAGCTCACCGTTCATAGCACACAGTGTACGCGACCGCAACGCTGAAAAGCATGCACGAACGCATCCAGACGCGTTCAAGGCAATAACGCAGAGCCACTACATGGACGACCTGGTGGATAGCTACGACGATGAAGAAACAGCTATCCACACTATAAGGGAAATACAAGAAGTCCACGCAGTAGCCGGCTTTACGTTACGTGGATGGAGCAGCAACCGAGCGAGCGTACTCAGTGGAACATCGGACAAGCTACGCGCACGATCGCCCGCACAACTTGGCGGGCATGAACAAGAAAAGATCCTGGGCCTATACTGGAATGCAGCTACGGATGAACTAGGGTTTAACACGTCCATGCATCGGGTACCAGCCGATGTACGCGCACGCAAGCGGGCACCTACTTAGCGAGAAGCTCTGAGTGCGGTTATGTATATCTATGACCCGCTCGGCTTACTCAGCCACGGCGATAACGCGACCAACTTCCGTGGGGCGGACACCGAGCTACGCGCCGCCTACGCCGAATGGGCACCTGCGCTACGGGGGGAGGGGCTACGGCACAGCGTCAAGTGGCGCTACATCCCGCCCGGCGCGCCTAACCAGGGAGGTGCATGGGAGCGGCTAGTGCGGTCGGTAAAAACCGCGCTCGCCGCCACTTTGAACGAGCGTGCGCCTAAAGAAGAGGTACTCCAAACCGTGCTCGCGGAGGCCGAGCATTCGATTAACGCGCGGCTTCTAACGCACGTGAGCGTCGACCCGTGGGACCCAGAGGTGATCACTCCCAACCATTTTCTGCTTGGGAGTTCGACGGGTATGCCTACGACGGGGACCTGCGACACGGCGGACCGGCGTACCTGGCGAGCAACACAGACGCTCGCCGATCATTTCTAGCGGCGCTGGGTTAAGGAGTACCTCCCTACACTGGTGCCACGCGGGAACTCAGCCGACAGCACGCGCCCTCTGAACGTCGGGGACTTGGTCGTGGTTGTCGACACCGCCTTGCCGCGCAACACCTGGCCGCGCGGAATCGTCACGAGAACCTACACCGGACCAGATGGAGGAGTGCGGAGCGCCGACGTGAAGACGAGGAGCGTTGTGTTCCGGCACCCGACGACGAAGCTCGCCGTCCTGAGAGGAGAGTGAGGTTGCGCAGGCTACGCCGGGGGGAGAACTGTTGCGGACAGCGAGCGGGGCGAGCGAATAACGATAGTCTAATAGTATAGAATGAACAAATAAATGAAATAATACGTGTTAGCAATAGATATAATAATATGAACTGAATATGTATATTTTAAAACGATTAGAATAAGAATATAGCTAGTTGTAAGTTTAAATGTATAAATTTCACTAGTTGTAAGGATGAACCATGCCAGACTCGGAACATCTGGCATGGTGACTCATGGTACTGCCGAGAGCGCGCACACAGGGCGTGCGCGCTCATTGGCTGAGCGACGCCCCGCACGGAATCCATCGCACTACCGGTTGCGAGGCAAAGGGCGAGGTTAAATATAGCGGAGAGGGTGGCAGTACTACGATCAGTTCGAGAAACACAACACCAGCAACAGCAAGCAGCGAATCTACAAGCAAACTACAGTCAAGAACGTTATTAAGAAACCACATTGTTACTACGAACTACTGTAACTTTGTAAGAAACAAGAATAAAACAAGCGCTATTAATTTAGCACACATTAAAATATTGTGGACGTCCTTTTATTCACAATAGTACCTATAATACAATTCTAAAGGAGCCCCTCCTGAAAAATATCGCGCTTCAGGTACGAGTCATTCGGGTCGTACACGAACTCGATTCTGACCATCGCCCGGTCATCCTACAGCTAGGACAACTAGATGACTCCAGCCCTCCTTCAGTCACAACGGTTGACTATGCCAAACTCAAACACTACCTCGTGGATAGGCAGTCCTCGCCCAGTCTCGTTAGGGTCCCGGACGTATTGGAGTCAGTTGCGCACGTAGATCTCGCGATCGACTCCCTAGTCGACTACCTCCAAGTCGGCATGGGAGAGGCCTCGAGAGAGGTCGAAGCGGCGAACGATCGCCGCTTTGTACTCCCTGCCGACGTGCGAGCGTTGATGACGAAGAAGAACGCTGCGACTCGTGCACATGACTCTTATCCGACCGAGGCAAACCGCGCACGGTTACGCGCACTCCAGAGAGCGGTTAAAGCCCGTATAACCGAGTTCAGAAGTCACAGATGGGGCACCTTAGTCGAAGGGCTAAGGCCGTCACATCTGACTTACTGGAAAGTAGCCCACGCTCTTAAAATAGATCCCCAACCTCGCATGCCCCCCCTCGAAACGGGTCCCAGGACTACAGGCGCGTTTGATACCATAGACAAGGCGGACCTTGCCGCTTGTTTGGAGAGCCAGTGCTCCCCGAACAGCGTCAACGCAAATACCGACCGAGTCAGAGATATCGAAGCCCGCGTGGCGGAGCTGAATAAGCTCCCCGCATCAGAATCCCTGTCCCCAGTCACTTCTGAGGAGCTCTTTGCCATACTCAAAAGCCTTAAGCTTAAAAAGTCACCAGGTCCCGACGGGATCTGGAAAGAACTTCTTCCCGATCATCTCATAGCTCTATTGGTCTGCATCTTCAATGTAGCCATAGCCAACTGCCATTTTCCAGCCTTCTGGAAAACGGCCATTGTCATAGGTATTCACAAGCCCGGCAAGAGCACGTCGCTTCCCGACAGCTACCGCCCTATCAGTCTTCTAAATACCTTAGGTAAAATCTATGAGCGGCTCCTTCTGAACCGTCTCAAGTCCGTAATAGAGGAGAAAAACCTCTATTCGCCTGAGCAATTCGGTTTTCGTGCTAGACATTCTTGCACTCATCAAGTGCACCGCCTCACGGAGCACATTTTGTTTAACTTTTCCGAGTTATATAAACCCCGTCGTACACTGGCAGTCTTTTTCGACGTAGCCAAGGCCTTTGATAAGGTCTGGCACGAAGGATTAGTCTATAAGCTGTACTCCCGCGAAGTCCCCGATAGATTAGTTAAAATCATCCGTGATTACCTCAAAGACCGCACTTTTCGCTACAGAGTGGAAGGTGAACTATCCACACCCCATCCCATACGCTCAGGCGTCCCCCAAGGTTCCATCCTGGCTTCTAGCCTCTTCAATCTGTACGTCAGTGACCTACCAAAACTTCCTGCGAAAGTTGAGGTAGGGTTATGCGCTGACGATACAGTCATATACTCCTCTCAAAGGCAAAAGATCAACCTCAAATGTAGAATCCAAAAAGCCGTGACCACTCTCGGGGAGTGGTTTAACGACTGGCGAATAGCCATCAACCCCACGAAGAGCGCAGCGGTGCTCTTCGACCAAACCGTCTCACAGATACCGAAAAAACTCAAGGATCATCCCCTTGAAATCTTCGGTAATCCGATCCCCTGGGTAAAGGAGACCAATTATCTAGGTGTAACTCTAGATAGTAGACTCTCCTTTATACGCCACATCACTCTGGTTAGGAAAAGAGCCGCCAGGACCCTCGCCCGATTGCATCCTCTGTTATGTGCTGCAAGCAAAATGTCTACGAGACACAAGCTTACGCTCTACAAGATGTGTATCCGACCGATTATGACATATAGCTGCGTTGTGTTCGCACATATGCCAAGATATAATTGGGATCGTTTACAAACCATTCAAAATAGGTTTCTTCACCGCCTTACCGGCACCCCTTGGTATGTTCGTATGGAAGATCTCCATAGAGATATGGACCTTCCTTCGTTACATGCTTATGCCAAACACCTTTCTCGCTCTTATTTCGACAACGCGTCGAACCACGCGAATCCCTTAATCAAAGCGGCAGCTTCATATGTTCCTGACCCCAATGCCTGCCGGAGTAAATGCCGGCAGCGTAATATCTTCACTGACCCTTTCGACCAAATCGAAACAGCAAACGCGTTCTATTCCACCGCCTCTCCAAACAAAGCGTGCCACCACCCACGCCCGCGTAACCACCGTTCTCTCCGCAGAGGACGGGCGGTCAACTTCGCTCCCGCACACCCGTCACGTCCACCCTCTCTGGCGGCAACCCAAGCCTAGGTCCGTTCCTCGGTGTGAAGCCCTTGGGTCAGGCAGCCGCCCGCGCGATACAAGTGACACTATACGTGCAACACTTAGCTACCCACATACAACATTACACACGTATGAACACACACACGTGCACACCACACAGGTACATAGGTTCTGTAAGGGACCTTTTTTTTTCTTTTTTGCGCTAGTTATACTAATGCGCTAGTTAGTGTAGAAAAACCATTCCGATTACTAAATACACATACGCATGGTCCACTCCTTCCTCCCAGGAGGAGGGGAACGTGCATATGAGTATATGTTAGTTGGTTCGAATTCTCTTAGGATTAGGGAATTAGTTAGATCGCGATCTTTTTGCATTCGCGACGACCGCCCGAGCCGAGGTTCGGCCACTCTGGCACCCTCGTGTGGGTCGTCATTTTGCGGCTGAGTGCCCTAAGCGCTCGCCCCCAAGTCCGGTGAAGCTGTAAAAGCCGCAGCGGCTTTGTTGTTGGATAGGGCCCCTAAGGCTAACAGTGTAGTCAGTTCAAAAAAAAAAAAATCTAAAGGAGCCGAAACTTTCTTTAATTTGCTGCGGAGTTATTTTAAAACTGTGATATCTCCTAAGATATTTATTGAAGTCAATTGATGTCAAGGACAATTTTGTTCAAAATTGAACAAACTTGTGATGAATATTACATTTATTACAATAAGGATTAATACCATGTTTATAGAAATATCTTCGAAAATAGTTCATTATTTTAGAACAAATTTTATTTCTATAATAAAGGTTATATTGAGTCCAAAATAAAAGATAGCTAAATGCTATCACAGATTTTTTTTTTTTTTTTAAGAGAAACAATTCAGTCACACATGGTTGTTGCGTAACTTTAACAATTTACGTAACGCATTCAATGGAAGTTCTCGAAAGCAATAAATTTTCCCCGTTTTTGCAACATTTTTTACTAATGCTCCGCTCCTATTGGTCGTAGTGTGATATTATATTATAGCCTTCTTCGAACAATGGGATATCCAACAAAAAAAAAATTTCCATTCGAATAAGTAGTTTCTGAGATTAGCGCGTTCAACCAAACAAACAGACAATGAAACTCTTCAGATTTACAATATTATAATAGATTTATTAACTTAGGTTTTAGACCCTATATTAATGTAATACTGATAGCGTTTTTTGTGATATAGCTTGGTTATTGGGCATCATCATCATCATCATTTCAGCCGCAGGACGTCAACTGCTGAACATAGGCCTCCCCCATAGATCTCCAGAGCGACCCAACGGCCAACGACCCAACGGCTCCCAGCGACCTTTATTATGTCGTCTTTCCATCTAGTGGGGGCCCGTCCTACGCTGCGCTTTCCGATGCGTGGTCTCCACTCGAGAACCTTTCTGCCCCAACGGCCGTCAGTTCTCCGAACTATGTGCCCCGCCCACTGCCACTTCAACTTGCTAATCCTTTTGGCTATGTCGGTTACCTTAGTTTGTCTACGGATCTCCTCATTTCTGTTTCGATCTCGTAGAGAAACACCAAGCATAGCCCTCTCCATAGCTCGCTGAGCGACCTTGAGCTTTCTTATGAGGCCCACAGTGAGCGACCACGTCTCTGTGCCGTATGTCATCACTGGCAACACACAGTGGTCAAAGACTTTCGTCTTGAGGCACTGAGGTATTTTGGACGAGAAGACGTCGCGCAGTTTCCCGAACGCTGCCCAGCCGAGTTGGATTCGTCGACTGACCTCTTTTTCAAAGTTGGACCTACCTAACTGGACTGTTTGTCCCAGGTAGACATATTCTTCAACAACTTCTAGACAAGAGTTCCCAACTGATACTGGAGTGGGCACCACATGGACATTCGACATGATTTTCGTCTTGTCCATGTTCATTTTAAGGCCCACCTGTTGAGAAACTTTGTCGAGGCCATCGAGCATTGTGCCAAGATCTTCCAGCGATGCTGCCATGACTACGATGTCGTCAGCAAATCGAAGGTGAGTGATGTACTCGCCATTGACATTGATGCCGAGTCCTTGCCATTCCAGGAGCTTGAAGGCGTCCTCTAGAGCGGCGGTAAACAGTTTCGGAGATATTACGTCTCCCTGTCTAACGCCTCTTCTCAAAGGAATTGCCTTCGTGCACTGCTCCTGTACTCGGACCGACATGGTGGTGTTGTTGTACAAGCACTTAAACACTTCGATATATCGATAGTTAATATGGCACCGCTGGAAAGACTGCAACACTGCCCAGGTTTCGACCGAATCAAAGGCTTTTTCGTAGTCCACGAACGCTAAGCATAAAGGCAGATTATACTCCTCAGTCTTCTGTATAATCTGCCGCAGCGTATAGATGTGGTCTACGGTGCTAAAGCCTTTTGTTATTGGGCATATGTGAAATGTATTATAAATATTATAATAAAATATATAGCATTAATTTTGATGTGCCACAAAACTACCTAGAAAATTCTAATAAGGGAGCCACCATCTTATTAGGATACTGAATTCGTTCTAAGACAGGACATTATATTCACTTGAATATAATGCATAACTTAATTGCAGTAATGGTTTTCAGTAAAGAGGACTAGTTGGCAAGTTATTAAGAAGAAGAAGGGTGATTGAAAACCTACTGTCACAAAAAAAAATAGATCTATCAAGAAAAAATTGGCAGTGAAAAAAAATCTATTTTTAATAATCAACTTTTTTGTTTGAAAAAATCGATTATTATAAAAAATAAATCGATTTTTGTAAAAAAATAATCGATTTTTTTATATTCCTAGCCTACTATTGGTCTATGGTAAATGGTAATGGTATCGCTTAAACCAATACGGTATCGTATTTGTGGAAGCTTAATTTTTTTTACGGTTACTGTAAAATTGTGTAGTATATTTTTGTAATTACAATAATTATTTGACTACCGTTTGTTAAGTAAAAAACGGGCCGATTACGATTTATGTTATTATTATTTGGTGTATTGTAAAAAAATGGTTTTCAAATCAACTACTCGCACTGATTATATCGAAACAGCTGTTTATATGTAGAGGTAAATGAATTACTTCAGAGTACTTGATAAGGCATATTCATACAAAATAATTATTAGAACTCAAAAATATATATAACTTTTACTTTCGTTTAATTTGGTTGATACTTGCGTAAAGTTATGTATACCGGTATCACCTATCATTCGACCTTGAAATGTTTTGGTTTTGGTATTTATGTACACATTGCACACTGTACATGATAAAGCTAACTTTCACGCATTTATGCCTGCACATAAATTATTTATGTCAATAATAAGGTTTCATTTTCATATTTTGCAAAAAATTCTAATTGTATTTAGATATAATAACAAATATTATGCAACATTAAAAATTAATGCAAAATGATTTTATTTTAACCGTTCTGGATATAAATTATGTTATTTGTGATTAACATAAATAAATGTTAATTATTTACATTTTATAATCATATAATCTCATATTTATCTATAAAATGGATTGTTTATTACAAAACAAAAATTACAAAAATATAATAGTTTTTTTTTTTTTCAAAATACAATTTAAAATCATTTAATTCAGCTAAAAAAATTTTTTTTTTTTTTTTCAGTTCGCCACAAAAACCATTATGTCCTGTTAAAGACAGTCTGTAGCTCCTTCGGGGGCTACCTGAGCACTCAGCTCTTTTTAGTACCTGTGTATTGCTCACTAACATGTCAGATATTCTATTTTCTTGTGTATTCATATACATATCATTGGATATTATTTACTTAATGAATTAAAAAGCTAGTCACTAAAAAAAGAAAATTTTGATGAACTGTTAGACTATCAAGCCATAATAGTACACTACTTTAAATACTAAGAAGTGGCTTAAAAAAATAATTTTGCCTGTATATAATAGGCTAACAACATTATTGCTATCATTAAGTTTATCAGCATATTTGGGTAATCTAATTATAAACATGAGTAAACATAAAGTGGAGGCAGACTGCACCCAAAAGTGTAGATCACGTAATCATGGACAAACACTCACAAGTGCCATCACTAAGCGATCAGTGGCTGATGAAGCCTTAGCTACATTCATCAAAGCTACTTGTGCAAATTTCATCAAGGCTTTTGATTATGAGGTAATTTTATTTCAATGTATATTATAAATTATCTTATTCATTTATCTGTAGGTCTGTCTGTACACTTTTTTTCAATTAGAACACAGACATCAAATTAGACAACACTGAGATCAATATAACATGCAAAAAAATACTGCCTGACTAATTATGTTCCAATTGAACTCAAAGACAGTTTGTAACCGTTTTTCATGATATATTGTATATGGGATGTATATTGTCATTCTACAATGGATAGGCTTTAAGAGTAATACAAATATAGGCTATAATACTTTCAGAAATCATAACATATGATTAAAAATATAGACCGGCCAAAAATATGCACACAGCTAGTGATATTTATTGCACCTTGATAATACAAGGGCATAACTGCACTTTTTGTAATTTTTCATGATAGACATTTGTTCTGCTAATAATGCTCCAATGTAATAATTTTTCTTTGCGTGAAGTATTCCTTACACTTTTTAGAAGCATCTTTTTTTTCCTGATAAAAGTGGTGACCGTCAATGGATTTGGATCTTTTGGTGGTTGCCATTGTGTTT
The DNA here is from genome assembly GCA_033032175.1 of Saturnia japonica. Lineage (NCBI taxonomy): Eukaryota > Metazoa > Arthropoda > Insecta > Lepidoptera > Saturniidae > Saturnia > Saturnia japonica. The sequence goes on from CM065318.1 coordinate 13,718,262, forward strand.
GGATTGTACTGTGCTTACCATCAGGGACAGTAATGTCAATCTGCAGAGTGAATATAATTTCTTTTTTTTTTGAGTGAATTTAGGTGTACAACTTGAATAATTATACATATTTTTAACAATTGTGCCCTTGTCTTACTGAATGTGTGATATGTCAAAAATAAAAGATTTATGTTAATCATATTTCATTTTATACTATCATCAGTATTTTATAACTGATGAGATTAAAGGAAGCAGTTGAGAGAAAGCGGCCGGAATTGATCAACAGGAAGGGTGTGGTCTTTCATCACGATAATACTAGACCACACACATCTTTAGCCACTCAGCAAAAATTAAGAGAGTTTGGCTGGGAGGTGTTAGTGCATCCACCATATAGCTCTGACCTTGCGCACCTTCAGATTTTCTTCTATTTCGGTTTCTTCAGAATTCGTTAGGTTCTGTAAGGTTAACATCAAGTGAGGACTGTCAATACTATTTGTCGCGTTTTTTTGATCAGAAATCCCAAAGTTTCTACAGCAATGGGATTATGTCTCTACCTACAAAATGGCAGAAATTCATGGAACGAAATGGCATATATATATACTGTAAACAAATGTAAATAAACTTTGAAAAAAAAATGTCTTGAGTTTTCACATAAAAATGTGAAGAAACTTTTTTCCGGACCTATTATAATCAATTATTATATTGTAAAAACGCATAATGTGCATGTTAACTGCAATATTTACAAAATAATATGTTCATTTGTTAAAAATTAATTATTTTTATTCTTTTTACAGGGTAGAACCGCATTGCACATGGCTGCATCTCGAGGAAGAATCAAGCTGATGGAATGGTTAATTCGACATTCTTCAGAGGCTTTTATAAATGCGCGAGATCGTGAATCTGGTTATACACCATTACATAGAAGTATATTTTATGGCCAGATACATGCTGCAGTGACTCTAATGAAAATAGGTATATGATTATTTAAAAAATATATGTATGATACGACAAAAGTTATGGCCAGAAATTCACCTGATGTCATGTGATGATATGGCTCTAGGCACACTAAATCTAGAGGGACAACTGGCTCTCAAGTACAGCTGTTCAAACACACTTATAGAGGTGCTTGGCCACAGATTTTCAACTTGAGGGTGGTAGCTAGCCAGGTGGGCATTAGAAAAGCCTTACCACCCTGCTATGGTTTCATCTCAATGTCTTCCTCCAGTAAAAATTCAGGCTTATTGCAGGGATTCAAACTCATGCCATAATGTCCATACATAATACCATACATGCATTGCATCAAAAATAACTATAATAATAGCTATAATGAATTTAAGCTTCTTAAACAAACATAATACTTGTGTTTTAATATATTGCGAAATTTTATGAAACTAGGATCTTGTTATTACCTAATCTTCTAAATTGTTTCACTCTTGACAGAATAGTTCTATTTGAGAAATATATTCTGGGGTTGTTGACATTTACCTAAGATATCTCTCTAGCCGTCTTGATCAGCTGTCAGTCTAGTACACTCATGCAATGGGCTGCCTAGAGCAGATTTATTCATTCACATGATTTAAAGCAGTAACTTCAATGGCAAGTTATTTGTTGTGTCAGAGTGGTGCGGTTTTAGTGATGATATTTAATCTGGTTGGTCTATCCGCTATCGCATTGGTGCGCTGATATTTATGTACAATTGAGGTCAGAGACAATTTTTGAGCAGCATGAGCATAAGCATCTAAGATTTGTGTTTGTTGTCACTCAGAATCATTTGAATTATTTTACTTTAGCCTAGATATAAGGAGAATGATCGACATAGACGATTGTACAGCAAATGCGTCCAGTAAATGGAGGATAGAATTAGAAATTTGCCACCAAGGTAGCGCTGCACTGGCATGTATCAGTTTAGTGGTGTCTGTTTATTATACCTATTATAACTTTATTTACTGCATTGCGATAAGAATAAATTTTGAGAATTATAATCTCTAAAATTGTAGTAACATTTATTTCAATAATTTGCAAAAAAAGAAAAAAACTCGCTCTAGGATCTGTCCTCCAATTTTCAGATATTTAAAATACATTGGGATCATTCTCCATATATCTAGAGTCCATGTCTATAAGCCTAATATTATTAGGTCCTTACATATGAAATTGGCGTTTTGTTGAACTGGCCACTTTGATCTCTAATATCTGAAATTTGGTTAGGAATTCCAAATTAAAATTTAGGCTTGTGTATTTGTGTTTTGAATTTAGTGATTCATTTGTTTTCGTATCATTTGATTTTTATTTGCCATTGTTCTTTTCATAAAATGGAAAACTTAAAATATCGCGTTATTTACGAATATGAGTTCCACTGTGGCATTAGTGGTGCAGAAACAGCTCGAAGGATTAATGATGTATATGGGGAAGCTACTATGAATGACAGCTCGGTACGGTTTTGGTTCCAACGTTTTCGTTCTAGAAATCTTGACCTACGAAACAAACCCCGTGGATGGCCGGACACCCTAGTTGATAATGAAGAATTAAAGGTGATTGAGAATGCGGATCCATCTCAAATCACGTCAGCGCTAGCGGCAAGTTTCGGTTTGAGTGATAAAACAATTTTAATTCACTTGTAACAAATTGGAAAAGTGAAAAATCTCGAGAAATGTATACTGCGTGAATTGACTGAAGAACACCAACAAACAAGCATTGAGTGCTGCGATAAATTACTGAACCGTCACGATAACGAAGGAATTTTTAATCGTATTGTAACTTGTGACGAAAAAAGGATCCTTTACGACAATCGGAAATGCTCATCACAGTGGTTGAACCCAGGAGAACTGGCCAAATCCTGTCCCAAGCGAAAATTAACTCAGAAAAAGGTACTGGTGAGTATTTGGTGGACCAGTCCTGGTGTCATACACTACAGCTTCCTAAGACCTGGCTAGACGATAACGGCAGATCTGAATTGTCAACAATTGCAAACCATGATGGAAAAGCTAGCCATTAAACAACCGTGACTGGCCAATCTCTCTAGCCCACTGCTGCTTCAGGACAATGCTAGACCCCATACTTCACGACAGACGGTCTCTAAATTAGAGGAACTGTGGTTGGAATGTCTCCGACACTCACCGTACTCCCCGGTACTTACTCCGACATATTACCACTTCTTTCGGAATTTGGACAATTTCTTGTAAGGAAAAAAATTTAATTCCGATGAGGCTGTCCAAACCGATCCGCTGTCCGCCTTCAAAGATTTTATTGATTCTCGCTCCCACAATTTTTTCAGCAATATAATTAATTAACTATTTATAAAAGGGCGAAAGTGCATAGATAATAATAGTACATACTTCGATTGATTAAATATGTTATTTCATAATATTTTATTCGTTTTACTTTTTCCATATTAAACGTTAATTTCATATATAAGGACCTATTACTTTAAGTTGACAAGAATATGCACAGAGATACTTTACCACCTGAGTGAAAATTCCCAGGTGTCAACATTGATATAGTGGATAAAGATGATTACAAAGCTTTAGAGCATGTTATGTTGGACCGTCAGTATATGTACAAACATGACAGTATGCAGCCAAGCGAAGTATATGTCTGGGGAACTAACTCGAACTACACTCTAGGCACTGGTACCCAACAGCAAAGGAATACACCTGAACTGTTGACATGCTTCAGTAGGACCAATACTTGGGTAAAACAGGTAAGAACTATAACTATTTTACAAATGTTATGATATCTTTGGTTTTATGACTAAACACTAAAGTAATAATATAAAGCTTAAAGATTTTTTTTTCCTTGTTTGCTTGAATGCGTTAATCTCTGCAACTACCTGTCAGATTTGAAATTTTTTTATTGTATTTTGTAGCCTAATTTTATTGAGGAAGGTTATTAGCTATATAACTTCACTCTACGATCCTAAAGAACAGCCGTAACCATTAACGTCAGAAATCCAGCAACGTGGAGTCAAGTACGGGAAGTGAAGACTACACGTGTGCGTTAGCGGCGCCGCGACTGTGCGGTGGAGAGTTTTTTCGAATAAATTTAATATGGGTAAAACCGTGGGGCACAACTACTGTTTATTATATAAATAATGATAAATAACAAAAGATAATTTTCATTTTAAAATGCGGTTTAAATTACTTTTATGTACCAATTTAAAGTTATATACATGAACATGGCTAGTTAGTAGTAATATAATAAGTACCCAGTATAAAACGGTAAAAGTATGAAAGAAGGCAAAAGCTCAATAAGGTGTGGTTCAAGTATTACGTATCGCTATTTTTTAAGTTTTTTGACCCTCCCATGTAACGCGCCGTAACGTTTTTCTGTAACTTTTTTTTTTTTTTTTTTTTTTTTTTTTTTTTTTTTTTTTTTTTTTTTTTTTTTTTTTTTTTTTTTTTTGTGAACTGACTACACTGTTAGCCTTAGGGGCCCTATCGTCAAACAGAGCCGCTGCGGCTTTTACAGCTTCACCGGACTTGGGGGCGAGCGCTTAGGGCACTCAGCCGCGAAAGTTTGTGACGACCCGCACGAGGGTGCCAGAGTGGCCGAACCTCGGCTCGGGCGGTCGTCGCGAATGCGAAAAAGTCGCGATCTAACTAATTCCCTAATCTTAGGAGAATTCGAGCTAACTAATATATACTCATATGCACGTTCCCCTCCTCCTGGGAGGAAGGAGTGGACCATGCGTATGTGTATTTGTTAATCGGATTGGTTTTTCTACACTAACTAGCGCATTACTCTAACTAGCGCAAAAAAAGAAAAAAAAAGGTCCCTTACAGAACCTATGTACCTGTGTGGTGTGCACGTGTGTGTGTTCATACGTGTGTAATGTTGTGTGTGGGTAACTAAGTGTTGCACGTATAGTGTCACTTTGTATCGCGCGGGCGGCTGCCTGACCCAAGGGCTTCACACCGAGGAACGGACCTAGGCTTGGGTTGCCGCTAGAGAGGGTGGACGTGACGGGTGTGCGGGAGCGAAGTTGACCGCCCGTCCTCTGCGGAGAGAACGGTGGTTACGCGGGCGTGGGCGGTGGCACGCTCTGTTTGGAGAGACGGTGTCGGCGTAGAACGCGTTAGCTTTTTCGGTTTGGTCGGGCGGGTCAGTGAATATATTACGCGGCCGGCGTTTTCTCCGGCAGGCGTTGGGGTCGGGAACATAAGAAGCTGCCGCTTTTATTAAGGGGTTCGCGTGGTTCGACGCGGTGTCGAAATACGAGCGAGAAAGGTGTTTGGCGTATGCATGTATCGAGGGAAGGTCCATATCTCTATGGAGATCCTCCATACGAACAAACCAGGGGGCACCGGTAAGGCGGTGAAGAAACTTGTTCTGGATGGCTTGTAAGCGTTCCCAGTTATAACTTGGCATATGTGCGAACGCAACGCAGCTATATGTCATGATCGGACGGATACACATCTTGTAGAGCGTAAGCTTGTGTCTCGTGGACATTTTGCTTGCAGCACATAACAGAGGATGCAGTCGGGCGAGGGTCCAGGAGGCCCTTTTCCTAACCAGATTGATGTGGCGTATAAAGGAGAGTCTACTGTCTAGGGTTACACCTAGATATTTGGTCGCCTTTTCCCAGGGGATCGGATTACCGAAGAGTTCAAGGGGATTGTCCTTGAGTTTTTGCGGTATCTGTGTGGCGGTTTGGTCGAAGAGCACCGCTGCGCTCTTCGTGGGGTTTATGGCTATTCGCCAGTCGTTAAACCACTTCCCGAGAGTGGTCACGGCTCTTTGGATTCTACATTTGAGGTTTCTCGTTTGCCTTTGAGAGGAGTATATGACTGTATCGTCAGCGTATAAGCCTACTTCAACTTTCTCTTCAAGTTTTGGTAGGTCACTGACGTACAGATTGAAGAGGCTAGGTGCCAGAATGGAACCTTGGGGGACGCCTGAGCGTATGGGATGGGGTGTGGATAGTTCACCTTCCACTCTGTAGCGAAAGGTGCGGTCTTTGAGGTAATCGCGGATGATTTTAACTAATCTATCGGGGACTTCGCGGGAGTACAGCTTGTAGACTAATCCTTCGTGCCAGACCTTATCGAAGGCCTTGGCTACGTCGAAGAAGACTGCCAGTGTGCGACGGGGTATAGATAACTCGGAAAAGTTAAACAAAATGTGCTCCGTGAGGCGGTGCACTTGATGAGTGCAAGAATGTCTAGCACGAAAACCGAATTGCTCAGGCGGGTAGAGGTTTTTCTCCTCTATTACGGATTTGAGACGGTTCAGAAGATCCGCTCATAGATTTTACCGCTCTTGCCGGGCTTGTGAATACCTATGACAATGGCCGTTTTCCAGACGGCTGGAAAATGGCAGTTGGCTATGGCTACATTGAATATGCAGACCAATAGAGCTATGAGGTGATCGGGAAGAAGTTTGAGTACTTCGTTCCTGATACCGTCGGGACCTGGTGACTTTCTAAGCTTAAGGCTTTTGAGAATGGCAGAGATCTCCTCAGAAGTGACTGGGGACAGGGATTATTTCTGTAACCCCCCTCCCCTCCTTAAACGTTACATAACACCCAAGTCAGTAAGTGAGCATGAGAGCTTTGATAGGCCAAGAACAGCTGATGATGCATATCTCCCTGTTTTGAAGACATTACACAGTATGAACTCACTATAACAAAACTGACTACTAATACAGTCGAGGGATTCCCCGTAAAACAAATGAAAAGGGTTGCCAACTTGAGAAGTTTTAATTGACTAGTTTTTTATTTCGGTTAAAAAAAACAATGTTACGTAACGTGTTGTTCAAACCCCTCTCCCGCCCTTGTAACGCATCATAACGTTTTACAAGACCGCCCAAATTACGTTACGTAATACTTAAACGCCCCTAAGTCAAAAGTGTTCATACAAAAAGGTTGAAATAGTTATGTAATTACTTAAATGTTGCTGGCAGTTAGATAACATAACAAAAAACATTAAGTCATCATTGTCAAATTGGAAATAACCTTGATTTATAAATATAACTATTTCAAAAATAATAATCCCATTATCTGAAATGCATACTGTTGGATTACCACGGACATGTCTTGGTTTTACAAATGTGCTGTGTTTTGTACTGGCTTTTATTGGTTTCGTAATTTGCGTTTGGTGCGCGATAAATACAGAGTTCTTCCGCGAAGTTAACTATACAGTCACAAAAAGCGCTTCAGTTGGTACTATTGCAAAATTTATGAGTTTAAAAGTGTGGTTTACCCCTATAACTTCAGTTCTTATCCCCGTGACTATTATCTCTATGATGACTTCATGCTGCGGCATTTTAGGTGCCGGCTGCAAGATGAAATGTGCCATTAAATCTTATATATTCCTCGTCACAATCCTATCGTCAGTAGCTTTTTGGTTGTTCTTCATATCTGGCATCTATAACATATACACTAACAATGAGAAGACCAGAAAATACCTACAGTCTTCTATACAGAACTACTACGGACTGGAAGAAGATATTTTCACTCACATTTGGAACTATACTATGGTCAACTACGAATGCTGTGGAGCAATCAGTTACAGGGACTTTGCGACTTCTAAATGGCAAAAAGCGAATCCTGACAAAATATTCCCAGTACAATGTTGCATTTTAGCCAATAAATCTTGTCTCATACCAATTTCCGATACTTGTATGAAAAATGAGAATGAAGAAAAGTCTTATAAAGAAGTGGGTTGTGTGTATGCATTAAGAACGTCCATTATTAACAACAAGGGATCAATAATATTCTATATTGTACTCATAACAATGGCGTATACAGTTTTGATATTGTTCTCATACTGTATCATAAGAGGAGAACCGTTGCTAGGTGTGATGGCTGAAGGAATTTCAAACTACTTCCCTCCAAAACCAAAGGACGTTGTTAATGTGATACCATCTAATTCGTCTCTGGAGAATATGAGATTTCTTGAAGAACCTCCGCAGAAACTAGTGAAAGTGGTCTCAGCAATAAATCCGTTTCAGTCATACAAATTCACTCCGAATACTTATAACAGCGGTGCAATATTACCACACTAATTTAGATCTCAAATATAATTGTTTCAATACAATGATTTTCCTTTTAACTGTTTTTTTAGCGCAAACAATTTGTCTTGAAATTTATATCGAATATTAAGATCTATGGTATATTGCTACATACAAATCACGTTTTTAGTAGATTAACACTATAAAAAGATACGGCTCATCATACTAAAAGTCCCGCTCACTGACTACTTATTAAAACCCTTAATAACCTGATCTTAAGATTTTGCACAAAGGAAATAATCTTTTGAGACAAGTAAAGAAAAATCCGAAAATTGTTTATTTCTCATGACCTCTTCAATTATATGGGACAAAGTTCTATTTGTTGTTAATTTCAAACTATGCAAAACGCGAGCGCTCACAAAATAAAAAAAAAATACTTTAACATAGGCGCCATAGTGAATCGGAGAAATTAGAGAATCTAAGGATAATATTATACAAACAATATTTATTATATGAAAACCATAGATGTAGTATTAAATGTAAAATACAGAACCCATATTGCGCGAGTTCTATTCGCTACTTACTCGATTCAAAAAAATGATAAAGACAGGTCTATTTAAAATAAGATTTAAAAATAAAACTTGTAAAAGTAGAATAATTTAACAGACAAAATAATTTCACAAATCAATAACAAATTTAACCTGATGTTATGGACATAATAAAAATATTAAGTTTTGCAAACAAATTAATGCAATTTGGATTTGGATGGATCAGTGGTAGCGTGAATGAGCACCGCGTCAATCGACATGAGTTCGTGTATCAGCAGTGAGCCTGGGCTTACGCTTACGGTGAAGGAAAACATCGTGATGAAATCATAGAATGGTGGTAGGGTATTTTGTAATGCTCGTCAGGTTACCTACCACCCTCAATTTGAAATTCTGTACTGCTGCACTTGAGAGACAGTTCCTCCCCTAGGCTTGGCGTGTTCCCATCTCGGGCCACACCGTTTCTTACCATCAGGTGAGATTTTTGCCAAATGTGTAATCTATAAAGAACCTAAAACATAATATCTTTGTTTAACCGTTCGTTTCTCTTACAGGTGTGCTTGGGTAAGTTTCACAGTATATGGGTGACGTCAGGCGCTGCCGGTGACGAGGTGTGGTGTTGTGGGCAGTGCGGGCGCGCTGGCGGACCGCATTCCACCGCACTGCGGCCAGCGCCACTGCGGCTCTCGGAGCCTTGCGTCTGTGCCGCAATCACACTTACTTCCACCGTATTGTTACTAGAGAGTGGAGCGGTAAGTACTATTTAAATTTGGTAATTCTCACTACAATTAGGATAAATTCATGTAAATAAATATATATTTCATAAAGATTATTGAATATGGGGTCACAATTTCACACACGACCACTTAATAGTAATCTAAGCAAAGCAAGTATTATGGTAACTAAACAGCTGATTCATATAATACTTATTTAATATCCAAACGCACAATTGACAATTATGCTCATCATACAAAAGTCGAGTCATGTGCGTGGATTAAAACCGCTACACGCGCGGTAAATGAACTTTATACTTTCGCGCCATAAGACCTGCTTGTGAATTTTTTATGGTTTCGTTTTCATGATATCTTGTATTTCACAGAAATGTGGACGTTAGCTATTTTTTATAATGGCCATGTAACTAGGCCTACGTACAACAAGGGTTGAGGAAGTCTTAAAAAAATTTCGCAGTAGGCCAGTAACACATTTGGACACCTTTTCCAATTACGTAGGTTCGAATTATACACTGAATGAACTTGAATTGTAAGGAATAAAGTAATAAATAAATACGGTACATCATCATGGGCCACCATCAATGGTTATGGCTCAAGTAAAGGCACCAATTAGTACTTATCATTGTGTTTGGATAACTCCATTTGAATATCAGTTCTTTTTTAAGCTTACTTCTATATCGATGCAAAAATTGGTAAAAAAGAAATTAGCTGACTCGTGCGAATATTACGCACATTTAAGAATGTAAAAATCTTAAGTAATGACAATTGTGATAGTTAAAAGATTGTTAGTAAATGGCACTTCTTAAGGTGGCCTCCCACGTTCCGTGATATTGCAGACGGACGCGGACCAGCCCGCACCGACGCGACGTACCATGGGAAGAGTGTCGTCTGTGGAAGCGAAGACAAGTCCGTGCCTTAATGTTCAGTGCGTGGTTGTCCGTGCTCGTAGATCGTGCTTGAGAATCCACAATATAACGGATCGTGGGAGGCCACCTTTACATGTCAGTTAAACATTTTTTCATTAGGATCTTTGGTCAATTGCAAGAAACATAAGCTTTTAAATGATATACGAATCATTGATTTTGATAAATATTTAAGTAAGATATGGCTTAGCCACCAAAAATACGTTTGAGAAATAATGTAACGATATTGTAAATTTTATGACCAATGTAATTTTCCAGGTGATCCAATACACGTTAAATAGTTCGGATAATGTAAGCCAATCGACCACTAAAACGCCATCATGCATTAAGCTGCCAACAGTGAAACCCTTGATCAAACTTTCGTCCCCATTGGGGGTTAAAGCGGGTCGATTGCATGCGGTCGTATGGAACGCACGTGCTGTATACACTTGGGGTACTAATGTCGGTCAACTGGGACACTCGCAGGACGATAAGGTCGTGCCAGCTCCTAAACGGGTATGTATATTTTTATACATACGTAAAGTGCGTTTCTAAGGTAGGCGGAGAACGTACAATGAACTTTACGCCAGCCACAGGACTAACAATACTTTTTTGGTATGGCTCAATCTATATTGAAAGTTCAAAATTCGTACCAAAGTCGGAAATAAAATAAAATAAAAATATTAAAAAGGTTTTGGGATTGTACCAATGACATTTTATAAATAGACGCATTATACTCTCACTAAAAGCAATATTTTCATGTAGTTATAAAGAGGTTACATTAAAACGATTTAAAAGAAATTTACCTATGGAGTGAGATTCTAGGTGTTACTGACTCTAGAACAGGGATGTTATGAGTGTGAAATTTCGAAGATATCATAAGAATATTTAGTCGGTTTCGGCTTTGGATACGGCAGCTGCACTTGAGACCCAGTCCACCCAGCCTTTCACTAGGCTTAGTGTGCTACCATCTTGGGTTATATCGTCACTAAGCATCAGGTGAAATTGTGGCTACAAAGTTAAACCTATAACGATAAAATCTGGTATCGACATCAATAGTTGATTTCGATAGTTTCGGATAATTTCAAGTATGAATTCACTGGTTCCAGTGAGATTTTCAAAGAATTGTATCTAGAACGACAATATGTAATAATGAAAAATTGTAGGCTAACAACCTTAATTTTATTTTAGAGAGCTATTAGTTAAATTTTGAGTCATTTTATTGATAATTGAAAATGTTTCGGTTTTTTTTTTTGATACCCGATAGTTTCGGGTCCTGTTACGCAGTTCCATAACAACCCCGTTGCAAACATTTTATTGAATGATATTCGTCACGCAACATTCAAAGTGAATATGATTTTAATGTAACTGATATTGCATTATTCAGCGAATTATAATTAATCTTTTCTCGTTGACTTTATAAAGTTTAATTTAAGTCGTATAATAGGCAACCGCACAGTAATCATATCAGTTGTGAAATAATATTGATTTCTATTTAATATTAATAAATAAAATCGAATATTTTGTGCTGTTTTTCATGTCAAACGAAATACCAATAACAGCGCATGACGTCATTCGTGTGTAAACGAAAGTTACCCAATTGGTGCGTTGAGCTGACATTTGTTGTTTACTTATAATTTTCTGCATTTGTTTAGTACTGATCGTACATAAATGACTTTACGCGCGGTGTGGTATCGTTTCCGTGGCAATTTAAAAATGTATAAAGTACTTATAATAGGTTATTTATGTTAAATTATATTTTTTCTACGTTTAGAAATTTATAGTGATTAATAATGAACGCTTTTTGAAAAGTTGTCCAGTTGCCTATAGTGCGAATTCATCTTTACAAGGTTGCTATATCAATTAACAATAAAGAAGAGGCCGGGTTAGAGTTGGTCGATGCGGCCGACGCAGCTACTGTGATAACAACCAGTCGAGGCGATGTTTACCTGCTACATAAGTACATATGCAAGAAAATTGCTATCAAGTAAGTCCTTTTCAAGTGTATTGAATTTTTTATTCCCACGGAGTGAACTGACAATCACTAATGTCAAGCTTGAAAATAATGTTGTCACATTTATTTTTGTAGTGTTGTGTATAATTTACGGTATAATTATTTGAATCGTAAGATTTTAAATATTGAATTGAGGGCTTCGTATTTATTAAATGAAATATTTTGTGTTATTCAACATATCCGATCATTTACTATTATCATTACTTAATTCCAGAAACTATAAAATAATTATATTAAGCCGAAAAACTGCAAAAAAAAAGTAAAAAAAAAAAACGCTGTGGTTGAGCCGCGAGCGATGTGAATTTGTCTCCCTTATTTCGGGGTTCACATAGGAAGGCTTCAATGTTTTTGAAAAAAACTTATCAATAGGTATAATATCTCATACGGTATTACAGTACCGATTGGTGACATCACTATTTTAAAACACAGTAAATGTATTTTCACTCCATGGAAATAAATATTTTTTGATGTGTATGATGTATTATATGTTTGACGTATATTTTTTGTGTATCAAAATTTTTATAAGGAAACAAAAACTCGTCTTTAACAAAAAAACACTTGAGTAAAATTTTTTTTAATTCCTTTTTTTATTTGATTCCCAGTCGTCGTACTTAAATATTATATAGTCTATGTCACTACCACAATTAAGACAAATGACACCTCGTAATTTTAAATCAGAGTGTAATGACGTGTTACCTCGTCCACACGTCCTTCCTGAGTCCTTCAAGTATTACGTAACACAATTTGGGGGAGGGGGTACCTAAACACGTTACGTAACATTGCTTATTTTTTTATTTAAATAAAAAACTAGGCAATTACAATTTTCCAAGATCGCAACCTTTTTCGTTTATGTTTTGCGGGGAATCCCTCGACTGTATTACTGTAGTCAGTGTTGTTAAAGTGAGTTCATACTATAATGTCCTTAAAACAGGGAGATTTACATCATCAGCTGCTCTTGGCCTATAAAAGCTCTCATGCTGATTTGCCGACTTGGGTGTTACGTAACGTTTAAGAAGGAGGGGGGGGGAGGCTTAAAAAATCTTTAAAAATTGCGTTACGTAATACTTGAACGCCCCCAATAATAAAAATAAAATGTCCCCGTAATAAGATATCATAAGGTTTTTTTTAATAACCCTGCTCTCGGGGATGGCATTTAAGCCAATTTTGCGTATATTTTTCTGATATAAGGAAGCCAAAGGGTTAATGATTAGGTTTGATTTTCGACTCGTATATAATTTTTTTTTTTTTTCAAAATCAATGGATGCAGTTTTTCTTATCTTTTAAAGTTGTACGTCGTAGTTTTTTTTTTCTATTTCTTATAGTTTCAGAGTTGCCCTCACTAGCTGTTCTTAGTGTCACAGATGAGCTATTAAACGTACTTTGAACTATTTATCTTTTCTGTGTTTAAGACAGATAAATTTGCGTCAAGTGTGTGTGGAGGCAAAAGTGAGCGAACAAGGGGTGTTCTCGCGGGTCACCGTGTTGCTTCTCACCAATGTTGGACAACTGCTCATTTGGCAGGACACAACTAACAAACTCACTAGGTATGTCTCCAATTAAACCGTAGGTGTACAACAGGTGTGTACCGGTAGTTGCAATTGAGAGCCAGTCTTCCACTAGGTTTAGTGGGCTACCATCTTGGGTCACATCGTCACTTAAAATCCGGTGAGATTGTGGCCACAACGCTAAACCTATAATGATAAGAAAAAGCAGTTTATGTTAAATACATACCAATCAGCAACCTTTTCAAAAATTTACTTTTATATCTAAAATCAACACATTGTTCTTGGAAATATTTTTTCAGAATATAATTTTTTTTCGCATTGGTATTTTGGCTGCTCTTGCTCTACCTTACGCCTTTTTTGGATTGTCGCTTTTCGGGATCAACCGATGTATATCCATCCAACTGCCGAGAGGTTTGCAAGCGTGCATGACAGTTACGACCAGTGTTGGATTACCGATTTCTCGGTGGTCGCTGTTGTCTTTGGATTGTCCTGAACCGTCACTTTGCCTTGCTACAATAACAAAAAAAAGTTTTTGTTTTGTGTCATTAATTAATTGATTGATTGAGTGTTAATGATTGATCTAAAAGCATGATGATATATTATTTCAAAGTGAAAGGTGCGCATGTACATTGCGCAGAAAAACGTGACGCTTTTATAAATTTCACTCCTCATAGACCCCAATAATGTTTTACAAACCGTCTTATAATTAGAATACGATATTGTAATAGCCCCATGAATTTTAAAAAGTTCCGCCCACGTAAAATGAAGCTGGTAACAACTAATGATATTTATTGCAGATGTGTATTCGGACTTCAGCACCAAACAATTATAACGCATGTAGCTTTAACTCACGATGCTATTTATTTCACAACGAAATACGGCGAAGCGTTCATTGGTACGGTATCGCGCAAGGCCACGCCCACGACGCCGCAGCAGCCAATCAGAAACGAGAGAGATAACGATGCAAAGAGCGCTCTAGTGAAGTTTCTGGAGAAGGACGATTGTACTAGTGTCAAAATTACAAAAATACCGAATATTTATAGAGCAGTCTCCATCGCTGTCGACAGTGAAGGGCTTAACTTTGCTTGTCTGCAGGTATGTTATACACCTTGTATTTTTACCGGACTGCGATAAAGACGGGTTATGTTTTTCAAGCATATATTATGTATTTATATGTCTATTTCTTTAGCACACTCTATAGCCTTAACGGCTTGATGGATTTTAGCATACGTGGTGTCGTTAAATTCGTCCTAATTGTGGGAGTGACATAGGTACCTATATAAAAAGCAAGAATAGAAAAGTATTTTTTTTAGTCAAGTGTTTTTGTTGCAGTCGATTTTTTGTTTCGTTCTTAATTATTTAGCTTGTTTATTTACAGCCTAGGCAATATCACTATATTACATATATTAGTAAAGTTACGATAATTTGAATCCGAGTACAGCGACGTTGTCTTCTGTTCTGTTAGCTTCAAGACCAAGAGAGCTCTTTAGAGAGTTTCCTTTAAAGAAAAGTCCTATACAGAAAAATTTCTTTGGAGACATTACAAAAGATCGCAGTCAAATAACCGTGTGTTGTGTTCCAACGTGAATCGGGTTTACAGAGCTTTTTGGTTAGGGGTTCAAGGTCGGCATAGTGCTAGTGATATCTATGGTATTACAAGCGGCCATAGGCTACGGTAGCCGCTTACCAAAAGGCGGGCCGTAAGCTTGTTTCAATATTATTATATTCGATGGTTGAATAAATTTAACATAGTTGTTACCATGGGGCACAGTTAGTTAATTTACAATTACAGATCAAACCGGCATGCGGACTGAAATCTTTACCGGAACTGTCGCCATCGTGCCTGTCCAAGCATATGGAATCTTTACGTGAAACCGCTGCCGAGGAAGACCTCCTCCATGACGTCATATTTAAGGTAAAGACTAAAAAGAATCTACTTTAAAAAAAATTTAGTTTATAGATTTCTACAGTAATGAAATCTGATGTAAAGTAAAGGTATAGCAGAAGATTTTGACAGACTTAACCTGCAAAGAAGAACCGTTTAAGGAATTATTACTGGAATACACCAGTTTTTCAGTTTTTGTATACTTGTACTAGCTTGTCTGGTAGACGTTCCGCCTTTTTCAATAGTCAATAACTAGACCACAGCTCCCTCCACCTATTCTGAATTTTATATCGCGAAAACTTTTCCAATACCATATCGAACAAAAAATAAAATAAGGGGATCCATCGTTTGCCGTGTATTATGATGACCTTAAGTTCATAATAAATCCAATTAGGGGTTCCCCTTTCCATCATATCATAATTTTCACTAATACTCTTGCCTCGTTCATAACGTCGTCTCTTTCACATTGTCATTCACTCCATAGTATATTACTGACACCAAAACTAAACTAGTTCTTTCACACATCCTAAATCATACATCAAATACATATTTGAAGAGTTCAGAATAGCTATAAGACTTGTATTTTGAAGACTAATTATTACTGTTTAGTAAATCGATTCACCTAAATTATTTTTTATTTATTCATAGTATCTTGGCAAATGAAAAGGTATTCGGTAAGACGGAGGCACTTGTTTATTAAAAATATATAAAATAAGCTAAGTTGTACGCCACAGTTCTTAAAAAAAAAAAAAAATATAATAGGTCGGCACATTGACGGCACTGCCTGCTATCATGCCAGCCTGCATAAGTATCTCTTCAAGTTACGCTTTAAGGACGCGATGTCGTAAGGAGGGGAACACATTGGCCGAGAGATAGTTCCATAGTTCCACGGTATGTCAAGATAAGTTGCCGTAAAACTGTGACTTTGAAGCCCAGTGCGTGTTATTCTGTTGTGGAAAGGAGAGGCGGAAATTAGATCGAAAAGCTCTTCAGAACACATTATATAGATGGTAGAACACGCTCGGCGAGGCAATTTCATTTCCCACATAAATAAAATAAATAATATTCAATTATGTTTCATTTTTATTATTTTTTTAATAAACAGATTGGTGCAAAACACTACCCTGCACATATTTACATAATCGCTGCAAGTAGTGAACACTTATACAAGTTGTATCAAGAGAAAGCCTTAAATCCGGGTGAAAAGCCAATCATCGCTTTAGAAAATGTCCATCCGGAGGTTTTCGACAGAATATTGAAATACATGTACACCGGTACATGTGATGTGGCTGAACTGGGATCCTGTTCCCTGAAGATAAGGAGGGAAGATCTTGTAGGCACGGGCAAGAAAGAGACAACGAGTGTCGATGTCGATGTGGAGTTAATTGGTAAGTACCTATTCAAAACTTGAAGTACATATTCTCATTATGTTTTTTTGGGTTAATTTAAATATAATCTCATTTATATCTCTCACACATAAGTGAATTTTATGACACACTATGAAAAACGATCAAGTAATACCAAAAATTGTTTTATTTCACATATACAATTTAAATTTATTATTTCTTGCATTCAACATCATTTTGAAAAGATAAAACCAAATGTGGGGAAGTTTTTTTGAATTTACTCCTTAAGAATCGATTTTCATATAAAGAGTCCGGTATGGAAATTTTATGAATGAAATTTATAAAAAGCGTTAAGAAAAAGCGTTACGTTTTTCTGCGGAAAGTACCTTGCGCACCTTTCACTTTGAAATCATGTATGTGTAGTGAGTGTATGCATACATCAGTCAGTACAGTGACAGTCGGTCGCTCGGTCAGTCAGTCAGTTAACTAATCACCTCTTTGCCTATTGTATATTGAAAGACAATCGTACTTAAGGAGTAAACTCCAGTCGTGCTTCAGAGATGACACACACACATCGTTTTTTTATGTTACCTAGTATATTAAAAAATATATATATATATATTCTGTGTTAGATAGTGATAATCTGAAATTAACTTGCACAATTAGAATAGTTAAAGTTGTTTAAAAGACAAGAAATCTCATGAAGAAATGAATATCTCAGTCGAGCTTACACATTTACTAGCTGTTACCCAATTTCGCTGGGCCATAAAAAAGTATTTTATATCCTATTCCCTAAATCAAAATTCATTAGAATCCATCCAAGCATTTGAGCGTGATTGATAAACAAACATACTTTGATATTTATAGTATAATACTAGCTGTTTGCTTGGA
Organism: Saturnia japonica; assembly: GCA_033032175.1. Classification (NCBI taxonomy): domain Eukaryota; kingdom Metazoa; phylum Arthropoda; class Insecta; order Lepidoptera; family Saturniidae; genus Saturnia; species Saturnia japonica. The sequence goes on from CM065318.1 coordinate 13,736,007, forward strand.
TGCGATTTCCATCAATGACATCTCAGGAAGTTTTACCGCCTATTAAACACTCTTTGAGGATGAATTTTCAAAAATCTTCTCTTAACTCTTGTCTACGTTATAATGAGGAACATCTATGCAAAATTTCACGCTTCTGGACTTACCAGCGTAAGGTGTCTGTCAGCAAGTCTTCAGAATTTTTATTATGATATTGACGAACCTATCCACGCTTACAGAAAACCCTTCGGAAATATCTGCGTTCGAAGTTTACAAACATCAGGAGAAACATAAGAAGGGTCGAAATCGTCGCAACACTGAGACCCCACCACGAGTACATCTCTACTGCGATCCTGTTAAACTAGTGCAGGCCACCGCTAAGCGTCTGCAGGTCATGACGCTACACAAAATACTCGATAAGTTCTAGTAAGAATAATTCTTGTTTTGTCTTGCAGTGCCAAGGGGGCGTTTCAAGTATTACTTAACGCAGTTTTTGAAGATTTTTGTGCCTCCTCCTGTAACGCGTCGTAACATTTTTCTGTACCCCCTCCCCCTCTTGTCAGCATGAGAGCTTTTATAGGGCAAGAACAGCTGATGATACAAATCTCTATGTTTTGAAGACATTACAGTATGAACTCACTTAAACAACACCGACTACAGTAATACAGTCGAGGGATTCCCCTCAAAACAAGCTAAAAGGGTTGCGAACTTGGGAGAACAAAATTAAAATGACGTACAATACAATCGAGGGATTCCCCGTAAAAGATAAACGAAAAGGGTTGTGGTCTTGGAAAATTTTAATTGCTTAGTTTTTTATTTAAAAAAAAAGAACTATGTTAAGTAACGCGTTTTCGAACCCCCCTCCCGCCTCCAAAATTGCGTTACCTAATAATACTCGAACGCCCCCAAGTAAGCAGTTCACTTTCGGTTATATCACCAGACCGAATAAGAAAGTCCTTATAAAGGAAGATATTTACCATATTTCATAATATATGTATAAACAATATTCATTTCATAGTCTATGTATATAGATGCATTTTTATAGCCTAAATCATAGATGATTGATGTAACTATAGCAACGAGAAACATTTGACCATAAGTATGGTTTTAAGTTAAAGGAGGAAATTAAATATTATAATATTTTCTGTGCCAGTTAAAATTTACTTTTTACTTGATTATACGAACATTATCATTTACTAGTTACTAAGTATAGTTTTTTTTAATTTATTATTAAATGGCGGCCTTTGTGCTTAGACCAACCGGGCCACCTCCAAGTTTCCCCTGCGTGTTTTGGCAGGGACTTTTCTGGGTTAAGAGTGGGCAGCGTTGTATTGTTATCCATATTAATTTTAGTGCGATGGTACTTTTTAATTGGGGTGTTTTCATTTCTATTGCATGTTGGCATTCCAGTAATTGTGTAATGTTTGCTGCTGTTTTATCTGCTTTTGTTCTTTATATATATCTCGATTAGTGTCAAGTTCTTCAATGTCAATAGTTTATGTTATGCTATTTTTCCTATCTATGTTTGGTTTGTTACATTTGGTATACATGTATGTTTAGAATTTGTTTCATTTATTGTCATTATCGTTTTGTTTTCTTTATCTTTTGTTTGTGTGCTATAACGATTGCTTTTAAGTAATCGTTACACACATTTATTCTCAGCACTGTTTTAATTGTCTGTGTTCTAGTATTATTTTAAACCTGATTATTCTGTTTTTTGGGCTGCCATTTTATGTCGTCAGGATCGCCTTGACGTGCTGAGCGTTTGCATGTCATGCGCCAGTTTGCTTCTTTGGTGTTTTTAAAGTCATACTGTATTCTTCACGAATTTTCACGCGACTATTCTCCTCCTTTTGCGTTTCGCGTCTCGGTCCTACGTTATTATGCCTCGCTCTATTCCACACGAATTGACTTACGTATTTAGCATTTTCGTGGCGCGCTTTATCTTTGTAGTGTTCTTTTATCTCAATCCCTTCTTGCCCTTCCAGTTTTTTACATCATCGATTTTTGTTTGAATGGTTTTTACTTTGTTCTTCTTTATCTATTTGAGTTTGGGTGGAAATCTTAATTGTTTCTTATAAATAATGCCCGCATTTTATTGTTTTGTAATTTGTAGATATTTTTTTTATATTTCTCCCCATTCTCTGGAATGCCCTCAGCAATAGTCGACCCTTGATCGGGCAATGGTGTCCCATTTTCGCCGCACCGCACAGATTTCGTCGAACGCGTTGTCGTCTGCCTTTTCCATTTTCGCATTTACACAGTTTTTACAAACTGGTAAGTCTCCGTCCCTCCAGTGTTGGCACGCTGATTTGTGGTGGGGGCCCCCGCAATGGTTACGCAGATCTTTGCTGTCCTGGCACGATTTACGTCCGTGTCCATACTCCAGGCACCGCGTGCACTGTATCAGCGGCGTCTGGTCGAGCACAAACTCTGTTTGCAGGTCCGATATATATTCGACCAGCCGCCGTGAGACGAACCCACAGGATTGGCGATACCTGGAGTATGACATGGTTCGTGTCCGTATTACGGGCTTTCCGTCTATATCTCACGACTACCCTATATTCTTCGTCGGAGTCGTCTTTCAGCAGCTGTTGATTCTGATTTTTCAGGAACTCCAAGATCTCATCTGTATTTGTTGCCAGCACATCCTTGATTTTTACCAAGGGGGTTTTGTCCTCTTTGCGATGCGTATAATGTCGTCCTTTGAGTGGCATCCGATCACCACCTTCTGATTCCCGACCTTCCCGCATCGACGGCGGCTCTTATTTTATCTACGACGTCTCCACTAGAGTCCTCCTCTACTGTTGAGGAAACTATTATTGAATGTGACGACGTCTGTATTCCTAAGTATAGTTGCAATAATGCATATAGATTTTCAACTTGAGGAAGTAGCAAGCTAGCTTACTAACATGCTATCGTAGCAGGGCCTGATTTTGGGAAGATCTACAGGAGCGTCAGTCCCAAAGTCCTTACACAGAAGAAACCTACACAGTATGAGGTTTTGATTTTTTATATAGGAAAAAATAACAAAAAAAAGTTCTCAATCATGAAGCACTTGGCTCCAAGGCCCCCCTTGTATCGTAGAATCATTATATTTTTATCTAAAACTAAGGCTCATATAATTCAAACTTAAACTTTCTCTAGTTCGCAACATCAGCAGCTTCAGATAACCATCCCTCCGAAATTAGTATTACATTTAGATTCTTTCTAGTTACAGAGATGGCACAGTATGTCTAAAAGAGAGCGCGACATTTACAAAAAATTCTCCAATGCACTGGAACAGAGACGCTTATCCGGAATTAGTCGATACTAGTGTCTGCTCTAAGGACGGTATTCTTATATCGGCTCATAAATGCGTATTGGCAGCACGGTTGGAATATTTTAACGGGATGTTCATGCACTCTTGGACTGAGGTAATTTAATGAACATTGAAACAACGCATTTGACTGTCTTCCTCTTTCTTATTTTGTCCTACCCTAAGTAGGATCGACATAACAATTTTTTGCTTTTATATGGTGAACTGATATTTGGCTTAGTGTTTTACGACCGGCCACCAGCCTGACCTCAGCCATCCTTGGGATATTTTGTCTGGGAACTGGCTCTCAAGTGCAGCTACCGAAACACACGTATAGGTGCTCAGCGACTGATTTTCAACTTGAAATTGGTAGCTAACCGGGCGGGCATTAGAAAATGCCTATCACTCACCTTGCTATGGTTTCATCACAATGTTTCCCATCACCAAATGAGATCTCATTGTAGAGATTCGAACTTATATCGATCGACGCCGGGTCCGTACGCTGTACCTTTGAGCCATTATTGCTTAAATTACTACTTTTAACTGTTTTTATAGTATATTAATCATGATTCAGATATGTTCTAAAAACATACGTATTCTTTTAAAATATTATAATTGTTTCGAATTATATTGGCGTCTTCTTGCAACTTACTGTAACTCTAGCAATTTTTGTAACAATTTCCTGGATTAGACCTACTTGATCGGAGTTACAAAAAAAAACATATTTCACAAATTCTTAATTTACCAATATTCTCCAGACTGTCACTACTAAATAATTATTATTACAGAGCAAATTATTATCAAAAGTAACTCTTCCCATCAACCATGGAATCCTCTTGCCTGTCATCAACTTCTTATACACGGACTCGTGCCCGGAAATTCAAAACTGCGATAGCCTCGATTTCATATGCAATTTGCTTATAGTCGCTGATCAATTATTCATCACCCGTCTCAGAGAGATGTGTGAGATTGCCCTAGCAAATATGATCACCTTAAAAAACTGCACGGAACTGTGCCAGTTTGCACACACTTACAATGCATCACAATTAAAGCAGTGCTGCATGGAATTCATTTGTCTAAACTTGTACAGCATCCTCGAAAACAGGTATCTGGATCATATAGACGAATCCTTATTGGACAATATTACTAGTTATTATTGCAAGTTCAATTCCATAATGTCATCTCGAGTAATCACGCCATTTTACAATGCTCCAAGCGATGATATCATCAATGAGTTTTCTAACAACTTTCCTTTAGACTTGAATGTAACAGATGAAGATATCAAAAGAGATGATGCATTAGTAGACTCTACTAAAAAAAAGAATAGGCAATCTAGGAAGATAGAGTATACCGAAAGCGAGAAAGAGAGGATGAGATATGAATCTGTCAGTTCTGTCACATCATTGGATTTATCGAACGAAACAGGTGATATAACGTTGTCGCTAAGTACCATTTCTAAAGATGAAACCGGCACTAAAGATAGACGTGAAAAATGGATCGAAGTGCCATCAACTCAAAATAAGCAAGCGAAACTTGTACAAGCGCGATTGAAAGCAATAACTAACGCTAGGGAAATTCTAAACGAAAGCCCTGTAGAATCATTTACAAAACTCAATAGAAGTAGCTCTCAGGGTGCTATGATTACGGAAGCAACATCATCTCACATGTCAGTGTCTCCTAAAGAATCTCCTATTGCTGAAATAGCCTGGAGTCCTCCAAGTGGTAACTTCATTGTTAGCCATGTGGGCCCGAAACTATCTCAGAAGCAAAGAAAAAAATTGGCTTTGCAGGGAAATGAACAAACAAGTCTAGAGGATTATGTGTCTAATAAATTAAACTTAAGCAGTCCACCAGATAAACCAAAAAACCCGTGGAAAATATGTGAAGTGCCTATCACTAGTAACAACCCTCGTATGTCAAAAACAGTAGAATTTAATAAGATATTGACTGATCAAAAGAAGCAGAAGGAAGACTTTTCGAGGATCATGACCAAACCTTTGTTATTAACACAGGTATCGTAGCAAAAACTAATTTAAGTTAATATGGTAATTAAATTCACTTTTTGACATTAATAAAAATGCAAAAAGAAAACTTTTCCCCCTGACTGGGAAAATCTATTTTTATTGCAAATAAATATTTTCTATAACAGTAAGCACAGTACAATACAAAATCAACAGCAATCACATAAAGATCAGTAATACATCCCTAGTCACCGTTGTTATCCAGGTCTGCGTAAATAGAACAGCTGATTGTGAAACACAACTTGCTTATGTGATTCTGTCCATGGTAGTCACTACCTAGTCAGACTGTAGAGCCTTACCACCTTACAAACCATAGATTTCTGCATAACCCAATGTTATTTGATTTATACATTAAGAGAGCGTTCAAGTATTATGTAACGCAATTTTTGACTCTCCCTCCCCCTCATAAACGCTACGTAACACCCAAGTCAGCAAGCAAATCTCCCTATTTTGATGACAGTACAGTATGAACTCACTTTAACAACACTGATTACAGCAATGTGCACTAACGAATACTGACATTGAAAACAAAATAAAAATGACGTACAATACAGTTCAGAGATTCCTCTAAAACATAAAAAAAGGGTTGCGAAACTTGGGAAATTTTAATTGCATAGTTTTTTAACGTGTTGTGGCCTTGTAACGCATCGTAACGTTTTACAAGACCACCCCACCCCACTCCCAAATTACGTTACGTAATACTTGAACGGCCCTTAAACTACTATGCATTTTTCTGACAGGTAATAAGTAGATAATTTTTAATTTCATACAGTAACCAATCAAACATTAAATATTCTTTTTCTGCTACACCATCCATGGAACATTAAGTGTCTTACAATTAACAAGTATATGGTATTCTTTCTAATACTTTTACATATTAAAACAAAGAATCACTGTTAATATACATGAATTTAAAATAACTGTATGTATGTACATTAGGGTGACGCAAAAAAACCGACTATTTTCTTTTTTAGTCTCGAGTGAAAAAATGTTAATTTTTGATGTTTTAAGAGCCCCCTTTTTTTTTTTTTTTTAACCATGGGAAAATCCTGCATTGGATCCGCCTCCCGAGCCGGGCCGCTCAAGGGGACTCTTACCGACTAAAACCCCACGGTGTTCTTCTCGCACCCGATGGCCGGGGAGCGGGAACTGCTTGCACATATCATCCGCTCGACCCGGCAGGTGTGGCCCTGTCACGGGGCCCCGTCGCGGTCGGAGGCAATCGGCACCTCCAACGAGCCTCGGAGAGCGCACGAACACCAGTGCGCCTCTTCCATCTCGGGCCTGCATTTACGCGGTGACGCACATGCCCAGGTCCGCCACCTGCAGACCCATTTAAGGCGGCCGGAGATCGTCACGCGGTCTCCGGCGCCTGGCTCGTTGACCGCAGGAGGGGAGCAAGGTGTTACGCTCCCGCTCCCTCCCCGCCTCCTCTTTCGCAAGCATGACTTGCTCGCAAAACGAGGAGACGGAGTTCCACCCGGTCTCGCTCTCGACCATAGACAGAACCACGGCCGGGAGCGAGAGATCGGTGCCGATTGTCGCAACAACGTCGCGGCGCAGCGAGTCCCATGCGGGACAGACAGCTAGTGTGTGCTGCGCAGTATCTTCTGCGCAGCCACAATGATGGCACCCAGGAGCGATCTCCCGGCCTATGCGACACAGGTAACTCCCAAAACAGCCATGTCCCGAGAGTACCTGCGTCAGCCGGAACGTGAGGGTTGTTATGATTATAGTTTAATTTAGAATAGTTATGTATAATTTTCCAGCATACCTTACAATTTTCAAATAATATGGGTTTTACAATTTATTAGTACACAATTTTAATGTCCATAACCAAGACGTTCTTCTTGCTCCGACAGCTCAGCGTAGAGATCCTTGCCTAGGATCTAGAATAGAAGTCAGCACGGTGTAGGCCGTATCAGGATACACTGCTCAAGCAGACGACGCAGCACCAAATATCTTATCTATTGAGATTTCCTCATATGTAAAAGGAAAAGTTATTATTTGTATTATAAATACAAAATCCAGGTGATACTTTCCCGGTAGTGTTCTTTCAATGTTCAGTAGGTATTTGTCGTTTTGACAAAGGGTATTTCACCCATATTAATATTAAAATTATAAATTATAACAATTAAAATAACTTTTCTATATAAATATGTTATAAAATAAACTATCTTTTCGACTCCCAGGTCTGTTGTACAATAATTTGGTTTCTATTAAAACATTTGATAAATATTATATAAACGTTACTACGATTCAAAAGTCTGCCGTACAATGAATTCCATGATCAGATCGGTCCTCAAAAATCTGTCATACTCTCTGTTCTAATTTTCTCTTTTGTTTGAATTCAAAATTTCATCTTACTAGACTTTTCTCATTTTAAAAATTCAAAATAAATCTAATCATAGATTTATTTTGCTAAACTAGAACCTGGATAGAATATTTGTCTATACCTGAGAAACTCCTAACTGCGCATGCTCTATTACTATCAAAGAATTATCAATGACGGAGATTGTCATAATATTGCAATGTAAACAATACGAACCTAAAATATTAACAAAGCTGTTGTTAAACCAAAATTATCAAGTTATAAATTATCTAAACGCATCAATACATAAACCTATCATTAATTGGTATCCTGGAAATAAAAGAATAGGTACACCAAAACAATAATAAGGTAAATCAAATGAACTTATGATGAATAATATAAAGTAGATATTAAATAGGATAAATAAGATTATCTTCCAGATAAATAATATAACAGGGTGCCATGCCGCCTCCGGAGCCATCTAGCCAGAATTGGCCTGATGGCTTCCACGATCGCCACGCCAAAACTAGGGTGGCTAAGTCGCAAGTCCCACACTTCCACCATGGGATTTTGGCGAAGCTCTGACCTGTACGCCGCAATCTCTCGCGGCGTTGGTCTCTCACCCCGCCTCAGCGCCTCCTCGCGCCATCTAAACAGCAGCGCGAGGGTCCTCGCTTCGAGATCCCATGGCGGAGATCCAGCCAATAGGGAGGCTGCTTCGAACGAGACTGTACGGTACCCTCGGACAGCTCTGACGGCCATCGCTCTCTGCGGTTTACTCAGGAACGTGAGATGACGGACCGTCAGGCTGTCCGCCCACACTGGAGCCCCGTATAGGGTCATCGACCGTACGGCTCCCAGGTAGAGCTTCCGGCAAGCGGAACCGGGCCCCCCAAGGTTTGGCAACAGCCGCGCAAGTGCGCCTGCTGTGCCCATGAGTCGGAGGGTCAGCTGCCAGAAGTGTTCCACGAAGCTCCATCGGCTATCGAGGACGATGCCCAGGTACCTCATCGTCGACCCTATGCCGATGGTGACGCCTCCCACTACGATTTGGGATCCTTGCGGTGGTGCATTCCGAGGTCCATGAAAACACAGGGCCTCGGATTTACCTAGGCCCACCTCTAGTCCCAGATGCCTTATTCGACCTACGACTTGAGCCACCCCAGCTGTAGCTAATATTGTCGCATCGCGATGCGTCTTCCCTCGCGCTGTGACAAGGGTGTCGTCGGCATAGCAGACGACACTGACACCGCTGAGGGTCGCACCGCGTATCGCCCAATCATAGCCGATGTTCCACAAAATGGGGCCAAGCACTGACCCCTGTGGAACACCGCTAGACATGTCTCGCCGACTCCATCCTTCCGGACCCGGGAAGGTGATGTTCCTCTGTCTTAAATAATTCCCGACGATGCGACGGAGGTAATGAGGCACTCCATGGTACCGGAGCGCCTCACGTATGCAGCTCCAGGGCAGGGTATTGAACGCGTTGGCGATGTCCAGGGACACCGCCAGCACCACTTCACCCTGGGAGATTGCATCCTCCGCCAGAATCTTCACGTGCGTGATCACGTGTATGGTGGAGCGCCCTCGGCGAAAACCAAACTGGTTTTCGGCTAAATCCGGCCCCACTTCCGTCAAGTGGTGGGCGAGGCGGTCTGCAATAACTCTCTCCATGAGTTTGCCCACCTCGTCCAGCAACACAATGAGGCGGAATGCGGACGGAGTGTCCACTGGGCGCCCCTCCTTTTTGAGCAGGACCAGCCGGCCGGTTTTCCAGCACAGCGGAAATCGGCCCTGCTCAAAACACGCTGTAAAGAGTCTCATCAGTCGGGACTCGAGACTTCGTGAGCCAGGACCCATGCACGGCCTCGTATGCCGTCGGGTCCTGGAGCGGTGTTCTTCGACTGAAGCCGTCGCACCGCTCGGCTCAGCTCTTCTTGGGTCACTTTGGGTACGTCGCCATCCTCGTCCGCGTTGGTCGCCAAAGGCGAAGCCATGGATGGAGGGGTATGTTCTGTCCCCACTGGGAAAAGAGCTTCCAGAACTTGCTCGAGAAACCTAGGCTGGAGACTCTGGGTTACCGGGGGGGCCCATGGGCGAAGTTTGCTCCGCACTAGGCGATAAGGGCGCCCCCACGGATCCCGACTGAGCGTCTCCAGTAGTTGTTCTCGAGCCAAGGCTTTCGCCCTGGCTATAGCCTCTTTGAGCAATTTTATGGCAGTTCTGTACCCTCCGTATAGCTCCGCCTCCAGGGCAGTCGTATCTTGTGTTCAGCTTCGCCTCCGTCTATGCCTGGTATATCGGCGTCTCGCCGAGACACAAGCATCGCGCAACTGCGCTATCTCGGCACTCCACCAATACACCTGGCGTCTGGCGGGTATACGCTTCTCTCGAGGCATAGCTGCATCACAGGCACACGTTACAACCCTTCGAAGCCGTTCAGCCTCCTGCTCCACATCGGCAGGCCTGTTGGGAGTCCCATCGAGATCCCAGGCCTGCCCAATGATGGCTACGCTGAACGCCTCCACGTTGAGGCGTTTTAATGACCAACGCGGACCGCCCTCACTAGGGGTTTCTAGGACCGGACTGTCCGAGGTTTGGGCTCAGACGTCGAACCGGATATACCGATGGTCCGACAACGTCTTTACCCCCTCAAGGACTCTCCAGTCCCGCACACGGCGTGCTATGGCAGGGCTAGCGAACGATATGTCCACTATGGACCTACCCTGCTGTCGCACGCACGTGTAGACTGAACCTCTATTTAGGACGGATAGGCCAGTTGTTAGGGCCCACTCTTCTAGCTCCTCTCCTCTCGTATCCGTGGTCGAGAAACCCCAAGCTACAGATTTAGCATTAAAGTCCCCAAGCACTAGCATGTGGCGAGGGTGGCTACGGGTGACGACGTTACCCAGTTCAGCTAATAATACCTGGAAGTCGGCGAGACTCCAACTTGGGGGTGCGTACACCCCCACCACTGTGATATCGCCGTGGTTAGCAGCTACACTTCCACGACCTTTTGTGACAACGACAAAGGGCGGGGAGCCTGCAGCTGCCCTTGATGTTAAGGCCACTGAGCCGTTAAGGTCTCCCACACAGTTATCCCCGGGTGGGATGTAATAAGGCTCAGAGACCAGGGCGATATGAATAGCCCACTGCGCCATATTCTGGACCAATAGGTCTTGAGCTCTGGCGCAGTGGTTTAGATTCGCCTGGAGAACATGTAGTGCCATTATTATTGGCAATCCATGTTCGTCTCCGACCCAGCCGGCGGCACCCTATTAACGGCCGACGATCGCGTTGTTTGTGGGGGAGGCTCCTTACGCCATTTACCCCGTTTTCTCCTTCTGCTTGAGGATGCCGCACAAGCTCCGCTGCCAATCCGGTGATTTGCCGTCTTTCCGGCCTCCGAGCAAACAACGCAGGGTGGCGTCTCTTTACACTGGCGTGCCTTGTGTCCCACTTTGCTGCAGCGCAGGCAAAGGTCACTCCTATATGTTCCCTCAACATCAACATCAAAAACTAAAAACTTTTTACTCTTGACTAAAAAAAAAATGTCGGTTTTTTTGCGCCACCCTAATGTACATATGTACACATGTTAGAAGTTATTCATCGCATAACATTGAATGTGACTGATTGTCTTCACCACAAAAATTGTAAAGGCTCAAAATCTAAATATATATCACCATCTAGCACTACAATTATGAACTTACCAACCAAAGATTATTCATCATAATTAATTTCAAAATTTGTAATTTGGCCATAGATGGCACTGTTATAGCTTTTAAAAAATAACACTGAGTGTAAAACTATCTTTACAACAATAAAACTTAAGGTTTAGCAAGTAACTTCATAGTATAGAATTTTTGTTACAATATGCATGCACATCATTAAAATTCACTCTTAATTTTATCATAACATGCCTACAGAAGTATAACTTCAGAAAAATCAGATATTTTTTTGCACTCACTATAATTAATAGATAAATTATAATCAGTCTTAATTGTTGTAATTACAGTTGGAGGATAAAGCTATAGAGCAGTTAGAGAAGTTCTACAATGCGAGTGAAATTGATGATGAGTGGATAACAGTTAGACGCATAGAGCTTCAAGTGTCTTCACCGCAATGGATCCATACTGTCCCAAAGTGATATTATGTGTGCTATTTTATACATTTATATATTATTATAGTTAATATATAGTTTATATTAAATAAAATTAAGATATTTTTAAATAAATGCAATCTATTGACAATTATTTATTTCATTTAAAATCCTAAACTTTACCTATGAAGTAACTACTATTTTTAGAAGTATCTAGGTATATATATACAGTGTAAACTCTTTATAACGAAACTCAAGGGACTGAGCATTTTTTGTCGTTATAGAGAGTTATCATTATATGGAGTGAACAAAAAAACAACCAAATTAACAAGAATTTTTAATATGTATGTCTTAGATAATAAATGCTTATAAATTATTGTTTACACATATAGTCTGATAACTTTGTCTGACGTTTTTTGCTATGCCAGTACTTGTTTTGTATTATTTTATGTAATTCTATTCATATCTTCTATCAAACTTTTTCGTCAACACTAATCGCTTTCCGTTTACTGGCCATGTTAACAGTTTCAAAGTAAATTTACGACTGATAATACGATAGGTACCCAGTATGCTTGGTCGAAGACCATCACTTCCGAGAAAACAATGCGGCATACTGCATGTGTTCAAGGCAATTAAGGGTAACAAAAGCTAGACCAACCTCAGATGTTTCGGAGCTTCAAAGTCTTTTGTTACCTGATAACATAACATAAACAATAATACTGATAATAAATATTTCATAATATAACACATTTCTTCATAATAGAGAATGGCATATCGCTATAAAGAGTGTTTCAATATGTGGGTTTTAATGCAAACCAACCAAGTTGGGCTCACTTCAATGTTATAGGGAGTTTATCGTTATAAAGAGTTTACACTGTATAAATAAGAGGATAGTTTTATTCAAAAATAAACTGGAAATACTATTTATCCTTGATTTATTACATTCAAAAAACAAATAAACCAAAGTATTTAATATGAAAAATAACTAGGTAATCTAATTAAAATGATTCAAGTTTAAATCATTCTGTTCTAAAAGCAAACCTAATAGTTTTATTTGATAGCTTTTGCTATTGCGTGGATTATGTGCAGTGTTGCTTGCAAAGCTTGCAATAGGCTTAAGCTGTAGCACACTCTTAATAAATATGTAAATCCAAAAAAATCCTCATTTGTAAATGACCTATTTGTGACTGTCTCTATTATTTACTGCATATAAATTCTAAAGTCTGCACAACAGTCCATAATGTAAATTAAAGAAAATTCTAACAATATAAAGTCTTCAAATATACTACTTAAAACCCTTATGATAAAATATCTTACTGAAAGAATAAGGTTTTTAGATAACTAGTTGACTATGTCTGGCTATTCCTAAATATTGGCAACCATAACAATTTTAGTGATGCGAGTTACTAAGATTCTATAGAAATGAGCCAGTGACTAACAAGGGTAGCAGAAAATACACAGACGAGAGAATGAGAAATTGTCTAAGAGAAAGTCGGCCTGTACATAACGATAACTAGATGTAGACTGAATAGTTAATTAAATTACACTGGTTAACATTATTACTTTGTCAGACTATAAAGATTTTTCATCAATCAAACACAATCACATTTAAAGGTTATTTAATTTTATAAAACTACATATATTCACAATTATTTTAACCAACGAATAAAACTAAACAGACATTATTTACGAGGAGGAAAACTTTTCAGTAATTGATTCATTTGTCTATGTGTTAAATTTTTCTCACCAGGGACCAGTATACCCTTCTTTCCTTGCTCTAGTTGTGTAGCCATCTTTTCAGAATAGTTTTTGTAACAACTTTTAAATTCTGCAACTTCTTTCAAACATTTCTGTTGATCGAACTCATTTTTCTTGAAACAAGCAAACATTATGCCTAATTCTTGCATACAGGCTGCTTCTTTCTGCTTGTCTCCTTTTCCGGAGACAGTCTTCTTCAACTCAAGAGGTAATAACATTTTGAAGGGAACAGGTTCTCTTTGCGGTCGCCTCGCATTTTTGCTGTTGGGCGGTGCACGAAGCAGTGGATATAGCCTCATGTTAATATTTTTTCTATTTATGTAACTTTATTCAAATAAAGATAAATACTTTGTATTGAATTTTACGTAAATAAAATACTTGACATATGACAATCCCGACATTTTTTTTGGTATAGAATCTCTTTCTTCTTGAAAAGAAAAGGCAAAGGTATCTAAGACTATGCAGCCAAGTCAGATGTTTTTATAATCATGTTTAAATGTCATTGATATTAAAGACCAAAGCCATGTCTTCTGTTTTTTCTGCTTCTTATTTTTCTTTCCAGTGTCAATGTTTTTAAGCCTTCGACGTATTTCCTAATTTTCAAAGTGAGACACTGACAGAACTATCTTGGTAGTTTTTGTGGCAACTCAAATCCAAGTTTATATTTACAATCCACTTCACATACGCACAATAACCAAACTATATCACGCAAAACGCCACCATCACACCATTATTACAAAATATAGGGTCAAAAAACCTATACTCCCTCTAAAACTAGATCCCAATGCCGTTGTTTATCGCAGACTTTCGATTTTGAAAATATACCGAAGGTAATAAAGTTAGAATATTTATATAGATTTCTTGGATTTGGATATTTTACATGAAAAATCGCATCCGGAACAAGAAGCCGCCTAATTCCAATCAGTGCTGTTAATTATCAAAGATAAAGAAACTTTACTATCCCCCTAATAGATATCCAACTTACCTACAAGACTTGCCAAAATTAATTGAATTAACTATGTTAAAAATTAGCAAAAAACTGTGTTAGCGTCCTGAGTTGATCAATGCTATGGCTTAATGTGATTTGCAGACGTCGACGCTGCATTATGAATAAGGGGCGATGAACAGTTATTACCTATACATTTATTTTTAGAGCTAGTGGTGAAAACAGAAATCATTAGGTATGTAGTAATGATAATATCAGCCTGTCAGTTCGCGCTACTGATCTAAGCGTCTTCCCGAATAAAGACACGTTTTTACCACGGTGCCAGTTCACAAAATATTTTCGATTCCAAAGGCTGAAAAATTCTAGAGTTCTATATTTCCTCACTAGATGGTAGTAGTGGTAATACAAGAACATTCCTCTATTTTTTACATTAATTCCACTCGGTTTTTTATTCTCGTCAGGAGATTGTGTTATTACATTAAATTTAAAACACACTAATTACCTATGCCAAAAAACTAGGTGGTGTATGATCATCGGAATTGATATTTCCACAGAGTAGAAATTTCACTCGTTTTTCTCCTAAGTATACAACATACCCTAGCTACATATTGTGTTTTAAATTGAACCATTTAACTACATACCCCATCCAGTTAAATAAAAAAAAAATTAAAGCCCATTCTTTTCAAGTCCTGCATATATTATGTGCTGGTATACCGGCATAATCACGGAATAAATAGTTTTGTGGGTATAATAGTGTGGTTTAAATCAACATTCTGTTTGATGTACGTACCTAGATAAATTACGAACGGTCTCTTATAATCTAGTTTGAAATTAAACAGAATACAGGATATATATTTTTTTTCTGTGGCGTAGGGTGCCACCCGCTTGGGAGTGATCGTAAATTAAAAAAAATTACACAATCAAAATCGTCTTTTTCTCCTGTACTATAAATAAAAGAAGTGAGTAGGTAAATGTACAAAAAACCGTAAAAACCTCGTATACCATATATTTTATTTTCCGGCCCCAGCCACGTCCAAGCGTGATTTGCCTTTTGCCACCCTGGCACACTGAAATTACTGGACAGATTTTTGTTATTTTTATTTAATGAATTTTTTAAGTTGATTCTCGTTAAGGATTCACATGGCCCTAAGTAAATTATTATGGTAAATATATGTGGTATTGTGTAAATTAATATTATGATATTATAATGTTTACTAACAATAATTATTTACAAAAAACATAAAATTTGCTTTCAGTAAGCTAGTATTTATCAATCTACGTGTGATTTGTATTTAGTTTAATCAATCGTTAAACTTATCAATAACAATTCGTTTCAGACTTTGATAAAAATATAACTTTTATGGTTTTATTGTATTCAATAATTTGTAAAGCTCCTTAAACTTGATAGTCGTATCAATTGATAGTTGTTTTTTATTAAATATTATTATTATTCTTTGATAAGTATATCAGTGCGTGAAGCCCGGCATGTAGATTGCAAGGAATTTTTAAAAATTCGCGTGCATTTACTAATTGAAATTGGTTAAATTATTGGTCGACGGTGAAGGAAAACATCGTAAGGTGTTTGAAAATGCCAAAGCGTCGTGGGCTAGCGTGGTGATTATGCCCGTGATATTATATCTCCATGCATAACCAAAATAAAGGTCTTCACAAATAAAAATAATGATACGGTGTTCTCATTATGATGATGATGATCCGAATTACAATAAATAGTAATAGAGTATATTTTACCTAAACTTCGAAAAAGGAAGTAACATAGAGTGGATACTAACTCTCTTTAAAATTCCGGATCGGTATTAATGACGTTTTCATTTCGTAATTTTAGAAATTAAATATGGTTTATTGCACTTTGAATACAATTGGAACACACTAAATATTATTGTTACTGAAACTTTTAAAATAAATTACAAAAAGACAAAATGCGCATTATTAGCTACAATTGTAGAGCTGTGTGTAAAACAACCTTCAGGCTAAATAACAGATGATTCTGCGTTCCGTAGAGGAAAAGAGCATAACAAAAGTTTGTAACGAAATATAAATACAAAAGAGCAAACGTTCGAAGTGTTATTTGCAGAAGAGAAATATTAAAAATTATTATTGTGTGTGTATAATAAGTATAGTGTAGTGTGAAGTGTTTAGGTAAAAATTCTTGCAATAGATCACATTTTTTTGTTCCGGGTTTCTTTGAAAATGAAAACATAGCTTCGTAGACATGTCTTTAGCAGTTAGCATTATAATTTTTTTCGCTTTGCATCATCTTTTTCATTTGGTTTGACTTTAGGCTTATCACCAGCGTGTGTTTTAAATCATGGCTTTCTAATAAGATATCAATTTGAAATTGGAAAATCTTTTTGACTTGTGAGACATTGTACTTTTCATAAATTTTCCGTGTTTTATTTTTTTGATTTGATATTATATGAAGTATGAGTTTATTGGTTATTTTATTATATTTTTGATGTTTTAGTTTGTTTTTATTCCTAAGGTAGGTTTTTATTCAGTGTATTAATACTGTTACAGTTTTTATTTTACTATATCCCTACCTGGGCCCATAACCTGATGGGTTTTTATTTTATATACAATAAATGGATACGTTGTTATACAGTTATTTTATTTAATTATGAAGTACAAGTACATAGAGAACCAGAGCACACTAACAACAAGCGATATAAATATTAATAGTTGTCAAACAGTCATAAACATATATTTAATAATATATACCTACTCACTCATAAATGTATTCAGAAACACATGATGAGATAAACTTAATTTAAGTACAGTTAGTTATCTTTATGATATCAATAGCTAACGAGGAGCCTCGGAAACTGGGCATTAGAAACCTATAGGTAATTTTCATTTAGGGTAAGCAAAAAAAGAGGTAAAAGTGAGATAGGGCTTAGATAAATTTCTTTGGAAATTTCAGCCCGACTGGTGGAATACCTCCACCATACAGAATACCACAGCCAGATAACCTTGTGTTGTGTTCCTGCGTTGAGTAAGGTTTTCAGAGCTCTTTGGGGTAAGCGGGTTCAAGGTCGGCAACGTGCTAGTGCCATCAGGCGGGCTTTGTGCTTGTTTGCCTCTTTAGTAATATAAAAAAAGGAAAAGTAAATAACTATTTATTACACTGTACATATCTTTACCTACGCATTAACGTACTAAACGTACATTGAAACAGTAAATCTAGTTATCATTTCTTACGTCGAATAAATGTAATTACCCTCTTTGTAGTAAAACTAAGTAATAATCAGCAGTTTTCGCTGATCGTAACTATAAATTATAGGAGTATAATCTTGTGGACTCATTTTATTATTACTATTTTATTATAATTCTAATCGTTATCATAGTCCAAATCTCTGATAATGTCCAATATAAAAACTAAACAAACTCAGAGATGAACATAGTCGTGTACGACACGGGTGGAAAATGTAAGTAAGAAATATAAATTATTTATTTAAACATTTTATCGATCATACAGGTATCGAACCCTTAATGTCCCGAGAAAACTGTGGTCCTGACCAAGCATTCGAATGCAAATATTTCTCTAGGGCTGCCCTTCGTTTGTGCCCTACCGGAAAAGTCATTCCTATGATCACGAGTTGGTAATTTCTTCAACCATAGTACTTCAACCAGTATCTGGAGGGGCGCAGAAATAACCAGACCAGGACCACAAATAATACCTATAATAAAATTTTTCAAGGGCTCAGTTTAGAAACTCGCTCCGGGCGCATAAAAGGCTAAGCTCGCATCTGGTGCATAAAAGGCTAAGCTCACATCGAGCGTATAGGCAAAAGGCTAAACTCGCACTGGGCGCATATAAGGCTTTCTTCAATTTCATTTTTTATTAACTGTGCCCGCGGCTGCGCTCGCGTGGACTATAAAATACCTTCGATCGGGCACACGCGTGGATCGTGCTACTCCCGGTTATTTAAAGACAATAATGCTTTTGTGGGTGATCCTTAGAAGATAGCCGTAGGGCGAGAGTATATACTCTCGCTGACATTTTTATAGGCCTTTTTAAGATCTATAGTTATGTAGTACATTAATTTGATATATCTCTTAGGGTTTACTCAGCGTAAACTATTTAATGGTTCCAAAATCGTCGTTTTACCGAATTGATTTTATTTAAGGCGGAACCTTAATTCTTTTTCTAAAATAAAAGTAGCCTAACTTTCTCCTTATAACATCAGTTATCTGCCAGTAGATGTCCTTTTAAAATCGGTCCAACCATTTCGGAGATTAGCAGGAACAAACAGACAGACTGAAAGAAATAGTTTAAAAATTTAAATTTAAAAAGTATCGTATAAACTTTCTTATGCATTTAGACTCATTGTAAAAAGTTGCTATTTTGACATAACTAACAGACATTTCAATTTATTAATTGTTAATAGATATCTCTCTTTATCTATCTTTTCTTATCTTTAACTAATATGCATAGATTAATAATTATTAGTTGTTGCTCAACGCGGAAACCAATCATAATCTAAGATTATATGTACGTTGTTCAATTTTATTGTTAATATTGCTTTATCTTAAACATTTACAGAAACATCAAGATGAAATTCTTAATAACCATCGCTCTTATCGCCACCGTGGCCTCGGCCGCCATCGTAAAACCTACCCAGGTGTCAGATGAGCTCGCCACAATCCAGGAGGTCATCGCCGCCATCAACAGCCCCAGTACCGACCCCGCCACCGCTGCTGCCCTAGAACAGATGGTTCTTGACCTTCTAGGCATCGGTAGCCCCGAGCCCGTTGCCGTTGGCCCCGCAATCGTCGACTCCAATGAACCCATCGCTGTCGGACCCGCCATTATTGAACCCAACCCAATCGCCATCGGGCCCGCAATTATCGATTTTCCCCTCCCTGATGATGGTGCTGTCACCGCTCCCATCGCGCCTTCCCCCGTCATTGTTGCCCCCACCCCTGTCGCTGCTGAGAGTTCTCCCCTCGTTCAGATCATCGTGAACGTGAATGCTGCCAGCTCTGACGCCGTTGTCGCTGCTCCCGCTGTCGTCCCCGAGCTTGTGCAGCCTGAGCCTGTGATCATCGTCGACCAGGCTCCTATTGCCCCTGAGCCTGTGATCATCGTTGACCAGTCCCCCATCGCTCCTGAACCCGTGATCATCGTCGAGTCTCCCTCAGTCGTGGAGCCCGTGCAGGTCGTCGAGATCCCCGTCGTCGCCCCTGAGCCCGTCATCATCGGTACTCCCGTGCTCCCCTCCCCCGCCGTTGTACTCCCCGAGACTCTCAACTAATGACTTACTCGACTAAACTTATTGTTTAGTTTTAATATTGTATTTTTAAATGTATTAACATGTGATGCAATATACTTGGTATAAAAAACACTATATATTGTTTAATTAATTTATTGTCACACTTTAATATCAAAATCATTACTGTTTTGACGTTAATTAATGAATTACAACAAAAATATGTATCTGGTAGATCACAGATCTGGTTTTTTTTTTCAAGACACCTAGCAAGTGTCTTTAGTCCAGATAAACTTACTTTACTTATTGTGAACGAGGGTCTGGAGATCTGAAGTGCAAGGTCATTGTATATTTTTCAGGCCTCAGACCTCACGTTTCTCGATTGTTCTTGTTTATTTGACTTATATTTTATAATCTTTTGAATTTTGAGCATTACATAATGTCTGTATAATATTTAAAGTGTGAGGTCAAACAAAACTTATTATTATTATTACTATTACAGTATTACAATAGTACCAACTGCTTCTTTTTGTACTATTTTGATTTAATATAATTATATCTTATTTTATCACTCACTATAGGATTAAAAAAATGCGATAGTCTTCAGAGGTGTTGTAGGTTTTCCTAAAACAAATATCGAGCTATTATTCAAAAGTTACGATATGAGTATATAGACAATAAATACAAACATTGTTCCTCGCCTATGTATATATTTAATGAATAATGTATTGAATTGAATTAATCGGAATTACATTCTGAGTTACAAAAATGCCCAATACAGTAGAGTTAAAGAGGACACTCAAAAATGTATCACCAGATGTTTCTATATCTATATTAATAAATTTTGTAGTTCTGTCTGTACATTTAATATTTTTCCAAAATTTCCCTATATACATACTATATGAACGATATTGATCACGAATATACCTTTTTTTTTTCTCTCCGGATTTAACTCAAAAACGGCTTGACCGATTCTTATGAAGTTTTGTATACAGAATGCTTATGTCATTGGTATATTGATAGGGTATAAGAAATATAAATATAACTATTAGAAAACGTAAAAAAAAATCTAAAAAATATTTTCTTTAATTGTTAAACGATTTTCATGAAATTTTGTACACGGGAAGTATAAGTAAATACTATGAAGTCAATATCAAATTTTTTGGCTATGGTGACTTTGGATGTAACGCCGATTTCGGATAAAGGCGACTAGTTTTAATAAACCATTTGTAACAAGTTCCTAGAAGTTCCTTGCAGATATTGCGACCGAGTCAACAAACAGACACATAAACTTTCGTTCATAGATTACATATAGCTTTCTTATCTTTTGTTTTTATTTGAATATGGTCAGCAGTATAATAATTCGTTTTTGTTTATAAATGTCCAGGTAAGTACGTAAAGTTAAATCTAGTACATACATACATTTAAAAAGAAATAAGTAATGCAATATTACTGATTTATATGTTTAAATACCGACATTTATGGAAAATGTGTATAGTATTATTAAGAAAGACATTAGGCGGTATATATTGCGCAATTCTCTTATCTGGAAATAAATACTGTTTTCTTTCTTTCTTTCTACCTATTTATATAGAGACTTCTGGATATAGCGACGGAATTATAGTGGTCTCGATATAAACGAAATCCACTGTACACAACATTTTTAATGAATATTTCCATATGTAAATACGGTCATCGATGGTGGATCTCATAATATATGTTAAGTAGGTCGTGAATTTAATTTTGACTTTTCATGAATGGAATAATTCACAAAGATAACATAACATACCATCACGCCTGTATCCCCTAAGGGTTAGGCAGAGGTGTACAATGTACACTTGAACTGCAGCGATTGTATTACATTTTGCATTTTGTATACATTACATTTTATGTGTTGTGTGGGCAACCTCCAAACAAGATGAACGAAAAACTTATCTATCACATATTATAAGACAATTTTTAAAACAAAAAAAAAAATCCAACTACAATAATTTTGAGGAGTTCCCTTGTGTATCTTCGAAGTCGAAGGTCCAATGCCAATGAAATTAAAATGGGACCACCCTAGAAGTGTACCCTTTCTAACGAAGAAAGAATTATCTAAAACGGTTCATAAATAAAGAAGTTAGGACTGAAGACCCATAAAACAAAAATACATTCGAATTCAGAACCTCATTTTTTGAAGTGGATTAAAAACTCAAGAAAAAGTACAAAGAAATTAGAGTAAAGGATAAGTAGGAAATTTTATACTGTACACACACCGTCATCTATTTGTTAATACGTAATCAACTTTACGGTGTTCGCTATTCACACTAGACTTTCAATAAAACTCTACAATATTTGCCTTTACGTAAAGTTCACGTTTAATAGGTATATAAATCGAACCACACTTTTGACGCAGTCTAAAAACTATTAGTGAATATTCATTATACCGAAGCTAAGTAAGCTATGTTGCTATTTATTTAAGTACCCTGAACTGTAATAATTGCTGACATATTCTACGAACTTAATGCTAAGGTACATCTCATTAAACTATGGACACATACGTGTACACTTTTTCCTTATCAAGCATAACAATGCACATGAGAAAGATCTTGATAATTCTCATTCTAAACAGAACATATTATTATGTAAAAACAAGCGTAGTTCCTTTCATTTTAATGACGTCATTGAGTGTTTCTGGTATCAATAACCATCGGAATAAAAATAGATTTAAAAAGAATTATGTTGTTCTCGTTAATGGTATGGAACATTTTATGCATTGCTGCTATTGGTAACCCCACGTGCGAAGAGTGGAATGTTATATGTTTAATATGTGTATTTGTGTGTCTGTCTGTAGCATCGTAGCTCCCAAACGTTTGAACCGTTTTTTTGTTTGTTTTAAAGGTAATTTGATTGAGTTTTCTTAACTATAATTCAACAAAATCTGTAATTACGGCATATGTGATGAAACTGTACCTGATGGTATAGTGGCGACTACTGAGAGATCAAAAATATATACCATAATATTAATTTAGTAACAGACTTCAAACAAAGGATGTTACTCAATTCGAATGTATATTTTTCTGTGGTATGTTCAGCCGTAACTTCTTGTTTATGAACCGATTTAGGTGATTCTTTCTTTGTAGGAAAGTGGGTGCATCAAAGAGTGGTCCCATTTTAATTTCATTGAAATTGGATCTTCGATTTCGAAGGTACGCCACGAAACAAGTCAAAATCATTGATGTTGGTATTCTTTTTTTTTTTAAATTGTCTCGTATTGTTGATTATTCAAGCTTTTCATTTTATTAAATAAATAAATAAATAGCCAGGTGACGCAGTCATGCCTGCCTACATAGAAACTAGGGGTATATCCAAGATGGTTTTCTATAATCCCATACGCTTAGTTCCCTGGTGTATCTTCGAAGTTGAAGGTTCAATGCCAATTAAATTAAAATTAAACCACCCTTATGATATCCCCTTTCCAATGAAAAAGAATAATCCAAATCGGTTCAGAGACAAAGAAGTTATGGCTGATCATCCATAAAAAAAAAATAAAGTGCTTTCCACCATATGTATGAAACTTAAGAATTTTATTCAATCTTCTTATTATCGTTAACCATTTTAAGGTAACAGTATTGTTCTTCTTCTTTTTCTTCTTGATTTGGCGCTGGAAAAAGAACTTGGCAAGCATTGCTTCGTAGTATTTTCTAATATTCAAAGTAGGTCCAACAAGATGGTGGCTTCGTTGATTTATCTATCTAGGGAGTTGTTTTGGCATCTCGAAATGCATGTTACCAATTAACGTGTATAATCCACTTCAATTGTGCACATTAACCAAACTATATCACGCAAAATGCTACCATTATACATAATATATAATATGGGGTCAAATAACCCAAGTTAACTATTATTTAATAATTCAAATAAAAACCGCAACATGGCAGCATAAGATCCCGCCAAAAACTCCAGTATTGTTGTTACTAATTTGTTTTGAGTATTTCAGTTAAGTAAAACAAGTTTTTATGTTTCTATGAAGCATGGTCTTTGGGTGAAGTGGAAAAATGACTTTTATCACTTAAATAAGAGGTAACCGAGTTTTAAGAAATAATTTGTGTGTACTTATGGTACGGTACATGCGTAAGAAGTTATACTAGTTATTTGCCTACAAAAATAATTCCAAAAAAATTATTCCACATGCTAACAACATGATGAAGTTAGCCATCACTGATAATATTGTAAATTTATCATAAGTACTGGATTTTGATTTTATATAAATAAAATAAATAAAAACCTGTAAAATGAAGTTACATCATTAATGGCTAACTTCATCGTGTAGCACTTCTGTAACGTGATGACATGATTCGCGCGCAGTTCTCAATTTTACCCTTTAATAAACGCAAAAAACAATTAGTATAACTTAAAAAATATTTTTTTTTACGGAAATTGTCTAATAGAAATCTAATGTGTTTACTAACATAAGTGAATCAAGGCGATAACTTAGTGATCGGGAAAACATACTTTTGTGTCACGGAGTCCATTTGCAGGATTATATTCATCATTACATCGTTTAATAGTTTGATAGATATCAAAACGTTACTGAAGTATTTTTTATAATTTTAATCTAATCTAGAAATAAATTACTGATATTAAATAAATAATTTTGTAAAGCAGATTATGTGAAAATACTTTTAGAAATCGCCGCATCAATAAATCTATTTAATAGTATAATAATAAATACACAATTGATAAACCTAGTTTACCGCCGTGTATACACTTACACATTTCTATCACATAATAAAATGATTGTTCTTTTTTTTTTACAAAAGTAATAGTTTAATTTGAATATTATATGCATTGTCTTTGTTATTTTCTAGTCTTTCCTACAGAAGATTTCAGCCAAATGACCTTGTGTTGTGTTCCTACGGTGAGTAGGTTATTCAGAGTTCCTCGGGGAAGAGGGGTTCAAGGTTATCAACACGTGTTTATAGGCTACGGTAGTCATTAAGCTGACTGTAAGCTTATTTGCCACCTTAGTTGTAGATAATACAAAAAGATATATGATTCTTTTTTAATTCTAGTATTTTCATAAAAGTTTAAAAACATATCATCCTCATCGTAGCCGTACCTTAAATAAAGTTAGTACGTAACATAATCGAATCGATATAATCGTCTTCTATGGCAAATTTCTTTACAATCCCATAGATTATGTAAACGTCTAGATACCGTGTCGCATTGATACCGATGACATTTTTGTGGCACGGCTTCGTTAACCTAATGTGCGTAAAGCCATTATTGTACACGCGCGTCAGCGTTTTGTTTACTGTGTAGGGGATACCAAGTTAAAATATTTTACTTTGAAAGTGGGGGAATGTGTGTATAGAGATTTTATATTATTTTCTAGATATGCCCGCGACCTCGCTCGCATGGTATTTCGTATATGAAAACCAATAGAAAATTAAAAAATGTTACACAGATATATATTATAGTTTAATTGAAATTAAATATTGGTGAATTTATCATGTCTCTTGCTCTGTGAATGTCTTTAGTGCTACTCACAAGTTAACTAGAGCTCATTCACCCTTCCCTCATACTCTGCGAATGCCTCTAACTTCCTATCCTCAGCGTGAAACTTACAGTCTGTAGTAGGATTAAAGAAGGACAGTTTTTCAGACTATCTATTAATGCATTAGCAATTAGCGAGATATTGTAGCCAAAAGGAAATTAGCTATATATTACTTAGTATCGTTTTTGTCGTTATTCAAATACTTACTTTTATTCTCTGTGCGACGAACAAATACGTATTCATCTGTTGTCCGCTGTTTTGATTATCGAGACCAACTAGTGACTCGATGAAACGAAGTTTCCAATGACTGAGCATAACAGTTTAGACTCTTTTTTTTGCCATACTCAAACACACGCACACATGCACACCCGGTCTACTTGTGTAGGCACAACTGAGAGGTTTCTGGTAGACCGTAGCATGTGTGATCGATCGGCTTGAAGGTAAATAATTTAAGATATGAAAGTAAAATGTGCTGAGTGATAGGATTGTGTTCGACGAGTATAAACTCCATGTTCTTGCGTTAAGGCATTGAGGACTTCCTGTGACCATTACG
The DNA here is from genome assembly GCA_033032175.1 of Saturnia japonica. Classification (NCBI taxonomy): domain Eukaryota; kingdom Metazoa; phylum Arthropoda; class Insecta; order Lepidoptera; family Saturniidae; genus Saturnia; species Saturnia japonica. The sequence continues at coordinate 13,761,739 of CM065318.1, forward strand.
TGGCTCCATAATAAATCCCTAATCAGGTACTGCCAACCAACTACTCATCGAAATGAACCTAACGAGCACAAACTCAATGGTTTTACGTTAAGGCAATGTGGAGTTCCTATCATTACCTACCGATATAGCGAACTACTTCAAAAGTACATTTACCCACGTAATTTAAACCTATACAGTATGTATAGGAGAATAGTATTTATATTGTACATAAACATTATTATATTATATTGTTATAATTTTAAAAACCGTCAGAGGGAATTTCAATGCATTTATAACAGCAACACTCACAAGAAATGAAGTCTTCACTTTTATGAAGAAATTATATTTGTTTTTATGAATTTAAGTGACTTATTTATATGAAATCACATTAAGTAATGTAATCTTCTTCTTTTTTAGGAAGTAGTTTTTGCAAAGTTTAATTACACAAAACGCCATTTTAAATTATAATTTCGAGAGCAAAAACACGTCTATACTTTATAGGGAGTTAAATGTAGACACTGACAGCGGTTTTAATCGCTGATTTTATTTTTCATACTTATGAAAAATACTCCTTTGAAACACCGGACTATGAATCTAGATGTTTATTTAAACAAAGTAGAATCCATCCATTCATTTGAGCGTAACAATGGCGCTCAATAAAAAGTAAGAATTAGTATATTTAGAGGTAACTTTTATTATATTTTATTTTATTTGTGGACAAAGTCACTTTTGATAAGCTTAGATTTCCGTTCCCAGTTAATCTTTATCGCAATGACGGACTTATGAACCGAAGATCTTCAACTTGAAATGACATAAATAGGTTAAATAGCATAATTAGGGAAGTGTAACGATACATAATTTAGCCGATACGATACCGATTATTGTAGAGTATAAGCGAGGTCGATACAAAATGTATATAATGAAATACATGTAAGTTCCTATACATTTTTACCTGTCTGGCGGAGGGTACAATTTTGGATGATTGTATGTGTCTCTATTATTCACAAAACTGGCGATATTTTTTAAAATAATAAGTAGATACGAATATCCACTAAAAAATATCTAAAATATCCAAATATTTAATTTGAAAATTAAAAATTAATAGCCAGCAGCTAGCCCCACGTGCGGCTCTCTCAATTGAGACGAAAGGGCAAATATTTGATATTAGCCGCTAAATAATAGGTAATACCGATATATCAACCTGCCGATTATATTAGCCGATATATGGTTTTGGTATCGTTACATCCCTAGTTATAATCTTAATTCATGTTAAAGTAATAAAAAACTGTCATAGCAATGGATCAACTTATAGCTGCTCGCGAGTTTGCGTTAATTATAATATATTAATAATAATAAAGAAATAAATAATAATAATATAAAAAAAGCTTATATATATTGCTCAGGGATAATGTAGTTTATTACTAGTTTTTTTTATTGCATTTTTATTAAAAGAGCTTAGTGAAAGAGAGAAAGAGAGAGAAGAGATCAATCGATAAAGGATATGATTATATCCTAAAACGTAACAACTTTACCTGTTTATAATTATAACATAGATATTTGATTAGATATTAGATTAATTTGTATACATTTATTGCACATCGTAAAACATTAATGTCGCGAATCATTGATAAGCCACCGTTAATTCCGGAGGCCATTATCTTTATAATAGCTATATAATATTATTAGTTTTTACTACGTATTATGCTATGACGTCATAATCATGAATAAAATTTAAATTGTGTAATGATTTCGTCACCCCTAACAATTTTTGACGCTGGGAAATCTGTGTAGACACCCTCTTATTCGAGAGACAAGAGGGAGAATGTCAAACTCTTACTAGCTGATACCAAGCTCTGTACTTCTAACCACCATAATGGGTCGACAAGTGATCACTTTAGTATACACCGCATCTCCCCGGCGCGGTGGACCCACTGCACTAAAGAGAGTCGGTCTGGTATGAGCCCAACGCGACGTTGAATTCCTAGATGGAAAAAACCAGTGCAATGCAGCAATAGAAAATTGAGCGCCACGGCCTTTCTCCCTTTAATTCAGCTAAGCAGAGAAAGGACACGCATGAAGCGATTCCGCCCTCCGCGCGTAGGTACTTCTGCGAAAACGTGTTCTTCCGTCTGTGACATGGGGAGTGTTCTGAAGAGCTGTTCAACCTAGTTCCCCTTCTCTTTTTCATAACAGAACCAAACAGTTGGCTCCAGAGCCACAGCTTTACAGTAACTTCCATCTCAGCACGAATAAACAAACTTGTCACGTAATATCTTAGCCGTAGGTACTGTCAAACTGTGTATCTGTCTTCTAACCAGTGTGTTCCTTAGTTACTTACTACAACATAAAGTGAAGTGACATTTGAGCAGGCGTGACAGCGACGAGCGACTGGCGATGAATGATAGATTCCTTGGTAGTCGCTGAGTTGTTCTTTTTTTTTAGAACTGACTACTTTGTTAGCCTGAGGGCCTGTCAAGGACATAAATTAGTTTAAGTAGCAACACTTTTGTTTTTACTTAATATGTTTTGTTGTTGGCAACTCTTCTACAATCTCTTACAATGGCTGTGTGGTGTGTGCACGTAAATCTAATAAAAAGTGTATAAATTACAACGCCTTTCTCTTCTGGCTACAATACCACAGAAGCTGACTTTTACAGGTCCCTATTCAAAAACAGAGCCGCTGATGGCTTTTACAGCTTTACCGGGCCTGAGGGAAAGCGCGCCAAAGTGACCGGAGCTCGGCTTGGGCTGTGACCGCGGAATGCAAAGAGGTCGCGATCTGACTAATTCCTTATCCGTAAAATTCGAGCTAAACTAACATATACATCCTCCTGGGAGGAATTAATATATGTGTATGTATTTAGTGATTCGAAATAAGGTCTACACTAACTAGCGTAAAAAAGAAAAAAAAAGTTCCTTACAGAACCTATGTACCTATGTGGTGTGCACGTATATATGAATATATTGTGTATAATAAAGTGTGTGGATAGCTAAGTGATTGCAAGTGTAGTGTGTCACATGTATCGCGCAGGCGGCTGCCGGACTCTAGGGATTTCACACCGAGGAACGGACCTATCCGATGTTGTTGGATTGTACTATGCTTACCATATGGTACAGTACCATTGCTATGTCGAGCTACGATAAAACAAAATCCAATGTGTCCTTTTCAGTCACTACTCACTAAATTACATTATACTTGTCTGGTGCAGAGTAGGGTGCCAAAAACACGATTTATTTTATTTTACTTTTCATATGAAAATATGTTAAAACACGTTTTAAGAATTCTTATTGAAAAATCAACTCGAATTTTAAAAGGATGCCAACTTTTTTTTTAAATTCCAAATATGGTTAACAAATGACATAAATGTTATTAATTAATGAACAGTCTATTGCACTTTTAGTTTGTACACTGGCGAGCTTATTGCTGTAAAGCATTTTCTACCAGCTAATCAGCAGCATGCAATGTGGAAAAAATATTATTGTCAGTAGTGCAATAGAGAATTAAATGGAAAAAATGAGCAAACACAAAAATATATTACTAGAAATGTAGTAAAATTTTAATACAAAAATATAAATTATACTAAATAAATTAAATAAAGTACAAATAAATATAAATAAATAACAACATATGTCCGTACTTATATTTGTACAAATAACAGTATATACACAAATTATAATTAATACAAATCGTACAAATTTTGATCACTCTGTCTCTTATTTATTATACAAATATCGCCTATCGGTGCAGTTGTGATTTGAAGTTGATAATTGTTTTAGCATCTTGAAGATGACGCGGTAACGCACTCCACAGTCGTATGGCAGTTATCGTAAAGGAGTTTGAATAGAGATTTTTTTTTTTTTTTTTTTTTTTTTTAGAACTGACTACACTGTTAGCCTTAGGGGCCCTATCGTCAAACAGAGCCGCTGCGGCTTTTACAGCTTCACCGGACTTGGGGGCGAGCGCTTAGGGCACTCAGCCGCGAAAGTTTGTGACGACCCGCACGAGGGTGCCAGAGTGGCCGAACCTCGGCTCGGGCGGTCGTCGCGAATGCGAAAAAGTCGCGATCTAACTAATTCCCTAATCTTAGGAGAATTCGAGCTAACTAATATATACTCATATGCACGTTCCCCTCCTCCTGGGAGGAAGGAGTGGACCATGCGTATGTGTATTTAATAATCGGAATGGTTTTTCTACACTAACTAGCGCAATAGTCTAACTAGCGCAAAAAAAGAAAAAAAAAGGTCCCTTACAGAACCTATGTACCTGTGTGGTGTGCACGTGTGTGTGTTCATACGTGTGTAATGTTGTGTGTGGGTAACTAAGTGTTGCACGTATAGTGTCACTTTGTATCGCGCGGGCGGCTGCCTGACCCAAGGGCTTCACACCGAGGAACGGACCTAGGCTTGGGTTGCCGCTAGAGAGGGTGGACGTGACGGGTGTGCGGGAGCGAAGTTGACCGCCCGTCCTCTGCGGAGAGAACGGTGGTTACGCGGGCGTGGGCGGTGGCACGCTCTGTTTGGAGAGACGGTGTCGGCGTAGAACGCATTAGCTTTTTCGGTTTGGTCGGGCGGGTCAGTGAATATATTACGCGGCCGGCGTTTTCTCCGGCAGGCGTTGGGGTCGGGAACATAAGAAGCTGCCGCTTTTATTAAGGGGTTCGCGTGGTTCGACGCGGTGTCGAAATACGAGCGAGAAAGGTGTTTGGCATATGCATGTATCGAGGGAAGGTCCATATCTCTATGGAGATCCTCCATACGAACAAACCAGGGGGCACCGGTAAGGCGGTGAAGAAATTTGTTCTGGATAGCTTGTAAGCGTTCCCAGTTATAACTTGGCATATGTGCGAACGCAACGCAGCTATATGTCATGATCGGACGGATACACATCTTGTAGAGCGTAAGCTTGTGTCTCGTGGACATTTTGCTTGCAGCACATAACAGAGGATGCAGTCGGGCGAGGTTGAATAGAGATGAGCAAAGCCGTCTTTATCCGGAGTGCAAGAGGTGCGGTGCTATATTTTTTTGTGATTTAAGCGCTCCCTGAAATTGACCATTATAAGTATAGAATAAAATATTAATGTTAATATTACATAATTAAAAAAATGCCAAATGATAAATCTGAAAAGTTTAGTTTGATGTATAATAACTGTTAATTTTAGTAAATTAAACATGGCATATTTTTGATAAAGGCGCATGATAAATTTTGCACCAAGCGCCGAATATGCTTAAGACGGCCCTAGAGAAAAGAGAGTTGGAATAAATTTTTTCTCGTCATGTTATTATAGTCTACGTTTGATATCATAACTATTCTGAAAAATTTTAGTTAATATTTCATTTTATAAAGGTCGCTCACGATATTTTTAATTATTAACTTAGCATATTGTCTAAGTTTCAAGCGACCTGTACATGAAAATTTATATTAGTTACCTAACAAATTTATTTTACATGCAATGGACATCTTAAATAAAACAGGAGACATTTTATTGTAATAAAAATCAATATTTTTGGTGTATTCGCAATAATCATGGTTTTTGTGGTTTTATTTTATGTCTAGTGCTTTATTACTATTGTTTAATATGTTCACTATATTATGTAAAAGCAAAAATATTTTGTAATATGTATTTACATTTACAAATTGTTCGAAAACGTAATATAAAGTAGCGTACCGATACTTTACTAATAAAAAAAAATCGTTATTTTCGCTATTTTTTAACAATTTCCGTTTTTTTATCGGTCTTTTAATTATTTTTTTCGATTAGATTTTTGGGTGGCAATTCTTAAATTGTTCTTAACTTTTTACACGTAAGAAGTAAAATCAAACTACTGATCGTTTTTTTAGGCCAGCCTAGTGCAGCGTTAAAATTTTTAGTAAATTTAAATAAGCAATAATTTCAACATCTAAGCTACATTCCAAACAAGTGCTCATCAGTTGATACAACATTTTGATAATAAATTGATCACGACCATCTTTAGTGGATTAACTTATCGTAGACGATAAATCATCATACAAACATTTCCGTTTCGATAATCCCCGTTTTTGTCAATTTTGAACATATTTCGGAGATTACATGAAATGAATGGGTAGATATGTAAAAGACTTATATTTATATCGTACATGTAGAGATAACGAAATAGTATAAAAACTTCATAATACACCAGACATAGCATAGTTTGTTTTTACAAGTACAATCTAAAAGGTGTGTACCTATAATTAAAAAAATACATTTCGTATTTAAAGACGAAGTAAAAATATTAACTTGTTCTTTTGTTTTCAGCAAACATGAAGTTCCTTCTGACTGTCGCTGCCGTCATCGCTGTGGCCACCGGCGTGCCCACAAAGCGCTCCCTGGTCTCCCCCATCCTCGCCGGCCCAGTCCCCGTTGTTGATGAAAATAACGTGCCCATCGCTGTCGGACCCGCCATCCTGGACTTCGAGCCCGTCGCCGTTGGCCCCGCTATCGTTGACACCTTCGAGCCTATTTCCGTCGGTCCCGCTATCGTCGACTCTTTCGAGCCTATTTCCGTCGGTCCCGCTATCGTCGACTCCTTTGAGCCTATTTCCGTTGGTCCCGCTATTGTCGACTTCCCTGTCGCTCCTTCCCCTGTTGTCATTGGCCCCACCACCCCTGGCCAACCCGCTCCCCTCGTCCAGATCATCGTGAACGTAAACAATGCTGAGTCCGCCCCCGTGGCTCCAGCTCCCGTCATTGTCCCTGAGATCAAGCCAGAGCCCGTGATCGTTGTTGAGCAGCCTTCAGTTGTTCCTGAGCCCGTCATCGTTGTGGAAAAACCCGAGATTGTCCCTGAGCCCGTCATCATCGGCACTCCGGTCATCCCCGTCGAGCCCGTCATTATCGGCACTCCGATCATCCCCGTCGAGCCCGTGATCGTCGGCACTCCCATCATTCCCGCTCCCGCTGTCGTTCTCCCCGAAACCCTCAACTAAATTTAGTCTTGTCTAATAAATCTTATGCAATGTGATAATACTAAATTAATAATATGTAAACAGGACTTTTTATTAATACCTAGAAACGCTAGTACGTCCTTGAAATAAGATTGTGACTAAATAAAGATCTGCATTCACGAATGTGTTATTTAATATCTATAGAAATTTATAATTTTCATTCAAATTAGATTCTGTCCAAGCTACAAGCAAGATACAAGCAACTTTAAAAAATATACTACAATCTTTGGAGACTTCTCTATACTTGGCGCAATTTGTTAACTGCGGTATGTATTTCAAGCCCGTTGAAGCTGTAAAAGCAGTCTAAGGCGTCAGGGCCCTTATGGCTAACAACATTATAGTCAGTTCAAACTGAGGTACAGGTGCGATACTGATTATGATACAGGCCGTATGCTTGTTTGCCACATTAGTTGTAGTAAAAAATAAATAATGGTACGTTAATAGTAAATTTATGGCAAGAAATTGAAATTTATTATACCTAGTAGATTATTATCTCAAATTTAACTATCGCATATATAGTCAATGACCATCAATATCTTAGAAGTCATTAAGAAAAGTTGTAGCGTTCAAACTTACTCGTACAGTAAGAAACTTATTAGAATACGCACCGTGTATAGATACGCACATGATCACATCACATCCATATCATTTCTGTATCAGGTTTCATTGCACATTACAAATAATGTAAACATAGATAAAGTTTTTAAATTCTTTTATAAAAAAAAGTGTACATGGAGCGAGTAGAACTCTCACTCACGCACGTGAGGGTTCCATCCTGTGTCGTTCTGCACATTAGTATGTAATATCTGGGCGACCGGACTGAGCTCAGTGTCTTACAAAAAAAAACCTAAATAATTATTTTTCTTTTTTGTTTAAAAGACACCGAGCACAGCTCGGTCGCCCTGATATTATTAGATAATATGTAAACAATCTAATAAATGTAAGTTATTGTAACATTGTTGCTTCGAATAAATTGACGTATCTCTAATGAATACCTATCTATCTCTATCCCTAATAAGCTGACGAGGAGTTTGTGAATGATGAATTCATATTGTGCGATACGTCAATATATAGTGACAATGTTACACTAACATAGGTAAATACATCTTTATTATTTTTTCTGTCTGACTGTACCTACTTTTAACCTTAGGGGCCCTGGAACCTCTGAGGGCTTTTACAGTTTCGCCATGGCCTAATTTACATAATCAAATTTGTAGTGGCTGTTTCTAATGTCGAAATACCAGCCTTTTACTAAATGCATATGAAAGTATATACTTTACCTAAATGCAAAAACGTAATCTCCGAAACGGTTAGGTCGATGTTGATTCTCTCACTGAATAGATAGTTGATGTTTTATGGAGTAACTTAAAAATGTAAAAAACTTGTCATAGTGAATCAATTCGGGCGCCCAAATAGCTTACGCTGAGTAAACCATAGTAGATATAGCAAATTAACGTACTAAATAATTATAGACATTAAAAAGACCTGTAAAAGTCAGCCCGAGTATATACAATCTATCTTGTAAGAATCACCCACAATAAGCATTTTTGTCTTTAAAATAACCGGTACGGTAGCGGGGAAGCACGATTCGCACGTGTGCCCCCGATCGATGATATTCTGTACCTGGTTCACGCGAGCGCAACCACGGACACGGCTGGTTAATTAAAAATCATTAATTGTATATTATCATTACATTCCTCAATGTATCTGACGCACGGCAGGTCGTGTTTAAGAGCGGCCACATACAGTCGGAATTCCGTTTCGGATAAACTTTTATTTTGCAAGCGCTCGTATAGGACATTGTATGAAATTAATAGCAAATATGACTTTATCCTGTATTCATGACAAACGGAACTTGAAATAAGTATATTGTTTTTGGATTTATTCCATAGTTTATGCCAAAAGTCCTGTTTTGATGCGAAAATTCGAGACTGAAGCACACCAAGAAGTACCCAATAGGTTTTGATAATCGATCAATGAATGGGACTCATACTCATCTACAGTTTTCGATGTTAATTTCAACATGCTACCGCAAGACGTTTCCGAGAAAATGTATCTTGAAATGACTTACAATTAAGTCATACTAGAATTGTTCCGTTTTTTCATTCTAGGTACGGATCTCTAAAAAAGACGTAAAAACAATAACATAAAATTATATTGTATGATTAGAACACCGTAATATTATGCTATTGTCTTTCCCAATAAATTAATTCAGTTGGCACTTATTGTCCTACCTTCTTATAACATGAAGTCATAGGCTATTTACTATAGGCTATCTTTGTGCGAAGCTGGACTCCTTAAATATCAAATTTATAGCTACGCCTGTGCTATGAACTTAACAAACGTTTAAAGAAAATGTATTTAAAAGCACTTAATTAAATGATTCTAATTAGGTAGGTATATTATACATATTTATGAGATTTCAGATTTGGATATCTTAAAAGTATATAATCGGCTTCGGTTATGAATATGGATATTAAATTAATTCAGATAACCGATTGTTTTTGGATAATTTTACCTATTATTCGAATATATTCATGTGGACAATATGAACTCTATTTTAGATAATTTTTATATAGATACAGACTTTCATACCTTGTTAAGTACTTAATAAATTAAGTAAAAGTTAAAACACTGAAATTAACATTATAATAATACAAGCCTGTTTCTGAACCACTGCTGGGCAAAGGCTTCATCCCAAGGTAACATACATACCTATAATATTTCATTTTTCTCTCATGTTTTATCAGTAGACTAGATCTACCTACTTTAATAATGAATTAATTACTTAATAGTTAGTTAAACATTATTTCAATATACACCAATAACTTTCACACTCACAGATGCATCCACAGGATACCTATACACCAAACAATAATTACATAGATTCAAAACAATCATAATCAAAAAACAAAATAAAAAAATCTTTATTCTATTTAGGCCCTAAGAAGGCACTTATGAAGGTCAAAACATTACCATCGGTTGGAAAAGTATCCCAGTCATCGAGAAGAACCGGTAAGAAATACGATCGGGTTTATCCTTATTTCCAACTATACAAAAGTATTAATAAAAAACAATAATAATAATTTAGTGGATGCACAGAGAGGGACTCACTTCCAGACATCACTATCATTCACATAATTATAAACCCTATAATATAATAACCTTTTGACTGTAAAACCTGCTTGACATGGTCCTTGAGCCTTTTGTCCGGCAATTCAGTAGTGTCTTTCGGGATCTTATCTAAAAAACTTTTATTGGACCTACTTAGTCTAAAACACGGTAGTACGACTAATTTATTTTCTAGTATTAAAATTGTGCTGATATTTGACAAAATCTAAATTGACTAAAAATTTTACGAATCACTATGACGGACTTTTCAACACATTCATGGTGGTCGCGACCCCTACCACACCCTTACACCTACCACCTACTACACCGCTATTGCAATTTCCTTTGTCGTTACTCAACAGTAAAAATGTATATGATATGTCAAATTTTGTGGCGCGGCGGTGCGGTGGTGGCGTATGAATTTATGTGTCTATTTCTTTAGCACGCTCTGTGAGTTAATAACAAATAATAACTCAATAACAACACCCCTCAACTTCTCTGCAGAGAAGTTGAGGATTTATAGGCTAGCATGGTATGGGCATGTCATGAGGAGGGATGAAAGTTATATAACTAAAAGAATGTTAAGTATGAAGGTGGATGGATACAGAAGTAGAGGAAGATCGAAGAAGGTTGAAGATGGATGGATTGTGTGAAGAATGATATGCGTATAAAAGGTGTGAATACTGAGATGATATTTGATAGAGTAGAGTGGAAGAAGAAAACATGTTGTGCCGACACTACTTGAGTAGGATAAGGGTAAGATGATGATGATGCTCTGTAGCCTAAACGGCTTATTGTATTTTAGCATACCAGGTGTCGTTAGATTCGTTTAAATTGTGAAAGTGACCTATGCTATATAATATTTAAGTACGAAATCTGGGAATGAAATAAAAATACAAATTAGAAAAATATATTTTTTAGTCAAGTATTTTTATTACAAACGGGTTTTATTTTTCCTTTTTAATTAATAATTAAGTTTTAAAAATAAAATTAAAGGATGCATTAATGAAATAATTATTTTAACTAACTACTATAAAAGTGACCTTTTACGAAATGTACCGAATTTGCTATTTCTAATTTCAATCAAGACGTTATATTGTTTGTGGTCATCATTTCATATTTCTGGATTCATGAACTACAAATGTACTTAACTGAAAGCCTAGAAAAGCTTACTTTTCCATAAATTTACCGAGGATCAAGCCATTAAACGGACCGCGACTACTACACCGATTTCTTGCAGATGGAAAAATTTGTGGTCAAGTCTTAGAAGAAGAAATCTTAGAAGGTAATTTGGAAAATTTTACCTATTCCGCTACTTTCTTAACGGCGGGTTTCAATTCATACAAAATCATTATGTGGTTAACATGACTAGGCTACTAACTAACATTTATCTTAAAATGTATTTATTCTGTATGTAAAATGTTTTCTTTTATTGAAACATTTCTTGATCAGGTAAAAACAATTATTATCTTTATTGGCGCAGTCGGCTTAACTTAAAGTCTTAACTATTTATCAAATTTAATAATACATTGACGTCAATTTTTAGTACTTAAATTTTATTACCATCTAATTTATAATTAGTTCATAAACAGGTAACAATATTTTTTTAATCACAAAATGAAATATTATTTCTTGTCTCATTTACTATGGAAAGTTGTGTTTTATAGAGGAAATTTAAATAAAAAGATGTCTTTCTTAAAATAATGTTTAATATAATGTTCTTAATTAAATCACATATTCAATGTTTGAAATGTAACAATAATGTACAAATATAAGTTTCGGCTTAAATTATTAGTGAGTTAGTATTTAGTTGAGAGTCTCGGGGAGCACGACGGCAGGGGAGGGGAGCACGGGGGTGCCGATGATGACGGGCTCCACGGCGATGGGAGCCTGTTCGACGATGATTACGGGTTCAGGAACGATAGGAGCCTGGTCAACGATGATCACAGGTTCAGGAGCGATAGGAGCCTGGTCGACTATGATAACTGGCTCAGGAGCGATAGGGGCCTGGTCCACAATCTGGACGGGCTCGGGCTGCACTAGCTCTGGGACGACGACTGGGGCAACACCAATGGGGTTGGAGCTCGCAGCATTGACGTTCACGATGATCTGAACTAAGGGAGTGCTTTCAGGTGTCGCGACGGGGCTGGGAGCGACGATGACGGGAGATGCTTCAATGGGAGCGGAGACGGCACCATCGTCGGGGAGGGGGAAATCGATGATTGCGGGTCCAATAGCGATAGGGTTGGCTTCAATGATGGCAGGTCCGACAGAGATGGGTTCATTGGAGTCAACAATTGCAGGTCCAACTGCGATGGGTTCGAAAGAGTCGACGATGGCAGGTCCAACAGAGATTGGTTCAAATTCCAGGATGGCGGGTCCGACAGCAATGGGTTCGTACTCCACAAGGACGGGAGCGGGGCCAGCAATGCCGGGTGCGACAAGGCCGCGTTGAGTGGGCAGAGCCACGGCAACGGCGACCAGAGCGGCGATAGTTATGAAGAATTTCATGTTTACTGCGGAAAAAAGATCAGTTAAAAATATATATTTGAATTATGAAATTATTTCGTATATTTTTTTAATATTAACATTTGTTATACTAAGTGTAATATTACATAATTAATGAATCTGAGATGCAAGTTGGTTTTGTACAAGAAGAAATTATATTTGTAGAGTGTTTGTTTTTGAGCAAATTCTTGTTACAACAAGCTAATTGTAATTTTCGTATTTCCATAAAAGAAGAAGAAAGAAAATATGATGGAAATAAAACAGCAAATAATAAATTAAGTACTAATATAATAAAACATAAAATGACTATTATATTTATATAAATATACTAACGTGTTTACAGTTATGGAAATAGTATTTAAAAACTATACTCCACTAATAAAATTTAATGTTTTAAAAATATTTCAAGTAGCTTCAAACTTACCAGTCAGTTAGTTGATCTTAACAAAGTATATTCTTGTTTGAAAATGTAACATTATTTATACAAAATATTATCTTGGTACCTAACCGTAGTGAGCACTAGTATCTATAGATAAGTTAATTTACAATAATCCTTCTAATATTAATCACTTAATTCTGCAATAATATAGTTGACTGTCTAATTTATGATACCTAGAAAAAAACAACAGTAGTCCGCACGTGACTACTATCTACAATGTTTCAAAGATAACTTAGGACAAACTAATTTTACTATACAACTTAAATTATTATTACTTGTTTTTTATACTAATTGGAGTCATCTATTTTATACAAATTCTTTTTATTTCATTGGCCTGAGGCATGCTATTAATCCTTAATATAATTATTAAGTCTTCCAGTGATGCACAAGAAATGTGTTTATAGGAGGTATAACATTAGAAGTTCGTATTCCCTTTACTCATTTTGGATTTATACTGCTACGCGCAGACACCACAATATGTATTTACTTTTCAAATGGTTTTAAAATAAACAAGCAGGACAAGAAAATTAAAATATGTATTTCACTTCAAAGAGTAAACTGATCAATGAATGATATGTATATTTAAAAAATATTAACTGACAACGGTTGGTAACAAAATCTTTGTAATTGTATCAAATAATTAAATACAGCATTTTCTGTTCATTTGACACAAGGTATCCGGCAACATTTATTCCTTACAATCTTACAATATAAATTATCGTAAAAAAATTATATATAGATCTTTTAGTTAAATGATTAGGTTCGATTTCCGACTAGTATATAATTTATTTTTTTAATGCATGAATGCAGTTGTTTTTATTATCTTTAAAATCGATGTCATGGTTCTTTAGAACTCAGAACATATTTCTCCATCTCTTAAAGTTTCAGCGATCCCTCACTAACCGTTCTCAGTGTTACACTGTGTATATAGTTGGATTTACATATTCACAAAACAAACTATGCTATATACTGGCATACTATATTAACAATCCCTAATATTGAAATTCAACCAGCGACAATGAGTATTATTATATCACTTGCTGTCACTTTTCGTTGAGCAACAATGTCAATATTTTAGGGGGTCTAAGTTCAGTGGCACTGGTCAATTTAGGATTCGCAGTATTAATTTATTTTATTTAATATATTAGTAACAGTTATTATAAATATAGCTTTCTGCACTCCTTCTCCATATAAACTTTAACCATGCCAAATGTCACAGTCATCCGTGTACGCAATACGCTTAAAAACGGGTTCAAAGTTTTTGCTTCACGTATTAATTTATTGATGAAGTGATGATAATAATTTCTCGCTGGTAAGCTGTTCAATACATTTATGCGCATACTATTAAGTTGTGTATTTATAGTACAACTGTGTTGACGGTGTGTCAAAAAACGTTTCATGTAGATTAATTGCATCTAACACACAGATTTAAGAAAAAGGCATATGGAGTCTGTCACAACACGAAAAAGTCCCATATTATTCAAATGCGTCAGTTTTGAAAGAATATGTCATGCAATGTAAGCACCCCGTGTGCTTTAGTATTATTTTAAAATTATGCCATCTGTGTGATATTACATTGTAAAAATTAAAAACAAAAACCCGGCAAAGTGCGAGTCGGACTCGGGCACCGAGGGTTCCGTAATTATACAGCTACATTCACAAAAATAACATCGGCGTGCACTGAGTTTTTAGACACGATAGGAAGACAATTTTAAAAGCTATTTATTACCTTACCAAAAACAGTACATTTTGGTTTTGGATCGTCGTCTTTTTGATTAAATAACTATGTAGGTAATTCAATTACCGTAATTGTCACCTCAAATTAATATCAATAGGCCATACATTGACTGATTTTATATACATATCAATTTCAATATATTCGAAATGGCCTTCCGGCATTGATTTATAAAACGATAATTGGTGGTGAACTGCCTCATTAGCCTAGTGATCTGTAAGCGCGACTGCTATGCTAGAGATTCTGGGTTCGATTCCCGGGTCGACCAAGTGTTATTGATCTTTTTCTATGAAATTCTCAGTAGCAGCTCGGAGTTTGACTTTGTGCTCGATTAATGGCAATAGGCTCATCCCCTATTACATGGGACCTAAAAACATACTCGGCGAACTGTGGGTGTACATTAGTACACATCTGCCTAACCCTTCGGGGATACAGGCGTGATGGTATGTTAATTCAGAAGTCAATTCAGAGTTCAAATTTTACAAAAGCAAAGAAAAGAAGGTGATATCAGTATACGGGTCTAAATGATACTATAAATACATTTGGGGATTTTTTTATGTTGTTTTATTAAATCTACACGTCTATCTATGTTTACCTTTAGTTTGTATTAATTACAAATCCGGAATAAAACGACCTTTCACGATCACTTGTTTGTTTTTCATCGAAAGATGATTGTGAAACATATCATTTTTTATTTTATACAAGTGTCCAGAAAAGGTATCGGGTATTTGTTTTCGCGCCATATTCGAAACGGGGCGTCTAAAGGGTGCGGGGAGGGGTTCGTGGCGTCCGCCATTTTGTGGAATTTTAGTCACGATGGAACAGTACTCGGGGGACGCATCGCGCATTTTGCGTACGAGCGTATTATCGTAATGGTGGTTCAATAGTGACTGCTCAACGTCTCTATCGTGCGGAATATCGTACACGCCACGCGCCAAGTGACGATAGCGTTAGGAAATGGATCAGGATGTTCGAGAATACAGGTGCGACAGTTAAAATTCAAAACTCTGGTCGTCCTCGTTCAGTTCGCGATGAAGAAACAATTGAAAAAGTTGAGGCGTTGAGGCGTTCGTAAAAATCCGTCTTTATCCATCCGAAAGCGAAGCCAAGCGTTGAACATCAAAAAATCGTCTTTACATTCGATTTTAAAGAAAGACTTACATCTAAAAGCATATAAAATTCAATTGGTTCAAGAATTGAAGAATACGGACTATGCTAATCGACTGAATTTTGCGAACGAAATGCTGCAGCGATTTAACAACTTTAACAACATACTGTTCAGTGACGAAGCAAATTTTCACCTGAATGGTCATGTTAATAAGCAGAATTGTCGGTACTGGGCAGTGGAGAATCCGAGACGAAAGCATGAACGACCCCTGCATAGCCCAAAGGTCGTTGTTTGGGCCGCTATGTCTGCTAAAGGCATAATTGGTCCTTATTTTCATGAAGATCAACGAGGCCGAGCAATTAATGTGAATAGTGACCGTTATTGCGATATGTTGCGAAATTTTTTGGTCCCAGAGTTGCAGGAGTTTGCAGGTTTGAAATCAAGAACGTGGTTCCAGCAAGATGGGGCCACTTGCCATACCTCAAATGACTCAATGGAAGTTGTTAACGAATTATTCCCTAATAAAGTCATTTCGCGAAGGGGTAACATCAACTGGCCTCCCAGAAGCCCCGACCTTAGCCCGCTTGACTATTTTGCATGGGGATACCTTAAAAGTAAGGTTTATCAAAACAATCCGACGAATCTAACCCAGTTAAAGCAAAACATCAGGTCAGAAATGGCAGCAATATCGATAGCTGTGTCAACGTGTTATCGCCAATCTTCGTTTCCGTTTAGAAGAGTGCCAGCAACGTAACGGTCATCATTTGGATAACATCATCTTTTCCAAATAATTCTCCAATTCATATGCTAATAATAAACAATAAACTTTTTTATTGCATACAAATAATTTTTGTTTCATTGAACTTACAAATACCCGATACCCTTTCTGGACACCTTGTATATCAAGAGACACGGTAGTGTGTCCGCCAAGTTCGAAACGAGCGACACCGACCACTGTCTATATACTTACACGAACCATTGCGAGCTACTTTCGACCCCTGGAGATTACCCGAAACAAACATTCAGACAAGAGTTTTATAAATTGTTTTTTTTTTTATAGCTTTCATTTGCATTTAGTAAAAAGCTGTTATTTTGACATTACAAACAGACACTTCAATTTTATTTGTATAGAAGATTTTTTGTACCTACAATTTTCTTAGGGAACCTGAATCTAGACGCTAATTATGTTTAAGATAATTGTTCCATATGTTATGTAACCTGGTATGTTATAATAGATAACTTTTCATCTCACAATGATAGAAATGAAAGTAATATTTGAGACATATCATAAAAGTGAAAAGGATACTAAAACACATTGAAAAATGATTGTTCTTTCCTAATGGACGGCTAATGGGTTAATTATCGGTCATTCAAATTTTACAAATGAAGTGTCAAAATAATGTACGTTGTAAAGTTTATTGCAACGCAAAACTGAGTTAATAACGTCTTTGACAGATTGAAAATTAGTTTTATTATGTCGTTTTACTAGTCGTTCTAATAGATGTTCTTGCAATGCAGATAATGGAGGATAAAAGTTATAATGGCAACATTACGTCTTAATGGAAGTTTCTTGCAAGTGACTGTCACTCATCAAAATCCTAAACCACTTCTAGGTGACAAAACTTGAAGTATGGCATCCAGGTAGATCATCTACCTTATACCAAGTATTCAAGAGAAATAATCAATAATCTTTAAAAAATACAGTTTTAATCGAATAAACATTCTATTGTTAATTAAACTAAATGTCGTAATTATTTAATCCAAATTTTCTTTGCTACTTTTGCCTGAAAAAATAAACGGTTGTTTCGTCTTTCTGTAACAAAAAAAAGTTGGCAATTTTTAATAAAAAGGAAATTAAATTCAATGGTTTTGAAGAGTTCCTTTGTGTATCTTCGAATTTGAAGATCCAATGACAATGAAATTAAAATAAGACCGCTCTTGAGGTATCCGGTATCCAAAAAAAAAGAATCGTCCAAATTGGTTCATAAAAAAGCAGTTATACTGAACATCCATAGAAAAAAAAACTTAATAATACTAAAACTTTTATATAATAAACATTCGAATTAAGTAACCTCCCCGTCTTTAAATGAAGGCAGAAAAAATATTAAAAAAAAAACTGATCTCGCGACGTAGTGTTTCGGACAAAAGACTTTTCGCAGTTCTGTAACAAATATTATAAATGTAGCTTATCTAAATAAACTTTATCTCCATAATTGAACAAAATCTAAATACTATTGTTATGAAACAATATGAATTTATCTCTCGATGTATTTTGACATTTTTAAGTAATATTACACGTCATGCTTAAGAATTGTCTACTGAAACCCATATTAAACTGTATTTTAATTTAAATTTTTTATTTAATACTATTTTCACTATAAATAAATAAATTATTATTGTTATTAAATTAATAATAATTTATTGACGGCCTTTTTTTTATCACATCAGTGACAGACGGCAGTTATCTTGTCACCAATAGATGGCATTGTGTAGTTTTTCAAAATAATGATATCCAAACAAAAGCATAAAAGGGGCCAAGTTCGGGAGAGGCGACGTTCGAAGTAATAGTCACGTTGAATATCCGTTTTTTAATGTAATTACAAAACAATTAGTTGTTAATTTGTGTCAAATTGTACGAACGAGGAGAGAAGGCAATATCTAAAATTATCGAAGATATTAATAATGATACCACTTACAATCGATAGATGGTGCTGATTTTTAATTTAAGATTTCAAATAATTTTTTTTTAATACTATAAATACAAATTTACAGTTTTCGGATCTTTTCCTTTACTTGAACCACAAGACACTGCTTCTTGAGAAATTTTATGATTTTAGGTCAACTGGAAATACCCTATAGCTTTTTTTTATCCCCTTTGAAATTGTTAAAGAATAAGACATAAACAGCCGTATCTTTTGATTTCGTTGACTTAGAAATTTGTTTTTTTTCACAGCTTCAAGGGATTGCAGACCTGAGTTTTTGATATTAATTCCAACTTGATACATTTACGTGCTCCTGAGAAAAAGGGTCTTGACATACAAACGGACAACGAAGCGATCCTATAAGAGTTCCTTTTTCCTTTTGGGGAACGCAACCTTAAAAAAGGAAGATTCGAGTTTCTTTTCATTGGCGACAAAGAATAGTTTGATATTACTTTCCGTGTTATTTTGTTATTGAAAATAAAATTACAAAAATGTTGCTAGGTTACAATGAAATATTTTCCTGCAATTTATAGTAAAATATAATATGTATATAGAGCATTGAAAGATCATTTTATTTACAACCTGATTACAAAACTAGGTTAAAATTTGTTACGTAATAGTTTGTTTGATAAATATCAGCAAGCACTGAAAGAAATAGCAAGCACGATGTGGTTTCAAGATAAAAATTATAGAGAACCCTAAGCAATTTAGGCTTAGGTAAAAATTTAAAAGATTACAGCCAAAAATTACAAACACTTACGACATCGGAATCATTAGGGATATGTAGGATAAGTTAAAACAAAAGACATGAAGTGAACCAAGAAATATTCATTGATAATAATAAAATCAAGATGGCAGATATACGTTTACGTGAAAATTCGTATGTAAAGGTGCTTGGGCCCTTTATTTCAAGTAAAAACACTTGTATGATGACGGATGATGGATTAACGACTACACTGTTGGAGTCGTAAAAAATAGTTAAATTTATTTGTCCTGCCCTGGCAACTTTATTCAAACGATCGCACATATTGTTATCGGGTTGTCAAGGATACAGAGAGCTAAATGCATGTGTCGCATTCGTTGTTGCTCAAGGCTCCATCTGCCTCTTTCTCAAATCTGTGATCTGAAATAAAATAAGCTAGTTAAAATTTAAAATTCCGAACACTCGCTGACCAATATAAATAAATGTATGACAATGAAACAAATAAATGTTATGTATAAAAACATAATTAATAAAGTAAGGCCTGATTTTTAAATCAACAGATAATTTAAATGGATGAATAATTTTGACGTTTCGACAGATAACGTATGGAAAGCGGTCAAATTTTAAAAATTATTCCTCATATAAAGTTTTCTGTTGATGGAAAAATAGGCCTAAATTAGGTAAATAAAAACGTAGAAATATTGTGTAATGATTTGCCATACACTATTCAGCGTCCATGTATTCGGATAATTACCATATAAGAACAAAATGTACCGACATACTTGATGCAAATGTATAAATAAATAAAATAATATTTACTGCAGCCTTACAAGTCCGGTGACGCTGTAAAAGCCGCAGCGGCTTCAGGGCCCCTATGGCTAACAGTGTAGTCAGATCTAAAAAAAAATTACTGCGGCCTGGTAATAAGTAAGTAGATACGTATGTTCATATTTTGTGTACGTACAAAGTTCCCAACTCCAATCTCCATCTTATTTTGAATTTTCTCTTCGAGGCTATTATTTTGAAGCCCCCCGAACCAGTCGCCAAGAATGGGACCATAAAGGCCTCTCTGTTCGCCCCTAATTCATGTAATGAAAGTCAGATTAGTAAATATTATAGAAAATTATCTAGTTTTTTGCGCATTACATAACAACTATCGTATGCCAAAATGAAATGATTAGCAAACTGTAACCATCATAAATCACAATTAGCTTCCTCATATATTATCGAGTCATTAATCATCGGATCTTTAATCCACTGAAATGGATTAAATAAAAATAAGAAATGTTTGAGTTATCTAAAAAAGTTTTCTATAGAGATAATATTTTTCATATAAAACACAGGAAATTTATCAAAATAATCACACTCTGTAATACGCAAGTAAACTAAAAGGTAAACGGAGTTCCTATATATATTAATACATAGATATATTTATTTATTTACCTCATTTAAATTTTTTTTTAGTAAACATGAAATTCTTCGTGACTTTCGCCGTTCTGGTCGCCGTTGCCGTGGCTCTACCTACTCAACGCAGCCTTGTCGCACCTGGCATCGCTGGTCCCGCTCCCGTCCTTGTGGAGCACGAACCCATTGCTGTCGGACCCGCCATCTTGGAATTTGAACCAATCGCTGTTGGCCCTGCAATCGTTGACTCTTTTGAACCCATCGCAGTTGGCCCTGCCATCGTCGACTCTTTCGAACCCATCGCAGTTGGCCCTGCTATAGTCGACTCTTTCGAACCCATCGCAGTTGGCCCTGCTATTATCGACTCTTTCGAACCCATCGCAGTTGGCCCTGCTATAGTCGACTCTTTCGAACCCATCGCAGTTGGACCTGCAATCGTCGACTCTTTTGAACCCATCGCAGTTGGGCCTGCAATCGTCGACTCTTTCGAACCCATCGCAGTTGGCCCTGCTATAGTCGACTCTTTCGAACCCATCGCAGTTGGACCTGCAATCGTCGACTCTTTTGAACCCATCGCAGTTGGGCCTGCAATCGTCGACTCTTTCGAACCCATCGCAGTTGGCCCTGCTATAGTCGACTCTTTCGAACCCATCGCAGTTGGCCCTGCTATAGTCGACTCTTTCGAACCCATCGCAGTTGGACCTGCTATAGTCGACTCTTTCGAACCCATCGCAGTTGGACCTGCAATCGTCGACTCTTTTGAACCCATCGCAGTTGGGCCTGCAATCGTCGACTCTTTCGAACCCATCGCAGTTGGCCCTGCTATAGTCGACTCTTTCGAACCCATTGCAGTTGGACCTGCAATCGTCGACTCTTTTGAACCCATCGCAGTTGGGCCTGCAATCGTCGACTCTTTCGAACCCATCGCAGTTGGCCCAGCTATAGTCGACTCTTTCGAACCCATCGCAGTTGGACCTGCAATCGTCGACTCTTTTGAACCCATCGCAGTTGGGCCTGCAATCGTCGACTCTTTCGAACCCATCGCAGTTGGCCCTGCTATAGTCGACTCTTTCGAACCCATCGCAGTTGGCCCTGCTATAGTCGACTCTTTCGAACCCATCGCAGTTGGACCTGCTATAGTCGACTCTTTCGAACCCATCGCAGTTGGACCTGCAATCGTCGACTCTTTTGAACCCATCGCAGTTGGGCCTGCAATCGTCGACTCTTTCGAACCCATCGCAGTTGGCCCTGCTATAGTCGACTCTTTCGAACCCATTGCAGTTGGACCTGCAATCGTCGACTCTTTTGAACCCATCGCAGTTGGGCCTGCAATCGTCGACTCTTTCGAACCCATCGCAGTTGGCCCTGCTATAGTCGACTCTTTCGAACCCATCGCAGTTGGCCCTGCCATCGTCGATTCATATGAACCTATTTCTGTTGGACCCGCAATCGTCGATTTCGACCCCACTCCCATTGAAGCATCTCCCGTCATCGTCGCTCCCAGCCCCGTCGCCACACCTGAGAGCACTCCATTGGTTCAGATTATCGTGAACGTCAATGCTGCCAGCTCCAACCCTATTGGTGCTGCCCCCGCCGTCGTCCCAGAGCTAGTGCAACCAGAGCCCGTCCAGATTGTGGACCAGGCCCCTGTCGCCCCTGAGTCAGTTATCATCGTCGACCAGACTCCTATCGCCCCTGAACCTGTGATCATCGTGGACCAGGCTCCTATCGCCGTGGAGCCCGTTATCATCGGCACCCCCGTGCTCCCCTCCCCTGCCGTCGTGCTCCCCGAGACTCTCAACTAAATGCGTAATTAAAATGACTTTAAGCTCAAATAGGCTTAGGTAACTTACACACAAATAAAATCACAATTATTTCCAATATTGAATTATCGTCTATAAAACAACAATAATGTTCAATAATAATCTGTTTCTGTAATAAGTTTTTTATTTAATTCACATTTTCAACTTTGCAAGTACCTTACGTATCTATTTATTTGCAACTATCTATCTATCTATTAAGTGAGCAATTTTTGTTTATGTCACAAGATAATTGTACGAACCCTTACTTTGTAAACATAACATATCGCCTGTATTCCTCGAATGGTTAGGCAGAGGTGTACTAATGTACACCCACAGTTCGCCGAGTATGTTTTATTTTAGGGCCCATGTAATAGGGGGCGAGCCTATTGCCATTAAACGGGCACAAAGCCAAACTCCGAGCTGCTACTGAGAATTTCATAGGTAACACCCAATAACACTTTGCTCGACCTGGGAATCGAACCCAGGACCTCGAGCATAGCAGTCACGCTCACAACCACTAGGCTAATGAGGCAGTAAACAACCTAAATAAACAATCGGTAGACTGTGAACGCACACTTATTTTGAAAATTTAGGGTTAAGTCTATCCAAAAGTATATATACCAAACTATCTAGTTAGGTAGATCCAATTATGAGAAAGAGGTCAAACGTCGAATCAAACTCGGCTGGGCAGCATTTAGGAAGTTACGTAACATCTTCTCGTCCAAGATATCGCAGTTTCAACCTTATGTTTTTTTCTGACTGACTATACTGTTAGCCTTAGGGGCCCTGGAGCCTCTGACGGCTTTTACAGCTTCACCGGAGTTAGGGACGAGCGCTTAGGGCACTCAGCCGCGAAAGTTTTGAACAACTTGCGCAAGGGTGCCAAAGTGGCCGGACCTCGGCTTGGGCGGTTGTCAAGATAGCAAATAAGTCGCGATCTGACTAAATCCCTATCCGTAAATTCGAGCTAGCTAACATATACACATATGCATATTTCCCTACTCCTGGGAGGAAGGAAAAAGAGGTGTGCACGTATGTATGTACATATGTGTGTAATGATTGAATGTGGGTAGCTAAGTGTTTCACGTATAGTGTCACTTGTATCGCGCGGGCGGCTGTCTGACTCAAGGATTTCACACCGAGAAACGGACCTAAAAACAATTAGTTTCGAAGTGAGGATTCGAACCTAGAACTTTGGAAAATAGTAGTCACGCTTACGACCGCTAGGCTACGAGGTGGTTTTCAACCAATGTGTGTTGCCAGTAATAAAAATGGTACTGAGACGTGGTCGCTAATTATGGGCCTCATAAGTAAGCACAAAGTCACTGAAAGGGCAATAGAGAGAGCTACTCTCGGAGTTTCTCTAGAAATTAGGAGATCCCCAGGAGAACTAAGTCACTTAGATAGCCCTAAGAATAGCTAGACTTAAGTAGCAGTGGGCAGGCCACGTAGCTCGTGGAATGGATGGCCGATGGGGTCAAATGAGTTCCCGAGTGGCAGCCACGTACCGGAAGAGCGAGCGTATGATGTGACTCCTATTAATGATTTTTTAGACCGCAATTAATAATATTTATATTAATATATATTTAAATAACACCCGTTTAGCCTATCATAATAATTGTTCTCACATCCCGCAAGTATATTTTAATTATTAATTAACACATAAACTATGTTTCCTAATAACATGCAATATAGGGCAAAGCATATCTTCATGAAATTGTCTTTCTGGTTCAATTAACTTTTGATCGTAAGTATTAATAAGTCATCTCTAAAAATAATTCTCAAAATGCCTTATTGTGGCTTATGTATAAGAGGTAGGCATGTATAGATAAATAGATATGTATGAAGATATATAGTAGATCGCGAAATTTTTTTTAGATATACTAATTACCAATATTTTTGTAGAGCATTGTATTTAGCTAGCACACGCGGATACACAGCGCTTCGGGAGGGCTTCCGATTTACTTAACAAAAATTTATATTTAAGGCTAGCTGAAAGTTATAGCCTAATGTTAGATTCCATTCCATTCCATATAGAACCATTCCTCATGAATTTGTCTATATTAAATAAATAAACTAAAATTTAATAATAACTTAATAAACTTTTGCGCTTTATACTTTTTTTTATTATATTAGGTCTTTACTTATGAAGTTGTCAATTTTCAATATTGACTAGGGTGAATATAGATATCTATTATTCTACTACAATTGCGAAGTCATATAACTTTTATATTAAAGCTATGACCACAGCCTTCATAATAACAAATTCGGGACGTAAATTTAGCTGTATATACTTGGCAACCTGATAACAACACGCGTGACCATGTGAACAATATTGCCAGGATTTAAAATAAGATTTACTGTTTTTTTAGCACTCCAGCAGTGAAGTTTTTAATCCTTTTTCCGTTTTTAAACATCAAAAAACTGATTTTGTACCACAAATTAAGGACCCCAAACACATTTAGATACCAATTTTCCACTAAAGTTGTATTTGCCTTCTTGATTTTTTAAATTAATAACGTATGTTTCTTAGTTCTCTTTAAGTTTATGTTTTAACTTATGAAATGGTTCCGAAGTCGTAAAATTGCTGAAACACTAAATTGTCCAGGGTTGTTTATATTTTTTACTTTGGAACCATCGTTGTCAAATAAACAAATTATTACGTGACAAATATTACCCTACTTTTAGTTTTATGATAGTTAGGTTGTAAATAAAATCATCTACCCACGATGACACGTATATTTTACTATAACTTTCAGGAAAATATTTCATTGTAACCTAGCAAAATTTTTTTAATTTTGTGAAAAATAACACGGAAAATAATATCAAAATATGCTTTGTTATTTGATGAAATGAAATTCCGTTTCCCTTTTTTGTTTTTGTGAAGATTTTTTACAATGTAAATAGCACACAAGACGGCATACTTTTAAAATAATACAAAAACACACGGGTGCTTACATTGCATGACATATCCTTTCAAAATTGACACTATTAAATACTAATATGGGTTATATGTAGGTTTGCCACCTTTTTTGGGAAAAATATAGTATATTTAAAAAAAACTGCTAAATACATAGTAATTTTGGGAAATTTTGAACATAAAAATAGTACTCATTTATTTTTAATCATTATTGAGTAACTCTGCCCAAAAAAGAATCAAATTTTTCAGGGTTCATGTATGTGATTTTTCTTTTATTTTATTCATTTTTCAATTTGTTTCGTATACAAACAAGTGATCCACTTTGCGCTGTTCTAATTCGTACTTTAATATTTTTCATAATATTGTAAACATCTAAAATGTTGATATTATTTCCTTCTAGAAAGTTCAAACAAAATGAAAGTAAATTTCAATGATAATTTGCCCTTCTTTTTCATTTAACAAAAGATTATAAAATAAATTATTCAAATGGAAACTAAAAACCAGACTGCAACAAAAACACGACAAACAAAATATTTTTCTATTGTTTGCTTTTTATTTGATTCCCAGACGTCGTACTTGGTTATTATATAGCCTATGTCACTCCCACAATTAAGAAGTGCCAAAGAAATAAACATACATACTTATAAATACGCTTGAAAAACATATCCCTCCTTATAATCGGGTAATAAGCTCAACAGTTGAATTGGCGATGAAAGTATAGTATTTTGTAGTAGTATATTATTTTTCTATAATATATAGTACAATTGACTAAAATATAGTACGATACTATATAACATAATACGGGTGGCAACCCTAGTTATATTCATCTTCGTGTTCTGACCGGCTCCATCTGCTTCGTTCACGTCAAATTGGAAAGATAAAAAAGCTAGGAAAATTATGAACTCACTGAAATTCGACAATAAAACCTCATTGAAGCTTGCTTCAACATGTTGTATAGGCACACACAAATTAGGGAATCCTGAATCGGATTGTTACTTTTTATGAAAAGTGAATCCGGTATGATAATATAAAATGTCCACCGCACTGGTTGGACACAGGCGAGGAAGCCAAACCATGTCCTAAATGCAAATTGAGTTAAAAGAAGCTCCTTGTAAATGTTTGGTGGATCTGTGCCGGCATTGTTCATCACAACATCTTGAAACCTGTCACAACAATTACTGAAGAGATGTACTGTGAAGTATTGTTAATGATGATGGTAATTTTTTCGAAAGAATTTATCTCAAACGCTGGAGAGAGAGGGCGCTACTATCAAGTTTCTGCCCCGGTTCGAAAAAATCGTAGCTGTGCCCCGTGGGCACCGTGGTTTCACCCGTGTTAATTTTATCCGACAAACATCGCACCGCCAACGCACCCATGTAGTCCAACATAATTGTTCTTCTTGCAAGTACAAATTATTTAAATTTTTCATTATCTCCGCAACTATGTGTCCAAATAGCAAACTCTAAAAAACAAAATTTAACTTCATAAAATTGTCTTTATGATGAAGTAACAAAAGTTTGTTCGTAAGGATTAATATGCCATGTCTAAAAATAATGCTTATAAATCACTTTTTAATTTTCAACAAATCTTTGACACAAAATACCTTATTGTGGCTTATGTATAAGAGATAAGCATATGCTATAGCTGACTTTTTTTTTGATATACTAAGGACCAATATTATTGTAGAATATTGTATTTCCATATAATTAACGATTACACCAGCGCACGCGGATAAAACAGTTCGGGAGGGCCTCGACTTCCGATTTACGTAACAAAAATCAATATTTAAGGCTATCTGAGAGTTGGGATTACTTAAATAGACCTATCCGATTTCGTGAAAGTCGAAAATACAAAAATAATTTGGCATCCGACTGGTAATTTAATAAAAGCCTGTTTAAACAATTAAAAGTCTTGCACAAAAATATTACCGAATCCGACTAGGATATTAAATTATTATATTGCTATTAAACTAAATAAAATATTCCACCAAATTAAAAAAATAATAGATATATATTAAATAACCGTTGTGGCAGTTATGTATATCAAATTTATATTTAATATCAAAATATTGTGCAAGACACATGTGTATAAAATAAATAAGTGGCAGTTATCAAACATTATAATTTCTAATATAAATATTTTCATAATGTAATGTAAATAAAATAAGTACAAACTTAAAATATTGTACACATTTATAACATTATATACCCAGACACTGAACTTAGTAATCGTATTAAGTATTCGCACAGATCCAAGCATATACCCCTTAATTTATAGTACGACTTTAACAAGGTTACTTGTAATAAGATCCAATACTCAATGCAATCCAATTGTATCAGTACAATGAAGAATATTTATTGATACGGTAGTGACGCTTTTATATGCTATCGTGAATGCTGGGCAATTGCCCTCAATTCACTTTCGATTTGATACCAGCGTAAGCGAGAACAAAACTTTGACATTTCATCAACAGAGTTTTCTTCCTTTCTTTGATTTCCTAGCGTAAGGAGAACAAAACTTTTATATTTTTAGCATGCCAACAGAGATTTTCAAAAAAGCAAGATTACATCTTATCATTTCACATAATAAAAACAATTTGTACATTTAAATGCTTCTGACATTTAAACGCGTCTATTTATGAAACGTTATTGTTAGAATAACACCATTACTTAATCAAGTTTATTCTACTTACATTTTTTTTAACATGAGATTTGGGGTAACTTGATTGATTTTTCAAAATATATTTTTTTTTAAGTATATCCTCTTGTATGACTTTCATTACAGCTTGTATGGAAAAACCATGGTATTAAAAATTTCAGTGTTGTAGTCGGAATGTAAAATATCATGGGTTGCGCACCGCACGGGTATACGATCTAAAATAAAAGTAATTAATAAGGAACGCATCTATTGAACCATTTACAATTTTGTAAAGGATGAGTAAGTCAGCTATATTTCGCCTCTCTTTTAGGCTTATCATGTTAAAATATTTTAGTCTATTAACATAATTAGGGATAGACTTACGAATACCATTTCTTATGCTCAGGCATCTAACAAGACGAGCTTGGACAGATTCTATAAGCTCCACGTAGGTGGTATAGTGAGGTGACCATATGGCAGAACAATATTCAAGAATACTTCTAACTAAGGTGTTATAGAGCAAGATAACACTCTCGTTATTGCGAAATGGTCGTGAAGTACGCATAACAAATCCAAGCACTTTTTTGGCTCTGGGTACAATATTAAGTATATGTGGTCGAAAAGAAAAAGAAGAGTCAAACATGACACCCAAATCACGAACAACGGATACTCTCTCTAAGCTTATACCTCCAAGCTGATAGGTAAAATCAATATAATTTATTTTATTGGTAAAAGTTATCTATTGACACTTTTTCACATTAAGAGCCATTTTGTTGATGATACACCATAACTCGAGAGTGTTAAGGTCACTCTGTAACTTAATACAGTCACTTAGGTTTGTTACCCGAATATATATTTTTATATCATCCGCATAGGCTAGGCAATCACAATTTAGGGAATCTAAGAGGTCGTTTATAAAAATTAAAAACAATAATGGTCCCAGTTTTGATCCTTGGGGGACACCAGATGAAGGTATGAAAGGTGAAGATTCGTAGCCTGCCAATGCAACTAGCTGAGAACGATTACATAAATAGCTCTCAAACCACCTTAACAGATTGCCATGAATGCCAGCGTGATTAAGTTTGGCTATGAGTAAAGAGTGATTAACGCGATCAAACGCTTTGGCAAAATCTGTATAAATAGCATCAACTTGGCCTCGGCCTTCCAAAGTATTGGATATAAAATTAGCATATATAAGTAAATTTGATGTTGTAGAACGATTAGACATGAAACCATGCTGGCGCAAGCTCATCATGGGCTTTACTTGACAATACACAACTTTGTATATAATACCCTCAAATATTTTTGCAAATTGTGAGATAATACATATTGGTCTGTAATTTGATACGACATTCCTATTACCTGACTTGTAAATAGGGACTACATATGAGATTTTCCATAAATCGGGAAATATTCCTTCTTTGAGTGACTGATTAAAGATCATATGCAGAGGCTTAATAACCGCTTTTGAGTAAAGCCGTATAAATATTGGTGGAATTCCATCAGGACCAGCCCCTTTACTGACATCAAAACTTTCTAAACTGGTTTTGATATCTTTTTCACTTATATTTATTTCTGGGAGGGAATAATTCGGTGAGGTATAAGACAGAGTAACTGCATCTGAAGCTTGGTTATCAGTATAAACTGAGGAGAAATATATAGCAAATAAGTCTGCAACCTGGTCACCATCAGCAAGTCGACCATCATACGAGACCTGGGCGGGAATACCATTGTATGTTTTTTTTGATGTAATGTATCGCCAAAAAGTTTTGATATTTGTTTTGAGTTCCTGTTCTATCTTAGCTATATACGACTTGAAACAAATTTCCATAATTTTCTTTGATCTAATACGTAAGGTATTAAAAGTATCATAATCACGAGGATTATTATATTGATAACAAAATTTGTAACATTTTTAAATTGCTTTTAGTGAGAGTATAACGCGTCTATTTATAAAACGTTATTGTTAGAATAACACCATTACTTAACCAAGTTTATTCTACTTAAATTTTTTCTTCATGAGATTTGGGGTAACTTGATTGATTTTTCAAATATATTTTTTTTCTTAAGTATATCCTCTTGTATGACTTTCATTACAGCTTTTATGGAAAAACCATGTCATCGCCAATTTATTTTTGATTTCTCCCAATAGCACCCTGCCTAGCGATCAGATGAAAACTGAGGTTGTGCCTGTTGTGAAGAATAATACTGGCAAAACATCAGATCTTTCGAACTACAGGCCCATATCGCTTGCTACTAACATTGCGAAAGTCCTGGACGAGTTGCTTGACAAGCATATGGCAATCCGCATCGAATTAATGATGCGCAGTTTGGGTTCGGACCTGGTCTCTCGACCGAAAGTGTCATACTGTCTCTCAAGCACACTGTAAAGTATTATTTATTTACCTTTTCAAAGCGTTTGATCTTGTGTCATACGATTTGATATGGCAGAAACTACTAAATATTACCTCGCTGGATAGGGAAGTTATATCTATACTACGGTATTGGTATAACAACTGTGTAAGATGGGCCGGATCGTTGTCAAATGTGTATAGGCGGGAGTGCGGCGTGAGGCAGGGCGGCCTCACCTCTCCTCGCCTCTTTAGTGTGTACATAAACCCGTTGACGGTTGAGCTGAGCAACACTTATATAGGTTGTTATGTAGACGGAATATCCGTCAATAATATCAGTTATGCTGATGATATGTTGTTGCTGAGCCCATCGATTAACGCTATGATATGGCTGCTTACGAAGTGTGAAAAGTATGCGAAGGCCCATGGGCTCAGATACAATTATAAAAATAGTGAGATACTAGTCTTTAAGGCAAGCACTAAAACCTACCCAATTGCACCACAGTAGAAACTCTGCAGGTGAGCCTTAAAGCAAGTCACTGGTCTCAAGTATCTGAGCCCCTGGGTTTCTGATGACTTAAAAGATAGCCTGGACATTAAGCGTGAGCGCAGCGTGTTGGTTGTCTGCTATAATATGTTGACTCGCAGATTTGCTAAATGCTCGACTGACGTGAAGGCTACACTGTTTACAACGTATTGTCTTCGTCCTACACATGCAGTCTGTGGGTCAACTACATGCAGAGGGCAATACAGCGCTCTGTGCGTATAATTCAACAATGTATTCAGGGTGCTGATAAGGTTGCCGCGCTACTGCAGCGCTTCGGTTATGTTCGTATAGGCGAGAATAGATGACCTAGTGGTCGTAAGCGCGACTGCTATGAGTGAGGTCCTGGGTTCGAATCCCAGGTCGAGCAAAGTGTTATTGGGTTTTTCCTATGAAATTCTCAGTAGCAGCTCGGAGTTTGGTTTCGTGCCCGATTAATGGCAATAGGCTCGCCCCCTATTACATGGGACCTATAAAACATACTCGGCGAACTGTGGGTGTACATTAGTATACCTCTGCCTAACCCTTCGGGGAATACAGGCGTGATGGTATGTTATGTTATGAGCAAACGATGAGCCTCATTCATGTACCGGGTACGCGCTAGCCCCAACAGCATCCCGAGAGCTGTAGCAATCAGATGGGACAGTCCCATATTAGAACATTGAGTACGCCTACATACCAGTGTGGCGTTCAATAAATAAATAATTAAACGGCTGACCAGATTTGGATGAAATTTGGCACACTAATAGTTTATAGCCTTTAATAACACACAAGAAACTAAATACTGTTGTTTTCCGATATCCACGCGAACGAAGTCGCGGGCACAGCTAGTATGACTTATTTTCACGTGAATTAAAAAGATCATTATTTTGGGCCACTCGAAACTGAAGGCAAGTACGTGAAGTATTAAGAACGCACGGGTGGGTTGAAGGCATGCGGCACGGTGTAGTGGTCGGTCGTATAAATTGAATACTGGTTAAACCGTGGGACACAGTTTAAATTTATTTACGATATATGTTAAAGCAAAACCACCAAGCATTGATTTATCACTGCCCTTTTTACCTGACTGCGAAAAAGGAGGATTGTGTTTGTCAGGCGTATTTATATATGAATGTTTATCTTTGGCATGCTCTGTAGCTCAAACGGCTTGACGGATTTTAGTAAACCAGGTGTCGTTCGATTCGTCTTAATTGTGGAAGTGACATAGGCTATATAATATTTAAGTACGATGACTGGGAATCAAGTAAAAAGCAAATATAAAAAAATATTTTTTTAGTCAAGTGTTTTTGTTCCAGTCGGGGTTTTTGTTTCCTTTTTAATAAATTATCTTGTTAATAAATTAACTATAATCTATGTATCTCTCGTACGTAGAGGCTCTTGTCGTGTTATTTGCAATTCGACACGATACAGTAATTATTTATGGATGTTCCTCGGACGACGGTCACTTTCGCTGTTTGCTTGTTATGTTTAATAATAATAAATATACTCGATATATTTTTAAATTGTAACAGAATAAAGTGACATCATTGTACCCAGGGCCCTCTTTATCCGAGGGTTTAAGGGGTGTGAGGAACCTGAGCACAGAGTCCTAGGGGGCGCAAGCCAACTGCCATAAGTCTTGATAGGTATCTATTAGCCTACCACAACAACACTGAGTAACAACACTGTGTAATCTACGTAAGCAGAGCTGCGAGCACAGCATATTAAGGTCATCCATGGGTTCAAGACTCAAGATAGATTGAAAAATTTGACCATTATAAGTAGGTATTCAATGAAAAGATAATGATAAAATGGCATTACATATTCAAAAATAATTTGAGTTAGATGTATGATTATCAGTTAATTTAGGGAAATAATGTAATGAATCCTTAAAAAATAGGTTTTTTTCTGTTAAAACAGCGGCGGAGGGGGGGAGGTTGGCGTCATGATAACTTTCGCACCTATATGCTTAACAGGACACTGACTGTCCATGATGATATTTTTTTTATATTTATTTATTTCAAGAAATCTACAGAAATACATAGCCAAAATGATTTCATTCGTATTACAATAAAGATATAACAATCCTAAACCCCAACTAAATTACTATTAATATAATTTGCATCAAAAAGAACGATGTAATGCTTCTGGCGTGAATTCGTGTGTGTGTGTGTGCGTGTGTGTGTGTGTGTTGTGTGTGTGTGTGTGTGTGTGTGTGGGTGTGTGTGTGTGTTGTGTGTGTGTGTACTAATTACATATATGTATTTATCAAACTCTGAATAATATCAATAGTTTTTCTTTTTAACGCTGCATTACTGTCAAAACGTAAGTCAAAATTTTCAGCTCTCGCATTATATGAATCTGTACACCTTATCAACACTGAATTACGGGCATAATTGGTCTTGGTTGTACGTACGTGAAAGGTCTGGGGTTTACGGATATGTTTGGTTGTAGTCCTTAGACCAATTCGTTCCAACAAACATGAACAATCGATTTTATTGTTCATCAAATTATATAAAAACATCATATCAGCTACCAAGCGTCTATGTTTCAAGGATAACATACCCAATTCCGTAAGTTCTCATTTATATCCGCCGATAAAAGCATATCACGACATCTCAGCATCTTCAAAAATATTTTGAATAATTTCAATTCTATGGCTATGTATGTTATAATAGGGAGTCCTTCTTTAGATGCAAATTCTAAAATACTTCTTACATAAACACAAAATAAAACTTTAATAGAGGAATTATTTTTAAAATGAATTGATAATCTACTTATAAGCCCAACAACTGACACTGCGCTGAAATAATTTTTGATCCCAGTTAATACTCTCGAGTTCGCTATAAATAGCCTCATGATCCCCTTGTCAAAGAGAATTTTTTTTTTTGGGTGACTTATGAACCGGTCTAATGTGTAGCTCAAGTAGCAGCATCAAGGTGATAGCAGGATAATGTAGCAAATCCTCTGATATCAATACGGATTCAGTGCACGTAATTCCTGTATAACTATTGCTAAACACTAAATCTAAGAATTCACCGTTGTCATTTGCAACTGATTATATTGACCTAAATCAAATTCTGAAAACATTTCATAAAACTGTTGACAAGAACCCTCAAGAGAGCATTTATAACTCAATGAATATCCGGGAGTGCCCGACCAATGCAGCGAACCAAAATTAAAATCACCTATCAAAAGGAAATGATTTCCCGCATAATGACTAAGAATGTCGTGTATATAAAGACTAGCACTATCGAGGATAGGATCCCGCGAAGAACGAATGCCCGGAAGGTAGACACAAACCCCATATAAATCTAATTTAGCATTGATTGTTCGTGCCGGCAGAATTATGTGCACTACTTCAAAGAAGATCGAGTAATGGTAGTGAAACATCAGCTCCGATAGTAGCACCAACCTCACGCCTTGTAAGCACCATCACTCCTCCGCCACGAGCATGTCCTGTAGCGATAGCATTACGGTCGCATCTAAAAACATCATACCGACTATCCTATACTTCGGTATCGTAAATACCATCCAACAACCACGTTTCTACTATAACTACCAGATTAAAATTAGTTGATAGCAAGCCCTGTCTAAATTGCATCGTCTTACCGCGGATACTCCTAGTATTCTGGTAATAAACAGTCAAAAAAGCCATTCCTGAATAAAGAAAAAATAACAATTACTAAAATAAAATAATTAAAACATGAATTACAAAAGCATTGATTACATCCAAGTAGTGATTTGAATGTATTAATCGTAATATTGCATGAGACTATAATGTTTGGACGTAAAGAAATATTATTAGCTATTATCAATAAAACAAATGTAAATTGTACACAAACCACAGTAAATTGAGTCAATTGCTACACACACAATATTTACCGGAGTACGTGTAGCGAGCGTTAAAAGATTTCATTCATAAGTAATTTGAAGTTGTTTCTTTTGATATTCTGTGTAGTGTGTATTATTAGAAAAAAGGTTACAGTTTTTACATTAACATATATATAAAAAAAAATTATAAAAATCGCTCTTTCTTACAAATATTTTCCCATTTCGCACCCATGAGTATTGAAACCCCAGCTGAGAACAAACTTTTCTTGTGGCTTTGAGTAAGTGTGGTTCGTTTATATAAATTGATTAAGGATCTCCGTGAATACCAATATCCGTTGAAGTACAACCCTTTTTTTCCTTCTTATTGCACTAACTAACTGATCTCGTTTCAAGAGAGATCTGAGCTTCACAATAATTGGTTTAGGCAGTCCAGAAATATTTTGTTTCAGCTTTATTCGTGTAGCATAAATAATGTCCGAATTAATTAGTTCGACACCTATGAATTTAGCTATATCTTTGATAATCATAAATATATTATCTGAAGAATTTTCAGGTATACCGTAGACTTCAATGTTATGCGAGAGGGATTTTTGTTCGTGTTCATCTATTTTAAATTTCAATTCTTCCAAAATTTTGTCATTCTTACCTACACCTTCAATTTGCTTTTGAATTGCTTTAAGTTCAACTTCTAGTTTATTATTTTTCCTAGTAGAACATCATACTGCGAACTCAAAAATCTGCAAGAATCCTCCAACTCAGAGTATCGCTTGTTAGTATCAAATAAATCAGTCTGAAACCTGGTAATCGTATCTGATAATTGTGTTATCTTCTCTTCTTGAGCCTTGTATTTCTCTTGCATGGAAGACAAAATCTCCTGCTTAAAAAGTCAAGATCAAATGATTAAAAAGTCAAGTAATTTTATGTATAATGGAAGATAACATGGACCATTCCATTTCGACTTAGTGGAAGCTCTCGTTTTACGAAGTTTGTCTTCTTGAAAACCAACGCATTTAAAGTGATAATATTTACTACATGCAGCACAATTTATATTATCTTGGTCGTAAATCGGTTTATTACAAATGCAGCACTTCCTACCCTATAAGAAACGCAGAGCAGGTAACTTAACGAGCGATGCAGGAACAATGTGAAGGAGTCCAGTTAATATAAGGTAGGCTAGCACAATATTTAACACGAGTGATAACAGTACATAATCAAGATGTATTTATGACTTGTTATAAACAGCACTTGTTTCCAAAAAGTAAATAAATACTAAAAAAAAAAACAAAAGGAGAAATTCAGATGGATTGATTCGTTAGGGTAGGTAGTTTATACACCGTGCTATCCAACAACGTCGGTGTTCCATCGCCAGATGTCACTGTGGTCAGCCTGCTCAAATGTTTGAAGGACTTCATGTTGCTGGATGGAAGAAATGCACTGCACTAGCCAGGAAACAGTTCCACAACTTCACGGTGCTTCAAGTTCTTTCAAAAGTTCTTTGATCGTGCCGTGATAGAGGTTGCCGTAGAGCTGTGACTTCGAAGCCCAGTGCATGTGGTTCTGTAATGAGAAGAGAAAATTTAGATTAATCACCTCTTCAGAACACTCACTTTGATATAGACGGTAGAACACACTCAGCGAGGCAATATCCCTGCATAGCTGAAGCGATTTGATGAACTTAGTAACTTCTGCATCATTTAGAATGAGAACAGTCCGTCAACAGTATTCCAGTTTCATACATTTCATGCCTTCTGTATATATTCACTGAAATAGTTATTTTTATAATTTGATAATGATCAGTGTAGCCTAAAGTTATTTATAACCAACTTCAAAAAGATCAGTAGTCCTAACGAAGACCAGGTTACCACTCCTAAGGATTAAGTTGGAACGTCTTGTGTTCAAGAGCGTTGCTAACCACGACTATCAAGAGTACTCAGAACATCTGATGCTATATAGAGAAGGTACAATATAGAAACAGCGGTGAATACTGAGCCGTGTTAATCAAATGACAATCGCTGTTCTCATGCTGAACAATAAATATTGTTCCAAAAGGTATGTAGTATCTTCTAAGAATTGCTAAACTCGTGTTTAAAATTAAAATACAATGTTTGGAAAATATTATTCAGTTTATTTAGAAGTTTATTAAATTATCCATTTAAATATTTTTTCCTTGATGTATTCAGTGCAGAATAACAGCGGGGTTAGCGATGATAACAGGCTCCACTGGGGTGACATCGACGACTTGGACGGGCTCCACCGGGATAACATCGACGACTTGAACAGGCTCCACTGGGGTGACATCGACGACTTGAACGGGTTCTACGACGGCTGGCTGCTGATCGACGACCTGGACAGGCTCAGGCATGACGGGGGGCTTGTCGACGATAATCACAGGCTCAGGCACGACTGGGGGCTGGTCAACTACTATAACGGGCTCAGGCTTGATGTCGGGGATGATGACGGGAGCAGGAGCAACGGGAGCAGAGGCACCATCGTTAACGTTCACGATGATCTGGACGAGAGGTATGGGCTGGCCGGGTGCGAGAGGACCGATGACAACCGGGGAGGGAGGGACGGGGAAGTCAACCATGGCGGGTCCGACGGCAATAGGCTCGAAGGAGTCAGCGACGGGACTTGGGCGCTTCGTGGGCAGCGCGGCGGCCACGGCGACCAGGGCAGCAACAGTCAGTAAGAATTTCATATTTACTAAAATAATACAAAAAAATGACTTGAATGTAACTGACCAGTATAATCCGAATAAGTATACTTAATTCT
Organism: Saturnia japonica; assembly: GCA_033032175.1. Lineage (NCBI taxonomy): Eukaryota > Metazoa > Arthropoda > Insecta > Lepidoptera > Saturniidae > Saturnia > Saturnia japonica. The sequence continues at coordinate 13,799,231 of CM065318.1, forward strand.
ACTCACCTGGTAGATTGCTTCTGTAGACAGAAAATGTGCTATTTTTGGACCGATACAATCTTTTTATATAATTTTGTTATCTTTTGACGGTATGCGGGAGGTCGGTAATCATGTATACATGTAATCCCCGAAGTAAAGATGATTGTATCACAAAACGATTAAGATAATCCTCAGTTCACATGCAGGAAATATGCAATACATAAAAATAATTTAATAAATAAGCCGATACAATTATCTATATTAATATCTAGGTATATTAGTTAATAAATCTGTAGTTCTGTCTGTACATATAATTTATTTTTATTTTTATATAGATATATGTAATCTATATAAAGACCACTAATGGAGAATATGATATTATAAAATTTTAAAATTATTGAACTATTGATTAAAAAAAATTATTGTAAAAAAAGATCCTACTGGCGTTGATTATCAAAGAGAGGGGAGGATAGTAACGGGGAATATAAAAATGGCGATCGCATCGCATCAGTATTCAAGACCGGTGAAGCTGTGTATTTCGAACAGATAGTAAGTACTAGTGTTTTGACCATGTTCTGACATTCATAAGTGCCTAAATTGAATGAAGTATTTATTTTGATTTTGAAATTAAAACATACAATGTTATAATACCTAAATTAAGACATAATAAACTTAAAACATGAGGTGAAACTAAATGTAGGTAGTGGTAGTCTAAAAGTTTAAAACAAAATAGTAGTTAGCAACATCGAGTCATACGAACGCCTAATAAATAATACCTCAAAATTAATAAACCGCAATAAGAAACATAAAAAGTGATAGCGCTCCATATTAGGGCTGCTATTTTGGGAAGAAATATAGATTTTTTTAATTAATGACTAAAAAGCATCGTTATTTTTAAAAAGGAAAATCATATTTATTGCTCTTATTTTATATACATTCCGCATTTTTATAAGTATATGTAAGCAATATGTTGTTACTTTAAATCTAATTCTAAGACCTGTACTCACTACATGATCAGTATCTCCAAAAACTTTGTAAACAAACATTGTTTCCGTATCGATATATGATACAGTGAAACACTATACGTCAAAATGAGTGCCTATAACAGGTTGCAGCAACTTGCTGGATGATAGGTCGTATCCCTCTGGATCACGCACGACACACCAAGAATAACACCTGCCTTAATAGAACGTTTAAGCGTGTCCAGTAGTGAATGTCCAGTAATCAAGCAAGGTTGTAAGAAAGTTAGTAGAGTACTTTAATAAACACAAAATATTGGATGGCCTACAGTTTAGGTTCACGAAATCGAAATCCACCACTGTCACTGGTGCAACGCTACTAACTCTTATATTTGAAGCATGGGAAGAGTCACAGGATGCAACGGTGTATTCTGCGATCTATCAAAAGCCTTCCACGATGATTCTTAAACTAAAACATTATCGTATTTGTGGCCTTTCTCTCGACTTTCTAATTTCTTATTTAACAGAGCGCTGTCAGAAAACAAGTGTAAATGGAGCAACCTCTTCGGGATCATTGGTTAGAATCGGCGTCCCTCAGGGCTCGATTTTGGGACCATTTTTGTTTCTCGTTTATATAAACGATCTACCGTCCGTGGCTGAAAATAATGCTGGCATGGTTTTTTTTTGCAGACGACACTTCACTTATATTCAAAGTGAAAAGAATAGATTCGGAGCTTAGGCAATTAAACAACACCTTATTTAAAATCTCTGAATGGTTTGCTTTAAATAATTTAGTGCTAAATGCAAACAAAACCAAATGTATGAGATTTGCCTTGCCCAATGTCCGGCGTGTTGATAGTAATATCAAGATAGAAGGAATTTAGTAGGCTTAGTTGATAGTATTGTTTTCTTAGGTATTACGCTTGATTCGAAATTACAATGGGGTTCACACATTAAAATCTTGGAGAGAAGATTAAGCTCTGCTGCATTCGCATTACGTAAGATTCGCCACTGCCACTGCTAGATTAGTCTTCTTCGCTTACTTTCATAGCTTAATATCTTACGGTATTTTGCTGTGGGGCTCAGTAGCTAAGGTAGATACCATATTTATATTATAAAAGCAGGCTACTCGTGCAATTTACAACATAAAACCACGTGAATCACTAAAGAATATATTTCAGGAATATAATATCTTAAGTTTACCCTCCCAATACATATACGTAAAAACATAGTCAAGTTAGATTTTGTCAAAGATCAGCACAATGCTACTACTAGAAATAGATATAAATTCGTCGTACCATGTTTTAGACTAAGTAGGTCTAATAAAACTTTTTTAGGTAACAGTGTCAGGTTTTCATTATATTCATCACATTCCGAAGCATATTACTGATTTACCGGACAAGAAGTTCAAGGACCATGTCAAGCAGGTTTTACTGTCAAAAGGTTAATATAGGGTGGATAATTATATGAATGATAGGGATGTCTGGAAGTGGCTCCCTCTCTGTGCATCCACTAAATTTTTATTAATGTTCTATATTAACACTATTATTGTATAGTTGAAAAAAAAAACATAAACCCGATCAAGTTTCTTACCGGTTCTTCTCGCGATGTCTGGGATATTTTCCGAACCGGCAGAAGTGTTTAACGTACATAAGTGCCTTCTTAGGGCCTAAATTGAATAAAGATTATTTGATTTTGTTGTAGGTTAAGTATCTTACTCCACCGGGTTGCGACTATCTTGCACATAGTGATAAACTCTTAATTTACAGTGTTTTCTCAAGAGCCTAAAAGTTTGTCGCATTTCGGGATCTGCCAGTGTATATCCAGGCTTAGAAACTGGCATGATAGCGGCAACCGGCGGTAGATTGCTGATCTCTCGGTAGTTATTTTTGGATTGTATTCTGCTTACCATAAGATACCGTTTCGTTATTTTTCCGTGATACTAAAAAAACTTATATGAACACTAATTGTTGTTAGTGGCAACCTTAATGAACATCCTAATATCAGTTGCGCTTCTATTTTCGTCACGTTGTCGGCAACAGCTATTTTCATACAGAATAATGTTATTACTGCAATTAGATCGTGAATGTTGTTTAGATAAACGACTTAATTCGAAAATTAATTTAGATTATCCCACACCTGTTAATATTTATGAAGCAATCTATGATTTGTAACGGTCATATAATTAACGTTTATCGTTAACTTTATGTTAAGGAAAATATCGTGTGAAACCCGAGTGTCTTAATATAATAGATATTCTTACAGTACATCCCACCCGTACAAAATATTATAGATATTTCAGTGTTACAGCCATCAACATATCTGTTTTTGGATAGGGCCCCTAAGGCTACTAGTAAGGTCAGTACAAAAAAAAATCCTCGGTATTGCCTTATCTTGCTCATTTTTCAGGGAGCCTGGTCACCGAAAATCGATGACCGTCAAAGCTGAAACCCAGTTCTGGGTTGGTAGGTAAACTAAGAACCTCTCCCCGCCCTTTTAAATACGCCAATGTACCTCAGGAATTGCCTGGCAGTGAAATAGATAAATGTTTGCAATATTAGAGACTAGTTAAAACAAGGTAATATACACATACTATACCTAAGGGATTGTTCGTTTTATTTTTGTTTGTTAGTTTGAATATGCTAATCTCTGGAACTACCACTCATATTTGAAAAACTCTTTTTCTTAAACAAAAAGGTAACAAACAAGCATACGGCCCACCTGATGGTAAGCGGCTAACGTAGCCTATGGACAGTTGTAATACCATAGGTCTCACTAGTGCGTTGCCAACTTTGAGCCCCTACCTCAAAGAGACCTCAAAAATCAAAATCAAAAAACTACTTTATTCGATTTAGGCCACAAGTAGGCACTTAAAAACGTCAAAAAACTATGCCCTGGAAACCCTACTCACCCCAGGAACACAACACAAGATTGTTTGGCTGCGATCTTCTGTAGGGTGGAGGGTATTCCAGTAGAGAGAAATCTCTAATGAAATTTATGTATTCCCTACCTCTATTAGGCAGTAGCAGTAGCCATGAATGAACGTGAAGCAATTTGGAAAGTTGTAGGCAAGTACCGGAAGGGAGAAGAACGATAGGCTACACAGGTGCGTTGGCGGAAGCGCGATGGAAAGTAATTATTTATATATAATGCAACTAATGCAACCGTGAACAAATTTTCACCAACATTCGTCAGAAGACTCTAGGTAACTCAATGATATTTTATAAGTAGATACGGTATTGACTCTCTTTACATGCCATCGTGAAAGGTGGGCTATTGCCTTCAGATCACAACTTTTATCCTTTTTTGACAACAGAAAAACGCTTACTGTGATTTCCTATCTCTTTTATTCTACATGCTGATATACCGTATTCAAATTGCTTTTAGTGAGAGTATAACGCGTCTATTTATAAAATGTCATTGAGGTAACTGATATATGTAGGTACTGTAGCTGATTGCAAATACAACGTACCAAAAGTAATTACTCTGACGGAATTTAAGTAACTATGTGTAGAACCGAGTAAAGCTTAAGTGTCCTATTTTCCAGTTCATAATGTAAATTACGACGCGACGCAGCAAAGTGTTGACTGTGCTAATCTTGTGTTGTTCACTAATTAATTACACATGGTGTTGATGATCTAGATGGAGACATTAACGCGACACAGTGAATTGAGTCTACAAATGAAAACGATGATAAGGAATTCATGACAACATCTAATCATGGTGTTAAGGCGTTTTGAGATGCTCACATAGCCAACTCCATCCCCGAAAATAAAATATATTGCTAAAGATCTTTCCGTTCTTCCGACAAATGCATGCACTTGAGATACAGTTCGCTTTATACCAGTAGTTATTGTGATATCACGGGTAAATACAATGTTAAAGGAAATATAAATAAAAAAGAGGATAGATTTTCTGAACTGTTTTTGTTTCTAAATGAGATAAGTATTTCACAAAGTGTTTTTAATATCTCTAACATTAAATTAAAATGCCGTCAAATCTTTGTTTTAGAAAATCTAACGATGTAACGTTGATCAATATTCTTTACACAGTAGGCATAATAACATTACTGGCAGGTACTAAAACCTTATTAAACTCCTTTTTTACTGTATATGCCCGTAGGCAATATAAAAGTGTGTGTAGTGCTAAAAGTATGCGTAACGTTTTTTAACATTGTTTTTAATTTACACCATATGTGTTGTTTATAGTTATTATCAATTTATCATTTTCAGTTAATTTACAGAGAGCGAGCCACTTCCAGACATCACCATCATACACGTAATGGTTTCACCCTTTAACAATACTCTTTCGATAGTAATTTACTTAATTCTTAAACTTATTTTCCGACAAATCGGTAACGTGCTTATAAAGTTTATTGGACAACCTAATAATACAAATAAACCACTAGCAAAAAGCGTGTAGCTACAAAAATCTACTTCCAGGCGTATAAATTCATCGATACGTCCTTAGTTATAGTGTACTACATACTTCCCCAGAAAGAGGCTTTTACCAAGTAGTAATTTATAAAATAAATAAACATCTGCGACATGTTATAAAAAATTTCAAACAATTCATTTTTGATGACAGTTTATTTATTTAAAAAGCCATTTGACTTTTGTAATTACAATTTCATAGTCAATAGATGATATATAAAACTGATTTTAAGAATTGATTGTTCAATTAAGTGTGTCGGGAAGAATGACAGCGGGAGAGGGAATGATGGGAGTCCCAATGATGACGGGCTCGACGGGAATGACATCGACGACTTGCACTGGCTCGATGTCAACTGGGGGCAGATCGACGACAATGACAGGTTCAGGTACTACGGGAGGCTTGTCAACTACAATCACAGGTTCGGGTTTGATGTCGGGGATCACGACGGGAGCAGGAGCGACGGGAGTGGAGGCATCGTCAATAACGTTCACGATGATCTGAACGAGTGGTATAGGTTGACCGGGTGCTAGAGGACCAATGACAACCGGGGAGGGAGGGACGGGGAAGTCAACGATGGCAGGTCCGACGGCAATAGGCTCGAAGGAGTCATCAACGGGAGTTGGGCGCTTCGTGGGCAGCGCAGCGGCCACGGCGACCAGGGCAGCAACAGTCAAGAAGAGTTTCATATTTACTGCAATAAAAAATATGATGAAAACATCTGCGACACACCAATATAATATTACAAGCTGACCCGTGCGAATATATTTCGCATATTATATAGTCTAAACAATCTTACTAACATCTGTCATGTTAGATAAATAGATTGTTAATTGATGACGCCTTCATTATATTTTACTTATAAATAAATAAATAAAAGTAATTATGGTCTCCGTTTTTGACATTATTGATATTGATATTTTCGTTTGTTATGGTTTAATTTGAAAGTTTATTTATTTTCTCTTTTTATGTTTCCAAATGAATTCTTGCTATTTTTTAAAATAAATATCAGCATTTGGCATTCCCAATGTGAAAGTTATTTTATAATTTAAAAAAAAAACATTCATTTTTAACTACCTATTTCAAGAGCGGGGAACGTATGCTTTATAATATGACATTTGAATCATTCATTTTAATGTAGAATTAACGGAGACATGGCGTTGCCAAGATAAAACACCTTTAATAAATAATGTATATATATATATTATATCAAAGTAATTCTTACTCACCTGTTAGATTTTCCTTCTGAAGACAAAATAAGTGCTATTTTTAAACGGACACAATCTTTTTATACGTGTTTGTTTTATCTTTTAACGACACTCACACAGGAAGTTATTTGGATAACAGTAATACTCTTGTAGGAAAAATTGTCTTAAAAAACGATTAAGATAATCCTAGGAATTAAGAGAGGCAAATATAATATGTGATTAATGCATAAAAATAATTTCAATTAAAATTTAAAATGTGTATCTCCGTGGAATTTCATGGGTCGAGGTATGTTTCGAGGAAAGACATGGGTTCTACGCCCATGCTAACTAGACCAAGTTCGGTCTTGTATGGAATACTGTTCGCACCTTTGGAAGGGATCCGCAAAATACCTCCTCGGAACCCTGGACAGGTTGTAGAGGCTGGCTTTCCGTATTGTAAATTATGCAGACGTTACTAAATTCATCGAGACGCTTCAGTTGCGCAGATGCATTGCTTCGCTGGGCGTATTCTACCATCTGTATTATGGCGAGTGTTCTGAAGACCAGTTTCTAATTCCTGCTTCTCCCTTTCACAATGGAACCACACGCGCTCAGCTCTGGAACCACAACTTTACGGTAACCTCCATCTCGGTACGAACAAAGAACTTTGATACGCCTTATCTTTGCCGTACTGTGAAGCTGTGGAACTTCTCCCGACCAGTGTGTTCTCTTTTTCCTACAACATGGAGTCCTTCAATCAAAACGTGAAGAGAAGTTTAAGCGAACCGGTATGACAGTGGCGACTGTCGATGGATTGTAGTTGACCCCACAGTGGTCGCTGATCTTATTGGATTAGACTGTGCTCACCATTAGGTAAGAACAGCGTAGTCACTTTGCCGTGCTACGGTAAAAAAATGCTGTCAGTTATAAATACCGAGAAATCTGCAATTTTCAATTTTTCTTAGTTTTTTGCAGTAGGTACCTATTTGCTAGGGGAATATTTTTCGAGCGTCTAGACTTTCTTGCCATACTTCTCCTTGTCACGGTCGTCAGACAACAATAGAACACTCAACCTATAAACATTTAATTTTACTCATATTATTGACAATTCATTAGCCTATTATTTGTGGAATGACTTGTACTTTCCGTGTACAATTTTCATCAAATTCGGTCGAGAACTTTTTTTACGATTTCCAAGAGATTTTTTTACAATTCTAATAGCTTATTGATTATGGAATGACATGATGGAGGAGGATGTTTAACAGACTATTTGGAAAAAAAATACAAGCACAGACAGAACTACAGATTTATTAATATAGATATAATTTATAGCTAGTGTTAGTTTATGAACAGTACTCTGAATTTGTACTTAGATTTTTTCATTCCTCTTTTTAACAATGCTCTATGTATACGCTCAAATTCATAGTATCGTTCGAAGCTTACAACAGTTACAATTGTTTTATTTTGTTACGATATAAGTATTTATTTCTTAATTAAATCAATGCCTTCCAAAGACGAAAATTTAATAACAACGACGACAGCGCAGCTTTATGTCACATCTTAGTTTCTTGATCTAAAGTCTATGTAAGTTTTGTCCACATTGTTTTTTTTTATTATTATTTTGACTTTCCGCCTAAGTAACCTAACGTCAATAGTGACAAATACACGTTATAAAATTTAGTTGTCAAATGTTCGGTGAGTAATGTGTGTATTAATTTATTTAATACCATGTTATTTTGGAGAGATGATGGGATTGATATGTCTATGGTACTATGTTCGGACACTGCATCGATCGACGAGATTTTTACTTGGATTTCTGAGAATGATACACCCGATCGAGTTTTTCTAATTTTCTGAGATATTTTCTAAACCGGTAGTAGTGATTTAGCAATCCTGCAATGAGCAATGAGCTTTAGTCATTTTATACATCGCGATGAAACCATAGCATAGTGGTCATTTTCTAATGCCCGATTGGCTAGCTAGTAGCTATCAAGTTTAAAATCTATTGTCAAGTACCCATAAGTGTATTCCGGCAACCGCACTTGGAGCCAGTTAGTTATTTTATGGTTAGCGAGTTATCAGTTACCATCTTACGACACATCAGCTAACGGTGTGGTTAAAGGGGGAAAAAAGCGGAATATTATTACCATAAAAATATTTTTTTCACGTTAACGTAATGTAGAACACCATCCATTTGATATTATTCCACCTGAATAATACAAGCGTGATAAGAATATAATTTTACTATAGATTTTATTTACCATTTTGTTTCGAACAGTGATCAGTGTGCATGTTACTATGTTAAAATTAACCTTTTGTTATTCGTATTCTGTATTTGTTTTTAAAAATACCGAAGTAGGTACATATTTCAACCATAAATATAATTGAAACTGTTAAATAAGCAATTAAAGTTAATCGAAGGAAATTTCTATAGATGTAAATGAATAATATTAATAAAAAGAACCATTCTTTTTTCGAAATAGTCTAGTCAATAAAATGCCCTAAGTGGATAAATCATGACGTGAATTTTACAATTTCTAAATTATTATTATAATCCATCATTCATGGAATGACTTAGGTATAGTACTTCCCGTGTACAAAATTTCAAAATAATCGGTCAAGAAAAAACAAAATGTAATTTTTTTTGGAAATTTTATTTTATTTTATTTAGTAAGGCACAAATACAGGTAAGAGATCAAAAATATTAAAATAATAAACAATACCTTAACTCTAAATACCTCTTAAAATCTAATACCCCATGACATATGTGCACAACTTTAAAATATATACATTTATATATATATATATATTTATGATTTTTAAAAGCAATATTGATAATTCTTATTACCCTATCAATTGACCAATAACATAAGCAATGAATAATAGCGGTGGGATATCGATCCGATGTCCGCTAGTATACAGTATACTAAATAACTAACTGTTTCATTTATTTATTTTTGAAGTGAAAACTTTTAAAGGAAGGTTTGGATAGGGAGTAAATTCATGCCCTTAAGTAGTCATCGACATGGTCATGTGACGTTTTAACGATAAACGGAGTCTTTGTAGCAATATAACATAAAAAAAAAACTAATTTGGATATCCAAAAATATCAACTGTTTCTTTATAGTTTTGGGTTTTCAATTCTGTCGGCAGTCCTCGTGACTGCTTTGTCAATTTTATTTTGGCTTTCTGCCTATGTAGGCAATTTTGCCAATGTTAAGTGTGACAATTAATAGGCATATTAAATCTACAACTTAAACGACATTTTCTAAATTCACACACATTTACTATAAAAACGGCTGAATGTAATAAAAAGCATCGTTATGAAAGCTTCTTCATTTTCTTGCCTTATCCCACCTAAGTAGGATCTAACATTTTTCCTTTTGTGAAATGAGGCTTGGCTTCCTCCCTGAATGAAACCTAAACACTTGACAAATGTTCTCCTACGAGTAACTATGATACTACTACTAGCATGAATTGACATTTACCAAATACAAAAATCCACTTCTTGGTGTATAAATTCGTCAATCTATCATGAGCTACATGCCTTGGCTTTTGCCAAGTAGTATTTTAAACTAATTTGGAATGAAAAGTTTCTGCGAAAAATGATAAAAAGGATTAATACAATATTTTCAAACGATAGTTTATTTAATTAATAACTAGGTATTTAAATTTGTAATTACAATTATTTTTATAGTAAATATATACTTAAAACTTAATTTACGAGTTGACCGTTCAGTTGAGTGAATCGGGAAGAATGACAGCAGGAGAAGGAATGACGGGAGTTCTAATGATGACGGGCTCGAAGGGAATGACATCGACGACTTGCACTGGCTCGATGTCAACTGGGGGCAGATCGACGACAACGGCAGGTTCAGGCACTACGGGAGGCTCGTCAACTACAGTCACAGGTTCGGGCTTCATGTCAGGGATTACGACGGGAGCAGGAGTGACGGGGGCTGAGGCATCGTCAATAACGTTCACGATAATCTGAACGAGTTGGTATGGGCTTGCCGGGCGCAAGAGGACCGATCACAACCGGGTGGGAGGGACGGGGAAGTCAACGATGGCGGGCCCGACGTCAATAGGCTCGAAGGAGCTATCGACGAGTGTTGGGCGCTTCGTAGGCAAGGCAGCGGCCACTGCGACCAGGGCAGCAAAAGTCAATAAGAGTTTCATATTTACTGCAATAAAAATATAATGAAAACACCGGCGACTCACCAATATAATATTACAAGCTAACCCGTGCGAATATACACACATCAAAAAAGTCTAAGCAACATGCGTGATATTACAATTTTTTCCATTTATATTAATTAATTTCTAAATTTTTACACAAACAAAGTGCGTAGGTAAGTAAACTTTTTTGTTATTGATGAGATACTGGCTGGCTGTAAAAAAAAATTTGATTGTTTTGTTTTTTCATAAAATTCAAATGACTGCGAATTTGTTTGAATTTAAGTGCGTTTTAATTGCTACGTTTAGTCTTGATTTTATCATTTTACCAACCATTTAAATAAAGTTAGCGACAAAATTGAATTGTTAGATATTCTTTACGTAATGAAGCGACGTCATTTGATGGCAGATGAAATGCAAAGAGCTGTAGGGATGTTGCAAGCGGGAAGTAATCAATCTCAGGTATCTCGACATTTTGGCATTCATAGAAGTGTTATTTGTCGTCTTTGGCAGCGCTACAATAATACAGCAGAACCCCCTGAACAGCATCCAGGCCGTAAAAGGAGTACAACCACTCGGCAAGACCGGTACATACAACTGACTGCAAGACGCCAGCCGATGTTAACCGCTCGGGAGATAAGTTTGAGGCTACAAATTTCAAGTGGTGTTGATGTAAGTCCTCAAACTGTGCGAAATTGACTGCATGAGTACGGCCTACGAGCTCGACGCCCAATCAGGTGCCCATCGATACGTCACGGGAATCGCGCTCGTCGATATGAATGGTGTAGAGAACGCATAACATGGACCTAGGAACAATGGGATAAAATTATGTTTTCCGATGAGTCGCGATTCGGGTTTAAGCCTGATACAAGAAGGGTGCGAGTGTATCGTCAGCCCGGAAATACTGAAAGGCTCAGGTGCGTTCAGGAAGTTCATCCATACAGCGGCTCAACAGTTATGTTATGGGCGGGTATTATGAAGAACAGGCAAACTGAGCTCGTTTTTGTAAATGGAAACATGAATGCTGAAAATTACATTGAGGTTATTCTCAGACCTTATGTCTACCCATTTGCACAAACCTTTGGCTCCGATATTAGGTTAATGCATGACAATGCGCGTTCACATACAGCTTGGCGAACCAGTGAATACTTTGCAACGGAGAACATCCGGGTATTGCCCTGACCTGCACAATCGCCAGTTCTCAACCCCATCGAGCACGCATGGGACATGCTCCAGAGACGTGTTTTGAAGGACTTGGACGGAGCGACAACAACCCAACAGCTGAAGGATTTGCTACAATTCCATTGGGAGCGAATACCGCAAGATGACATAAACAGACTCATTAATTCAATGAATAATCATTGCCGACAAGTTCTGAATAGCAGAGGAGCCCATACTTTGTATTATATTGTTCTATTCTTTCACAATAAATACATTTTCTTTAGAAATTTCATTTTGTAAGAAAAAAGTTTAGTTTCTTATGTATCTTAGTTTCTACAGTATATTCTAATATTGTTCATTTCTGTTATTAAAAGAACTTATAAAGACAAGAGCTGTTATTTTTACATCATAGAACCCTAAAGAAATAAAAAAAAAAATACAACGTTATAATGTGAAGAACCATCCTAAAATTTAAATTAGTACATGTTGCTTAGACTTTTTTGATGAGTGTATTTCGGACATTATATGGTCTAAACAATCTTACTAACAGCTGTCATGTTAGATAAATAGATTGTTAATTGATAGCACCTTGAATATATTTTCGTTTGCATCAACAGATGCCACTTGAACAAGCTTAATCCTTTCCCTTCCACATTCAAATCTCCCGTATATGAGCCGCGGACAGCGCCACGCGCGACCGCGCAACACTAGACTCACTCGCGCCCTCTAGCGAGAGAAAAACAATCAATCATCGACGGGAAGGCGGTTAGAAAAAATATAGCGAACAATAAATGGCCTCGCGAGTGCTCCGGTCAATTCAATAAAAAAGATAGAAAATTAACAGTATTAAGTGAAGAAAGTGAGTGCTCATATAGTGACGGTGCATTCAATTCCGTAAGTCCAAAATACATACCAAACACCATTATCCTACCTTAAGCTGTAACATAAATTGTGGTCCGTTTCGAGCGCGAATTCCTATGGAATTATCAGTTTTAACCTTGTCAAATAGCAATTGTTTTGCATTATAGTCGACTATACGGATTCATTGATTATCTTAACCTAGCAGCATAATTATATTCACTTTTTTTATTTATCTAATTTATCTTTTCTATATATAAATTCATCATATATAAATATACACATATAATTATATACATATATATGTAACTATAAACATATATATTCTACATATTATCTACATAAATATTCAATTTTTACATTATAATCGTACATTTCTAAGTTTATTTCGATTTACCCTACCAGTGTTACGTTAATATTGAAGTAATTACAACTATGGAGAATAAACTTAAAATTCTCATATCGCAGCGTGAATATGTATTTCGGGCGATGCAAATCCTTTTCGATTTATCTAACGAGATGATTAAAGATCGATCAAAGGTTTCGGCGTTCAAGTCGAGGTATACTCGTTTACATTCAATTCGCGAAGAGTTTATTCAAGTTAACGAAAAAATACAAACATTACAATTAAGTGTGAATCCTGAGCAGGATATCGATCAATCATCGATCAGCGCGTTTGATGATTTGTACTACGCAGTAATTAGCGCCGCCGACCGGCAGTTATCAGTTCAACCGAACCCTTGCGGGAGCACCGGCGTCACCGGGTCGGAAACTCTTTTACGGTCTGACACCGGGTGTTCAGTGAACGCGCGTCTACCTAAACTCGAGTTACCCAAGTTCGATAGTAACATAGTAAACTGGCAAACATTTTATGATACGTTTAAAACTCTCATTCACGAAAAAAATTCTATATCTCCAATAGAAAAATTCCACTACCTTATTAGTTGTTTATCCGGACCGGCCTTGTCTCTTGTGAAAGGGGTTCCGGTAACTTCTGATAGTTATGGAATAGTTTTTGATACATTGATTGAGCGATATCAAAACAAACGTGTTTTAGCCATTACATATTTGGATAAAATCCTAAATTATCCAATACTGAAAATGAGTAACTTTAAGGATTTACAAGCGTTAACAAATATATTTTATGAATCTAATCAGGCCCTGAAAACTTTAAATATTGACAACTTAGGAGAATTTATTTTATTTTATTTAGCATCGCGAGCACTCGACGCAGACACGCGTCATCGTTTTGAAACTCAAAATGTTTCACAACTACCTACCTTCTCGGCATTATTAAAGTTTCTTCAAGACTACGTAAAGGTATTAGAAACCAGCCAATTATCTTCAGCTAATCCATTACCTACCCGGACCTTTGATGGAAAAAAACCTGCGCCAACTAATCGGCGATCTAGCAGCGTATCAAAACGCTCATCTTATCTTGTTAAATCTAGCCCACAAACATCCTTTAAATGTGTATGTTGTGGTGAAGCACACTCAATTTATAAGTCTCCAAACTTTCAGTCTTTGAATGCTAATTCCAGACTCTCACTGATTGAAAATAAAAATCTTTGTAAAAACTGTTTACGGGGTAATCATGTAACAAATCAATGTAAATCACAAGTGAGTTGTCTACAATGCGGTTCGCGTCATCATACTTTACTGCACACTGAGCGATCACAATCAAACTCTGTTACCACTACCCAAGCTAGTACCAGTGTTCACGTAGGGAGCAGCCGGGGTATAGTACTGCTAGGTACGTGTCAAGTGCGCCTGTACAACGCTACTACCGGCACCGAGCATACGGTACGAGCACTACTAGATAGCGGCGCACAGGATTGTTTTATCACTACAGCCTGCGCACGTAAACTTGGCTTAAAGCTCCGTCGCTGCAATCTTACTGTAGCCGGACTAGGACAAAATACCGTGTTTCAGTTCAAGGGTGAAACTGAGTGCATACTGCGACCTCTCGATGGTGATCATCCGCAGTTCACTATAAAGCCGATCGTGTTAGACAATATCACAACCCACATGCCCTGTACTAAACTACCTTCTATATTGAGAGAACGATGTAAACATTTAACATTAGCAGATAGCAGTTTCGATTGCCCAGCTGAAATCCACTTATTGATTGGGGCTGAATTCTTCCATGAAGTGTATGATGGGCAACGTATTCAGCTAGGGCCCGGCCTTCCGACAGCTTTGCATAGCGTATTTGGTTGGGTACTAACCGGAGTACTCGATACGGACAGTTCCAGACCACCTCCTACTACCGCCTCATTACTAGCCTCTACCTGTACACTCGAGGACCAGGTGAAGCAATTCTGGGAAGTCGAAGAACCATCGCGCACACGTATCCGCGTTCCCGAGGATGAGCTTTGTGAGCGTTTATACTCCAACCTTACATATCGTGAGCCTAATGGTCGTTACGTCGTTCCAATCCTCTTGAAAGACCGCAACGCTGATCTAAGTGAATCATACACGCGTTGCTTGTCACGGCTAATTAATCTGGAGAAAAAATTAAGCAAACAGAGTCAATTGAAAGACGATTATATCGATTTTATGCGCGAGTATGAAAATTTAAATCATATGAATCTTATATCTCAACCTACGCTACAACCGGGTAACCGGTACCTTATCCCGCATCATTGTGTCATCAACCCTTTGAGCACGACAACTAAGCTGCGCGTTGTTTTTGATGCAAGTTGCAAGACTACTAACGGTCAGTCTTTAAATGACATAGTGCTTACCGGGCCTAAACTTCAAGTTGACATCATCGATATCATAACTAGCTTTCGACTACACGCAGTGGTATTTACGTGTGACATATCAAAAATGTATCGGCAGATCCTAATCAGACCAGAGGATCGTTGCTATCAACATATATTATGGCGCGAATCTCCCAGTGATCCAGTTCAAGAATACGAACTCTCGACTGTCACATATGGAATTAGCAGTTCACCTTATCTCGCCATACGTACTCTCCATCAAGTTGCTGCTGATCATGGCACTGAATATTCACGCGCTGCCCAAGTACTCCTCTATGAAACCTTTATGGACGATATTACGACTGGGGCGCCCTCTGTGCAAGAAGCAATCGAATTAAAAGATCAACTTGTAAAACTTTTAGGTTATGCTCAATTAGAACTTCGGAAATGGAGCAGTAATTCTGAACGTTTTCTAAAAACCCTACCGGCTGACCATTTTCAATCTCCAAAACTAATCTCTGAAGTAACCAACACATCCTTCCTTAAAATCTTGGGTGTTCAATATGATCCGACGGGTGATAACTTTACTTACTCATACCGGCCTATCGTCGATACAGAATATTCGAAACGTTCTATCTTATCAAACGTTGCTCGTATATTTGACCCTTTAGGATGGTTAACACCAGTCATACTCAAAGCGAAACTACTCCTTCAAGATTTATGGCGACTTAAACTTTCTTGGGACGAATCCGTGCCAAGGGACATCTCTGACAACTGGCGAGATTTCATCTCCGATCTAAATAATTTAGAACATATTCAAATACCACGTCATGTTGTACCTTCTAAGGCCATAGAATTCCAACTGATAGGATTTTGCGATGGCTCAACAAAAGCATACGGATGTTCTGTGTATCTCCGTTCTATTACTTCTCATAAAGTTCATATACATCTTTTGATAGCGAAGTCTAAGGTAGCTCCGTTAAAAGTCTTGACAGTGAATCGTTTAGAACTATGTGGAGCGGTTCTCCTCTCAAAGGTAATCAATCGTATTCACACATTACTTACAAAAACCATAAATATAAGTCAAACTATTTTATTTACGGATAGTTCAACAGTCCTGTCATGGCTAAATACCGAACCGCATAAATTAAAAACGTTTGTAGCTCATCGTGTAGTGCAGATTACGAATACTACTTTCCCATTCGTATGGCGACATGTGTCCACTCAGGACAACCCAGCTGACCTTTGTAGTCGTGGAATGTCATGTGCTCATCTAGCTAATTGTGAAAGGTGGTGGTCAGGTCCACTATGGCTGACTAGTAAGCAAACTGATTGGCCTGTCTTAGTAGTGGAAGAGCAGGATGGCATTTCAGAATTAAAATCGGTGTCCCACTTGTGTCACGTCAATGTTGAAAATGTGCAAACCAGTTTGCTAAACACGCAACTAGAACGATCTTCTAATCTAACACATATACGAAGAGTAGTAGCTTGGATTTATCGGTTTATAAATAATACGAAATTGCACCGATCTCATCGAAATTTATCTCCTTTTTTGACTTCCAGGGAACTTGATTACTCAATGAACCTTTTAGTAAAACATGTGCAGCATACACATTTCAAAGATGTTATATCTCTTATCCAATCTAACAAAATAGTACCTAGACATATATCAAAACTCTCACCGTTTTTGGACTCTTGTGAAGTTCTACGTGTGGGGGGACGTCTTAAACAAACAAATTTTCTTCAAAGTGTTAAACATCCATACCTCTTACCAAAAACGTCTCGGCTATGCAACCTTTTAATCGATCATTTTCATATAACTTATCTTCATTGTGGACCTCGTCTCTTACAGTCTTTGGTTCAGCTACAATTTTGGATACTCGGGATTCGTAATCTTATCAGATCCCGATTAGCTAAATGCGTGACATGTTTTAAAGTAAAACCTATTCCCATACAACCTATAATGGGGGATCTTCCACTATCACGTGTGAAACCAGGCCAACCCTTCCAGACGGTTGGAATAGATTTCGGAGGTCCTTTTATGGTTAAAGAAAGCAAGCGTCGTAGTGCACGAATTTACAAAGCGTATCTATGTCTTATGGTTTGTCACTCGATTAAAGCGGTACATCTTGAACTCGTCACTGAATTAACAATTGAAGCATTTATAGCAGCCTTAGACCGTTTCGTATCCAGAAGAGGGCTTTGTCAAGTTATCATCACTGACGGAGGTACAAACTTCGTTGGGGCCAAACGTTATCTTTCGGAAGTTTCAGAAATGCTCAATAAAGAAGGCGATACTATTTCAAGTCAACTCGCATCACGTGGCATAACTTGGAAGTTGCCTGCATCAGGGCCTCACTTTGGAGGCATTTTCGAAAGCGGTATTAAATCCACGAAATACCATCTCAAGCGAACAGTAGGATCTCAAGTCCTTACCTATGAGGAATTATATACTGTTCTAACGAAGATAGAAGCTATGTTGAACTCTAGACCCTTAGTGGAACTTTCGTGCGATCCCGGTGAGGTTGATGCTCTCTCCGCTGGGCATTTTTTAATAGGCCGTCCGTTGGTATCTCTACCTGAACCGGTACGAGAAGAAAATGTAGGTCTGAGAGCTCGCTGGAAACTTGTCCAGAGATTAACTCAAAGTTTTTGGCGAACTTGGCAAAGAGATTACCTACACACATTACAGCAGCGAATAAAATGGTTTAAACCCGGCAACCGACAGCCAAACCTGAACGACCTTGTAACTATCGTCGAACCCAACTTGCCTGCTAATGAATGGCGCTTAGGCCGAGTGGTTAAGTTGCATCCTGGTAACGATGGTATAGTTCGCGTTGTAACGGTTCGTACCTCCAAGGGCCTGCTTGTAAGGTCAGTGGTAAAAAATCTGTCCTCTTCCAACAGAGGAAAATAACTAATCTCCATAATTGTAATCTAACTTATAATATATAGAATATTTTATATTATCATATAGTATTAATCTAACTATAATTACCTTTATTTTAATATCTATTTATTAACCTACACAGTTCATTTTCATATATCAATGGTCTTTGAATTCGCATAGTCAATTCAGACGTAAGCAGGGTCAGGAACCCTAATTTATCTTGTGAAATCCTGATAGATTTCATGTGGGGGGATATGAACAAGCTTAATCCTTTCCCTTCCACATTCAAATCTCCCGCATATGAGCCGCGGACAGCGCCACGCGCGACCGCGCAACACTAGACTCACTCGCGCCCTCTAGCGAGAGAAAAACAATCAATTATCGACAGGAAGGCGATTAGAAAAAATATAGCGAACAATAAATGGCCTCGCGAGTGCTCCGGTCAATTCAATAAAAAAGATAGAAAATGAACAGTATTAAGTGAAGAAAGTGAGTGCTCATATAGTGACGGTGCATTCAATTCCGTAAGTCCAAAATACATACCAAACACCATTATCCTACCTTAAGCTGTAACACCACTCCTAATGCAAAAGTTATTCAATCATTTTATAACGAAAACATTAATTTTTAACTACTTTTTTTCAATAGCGGGGAATATAAGCTTTAATATGGCGTTTGAATCATTCATTTTAAGTGAAGAATTAACGAATAGATGGCGTAGCCAGGAAAAAAACACATAAATACATACCATCACGCCTTTATCCCCGAAGGGTTAGGCAGAGGTGTACTATAATGTACACCCGCAGTTCGCCATGTATATTTAATAATGTATACATTAAAACAAAGTAATTGTTACTCACCTGGTGGATTTTGTTTCTGAAGATAACATAAGTACAACTTTTAAACGGATACAATTTTTAAAGTGAAACTTTTATTAGATCGTCTCAAAATTTTTGATTTATGTGTTGCATGTCGCGTGACGGTCGGCCGCAGTTCGCAGCAACTGACCGTGTAGTGTATAGACTATTAATCATTTGTGAATTTTTAGTTAAATGTATATAATGTGAAAAAAAGTTTTACTTTTACCGTGGTTTCATAAAACCACACAATCAATTTTTTTTTATACATGTTTCTTTTTCTTTTCACGAAACCCACACAGGAAGCTATTTAGATAACAGTAATACTCTTGTATGAAAAATTGTCTTAAAAACAATTAAGATAGATAATCCTAGGAATTAAGAGAGGGAAATATAATATGTGATTAATGTAGAAAAATAATTTTAAATAAAAATTAAAATGTGTATTTGCGCGGATTCCGCGGTTGACTATATGTTTAGTAACTTATTGAGTAATACTGGACTATAGATAAAAAGCCTTTATCAATACAAATCTGAAAAAAAATAATGTTTATTTATTTTAAGGTGTCAACACTGTGTTTCTTTTTTGTTCTTGGTCATAAACATTTTTTCAAAAGTTGTCTACTCTCGGTTTAATGAACCAATGCTTTACGATCATGCTAGCTTCTGCTGCCGATTTTAAATGCCGAGAAATTCTACAATATGCCTGAGTTTTCGGCGAAGGAAAACATCTTGATGAAACCATAGCATATTAGTAATTTTCTAATGTCTGCTTGGTTAGCTGCCACCATCTGACCATCAAGTTGAGATATCTGTAGCTAAGTAACTATTAAGTGTGTTCTGGGAGTAAGTATCTTTTTTGAAAGCCAGTTCCTCTAGGATTTTAATTTTAATAAATATTTTTCCTGCAATGTTTATAATGGTTGATTTTATATGTGATTTTTGTAAAGTATGCCTATTAACATTGCCTTTTATGTTTTCTTTTTTGATGAGTATATTAACGGATTATTTTTTCTGTTTATTGAA
Source organism: Saturnia japonica (assembly GCA_033032175.1). Lineage (NCBI taxonomy): Eukaryota > Metazoa > Arthropoda > Insecta > Lepidoptera > Saturniidae > Saturnia > Saturnia japonica. The sequence goes on from CM065318.1 coordinate 13,819,460, forward strand.
TCTTTAACTAATTTTTTTAACTTAAAAAATTATATATTTAGTTAAGACTAATGATTAAATGATGTGAAGATAAAAAGACTAAAGTACTGATAAATTATTTTATTTCTTATCTATATTAATAAATATGTATTCATGTCTGTACATGTAGTATTTTTTTCCAAATTTCCCGATAGACATACTATATAAAGGACATTGATCATCAATATACCATTAAAAATGTTCTGTCTGTTTGTATGTCCGGATTTAACTCAAAAAGAGCTTGACCAATCGTTCTGAACTTTTGTACACAGTAAGCTTATGTCATTAATCAATTGATAAGCTGTAAGAATTTTCAATAATACTTTTAGAAATAGTACAAAAAAAAACAACAATTCTTAGTCGATTTTGATAAAATTTTGTACACAGGAAGTAAAGTTATTCCATAATTGATGGGCTACAATTTTTTTTAACTTGTTTTAAACTGCCTCATTGGCGTTGCGGTCGTAAGCGCCACTGCTATGCTCGAGGTCCTGGGTGCGATTCCCAGGTCAAGCAACGTGTTATTGGATTTTTCAATGACATTCCCAGTAGCACCTCAGAGTTTGGCTTTGTGCCAGATTAACGGCAATAGGCTCCTTCCCTATTACATAGGACCTAAAAACATACTCGGCGAGCTGTGGTTGTACATTAGTACAGCTCTGCCTAACCCTTCTGGGATACAGGCGTGGATGGTATTGTTGTTATGCTATGCTATAAAGAGGAGTCCCGCGCTAATAAAAAAAAACAGGTCATGGTGAATCAATGCTGCCGCATAAATGGCTAACTCTGGGTAAATGAGATATTTCTTATGAGATATTTCAAAATAATGTACTACTTTATTGTCGATATTAAAATGACATACAAAAGTCAGGGTGAGCAATGTTTATCTTCTAAGGATCACCCATAATAAGCATTTTTATCTTTAAAAAAATAACCGGGAGCGGTGGTAGCACGAGGCGCGCGTGTTCCTGATCGTCCACGTTCCAGGCAGTCTACGCGAGCGCAGCCGCGGGCACAAGTAGCTTATAATAATATGTCAAGAAAAGCAGCCTGCTTTTGATAAATAATTTTGAGTAACGTTTATACACATTTGGCACTAAAATTAATTAAAATATAGTAAGGCGACGTAAAATCATATTATAACTAAATCAATATAAAGTTTTGATCAAAGACATTTAACCACTGCGCTTTATATACAATTTGTGTATGTTATAATCAAAGTCACATTTTACAATAATATACATTGATACCTGTCAAATTTACTGCAATGGGCAATATGCATACCTAAGTACGGATAGGGCAGCTGTGCCCACCCCTAGCAAGTCGTGGGTTAGCGCTTGATTGGAGTACACACAACACAACACACGCACAATAAATTAAAAAATATATAGTTATTAATGGAATATAAGGTGTACAATGTACTATTATACATATGCGAGTTATTGGGTACAAACTACTTGAAAACTATAATTTCAATTTTATTGTAGGTATTACTTGTTTAGAGTATTTCACAATATATCTTGGTCACAGAGATAAAGTGGTCTTGGTATTTAAGAAAATAAAATAATGTAAAATATTTTAAGCAAAAATAACACTATTAATAATTATCTGCAAAAAATCTCTTTTTTTCTATATGATAATTAACTTATATTAAGATGAAAACAATGAAAATGAATTTATTCACTACTTAATATTAGTACACTTTATTTGGTGTTGTATCTATACATTGTCATCAGATGTCATTGACAGTTTATTGTTATAAACAATTTAGTTAAGTGTCACGGTCTGATTCCTGGAATGCCGATTATCACGGACTCGTCGGGATACTGGGAGAGACGATTATGCCGGAGTCGTTAGGGATACTAGGAGACACGATTATGCCGGAGTCGTCGAGGATACTGGGAGAGACGATTATGACAGAGTCGTCGGGGATACTGGGAGATACGATTATGACGGAGTCATTGGGGATACTGGGAGTGACGATTATGGTGGAGTCGTCGGGTATACTGGGAGGGACTATTATGACGGAGTCATCGGGGATACTGGGAGGGACAATTATGACGGAGTCGTCGGGGTTACTAGGAGGGATGACTATGACGGAGTTTTCAGAGATGACGGACTCGTTAGGGATGGTATCGGCGACCGAGGGCTGCTCAACAATGATCACTGGCTTCATCTCTTCGTTTGGGATGACGATAGGATCAGAAGCAACGGGACCTGAGGCATCGTTGTTAATGTTCACCTTGATCTGCACAAGAGGACGTACGGACGCGAGAGGACAAATGACAACCGGGGCAGGAGGGACGGAGAAGTCAACGATGGCGGGTCCGACGACTATAGGCTCGAAGGAGTCATCGACGAGAGTTGAGTGCTTCGTGGGCAGCGCCGCGGTCACGGCGACCAAGGCAGCAACAGCCAGTAACAATTTCATGTTTACTAAAATAATACAAAAAAAATTGGTTGCTGAGTGCAGTTCACCAATATAATTATATTATTTAATTTATTCGTCTTATCTGGTGTTTGCTTCTTGAAACAAGATATAATTAATATGTGTTATTTTTGGACAGATACAAACTATATATATTGTTTTTTTATCTTTTGACATTACGCAGGAGGGAGGGTATTAGGGGGAAGCCCCGAAGTATGGATGATTTTATCGCATGATTAAGATAACCCAACCTTCAGTTCACAATATGCAGTACATAAAAATAATAAAATGGCCAAGCCTGTGCAGTTATATCGTAAAGTTTTGGACGTCTGTCTGTATATTAATTACATCCGAATGTATCTTTTTTTAGAACTTTATGTACTTTTTCATTTAATGAAATTGATTTGATTTTAGATGTGGTAATGTTGTATCCTAGAAATAAATTATTTAATATAATAATAACAGAATGTTGTGTGATTGTTAATTGTAAAAATATGTATTCCCTACTGGTGTTGGTTGAAAAGATGATGATAAGTGTCTACCTATCCTTGTAAATTCCATACATCCGCGTGGGTGACTGGTGCTTCTTACTTTCCCTAAGCGGCCGAGTCCCTACGATTAATAAATGTAACCCCATCAGAAACATAAATGTGAAATAAGAGTCAAGTTCAATAATAAGATATTGTTGATTTCAACGAGGAGTGAGATATAAATGGGTGCCAAGTTCAATGGTCAGGCCTGAAATGTTATTTATAACAAATATCAAATATTTTATAACAACTTAAAATATCATTTCTTCTTATAACTTAGGATAATATATTGAAGTTTAAGGTGTGACTTGGCTAGTTTTAATATAAGAAGTACTTACTAAAACAGTCATGGAAGAGAGGTCAAGTCAGACTTTAAGCTTCAATATATTATCCTAAGTTATAAGAAGAAATGATATTTTAAGTTGTTATAAAATATTTGATATTTGTTATAAATAACATTTCCGGTCTGACCATTGAACTTGGCACCCATTTATATCTCACTCCTCGTTGAAATCAACAATATCTTATTATTGAACTTGACTCTTATTTCACATTTATTTTTTCATGGGATATCATTACTTTTTGTACAGAAATTATTTGTAGGTACTTATTTATAATAAAATTAATACCAAATGGTAATGAACTTACACTACTGATGTGCGCTAAATATTGAAGTAATAATTAATACTAAATCCCAGTTAATAACTTAACAAATACGAAGGCGACTATACTCGTAAGTTATAAGTACTAAAACTGATATGTTTGGATAAAAAAGGGTGATATTCCACTCGCTATATATTCACGTGAAGTCCTTGAAATCCACATAAAGACCGGCTGTCATCAATTTTGATTGCTGATTCTTACATTAAAGGTACTCTAAGTAAGTGTTCGTAATAGAATCAATTAATTGAAAAATTATAACAAAATGAAAAAAATTAATAATTTCTGATTTATTCCTTTATATTCACCCAACTACCTATGTGGATGCCAAATTTGAACTTTCTAGGTCATCTGGAAATGGGTTATAGTTTTGTACTATATATAGGTCAGTGATAAAAATGACATTTTTGGACGTTAATATCTAAATAACTGTTTGAGGTGTGTTTATAGAAATTTGGAGCACATATTTATCTCGTAAATTTTAATATATGAGCCAAATTTCACGTGTTATATGAAATAGTTTTTGAGTTTTGTGGCGGTCAAAAGTGGCTCCAAATGGTTCTTGTAAAATATACACACGGTACCGTGCGCTCGCCTTGAACTTGGCTTGACAATACAAATTAACTTTGAATGTAGACTTTCTAATTAACTCGTCTTGTATATTAATTGAATTTAAAATAATAATAAACTATTTATTTAATATAGAGAGTCCATTACGCACTAGTAAATCCATTATTACAGATTACGCGTGTTACATACAGCGTACGTGACATCGTCCAAAAGTATGAGATTTATATAAAACTACCTGTGCCCTCGGCTGCGCTCGCTTGTACTACAGAATTTCGACGATCGCGAACTGTCCTATGCTCCCAGTTATTTTAAAGACAAAAATGTTTATTGTAGGTGATCCTTAGAAAATAGACATAGGTATGTTTATGCTGACTTTTTGTAGATTTTTTAAGATTTACAATTATGTAGTACATTAATTTGATATAGCTCTTATGATATACTCAGCGTAAGCCAATAAGCGCCCTAAAATTGTCATTTGTCTGAATTGACTTTTATTTTCGCGAAACTGTTTTTTTTTTTTCTAATATAAAAGTAGCCTAAGTTACTATTAATAATCAGCTCAGCTGTCTACCAGTGAAAGTTCCGTTCAGTGAAAGCCTCTAACCGTTTCGAAGATTATCCGAAATAAACAGCCAGGCAGACAAAAATAAAAAAAAAAATATATTTTTTTTATTATAACTGCTGTATATACTTTCATCATCATCATACCATCACGCCTGTATTCCCCGAAGGGTTAGACAGAGATGTACTAATGTACACCACCCACAGTTCGCCGAGTGTCTTTTTAGGTCCCATTTAATAGGGGGCGAGCCTATTGCCACTAATCGGGCACGAAACCAAACTCCGAGCTGCTACTGAGAATTTCATAAGAAAAACCCAATAACACTTTGCTCGACCTGGGATTCGAACCCAGGACCTCGCTCATAGCAGTCGCGCTTACGACCACTAGGCTAACGAGGCAGTTACTTACAGATACTTTCATATGCATTTAGTAAAAAGCTGTTATTTTGACATTACAAAGAGATACTTAAATTTTATTTATTTATATAGATTTCACTTGTACTAAAATGAAAATAATAAGTTTGAGCAAGGGTTGTGCTGATGATTTGCTGAAAGTTATTTATATAGATGAATTTAATCTTTAAAAAAGCACTTACCTACTTATTATAGACAATTACTGAAAAAATAAATATCTATAGGTAAGTATACATAATATTTTATTATATTTTATTATATAAATGTTCAAATAATTTGGAAAGCTTGTAACGCGCCAGAAATTTATTTATTTTAAATTCCCCTTTCTTCCTTTTTTATTCACGCCGCGTTACATGCATTTAAATTTATTTCATGTTTTTAGTATAAAACAAATATATTTTCAAAAATGATTTTATTACATGCATAATACACGACTTAATTTTTTATGTTGTTCATTGTCAGTAGATGTTATTGACAGTTTCTTTTAATAGTTTAAACGTTTAGTTGAGGGTGTCGGGGAGAATGACAGCGGGGGCGGGGATAATCGGAGTTCCGATGATCACAGGCTCGACGGGGATGACATCGACGACCTGGACGGGCTCGGGAACGATCTCGGGTGCTTCCACAACGATGACAGGCTCAGGAACAATCTCTGGCTGCTCAACTACGATCACGGGCTCGGGCTTGATCTCAGGGACGACGACGGGAGCGGGGGCGACGGGGCTGGATCCAGGCTGGTTGACGTTCACGATGAGCTGGACAAGGGGAGCTGGCTGCCCGGGAGCGATGGGACCAATGACGACAGGGGAGGGAGCAACGGGGAAATCGACTATAGCGGGACCGACGGAAATAGGCTCGAAGGAATCAGCAGCGACGGGGGTGGGGCGCTTCGTCGGTTGGGCGACGGCCACGGCGACCACGGCAACAAAAGTCAGCAGGAATTTCATGTTTACTACAAATAAATTAAACCAATTAATATATTATATTGAAAACATACTAGATCTCTGTGAAACATACCTAGCAGTGATACCTGTATACTTATATTTAGTACCTGCAGTGGTAGCGTGCACGGGCAGTGTCGTTCGACGTGAGTTCGAATTACGTGCAATGAACCTGAGTTTCCGGTGAAGGAAGACATCGTGATGAAATTATAGCATGATGATAGGACATTCTCTAATGCCCGTCTGGCTAGCCATCACCCTCAAAATGAAAGTCTATCGCAATAGATATATTCCGGCAACTGCATTTGAGAGGCAGCCCCTGCACTAGGCTAAGCGTGTTACTATCTTGGATCACATCTTCAAATAACGGCAGGTAAAATTGTGGACAAACTCTAAAACCCTATAAATAAAATAGAAAAAAAAATCAATGTTATTCTAAAATCAGCTTACCTGGTAGTGGTGTTTCGTAAGACAAACTATGCTCGTACTGAATCACAATCAAATTTATATACGTTTCCGTTATCAATGGTGCATAATACTATTTTGGATAATATCATGCTTATCGGCGACAAACTTTTATTTTTATTGACATTCAATTTGATCTGAGGCTTCTAATGAGGTGAAATAAATTACAATTACAGTTGACAAATTTATGGCTTTAAGTATAATAAAAAACATTAATTATGAGCGTGAAGGTGCAATATTCTCTACTTTACTCAGCATAGATCAGATATGCAAAATCCTTGACTAGTACTTACTCAGGTCACATTTACTACGATTCATAATGGTTTACTGTGGTTGGTATTTTTACCTAATAAGTACCTATCTACTTGTTGGTGACAAAATTATGTTTTATTATGTGTCATGTGTTATATATGTAGCAGATTATGGGCCGGTAGCGCAGTGGAAGTTATTTGTAGTAACGAATAAAACCAGCATATAAAAGTAAAGAACAGGAAAGAACATATATATATATATATATATGGTAGCAAAGCTTTTACACAACAAAAGAGAACTGTGTGACACATAATAAATTTAAAATATGGAAGGTACAAATATATTATAAAAGAGTATCTACTCAACAATATATTGTGTGTTTGTGTATAAGATTAGAATAACAATAGAATAGATAAGATTTATAGAATAAGTTTATATGGAAAAATGTACGACATCACATTGAATGTACGAACAATACGCGGTAAAACCACCAGTAATATCGATTATTTTTGCCTTTGTATGGAATATGTGCTTAATGTATATAATGTATTGATGTTTAATGGGTAGGGAATAGAATAAGGAACAATTTGATATAAAACTTGTATATGTAACTTATATAATCAAATAAATATAGAGCAGGAAACAGGGCGACCAAAGTGAAAATAGATACAAAAATAGACAAAAGATAGAGGCTTTCTTTAAGGTAACTCTCTGTAGTACTTAAGCTAGGCAAAAACAAAATCAGCCGCTACTTATGTCCCTACTCCTACCGCCTCACGGAGAAATCGCCGACAGTATACCGCTTCACGGAAAAAACGCCGACCGCGAAACATTTTTACCGACCACGACGATAAGGTCGAGAAAGCTAACGCGTACTACTCCACTACCGTCTCTCCAAACAGGGTGTGCCACCGTACACACACGCCCGCGTAACCACCGTTCTCTCCGCAGAGGACACACTCGCCACGTCCACCCTCTCTAGTGGCAACCCAAGTCTAGGTCCGTTCCTCGGTGTGAAGGCCTTGGGTCTGGCAGCCGCCAGCGCGATACAAGTGATACTATACGTGCCACACTTAGCTACCCACACACAAACATCACACACATATGTTACATACGTGCATACCTCACAGGTACATAGGTTCTGTAAGGAACCTTTTTTTTTTTTTTGCGCTAGTCAGTGTAAAAAAACTTTCCGATTACTAAATACACATACGCATGTTTCCTTTCTTCCTCCCAGGAGGAGGGGAACATGCGTATGAGTATATATCAGATAGCTCCAATTTACGAATAGGGAATTAGTCAGATCGCAACTTATTTGCAATCGCGACAACCGCCCAAGCCGAGGTCCGGCCACTTTGGCACCCTTGTGCGCGAGTTGTTCAAAACTTTCGCGGCTGAGTGCCCTAAGCGCTCGTCCCTAAGTCCGGTGAAGCTGTAAAAGCCGTCAGAGGCTCCAGGGCCCCTAAGGCTAACAGTATAGTCAGTTCTTATAAAAAATAAAAGTGTCGAGCACGGTTCGAGTCATCGGGTACATAGCGATATATGGAAGAAAAACAAAATTTGGTTTTCCTGCGAACGCCTCATTAATGAAGAGCTGGAAAGTTTAATTCGAAGACCCAGCACCTCAAGCGGCCGTGCATTATTGCATCCCTCGTGCCCCTCACCACCATCTCGCCCTACTGGCATCCGTACAGTGTCTACGAGACGGGCATCCGGTCAAACAAAACACCCCGTCCAAATCGGGAAGTGTCGCACCCTCCTCCCTCACGCAGAGGGTAAGTGACGCGAACCCAACACCACTTGTAAGAAGAAAATTGATATACAAGATCTTTTTGAAAACTCTTTCTTTAGTTTTTGGAAACTTAGCCTTTAAAAGAAAATCGACTAACAAATTAATCCTCAATTAATACGTTAACAACCAATGTAACGGACTAAAATTAACGAAGGTTCAATTTAAAGAAAAACATTAATGATTGTTTAGATTTGCTCACAAGGTAAATTTTAGTGATTTTGTTAACTTCATTAATAATTAAGGATTAACGCTTTTCTGCCCATCTCTGGTAACAAATGTGACTGGTAAAATGCTCTCAACATTTGACTTCGCCGTAAGTACAGATTAATTTTGAAATTTAAACCCACGTACAAAGACTTCAAGCTTACCAACACTGAATGATCGTCCCTTCAAAGTATTTTTATATTTAATGGCTTTGCCAAGACTATTGCAAGAATATTTAACTACCAATTAGAAACTAACAAGTGTAATGGGTGTGTCGATTATGACCAACTCTTCGAGGATACTGGGAGTGCCGAATATGATGAACTCATCGGGGATACTTGGAGTGCCGATTATGATGGACTCGTTGGGCATACTGAGAGTAACGATTATGATAGTTATCAGACAAGACGGGTTCTATAGGGATGTCATCGAGGACTTGAAGGGGCCCAGATATTATCAAGGGTTGCTCAACAACGATGATGGGCTCAGCGACAACTGACTGCTGCTCAACATCACGCTAGGGATGACGGTGGGATCGGAAGCAACGGGAGCTGAGTTAATGTTCACCATGATCTGGACGAGAGAACGAACTATTGTTAATTATATGTAACTAGCGACCAGCGCCAGCTTCAGGCAGGTGTAGTTTACTAAAGTGGTGTCATTTATGTTTAAATTTTATTTGAACTCTATTTATCCTGCAAACTGTCTAAGACATTCAGCTGAATTCATTTTTAATGTAGCATGAAGCATGGCTAATCAAGCGAAGTCTTTAATAAATCATGTTCGATTGCTGTAGAGTTTATTCATATGTAGGCCGCGGCATGGAGTGCCGGACATCTGTTTCGCTTGCAGAGGATTTTTTTGGTTGCGCGTAATTTTGAATCTATGATATCGTCAATGGTATTAATTTAAATGTTATTATTTACAGAACAATTTTAATCTACATTAAACGCCTAAGGTAACAAATACACTTATACATACTTATATATGGATAAGGATTAATACAAAATTGGGAAAAAAATCACAAATAACCTAATATTTTAAAAACAAAATGGTTACTGTGATTCAACCTTAGGAGATAGACATATGCCATCACAGACTTTTCTGTAGACTATGCCCTCCATACTCTAGGTTATAGGCATTTTGAATAAATAAAATTCTTTAATATTCTTTAATATGTCTGGACATATTATTAAAGGGTAAGCGCTCGAAAATCAATTTTCATTGACAGACTTGATTACAAAACATTGGATTTTCTCTACTATACAAATACTTAATTAGAATGTAACAGTAAAAACCGTATAAAAATCCGTTGCGTGATTTAGAACAAGTAAGCGAAGAAACAGTCTGACAGACGCGGACAGCGACTTTATACTATTTAAGGAATAAAATTAATAATTGGCTGAATGACTGTTTATCGTTATAGTTTTTTTAATGCATTATATTACATAAATAATCTTATTGTATTAAATGAGCAATTCTTGAATGTGTAATTAATTGGTTTCTCGGAAACGGCTCCAACGATTTCAATGAAACTTTGCATTTAGATAACGTTTTACATTCCAAGTTTACCTAGATAGGTGCTATTCTTTTTTTGTTTATAAGAAACCGAGCACAACTCGGTTAACCAGTTATGTATTAAAGAGAAAAACAAATAAATTTTGAAAAGTTATTTTATTTCATGCTTATTTCACGACTTAATTCTGGGTGTTGTTCTTTGTCACTAGGTGTTATTGAGAGTTTTTTTTAATCGTTTAGTTGAGGGTGTCGGGCAGGATGACAGCGGGGGCGGGAATGATTGGAGTTCCGATGATCACGGGCTCGACGGGGATGACATCGACGATCTGGACAGGCTCAGGGACGATCTCGGGCTGCTCCACAATGATAACGGGCTCAGGGGCAATCTCGGGCTGCTCAACTACGATCACGGGCTCGGGCTTGATCTCAGGAACGACGACGGGAGCGGGGGCGACAGGGCTGGATCCAGGCTGGTTGACGTTCACGATGAGCTGGACAAGTGGAGTTGGCTGGCTGGGAGCAATGGGACCAATGACGACAGGAGAAGGAGCGACGGGGAAGTCGACGATAGCGGGACCGACGGAAATAGGTTCAAAGGAATCAGCAGCGACAGGGGTGGGGCGCTTCGTCGGCTGGGCGACGGCCACGGCGACCACAGCAACAAAAGCCAGCAGGAATTTCATGTTACTACAAATAAATAAAAGCAATTATAAATTTTAAACATAAAAGAAAAACAATGTTTTTGTAAAATCTACTTACCTGGTAGTTGTATTTCGTAAGACAAACTGTGCTCGTACTGAAACACAAACAAATTTATATACTTTTTGTTATCAATGGTGCATGATACTATTTTGGATAATATAACGTTTATCATGGACAAACTTTTATTTTTATTGTCTTTAATTTGATCTGATGCTTCTAACAAGGTGAAATAAATTACAGTTGACAAATTTATGGCGCTAAATCTAAGGCCCTGTTCAGATGTGACGCACGTTAAAACTGGGCTTAGAAAACAATGTATCTAGACGCTAATAAAAAACATGAATGATTAACGTGAATGCGGAATACACTCTTTATAACAATTTCAGTTTTTTACTAAGATGGGTACATTCCAAAACAAATTTTAAATTTGTGGTATCTGAAACAACACAATTATTTTCAGAAAACATTACTAGAAAAACAATGGATTCTTTTAAGAACGAAGAACGAACACAATCTTTGTTGGTCTGACATATATGAGTAAATAAGATGTTCATATAGAATCGGATATTTACTGTCAAAATTTACAACTTTGTAGGTATACTAAACAGTTCTATTTATCACTTGATATAATGTAACTTATCTACTTTAATCAACATAGATCAATAATACCAAATGCATGACTTTTAGAACCTTCTAAGATACCTTAAGATACCAACCTGCTCAGGTCACACTTGTAACGTTATTTACAGGTTTACCAGGGAAGGATTTTAAATATGTTTAGGTGGTGAAATCAAAAAGAACTTATATTATAAGTCTTCTTATTGCCACATTAGATTTGATGTTACAAAGTCGAAAATTAATACATTTACGTGTTTTTTTATTAGACTTAAACCCATTAACAAATAAATGCAACCCAAGTTAAAAAAGTCTTTGACCACCATATTTATATCAACTTAGAACTGTAATTATTTTTTTTAGATTTCTTTAAAAGCTTGAGTCGTAAAATTTAATTTCACGTAAACTGAATTCCCAAGCTTTTAAAGAAATATTAAAAACTAACTGTACTTGCGATTTCGTCCGCGTGTAATTTCGTGTATGAAAAACAGCAACAAAAAATATATGTAGGTAGGTGTTCTGAAATTCAACATCGGCGATTTAACAGTGTTTCGTGCTTTGTGAATGTCTCGGATACCTGAGACGCACCGTGGTACTCTCGTTTAGCAGTCGGCTTTGCCTCAGATTCACTACTTTCGATCGACTATCCGCCATACGTCTACGCTGTGGATTGAACTTAATACTTCGTTCCCTACAGGTTTCTGGGGCATGTAAAGTTTTTCTTAGTATCTCATTCAGGAGAAAGTCTCACGTGACGGTATTCCCCAGTTTCCTGCGAACGGACGAATTGCACTCTATTTAGAGCAATAGAATACTGACAAAATTCCATCCACTTTCTGTCAGGCATTTTAATTTAATTTCAATCCAAATTATAATAACACAATGAATCAAAATCCCTTTGAAGAATATCCAAGTAAAATCATTTTAAATATCACCCACATTATCCAGAAGACAAGGGTTGAGTAGATCAATATAAAAATTAAAGATTTTGCAATGTTTTAGAAAAAGTTTATTTCATTAAATAATTTGAACCATATTAAAATGTACAAAATCAGTAAAACCAAACTTAAATTATTATTAATACACTCCTTTACAGAAAACATGCCTTAGCGGGCCAGTAAAAATGAAGCTAAATTGATGATAATTTTAATGTACGATAAACCCAACATATAGTTTATGGCGCCATCTATGAATATGATAATGAAAAATTAATTTCGTATACTTTCAGTTCAGTTCATTCTTCATTCAAAATATATTACAGTATTAGCTAGCTAGAGGATTCGATCCTAACCCTTTTTATTCCCAGGATTTCGGAATTGCCGAAAGATAATAATGATTTTTTAATTCACATATTATGTGAATAGCAAACAGTTAAAAAAGTAAGAAGTTAAAATTCCACATAAATCTCTTACAAAACAATTTAAGTCTAAGATCCAATACCAATGAAATTAAAATGGGACCATGGGAACTCCTCAAAATCATTTAAGTTGGTTTTTTTTAATTTTTGTATATATTTAAAAATTCCAAGATAAAAACAAAATATTTCCATTTAGTATGATGTACATCCTGCGCTTCTTTCTGATCAGTCACCAAATATTCCTTTGTCGTATAACTTTAATCATTAAAAATTATCATTTACTTTTTATAAATAAAATGTCTTAATTTTTTTATGAAAACCGTTTTTCTTCCGGTGTTAATGCAACCAAATGACTGTAATAAATATAAAAAAAATATTTCTAGAATTTTGATTACATAAGTTGTGATAAGCCATGTTATGAAGCCAATACATAGATAAAACTGTCTGGATACATAAATGATAATTGTTACTTTTCTTTGTTCTTGCTTAACCGATTACCATATTTATAATTTAATGGAAAATATATCATAACTAGCTGTGCCCGTGGCTTCGCTGACATGGACTACAGAATACCCGCGCGAATCTTGCTCCCCCGCTCCCGGCTATTTTAAAAACAAAAATGCTTATTGTGGGTGTTCCTTAGTAGATAGATATATACTCTCCCGGATTTTTTTATAGGTATTTTAATGCCTATGATTATGTAGTACATTAATTTGCTATATCTCTTATGGTTTACTCAGCATAAGCCATTTAAGCGCTCGAATTGATTCCCCATGACCAGTTTTTATTTATTTATGCGGAATCCCAAATGTTTTTATAAAATAAAAGTGGCCTAAGTTACTCCCTATATAATCAGCTATCTATCAGTGGAACCGTCAAAATGGGTCCAACCGTTTCGGAGATTACCTGGAACAAACACACAGACAGATATTTTTTTTTTAAATAGGCTTTTTGTTATAGGTATCGTATATACTTTCTGTTATTTAGCCATTACAAATATACACTTCAATTTTATTAATTGTATAGATGATTAGACATTAGAAAAATATAATTCCTTCAAACTTAACGCTTAACAAAGACGACTGGTGATAAATTGGAGATCATATCTCTCTCATCTTCTTCTTCTTCTTCTTGTTAAGGCGCCACAAAAAGCACTTGCCAGTGTCAATGTTTTGATGGTGGCTCTCTTGTCAGAACTATCTAGGAAGTTTTTGTGACATCTCAAAATGCATGTTTCCACTTTGTATTTATAATCCACTTTACATAGACACTACAACCAAACTATGTCACGTAAAATGCCACCAATATTACATAATATAGCGTAAAAAACCTTCAGGTAATGAATGAAAAATAAAAACAACAACTTGTCACTTCAAGCTACCGCTAAAAACTCCTGTAGATTTCTCGGTGGTCGCTGTCGTTTTTGAATAGCACTGTGCTTACCAACAGGCACTGTTCTGTAATATCAGTTTTTACCCGTCTTTGTAGCAATCACGACTCAGTGTTAGTCTGCTCGAGCACCGTGTTTATCGTCGTAAATTCGATTCCTACAGTGAGCCAGAAAAAGAAACTATGGGCTATTGGGCACTTTCTAATACTCGTTAGGCTAACAACATTCCTAATTTGAAAATCTGTTCTTCAAGTACCCGGTGCAAAATTATAAAAAATAGCCAACGACAAAAAAAAACTATTTTCATGCCCATGAAAAATAGCGAATACGAATACAATAATGAGATTTATTTGAACTGCCAATGCTGTTCGAATTTATTTTAATAAATAGCTAAAAGCTCAAATCTAAGCTAAGCTATAATTTAATCTAAAGCACTAATCACTTGCTGATGACCTCAACTTGACATTCAGTTTCTCGAGAAAATGCTTCAGATGTTCCATGAGAACTAGGTGCTTATATCTGTATTGAAGGTTATTTGTATTTTATTTCCTTCAATTTATTTCATTGCTGAGCCCCAGCAGAAGAGCGTTCCTTATCATACGTGATCAAAATCCTTTCATGAGTTCCGTATTATATTAATCTGAATATTACATTCAAAACACCGAAAACTATTTATGATACAACTCATTTGTCACGACTCACAAGCCACATATTGCACCGTATATTAATGGTATGAATTTACTCCTTAAATCATGTTAAAAGACCTCCCTTTGCATAAAATTTCAAGAATCTAAGCCTTCGGAAAGTGTCGTATAGGCTTCAATAATTGGTCACCGAGTGGGACTTTTAGATTTTTTTTAAACTAGATTTTCTTATTTGAGTACGACGTTGTAAAACTTAGTCTTCGAAATTAATTTTCCACTGTCTAACTCACCTCAACCTTTCTCGATAAAAAAAAATAATAATTTAGTCACATATAAAATTTCACACGAATATAAAATTTATTTATAATTTTTGTTAAAAGATCTCCCTTTATGCTTAGTTACAAGACTGCAGGCCTGCAGAAAGTACCCTATAGGTTTTGATAATTGGACACCGTGTGTGAATTGGACTTTTATTATGAAGGGCTGTATTTAAAAAAATATCTAGAAACGCGTTTTCTTACACGAGTACCTACGAGGTTATAAATATTAGTGTCAGTTATCTATTAATTTTAACTGTATGCCCTATTCGACAAAAAAAGCGAATATCTTGCATTAGAATTTCACACGGAGTTAGAAATTCAATACCTTCTGATTTATATTTTAACTTTTGTTAAAAAACTTAATAAAAAATAATCGCTCCCTGAGCGTTATTTTAAATATGAAGTGCCGTATCTACACTCATGGACATATTTAGATGAACGCAATAAAACTACCTTGTTAGCCTAGTGGTCGTTAGCGCGACTGCTATGAGCAAGGTCCTGGGTTCGAATCCCAGGTCGAGCAAAATGTTATTGAGTTTATTTATCCTATGAAATTCTCAGTAGCAGCTCGGATTCTGGTTTCGTGCCCGATTAATGGCAATAGGCACGCCCCCATTACATGGAACCTAAAAACATACTCGGCGAACTGTGGGTTTACATTAGTACACCTCTGCCTAACACTTCGGGAAATACAGGCGTGATGGTATGTTGTTATAAAAAGGCAGAATAGCAGAAAATATTTTCTTATTTCATACTGCTCATATATACCAGTATTATCTCGTCTTGTAAATGCTCATCCTCAGCTGCGGCTGTAGTATCAGAGTAAGTTACTGAGGTCGGAATCCAAGTTTTGGTGTGACCAGCACGCTCGCCAGACCTAAATCCCATAGAACATGTTTGGGA
The DNA here is from genome assembly GCA_033032175.1 of Saturnia japonica. Classification (NCBI taxonomy): domain Eukaryota; kingdom Metazoa; phylum Arthropoda; class Insecta; order Lepidoptera; family Saturniidae; genus Saturnia; species Saturnia japonica. The sequence goes on from CM065318.1 coordinate 13,835,744, forward strand.
TGAACTGGGAAAACAAATTAAATAAAGAAATCCAGCACCCGCTAACCTAAGGGACCTCAAAACTGCATTGGTTAAGAAATAGACCCCAATGCTACAAAGTTTCATTGACAATTTAATAAAAAGCATGCCCAGACGGATGCGGGCAGTTTTGACAGCGAGAGGAACCAATACTAAATACTGATTTTGTCGCCCATTATGAAAAAAAAAACAGTCTTTAGAATAATATTAAATTTTCATTATGTTAGGTCAAACTTCCTTGCAATTAAAATCTTTTATTTGCATATCTAATTTATTTTATTTTTCGTTTCGTTTAATTTTTTGGGATCAAAAATGTTAATTTAATTAATTGATTGTATTCAACGACTTCTAAAGCCGCCTCCACAGGCTTGGCGTTTGTCACAAACACCGAGAATCATCAAACACATGCCAAACACCGACCACAATCACCCAACACAAACACGGCATCCCCATGCTTGGCGAACGTGTTAGTATATTCCGGTTAGGCAAACATGGCGGACGTCGAGCTTGTGTCAGCGATTACTTTCGGGTTGACCTATTTTTATTTTAAGAAAAGGCAAAATAAAATTGAACGAAAAAAAAGGAAACGACGACGATGGTGGATGATAAAAATTCACAGAAACCGTACAAGGTAACTACAGTATACCTTCCTAGTAATACAATTTTTCAAATTAATATTTCAAGCTTTGTTTACAGTTTTACGTGACATGTAATTTTGCTTCATGATTTAATTCGTTTTTTTTTTGTTTTAGACAATTTATAGAAGAAAAATTTAATGAGCTTCTTTATGAACCATCTGGAGAGTTCCATAACTTTTGCCGCATGAGTTTTGCAAATTTTGAATATTTGCTAAACAAAATTTCTCCTATGATTTGTAAGAAAGATACAGACTTCAGAGAAGCCATACCTGCTAAATATCGTCTTGCAATAACATTAAGATTCATCGCATCTGGTGACAGTTATAAAAGTTTACACTACGTATTTAAAGTATCCCCCCAAATAATATCAAAAATTATACCTGAAGTCTGCAAAGCTATTAACGAAGTTCTGAAAAATGAAATAAAGGTAAAGTATGTTTATGTCTATTAAAAAAAAAAACAGAATAGTAATTTATTTATTTCAAAGTACCTAGGTATATAATGTTTAGAACAGAGGTTTATAATAATAAATAAAACGATTATTTTATAAATTAAGTAGAAATGTAATTGAATACAGTTATTACAAATAAATTAGGTGCTATAATTAAGTAAATGTAAATTAACAAATAATAATGTGAAAAATGTAATGTGTGTGTGTGTGACGTGTAATAATGTGAATTAATATCTCATTTTTCATAAGACTCAAAATCTTCATAGGCCTTCAAAAATGCTTCATTAATAATGTTTTGACCTGTAGCTGGTACTAATAGTTCATTTGATGTAATATTAATGGTGCGAGTTCTATAATTGGAAGGGTCCGGTTGGGTTATATAATAGGTTTGAATGTTATTTTGAGAAGTGGAAGTAGAATATGACGTTTTGGAGGTTGAAGGACGGTTTGGAATCGGTGATGTATTTGGCAAAGGTTCGGAATATGATGTTTGGGAGGTTGAAGGTCGGTTTGGAATCGGTGATGTATTTGGTAAAGATTCGGAATATGACATTTGGGAGGTTGAAGGACGATTTGGAATCGGTGATGTATTTAGTAAAGGTTCGGAATATGACGTTTGGGAGGTTGAAGGACGGTTTGGAATCGGTGATGTATTTGGTAAAGATTCGGAATATGACGGGTATGGGACTGAGTAATGAGGAGATGTGGTATGACGCCTAATTAGCCTCTCCTTAATCCTATTAATAAATAAAGTGTCTATATCATACATAAATATTTTTCTGTCATCAGGAGGAAGTTCTCTCAATTTTTTTGCTAACAATTTTGAATAGAGATCGCAATCGTCGTCTTCCTTTGGTGACGTTGGTAGTTCGTTCTGCCTTTTACTTAAAATATTCGTTAACTGCCCAAAGGCTGATGACATCTGCCGCTCCGCTAAATCGGTGGCGGGACGACGACGGGAAGTTACGGGTTTTGGCGTATAGGAAGAAGTTAATGGCTGCGTTAAATCGTTATCTTCTCCATTTTCTACTTCTATCTCTGCAGTTTCATTCGGTTTTTCTAGTGATGAGGATTCCTGTCAAAATTAAATAATAGGTAAAAATTACTATTTTGGTTTGTTTTTTTTATAGCAGACATTGTACATTTTGATTTCAGATGCCATCTACAGCAGATGCTTGGATGAATATAGAAAGGGGATATAGGAGCAAATTCCCACACTGTCTCGGTTCCATAGACGGTAAACATATTCTTATAGAAAGCCCACCTCATAGTGGAACTGAATATTTCAACTATAAGAAAACGTTTAGCATTGTTCTTTTGGCATTAGTTGATGCCAATTACAAATTTATATATGCGGACATAGGATGCCAAGGAAGAATAAGTGATGGTGGTGTTTTTAATAATTCATCACTATGGCAAAAAATCTGCAGAAATGAAATTGATTTTCCCAAGCCATGCCCACTACCTGGATCGAAAATTAATGTGCCGTACGTTTTCATAGGAGATGGTGCTTTTGCACTAAGTATGCATGTTATGAAACCCTACCCAGGACACCATGACGTCGGTTCACCAAAAAGGATATTCAATCAATGTTTATCTGGATCCCGGGTTGTTGTAGAAAACACATTTGGAATTTTAACTTCAGTGTTTAGAATTTTCCGGCGCCCAATTGATTTAGACCCGAGTACTATATCAGAAATTACAATGACCTGTGTACTAATACATAACTACCTTAGGAAAAATTCTCCAGAAAGATATACTCCCCCAGGAACGTTTGATTTATTTGACACTAATGGAGATCTATTAACGCCTGGATCTTGGAGAAGAAACAAAACTGAATATATTGCAATTCAGAATATGTCAAACATACCCCGTAGATCACCCATGCATGCCAAACAGATTAGAGAAGAATTTACTTCATATTTTTGTAGAAGATCAAGATAGTATATTAATAATCGGCAAATATACCTATAGCTACTTATTTTAATCTGTGAAATATGTTGTAGTATATATTAAATATTAGTTTATATCAGGTAGTAATAAGAAAAGTTAGTATGTATAAGGTATATAAATTATATTTTTTATTTACTAGTGATATATGAATAAATAAACCATGTTGAAAATTTTGCTATTACTTACCCTCTCTGTATTTATATTTTGTGTACTGGTATACACCGGAACTAAAAATGACTCCATAAGGTCATATGCAAACCAGATAGGTTTATAAGTATCATCAGCTCCTGAAATAAAATTTCCAATGTTACATTCATGCATCATAGTACCATAGGTATTTAAATATTGGGATAAATATGCAGCAAAAGTTAAAACTAACCTGCACCAGACCGAATGGAGTCCTTTTTCTTTGCTAAGTGTCTTCGAAATGAAGCCATAAGTATTTCTTTTTTATTTTTAAGTTCCTTTACACCTTTGTTCATAATAGCACTAAGATGCGCCCACGCGTCGTTCACCTTCCTTCTGTTTTTATGGTCAACGTCTTTCGGATTCCAAATACACTGTTCATTTTGATATGCCTCTAAGAATATTAGCGTTGTGTCCTCAGACCAATCAGACATTTTTCCTGAAATAGGTTGGTAATTACAATTTTATTAGCATACTAGCTGTGCCCGTGGATTCGCTCACGTGGACTACAGAATGCCCGTGCGAATCTTGCTCCCCCACTCCCGGCTATTTTAAAGACCAAAATGCTTATTGTGGGTGATCCTAAGAAGATAGATGTATACTCTCCCTGTTTTTTTGGAGATCTTTTTAATGCCTACAATTATGTATTAGGTACATTAATTTGCTATATCTCTTGTGGTTTACTCACCGTAAGCCATTTAAGCGCCCGAATTGATTCACCATGACCAGTTTTTTTTTAATTATACGGAATCCTAATTATTTTTCTTAAATAAAAGTAGCTTAAGTTACTCCCTATAACATCAGCTATCTATCAGTGAAAGTCTCGTCAAAATCGGTCCAACCGTTTCGGAGATTACCCGGAACAAATAAACCAAAATTTAAAAAAATGGTTTTTTGTTATATGTATCGTATACACTTTCATATGAATTTAGTAAATAATTGTTATTTTGACATTACAAAAGAGACACTTCAATTTTATTAATTGTATAGATAAGATACACAAAATGTCACAATTCGTAATTTCCTTGAATTGTATGAAAAGAGAGTTTTAACAACCAATAAAACTTACCTATATTATACGCAATGGCACAGCATATAGTAAGAATAATAACCACTAGCAAGTTCGTCCGCCACCCGCAAGCTCGCGCGTACAACTGATTGCTTTACAAGCGTTTGGATACATCGCAAACATGTTTGTCGAACACCCTTTGATTTGTGCTCAAAAACCGACACCGACTCCGATCACTGGCAAACACAAACAAAAACAGGCAAACACATGCAAACACCTATCCACACGTTTGTGTTTGCTGTTTGGTGTTTGCTGTTTGCCGTTGTTTGCCAAGCCTGTGGAGGCGGCTTAAAAGCATATATTGTACAAATACATCTTTTTTTCTTTAATTTGCCCCTTTTTTATTGGGTTTTTCTAAATGTGTCCATGAGTGTATCTAGGAACTTTTTTTACAGCAGCGGGAGGCCGTAGATCTTAGTGGAATAGGAAATATAATATAATTATTAATTTCAAATTTATATTTCAAGTTGTTTTTGAGGAAAAAAGTCTGGATATACGGATAGACAGACAACAAAGTGATTCTATAGGTAAGGGTTACGTGTTTTTCATTATTAGGTATTGTAACCCCCCCCCCCTCTATATACGGGGTCTAACCCCTTATACTTCCCCTTTGATTGCATAATGATTAAATACAAACTTATTCAATCTTTTTAACTGTTACTTGATCGTGATCGTCTAATATGGCATTACGTTGTGAATTAAACAAAGTTGTAGTAAACAAGTTCTTTAATCTGGTACTCAGAAAACATAACATTAAATCAAATTAGTAAATTAGAACTTACTCAAACACTTGACAGAAAGTGTTAAAATACATTGTATGAAATAAAGTTAATATTAATACTATAATAAACTGTAGTTATGTACTGTACTAGAAATATGTTTAATTGCACATGAAAGTTGTTCAAAAGGTTTTTTTTTTTTAAGTTATTTTCCCACCTCCTCAAGCCCGCAAAAGTAGCACTAATTTTTATAGTGAAACTCAACAATCAACCACCGCTAGCATTGCTAGTGAAGTTTAAGGGTGAGAAGGCAGGATATAGGAATACTGGAACCAGTTCCATATTTAAGTAAAAATAAATGAATCTAATGATTCAATCTAATGGGTAGTAATAGCAGACACAGTAAAGGCCAACTATAACCCTTCAAGATGATAAAGAAAGCTCCAAGGTGACAGAGTCAACCAGGGAGAAAATATGTAACTCACTTCAATCCAGACCTCCCCGTACAGGAAATAAAGCTAGACTCTACCGACTGTGGGATATATATGGAGAGGGACGTAGTCGCAACTCCTATCCTTTAGTCACAAATTTCCCTATCACTGTACGGATCAAAAGACATGAATATGTAGAAGATGAGCCACGCCCTAACAAGTATTGTGATTAGAAGGGTATAGAAGCCAGTACATAGTATGACTAAAACCCATCGGATTAAATATAATATTGCCTTATTAAATGGTAGGCTGAACCAATAGTTATATAATAATATCACACTAGTTCCAAAAGGAATGTGGATAGGTATTTGGAATTTATATGTGTTGAACCAAATCAACACTGAGTATTTGTACTATAATGTAGTAGTATATAATACTATGATATAGTATTATAAATGATAATTTGAAAAGGCATTTGAACATCTGCTTGGTTCCAGTCACCATTACTTTATAATGTACTAACCGGCAACCACACAGAATATCCATTACCATTTTGTTTTTATGAGCCAATGAAATTGATAATTGAACTAGCACTGACTCTATTCAACACACATTTTGAACAATGAAGGCGGTAGGTGATTGCGTAGGCATAAGGACTGTTTGTCCCTTTGGCAAAACCACAAATATTACCCTTGAACAACCATATGTACCTTACCTTTACCTGTGTATAAAATATAGTATGTGAAATGTTACATGTAGATGATGTGTAGTGATTTATATTCTCATGAGAATATTATATATTACAAATAACAATAACACACAAATAGTTCCTTATTTATCTAAGTATGTAATTATAATACCTTTCTTTACCAAGGTATTCACATATGTATATTTTACATGAATAAAGTAATATACATTAGTTTTATTGAATTCAATTTCTAGGTATTTCTTATAGAAATTACCAATTAAAGATATTAAAATTAAAGATTTATGAACACATACATGCAATGAAACTTTCAGGCTACCCTAAAACTCGCTAGTACATTCACTATCACGCGCTAATCCTACTTCTCGAATTATGCTAGATTTGATAAAATCTCCCGTAAATAAGACTACTGATATCGCAAGATTCTAGATTCGTACTCTAACCTAACCCTAATAACTTTTCCTATATTTTCTGTGGGATCTCCCTGACACCGATCGCGAACTTCTTCATGTATTTTTTTGCAGACGCAACGAGCAAGAACAAAAACCCGAATATTACCTAGCTAGTTACACTGTTAATACCGACAGAAATTTTAACTGTTTTCACCAGCATTATAACGACCTATGTAGTATTTACTCACTTTTGGTATAATCACGTCTGATATCTACTGACTGACTGTTTTCGACCGACTATGATTCACTGCGATTCACTGCCTCGACCGACCGATCGATCCTCTCTGATTGACTGCCCTTAACCGATTCCTCGTTTTCTAACTTTTTTTTTTTTTTTTTTTTAATGAACTGACTACACTGTTAGCCTTAGGGGCCCTAAAGCCGCTGCGGCTTTTACAGCTTCACCGGACTTGGGGGCGAGCGCAGAGGGCACTCAGCCGCGAAAGTTTTGTGGACGACTCGCACGAGGGTGCCAAAGTGGCCGGACCTCGGCTCGGGAGGTCGCCGCGTTCGCAAATAGGTCGCGATCTAATCGAATCCCTACACCTACGATTCGAGCTAACTAATTTATACACATAGGCACGTTCCCTTCCTCCTGGGAGGAAGGAAGGAACCGTGCGTATGTGTATTCAGTAATCGGAATGTTTCTACACTAACTAGCGCTAACTAACTAGCGTAAAAAAAGAAAGAAAAAAAAAAGGTCCCTCACAGAACCTATGTACCTGTGTGGTGTGCACGTGTGTATGTTCATACGTGTGTAGTGTTGTATGTAGGTAGCTAAGTGATGCACGTACAGTGTCACTTGTATCGCGCGGGCGGTTGCCTGACCCAAGGGTTTCACTCCGAGGAACGGACCTAGGCTTGGGTTACCGCTAGAGAGGGTGGACGTGACGGGTGTGCGGGAGCGAAGTTGACCGCCCGCCCTCTGCGGAGAGAGCGGTGGTTACGCGGGCGTGGGCGCTGGCACGCTCTGTTTGGAGAGACGGATGTGTAATATTTATTCGCATTTTCGATGTGATCGTCGGGATCAATAAAAATATTGCGCGGCCGGCGTTTGCACCGGATGTCCGTGGGTACCGAAACATAAGTGGCGGCTGTTTTTATCAACGGATTCGCGTGGTTCGACGCGGTGTCGAAATACGAACGGGAGAGCTGTTTAACGTAGGCATGTATCGAAGGAAGCTCCATATCTCTATGGAGATCTACGCTTCGAACATACCACGGGGCCCCGGTGAGACGATAGAGGAACCTATTCTGTATCGATTGTAACCGTTTGAAACTCGACTCGGACATATGTGCGAACACAGCGCAACTGTATGTCAAAATTGGTCGAATACACGTCTTGTAGAGCGTGAGCTTATGTCGCGTGGACATTTTGCTCACCGAACACAACAGAGGATGCAACCGGCCCAGGACCCACGCGGCCCTGTTCCTAACCTTACGGATGTGGGGTCTAAAAGAGAGCCTACTATCTAGGGTTACCCCTAGATATTTGGTCTCTCTTACATACGGAATCGGATTATCGTAGAGCTTAACAGGTTTAATCTTCCACGGTATCTGTGACGAATCCGCATCGAAGAGCATCGCGGCGCTCTTCGAGGGATTGACGGCTATTCGCCACTCGTTAAACCACTTCCCGAGAGTGGTCACGGCGCGTTGGACTTTGTGTCTGAGGTCGGATCTATTCCTATCTGAGGCATATAAGACTGTATCGTCAGCGTATAGCCCTACCTCGACCTCCGGGAGTCGAGGTAGGTCACTGACGTACAGGTTAAATAGGCTAGGAGCCAGGATCGAACCTTGGGGAACGCCTGAGCGTATTGGACGGGGCGTGGACTATTCACCTTCCACTCTATAGCGGAAGGTGCGATCTGTTAGATAATCGCGAATTATTTTGATTAACCTATCGGGGACTTCAAAGCGGTACAACTTGTAAATCAATCCCTCGTGCCAGACCTTATCAAAGGCCTTGGCCACGTCGAAAAAGACCACAAGTGTACGGCGGGGTTTATAAAGTTCAGCAAAATTAAATGCAACGTGCTCCGTGAGGCGGTGCACTTGATGAGTGCAAGAATATCTAGCACGGAAACCGAATTGCTCAGGCGGATAGAGGTCTTTCTCCTCTATTACTGGCTTGAGACGGTTCAGAAGGATCCGCTCGTAAATTTTCCCTAACGTATTTAGGAGACTGATCGGGCGATAGCTGTCGGGAAGCGACGCGCTCTTGCCGGGCTTACGGATACCTATGACTATTGCCTTTTTCCAGGCGGCTGGAAAATGGCAGTGGACTATGGCTACATTGAATATGCAGACCAAAAGAGCTATGAGGCGATCGGGAAGAAGTCTAAGTACTTCATTCCTGATCCCGTCAGGACCTGGTTTTTTTCTAAGCTTAAGGCTTTTTATAATGGAAAGAACCTCCTCAGACGTGACTGGGGACAGGGAGTCTGTCGCGGGGAGCTTATCCAGCTCCCGCACGCATCCATCGATACCCTCGACCCGGTCGGTATTTGCATCGACACTGTTCGGAGAGCACTGGCTCTCCAAACATGTGGCGAGGCACTCCGCCTTGTCGCTGCTATCGAAGGCGAGTGGTATACTGGGACCCCTCTCGAGGGGGGGCATAAGATAAGAAGCCTCTATTTTGAGGCTGTGAGTTAATTTCCAGTAAGCCAGATACGACGGCCTTAGCCCTTCGACGAGGGCGTCCCATCTGTGACTTCTGAGTTCTAATATACGGGCTCTAACCGATCTTTGAAGTGCGCGTAAACGTGCGCGGTTTTCCTCGGTCGGATAGTGGTCGTGCGCACGAGTCGCCGCGTTCTTTTCCGTCAACAACGCCCGCACGTCGGCAGGGAGTACGAAGCGGCGATCGCTCGCCTCTTCGACCTCTCTCGAGGCCTCTCCGATGCCGACCTGCAGGTGGTCGACCAGGGAATCGATCGCGAGATCTACATCCGCAACGGACCCCAATACGTCCGGGATCCTATCTAAGCTGGACGAGGACGGCCTGTCCGCAAGATAATGTTTTAGCTTGGCATAGTCAACCACTTGGACCGAAGGAGGGCTCTAGTCGTCTGGTTGACCTAGCTGCATGATGACCGGACGGTGGTCGGAGTCGAGCTCGTGTACGACCCGAATGAGTCGTAACCGAAGCGCGATACCTTTAATGAGAGCTACATCAAGCACTGTCGGCATACAGTTGTCTTGAAAGTGGGTGGGAGTGGGTGGCGCTATGACATCAAAGTTTAGCACGTTCGTTAGCTCTTCGAGTTTAACCCCATTACTGGAGTCTCTCCAATTGCCAAACGAAGTGTGTCCACAATTGAGGTCACCCGCTATAATGACCGATTCACCGAGCGAAAGTAGCTTTTCTAGGTCAGACCTGAGAGGCTCTTTCCTCGGCGAGAGATAAACTGAAACTAACGTTATGGACGGGTGGTCGGTCATTCCTAGTCTACACACGGATACTTCCATATTGGTAAGTATCGGAGGATCTACCGGCGTACAATATAACGATCGTTTGTAATAAATGAGAGTGCCGCCCCCGCAGGCCGGCCCGGTCATTTCTTACAATATTGTAGTTCGCGATTTTTGGATCACGTTTAGCACGCTTTAAGAGCGTCTCCTGCACTAAAAGAACATCTACTTGGTGATCTTTAAGAAAGGTCGCGACGAGATCACGCTGCGGATATAAGTTCCGTGCGTTAAAAAACGAAAGATTTAACGCTTTCGGTTTAAACTTAGCCATTGAAAGGCCCTTATTTATTGTTACTCGCCTCACGGTCGAGACGTTGTAGCGTCTCTACGAGGCGGGGGAACGCGCAAGCGGTCTTGATGAGACCGAAGCGCTCCAAATGATCATTGTACTCAATGAGCTCGCGGATATCGTGCTCGCGAGTGAGCAGTATCATTAAGTCGTTACTATTAACGACAGCGTTGGCGGGCGCGCGGGGCGCAGGAGCGCGGGGCGCGGGAATGTCCGCATTGTAAACAATATCTTTTATTTTTATTTTATAAATTTTAACCTTTATTACAAAAATTTTAAATTACCTACGTTTGTCAAAACATCGAATCATACTAGATTTAAAGTACTTATAATGTTAAACGAGGCAGCGTTACTTGTATTGATTTTATTTTTATATTGATTACAAAATTATAGCTAGGTACTTAGGGTGGATCTGTTACAGTGTGGAACCCTAAAAAGGCTATTTAATTTCTAAAAATAAAAATATGTTTTATAAAAATACTTTATTCACATTATACTAATATCAGAAATTTCATCATCATCAGTTATTATAGATGACAATTTTTATTATCAGGGTGGTTAGTTGAGGGTTTCAGGAAGAACGACAGCGGGGGCGGGGATGATCGGAGTGCCGACGATCACTGGCTCGACGGGGATGATCGGAGTACCGATAATCACTGGCTCGACGGGGATGATCGGAGTGCCGATTATGACGGGCTCAGGGACAATCTCGGGTGTTTCCACAACGATGACGGGCTCAGGAACAACTGAGGGCTGCTCAACAACGATGACGGGCTCAGGGACAATCTCGGGCTGCTCAACTACGATCACGGGCTCGGGCTTGATCTCAGGGACAATGACGGGAGCTGGAGCCACGGGCGCGGACTCAGCATTCACGTTCACGATGATCTGGACGAGGGGAGCGGGCTGGCCAGGGGCGATGGGGCCAATGACAACAGGGGAGGGAGCGACGGGGAAGTCAACGATAGCGGGACCAACCGAGATAGGCTCGAAGGAGTCGACGATAGCGGGACCGACTGAAATGGGCTCGAAGGAGTCGACGATAGCGGGACCGACGGAAATGGGCTCGAAGGAGTCGACGATAGCAGGACCGACGGAAATAGGCTCGAAGGAGTCAACGATGGCGGGACCAACAGCAATAGGCTCAGGGTTGATGGCGGCGATGATGGCCTCGAGCTGTTGCTCCAATAAAGCAGCGGTGGCGGGGTCAGTGCTGGGATGCTGGATGGCAGCGATTATAGCTTCCAACTCAGCAAGTTCATTCGAAACGGGCTTGACCGGGCTGGCAACAGCCACGGCGATGAGAGCTACGAATGCGACGAAGAATTTCATTTTTGATCTGTAACATAAAAATTTCAATGTCTTTTAATGGGCACATTAGGAAACATAAGAATTTGAATGTGTTAAACAAAAAAGGGCCCGACTTTGATAATTATTTGACTATTATGATGTGTAAGCAAGAGTTGCAGCAACATAGGATAGAGTTAATAACTTAGTTAAGAATAATGTACTATTACATCTTTTTTGTGAAGAATTATTCCAGTGGCAAGTTCACTTAAAAATGCCAAAAACAATTCTACTGAGATCAGGCAGCACCCAATTAATTATAATATAATTGTTTAAGACGCAGATTTTACAATCCCTACATTATAATTAAGTATTTATTATGATAATGATTAAAATAAACAATTGTGTACTTACTGCTGGTATTAGCTTTGATCAAACTGATATCGTTTCTGCTCAGTACCGGTGCTTTTATACTATGAATAATAATATCTTATCGTATCTCGAATTAGGGAATATAACTGTTTTATGGTACAAATTGCTTTTATTTTATTGTAATTGTAATATGGTATAAAAGGATAATTAATAATGCGTAATTTATATTACATACTAGCTCTGCCCGCGGCTGCGCTCGCGTCGACTACAGAATGCCGTCGATCAAGTACACGCGCGAATCGTGTTACCCCTGCTCCCGATTATATTGTGGGTGATCCTTAGAAAAATATGCTCAGGCTGACTTTTTTTGAATTATGTACTACATTAATTTGATATCTGTTATGGTTTACTCAGCGTAAGCCATTTTAGGGCAATTAAATCGTCATTATACCGAATTTATTTTTATTTGTGGAGAAATCATATTTATATATCTAAAACAAAAGTAGGCTAAGTTATGTACTCCTTATAACATCAGCTATCTACCATTGAAAGACCCGTCAAAATCAGTCTAACCATTTAGGGGATTGCCTACCCAAAACAAACAAATAGACAGACAAAAATTTTAGAAATTGCTTTTTTGTTATAAGTATCGTATATACTTTCATATGTGTTAAGCAGACCAGACACTACAATTTTAGTAATTGTATAGATTGTTCAAGAGTGGTCGTATATATATTTCCAATAAATTTTATTGTTAAATAAATATTTAATGGCAATTAAATATTTCATGTGAAAAACTAACATCAGGCTTTCCAGTTTACCTCTATATTATCTTAATGCATTATCTAATTTTAGAATATTGTACAAAAAGGTTTTTCTAAGAGAGAATTTTTCTAATTAAAAGTGTAATACTTTATAAGAAAAGTATAGTAGAAAAATTATTAAAAAATGTATTCCCATCTCCTAGCAAATTTTGAGTGGAAAATTTAAATTCAAACGATTTCTAATATCTATTTACTTTTTCCTGTAGCACGGTAAAAAGAAAACAGGTACTGTACCTGATGGTAAGTATAATAACACTGTAGGATCCAAAAACAACGGTGACCACCAAGAAATTGATGATAATCCATCCTCTTGGCAGGTGGATATACACTGACTGATCTTGAAACGCGACAAAACAAAAGAGAGTCACTGTAAGCCGAGTGTGAATGGAAACCTCGGAAGAGGAAGGCCTAGACGAAAGTTTCTCGGTCAAATCGGAGACTTTTCTCCAGAAAGGTCAGGTCAAGAGTACTCTAAACCGACGAGCATGCATGAAAAGAATTATCAATGTTGAAGAAGCGAAAGATGTATGCTAGGATCGTAGCAAATGGGAGGACGTGGTCTCTGCCTAGCCCGTAGGAAATTAGGCGTGATTTATGTATGTATGTATGTTACGATTTTTATAATCATTGCGCGTCTTCTGTCGTCCACGTGAGCGTATCCGCGGGCACAGCTAGTTACAATTATATAAATTGTAGTTGTAGCAAACATAAATGTCAACTGATCAGATGCCTTAATGGCTAGAATTTGAAAATAAATTCCTTGTAATCCTACTATAATAATATAATAAATGTGAAAGTATGTATGTTTAGATGTTTGGATGTTTGTTACACAATCACGCTAAAATGGCTGAACAGATCTCAATGAAATTTGGCAGACAGATAGTCTATGACCTGAAATAACACATAGGGTATTTTTTATCCCGGTAAAAGTCATAGTTTAACAAGGGTTATCCTACAAATATAATAAATGGAAAGTTTCTTCGTTTGTTACTCAATCACGCAAAAACGGCGATTTTTTAATCTTGTCGTGTTCTGTGATCAGTCTGTATATATCCAATAATACGCAGACGAAGTCGAGGGTACCAGCTAGTTAAATATAAGGGCGGGGCGGCTTGCACCAAAACCTTATTATCATATTTAAATCGTTAAACCAGATTAAATATTGCCAGTTGCATACATTTTGATACAACTAAACCGAAATTAACTTTTTTGGTGCAAGTCGCCTTTAATCATATAGCCTCATTCTAATAATTTTTTTCCTTTAATAGTCACATTTCTCCCTGCAATCTAAATGAAATATTGTTAATATATTTTAAAAAAATCCATAATCTAAAGGAGTGTCTACGCGTCATGGTTATACATTTTGTACCAACGTTTATTGACAATAAAAATATAATACCTTCATAAGACAGGAAATACTTTAAGTCAAATTATCAATGATAAGAACTCAAGCGTATCGGCAGCAATCGGTAGTTAACATTACAATACGTCCTATCAGTTTACGGTCATCAGCTGACAGACTGCGCCGTGAGTAAAAATAAACTACGTGAGGACGAGTCGCTAGTTTATTTAATTTACATATTTTAATATAAATTAATTATTCATATAATATTCTAATTAATGTTAAAACTACTTAGAATAAACTCCCACCCTGTATATGTACGTGCAAAAACACTCAAAATCGTAAAAAAAATATTTGCTCAAGTCAGAATCTCCGTATCAACGAAATGTAATTAGGGCAAAGCGAGGATTTTGCTCTGGGGCCAGGGAAGGGAAAACTAATGTAAAGCTATTTTTTACACTCTCTTGGCAATATGATTCTGTTCCTGATGGTAAGAAGTACCCGTTGAAAACTGACCTTTATATTTTGAAATCACCTGCACATCATAAATGTAAAATGATTATGGTATGATGTTAATGTGATATCAAACTTAGGTCACGTAATAACCGGGTACGGTAGGCACAGTTTAAAAACAACGGCAACCTTCGGTGAAGACTCTACCGACAGTCATCGACGTCATGCCGTCCTGCTGAAATACCTAACTCTTCAAGCCTCGTTATATGAAGGAATGAAAACGTTGACTGGAAGACCATTCCAAATTTGCACGATTACCAAACGCTTACTAACAATACTAACACTTTGGTAGGGAGAGAGGGGCAGCTGCCCCATGCTCGTACTTGACTACCCATGGTCAACGAAATAATCGCAAGCGACCATAAATAGGTACTCTACCTTCCCGCTCGCCATATTATAACGTTTGTTCTTCGGCGCTAATATAACCCTAGTTTGGGTAACTCTAGATGTTAGCCGACATTTCCACAGTACACTTTGTGAAACATATTTTGCCCTTGTTCGGGATTTGAATGAAGACCCTCCCACGACCGAATGTTCGGGGTAGACCGTATCTTCCGCCAGTTAGTCCACCTCTTCCTTGAGTAGGCTTTTGGAGGACCTATATTTCACATCACACAGACATCATAATATGTGGGGCATTCCACGTGAAGCGGACAGGTAAAAAATTACTAAAATCGGAAACATTAACATTTTTTACCTGTCCGCTTCACTTGGAATGCCCCATGTGTAACATTTATAGAAATATGATGTCACATTAAGGTAACGTGATAACTGGGATGCCTATGATCGATGGAAAATCGTCTGCTAGTCGTCCCGGTTGGTCTTTAATCATCAATTCCCATCAGGATGACATTGGTTTTATCAAGCTATTATATAAAACAGTCACTGAGATATTGTAAACTGTTTTTTCTATCTTTTATTTGACGGAGATCGAAGAAAATAAACGAAGACGGAACGCCATGTGCCAGCAATTAAACCCTTGAAACTCTTAAGATGCAGTAAATGCATTATTATAATGTAGCATATTTAGCTGAGTCTGTGGATTCCAGTGTGCAGGTAGATGACTTCTCGAAAGCTTTTGATACAGTTAATCATGATATTCTAATTAAAAAATGTCAAGTTATGGGTTGGCGGAAATTGTTACCGTGGCTTTCTTCTTACTTAAAAACCGACAATCAGAAAAATCATTAAATAATTAATAGTATTATTTTAACCATGTAGGTATTTATTTTTGATTATATAGACGTTTATATAATTAAAGCAATTTTTATTATGTTTCTTTAACATCATGACTTAAATTAAGATTGTTTTATCTATCTATAACTAGCGACCCGCCCCAGCTTTACACGGGTGCGGTAAACAGAGTGGTCTGTTTTATGTTTAAAAATCATGATTGCAAGTTTATCGCTTTAGTATTTATAACTTCATAGTTACCAAAAGTGCGCTTAATTCGCGACGTGTAAGTCAATATAGGTGCGGAGTGCCAGTTAACTGTTTCGCTGCGAGTGATTTTTGGTTGCGTGTAATTTTGAATCTGTTATATCTTCTACGACTTCGGTATTCGTTTAAATGATAAAATGTAAATAGCTGTTTCGATCTACATTAAATGTTTAAGGTCACTAAAATATTTATGTGGATAAGGATTACATAATACTAAATTAGAGAAAATAGCTTCGCAAATAAC
Organism: Saturnia japonica; assembly: GCA_033032175.1. Classification (NCBI taxonomy): domain Eukaryota; kingdom Metazoa; phylum Arthropoda; class Insecta; order Lepidoptera; family Saturniidae; genus Saturnia; species Saturnia japonica. The sequence continues at coordinate 13,852,158 of CM065318.1, forward strand.
CTAATATTTTCAATAAATATTTTAAAAATAAAAGTTCTTAGGTTTAAAATTGTTACTGTGTGTCCAACGTTAGGAGATAGACATATGCCATCGCAGATTTTTCTTTATGCTTTTTAAAGAACTACAATTCTTTAGAACATTATTCTGATGTACATGTATCTCATAAGGCTTAGCCAGAGTAAGCGATGTAAGCGCCCGAAATTCATTTTTTGACGACTTGATTAGAAAACATTGTATTTTCCGTGCTACACAAAAACTTCATTGTCATGTATTAAATAAGCAAACTTCCGTAAAAAATAATCTAAATGATAGTGAAAACCGTATAAATATCCGTTGCGTGGATTTTTATACCATGTATTGATACTGATTTGAAATTTTATGTTATACTTAATGGTTTTTTTTTCTATATCCTAATAATATTTTAGGTATATTTTTATTTTAACCATTAATTTATCTGATTTTATACATGCTGAGATTGGCTATATAATCTTGTTACTGTATTTGTTATTATTTAAGTGTGTATTTTTTAATGAATGATTGTTGTCAATCCTATAGATCCGTAAAAATAAAGCAATCCCATAAATTTTAAAATATATATTTACTATAATTACAATCCATTTAATGGAATTTTACATGCTTTACAATTTATTTAAATCGAACTTTCCAAACATTTTAGAATTTATAGTAAACACATGACAATATTCAATAAAGCATTAAGCAATATATATTATTATAGTAATTCGTAATCAATTAATTAAACATATTTCTTGCCATAGTAAGGGCTGTGTTTTGAAATAATAAATATTTATTACATAGTTTGGGCGTTAATATGAATACTGATTGATTAAATTTGTATCTTTTTAAATTTAATTATGTAGATATGTTAAAACGTTTATTTTTGAATAATTATTTATTTAATAAATACAAATACTGAATAAAGTTACAATACTATTATAGTTCTGTAACCTAATTGTAAAAAAATTAACATCTTTTTTCAATTGAATTGTAATGAAATATTAACAACAAAGATGATAAATAATCCTTCAGAAATTATTTACTTATACAAATGACTACTATATAATAATACATTTAAATTCAAACATAATTATGTGAGTGGGTAGATATAATCATAACATAATTATCATGTAAAAATACTTACTATGCATAAAGTCATTTGCAACCTTTTCACGTTTTTCTTTAAAGCAAATATATTGTGAGTTTTACAAATCCTATTTTTACATTATCATTCTCATTCTTATTGTTAACATTTTAATAATAATCTGTTTTCATATGTAAGTCTTCTAAATGCATTGGAATACAATGACTAGAGATGTTAAACACATTTTTCCATTTTTACCATTTCTTCATTTAATCTGAGGTAGGCAAATATTGTTAATATGTTGATCATCATAAAATTCAAATACTAATCATCCACACACATATTTCTTTTAATCTACTAAATAAAAAATATAGTATTCATAATTTATGTACTTATTTTATAACTTTCATCATGTAATTTGTTATAATGATCAACATTTTAATTTAGTTATGCTAGTATTAAAAAGACAATTAGTAGACAATTTTATTGACATATAAAATCATCTCTATATTTAAGTATAGTACTTAATTATAATTTATTACATACATGTATCTAACATATTCTGATAACATATGTACTTTGAACCTAAACAAAGTTCATTATACCAAACTAAATAGGGATGATAAATAATTATTCTACATATGATAAATATATAAACCAATGTGACCTATTACCAGCTCTTACACCAAATACAACAACCAAATGAAACCTTTAAAAAATATATTATATTTTCCTATCATATGTACGTCGTCTTAAATCATCAATCATTACAAGATAATACGTTCCAGGGAATAATGCTTCTATTGGACCTGATGGTTTATAAGGTGCGGTGTGATAATTTTTTGTTCTAACATCCATTATTTCTGAGAACTTACTGGGTTCAACGCATTCTCTTTTATCCAGCAAGGATACCGTTTCATGTAGAGAATTAATCATTATTTCTAATTTGGAGCCAGCACTTACATCATTGCATATATTTATTGAATACATTGTAGAAGCAAGCCCTGATCCATAAGAGAATAAACCGAATTTTTTTCCAATTAATTGTTCTGGGGATTTGCTTATGAGGTATGAAACTAGACCACCATATAACGATGGTGTATACATGTTCCCAATATTACGAGCGATGTGTAGTGAAGGTTTTGTTTTCACTTCAAATAAAGATGAACTGTAGGTTATAAATGCTTTCTCTACATCCCTGTCAAAGTAGGTGCTTTCCAATTTTCTATCACTGAACTCCAACAGTCCAGGAAACTGTGTTTCACGTTCCTCAGGTGATGCATTTAAAAAGTCATTAAAACAAACTCTTGCAAGAGATTTTTGCACAAGTTTGCTATATGGACAGTGAAATAACATTCCATCAAGAGTCAACAATCCTTTGAAATCAGGGTTTACCTTTTTTCTCATTTTCTTACAGAATAAATTGTAGCAATTATCTAAAGCATTGAGGTAGCATTGGATTGAGAGTTTTCCATCAAAATAAGGAAATTCTGAGGCTAAATCTGGCTTATAAAAATCATATGCATGTGTCATGTATGAAGCTCTTACACCACAATCAAATACTAAAGGGGCATCAGGCCCTATCAACATTGCTACTGCTCCGGCTCCACCTGTTGGCCTTGCAGGACCTTTACCATAAACAGCTATATCACCAGCAACAACTATAGCCTTTCTTCCATCCCATGATGAAGATTCCACCCAATTGATAGCGTTGAGGAGAGCTGCTGTACCTCCATAACATGCATTAGTTGTATCAAGACCTTCAATATCGGTAGCACCTTCTTTAGCAAATAAGGTCATGAGGACAGTCTTAACACTTTTACTTTTATCAATAATAGTCTCTGTACCTACTTCCAGACGACCAATGTCATGTAAATTTATATTATTCTTTTCAATGAGCCGATGCAAGACAGTTAAACAAATGGAATTAATATCTTCCCTGTCTGAGCAGAATCCCATTTTATGTTGGCCTAGGCCGACGGTGTACTTTCCAGTAGACACTTCATCAAACTTCTCCAATTCTGTTTGATCAACGTATTGCGACGGAAAGTATAACTCCATAGCCAGTATGCCAACGTTTTCAACTCTATTTGTCATTTTTCTGATTTAAAAAAGTTTAATTAAACAAATAAAACTATCTTCACGTGTGATCCGAACAAGAGTACCGGCGTCAACTGATATTGTGGATGTCGTATCGTGTAGAACGTCTACGCGCCTTGCTGTCGACGTCACCACTCACCACGCTACCGGCTCAATCACACCGCATACCGTTGACCTATTACCATTACCATATATCAATAACTAACTTTCTTGCGTTCTTATGTGAATAAAGAAGTAGGTAGGTACTTAAGTGTTGTGGTATCAATTTAAATGAATGTCACGATCAACTTACACAAGAACAATGGATGATTATAATTCTCATGTAGCAATAATGTCTGTAGGTAAATAAGTTAATTTATGCCATATAAAATACTATATTCGGTACAAATACAACGGTACAGAACGCGATACGAGACAAATTTCTAATTTTCTTTTTGACAATTGACATCTCAACTAGGGGTGAGGCGTATTAATTATCTGAACAGGTTATAATAACAAGTATTTACAAGTAACAGTTTGGACCTGTTATCTAATAATAGAAAAAGCTGTTACTAAATACTAGGATGTTCCACATAATAGTAAGGCGTATTTATGGGATCAGATACAAAAAAAAACAAATGTTTTCTGAGTAACAGCTCGTAACTGTTGCCTCTAAAACGAACAGGCAGAGAGAGTTACTGTTTCAGTTTGGAACATGATTTTCTGTGTTCTATCGTAAGGATGTTTATTATAAATCTTTGATTGATGGTTTGATGGATTGATTGATTGATGGATGGATTGATTGAATTATACCATATATGTTATTTTATTATAGGTTATGCTAATAGTGCATACAATTTGGAGTTGCCGATCTATACTTAACTATGATTACAAGTGTTTTTATTTAATTTTATTTTTATTTTAATATTTTAAGAAAACTTACAGCTAAGTACTTATTTAAGTTACATGTATAAATTAATGAAGGCCATTTACAAGTTTTCACATATAATTATGTACTTATATAAATAAAGTAGACAGAAGAACACAAAAATATTAACAAAAGAAATAAGAATTCAAAAGAGCTTTCAACTTCAGCACAGTTGTGTCAAATATATCAACGTCCAAATCACTAACCAATTTATTCATACTGCTGCTTACTCGAATGAAATAGGAATTTTCTCTGTAGGTAGTTCTAACAATAGAACTATAAAGTATGTTAGGGTTTCTAAAAGATGCTGCCGGTACACGTAGGTTAATTTTGCTCAGTATTTCCGAACAGTCAATTAGGCCATTGAGTATACACAAAAGATATGATACATCAGCTATTTCTCTTCGTGTATACAGGGGGAGCATATGAATTTTTTTACAGCGCGATGTGTAATCTGGTACAATTATTTCAGATTTAAACTGTAGGAAACGAAGAAACCGCTTTTGTATTTTCTCAATGCGTGTGATATATATATTATAATTGGGTTTCCAGACTTGAGATGCGTATTCAAGATGTGTTCGAACAAAAGAACAATAAAGATTTGTAAAAGTTGTAACACATTTAAATTCATTGGATGAAAAAATAACACCTAAATCTCTAACAGCATTAACTCATGATAATTTAGTATTTTTAAGAAAGTAATTGTGCAGAATCGGATTGAGTTTACGGGTATATGTGATAACTTAACATTTCGCGATATTTAAATCTAATTTATTTAGAGTACAATAATTCTGAAACTTATCTAAATTATATTGAATACGAACTACATCGGAAAAAGTTTTAACAGGACATATAATTTTAAGGTCATCAGCGTAGAGAAGAATTTTGCAAGTGGTAAAACAGGATGGTATATCATTAATAAAAATGTTAAAGAGCAGAGGATCCAATAAAGATCCCTGAGGAACTCCTGAAGGGATATGCATCGGCGAAGATGTATAGCCATATAGAACTACAGTTTGGCATCTGTTCTTGACATAAGATGAAAACCACCTAAACAAATTACCCCGAATCCCTATATATCTCAGCTTGCAAAGCAGGATTTCATGATCTATCCTGTCAAATGCTTTACTGAAATCAGTATAAATTACATCTACCTGGGCAGGCTCTGACATGTAGTAAGTTATGTAATCACTAGACAGGATAAGATTTTATGTAGTAGATCTTCCTTTTACAAAGCCATATTGCCGATCGTTAAGGGAATGTTTAAGAGAAGGATAAAGTTGATTGAAAACTACTTTTTCGAATACTTTAGAAAAAATGCAAAGTTTGTAGTTTGTAAAGTTTGTTTGTTTGCAAAGTTACTACATATTATATCCCTACTAAAGCGTAACAAGCTGTTTTTTTTTGGAAAAAGTTCCTGGAACTGTTATTTCTCTAGAACAGGAACAGAAGTAACAGGTATCTTATTTTACCTGTTATAGCTCATCTCTTCTCAACATCTGACAAGCGATGACAGCTGTGGGGAGGCCCAGTCAACTTTCATAAAATGAAACTATCGGAGGTTCGAAAGAGCGATTGAGTTAAGTACAATATTGCCATATATTTGTTTTTTCAAAAAATCTACTTTTTTCTTCCTGGTAATATATGCCTTTGAAATTAGGTATGACTTTTTCCTAAAACGTCGATGTATTGTATCAATGTTAAATGTTTTTTAAGTCAAATTTAGTGACGTCGATTTAAGAAACATGCAATTGATTTGAACAAACTACCTGGCTTATCAGTGTAGGTATCTCCTAATAACTTAATACACATTCTAACTTCTAGTTTATTCAAACTAAATTTTTTTGTAAGTTAATTTATTACCAAGTTTTGAAGTGAAACTTCTTTTGGGACGGTGTGAATTAGAAATAGGTTTTATAGTTTTTTTTAGGTTTTAGGCTAGAGAATGAGATAGAATGCGTTTCTATATAGTTTCCCTATACTTCGTCAATTTTTAATATACTCGAAATATATACAAAGAGAGGGTAAGAGAGAGAAGTTTCAGTTCTATCGCGTGTGAACTTGTACTCAAATTTTTTTATGGAGATGGTTATCACGTGCCTGAAAATGAAAGGAAAATACAAATAGATTCAAAACTTCAAAACTTTAGATTGGACAGTAAATGCCTGAGTGGAGTGAGTAAGTGGATGAGTGGATAGTTCATGCAGATGCAAATGTAAAAAGGGGGAGGGGGTATTCAAACATTGTTTAGTATCACCTGTATGACTTCGCCGAAGATATCCGGAACCTGTATAAAACTACAATGTAAACAAAGTCTTCGATAGTAAAAGAAAACAATTATGTTAACTTGTATAGTAACAACATAGTAGGTAGGTACCCACAAATTATTTTGTTGGCATATGAGAAATAATTTTATTACAATCATGGATGGATTGGACTGTGGACTTCACAATTCACACTTTCCATAACAATACTACATATTAGTATAAATTAAGAGTATTATGATTTATGTATTATTGAATTGTTTATGCATTAGATAAAAATTATTTAACACAATAGAGTATATTAGACCTTATGCTCGTTTACTTGTCTGAATCCGATTCTCACTTAACATAAAATGCCAACGCCCTTCCCCGATGTCCGAAGAAGCGGCGCGCGGCGAGAAGACAGTTTAGTACTTCATTCTTAACAAAGATCATTGACCTTCTTAAGTCATTTGTATTAAGATAAACTAGTCAACTGACCGGTCTCCTCGACCTTTCAGTATATACGTCACAGACCTGACACATGGTTCGACAGCAATAAAGATCACTGTTACGCATAAATATATTTTATACCTAAGTGTTTGTTGACGTTTTACGTATTATAATAACTATTCTGTAGGTACATTTATGGTATTATCCTTACACAATTTTGTGTTAGGGTAATTAATAGTTAGGTATGCACCTACTTAATTAATACCTACATATAAAAATATGTCATCGTATTATTAGTAAAAATAAATAAAATAAAATAGGTACAAATAATTAGGTAGTACCTACCTACTTATAATATAAATAACATTAGAAACATAGATTAAATGAAATGAAATGAAAGAAAACTTAGTGAAACTGAACTTAAACTCAACGAATCTATACAATTAATAAAATATTAATTATTTATTCATTATTTGTAATGTTAAAATGACAGCTTTTTACTAAGTGCATATTATCAAAGTATATACCTTAAATATAACAAAAAAAATCATGTGTGCAATTCACGTGTGGTAGAAGTCAAACCTTCGCATCGATGTTTTTTTTAATTCAGAAAATGTTCAAATACACACTAGTTTAAAGTTTATGAAAATGTACATACAGTACTCACAGTCATTATTCACAATATCATTTTCAATTAAGGCATCACCTTGCACATTTGATATATCCATGGGAATATCATTTGAAAAGAGTACAAACGTAATAATACGTACACGTATACAAAACACCACGGTTGTTGTGATGCCTTTTCCCAACTAATAAATAAGCAAAATGGGATCTTCTGCTCTCTTGTCAGAACTATTTGGGGAGTTTGTTTGACATCTTAAAATTCGTACTTTTTAATGTTTGTACCTAGTTTTGTAGTGTTGGAATTTGCAACTTACATATTTTTATTTTAGCGCCCTCTAGGGAGTTTTTGTGACAAAAAGCAAACTTGTACTTTGGTAACGTAATTTGCAAAATCCATTATATTATTTTATTAGAGTTCTCATTTTAGTGCCCTCTATTGTTACTTCTGTACGAACTGGAAATGGTGTAATTTCTCATTATTGATTGTAGCGACAGCTCTCGCCACAACTGACGCATCAACGCATCGACATAACTACGTAGCGACACATAGCGACATCTATCGAGCCACATAGGACGCACCCTACTATCCTACATTGCGCTATAGAAATTCACTCTATCGTTGAGTATATATACAAGAACCCAACTACAACAGTCGGGGCAGCTGCCCGCCAGACATAGCACCCGTCTGGCCGGAGGATCCTCCCTTTTCTATGGCGGATGAGGAACTTTACTCTCTGTTCTTCACCTCGCTAAATTGATCATTCAAAATTATTCACATACTGTTTGTCCAGAGGCCGCTAACCGAAATAATTTCATTTCTACGACTAAAGTATCCGAACACAATATCAATCAGTAACAGAATGTCATAAGTGTTGTCTAAAAAGTTTTTGTTACGTGCCTTTTTATGACGTAATACAATTCATTATTTCATGGCAACAAACCTCTTTTATACCATTTTACCATTGCCTAAAACTTTCCCAGGGGTTCCTATCTCATTTTCTCCCACGTTAAATCTTATGAGTTTATGTGTCTGTCTCTTTTTATTTTCGCTTTTTCGTTTCATCGACTTTCAAATCACAACGATGCTAAAGAAATTTTCACTTCAAAACAATTTTTTTTTCTCTGTGTCTGTATACCTGTTTGTTAAGGGTAATCTTCGATACGGTTGGACCGATTTTGACGGGACTTTCAATGGCTGATAGCTGATGTTTTAAGAAGTGATTTAGGCTACTGGCTACTTTTATATTAGAAAAAGAATTAGGGTTACACTAAAATAAAAATAAAAACTAAACATGATGAATCACTTCGGGCGTATATACGTTGAGTAAATTATAAGAGATATTTCAAATTAGTGTACTGCATAATTATTGTAGATATTAAAAACACCTAAAAAAAAACTGCCGGAGCATATGTCTATCTTCTAAGGATCTGCTGCAAAAGTATATTTATCTTTAAAATAACCGGGAGCGGGGGTAGCACGATTCGCGTGTGTGCCCGAATGGTGGCATTCTTTAGTCCACGCGAGCGCAGCTGCCGGGCACAGTTAGTAGCTGATTATTTTTAACTAGCCGACTCCGAAAAAGAGAGGTGGCACGCTCTGTAGCATAAACGGCCTTTATGGATTTTAGCATAAAATGTGTCGTTAGATTTGTATTAATCTTGGGAGAGACATAGGCTACATAATATATAAGTAGGTCTGTGAATCAAATAAAAAGTAAAAAAAATCTCATTTCTTTGTTGTACTCGGTTTTTTTGTTTCCTTTTTAATAATTTAGCTTGTTAACTAGGGTTAGATGGGCGCCCACCTTGCAAAACTCATTGTCTACCCAATAAAAAAAGTGGCTTATAGTGACTGATCAGCTGGTTAGCTGCTCAGATTCCCAAAGGAAAATTCGCTAGCTACGCCAAAGCCAACAACATCTTGAGCACATTTTATGGTGGGCGCGATTGTCCAATGGTATGTTACTATTAGGGCCCTCTTTACCCGGAAGTTCAAGGGGTGTGAGGAACCCGGGTACAGAGTCCTAGGGGCGCAAGCCGACCGCCATAAGTCTTGATAGGTATTTTAGTAGATATAAGCTAGTGCCTACCATAACCACACTGAGTAACACTGTAGTCCACGAAAGCAGAGCTGTAAGCACAGCATATTTAAGGTCAACCATGGGTCCAAGACTCAAATCAAGTCCGGTGAAGCAGTAAAAGCCGTCAGAGGCTCCAGGGCCCCTAAGGCTAACAGTATAGTCAGTTCAAAAAAAAAACTTGATTATAAGTAGGTATAGAATGAAAAGAGAATGATAAAATGACATTATACAAAAATATTCCTACAATAGCTCCAATTATTAGTCGCATAATATTATTATATAATAGTTAGTAATAACTTCTAACTTTTTTTGTAATATTAACTGTAAATGTTTGCGATTTGAAATAAATGATACCTACTACATTAGTGCATACATACATACATAGCAATATATTAGGTACGTGTATTAGGTGTGTAAATTGCCTATTTTTTTCATAGCAGGCATTTAAGTCATGCAAGAAGTAATACTTGATTGGATACGTATTAAATCAATTGCAATTAAATAATGTTTTATTATAATATTATACCTACTATTTAACAAATCAAATTATAAACTTAATTTAATTGATTATTTACAGTTAATTTACTTCCTAGATCTTGCATTTCGTTTGTGTTTCTTGGAATAAACTTATAGAATTTCACACCTGAAAAAAAAGGATACTATATATTAACACTATTATTTTATGAAAGCGTACTCCATATTTTATGATTACGGTGAGTTGTAGTAGTTGGACAGGCAAAATTGAAATATAATTTCAAATTTTGCTCCTTGCTTTCTTATCCTTATTCTAACTAACTATCTTCATTTAATAGAATTAATGTTATTATTTCGCTATAACCTTTTCTAGATATGAACACAATAGTTATGTGTTTTCTTGTTAGTAAATTTATCTATTATACCTGTTGGGTTAATCCTGACTTCGAATTTATCAGTGCTGCGCCATTCGCGCGCTGGTTCCTCATCATACAAGTCCTGAAAGGTAAAAATACTGTTAGATTCAAAAGATCAAGTTTTAAAAAGCCTTCCGTTATAGTATTGTTGTGCGTCTAAAATTGAGAATGTAACAAACTATTTTCTTTTCTATTGGGTGTTTAACAAGCACTGAACAAGTTATTCTTAGAAAAGTGTAGCTGTACGGAAAGTTTATCGCAGATTCTGATATTAGAATAGGTAGGTACTCATCCAAGTACTAAAAATGTCCGACCAGCATAATAAGTTTGAATCTCAATGATTTTTTTTTCTAAACTAGAGTATGTTGTAGGATTTATCATAGCTTCCTTCAACACGGTTTGTGAAAGTGTAACTACTATTAAGCTATTACTGCTTCGAAATAAAAGTAGTTTAAAATCGAAATTCATTATTTCAAATTATAGTCGAAACTCAATACAAGTATTTATAATTTTTGTGTAAAAGGAATTTAGTTTTATGATAAATTCTAGGTATGATAACATGTGGGACATGATTTCACAAACGGCAATTTAATCCCAAAGAAAACAAAGCTTGTATTTTGGTAACTAAACAGCTGACAATTATATAGGCAATTATTATGGGCGCGGATCGAACCCGCGAACTTGCGGCTCAGTAGTAAAGCTTATTTACACGGCACGACAAGATATGTTATAGACACATAATGTTATATTTCTTATCTATCACTTGCCATATACACTAATTAATAGCTTTTTCCCGTGTCTTCATTCACGTCAAACTCATGTCCTATCTCTTTTTTACTTTCTAACTGAATTGCTAAATACCGATTTTCATATATCTACCTTTTTTTAAATTCTCATTATCGTACCACGACAAAGGGATTACACTGTACCTGATGGTGGGCACAGTGTAATCCAATATCATCGACGACTATCGTGAGATCTACAATCCATCGACAGTCGCCGCTGTCATACCAGCCTGCAAAATGAAGGATTTTCATAAAATCTTTCATCCCCTTTTTCACTACCTTAGGGGTTGAATTTCCAATAATCTTTCCTTATTGCTCACAGTAGGTATAAAAGAAACCCGCATTAGTAGTTCGGGGTATGCATTGATAATATATCAGTCAGTTATCATTTCATATAGGTATGTAGAGACTAGCTTCGTTCCCCTTTTTTGAATATGAATCGACTTCCACGCCATCTTTTGTAAACTAGTATGATTTTTTCACAAAAATTTTGAACCCCTACGTCATATAAACTATCTGTGTGCCTTTCAGCCCAATCATTTCAGCGGTTTGAGCTATGTGGTGATAGATCAGTCAGTCAGTCAGTCAGTCACAGTTCCATTTTATATAAATATATAGATTGACTATAGAACGCTCCAAACCTGAATTTCAAATGACCGTTCCGCTGTCGACAACCCTATTTCTTGTTTCGTGAAACTGGCTGCATGAGGCGCACCATCAGTGCGATAGCTGACAAATGCTAAGGCATATGAACCGTCGTGAAGTTCTCTCATCCATACTTGTAAGCCGGCTCTCTAAATTAATAAAAACGTTCGTATAAAATCACAACTTTTATAACACTAAAGAAAGATAAAACACCACTACTAATCCTATAACATTTACTCTATGTGAGGAACTTTGGTGACTTGTGACGGCTTCCGTATTAATTATTTTATATTTTCCTTCTTTTATAATTTTGGGAAGACAATTTTTAACGAAAGCCAACTTTAATTATCGCTCATGTGTCTTCGAAGTCGAAGGTCCAATTGCAATTAAGTTAAAATGGGATCATCTTTGAGATATGTATATGATTTGTAAGGAAAAAAGAATCATCTAAATCGGTTCATAAACAAAGAAGTTATGCCTTGAACATCCATAAAAAAAAATTAATCGAAATGAGATCCTTCTCCTTTTTTGAAGTCACTTGTTTTTTATTCTTTATAGTTCTAGTCTGACCATGTAGGCCAAGATGATAACACGTTAAACCTAGTAGTAATACTGGCTGGTAACACACACATATACGTGCTTGGCTACTGATTCTTAACTTTAGGGTAGTAACTAGACAGGTGGGAACTAGATAATTCGCCACCATCATGCTGTGGTTTATTACAGGGATTCGAACCCACGTCGATCGACGCGATGTCCGTGAATGTAAAATTAAATTGAATTGAAAAAAATACACACCGCTCCAGTATCATTCTTGAACACTCTCAGACCCTGCTTTCCCATAACGTCCTGGTTCACTGCTATAATATCCTTGTTCAGTAGTATTTCTTTGAACTCCGGCCTGATGGTTGCGAGGTCAGTGCTCGCGAGAAGTGGCGCAGCTAACACCGCCCACACTGCCATCTGAACCTTGGCCTGGTCAACTGATAAGCCATAGTTGCCGATTATAAGCTGTAACCATACGTAATTTATTATTAGTAGTGATCGCCCTAAATCGATAAATTTTAGCTTTCTGAACTCCTTCTCCATATAAACTTTAACCATGCCAAATCTCACAGTCTTCCGTGCACGCAATACGCCTAAAAAGGTACCGAAAGCTTTTGCTTCACGTATTAATATATAGATAATGCTAATATTTGGGAGATACATTCTTAGATACATATCATTAGTTTAGAAACCAAGCACATATAGACATGTTATAAATTAGGCGCCCAGATAAAGCTCTTCCAATCATCCTCACCACAGAAAAGGGGACCTATTTCAGGGTTGAACTTCAAGACTTGCTGCAACGAGGCGGAACATGTAAAAAATATACCAATACAAGATAATTTATAACAAAAAAGAAAACCAACTTCAATTATTTTGAGGAGTTCCCTGGTGTATCTTCGAAGTCGAAAATCTAATCTCATTGAAATTAAAATGGGATCATCTTTGGGGTATCCCCTTTCTAAAGAAAAAATAATCATCTAAATCGGTTGATAAACAAAGAAGGTATGGCTGAACATACATAAAAATAAATGTACATGTCTATACAATTAATAAAATTAATGCTAAACCTATAATAAAAACCCCATTGTTAAAATTTTTATCTGTCTGTGTCTGTTTGTTCCGGGTAATCTCCGAAGCGGTTGGACCGATTTTGACTGGACTTTTACTGATAGATAGCTGATTATATAGGAAGTAACATAAGCTACTTTTATTGTAGAAAAATAATTTGGGTTCCGCACAAATAAAAAAAATTGATCATGGTGAATCAATTCGGGTGCTTAAATGGCTTATGGTGAGTAAACCATAAGAGATATGGCAAAATAATGTACCAAACAATTGTAGACATTTAAAAGACCTACAAAAAAATTAACGAGAGTATACGTTTTTCTTCTAAGGAACACCCAATATAAGCATTTCTGTCTTTAAAATAGCCGGGAGCGGCGGAACAAGATCTTCCGTGCGGACATTCTGTAGTCCGCGTGAGCGAAGCCGCGGGCACAGCTAGTATACAATAAAATTGAAAACCCTCCTCTTTTTTTGAAGTTGTTTAAAAAAGTGTAAAATACCACTACATGTGGGTGTGGTGGGAGAAAGGAATAGAAATAGACCTTAGATACCTATCTACCTGTGTATACCTATACATATATTTAAAAGTACTTTGAAAATGTTTATGGACGTGTATACATAAAAGGATAAAATGTTGGAAAATATGGCTTGGGAGAAATAGGAAACTTTTTATTTAGGATAATCACCATATCAGGATCATTCCAATGTCCAGGGCCAGAGTACTGAGCAATTCTCTCTTGGTTGTTACCGAACCAGTCCATGATCTTTGTGAGTGAGCCCCACGAGTCCTGGATGTCACCCCAGTTTCGCCATAAGTTGCAATGTTCAGCTATCGATGCGTAATCGGGCTGGGGAAAATAATAATCAGGAATTATTGTGTTTAATATTCGTTCTGTAAGCCTTGGTTCTATTATAATAAATTATTAAATTGTCTATTATTTTTTATTCTTTTGTAATAAAATACAATTTAACCTTACTAGGGAAATTTTATGCAAACGTAAATTTTAATTTACATTTGAAACTTAATGACGTTTTTCATCCTTAAATATTTTTTTAAACCTACAGTTTTTTTTTATGGGTGAATTTTTTTTTTATATTATATTTTTATAACAATACTTTTAATTCCCTAGTAATAAAATTGGTAAGTTATTGCTTTACATATTTACTCATCATATTTCGCTTTGTAATTTGGTATTTATATTTAAGTTAGATATAGAAATAATCCTTCTTTCACCTATTCATTTACTTTAGGAGAAAAATGCTATAATATATTACCATTCCAATTCCCATATAAGTCATGGAGACGACAGAAGTATAACGAGATTATTATTTTATCTTTGGCTTACTTTGCGAGCACCAATTCTTAACTGTTCACTCGATGGACGAGCCACAAAGCTAGCAGTCGACGATATTCTTCCACCAGGTGATGATCTCTATGAAAAAGAACAGCGAAATGTACAAATAAAATATAATTTATCAACAAATAACTTGTATGAGAATTATTTTTATGTCCACATGTTTTTGTGTCATAAAAGAAAGCGACCTAGTAACCCTAAACTTTCTCCAAAATGTCAAATTGAACAAATTGAAATTTAGAACATAATACATATGAGTCATATAGTTTAAACAGGTGCGTCGAAAGAATTGGCTACAATGATTTAATAACAAATAAAATAATAAATCATATACGTCATATCGTTGATTTTAAAGTAAGTCATGGGGTTGAGAAAGTCTTACGCTTATTTAGTTTTTTCTTTTGTTTCATAAATTTCATAAATATTCAATCAGATAAACGACAGTCTGCATATTATAATATTTTAAGGAGATTTCAATTTTTTTTTTATATTGATGATAATTTTATTTGAAACTAGCTGACCCGGTAGACATTGTTCTGGCCTTTCCAATGACACTTCTTTTAAGGTTTTATCGTCCAGCAATCAGTCGGAAAGTAGCTATTAAACGATAAATTATTACCTGCAAGTTATATGTCTCCTGATACGCAGGCCAGCTGCATGAGTATAAGATAGAACGTCCAGTAGCGTTCAATAACCTGCCGAATTCAGGGTAACCTGCAAATTATAGCTCCTTCAATTACTCGTAAGTATAAAAGTTTATTCCTAATTCTGTGATGATGATTCAAGCGGCTAGTTTGCTTGGAGAATAGTAATATATAGTAATAATATATAGTAGTAGTAAATCTCACAGACACTTGATTTTTTATTGCATGCAAAACATTGTGATACAATAAAGGTTTTAAGATCTACTAGGGACTTACAACGATGGCTCAATGGTATCGTTTCATGGACTCCGCATCGATCGACGTAAGTTCGAATTCCTGCAATGAGCTAGTAGAGCTTTCGGTGAAGGAAAAAATCGTGATGAATCCATACCATGTTAGTTAGGGTTTTTTTTAACGCCCGTCTGGCTAGCTATCACCCTCAAGTTGAGAAACTCTCGCTGAGCACCAATAGGAGTGTTCCGGCAGCTGCATTTGAGAGCCAGTCTTCCACTAGGCTAACGTGCTACACTTGGGCCATATCGTCACTTAAGATCACGTAAAATTGTGGCGAAAATGCTAAAACTATAACGATAAAAAGTAAGCAAAGCATTGTACTACTATCAAAGCTATTGAACATGCATTTAGTGGTGTTCGTTTGGCTAGCACCGTTGTTCAATAAAAAATGATGCAACATCTATCAGTGTGGCTTATCCTGCGATGGGTCTCAGGGCATGCTGGGATTTCGGGCAATGAAGCAGCCGACGAGGTAACTAGAGCTAAAGCCTAGGAAACATAGTTTGAACCCGAACCATTTTGTGGTATCTCTGAAAGCTTGGTTTGATTGTCCATAATCCCTTATGCGATCAAGACTATAGAGTTCTAACATAATATGCCAGAACAAAACCATTCCAAAAAGCTTATCAGGGTTTTTAATCAGCTAAGGCTGAGGAGGCCCTGATGTTCAGTAGAAATCAACTACAGGTCTTAGTAAGGCCTCTCACTGGACACTGTTTTTTGAACAAACATGTTAAATTTCGGTCTCCAGAATACAAAAGATTGCAAATACTTTTAAAGTGCGAACGAAACGCCAACGAACATTTTGTGTCAGTGTGATCTAATAATATCTATGCGCAACTGGATTCTGGGTAAGCACGTGCTGCTCCCTACGCAAGTCCTACAGTACATGATTAGACGCTGAGCTTGGGGCATAAATCACAATACATAGATCTTATTGCTCGCAGTGATACAGGACTGTATGAGCCTGCATAGCCCCCTTTTGGAATAATGATAATTATTATCATATAATATATGATATGATATAATTATGATATGATATGATATGATATGATATAATATGATATGATATAATTATTATTATCTATAAGTGTGTTAGGTTCGTACAACTGAATTTGAAATATATTCTCTAATTTAGGCATGGCTTACACTATAGTGATAGAATACTTTTTTTTAATATAATTCTGCCGTTGTAAGGAATGAAGGCGTATCCAACTAAAACACAAACCGGAGAAATGTCGAAATATCTGTAGGGAGAAACTTCTTCTTCAGTTTTAGACTAAGTGTAATTGAAGAACGGAAGCAAACAAACAAATACGCTTTTGATTCCGAATAAAACAATCAATTAGAAAAACTTTAAAGATGCTCCCTTCTTTCTTTGGACGATAAAATTATAGTTTCACCTCGATCTCACTTATTTTTACAAGTTTAGACCTTCAATGCGTTTAAATTAAGACATATTGGGACTAGACCAACTACAAACTAAAGTTGGACTCCAAGCTGAATCCAATTCGCCATCTCTTAAATTAATAAGACTCAGCTAACCTGTGTCCATTTGATTTGTATTCACATAACAGCCATCAAGTTTCAGGTAATCGATTTCCCATTCTAAGAAAGTTTCAACGTCCACCTTTTCGTTACCTAACACTCCAGGATAACCGGCGCATGTCGAAGTACCATAATCTTGGTACATACCAAACTTAAGACCTAGGCCATGGATCTGAAAATACAATTAAAATAAATCACAATACACCTAACATAATAACATTTAAAAAAAAGATCTTTTCTTAAAACAGTAATTTGTAATTATATCTTATTCTACCATTATTAATTATTTTAAGCATGTAAATAAGAATTTGTTAATAAGGGTGATATTTATGTCCCAGACTATATTAATGACTTATTTACATATACGTACGAAATTTATTTACATATATTCTGACTATTTCATGCAATGAAAGTTAGACATCATCTATTGCATTCATTTATATACACTGAAATCTTTAAAATGCTTGGAACTATTCCATAAAACTCTAATATAATATGGAATAAAACTGAATAAAATATTATTTAGTTCCAAAAATATTATTTTGAGCATGATGTGGAAAATCAATATAACATTTTATGTGCTTGGACCATTAACTATCACCTTAGAAACCGATTTGTTGTTAATATTTTAACAATGATTAACTAAATCAGATCTACAGCTACATATATGTACCTATATTATATTAAAAAGAAACGATCCTTTTGCCGCCTAACACACTATTTCAATTTTATTTTATGATAATCAGCGTAAACAAAATAAGTTTAGTAATGTTCTATTAAAATCAAACTTCTTACATAATCAGCAAGAGCTTTCATTCCATTTGGAAAGCGTTTTTTGTCAGGAACCATACGTCCGTCAGGTCCACGAGTCCTTTCCAACCAGCAATCATCAATTCCTATGTACTCATAACCAGCTTCCAAATAACCTTCGGTCACCATTAGACTAGCGATACGTTTGATCAAATCTTCACTATGGGGGAAAAAATGTGTCATATAATTAATAATTATAAAAGTAATAAAATTATTAAAAAGGAAACAAAATTACTTGACTAAAAATATATTTATCTATTTTTGCTTTTTATTTGATTTCCAGACGTCATACTTCAATATTATAAAAAGCCTACGTCACTCCCACAATTAAGACGAATCCACATCCATACATACACGAGAAAAAAATATCCGTCCTTTTTAGGAGTCGAGTAAAAATACAGAAAAGCAAAAATGTAATTTTGTACACATTAGTTTCGGAAGATTTATTGTTTGGCTGAATAGAGTATCAGTTATACTTGTACTTAAAAAAAATTCAGCCTCTTTACAGGGTTGTCAGTAAGCGTGATCAGATTATCGTGGGATCCTTTTTATCTTGTCAGTGGGCACTCTTGTACGATATGGTGGACTGAGGACTGAATGATTTTCAGCACTATAATCACAACGCGGTTAACCGATCCACTTACAACGATATTTAAATTCAGCACATCATCCGCGGCGCGCACGCATTTTCTAAAGATTAGAAAAGGTTAAAATGTGTTAAAACTTGTGGGTCTTGTGGAATAATAGTCCAAAAGTTTAATATTCGTGGTTTATTCAGACAGAGTATCGTTGTCAAAGAGGTTACTTTCACGAATGAATCCTTCAAGGCTTGACCTATCCGCTTTTATATCAAAATAATCGCAGTCCTACCCGCTTTATACCAACATATATGTATAATGGTAAATAACTAGGATAACACTGCGAGTAATTATTATAAATCACAATCTCTGGACGCTTATGTGTTACTTGCTAACATTTGTATACCACTCACATTCATTCTGCAAAACGGAAGGTAGTCACGCTTTTTCAAAGAAATGTTTTTGAGTAACCTTACAAATGGTTATTAAAAATGGTCATTGTTATCAAATGTTTATACCTTATGCATTCGTTTGGATATTTATTGCAATCGGTAATACATCTATATCTCTCCCAAGTAAGCCAGCCCATTGGAGGGGTTAAGGCGAGCCCATTGTCCAGCGCTTGGCCCGTTGATATGAAGGTGAATAGTAATATTACCCACATCTGAAATTTTAAAAGTATATTTCAAAAACTAAAACCACTGGAAGTTCATCATTTGTGATTTGGTTTGTTCAGATCGTTTCCTGTATCGCTGTTTTTGCAGTTAATTTAAAATTAATAGACTTTGTATAATATGCGATATGAGAGATACTAAAGGAAGATATAAAGAAAACATGTCATAAGACATTTTTGGACCTACCGATTGCTTGGGTTTTTACAAAGAACCAAAATACAAGTAAAAGATCAGCTTACTCAGAAATATGTATATATTTAAGTAACAAAATAATAATATTATATTATATTTAAATTACCCTTATATGAAAATTCATATTAACTACGTAACAAAATAAAGACTTTAGCAGTTCAGTATGTTTTAGTTTTTAATTTTGAGTCTGACCCGCTAACACATCCTTAATCATATAGATGGTATGGCCCTTTAGGAAAACAAGTTTCGACACCCCTGAGTTACACACGCTCTTTGGTTTACCAGTACAAAAGCTAATTTAATTATCTTTAAATATAATTATTGATGCTTGTAGTGAACATCCTTAATACGTACCAATTATCGAATATTTCTAAACATTTAGTACAAATTAACATATCTTTCGATAAACAATATAAATATATTTGTAATCCAAACAGTTTTAATGTTTTATCAAGCACTCTTTAAAAAAAATATTTGTTCAGCATTTAAGATATTTACTTTACAAAACGTTAAATGAAAATTTATTTCATAATTTCTTTATACAGAAAATTAATTAAATTTAGTGCAAATCATATTAAATGTGGAAAAATACTGAAAACAGCGATGAAATTTTAAAATAAGTTAGGTAAATATTTAATGTTTTTTTAACTTAACTACAGTAAAAATCAACTTAAAATCTTTATAAACATACCTCGTTTGAGAGCGTATCGATAACAATACTAAAGTAAAATGATCATGAACGAAAAATAGAAAAGACGTCAGGCAGTTCCAGCCAACACTAATGCAATGAGTTGACCGGTTAAATACATCTAGTTATGTATATCGAATACTGATAAGCTTAGTGTATAATCAATGCGATCCATGTAGCTTTAAGGAGACTCGTCGTGTGAACTTTTTAAATAGATAGGATTTTACGGCCTGTTGCTATCCCATGTTTAATAACAGAAATTATTCTCGCTCATTCAAAGGTTATAAGAGTTCAATGTTAGAGGAGAAATGTTGGTATGTGCATTTGCAATTTATTTCCAGTTCATATATAGAAGAAAATGTTGCCATTTCCCAGTGAAGAGGTTATTTAATGTCTTGTACTGTCGTTCAACAACACCTACGCTTTAGTTAAAGTTGTACACTCATCAAAAAAGTCTAAGCAACATGTACTAATTTAAATTTTAGGATGGTTCTTCACATTATAACGTTGTATTTTATTTTTAAAATAATATCTTTAGGGTTCTATGATGTAAAAATAACAGCTGTTGTCTTTATAAGTTCTTTTAATAACAGAAATGAACAATATTAGAATATACTGTAGAAACTAAGATACATAAGAAACTAAACTTTTTTCTTACAAAATGAAATTTCTAAAGAAAATGTATTTATTGTGAAAGAATAGAACAATTTAATACAAAGTATGGGCTCCTCTGCTATTCAGAACTTGTCGGCAACGGTTATTCATTGAATTAATGAGACTGTTTATGTCATCTTGCGGTATTCGCTCCCAATGGAATTGTAGCAAATCCTTCAGCTGTTAGGTTGTTGTCGCTCCGTCCAAGTCCTTCAAAACACGTCTCTGGAGCATGTCCCATGCGTGCTCGATGGGGTTGAGATCTGGCGATTGTGCAGGCCAGAGCAATACCCGGATGTTCTCCGTTGCAAAGTATTCACTGGTTCGCCGAGCTGTATGTGAACGCGCATTGTCATGCATTAACCTAAAATCGGAGACAAAGGTTTGTGCAAATAGGTAGACATAAGGTCTGAGAATATCCTCAATGTAATTTTCAGCATTCATGTTTCCATTTACAAAAACGAGCTCAGTTCGCCTGTTCTTCATAATACCCGCCCATAACATAACTGTTGAGCCGCTGTATGGATGAACTTCCTGAACGCACCTGAGCCTTTCAGTATTTCCGGGCCGACGATACACTCGCACCCTTCTTGTATCAGGCTTAAACCCGAATCGCGACTCATCGGAAAACATAATTTTATCCCATTGTTCCTGGGTCCATGTTATGCGTTCTCTACACCATCCATATCGACGAGCGCGATTCCCGTGACGTATCGGTGGGCACCTGATTGGGCGTCGAGCTCGTAGGCCGTACTCATGCAGTCGATTTCGCACAGTTTGAGGAGTTACATCAACACCACTTGAAATTTGTAGCCTCAAACTTATCTCTCGAGCTGTTAACATCGGCTGGCGTCTTGCAGTCAGTTGTAAGTACCGGTCTTGCCGAATGGTTGTACTCCTTTTACGGCCTGGATGCTGTTCAGCGGGTTCTCCTGTATTATTGTAGCGCTGCCAAAGACGACAAATAACACTTCTATGAATGCCAAAATGTCGAGATACCTGAGATTGATTACTTCCCGCTTGCAACATCCCTACAGCTCTTTGCATTTCATCTGCCATCAAATGACGTCGCTTCATGATGTAAAGAATATCTAACAATTCAATTTTGTCGCTAACTTTATTTAAATGGTTGGTAAAATTATAAAATCAAGACTAAACGTAGCAATTAAAACGCACTTAAATTCAAACAAATTCGCAGTCATTTTAATTTTATGAAAAAACAAAACATAATCAAATATTTTTTTTACAACCAGCCAGTATGTCATCAATAACAAAAAAGTTTACTTACCTACGCACTTTGTTTGAGTAAATAATTAGAAATTAATTAATATAAATGGAAAAATTTGTAATATCACGCATGTTAATTAGACTTTTTTGATGTGTGTATTATTTACAAACTTAAAGTTGTAGTTGAAAATTTTCAAAGCATAGCATTGTTTCCAACGATTCTTATATTTAGGCGTATTATGGTACGCTTGTCACAAGTGAAAATAAAATATGATAATAATATATAAAACATGTTTGAAATCCCATATAAACTAAAGTAACAAATATAAAATATTGAATTGAAGAACGTAAATTCCTACAGCTATAATTAATGGAACAGATATGGAACTTGGCCCCAGTTAAATCTCAGCTCTTTTATCGGTGACAACGACTACCACGAAAGTTGTTTTTACCGATCTTGGCCTCATTTTCACATAATATATGTTTTTGTTATATTACCTACCTTTAATTAACGTTTAATCACAAAAAAATACCATTTAAGTAGTTCAATTTTTCATAATAATGCAACGTAGTCAATTAAGACGGAAACTTTCCACCCCTATTGTCCCGTATAAGCCTGTATTTCTTATTGTACCTACAATACCTACATCATGATCCGGCAGTACCTATATTGGCAAATGAATATTTATAGCAAGCGTGCAACATACCCATTATACTTTCCTTGCCGATAATTGTAGAACGAACGTCAAGACGTCGTCTTTTTTAATTGGCGTTAAAACTTTATTCCCAATTTCTTCCGTTTTATGTTTACGTTTTAAGTCTAAAAGGGGCATTATAGATGAAAAGGAACACCCCGTAGTGAAGAAATTTATAAATCAAAACATGAAATTACGTTTCTCTATTTCAAGCGAAAAACCGTGACTTACATTACAAATTACAAGGGAAAAGAACCTTATTCGATTGAAAACATTTCTAGACAAATAAAAATAGGTAACAGTAAAGAAGGGACAATTGAATTCTCGAATCGAATTGAAACCTATTTGGAGATTTCTCTCTACTATACTGTGAAGGTACCACAGAAGATCGCAGCCAAATAACCTTGTGTTCTATTCCTGCGATGAATAGGGCTTCCAGAAGTCTTTGGGGAATAGGGGGTTTAAGGTAGGCAATGTGCTGGTGATGCCTCTGGTGTAAAAAGTATCCACAGGCTACGGTAACGGCTTACCAAAACAGGTGGGCCGTAAGTTTGCTTGGCACTTTTTTTTTATCGAAATTGAAGCAATGATTGCTAAGTTACAGCGCACACAGACACCACGTCGAAGTATGTAAATTCCTACCCTGCAATGAGCTTGAGCAAATCTGAAGATAATAAATAATTATCATAATAAACTAGCTGACCCATGCCAATATTTGGTTTATAGAGTGTAAACAATCTAATAGAGCCTGTCATTTTAGTTCAATGGATTGATAGCAGATGGCGCTTTGAATATATCTTCATCAGCATTAACAATTATGGCATCATAGTGAAGAAGTTTTTTATTAAGTAATTTTTAAAAAAAAGATTAATTTTAAACCATTTTTTCTAATAGCGATGAATATAGTTGTAAAATAATTTTTGAATCATTCATTAATTTTCATGAAGATTAACCGAGTTAATTATTAACCCTAGGTGCGTTTACAATTTTTTTCTCCTCCGGGATGAAAAGTTTATATATTTTATATATAAACACGCAGTTGCTAGGTTACCGGGAGATAAAGTAAAGTACGCGCATGCGCACATTTGCCATCTCACCGGGAGAGAATCGGGTACTTTTCTCCTGCGTGACAGGGACTAATAGTGAACTTTTCATCCCGGAGGAGAAAAAATATATTTTACAAAAAAAAAACTTTATATTCATCCCGCACAAAACGCCAATCTCATATGTAAGGAAAGGACCTAATATTATTACTAGATAAATAGGTAGATAACTATCTAAAAACGGTTCGGCTCGGGTGACAACCATATGCGTGGGCGTGAATGTCCTACTTTTCTCCCTCGGTGCGTAATATACTATTAATTAATCAAAGTATGCACCGTTGTTATCTATGCACTTTTGCCATCTCATAGGTAGTTCATTGATCCCTTTACTAAAAAAACCATGGGGGCGAGAATCAATAAACTCTTTGAAGGCTGTTTGGTGTGCCGCATCGGAGTAATGAATTTTTTCTTTGTAAGAAGTTGTCCAAATTCCGGAAAAAATCGGTAATCTGTTGGAGCAAGGTCCTGGGAGTACGGTGGATATCGCAGACATTCCAATTGTCGCTCATCTAACGTAGTGGTTGTTTGTTGTGCAGTGTGTGGTCTTGCGTTGCAAAAGAGCTATTGACCAATCTCGGTTGAACAAAGTTGAGTGAACGACACCGGCGCTAGTCCACCAAACACTCACAAGTAACTTTTTCTGAGTAAATTTTCGTTTAGGGCAGGATTTGGCTGGGGCTCCAGGGTTCAGCCATTGCGACGAGCGCTTCCGAAGTAATGATTCGATTTAAAATCCCTTCATTATTGTGTCGGTTGAACAAAGAAACGCAGCAGTCGCCGCGTGTTTGCAAGTTAGATTCACTCAATTTATGAGGTACCTACCCATCGTTCAAGTTTTTTTACTTACCCGATTGCTACAAGAGGATTAATACAGTATTATCACTTACCCTGAAGCCTGTAGCTATCTCTGAAGTACTTTGGGATGGATCCGCTTCCACAATAGCCTTTAATTCTTCATTTTCCACTTTGGTCTCCGGCCATCCACGGGGTTGGTTCTGAAGGTCGAAATTTCCAGAACGAAAACGTTGAAACCAAAAACGTACCGTGCTTTCTTTTGCGACACCAGCGCCGTACACATCATTAATCCTTCGAGCTGTTTTTGCAGCACTGGTAGTACGGTAGAACTCGTACTCATAAATATACCGATATTTCATGTATTCCATTGTGCAGGTAACAAGCGACGCCAAAAAAAAAAATGAGGAAAAAACAAAGGAATGACTGTTTTCAAAACTCAAATGTACCAGCTAAATGAATTTATAAATTTGAATTTGGAATTCCTAACCAAAGAGGAGATATGTATTTCAGATCAAAGTGGTTAGTATTACAAAACGATAATTTCATATGTAAGGACCTAATATTATGAATCTTGATATAGGGTCATTGGCCTGGAAATTGTAAAAAGTAATATATTTTGAATATAATATCAGGTTGCAAACTGAGATTTCAGACAAAAGTACCTAAGTAATTATTTATTAGATATTCTACTATACTTTACCACAAAGAATTTATAAAATGATTCATAGATATTTCTGTGAAACACAATCGAAGTGAAAGCATTAAATAATCTGTAAATTAATGTAATACTTAATGTTTATTAAAATACATACTTTAATAAAGTACCTATTTATTTGCTTTAACTCATTGTTTTACGACAATGAAATTGTTCTTTGATAACCATTTATTGTTTTTATATATACATACATACAGTAAACATACAAGATATTTCAGATTAGGTAATCGTAGGTACGTATGATTTAAAATACGTCTAATTTTTAAAGATTTTAAATTTAAACAAATTTCCCTCAATATTTAATTGAATCCATTTACTGACATTTTATATTCATAATTTAGGGGATGGGATCATCCTATTGTCCTTTTAACAATAATAATATATATCAGTAATTACTAATAATAAATTAAAATACACAGAGAAGTATGCAGTAAGATTTCCTTTAAAAAATAATTTCGTTCAGATCTAATATAGAATATCTACTTCGAACATATTTATACTAGCACGGAGATAATAAACAACCAAATTAAACGTGTATGGATAAACGAAAATTCCGCATTTAGTTGTTTTTTATTTTATTTTTTTGTTTAGGTATATAAAACGACATAAGTTATTTATGGTTGATAAACTTTTCTAATAATTACGTGGAAGCAAGTTTTATTTATCTTTCAATTTTAGCATACTTGGCCATTAGTGAATATTAAGTGAGACGATAAATATCTTTAGAGGTGCTATGCCCTCTAGTAAGTTACAGCAGTGTGTTGAATAAACTTTACATAACATTATAGAGAAATAACGGTCACCGTTACTAAGCTATCACAGGCCTGTTTTAATTTACATTTAAGAGTTCGTGAACCCAAGATGTTTGATTATATTATTAAATAAATATCTTATTATTTACCAATTAATTGCATAATAAAGAGATCAAAAATTGCTAAATAATGCTTTATAAAAATTTTACCCTTAGAAGGCACTTCAGAAACTTGATCGGGTTTATCAATTATTTTTTTAACTTTGTATTTTAGCGGATGTACAGAGAGAGAGTCACTTCCAGACATCACTATCATTCACGCAATTATTCATCTTTTGACAGTAAAACCTGCTTGTCACGGTCCTTGTACATAATATCCGGCAAATCTATTTCTTTAGCTATTATTATTATTTAGGTAAGCTGTCATATGCAGTCTATGGACGCTTGCAACACCAGAAGTATAACATTCTGATTGGGAGTTTTTGGCGGGATCTTGAGATGACATGTTGTGGTTTTTGTTTTTAATTCATTTACTTTGATTTTGCCCCTATATTATGTAACTAGTGAAAACCGTTTCCAAATCGGTTAAGCCGTTTCTGAGATTAGCGCGCACAAACTTTGGCAAACAGACAAACAGACAAAAATTCTAAAAAACATTGTTTTGGGTTCTACTGCGTTGATAGAGACCCCTAATAATAGTTTTTCTTATATATCTTCTATGTACAGACATCGATCAGTTACGTTTTTATTATATGTATAGATATAGATATTGGTGAGTTTTGCGTGCATAAGTAAACTAAGAGCATGCATTCTGAGATCCCACAAAAGCACCCTAGAAAGTTCTAACAAGGGTGCCACTATCTTGTGAGGATACTGAAATCGTCATAAGACAGGTCACTATATTCACTACATAATGGCAGTAATGGTCTTCATTACGGAGAACTAATTTCCAAGTTAGGAAGAAGATGAAGAACATTCTGATTCAAGTTGTCAAATGGAGTTTTTGGCAGGATCTTAAACTGTCATTTAGTGTTTTTTGTTTTATATTCATAAATTTGTGTTGTGGACCATATATTGTGTAATACGGGTGGCATTTTGCATAATAAAGTTAGGTTATTGTGCACAAGTGTAATGGAAATAATAACATGTGCCATGAAATTTTGAGATTCCACATAAACTCCCTAGAAAGTTCTAACAAAGGGTGCCACCACCTTGTTAGAATACTGAAATTGTCATGAGACAATACACTCTATACTCACTCGATAATGGCAGTAATGGTATTCAATAAAGAGGACTAGTTGCCAAGTTTGGAAGAAGAAGAAGTTGCCGATCCTTTAATTCCGGTTAACTCCTGTCTTGAAGAACCCCATACCTATATTATGTACCTATACTGTATCTCTCTCGGAAAATTTCAACAGGGAGCTTATCCCACATCTGAAGCGCTCTGGTCGGAAACTACTCTGAAACACTATCTAGTATCCTATAAACTATCCAGTAGATTTTACGTGATGCGCGCACAACGGCAAATCTTAATCATTTTATTTATACTTATAGAGATTACAACGAAATATAGTTCAATGTCCAATCACTATTGATTAGTGGCACTTAAAACTAATACTTCAGTCAAGAACTGAAAGCTTGTCTAATAACAAAGGACATTTCGGTACGTATTTCATGAGTGTACCTACATAATTATATCTAATATAGTTGGTAGTATTTAACTAATTTACAACACCTTAGGTAATATTTGAAGGATATATAGCAATAGATGGCTAAAATGGGTACAAGTGAAACAAAACAAAGCAGCTAAGGGAGACCAAGTAAAAGATGGAGAAACATTTTCAGTCACAAATATGAACCATAATGGATGCGAAAGGCACGAGAAAGAGATGAGTGGAAACGTTTAGGAGAGGCTTACGCCACAAAGGCGACTAATTATAAGTATATAATTATTATAAATAACATTCTTTTCACGCGGCTCAGTGCTTTAAGCGATTACCTCCAAGTTCGGTGAAGCTGTAAAAGCTGCAGTGGCTTCAGGGTCCCTAAGGCTAACAGTATAGTCAGTTCTAAAAAAAAACATTGTTTTAATTGAAATAAATCTATTGTGTAATAGCTTTATTGTAGCTTCTTAAGACACTTTCTGCCTCGCACAACCGCTCTGTGGAACCAGCTGTCGCCTGAAGTCTTTCCGAGCCGTTATGACCTGGTGACCTTCAAGAAGAGAGCTCATTCTTCTCTAAAAGGCCGGAAACGCATCTGCCAGCCCTCTGGTGTTGCGAATGTTTGTGGGCGGCAGTGATCACTTTCCATCAGGTGCGCTACCTGCCCGTTTGCCCTCTTTTTATAATAATAATAAAAAAGTAGCAAATAAGGGACATTTTTTAATTTATTTTTTATTTAGTTGTAACGCCTTCAAGGCCAAAAACATGCATGACAGAAGACACTTCCAGTAACGCTACACTTACGAGGTCACACCCACACGTACCTACGAGGTTAACGAGGTTCCTCCTACACTAACGAATTTACGCCTACACAATTAAGGTCAAATGAGGCGAACCTTTGTAAATCGAAAACTTCGGTTGACCAATTATCTCACAACGATAACTTCCGATGGAGAGTTTTTGCCTGCAACTTAATCTGTTGTGTTGTGGTTTATATTGTGGCTCATGAACTTATGTTATATGACTCTATATTATGTAACATTCGGGGCATTGAAATATTACTTAGATTGGTTTGAGCACAAGTGAAGTGAATTAAAAATAATAACTAAAAGTTTGAATTTTAGGTAGCCAAAAAACTCCCTAAAGTGTTTCAATATACCATCTTATTGAAGGGTCGTCGCGTGGTCGGTTTGGCATCGCTTGAACTCTGAAGACTAGACAAATGACAATTACCTATTATATCCACATATCATTGATGTAATTCTGTATATACACACGTTCTTAAATGTTAGTTAAGAAGAAGAAAACTTCTGATGACTCTGAGTCCATTCTTATTACAGACATATTACACGATAAAAGGAAGAGAATACATCTTTAAGAACATTATCTTCATACATCTACAATATCATAGTTTAATCCAACTCTCCAAGTTGTATCCAGGTATAATAACTATTAAGGTTACTGATAGCTTCGAGCTTCTCGTGATGCATTTCAATGCAGACCTAAACTTTGGACGCTCCATTGCGGTCAAGGTTAAAACAGCTGTTAAAAAATTGGGGATTCTTTCCAAGGGAAAGCGGTGTTTTACACTGGCGCAGCTCCTTAATCTGTATCAAGGGCATATACAACCGTGTGTTGAATATTCCTGGCATCCTTGGGACGGGTCCTGACAGGTGAAAAAATTAATAGCATGGAACTTCGGCGTAGTGTCGCTTGCCTTGCAGTGTTCTATCAGCTACACTTTGGTGAATGTGCGCAAGAGCTGCACCGACTAATTCCACCGTTTCCCTTCCATCACAAGACTACCAGACGCCGTTTGGAAATCCATCCATATGTAGTTGATGTTTCATTTATTCGCACAACGAATCTTCGTTCATAATGCGAACCGCAAATGAATGGAACTCACTACCAGCGTCTATTTTTCATGATTCATATAGCATAGTGGTCTTCAAAAGAAGAGTGAATCAGTTTTTACTGAGCGATTGCGTACCATACTCAGCCTCATCTTCACTTTCCATCAGGGGTAACTGAG
The DNA here is from genome assembly GCA_033032175.1 of Saturnia japonica. Lineage (NCBI taxonomy): Eukaryota > Metazoa > Arthropoda > Insecta > Lepidoptera > Saturniidae > Saturnia > Saturnia japonica. Next base: position 13,882,021 of record CM065318.1, read on the forward strand.
GGTAAGCGTCGAACAGTATCTTATATATTACTAGCAGTGGCCCACGGTTTCATCCGTGTTAATTTTATACGACAAACATCAATAACGCCGCGTGCGGGTGTAGGCAATTTTTATACTTTGTGTAAAACTATCGACATTTTTATAAGGAATAAATTAATTTCTCAAATTATAATATAGCCTATGTTACTCGCTGATACTGTAACTTTATATTGGTGAAAGAATTTTGAAAATCGTTCCAGTATAGTTTTTGATTTTACAAACATTACAAACAAAAAATCAAATCTTTCTTCTTTATAATATTGATAGGTACAGAATAAAGATGTTGTTTTTACTTTAATATCTACGTTCTAAAAAACAAATTTAGTAGGTACGTTTTACTTTCTGGATTATATTGGATTGGGTTACATTGACACACAAATACACCGTAACTTAATTTACAATACAAATTACAATATTTTTTTGTAATTCACGTGATCGGATTATTACTACTAAAATGGTGATGAATTGCAGATATTCCCTCGGTAGTCGTCAATGTTATTTATTGGATTGTACTATGCTCACCATTAGTTACAGTGCGGTCAGTTTACCTTTGCCGTGCTACGATTTAAAAAAATCATGAATTTTTTTTCCTGCTTTAACTTGAGCGAAAATATCTTTGATATCCTCATAATTAATTTATACAATAATGCCGGTTCATTAAACCCATATATTGTTTCAAAAATCAACCGCCCATTAAATATCATTGGCTATTGAAAAATGTATTATGGTCCTAAGAGAATAATAATTAAGGCTTACAAGATAAGTATTATTCATTTGTAATTGCCACGGGACAGTTACTAGCGTTAATTTATACAGGTTACGAGGTGAATTCGATAAACCCACACTTGTCCGATGATTTAACTATGGAAACTATGCTCCCACCAGGCACAAATGTCTGTTTATGCTTTGAGGGAGTCATTTCTAACCGAATTGGTTAATTGATATTGTTTATTTTAAATACTCTCAAGTGTTTGCCTATTACATTTAATTAGTTAAAAAAGTGCAATTATGTTAAGTGTAAGCGACAATGTGATTCAGTGACCCTATAAATATTAAATCCAAGTTACTCGTGAATATTGAACGGCGCGGCGGCACCTATGTGATCTGTAAAAAGCTAATATTTTACGAATATGGCTTAGAACAATTATATCTTTTATATATCTCTGATTATAATTTTTGAAATTTATTACTTGTAGAAGAAATATGTATATAAATTTTACTTCTTGCATTACGTAATGCAATAAATAATTCATAATTACGATTTTTCTATATTTTTATTTATAAATAGTGGAAAGTGACATCTACTGGATAAATTTATAAATTATATAACTGCCACAAACTGCCACCTATTGTCAAGTCAAGTAAGTGCTGCCAGCACATATACATTCAATGTTGTCAGACTCTGTAATAATAAATAGATCTATTACATTTACGAACATTTTATTTATCTTCTCATTTGTACAGAAGATGCATTTTAATAATCAATACACCAATTCCAAATGCACACTTACTTAAAGAAGTACATAAGTCACTTTTTTTTAAATATTTTCATTAAATTTTTGTACATCAATGATTATAAGACTTTTTCTGTCACTGATAATTAAATATTAATACGAAGATCGTTAGAAATAGTATAACAATAGGTGAGTCATACCTAAAAATTGTATTATATAGATGTAAACCAAAGGATCTGATAGTATTAGTACATCATTTTCAAACAATAATTAAATTTACATCGCGATTACTGTTTTTCATTTACCGTCTAAAGGATTTGGCTAGGTAAATGAAGTCAATGAAAGAAAACTAAGAAGTAGATGGCAGTCGAAAACTGTATTCTGTATTATATTATATACCGATTAAAGGCATAATACCTATTTAAAATTATACATACACACCTAAAAAGTAATTCAAAAATGAAACTACTATAAAAATACATAAGATACAGAGGTAAACAAGAGACAGAATGATCATGATTTAGACGATTTGTATTTATAATATTCGTAGGTATATAATATTTATGTATGTATATGTTTGTTTGTTTTGTGCGTTCTATTTAGTAATACTATTTATGTACGTTTTTCTGTATATAAATATTTATACATCAGTAATAGCTAAATTTTGTTTATTTTTAACAAATTCTTCTGTGTACTACCTACAATGGTTTTTTTTTGTCCTTTAATATTGATAGTTAACTAGAAGAAAATGCATTGTGGAGTTAAACTCGCTAATGTACGACTAAAAGTGATATAAATTATTCATTCATTCAAAGATATAAAAATAAGGAACCAAGTTGTTTTAACTCTGAAGTTTGATTACTAACCCAGGTTAATATAACATTTCTAATACCTTGTAAAATTAAATAATAAAGGACACTATTCAGATTTTAGTTGCAGAATTCGTTTTTACATTTTTAAGGTATTAACCAACTCATCATTGGTATTCCAAAGTATGCAAGTAATTATTTTAAAAAATCCAATATTAATTTCTTCTTATTAATAAACAATTAAAATATTTCCAGTAATTTGTGGAAATTTTATCCGGCATCACTACGAATATATGCACCAACCACAGTGGCACTTGGTAGATATAAATAAAAATTGAATTTCACTGCCATCTGGCCATTCAAGGTGCACACTTGATTTAAATGCTCATATTTTCTTCTCTTTTTAAAACGAATGTACGCTTTATTTTTTTAAATATTATAATCAAAATTTAAAAACATTTTGTAAACAATTAACTCTCTATTGTGCCGGTACAGTTAGCGTCAAACGGAACGTATCTATAAAGTAAACAATGCGTGCTTGAAGCGACGTCTGTGGAAACGACTCAAGTGTGACGTTATTTTAAAAATTTTAACAAAAAACAAAACAAAAGAAATTAAACCACTAACGCTGTTAAAGTTGTTCATCTGTTATGATTAGGTAATATTTTTGTGATATTTGTTTTGAAATGAGTGGAGTAGTGGTCGACGGAAATAAAAGTTACCTATTTGTTGCAAAAGTGTCGCAAGAAACGGCACAGGAAGAGCCGCAGGAAATGAATGGAAATTGCAGACTCGATGAGTAACAATTTTAAATACTTTCGAAATCATGGGTACGACGTACAAAGAACTATTTCGGTTATATGATCTAATTGAAAACGGAGATGTAAGGTACGTATTATAAACGTATTTTTATACGTTAATAAAAAGTACTATTTATCTCGTTAATTTTCAAGCATCTGCAACATGCACCTGCTCCAGGTGGGAAATTTAATTTAAGAACTCGAAACTATATGTATGGCTTCTATGGAAGAACATTGTTATGAATATGATAATGTAAAAGCACCTGGTGTAAATAAGAATGACCCAATTAATTACTTTTAAAAATGGAATTTTCGTACATATTATTTCTTTTCTTGGATTGCGTTAATTTGACATAGGTATGATTTAAATTACAAATAATTATGTACCTATGTTCTATTTTATTTTTGAATAGTTAAAAATGTATGCATATTAACAAATATACTGTTTTAACTTCGAAAATAGGCTAGAGTAACCACTTACCATTAGGCAGGCCAAAAGCTCGTGTTCCACCTTTGTTGTATTAAAAAAATGTAAAGTAGGTTATAACTAATTTAAAAAATCTTTTGACTCAATATTTATGATTTGCAAGTAATTAATTATTTCAAAATAATGTTAATAATTTTTATTTTATTATAATGATCATTTTCACGGAGTAAAAAAGTATCTATTAGTCCTAAAGATTATGTTGTAAAACTTAAAGAATTTTTTATGTATTTTCTTGTATAGCATATGATTGTATTTTACTATAATTAAAATTACAATGTTATTCATAATGGGTGTTGAAATATTGTCCAAATTCTCATTTCTGGGGCATCAATAATGGGATATTCAAATGGAAATACAGTTCACCACATATTAAATATCCATTGAGTTCCTTAATCATCAATTACCAATCTCAAATAGTCATAAATATACTGCAGTCTTAACCAAATACATTCAATGGATTTATCCATATAAAGGGTGAATATGAGTCAAAGAGGCATACTTTTCAGAGTGGCCATTTTAAAGCTTACATTTTTATTGTAACTGCCACTTAAAAAAGTCCAGTGTACCAATATTAAGTAAGCCTATTGACTTATTTATTTACCATCTAAATTAGGCACCTAGATGCTTATTTTGAGTAAAATTGAAAATTGATGCTAGTTGATTTGTCAAGATATTCACACCTTGTATGGATATTTCTGAAGAGTATGTTGAATGCCTTTTGTACCAGTGTATTTTCAGAGTCACAGCCCTCAGAATAAAAACAACCATGTGACAATTATTGTTATTTCACAGAAGAAACATATGGTGGTCACTAGAGATGTTAAGAGATTCGAGGAAAACTTTTTAAAATCAGTTTCTTTTAATACCTATAACAACAGTTTTTCAGAATAAACCAATTTCAAACTAAGTACATGTTTTTTGTGACTGAATGAACCAAATAATCATTTATCTACTGACTCAAAAAACCTTTATAATCTATATTTAATTAGTGAACTAGGTGATTATTTATGTTAAAGTTATATTATGTGTAACTTATTGTTAGAATCCTTTATCTTAGTAAAATATGGTCACAAACAACCACATCCAATGAAACTAATTCAAGCTTGTGATCTGTATTGAACTAATCACTCTGCACATTTTCCTCTTAAATAAAATTGTACTTACATATTTATCAGTGCCGGCAACTTCTGTTACTTCAGAGTGCATGTTCTCGACAGCAGGATATGTGCTCTCATCCAGGAGGAGCAGGCTTCTAGATGACACTTTCAATCAAATATTTCTTATTCACCAATATGATGAATACATTTCATTACTTCCATTGTTTACTTGAATTTTAGGCTTTTTTTAAAAAATTAGCAAAAACCAGTTCACTTTACTAGTGGTCGCCTTCTGAAGTTAAATTATCTGAATGTTCATCTAAGGGTAAATGTCATTTTACAGATCACTGAAGAACTATATGACTGAAACATCAATAAATATAAATGTTGTGTTACCTTGTAAAGGTATCGGAGTACTGCATTTAGCAGTAGGTGTAGAGCCTGCAGATAAATCTAAAGAGTTAACAGAAGTACTCTTAAAGAATGGAGCTGATCCTAATTTATGGTGAGCATTTTTTTATTGAATACATAAAACTTAATGTTTGTTTATTTGTCTCATTTACTGTTAGTGTGAGGAACTTTGTTGACTTGTTGTGCACACCCTGTGATGGTTTATGTATTATTTTGGAAAGGCTTACAAACTAATACATATATCTATAACAATTTTTAATATAAAGGAAAACCAACTTCATAGGTTTTGAGGAGTTCCCTAGTGATTCGAACTTGAAGGTCTAATGACAATTTAAAAAACTGGACCACCCTTGAAGTATCCCTTTCCAACAAAATAAAAATTATTTCAATTGTTTCATAAACAAAGATGTTATGCCTGAACATCCATTAAAAAATATATTTGAATTGAGAACCTCCTCCTTTTTTAAAGTCCGTTATAAAAGAGAAGAAATAAATAGCTAATTAAAAGTCTCCCATCTTTGAACCATACAACTATATTGATTTATGAGGCGCGCGAGTCGTTTTCTTACGAAAACAATGAGAACAAAATATATTATATATATAATATTACATTATTAGGTAACCCTAATGAGTTTGTTTAAATGTATTTTCTACTGTAATTTTTTTACTTGCTTTTGTAAATAATGTATAATCCAAGTTTGGTAAACAGTAATTGTTTTTCATATTGACCTTCAAAGTAGTTAAATATTGTTATTTGTTTGTCCATCAATTTATCAATAGTCAATTACACTATCAAACAATCGATAGTTGTGTTCAAACTACTTATTCATTATATAAATTTGCTATATTTTAAACAGATGGTACACAATTTGTCTCACTGCAAGAAATCCCAAGAGATCATGCAAATAACTCATTGTTTTTTAGTCTTTATTGCTTTATCACCTAGATGTTACTAATAGTACTAAGAAACAATCAATAGTTTCTTTACAAAACAATCGATACTATCGGATTTTCCGGCAGTTAATGTTTAATGAACACTACTTTAAATATGTATCATAATTGAAACGCCTTTGTAGCAGTTGTGAAACAATTCCTAGTGTGTGCTTGTCTTGGTGTGTCCCGGTAATTGCACTCGAGAGCCAGTTCCCCTACTAGGCTACCTATCTTAGATCATATTGTCAAATACCATCAGGTGAGATTTTGGACTTGACACTGGCAGAATTCGAATTTACTAGACGTCATTTAAAAAAAAAAAGACGCCAAAACGCTAAGAATAAAAAAAAGATTAAAACACTGGCCACTTACACATTTTTTTCATTATAGTAACCATGATGATGTTACTCCGGTGCACATAGCATCAATATGGGGTAGGGTTGACAATTTAAAGCTCCTCCTTGGCTGTGGTGGTGATCCCACCAAACAAGACATTGAAGGACTCTCCGCTTTCGATTATGCAACGCGAGAACAACAGTGGGATGTATTTGACTACTTGCATAACGTTGTGGACCAACTGGACGACTCCGGATCGAAGTGTGGATATACGATAGGATTAGGTTTGTTTTATATCTATTACTATACACGCAGTTTCAATTGCATTCATTCATTGATTTTCAAAGTGAGTTTTTTTGTTACTCAATCATGCAAAAACAGCTGAAAAAAGCAACAAATTAATGAAATTTAGCATTTAGATTGCTTATAACGGATTAAGACATAGTATACTATATATCCAGATAAAATCATTTTTTTGTTCACGTAAGCTAAGCCGTGGGCAAGTAAGCTATTAAATACAAAAATCATTTTTCAAATCTGACTGGTAGTGTACGAAAATAAAGTATGCTATGCCTGATGTATGTAATTGGTTTCTCAGAAACGGCTCTCACAATTACGATAAAAAAATTATTCATGCAATATTTTACCCATCCTTTACCTTATTCCTTATTTTTCAAGTCCTTTAAATAAGTGCCTAGACAAATCTGTTTAAACTTTTTTTATGTAAATAGGATTAATTTATTATAAATATATAATGACGCAAGTATTTAATTTTTCTGGGTTTTAACGAATTACAAAAAACCCTGTAACCTCCTTATCAAAGTTAGTATGAATCATAGGTTATCGAGAACATACTGGATATTTTATTTTACTACGATTATAGATCGCATGTCGTACATCATGTGGTAATAATCATAACGATCATAGTTTCCACTCTTTGGAACATTTAGTTACGCATAATATTTATAGCCATTTAATTTTTGAAAGTAAGCACTTTGTTTTAAACGCTACGTGGTACATAGTCAGGTACGGTTAGAGTAGTAGTAACTATTACATTGAAAACAAGCTAAATTATAAAAAAGGAAACAAAAAAAACCGACTGCAATAAAACTAGACTTCAAACAAGCTAAATTAATAAAAAGGAGACAAAAAATCCGACTGCAACAAAAAAAAAATACTTGACATTTTTTTTAATTTGACTTCCAGACGTACTAAAATATTATTTAGCCTATGTCTCTTCCAAAATTAAGACGAATCTAACGACATCTCGTATGGTAAAATGTAATCGTTCTAGGGTAAAATCCATTATGCCATTTAGGCTACAGAGCGTGTCAAAGAAATAATATACATGTACATTAATACATATGTATTTACGTACATAAATATGCGCGAAAAACATAATCCTCCTTTTTCGCAGTCGGGTAATAGACTATTTTTGCTTTTTGTTAATTGATACCTCGACGTTGTACATAAAAATTTATACCTAAGCGGCCGAGCTCAGCTCGGTGTTTTACAAAAAAAAAAAAAACATCTATCTAGGTATACTTGGAATGTAAAACATTATCTAAATACAAAGTTTCATCCAAATCGTTGGAGCCGTTTCCGAGAAACCAATTTCATATATACAAGAATTGCTCACTTAATATAATAAGATATAGCCTATGTCACTCCCAAAATTAAGACAAATCTAAGAACATCTCGTATGCTAAAATCCATCAAGCCGTTTAGGCTACAGAACGTGCCAAAGAAATAGACATTGGTACATACATACAATACGCTCGTGAAACATAACCCCCTTCTTAAAAGTCGGGTAATAGGACCATATTAGCAAGTTCTTTCATATTTATTTATTAAAGTTTTTATAAACGATTACCTATGTGTTTTCTTTTTGTCGCGTTAGTCTGTGACCTTAACAATGTACGTACATCGTAAGAGACATTACAGGAGCACTGTTAATTTTTTTTTTTTACATCTCTCATAAACAGACTTTCCAGCCTGCTAATTTCCTATTTAGCAAGAGCAAAGTGATAGCAGAAATCACTATATATCAGCTTGCAAATAGCAAAATTTTACTATTTACCGGCCATAATGTACTTACCAAACGTAATATAGAAGGAAGACGATATTTAGCAATTTCTGATATCGTTTTGTTTTGGCGAGATACCTACGTAATCATTAGGCGAATTTTCGTATTCCGTTCTGTACAACGTTCCGTGTACCCGGCTACAAAATTAGTGATCAATATTTTTTACAATCATATCGACTCTTTCCGCTACGAATGACGTAAAGACCATTCTGGGTGATTTATCTTTTTGATCCATTCTTACTTAACATTTCGCACTCTTTCGTTTTGTGTTTTTTAACATTATGCTACAATAAAAAAAATACTCATTAACACCAAAAAATTTTTTAAAACCAGGGCGTAGATTACTAATTTTTTCAATTCTATAAGTGTTTAATGTAACAATAGTTGTTAATTTCCATAGTATTTCGAATAACCGAAATGTTTTCGGAAATGTTCTTTGTACAGTCGTGTTGACTCGGCTTTGTTATACCATTGCTAACATTATTAAGCTTATCATCAGTGGAAGTATTCAAAACAATAGCTACTACATTTTCCAACAGGTGTATTTTCTTTCGTCAGAACAAACCACCAGTGTTGGTGCTAACATTAAAACAACTATTAAAGTAAACATTGCAGCGCTATTGATTTGCAATGCAACGGTCAGGTGTATAAAAGCAATGTGTACAGAAATCAAGGTTATTATTTTTATATTTGTCATGCATCATGCTTAAGATTTTTTAACCGACTTCAAAAAGGAGGAAGTTCTCATTTACAGGTATCTTTGGTGCATTACGAGAGCAAACTTTTATAAAAAATGTACTGAGCAAAGTATAAAACCAAAAGAGTTATTTATGAAAGTTTTTTGTATATTGGCAAATGTATGTAATTTGTTGAACTTACGGCCTTTGTAGTGGAAAGAGTCGATTTATGCTGGTCTCAATAAAACCGTTGAACCAGGAATAGCTAAAAACAAATCTGGCGATACGCGGTGTTGTAATTTCGCACGTTGTTTAGACGGTAACATTGTTAGTACCTACCCGCTATATTTAGACATCCTAACGTAACTTTTCCTATTTCAGATAAAATACTAGTGACTACAGACCAAATGGTCGCAGAATACGAACCTTTAGCACAGGGAAATCTTCAAAATATAACATGCAGGAAATCAGAAATGGTCCGCGAGTGGTGCGAAAAGAATACCTTAGTAATGAATAAACTATATCCGACAATACTAAGTGATACTTACACAGTAGACCCAGAAACCGATTCCACGAAGAATATCACTTTCGACGTCACCAACCGACTTTCCGATCAAATAGACTCGGACGAAAATAGCTTTAAGACATGCAAGTCGAGCAACAATATAGAAATAAGCGGTATAGAAAAATTAAAACCGGTTCTAAGCCAAAGCGATAAGTTAAAGAGATTCAGCGTTTATGAAAATTTTTCCTTACCTGGTTCACCAAATAGTATAACTCACAGAAATTACAACACAAAATCTAGTTTAAGGAAGTGTAAAAATTTATCAGAGAAACCGAACGATAGACAATCGTACGTAGATGATACTACGTATATAGATAGAGTTTTAGCAGTAGTGCAGAATCGGACTAATGAATTTTTGTCGTCGACTTGCGATGAAAATTCTTGTAATACTAGACGATCATCAGCCAGCAGTGGAGTTAGCAGCAATTACTCAAGCGGCAGTATCATATTAGCGAATGTACATGAAGAGTACAAATATGAAGACAAGGAGGAAGATGTTGTCCTTATCGAGAAAAGGCTACGGGTGTCACCAATTGTGTAAGTATTAAAGTGAACTAAACAATTTTTAACAAAAAAGAAAACCAACTTAAATGATTTTGAGGTGTTCCCTGGTGTATCTTCTAAGTCCACGTTCCAATATCAATAATATGAAATGGTAACATCTCTGAGGTATCTCCCCTTTCCAATAAAAAAGAATCATCTAAATCGGTTCATAAACAAAGAAGTTATGGCGGAAAATCCATAAAAAATATACAAGCGAATTGTTTAAAAAATCCTATTGAAGCGGTGATGGGTGAATGATACAAACCCAGTGAACAGGTTACCTTAGTTTGAAACCATCCATATTCTTATTAAATGAGTCATATTTACATAAGTTTTGCATATATGATGTGGGGGTGATGTCAAATATAGGTCATGCGTTCACTGGGGATTCGCTTTTGCGCACTGCGTCGTACGTTTAGTGTAAAGTACGATTATTGCCGGATAGAACGTACCTACTAGCGATGAAAACCAGCGTGCATACTCCGGATGATAATAATTTTGTCATTCCAGTTTTAAAATGTATTATATTTGTAGTCTAGTCCCACGAGAAAAACTCATAAACAAAATTAAGTAGTTATAGATTAAATAAAAGATATTACTAACAAAAAAAAAAACATAGTTACTAATCAGCTAAATAAATGGTTGAATAAACCATTTGCTGAAAGTTATAAAATTTTCATAGAACTTATGACGTCTATTCCTATATAAATTATTATAGCATAAAGTCTTTGCATTGCAGTATTCAAAATCAATTTCCTGACAGTATACGGTAGTCATGAATTATTCTATTCACGTATTTCAACTTCCTTTGACAACAATCACAATCGCACGTGTGTGAGCGCAACGAACTTTTAAGTTTACTTTTCAACACTTGCTTCTTTATCATAAATTGTGTTGGTATCTAATGAAAATAATCTGATGGATATGAAAGAAACCATTTATCCCCATTACCTTCTGATTTGCGAAATATATTGACCCAGTCCTTGATTTGAAACCGTTTATATAATTATAAAAGGTTTTCTTGCTTGTTTATGGTGCAGTCAAAGCCACTTTACACTTTTCACCATGAGTCTCCTAAATTTATTATGAGTAGTTAATTAGTCAGGTCAATAAATAATAATAATAATTTATTACATAAAAAATTTAGAAGAAAAAGATCGTATCCTCTTTTTTCGCTCGAGAAACACTGCTCATGGTGGTAACTATATCGCAGTGTAGCAATGATAGCTCACTGCTAGCGTGTACCGACTACGCGTCGATCGACGTGAGTTCGAATCCCTGCAATGAGGCTGAGCTTTCGGTGTAGGAAATCATCGTGATGAAACCATAGCATGATAGAGAATTTTTAATACTGCCTGGAAAGCTACCACACGCACGTTGAAAATCTGTCGCCAAACAACTATAGGTTCTAGCAGCTGCACTTGAGAGGCAGTTATCCCACAAGATTTAGTATGTTACCATCTTGGACCACATCATCAATTGAAGTCCAACGACAATGTCCATCGCCGACTGCCGATTTATGAATGTCGAAGCCTCTGTAATAGGGTTTTCACTATGTTAACGGTGGTCACGAACCAGTTAGGCGCGAGAACTCATTCAAAAAAATTCACAGGCTTCCTGCAGATGAAGCAGCTGACTCAAGCCCGAACCAAACAGTTCTGTCGGCCGCATCATCACTCCCCCCTTCAGTGCAATACGACGACCGCACGTTAAGAGCTGAACTTGTAAAACTGGGATTCAATCCCGGCCCGATACAGGACTCCACGAGGACGTTGTACCTGAAGAAACTCCGAACGTTGACGAAAAATCCAATCACGGTGAAGAAGAATCAAGGAAAAAGTAAGTTATTAAATTGATAATAATCCCTCTGTTTTCACACTTTCTGCCACTTTTTATTCGGCGTCGTAAGCGCCATTTTAAAATATATGCTGTACAGGTAGACCGGAGCACGTATTGGAATAGACTTGGACAGTTTTTTTAAACCTGCGCAGGTGACCGCCGCAAAAATAAAAATCAATTTCAGTGACACCGTACAGTGAACCTGTTCGTTGTTTATACGTGTCATCCAACCGTCCCATACACGCAACGATCCGCCCTACGTTCGACCTGCGCAGGTAAACTGTAGCGTGTGTGACCGGCTATAAGCTGACTATACACGCTACGGTATACCAATACAAGTGTGCCTGCGCAGGTAGACCGAAGTATGTTTTGGAATATACCTGCGCAGCGACTGGTGCAAAATCGGAAATCAAGTATTTGAGTAATACCATACGACCTGCATAGGTGAACTTCTCTGGTAGACCGTAACGTATGAGGTCGGATAAGGCTCTGTTCACATGACGCGCATTAGCGCGCATTTTAACAATGCGTGCCTAGCCTATCTAACAAAAAAAAAAAAAAAAAACATTATTCAATTTACGTCCTAACACAAACCGTTCATAAACGATAAATTTAGACGTCCCCGTTCGTATATAACGCACGTTAGCGCGCGGTAAAACGCGTCACAGTCGCGTGCTATTGACAAATTTTACAAGTTAGTTAGTCTTCTCACTGTCGATAATGTATAGATTGCAAGTGTAGCAAATGGAATTTGCTCTGCTTCTGTTAATACTTTGTACATAATACAAAAACTTTCAAATCCTACATTGACATGTAATGTCATTATTATATTTTTATATACATTTTTAGATGACATTTACATTTATTTTATACTCATATTTTATATTAATATAAAATTATTAACAAAGTGTGAAAAATAAAAAATGGTGCACGTTAGAATTAAATTTCCAAGTAAAATTGTCACAAAAATGTTAATACACAAAAGTAAAGTCTAAGCAACTATTTTCATTTCAATAACGTTATTGATAATAAGGATTTATGTGAAAATACATTTCCAGCGTACAGTATAGAACTAGAAAAGTCTTTACGTTCAGACGAATGGATGAAAGATCTCCAGCCGTATCTCGAGTTGGAGAATAAAGCTCGCGTCGACTTCAGCAATGTAAATAAAAAATGGCGCGAGGGAGCAGCCAAAACTTCATTCACGTATCTCTTACTTGACCCGAGACTGACGGATAATTTGCCGGAACGTGCTGGAAAACAAAGCCAGCACATGTCTTGGGTTACTTTCGTGAATGCTATATTCTACGTCGGTAAAGGTCAGTATTAACGTTTCTAATTCCAAGGTTTTTGTATACTTTATATATCTTTTTCTTCTTACCCCCGTTATCCTACTTAAGTAGGGTCGGCACAACATGTTTTATTCATACACAATTGTACTAAATTGGTACATAAACAAAGAAGTTATGGCTGAATCCATAAAAATATAAATACATTTGAATTGAGAACCTCCCCATTTTTTTTTATTTGCGTCTGTTAAAAACACTGACCAAAGACTGGACATAAACAATGGGTTAGAAAATACAAAAATATTTTGTCTAATCCAACTGGTACTTCTAAACACACAAACTTATCTCTTGAGACTTATTATAAAAGCATTGATATCATATTGTATTCAATATCAAATAGTTATTTTATTGTAGTCATTTTCTAAAAACAATAATTTCTACCGTTACACCGGAATTAGGTATTTTAATGAATATTATATAAATCATAATAAATGTTATCGACGTATTTTAAGTTTAATATTTCTAAAAATGGGTAACTGTAAATGCTGGAAATGTTTGACCTTCAGTATACCGATAGCATATACATACGTTAACATTAGTGTTTGTGGCGCTTATCATAATAAAAACACTTTTTTCCTCTAATTCTCACCATGTTTTATACATCCATAACTAGAATGACCACCATGATGGGAATGGTTATTATAATTACTTAGATTTCGATTGAAACGTTTATACTATTGTATTTAGGTATAAAATACAAGGTAATTATTTATGATTGTCTGATAATAGTTTCTATATTTCACAAGTGTCTAGAAAGTTCTGATGATTTTATGTTATACTGCTCACGTTGCTGTCGGCATCAAATACAAATAGTCCAAGATCCCAGTCACCCCAGACTTTCGTGATTTTAGGAAAGATGAAATTTTTAGGATCGGTAGTATAACATAAACACAAAAAGGAATGGATACTCGCTAAGCTGAAAGCGGGGCCGCTTTACAGGTGGCAGGTATCAAAGGTGGAAAAAACCATGCTAACTTACGTCATTTTAGGAAGGCTGAATTTTATACATATTTATTAAGTATAATATTTTCCAATGAGCCAGACAAATGTGACGGGCCAAACATCCTCCCAGACTCGTTAAAAGTTCCGTTGTGCGAGGAGGCGCGAGAGCATTAGAGCATTATTCAAGCGTATAACTACAAGTGAGATGCACTCTGACGCGTGAATATCACTCTCTTACAACTCGTGGCTACTCTGAGTTAGTGTGTTATAGTAGTATGAAATAGTGTTTAGGATGTAAAAATGATGTCAAAGTAAAGTAACGTGTAACATTCAGGACTTAAACTTATAAAAAAGTGTTATATTTCAGGTAAACGTTCCAGACCTTACTCGCATTTATATCAAGCCCTGACGCTATGGAAACGAGACTTCAAGACATCACAGGACAAAAAAGTTCAACACATCCTCGACATTTGGACGGACAAAGTCGGCGTGATATGCCTCCATATATTCCAGAATATAATACCGGCGGAGGCGTACACGTACGAAGCGTCTATGATCGATATAATCGGTTTACCGAACTTGAAGAATTTGAAGAGAGGAAATTATTATGGTGTGACCGCTTCGTGGACGTTGAAGGAACGCAAGATGCTCGGTATGTACCTTTTGTACAAAGCTATGTTGATATTCCTCAACGAGGGTGAACGACAACTCCGTCCTGATGATATAGACTGAACAGGTAACTCGCTATTAAATTATGAGAGTGGAAAAAAAAAGTATAATAATTTTAGGACTCCGCGTCGATCGACGTGAGATCGAATTCATACTGTGTGAGTGAGCTTACGGTCAAAGAAAACATGCTATGAAACCGTAGCATTGTGGTAGGTTTTTTTCTAATACCCGCCTGACTAGCTACCGCCATTTCAAAATCTGTCGACAAACACTTATAGATGTGTTTGGACAGCTGCACTAAGAACCAGCTCCCCCACTAGGCTTAGTGTGTCAATCTAGAGCTAAATCGTCACAAAAAAATACGATAGACGTAAAAGATTTACAATGGTAAATTCTAAGAGTGATATTTATGGAAATAAATAATATTAAGTATTACAGTGATGCTATAGTATCGATATATATCGATAATTTTTATATACCGTCCTTTATATAACTATAAATAATCTATAAAAAACCTGCCACTATAATGGCGACCAACTTTGCTTCATTCTATGCAACCCTTTAGACAACCAAGTTCATAAAACATAGATTAATTTTTAAAAAGCTCCGACTGGCACAGACAACCGGCTGTCCACTAAAGCGGAGCGGAGCTGTGAAAATTTCGACCAATAGAATTGCATAAAAATCTAGAGATGCAATTCTATTGGTTAAAATTTACAGAGCTACCCTTAAGTGGACAGGCAGCCTACACTTTCCTGCATTACGTGGATGTGATATGTCTCTAATTCTAATAGTATTTCCTTACGTTTGAGTTTACACAAGACAAGTTTACATGATTCCTTTTAATTGAAACATCGGAGGAAATGACAATTTACACATAACACATCGTTTCGTTTCACACGCTCTAGTAGTTCATTCTTTTGTTTCAACTTGCATAACATCTTGTCACGACGACTTGCGGAAATAATTCACCTCACTTGATAACGCAGCTAATGTAAATAAACGAACCGAGTAATTTAAACTCAATAATCAATTTTTTATTGGCAATAAATAACGACGGTACAAAACCCAAATAAATTAAAAATATCGTCCTTTGTATTTTATAACCGTTGTGATTCATTTTAATAGTCAAGTACGTTAAAAAGTCGGATTTTAATAATGTTTTTAGACACAGTAGCAAATGGTCAGATATAATAAGTAAAGTGTATATTCATAAACATATAAAATACATGTATTTTGAAACATTATATTTAGTCAGGATTTCCAGTAAAATGCATAAATAATAAACCTTACACTTCGGTGTTTCCCTTCGTATAATGCGATAACAAATGGATTATAGTTCTACCTGAAAAACCTTTAAACTCGCTTTGAAATTTATACTTCCTTTATAGTATACTATTATTTATTTAACTATTTTATAAGTTTGTCATTCTTTGTTAATTCCACACCAATACACACCAATAGTTTGAGACGCATTGTTAGAATCCGTGACCCCTACTGATGACCTGTGCGCTACAGCTGTTTATGCACAAGTTGCTTCAAAAGGATAATTTAATAAATAAAATTAAAATATCTCTAAAATCTGAAATAGCGTAACCGGAAACGTGTGTTCATATACACTCTCAATTCTAGCGCCACGTTGTATAAACATCCTCAAGATATTTGTTCTAAATAAAGGGTTTTCAATGATCGGTAATTCTGTGGAGTCTATATCATCAGGATTTTATATACCAAAATTTTTATTTAAATGATATCCAAATATTTCAAAGTGATTATTAATTAGGAAAAATCCGTATTACCGATACCGTAGCTATAGTTTTATACAAAACATTAATTATTTTGCTATTAGTAAATTTTCTTGCCGTGTATGTTAAATTTAGCGCTGTTTATATAATATATGTATACTAATGCGTTTTTTATTACCACGAAGTGAATTGACAATCACTAATGTCAAATTTGAAAATAATGTTCTGATTTTAAATACTGAATTGAGGTTTTTATTTATTAATTTAAATATTTTGTGTTATTCAACATACCTGATCGTTTACTATTATCATTACATAATTCAAGAATCTATAAAATTTATATATTATGTTAAAAAAAGAACCTAAAATAACGCTGTGGTTGACGCACGGGCGATGCGAATTTGTCTCCCGTATTTGGGCTTCACATATGAAGTGTTCTTCAATGTTTTTTGAAAAAAACTTATCACTACGTATAATAATATTTCATACGAATTTACAATTAATACCGCAATCGCAATGTGAAATCACTATTTTAAAAACACAATAAACTAGCAACACATGAAATGTCATTTCACTCCGTGGGCATAAGAAACGCACTAGTTGCTATGTAGCTGCATACAGCTTGTATTAAGGATATTATATTGTTTGGTTTAAGGACTATTTAACACTGAGATGATAAGTATTTGTGTCTTGTATTATACATTTATAGACAAGTCTCTTTATCCTTAAGTGCATAGTTATGTATTTGTACATCAATAAGTTTCTTATAAACAGAAATTCAAGGTAAAATTTTATTATTTATATTTAAATGCATGTTTTTTTTTTAAATAGTAAATACTATAAAAGGTGAAAAAAAAAACTTTGATGTAGAAATACATCACTATACGTTAAAGGGTAAGATAAAAATAGAAACACGATCTCATTTGTAATTTTTGGACTCCAAATAATTAAAAGTACTAATAATAATGTAAGTACCTACATAACACGTTTTGGACCTATGTTATAATTTAACATATTCAATTTCAGTTCGTGATTTTTTTTTTTGTTTTTATCGTATAATTAAAATATCGACTAACCGGATCGATCGAAACCAAATTACAAATACCCGGATCTCGTGTAAACCAAATTTTAATTTACATATCCGTGACACGACTTGCAACAGTTTTTTTTACCATTATGTTTAGAAAGAGTTTTTTTTATAAGGTTTTTATTATGCCGCATATTATATTACTGCTCGTAATGTATAATTAATGGCGGATTAAAGATTCCGCTTCTTCTCAGTATTTTCAGGGTCGGATTTAAGGGAGCGCATCAGAGAAGTCAGTCCTGGACCCCATAATGAGTTTTTAAATTATTATAAATAAGAAAAAAAAATGACAACTCAGCTTATTGAGAAAGTGTTTAAATTCACGAAGCATCTGTTTTTAAAAGAACTCATTAAAAAAATATTCGGGGCATCAATTTTTAACCGACTTCAAAACAGGAGGTTGACAATTCCAATGTACCTATATAAAAAAAATTATGGATGTTCAGCCATAACTTTTGCGTTTGTGAACCGATTTAGATGATTCTTTTTTAGTTGTAAAAGGGATATCTCAAGGGTAGTCCCACTTTATTGACATTGGACCTTCGACTTCGAAGGTATACCAGAGAACTCCCCAAAACCATTGAAATTGGTTTTCTTTTTTTATTAAAAATTGTCTTGTTCATTGTCCCAGGGCCTCCGAACTTGTAAACTTTGTCTCTAGGTTACCTTTAACAATTCCCTTCTTACAAGAAGTTTATAACGTGTCTTTACAGATTTTTACAGTCATTAGATAAGTTTATTTGAAGAATTTTGATATTTTGATGGATAATGTGTGGAGACCCTTTCAAATTATTCCACAAATAAAGTTATCTGTAAATTGATAAATCGGTTATATATATACCATATATCTATATAAAATATAATTATAGACAATAATCATATCTGTTTATTATTAAAGACTTACTTTACGAATTCTTTCATCCAATTAACATTACATGCCAATCCGAAACATATATAGCTTATTTTAATTTTAAATTAATACTATTAAGACTATACAGCATCAATTAAGAAACTACACAACAGTAAAATCTTTTTTTAATAATATTTTAGCTATTTTTATTTAATGACCAAAGTTATATTATAGTATTATTACTATTATTGTACCTAATGCCCGTATATGTGTAATTTTTTGACTGTGTATTTTTAAAGTGTACTCAATCAGTATTTTGATCAAATAATTTAGTTAAGTGATTTTTATTAACTGTATTTTACTATTTTATTTTGTTACCGTGTATGTGACGATATTGCTTCCTAAATTTAAATTATTGCACCAATAACAATAACTTAATAAGTGTGTGTTTATTTCACATGTAGGATTTATTGCTCAGTGAGTAATAAATATTATTTTAAATGTTTTTTTATGATTTTTTGTGTAATGTGAAACTACAGATAAACTGTAGTGTTTTTATGTGTTCATCTCTTAAGAAAGAAAATTCGGTTTTGCGAGCGTTTTTTTGGTAACTGATTTATATCAACAGACATTCGCCATCTTTTTACGTTTGTGAATTTCAAAATAAATATCTCTTTAGATATTGAGGAATGAACCAGCGAATTACTACATATCGACGGATAAGGGTCATTAAAGACCATCTGCAATTTAGTTAGTAGGTCAGCTGTAAACTTGAAAATTAAGCAGCGAAATTTAAAATTTATTTTCCTTTAACGATTTACCAAATCGTTTAAATAAATTTTGAAGTAAGTTCTTGTAAGATTACCTTTTTTGAAATAAATAGCATTGATTCCTAATCGTCGATATAGTAAAGTAAATCGAACTCTCGAAATAACTATTTATACATAGATTTCATATTTCGGATATTCTTCTAAAAGTATTTGATAAGATAGCTATATTTTATTTATATTAATAAAATCACTTTCCTTGTATGTTCCTAGTCACCAATAACAATATTTGTAAGGCATTATGTATTTTAATCTTACAATAACTTCATAAGCTTTAAATGTTAACATAGGTAAGTGCAATTTATACAATAAAACGAATTAATTTTTAAGAAATAATTTATTTGTATTATTCCTTTTTTTAACTTCTTGAATTCTTTTCTAAGAAAAAATCAAACTTGGCTTTAGTTACATTTAAAAAAAAACACAATTATTTTATATAATTACATTATAAATACAATTGATGGCATACCGCATACTGGGTACGAATTAATTAGTAGTCGTATGAAAGCGTAAGTTCCGTGTAGAATGAGGAGATAAATCAAAGTATATCAGTCTGTGCATCAGTCGAGAATGCACTGAGCGCTTCATTATGAGATCATGTTAGTTACATCCTGCCCACGCTCTCATTTAACACTCATACACATAACATGGGCGTAGCATTACGAGGCAGGGGTGGGGGTGCATTACCATGAAACAAGTGTGTATGTGTCAGCTCCGACACACGAGTGGAGTTTACTCATTATGTACGATTGTCATGGAATAAATAAAAATAATAATAGAAATCGTACCATCTTTCAGCAAATATAATAAAGAATAAACAAAGCCGTACGTACGTATATTTGATGTAATCAAAAGAGCAAAATTATTCTTGCATTTAGTTACTAGATGGCGCATAAATCTGAGATTTACTAATTAGACCTTTTGACAGAAAACGTAACGCTTTTTA
This sequence comes from Saturnia japonica, assembly GCA_033032175.1. Lineage (NCBI taxonomy): Eukaryota > Metazoa > Arthropoda > Insecta > Lepidoptera > Saturniidae > Saturnia > Saturnia japonica. The sequence continues at coordinate 13,902,512 of CM065318.1, forward strand.
TAAATTTCACTTATAAAATTTCCATACCGGTATGGTTATACTAAAATAGATTTTTAAGGAGTAAACTCCAAAAAATAATTACACGTGATAGGAAGTAAAACTTCTTAAAAAGAGAGACGCGGATACCCTAAACCACCGTGTATTACACAATATACAATGTTGTCTTTCTGCTTCTCTCTACGTTATATCTTTCTTCTCTCTCATTTAACGAAATGTGCCTAAAAGTGACGCGTCTTGATATTTCACTCTTAATTCTCGTCCAATTATCGAATCAACGCCTAAGAAGTTTCACTTCAAAAATCTCAGCACTCTATACCCGAGCCGAACTGTGCAGAAATATATGTTGCACGCGTTGCTGCGCCGTTTTAGAGTCCGTAGGGAAAATTTATCTGATCGCTACCAAGCTTTACAGAATAAAACACTGGGCTATGAACATTGTATGAAAATTTTATCAAAATCGCTCCAGCTGTTTTGTAGACCATAGGAAATATAAATAAATACAAATATCGATTTTTATATAGAAGATACACATATCTAATCAATCTGTAGAGCGTTCCCAATAAAATGTTTTCTTTTCTCGTAACTACTGTACTTCACATGTCCGAGGTTTTATTTGTTTGACCCCCCCACCCCTAACCAAACCCTAATTACGCCTCTGATACAAAACATTAACAATTCACATTTCTTGAACATAATTTTCATTTATTATAATATTAAACTACTGTACGCGCTTCAGTCAACATATTTTTGCGTACAGTTCTAACAATCGAACTGATTATATTAAAAAGCTACCGTATAATATATGATGGGCGAGAGAGACAATGCGAGATAAAATCAGAGAAATCTTAAATAGAAGAAAAACTCAGAAATGTTACTTTAATTGATATTTCTATTCTTAGGTTTTATTAATAGGAAATCGTACCGAGAATATTCAATACAGAAATAAGGGTAACATAATACATAAGGGCGAGAAAATTTCTTTGTGCTATATCATATTCATCCAAACCAAAGTTTAAACCAAGTAATTACCTCTGTCAGGGCAGGCAAGATAGAAGAATATCCTGAATTTTTCTTGAAATTCCTGAAATTCTTTAAAAAATGGAAAGTAAAAATATATACAAACATTCACAAAAAGTATAGACTATTATAGTAAGATGTAAGTAGATTATATTTATGGCATTATTAACATAGAGCATAAAGATATCATTGTAAAACTGCAGTGTTTTATCTCGCTTTGTATTGCTCAATCCAACAGTAAAGTACTAGTATATTTTTATTAAGTATGTAAGCATCTCGAATCTGAGAACAAATTACTATTATCAGAGTTGCTACAAAAATATAAATTACAATTTTTCATTAAAAAAATCTTGGTAGAAAGTTGACCCTGAGTATTTTCTCAGCTATGTTTAAATTTTATAAAACAAATAATTTTATTCTATTATTTATTTAAGTAGTTTCTTTTTTAACGAATAATCCTTTCAACAACACAAAAATTCACTGGCTATTCAGAATCTCATAGACTTACTACATAGAAACTTATTTAGGCCCCCCACTTTCTACAAAATATTGTTTTTTTTTTATATTTGTAATTATTATGAAACAGGTACGCGCGTACATTGACTAAAATGTCATGAAAATAATACCATTATCACTACAATAATTACATAAATCTCTAAGTTAAGTTTTGTCCTACTAAGTGTTGAAATGCAGATAGGCAATTCAAACTGTTCATAGAACAGAACAGTTTCGAGGTACAAATTAACCTTTGTCTAAATAAACAAGTGAACACACATAGAACATGATCAAACAAATCATTTGGAAGACTAGGAAAGACTAACAGACTATCATAGTCATTCATAACATTGAATGACATATAGAAAAATTAGTTCTGGAAAAATAGGAAGATGAACGTTAACTATTGTGCAAAAGTGCTGAAATACTAATCCCTTGTATTTGAGAAATATTGGACTATGAGATTTTCATATTTATGATTAAAAGCCAGACATACACACATGCACAGCGATTCCCAAACACTCAACAAATCTATAGGATGCTCTCTACATTATATTATTCACTCGTCTCTGTCACGATATCGAGAGACAACGATTTGTGCACGCTACGACTCACGTTTTAATGATCACATTGACGCACTTAACTATAATTACTTACAATAATTATAATCATATTTATAATAAGATACGTTCGCTTTCTTTTTATGGAATGCAGTTTTTATAAATAAAAATCTTAATAGGCTGTTTTTTTTATAACCATTTATAGACACAGGGGCTTCAAACATCAGTACAATGCCCATTAGGAGAAACGGAAAATTCGATGTTTTTATATTACAATTAATCTTAGGGTACTCTAACGATTGTCAGGTAATTTACACATACACTAATATGTACAAAACAAGTTTGTGCTTCCACTACGTAACAAGAAGGTGACCGCTGGGATCACTACTCTTGCTTGTATACTGTCCATATGTCCACTGTTCACACAAAAATCACTGAGGAATCCGACACAACACTCATTTCAACTAGGGTAACTATCTGTCCAATACAACGCGCATCACGTACACATTCATAGGTTCTCCGAAATCACAGTCAAGTCTACCGGCAACTGACAGTCATAAAACGTTTTCGCGATCAAGCACCTAACGTCACAGTTTCACAGTCTTCAAGTTCCGTATCACTGTCACTGATAAGTCTGTAATAGCTCAATACCGAAGTGTCAGGAATGCATGAGCTTCGAGAAATATTCAGAAGGCGCTCGGGAGGTACTTGGAAGTCACTCAGAAGGCGTTTGGGAGATACTCGGAAGTCGCTCGGGAGGCGACCGGACGCGCCGGCCTCGTTTTACAGATGGGTCCATTTCTCGTCCCGGGCCCTCTCTCATTTGGGCGGAGTCGGGAACGAATTGACGACAGCCTGCGTGCTGGCCAACACCGCAGCCGCTGCAACACACAATCTTCGATTACAGTCTCTGTGTGGGAATCATATGCCCGTCTTTCTCGAATGAGATCTTTATATTTTGAACGGTTAGCTACACGGCCTGGGCGGGGCTGGGCCGCTCGTCCGCCGTGTGCTATCGCGCCCCTGCAACCAATCATAATGCACTTTACAGAATACTTTCTATACGGTTGAGGGACACAGGCAAGATTTATTCGAGATGAACGGCACTGATACAAAGTTAAATAATATATTTTATTTTATTCATTATCAAAATATACAGTGTAAACACTATTAAACGCATAAATTATTAAGATTTGTTTAATTTATATCATTACCCACACATTAATATATAGAGTAAAAACCAATCTAAATAGCGAAATTATATGTTGTCATTTAGACCCCAATAACACTGAACTTCAATCACAGTAAGAGACACAGAGTTGTAAAAATTTCGTATGTATAATGAGATTAAAATATTTGCCTATATAATATAGTGTGATTGCCTAGCAAGTGTTTAATTACTGTACTTACCTACTATCGTCTTATTGCTGTACGTTGTCTGTACTTTACCATATTTTTAGTCCCATTCAAACTTAAATTTACTCAAAATTATGTTCATGTCATTATAACGTTATAAATAAGTGTATTTTCTTATAGTCTTCGTTTAACGAAATAATATAACAAAATTAAATACGCGGTTCCTTCAATTTCGCTATATAGAGTTTATTTACACTGAATAAGGAAAGTAGATAAAATAATATTTTTTTATTGACCAACTGAAGCTTCTCTTAAACATTGGGCAATTTTATAGTAAATTAAGATTAGAAATGTGTTGAAGCATTGAAAAGTCAAGGTAGGAAATGTTTAGAAGCATTGTAAATTAATATCAGAAATGTCTTGATGCATTGAATGTATGTTACCGGGGTAAGGCGGCGGGTAGAGCGGATACCCGAGGCCGACGTGCGTATGATGGTGCGTATGCACGTGCCGCTGTGGAGGCGGCGACCGCGCAGACTCCTTGGGCGCTTCAGGACGCGGCGGCTTGCCCTGCGGCGACTTAGCATGCTCTTGTAGTTCATGGATCTTGTGGGCGGGCGGGTGTGCATGCGCGGCGTGGGCAGCGTGTGCGGCCGGCCCGTACGCGTACTGCGGCGCGTGTGCCGGTTGTAGCAAGTCCAACTTGGGCGCGCCGGGCCGCGAGAGGTCCTCGGGTGCGTGATACCGTGGCACGGTCCAGCCGCCGCCAAAGCCACCGACGAGCATGGGGCTGAGAGGCGCGCGATACACCGGGTCAAACTGTAGCGCGCCGTAGTGCGGCGTCTGCATGTACGGCGGCAGGTAGTACTGTGACGTCGGCGGCGGCGGCGGACCCTGCGTCTCTGTCGTCGGCTTCTGGCCCTCTTGTTTCACCTTAAATTACAATCATAACAAGACATTTAGTGATGTTCGATCTCATTTCAAAAAGTCATTGTCAGGTGTAAAAACAAAAAGTTTGTCTCTATATCATGCCATTTTGGCGGTATTTTTCGTGATGTTGTTTGGTTATTGTGAACAAGTGAAGAGGATTATGAAACTAGGAACATGCGTTTTAATCTGCCATAAAAACTCCCTGGACAGTTTTAAGAAAGGAGGCGCCATCTTTTTAGAACTATGTTTGAAGATCAAAAGAATAATAAGAAAATTATTCTATTTACGTGACGGCAGAATTGTAGATGAGCATAGTTGCCATTAAATAAAAAGAAGAAGAATTTAATTATAATACTGTTGGCCTAGTAACGAAAATTGCCGAATCCAGATAACGTACCAGACAGAATAATAGTAATTATTTCTTAGTTCAAACTATCAATAGTACCTCTTTAGTTTAGAGTTTAATTCTGTAAACAATATTCACCCGCTGCGTTGCTTACATTAAACGGCAACGCAGATTAGTTACCTGTTTCAAAGATAAAATTATAATAATTAATAAAGTTAGCGGACCTTGATTTCCTCCTTGGGTTTCTCGTCCTTGTCTTTAGGCGGGTGTTTATGAGCCGGTTGCGGTACGGGCCGCGGGGCACACCCACCGGGCGCTCCCCCCGCTCCGACCGGCCCACCCCCCGCACCGCCAGAGGGCTTCGTCTCGTTACCACCCTCTTTTCTTCTTTGCTCCAAGCTCATATAATATCTGCAAACGTTACGAATTGTAATTAATATTAATAATACGGCATCTGAGATTTTCTAAGAATTGTAGCTTGGGGATGTTAGTAAGGGTTTACTTTGACTTATTGTCCTCAATTTAAAAAACACATGTGGAAAAGATGCCACTATATAGACATGTAACAATATTAGTATACACAAATAACCTCTTGAGGTTTCTCAGAACCCGTGAAACCGAAAATGTATCATCTCGCGTTATGTGACAAAGCAGAAATTATAAAAACATTTCTAGTCTCAAAAATAAACATTGAAACGGTTTACTTCAAGCATTTAAAACTATTTCACTAAAGCTTGAAAAACTTAAATTAGAATTTGGTCGACATAATCAAAAACATTAATATTGTTTTTCAGTGGTTGTAGATGTTGTTTCCGAATCAGTACAAAAAGATCGATATATACTCGTCCAACATTAAACTATTGGTCTAAAATTAAGCGCTGCTTGCGCATCAAGTGACGAAAGTACAACTGTGAATGTGTGATTTTACCGACTTTTATATTTTAAATTCGTTCATGTTGTCGAAGCGACCACGCGGGATAAAAAATTTCGTGTAATTTTTTTACTCCATATAAGTGTAACTTTCGTACGTGCGATACATACTTAAGTAGATACATACAATTTTATTTTCATTATTTCAGTGGTAATTAATTAATTACCTTCTCAATTCTTCCTCCCGTGCGTGCGGGGGTCTCTGGAATGCATACGGCCCCATTTGCGCTTTCATCTCAATGCTCTCTTTCAGTATCTGATGGTTGTCATTAGGTCTCGCGGGGTTCTCCTTGCCGTCTGGAGGTCTCTGTTGTTTGCTCTTATCCAAAGGACTCGGAGTTGTTTTTGATCGTTCGTTTTCTTTACTCTTATCGTCTAAAGGTGCGCCGGCGGGCGGTCCTCCCGGTTCAACGTTGTAAGGAAAATTCGGTACGTAATTGTAAGGGTAGAAATGTTGCGGGATTACTTTCTGAGGTCCGCTATCTGATTTACTTTCCTGTAAAGATAAATATTTTTTATTATTATTTAAATGAATGTAAATATTGTTTATTCATCCCATTATAAAAATGTATTAAATAAGATACTTTTTTGTTGCTGTTTAGGGCAGTTTTTCAGTAATCAGGGTTATTTGTTCAGTACTTTATTTGAGGAATAATTTTGAACGTTTTGATGGATAATGTATGGGAAACCTGTGAAAAATTGGCCCTTAGGGACTGTTATGCCATCGAATGTATCAGTCCTATTGTACCCTATCCTTTCTAGGATCAAATTAGGAGAATAAGGTCCTTGTTACATACAACATTAAATTTATTATTGTTATTTACACTTGATTTTTGAGATTGGGCAGTATGGGTTAGTAACCAGTGTAGCTATACGAAAACTTTCTGAGGACACTGTCCTTAATTTTTGATACATGTTGACCTGCATTTACAGGTTTTTTTTAAATGTACAGCTGTGTACAAAATGGGCTCTTTACACAAAAAAAAATTTTTCATGCCAATCGATCCTGTTTCTTAAAGGATCACTACACTATAGGGGACCAACTGAAGTTAAGAGTACTAAAAATGGCAGAAATCGCAAAAACCCTTTTCCCATACATTTCGTAGAAAATCATCGTGGCTTCGACAACCTTTTACAAGAATAGAGACTCCAACTTATTTTTATCCTTAACAAAAAAAAAAAATTATGGATAGTCCGGGAGATTCAAAGAAGGCTGGATAAAAATAAAGGAGCACAAATTTTACTTTGAATTTCGAACACGACATTATTTTATTAACTTTGAATATAACCTTTTTTTAAAGATTTGTTGACACTAGTCGCCTTGGGTACGTGCTCTTATAACACTCCAAAGCAGATGACGTGTTTTTATTATGCTTTTAATATGACTAAACTCACTGAGGGTTATTTTTGTCTGAGAATGTGAGAATTTACAAACAACAAAGTATATATATTTTTATTTCCAAAGTTAATGAAATAATGGCATGGTTTCTTTCGAAAATCTGTTTTCTTTATTTTTGTCCAGTCTTCTTTGTAGCGCCCAAACTATCTATAATAAAAAGTTTTCGTGTATCTACAACGGTTAAGGTACGTACCTACCCTTATTGCCCCATCTCATAATCCAACCTGTATAAGTTAAGACAACGCGGATATTCCAAAGAAAATAAATATCAATAAAACAAAAAATAAATGCTCAAAACACAAGCAACATTTAGGACAAGTAACAACGCATATAAAAAAGTACAAAATGCTTACTTTATGATCAGCCTTAGACTCTCCTTTCATGAGATCTTCTTTTACTTTATCGGTCTGTTGCGGTGGCGCGGTGGGTTGATGTGTGGGCTGTAGGTACGATGCCTGTCCGTAATACTGAAAACACAGGTCCTTATATTATAGTCCTGGTCTTTATTAGCTGACCCGTGCAAATATTTCGCACAGTAGATATGTATACTAGTAATATAAAGCTAAAGAGTTTGTTTGTTTGTTTGAACACGCTAATCTCAGGAACTACTGGTTCGAATGGAAAATTTATTTTTGTGTTGGATAGCCCATTTATCTAGGAAGGCTATAGGCTACATAACATCACGCTACGACCAATAGGAGCGGAACATTAATGAAAAATGTTACAACAACCGGAAAAATGTATTCCTTTTGAGAGCTTCCATTGCGTGCGCTGCGTAAATGGTTAAAGTTATGCAACAATCATGTGTGACGGAACTGTTTCTCATAAAAAGTTCTAAATAAAAGTGCGCAATAGCATATGTCTGTCTTTCAAGGTTGCCTCAATATAACCTTTTTATAGTAATAAAATTTGTTCTAAAATAATGCATTGTTTGCGAAGGTTTTTTAAAAACAGAGTATCAATCCTTATCGAAATAAATACAATATCCACAACAAGTATTTAATTTTGAATAAAATTGCCTTTGACATCAATTGATTTAAATAAATATCTTAGGAGATTTTACAGTTTTAAAATAACTCCGCAGCAAACTAAAGAAAGTTTCAACCTCCTTTAGAATTGTATTATGGGTGCCTACGACCTGCTCTATCTCTCTCTCTTATGTAACGCAGACAAGGTTGCGCGGGACAGCTAGTAAAATATAAAAATAGCTTAACTAACAACTGTCAAATGTCAATGTTAGTTCGTAATTAATTATTATCATTTTAATTATATTTTAAATATAACATTGATTTCAAACTATTTAGAGAGGTACGGTACAGAGAAATATCTCTAGAGATATCTCTCTATTTAGAGCAGCCCGACTGGCGGAATACCTCCACCTGAAGGAGATAGCGGCAAAATAACCTTGTATGTGTTCCTGCTCCAGATCTCCTTGGGGTAAATGGGTTCAAGGTTGGCAACGCGCTGGTGATATCAACCTATGGTTATACAAGCTTCCATAGCTTACGGTAGCCCCTTATCATCAGGTGGACTGTAGGCTTGCTTGCTTACCTTTGTCGTATAAAAAAAGAGATACGGCATTGCCACAAAAAAAAAACCCTTTTGAGAAATAATTTATAGAGATTTTGTATCAATCGTGAATGTGCAGTAGGTATAAAATACATTATCAATGTTAGCACAAACCTGATGATAGACAGGGAAAGGTCTATGGCCGTTGTCCGCGTCCGGAGGTCCCTCCACGGGCGCCGCGTCATCAGATATGTCGGAGTATGCAGGCGATCGAACCCCTGGAGTGGGCGAGCGGCGCGCACGCCTCTTACCCGGTGACTCGGCAGGTGGAGACTCTGTCGACTTTCGTTCTTCAGACGGCATCAGTGCTGATCGGGGCTTCACCTGTAAGAATAAATAATTCACTTAAATCCGAGTTCTTGGGGGGATCTTAATCCGTCATATTGTAGTTTTATTTAAATTCCTAAAATTACGTTATTTGACCATAAATTATGAAAATAGTGGCATATTAGTTGGGTTACTGCGGTCCAGTGAAGTGAATTATAAATAATAATTAGAAGCATGAATTTTAAGTTGTTTCAAAACGTTGAAGGATCATTATAATAAGAGAGTCATCATCAAAATCATAAAAAAGTTGCTTGAACTCTGAATCTGATGATTCTATTCACGTTGGTATAATTGTGTAGAAATAAACACATGTTGCCATTAAAAAATCAAAACAACTTGAATTCATTTAAGAAAATACACGGGAGAGGCTAACTTAAAAGATCTTCATAACCTCGCTTCAACTTCACTCTACTGCCATTCGTTACGTATTCTCATGTGAGGCTCAGTTTTGGTCCAAACCTAACATGGAATGGCCGGAATACAACAATCGACTGTGATCAACATAACTCGTTTGTGAGCATTATGCAGTTTTTTTATTCCTTTACAGTAATTATGATAATTGTTAAATTGCACTGCGTTTCAAGCTAATGATTTCATGTTAACATCATTTTGTTAAAAGTTTGAAAGGTAAAAAAGGGGTTGAGAATAGCTTACTTTGAACTGTGTGGGTTGTAACGTTGGCATGACGTCAGGCGGTGTAGCTGGGGGTGCCGGCGGCGTGTGAACCCGTTCGACTTGTACCGGCAACTCGACCACCGGCGTAAACTCCTCTTGGAATCGCGGCTGCGGTGGAGACTCCACATTGGACTCAGTTTTCTCTGGCGACTTTTCCGGGGACTTATCACTCTTCGCTTCTGGTGATTTCACCGGCGTCGGGGATTTGACTGGAGTGGCAGGAGTCGCCGGTTCCGATGGGGGACGTGCTGGTGAAGCGGGCTCCGTCGTAGGTTCCTCCTGCTCAGAACTCGAGCCATCTTTATCGTCTTCATCTGGCGAACCGTGCGCGTGGGATCGATGGTACTTGAGCCCGTTTGCGTGCTTGTATTTCTTAGAACAGTTCGGTTCTGGACATTCGAGCAGTACTGGGTCGGGGGGTGGGGATGACGCAGCGGCTGGTGGCCTCTTCGCTTTTGGGGTCGGCGGTCGCTCCTCTGCTTCCGAGGTACGTTTCCGTTTTGAGTCCGGTCTAGGAGGTGTGAAAGGAGTTGGTGATGGAAGGGCTCGTCTGCCTTTAGCTCCACCGTTTCTTAGTTTACTATGTACTGAGGAGCGAGTCTCCGTAAAGTTTGTCATGTCCGTAGGAGCGGCGCCGCGACCTCGTTTCGCTCGGCCTTTAGGCGTCCGCGCATCCAACTCTTCCGTTGGTGAATCGCAAAATCTGCAAAACAATTTCGTAATTAAATGAATTCATTCCATTTGTGGCACCCTTCGTTACTTAGTGTCGTTCTCAATAACATGACCTTATCAGGTGGAGAATACAAATAAAGTAGTATTAGCATTGTAACTGGATGTATATTCCGAAGGCTTTTAACATTTTCTGGTCACGTCCTCGTCCGACTCGTTTTGTACAAACGTGACTGTGCGCGAACTCACACTATGATTTAAAGACTCATCTTAACTTGTTTTTCTCATGATAATTTGTATTCTCTCCCCGTTATTATTAGTCGCTGAGCAAATAACTAACCGGGGTGGCGCCCAGTCGTGTCGCGTGCAGTCCAGTAAGGTTCCGACGTAAGTCTTCCCTCGCCACGTCACGTTAACCACTAATACACCTGTAACAATAACGTGGAACTTTGAATTTATGGCTTCGTCCCGTTCAGTCGATCGCGGTATAGGATTAGTTTTAAACGGTAACGAGATAGGGGCTTAACGAAATCGTTGCAGTTGAGTTATCGGCGGCGAGGGCGGTTTGTATCCAATTTGTCAGTCGGGAGTATTCATTTGCATGTCGGAGATGCAAGCGGCGTGAGGCTGGCGCGCCTGGAACGTGACTTTGTTCGCATATTTAGAAAGGCTTCGTGTGACGTTACCCCGCTCCGCACCTCACCGCGGCTCAAGCCCCGGTTATCGCGTTCCCGCGCTAACTTATGCAAATTTAATTAATCAATTTCACCCTCTCTATTCCCGACACATTTTCGCTTTTTTATAGAACATTTTACTCGACGCTATTTTTATTATATTACTGTAAACGGCGCATTATGAATTTATAATGTATTCTAACAGAGCGCCCCGTTGTAATTCTGAGCGAGTTAATCTTCTTTGTCCTATGTTTCTCGTAAACAGTACTAACAAACTGATATAAAATGTGAGTTTCGAGCTCTTCTCATTTCATATCCCTTGCGAGTTTTTCACAAGTCTTGTTATATTATAAATTAGGTACTTTTAAACTGACTAACAAGTTTAACGTTTAGTCTCATGTGTACGTTTTTAATCTTACTTCTGTTATTTACTTTACCATGAAATTATTTATTTCAACGCTGTATTCTTCATTTTTGTTTAAAAAGATTAATAATATTATTTAGAAGGTCACTATTTTGTTAGATTATGGCCCAGAATTCGATTTATAATAAAAGCCACTATAACCATTAGTCAGATTAACTAAGCTAAAATGGTAACAAATAGTTATAGTCCAAACCAAGCGGTTAAATTTTCTAACAAATGTCACAAGTTTCACTATTGTTTGGCTTAAAACTATGATTGATATAGAATGGATAGCATTTGGTACAAAATCTGACCATTGGTCAAGTTAACAACGGATCAAAGAATTGGGGCTTAATATTTCGTAAGTAGGTACTTATTTTATTAAGAAACAAAGCTTAGCTTATTAAAATGGGTGATTCTGTTCGAATTGTTACTTTTTTGGCAAAAAATATGTTGAATTCTGTAAACGAAAATTTTTTTTTTAAATAATTATAAACTATCAAAAATGAGAACAACATTTTAAAAAATTTCATGGCTCGGTACTGATTCATTTAAATCTACGGTAACCACTAACATAAAATAAATTTAATAGACATTCATCAGAAAATTATCGAATTTCTTTATGAACTTAACATGTATAAAGTCTCCATTGTGACAAAAAACAAACAAGAAAAAATACTAGAATAGGACATGACACAATACTGATACAACAGGCTTAAAAATGACGCTCAGAATGAGGTCACCTATACATCAGTAATTAAATATATTATACGTTTTGAATTCCTTTTAAATTTACTTGGTGAAATTCAAAATATTCATCCTTTTTAAACAAAGGTGTAGAGCTCTTTGTTTTTTGCTCTTCATAAGGATAAAAAGATAAATAGGCGTCCCTATCAAAATGAAGTGTTTTAATTAATTAATTATGTATGTACAGTGTGCACATACAATACATACATGTTAATATTTAGAATCACGTAACACGCTACTAGAGCGCCTTAATTCGTTTACACTTCAAAGCGTATTATAATAAAGCATGATTGATAGCCCCCATTAACATTTATTAGTATAAATGTTAGTTATTATTTATTGTTCCACGTAACAATGAACACATAAAGCATTTCACTATAAGCCATTAGCATAAAATGAACGAGTTATTGTGGTGGAGAGACATGATCTGTGACAAATGAACCAGTTCAAATGATTTGTACTTTGTTATGATTTAGCTTCTGGTAATTAATGAAAATTATTACAGTAACATTGTATATTAGTAGTGGTTTGTTGTTCGCCGGAGTGTGTTCTCTGTGATGATGTGTATTGCATCGTTGTGGGATAATATAAACACTATAAAATTTACTAATGAATTACTTACCTGATAATTAAAATAGTTATCGTAATGTATAATTTTTTTACCGACTTAAAAAAAGGAGGAGGTTGCTCAATACGACTGTATATATTTTTAAAGAAGTTCAGCAATAACTTCTTTGTTAATGAACCTATTTAGTACTCAAGGGTGGTCCCATTTTAATCTCATTGGTATTGGACCTTCGAGTTTATACCACGAAACTTCTCACAATAATTGAATTTGGTTTTCATTTTGTTAAAAATTCTCTTGTTATGTAATTACTAGTTGGCTTGGCAGTAGTTGTTAAGGACAGCCTTTCCAATAGTCAATAACTCGATCACGATCACCCACACTCTATCCCTGTCACGATTTTTTCGCGACAATTTTCAATGGCCGTAACAAATAAAAAAGAACGCATATCCATTCTTTGAGTCGCGAGTTATGGTGTTTAGTTCATATAAAAATAAAAATAAACAGAAGCGAGAGAGTTTAGTTTGTCCAAAATTTTACAATTATTCGGTTTACTTTTCAAATTTTTCTGTCTCTGAAAACCTTTTTTTAAATTAAAAATCCAAATCGTGCCAACCGTTCTCAAGTAATGCATTTACCAACAAACAGCATTTCATTTTTATTTATATAGATTTAAACATGAATGTCTGTTATAATGAAGTCTTTCAAATACATATTTTAACGCAGTGAAACTATTTTTAGTCTAAATTTCAATGCACTGTTAACAATTGTACACAGAACCAAGTTATTATAGTTTTTAATAGATTTAAACATTAATAAATAAATAGAACAATACAAATTACTTCCATTAATTTACAGTCACAACTGGCGTAGTAACAAACTAACATAACCTCATATACTTTCTATACTAAATGCTACTATAATATGATTATTATTATTATAAATGTGAACGTTTGGATGTTTGTGTAAGTAATTAAATCTCGCAAAACGGCCCAACGGAGTTGGTTGAAATTTGGCACACAGTTGATACCCTGGATCATAGAGTAATAAAGTCCGCTCACTGTACCTAGAGAGTGCAAAACTTAGTAAAAGTATCGAAACAATGCGATTCATTTACGCGGGTGTAAGGAAGGGCACGGGGTAGGGTGTGGTTTGTCCCTTATCTCTAAAGTGATGTGCGTTGTCCGCCGGTACGGAGATTGTATCGATATATTCGTTGGTGTTAAAAATAACTTCGACAAATGTTTATTTCACTTGTTTATTATAATAATGATAACATAATTATCTTAACCACTAAATACATAATATATATAATAACAAAAAGTTAAAACATTTTTCAAGAACCTTCAAATAAAATTAATTTATTGTAAGTCTGTATCTTTTCCTAAGATTTTCCGAGTATTTCTTTTCATTGGGAAGATTTTTACTTTTAATAAACTGTCTCTTAATTATTTCAGCACTTGAGATATTGATTCCGCTTAATATATGGACATCGGTTTTGTTCATTAAATCTTTCTTTTTCAAGTCTTGAAGTAAATCCTCCATGCGAAATAATTTACGCTTCAAACGCCTTTGATGGCACTGTAGCCGTTTTATTTTTAACAAACGTTGATGCGATATACGTTCCAGGCATTCTATACGTGATTTTAGTTTTTTTGCGAGGAGAATCAATAATCATATCTGGTACAAAACTAGCAGTGACTTCAACATCCATTCCATTTTCATTTTCTTGTACAGTTTCCTCAATCTAAAATAAATACAATGAAAATTAAAGTAAGTATAGTTTTATAGTGACACTGACCATGGACAATTAATGACAATATAAATAAAATTTCTCACATCAAGTTTTAACGTAGGTGCTGTATTTGGTAATAAATATTGCCTTTTCTTGCTCAAATCAAAACATGATTCCTCAAAATGCTGAGAACATATAGTAGTTCGAGGCCCTGGAAACCATCCATCTTTAAGAACTACATCTATCCATTTCTCTTTTGTCTTTGGGTATTTAGGAAAGCTGCAAGATCACAAAAATTCTCACTGAGTAAATTTCTAAAAACATATAAGTAAATAAACTATATTCATAATAATTCAAATAACTTAAATACCATATATTATCATTACAATATCGAAAACATTATATTATGTACTAAATATTGTGATAGGACAAATTAATATGGTTTACTAATGAATATTTAGAAAGAAATTATATTTAGAATCATACTTAAAAGAAACAATATTAATTAAATAAGGTAGGACCTAGTTTATATTCATAAAATGCGGTAATAGTCACTCGATACAATCAAGAGTAGGCACAACACTACAGCGTCTTGAGTAAACTGAACTGCCATGGCGGCGTGTCATCTAATTAATAATTATTTTAACGCAAAATAATATTCCATCAGTACTTACACATGAAAAGAGATACCACTGGATTTCAGGTTTTTCTTTCTATAATGGTTTTTACAAGTTTTCACTGCACAATTAGACATTTTCATTCGTAAAAGTATTATTTTGACAGAGACATGATCTGTGACAAATGAACCAGTTCAAATGATTTGTACTTTGTTATGATTTAGCTTCTGGTAATTAATGAAAATTATTACAGTAACATTGTATATTAGTAGTGGTTTGTTGTTCGCCGGAGTGTGTTCTCTGTGATGATGTGTATTGCATCGTTGTGGGATAATATAAACACTCTAAAATTGACTAATGAATTACCTACCTGATAATTAAAATAGTTATCGTAATGTATAATTTTTTTACCGACTTAAAAAAAGGAGGAGGTTGCTCAATGCGACTGTATATATTTTTAAAGAAGTTCAGCAATAACTTCTTTGTTAATGAACCTATTTAGTACTCAAGGGAGGTCCCATTTTGATCTCATTGGCATTGGACCTTCGAGTTATACCACGAAACTTCTCACAATAATTGAATTTGGTTTTCTTTTTTGTTAAAAATTCTCTTGTTATGTAATTACTAGTTGGCTTGGCAGTAGTTGTTAAGGACAGTCTTTCCAATAGTCAATAACTCGATCACGATCACCCACCCTCTATCCCTGTCACGATTTTTTCGCGACAATTTTCAATGGCCGTAACAAATAAAAAAGAACGCATATCCATTCTTTGAGTCGCGAGTTATGGTGTTTAGTTCATATAAAAATAAAAATAAACAGAAGCGAGAGAGTTTAGTTTGTCCAAAATTTTACAATTATTCGGTTTACTTTTCAAATTTTTCTGTTTTTGAAAACCTTTTTTTAAATTAAAAATCCAAATCATGCCAACCGTTCTCAAGTAATGCATTAACCAACAAACAGCATTTCATTTTTATTTATATAGATTTAAACATGAATGTCTGTTATAATGAAGTCTTTCAAATACATATTTTAACGCAGTGAAACTATTTTTAGTCTAAATTTCAATGCACTGTTAACAATTGTACACAGAACCAAGTTATTATAGTTTTTAATAGATTTAAACATTAATAAATAAATAGAACAATACAAATTACTTCCATTACTTTACAGTCACAACTGGCGTAGTAACAAACTAACATAACCTCATATACTTTCTATACTAAATGCTACTATAATATGATTATTATTATTATAAATGTGAACGTTTGGATGTTTGTGTAAGTAATTAAATCTCGCAAAACGGCCCAACGGAGTTGGTTGAAATTTGGCACACAGTTGATACCCTGGATTAACGCATAGAATACTTAGAAGCCCAAACGAAATCACAGACAGAAGCCACTCTATAACTATTTCTAACTTTTCTATGATACTTCTTCTTTTTATTTAATGGCAATTGTGTTCTTGCACATTTCTGCTAAAGTTACGTGTACCTATAGAATATTCTTCCAATTATTTTGCAATCGTCAAAGTGAGCTTTGAAAAGATGACGGCCCCTACTTAAAACTTTCCAGGAAGTTTTTGTGGCAACTTAAAATGCATGTCTCCAGTTATTATTTATAATCCACTCCATATGTGCACAATAACCAAACTACTTACGTCACGTAAATTGCCGCCAAAATTAAATGATATAGGGCCAAACAACATAATTTTATGAATTTAAATAAAAAATCATCTATCATACTTGACAAATTACTCTGTAATATGCGATAATTGTTAAAAGGTACCCCAGATTATATAAATTCCTCTATTTTATCTTACTTCACGGACCATATCATTATAATTAGTAATACATTTGCTTTCAATATCAAAAGGTCAAGAAAACAATGAAAGCTACAACAAAACTCTAATATAAATCTATGATATGAATCATACCAATTGAATCTATCTATCTACACAATTAATAAAATTGAAGTGTCTGTTTGTAATGTCAAAATAACAGTTTTTTTTACTAAATGCATATGAAAGTATGTATATACGATACCTATAACAAAAACCTATTTTTTAAATATTTGTCTATCTGTCTGTTCCGGGTAATCTCCAAAACGGTTGGACCGATTTTGACGGGACTTTCAGTGATAAATAGCTGATGATATAGGGAGTAACTTAGGCTACTTTTATTTTAGAAAAAGAAATAGGGTTCCGCATACATAAAAAAACTGGTCATGGTGCATCAATTTGGGTGCTTAAATGGCTTATGCTAGTAAACCATAAGATATATAGCAAATTAATGTAACACATAATCATAGGCATTAAAAAGACCTACAAAAAAGTCCGGGAGAGTATACATCTATCTTCTAAGGAACATCCACAATAAGCATTTTTGTCTTTAAAATAACCGGGAGCGGGGGAGCAAAATTTGCGCAGACATTCTGTAGCCCACGTGAGCGAAGCCACGGGCACATCTAGTAGATAATAAAATTCTTAACAATTTAAAGCGGTGATTGTAAGTGAGCAGCTTGTATGTATACAGTCTGATTAAATATTAATACTTTCATTTAATCTTGAGTAAACGTAATTACTATTTCTAATAATACGCTTGAATAAGTAAACAAAGTAAAATAACATATTATAACCTTTATAAAATATTCATAAGTTAAAATACTATTTACTTGTGTAATCTCCATATTTATCAAAGAAATACAAAAACCGTTCCAGAGAGTAATGTAAAAATAACCTAAAACCTAATACAGTGTACAGATGCCGCGTTGACCCGACTTCCTCGTAAAAAGGAAATTGTCGAGCGCGTTCGCTTTTATTATTTAGGGGTTGAGAAGCCCCTTGTAAATTGTTAATACGGTCTGCCGGTCACGGAAAAGTTAAATTAGAGGTCGACAGTTTGTTTGGTTGCATGTAATAGCTTCGATTTGTCCGCCTGTCCCTAATGGGTCGGCGCGGCGTGACGCAGCGGTGTAGTCATTACATTTCATCTAGTTAACGCACTTATTGTCAAACCTATGTTTAATTAATTAAAACAGAACATTATTCTCAAAGTTATACTTCTTTTGTACGTTTATTAGATGGTAAAATTAAGCGATGCGCGCGCATCATGTGATAGAAGTACGGCTTTAGGAAGTTGGCCATCAACGACAATAATGTATAATAAAAAAGACGCTAGTATAACTTCAAAAATAATTTTCTATTGTTGGCTGCAGGATAAATTTTTTCGTGTTATTTTTCTTTTTTTTTATGGCGAAGAAGTATCATTTCTGTAGAAGTAAACACATTTTTTTGTAAAGTTGCAATTGTTTTCAATAAAAGATTATTTCAACTATAATTATTTTATTGCCATAAACACAAGGTTTCAATATAAACTTTATTAATTGAATAAATGGATTTTGACACGTATCTCTATGTACTAGGTACTAAGGAAAATAATTCGATTCTAGCCATGTTAACAAATGTAATACAACTAAATTTAAGCAAGAGGTCTCAATATAATCCAATAACAATAGTCTGTATATATATATTATTTATGGTTTATATGCCTGATTGATACGACCGAGGCGCTGACTATATCAGGAAATCAGCGAAGTAGAATAGGTTCATTTAACTAGTGCTAATTACGGCCCGGGTTTAGTAATTAATATACTAATGGCTGTTGAGCTCCGAGCATCGAGCTCCCCTATCCACGCTACTAAGACTCGGCCGCTTTATTTCTCCCCACAGTATCTTAATAGTTTATGTAATCCGTGTACAATCGTTTACATCATCTTTCCTCTTTATACTAAAACGGTTTTATATATATTATGTACCTAATCTGGTGTTAAAATATAAAGATTAATTAATTCGATTTATATATAAAAATGTGACTTTTCTTTAAAATGCTGTTTTTTATATAAATATGTATGTAAAACATCTTTTAAATCTAACTTCCATCTGTTTGTTTCCACATCACTTGACATTCCGCTTCTGCTAAATTAGAAATCTGATATTATGTATTCATAAAATAAAAAACACTATAATTATACAATTACAATCATTTTTGTCGACTCATATGATTAAAAATGCACCTGCTGTATAATCGCCTGATAGCAAGGTTCAAAAAAGGAAACATTAAAATCGCAAACTTAATTGTTTTGTTTTTCAACTCTGTTTCTTTTTTGTTCACGTCGATTGGATATAATAAATACGGAATGAGCGTCCGAATGGACGTCGCTTTAATCCTACAGATACAGACTACGGACTACACCCGAGAATGTTACTAATCAGAGAAGTCGAGACCATTGTTTCCCACGCCGAGACAAACTTCCAGTGATTTCATTTACATCCATTCAGTGCCGACCGACCCTCTAAAGTAAACTCGGAGCTCTTAAAACGTTTTCTAGACAAACGAAGCTCGCTTTAAATTGTATAATTAAAAAGAATTGTTGATAAAAACCGACAATGGAAAAAGCCATCTTGTTTATTACGTGTTGACATAATATTATACACAGTAATGTAAGCATGAAAGTAACATAAACGGAAACTTGATAACATTACGCTATTTATATAGATATATTTATATCTTTAGTATATTGGAATCCAATACGCAGTACTGTCCCACCGAAACAAGATTTTTAGCCGAAACCGAAACTCAATTTACTTTGATATGTTAAATTTTCTAACGTATACTCAAATTAAGTGTATTTTTCCGATATACAGAAAGTTAACTCGTGTTAAATGAAATATAAAAAAAATTGATGTATATAGCAAAAATAATTCTTTATTCATGTTATATATTAATAATTTAACATGAGCAAAAAAGTAATAAACACATTATAGACTTACTGTAAGTAAACTTTGTCAAAAATCAACATATAATATAAGGCATGACCGCATGACATACACAGACTCCTTATTAATTGAGTAGGTATTTGAAATTTTAAATGTATTCACTTATTTTAAGATAGAACACGAGATGTAGATATAGGAGAGTATAGAGATACACACATAAGTCACGAAATTAAAACTGTAACTAAACCTGGCCGAAAACGAAAACGCGAATAGTACGAGATCCCGCTGCAGAATTAGTGCGCTCATCGGTTTTTTGCTGAAAACCAAATTTTTATGTTTATTTATAATTAGGAGAATATATATTTACCAGGGTGCCTGTCAAAATTTGGTCGCCAGTATTTTTAATTAAATTATTTTAAATTAATTTTTGGTAGAAAATATCGTTTACTTGTGTTTTAAATAAAATAACGTATACATCATGGCAATTTATATGAAGATTTAAAAAAATCACGATTGCTGTTGCGCACCTGGCCGCACCTCTTCGCAGCCAGGTGTAAACAGGTATGATTTCGATACATTTATACGTTTATAACGTATATTTATTAATTATATATCAAATTGAAGCTAATTTTTTTCTAATAATTATCATATATGGTTGCCTAATTAAATCTGGCCGTAAATAAGGGTTACTGGCTGTTAAGATGATAAATTTTTAAGGTAGAGTGAAAGAGAGTTAGCGCGTAACATTATTTGTCACACAAGGATAGCGACTGCGGGCTGTGCAACGCTTTTAAGCCATTGCGCATGCGTCGAATGTTAGTGTGCTCAACTGAACAGATGCGGCATTTTTATTCTAACATAAAAACCACGCTGTTTTGGAGTTCGTAATAAACAACGTTCTATATTTACATTGTTGTTTTATTTGTGCATCTAAAAATTATAAAATTAATTAACGTAAAATAAAATTGATAAAGATGACGTCGTGTTTTTTGTGTAACGAAAAAAGCAATGTGCTCGACTTTAATAATGCATCATTTCAAAAGTGCTCGCTAATGTTATTGTTTCGTCGTAAAAAAAAAATATAAATATCATGACCTTTTATTAACAATTGAATCTACTAATGATTTTGGATATCATTCAGTGTCTAAAAAAATTGTAGTTCTAAAGCAAAAAGATAAATAAGAATTTGAAGATTTTTGCAAAACACAAACCGTAAGTAAAATTTCAGTTGAATTTAAGAATAATATAGGTTATATGTAGTTACAATATAAATGACACAGTTCTAACTTTGAGGTTTTTGTATTAAATTTTTTTTTTAATTTCTTATTTTTATAAAAATAAATTAAGTACTGCATTTTTGAAAAAAATTTAAAATTTAATTAATACATTTATAAAATAATTATTAATTTAAAAAAAATTCTAGTGCCCTTTTTCAAAATATTAATTAGTAAAACTGTTTTTTTTAATTTATGATTAAAAATTTTTTATACTAAAATTTATTACTCCCCGGTGGTTGAGAATACTAACATTCGACGCATGCACAATGGCTTAAAAGCGTTGCACAGCCGGCAGTCGCTATTCTTGTCTGACAAATGATGTTACGCGTTAACTCTATTTCACTCTACCTTAAAAATGTATCATCTTTAACAGCCAATAACCCTTATTTACGGATTTGATATATAATTAATAAATATACGTTATAAACGTATAAATGTATCGAAATCATACCTGTTTACACCTGGCTGCGAAGAGGTGCGGCCAGGTGCGCAACAGCAACCGTGATTTTTTTAAATCTTCATATAAATTGCCATGATGTAGACGTTATTTTATTTAAAAAACAAGTAAAGGATATTTTTTACCAAAAATTTATTAAAAATACTGGCGGCCAAATTTTGGCAGGCACCCTGGTAAATATATATTCTCCTAATTATAAATAAACATAAATATTTGGTTTTCAGCAAAAAAAACCCATGAGCGGACTAATCCTGCAGCGGGATCTTAGACTAGAACCTTCGGTCGGATATTAATACGCAGTAACCGATCGCTCTTCGCTCTTAACAACTTTATAAATATAAAAGCTTATTAATATACTACATATCTTTTATTAATATACTCTTCGGTCATTAACACTATGATATTTTCCCCTGAACTTCACATATAAATTTAATTTATTGTAATTACATATTCGTAACTCGTTCAATCGAGGCCAGACGTAATTTTAACAAAGTAAAATATGTTTGAACTACATATTTATAAATTAAAATAGATATTTGAGGATCTTGATCTGGCATGTAGTGGTTTTTAATTCATAAATTTATTTTACGTTATGCAGTTTGGTTATTGTGTACAACTGAATTGGAAAATAACTGGGATCATGCAGTTTGAGTTGCCACAAAAACTCATTGGACAGTTTTAACAACAGAGCCGCCATCTTGTTGGAGCTACGTTTCAAGATTATAAGAATAATTAGAAAAATATTCTATACACGTGACGTTGGCAGAAATGTGGATATACACACACTGCACTATAAAAATAACAAGAAATTAAAATTTTCATTACTTAAATATTCGAGATAATCTGAACAGTTTGCTTCATAGTCCAGCAAAAACAAGAAGTTTTTAATGAAATAAATTAAATTATACTTGGTTACGGTTTGCAAAACTGCTGTAGTACAAGCTTATCAGTCCGTGAACAATCGGCGAATATACAATGGGATCGTATACTAGATTTTATGGCTTCAACTCATCTTAATTTAACAAGAAACAACATACCCCAAGTATGGGATCAAAAAAGTGAAGAGACAAAACTATGGTCGTTGCCTATTGCTGCTTACCTATATACTCTTGTAAATTCTATTAAAAAAAATATTTTATTTTGAAATACCTATATAATATAATTATTATGTATGTATATTAAACTGTAAAATCGTACAAAAAGTCCAATAATTTACAGATAATCTTATTCGAAATTAAAATGTTATAATTCTGTAATTATACTTATTTTCTGTTACATACAGTAAACAAATCGAGTCATATTATACTCGTAATTATAAGGTACATAATAATATAAATATTGTGATATATTTTTTAAATTTCTTAATTGCACGATGATAATACTAATGTTTAAAGTAATGCATAATAATCTTTTTTTTAAACTTAATTTACAACATACAAGCCCTAAAACTAATATTTAAATACTTGTTAGAAATTATAATAATTAATTAAATAAATACTACCTACATCACAATATAATATTCGTGAGTAAAGGGTGAAACTTTATAACTTAGTTTACAAATACGGTTGGCCGTGATAAAATTATAACACGCTGCCGGAGTTCCAGTGTAAACAGCAGATATTTAATTTCTGTAAGCTTCTCGACCGCACCATTAGCTCAAAATAAATACGCTTGCAGTTGAAGGGCGTGAATTGCCTCCCCCGGCTACACAATGTTACCGGGTTTTTAGCCCATCAACATTTTACGGCGCTACTAGCCTCCGCTACCCCGTAACATTACTCTCAAACATTATTTTGTTGTAAGTATATTTGCCTTTTGATAATATTTTCAATCGCATAACTGTCATCGGCTTTTTTGTACTATGATTTTTTTAATACTTATATATTTTTATTCTTACATTTACTTATAACATGTAATAACTTAGTAATTATTAAGAGCCAAGGTGTAACCCTTATTTTTATTTGTTTTCAAGTTATTTCTTTGGCTCGTTATGAAAAAACGATAATAGCGTATTTTTCCGATGTGCGAGCACGTTATAACAAAAAGTCTAGATCTAGACTATGAAGTTGCTTGCAAAACCTCTTGGTTCATTGTGGTGAAGATAGTCATGTCACGGGATAATTGTAAAATTGATTAGTTTATACTCAATCTAGTGAGATTGTGAACTGTCGGTAGATTGTGAACGGATACTAATTTTTCTAATGTAACGGTTACTTTTTCGTAAGTTTATAAACTAACAAGATTGGTTAAGTCGAAACTGTTATCATAACACCAGAAACAAATTCGCTGTTGAAAATTTAATTTATGAAATCATAGTATGTAATGTTTCACGTTTGAAAAATTCAAAATTGTAAGTAGATTGTTACGGTTCGTACATTTATCCAGTGATAGTCACACTCGACGTATAAATTGTAACGCGCGTGTAGTAGTTATGTACACTCATTCACTTTTTTTTCTGTTATATTAGCTATTTTAAATTACAGATATAAATCTAGTAATTAGAGATGTGAACCGGTTCAAAGAAATCCTAACAAAATGGTTTATACTAAATACTGATAAACCGGGTTTTAAAAGAAAAAAAAGGATTAAAAATAAGTATGCATTTATCGTTCGTGACTGAACAGAGTACGTTAAAAAGATTCGGTCATGGATTCGATTTATCAAAAGCCTTTTCAGCTGTATTTACCTGGCTCAAGAAACTTGTTTGGATCATAGCATGACTTTAATAAACGAACTACTGCATGAAGATTGTTTAACAGAGAACGAAATATTACTATTGTAAATAGAAATAAAAACTTTTATTTACATTATTGTTGAACTAAATATTATGATTATCATTCTTTGTATTAGGGGAAAGTTATATTTTCGTTTTTGTTACAATTAAAATACAAAATAATATTGTGTGGTTCGCGAAAGACCTCGTCCAATAAAACGACTCACAGATTGCGCGAACAAATCAATCGTTTTAATAGGTCGAACGAGTCAGTTCGTTTTTTCACCTGGATCAGTAAGCTGAGGTGCTTAATCCTTAAATAAAATCGCATTTAAATACCTATCAGTGCCAGCAACTTCTGTACCTTCAAAACTGTTCTCTGTTCTGTTTTCGACGTTAGGCTTCTGAATGACACTGTCAAATAAATATGCTTTATTCACCAGAATTATAACATCATTGAACAAGTTTAATACTAGCTACTAAAGCAGTTTTATTAATTCCATATTTTTTATTATTATTTGTAAGTGCTAAAAAGTTAAAACCGAAAATCCTATATAAACCGTTTCTTTTTCTCTAAAGTAATTCGAAATAACCGATGCTGAATCTTTTAATCAGTTCAAATCTCTACTAGTAATGTACTACCAATGACGCAACAACCCCGGTCTGCCGTCGAGTGGATAAATTTGTAAAATGGTAACAGAAGCCACCAGATGGTGATTTATTATTATGTTTTGAAATATAAAGGGCGCTTTCAGAGATCAGTATTGTATTGCGTGCCGCGGTACATGTAAAAAGACGCGCCAACTCACATTATGTTCTGTTTTATTTCATCTTAATGATAGACGATTGCTTTTATTGACTGAATAGTCCCAGAGAATTAAAATATTTTACATTACAACTAGTTGGCCAGGCAGACGTTTTTCTTCGTTGTCGACGACAGTGCCACCTATCGATCCTAACATATCTATAAACCATCGCTTCGATAAAACAAATATATTATGTAAATATAGCTCAATCGGTTAAGTCGTTCATAAGTCATATAATCACAAGATTTTTATATAAGACTAGCTGTGCCCGCAAGCTGCGCTCCCGTGGACTACAGAATGCTATCGATCGGGCATTCACGCGAATCTTGCTACCCTCGCGCCCGGATCCTGAGAAGATAGACATAATATGCTCTCGCTAACTTTTTTGTAGGTCTTTTTTATAGCTACAATTATGTGGTACATTAATTTGAAATATCTCTTATGGTTTACCTTCAGCGTAAGCCATTTAAGCTCTCTGATAATTTTTTTTCATTTGCGTGGAACCCTAATTATTTTTCTAAAATGAGTGTAGCCTAAGATACTCTTTATAACATTAGCTATCAGCCATAGAAAGTTCCGTCAAAATAGGTCCACCCATTTCAGAGATTACCCAGAACAAACACGCGGACAGATAATTTTAAAAATTGGTATTTTGTTATAAGTGCCGTATATGTATGTACATCATCTACTTTCATCATAATGCATTTAGTAAGGAACTGTTATTTTGACATTTCTAACAGACACTTCAATTTTCATTAATTGTATAGATATCATTATATTCATTACTTCACATACCTACATACATTTTACACAATAAAAATATTTTCCATTATATTAAATATCCAAATCACCTTGGAGCTTATTTCATATAACTGGTATCAAGACTACCAAGTATTTACACATAGTATTTTCGATTGCAATATATTGCAATTAAGTATATTGTAGTTTTGAAAAGTCATTATAAAGGCTGTTTACATTTTTATGTTTCGTATTTAATTTTAAAATGTCAACTAAAATACCTCATTGCATTATTGAAATTAACATTGTCAATTAAAACGTTTTTTGGTTTTTAACTATATCACTATTTGTAAACAATACCATGTTCATTGAAATAATATTGCGAGAAATTTTAATATCATAAAACATGTTTTATTATTTACAAATGAATAAAAGTTGAAAACTGTAAATTAATTAATCACTTATCAACAAAAAACGGACACTAAAATAATAACGTTATTAAAATTTTATATTCTCTCATTCTTAGAGTTTATCAATAGTTATGACCGCAACTAATTCACAGTATCAAAAATCCGAACATAAAAATAAATTAAGAAACAAAAAAATGTGATATAATTTTAAATATACAAAAAAAATCATTACATTATTATTTACTATAAAATAAATAAGGGGTATCGTTGGTATTTATCTATTTTAATACATTTGTGAAACCTTTAACGAGTTAGTGGTACTTGGACATTTTATTACCAGGAGCGCGCATATAAACAACTGGCATCAAATAACTGTGCTTATCATATAACTTGCCGTCAATTTTGATGTACTCGTAGTTATGATGTACTTATTGCCCATCTCGACGTTCTGAAACTTAATTTAAGATTCCACTTCTATGTCATTTTTAGTTTTGGCGTTTTTTATCACAATTTATACGTAATATTATTATTATGACGCACTTCTATCTATTTAAATAAAGATCATCATCTATTCAGATGAAAAGGTGTTTAATTACCTCGTATCACCAAGAAACGGGTTATTAATTCCGCGATAAAATCAACCCTTAATAACCGACCCATATTATAATATAGGGGGTACAGACCTGGTAACTCATTTACTCTCTGGCTTTAAAGCGCATGAATATTTTAATTTTAATTGGAGGAAGCTCTTTACATAAAATAAATAGTATATGGATTACCCATATTAGGTTATTGTACTGACAAATTAGACTTATATCCAAAGTTACACGAAAATACATAAATATTTATAACAAGCCTGTTTATATTTAATTATTGAAAAATCTTATAGTAGGTATATTAAATTAAATTATAAATTTAGTATAAAGATAGTTTAAAACAGGTGCACAGTTGTTTATTAATTAATTCAAGGTTAAATTTTTTGTTCAATCATCTTTAATTTTAATAAATAATGTTTTTGAATAGTTTATCTGTCTTTAGTTCAGGCACTTTTTTTATATTTTTTAACATGTTGTACCGACCTTATTTAGCGTGAGATAAAGGTAAAAAGATGGTGATTAATTTTAATAAATAGCAACACTAATTAATGTAAACCAGTAAGCAATGAAATGCGAACAACGACAAAAATGCTTTAAGTACAAGCCAGTAATCACAATACGCCAGGTGTTGGTAATTTATTTATCGCCACGGTAGGCCGCGCAGCGGGCCGGGGCCGCCCGCTGTCATATTAATAACAGGTTTATAATTTTTTATTTTATTTATTTTAATTGAACTACCTGTACAATTTACGGCGATAAGCTGAAGAGGATTTAATCATTTTGTAATATAATGCGTAATTTTAAAGTACACATAAAGTTATAAATATTCGTAAATAATAAATATATTCCAATTAGTAACATAAAAACACATGGACAAAATTTTGATGAAATATTTAGATAAAAACAATTAATAAAACTATTTCTAATGGATTCTATGGTTCATATAATTATGTAAATTTTCTACTTACCTATATTCTAAATTTTTGGCTGTAGTATATTTTTTATTATGAATATTTTATTTCGTCGTAGGTTCATTGTTTTGAAAGAAATATATTCACATCAAAGCAAGCATAAAATTATAAACAATTAAATCTATCACAGATTTGAAATAACTTTCAAATAATTAAATTCGAATATTATAGCCCCAAACGAGTAAAAATTCCACCTATTAAATCTAATCCAGTCGGCAAATCGTAGGACATTCCAACTTTTCCCTATAAATAGAGTCCGTTAAAATACGTGATTTATTGAATCAAAAATGATTTCTTCAGAGCTATTTTTTATGTGAATTATGTAAATGATTGCTTTGGCATTTGTAACAATATAATTTGAACAAGCGATAAAGTTTTCTGATTATCCCATCTGCAAATTAACGTTATTTTGATTGGATTGTTGGAATTTGTTTGAATTATAAATACATTATGTTAAGACGGAAGTTATTTCTGGTTATTAAAATTTTAATATAATTACAATGTTGCTTTTCAAAATTAATCTATTCATACAGCAAAATACTATATATATTTCGGCAATTCAACATGAAATAACCTGATATTATAATAGTAATTTTCCTAAATTAAGAAAAAATCTAATGAAGGAAAGTTTGATGATGATAATAGCTGATTTTAAATAATTCACAATATACCTACTACTAGTAGAGAGATTTGATATCTACAAACAAAACGTAGGTACATTTAATATATGTATGTTATTTAACTCTGTATATAAAACATCATTTATAATGTAACTTGTATCACTTACTTACAATGTAAATTAGAATAATTTAATGATGATGAACCACATGATGAATGAATTTAATCCGGCTTGGAAAAGTTAGAATTAATTTAATGGATCGCAAAGCGTGTACAAATATACCAGGCGTGCATAAGCGTGCAGAATGTGTATGACAATGGGAGCGCTACGGTGCATGTTCGTGCGCTAGTAACAACTCACCACCTTCCGTCTCATGCCACACGATGCCCTCCAATGTGACCGATGTACCAGGCTCGCACGGACCGAGACAGTCGGGCTCCGTTATTGTCCCAACTGAAGTACCGACGCACACTTCTGCTGTCTCCTGAAACAGATGAAAGAAACAATGTATATACTTTTCAGTTTTCTTATTGTTCAAGGAATTGCAAGTTCAAAGGTGGTAAATTTTGAAATCGTTATTGCAGATTTTGTCATCATCACACTCGAAGAAGATTATCTTCCTTATATCCATCATACGGCTCAATTAAACATTGGCGTATAATAATTATTCTTACTAACAACGAAAAAACTCTGCAAATTATTACTCGTATCTGGATAAATTAAAAGCAACCAGTTTTGAAATCTGTTAGCTGCAACAAAATTTGTTTTCCGTATAATAAAAAAGCCTACAAGGCATAATAATTAATCTTAATGCATTCCAAAAACATAAGTAACAAGTTATTTAAGATGTTTTATAAATTTTTTTTTTAAACATTGTAATTAAAACAGAAGCATGAATTTCAATTTTATTTAAACATAAATTCTTATTAACTGTATATGTTTACATTATACATAAAACACATTATATCGTTCACAGCTGTTAATATAAAAATGTATTTAACCCAAATAAATTATATTTAGTGGTCTAAGTACATCTCCCATTAAGTTCGGTTTGTAAGAATAAACGCAAACATGTGTGTTGGCTGTTGCTACGAACCCATCGTATTGTTTGTGTAACCACATCGACATGGCCCACATATTAAAACAATCTTTACGCAATAAATAAACTACCTATAATAATTAATGTGAAACAATGAGAAACAGAAAGCAAGCATGTTCAGTTAGCTCACAAGAGCTAAAGCGGTCAGGAATGTTCGACTAAGCAAGTTTTTTATCTCTCTGATTCGAGTCCTGAAATTACTACCATTATGAATAAAAAGAGATTTGTTATAAGAATTATACAATTTTATACACATTAATCAGTTCTTTTAAAAGATTTTTATCTAACGAAAACTTGATCTAATTTAAGTTTTTTAATGTCTTGCTTGCTTGTATAATATTTATTTCATGTAATAAATATCTGTAAAGATAAATCGTCCATTTCGCCATCATAATTATGACGTGATATCTACAATTATTTCTACAAGTTTATCTACACAATTAAAAAAATTGAAGTGTCTGTTTGTAATGTCAAAATAACAGTTTTAACTAAATGCATAAGAAAGTATATACGATACCTATATAACAAAAAGCCCATTTTTTTATTTTTGTCTGTCTTGTCTGTTTGTTAGGGGTAATCGCGGAAACGGTTCGACCGATTTTGACAGGACTTAGGCTACTTTTATTTTAGAAAAACAATTAGGGTTCCACACAAATAAAAAAACTGGTCATGGTGAATCAATTCGGGCGCTTAAATGACTTATGATAAGTAAACCATGAGAGATATAGCAAATTAATGCACTACATAATCATAGGCATAAAAAGACCTACAAAAAAGTCCGGGAGAGTATACATCTATCTTCTAAGGAACACCCACAATAAGCCGTTCAAACAGAGCGCTGAATGATTTTCAGCCAATACATCTAAAACAATATTTAGTGAACTGGCTGGTTGACGCTAAGGCCGTTCATAGAATAGGGTGACCATGTACCGAAAAAAAAATGATGAAATTGAACTTACAATAATACAATAATCATCAATTAGTGATGCAACTTCAAGTTGGCTTTTACTCATCCCAAGAAATTACACTCGTCTCTCATTTCGGTCGCTCATCATATTTGCTTTTAAATGACAAAACTTTGAGTAAAACTATAGTATACCCTTAATTTTAAGAATAATATAACATTTTATCATTATACCTATATGAAATTTAGTGTAAACTTATACCTAGCTAGCTAGGCAAGCTATTAAACGTTACCCTGTTTGATTGAATTACTGAAAGGGCCATCAAAGATTCAAGCCGCTGCCGCGCTGGTTAAAACAGCGTCGTTTAGTAAAAAGGCTATGCTGTTAAATGAAAGGCTAATTAAACTAGTTGGCTGCGACATACTATACATTGCCAATGACATATTAAATCAAATGGAAAAATATGTCAAATGTATGAATTACAAGGTCGTAATAAAATAACGAGCCAAAATTTATTTGATAATTCAAATTCTTATTACTTTCATATTATGACCCTGGTTAATTGTTGGCGTTGTTACATATCCATTAGCCTTCTCAATTTAAATGAAAAAGTTGTTAGTGTGTATGTTTATATGTTAATGAAAATTATTAATTGCCTTGTTAATAATAATGGTCAGGGGCAGGTTTTTTTCAGACAGCACTAATTAATATTTTAATTTGCACTCATGTTATAAAGAAATTTATGATGCATATCTTCTTTACCTACGCTAGCTTTTTGTGTAGTTGGTAAAAAACTTAACAAGACAATTTTTAATAAAAAAGAAAACCAGCTTCAATGATTTTGAAGAGTTGCTTGAGGTATCTTTGAAGTTGAAGGTCCAATGCCAATGAAATTGAAATGGGTCCGGCCCATCTTTGAGGTATCCCCTATACAACAAAACAAAAATAATTATTATCTTCGAGAATAAAATTTTTGGATCTGAACCGCGTCATTGCGCTGTGTTCAACTGTTTTAGAGTTATCTATATTAATAAATCTGTAGTCGTGTCTGTACATATAACATTTTTTCCAAGTTTCTCGATGGTCATTTTATATAAAGGACACTGATCACGAATATGACATTAAAAATATTTGTCTGTCTGTTTGTATGTCATTTTCGGTTTAACTCAAAAACGGCTTAACCAATTATTATGAAATTTTGTACACGGGAAGTATGAGTTATTCCATAATTTAGCTATAAACATTTTTAATATTACTTTTCGAAATAGCAAATTGTTAATAATATTAGTAAAAATGAAATTACGGGATAAACCCTAATAATTACTGCGAAACAAACGCGTGCGGAGCCACGGGAACACCGCTAGTCCTAATATAATATTATAAATGTGAATGTTTGTATGTTTGGATGTTTGTTAGTAAATTGAGCAAAACGGCTGAACGGAGTTGTAAGAAATTTAACACACAGATAGTTTATATATAACCTGAATTAACATACATATACTTAGAACACTTTTTATGCCAGTAAAGAACCAATTCTGAAGTCCACGTAGACGATGTTGCGGGCAGAAGCTACATACTTATTAATATATGTTCTACGTCACGTCTAACTTTATAATTTTCAGTAAAAGTGACAAAAATCTATTGTTATCAAACTAGACTCGTCATAGTAGACTTGCAATATTCCTAACCGCAACAAATTATTACGAAAACTTCTAAATAACTAACATGAACATAATTTAAAATGAAAAAAAAAAAAAAAATGTATGTTTATTATTATTATTTTTGTATTATTGGTTCTGTTTAATACGAAATTATGAACATTTTAAATATTGTATTTAACAAACGCTCCAAATACCGATCCCAAATAAACATTTTCAATCAACTTTTCAATAACAATTACGTACGGACCGATTTCCATTCGTCCGTGGCAATTCCCAATTGCTCTGGCTAGCTATATTTAGCTCTTGGCACAAGTGCCTTTTGTAAGGTTATTCCGTTGTTACTTTGATATTACCTCTTGCTGCCTCCTGAGAGATTGATGAGGTAATATACTATATTCGTTATCTTGAAGTGCTTCTTATAGTCGAGTATTTTTGTTACTAATGATACTCAAATTTAAACAAACAAAATTACATTAATCATGTAACACTATGACAGATTCGTATATATGTTTTTACTAACTATAATAAATAACTATTTTAATGAATATTCGTAAAATATGTGTATTTATATAATAATAATTTTAAAAAGTATAATTACGCAAAATGTTACTATAATTACATAATCACCACATTAATTATTATTAATACAAATAGAATATGTATTATAGAGATTTCAACTCATCTTTGCGCGCGGCCCTTTATGTGCGTGAGCTAGTAAACATACAGTTTTTATTTGTATGACTTTGACTACCAGTGTTGCCACGGCAAAAAAAAGATCCCCGCCAGAACAATCGTTGCCATATCCTAAAACATGGCAATGAGAGTACCCGCACAATCTACTCGCATTAAGTCTGGGTAACCGCTAGTTCACAACGAATTAGCATATAATCTATATGACACTTCGCTGATTGACATCGCTATTTATTATTGACTAGCTGTGTCCGCGGGTCCGCTCGCGTCTGCTACAGAATGCCGTCGATCGGGTATACACGCGAATGGCGCTACCCTGGCTCCCGGTTGTTTGAAAGATAAACACGTTTATTGTGGGTGAAGAAGACATAAGGAACAGTGATATCAGACATTTATATTATGATGATTGTGACGAATAAATCGCAGTTATTGCATTAATTATTCTATGATTCTTGTACGAAATCCTCAGGGCGTGAGTTCTATTCGCACTTGGCGAATTTATTTTTACACTATAACTATAGACTTAAAATAATTAGGAAAGTTTTCATTTTGATTAAATATACTATATGATACACGGCAATTTTTCAGCCTTTCCCCAATACACGGCAATCCGACATCCAGAATAAAGCAATATTTTTTTTTTATGGCAACCCTGCAAGTGACCTTTACGCGGCAGTCGTCTTCCGATTAACATGTGTTTTATCGCTTTGTTCTACGAGTACAGTCGATAATAAAAATGTATGGTTTGTTACGGAGAAAATATTTCACATAACTAGTAGTTGTGTTTGATAATGGCGTCGTACCATAGTGATGAAAAAATTAAAACGCTAAATTCTAACTTTAAATAGATAGATATTCAGCAATGGTTAACAGAAAAAATAACCAGTATATGGTATAAAAATTCTTGGTCTACCACCATATCATAAACCTTATATAAAATATTTGAGAAAATTAAAAATATGTTGCTTTACATAACGTTGAACAGAACTTGATGGAAATAATGAAATTAATAGAAATTTCATAATTTGGTATTTCCAGTGGTAGTAGTAATACGGAATAATGTTCAATAAACATGCATTTACCTAAATGAGTTGTTAATTTATTTTAAGTTGGATTAAATAAGATGTAAAAAATTTCGACACAATATAAGTAAAATATCTATTACAATTCTCTTATGTACTTGACTATACCTCTTGACACACACACGTATATACTGTATACTATACACGCTTTACGCACGCATAGAGCCGCGCGCACACATGAGTTGAACTGTCTACACAAACTTATATAAACTATTATTCTGAAATATATGAACAAAATTACCAGATTATTGTAATAATACATTTTAAACTAGTTGTGCCCACACCGCCAACGCACCCGTGCAGCTCCCGCAAGTACAAATTATTTTAATTTTCTATTATCTCCTAAACTATGTGTCCAAATAACATGCTTTAAAAGACAAAATTTAACTTCATCATATTATCTTTATTGACGTGACAACGTCTTATAAATTGGTCTGCCGGGTGACACTTCAAGAAACTGCGTTACGCTCGCTCACGTTATGTCACAATGAGAGCGAGTAGAATTCCACTCATAGTTACTAAGAGCGAGAAGCAGACATAAATCTTGTCACGTAAAACTTTGCATACCGATTTACAGGAACAATTTTTATGAAGTAACTTTTGTTCGTAAGAATTAATATGCCATGTCTAAAAATAATGTTCATAAAAAAAATTCTACAAAAAAAATTACGCAAATAACTTATTGTGGTTTATGTATAAGAGATAGGCATATGCGATCACGGACTTTTTTTAGATATACTAAAGACCAATATATTTGTAAAACATTGTATTTACGTATCATTAACCATTACGCCTGTGCACTCGGATAAAGCAGTTCAGGAGGGCTTCCACTTATTTAACAAAAAGCAATATTTTTAAGGCTAGCTGAGAGTTGTAGCCTAATGTTAGTTAGCCTATTCCTCATGAATTTGGCTATCATATACAAAACGAATTTTTTGAATCCAAATGGTGGTAATTCCAGAGATTAGCGTGTTTAAAAAAAAAACAAACAAAAAAACTTTTCCGCTATATTATAATTATTAAGTATAGATAAACGTTAAGAGAATTATTATAATAAATCACTGAAACAAAAATTAATTACCGACAAGTTAGTGTAATTTATGTTGTCATTTTTGTCGCTCTAAATGAAATATTTTGTTTCATTAAAAATATAATTAATGTATTTATTGGCATTCCAAAACGTTTTGCAACTTTATGAAAGTTACATCGTAATAGCACATGTAGCACTCGTGCTGACTACACGTTGCAAAATAATAATAAAATTATAAGTAATTCATGTTTATAGTTTGATAAAATGACAGATAATGTGTTGTAACATTTTAACAGTATTGATTGGTTTTTATAATCATCATACATTTATTAAATATTATTATTAATTATGACCAAATATGGCAAAATGAAAGGAATATTTTAAATAATACGGACAGGGTTTAATTATCATTTAAACTGTGTAAAATTATTATTATATCTTAATTTTTTTTTAGTGTGTGATTTTTTTGGATATTTCGAAAAATCTAACGTTCACTATAAAGCTGTAGTACCAAGAGACTAGGATTGCATAAATGCGCAGAGCGTTTATGCTGTAGATTGTAGAACATAATCAAATGAAGCCATTTAAATTCAGCGCGCGGCGTGTAAGCGGCGTAGAAATATATACCGCCTCACTCGCACACACGTATAATGGCATCACAAATTGCGAACAAAAGCACTGAATCCGAGGGATGTCGACTTCGAAGTAGTAACTATTCAGAAATATAACAAAATTTTATGTGAATCGGAGGATATTATACCCGAACGATAATCTCTTCACGTATCAGTGATATCCTCTTCACGTATCAGTGATATCAGTACCTATCCAACAGAGGAAAAGATGTTTAGGAAGATTTTATTTTACACATTTCTGAAATTATTATTGACGATTCTATATCCTATCAATAACGAAATCACATAAACATCCATTCTATGAAAATTTATCAAAAGCGGTTGAGAATTAGTACAAAATAAAATTTTGTTTTCTTTTACAATTTTAAAAATATTTTTGTCAATCCTTATAGCCTATCAATTATGGAATGACTTATTATTATACTTCCCGTATATAAAGTTTCAGCAAAATAGGTTAAGAATTAATGATTAAGTTTAAAATTGTTAAGTATTGAAAATTCTCAAAGCCCACCGCCATTCATGAAATGACTTATATTTCCCGCGTACAAAATTTAATAAAAATCGGTTGAGAATAGACGAAAGTTCATTTTCTTGAACATTCTTTTTTTTATGATTTCTAAAAGTAATATTTAAATGTCTTATACCCTATCAAATGACCAATGACGTAAGCATCCCGTCTACAAAACTTGAATCGGTCAAGCCATTTTTGAGTTAAATCCGTACATATAAATTGCATATTCTTGCTCAGTATCGTTCATACAGTATGCCTATCGGGAAACTTTGGAAAAGTATTTATTGTACAGACAGACCTACAGATTTATTAATATAGATTATCACGTGGTATGTGCGTGTGTTAGTAATTAAACCTCATCGAGTTTGACGCCAATAGATTTATAAATCTTGTAGATGTAAAAACCGTATACATAAATAAATTAACTGATCGACTTAATAACTGTATCAAGCATTAGATGAATACATAATGTGTTCGAGCAGAAGATAATCGATTAATCAACGCCCACGAGTTGCGTATAAATAAAATTAAACGCTTTATTGTTAGACGAATGACAAATGTTCTATCATCTTACGCCCACAGAGAGCGTACGCGTTCGACACACGCTCAGCTCGACACTCGCCATAAAACGTTGTTACCGCAAACATATTAATATTTCAACACACCACGCTATATCACTATGAAATCCTTTAGGTGTGTCGTGTTCCCTACTAGTTTACTAGAGGGAGGTGCGGTGCGGGACCATGGGCCGCATCGGCTCAATGCTCTCTCGCTAGTCGACTGCAAACAGGAGGGGTCGATCCGGCCAGCTGCCACTTTATCTCGAAAAAACGGACCCGTTTCGATGGGTAAAACTCGGCAAAAAATATTTATAAGAACGCATTTACATTTCAATGATAGGCCGGCCGCGCCAGCGGGCATATTGAACGCAAATAACAACCAACGATAAAGTCACCGCGTGCTGTAGTGTCGATGCTGTTATGGAAAACAATAGAGTTTAAATCAATTCACATCCCATTGATACAAAGAGAAAGAGAGACGCAAGTGAGAACGTAATGAGCCTACGGGCATGCTTCGATTTAGACACCGAACAAAGTCCTTCTGAGATCTTACAGTGCACCGCGTTGTCGGAACTAATTTGTAGTCGCATCGCAGCTCCAACTGGCACCGCAAAAGGAAAGCGTTCCGACGCGACGCTACGATCCGACACAATTCCTACATGCGTAATGACTCGAAACAATGTCTCCGACTGAACGCCTCCCTCAAAACAGTAAACTTGTAACATTCAATAGAGTGCATCGAAACGCGACCGATTCACACGAAATCGACGACTATTTTGGCAATAAAGGAACATGCAGGATAACTGAAAACGATTTACTAAGCCGGGGAATATACGTCATCAAAATAATATAAGCAAACGGGCACATTTTAGTGTTCACGTTTATGGCAGCATGGTGACTGAGCTCGCTCAGCGTGCCAGGAACAGTAAATACCGGGGCGGTGCAGTGCCACCCACAATCTTGTTTAAATACACACCACAGCTACCTACCTACCTACCCGGGAAAGGATACATTAATTTTCGGATATGTGGAATAAGTGGCGACAGAGAGTGTTCGTGCCATACATCAACCTTACGTACGACCTTTACGAAGTTTGCCAACAAAAAAATAACGATACTCTACATGAACTGTGAATGAGTAGTACAATTTACGAGCATTTAGGTGGTGAAATCTGTAACACTTACACCCTTTACGGAGAAATTGCCGTTTAAATGAATATTGAAATGAAAAGAGAGTTTTGGCGGGATCCTTGATTTGTCTTGTTGTGGTTTTAATTTTAATTCATATAAAATTACGTTATTTCAACTAATACTACGTCATTTTGGCGGCATTTCACGTGATATAGTTTGGTTATTGCCCTCAAGTAAAGTGGATTATAAATAATAACTAGAAAAATACATTTATAGGTGCTAAAAAAACTCTCTGGACTGTTTTAACAAGGGAGCCGCCATATTATTAGAGCCAGCTATGTTTGAAGAATCTATTTACGTGACGTTGGCACTTGGTAGGATCGTGGATAAACACAGTCTGTTACCATTAAATAAAAAAAACGAGGAGAAATGAAAATAATCTGTTTACAAGAAAATTATTTACATATATACAAAATTCACGTCTATTTCCCAACGGGGTAGACAGAGACCACGTTCTTCCACCTGCTACGATCCTGGCATACATCTTTCGCTTCTTCAACATTCATCAGTCTTTTCATGCATGCACGTCGGTTTAGAGTACTCTTGATCTGACCTTTCTTCAGAACGTCCCCGATTTAATCGAGGAACGTTCATCTAGGCGTTCCACTTCCAACGATTCTTTTCACAAT